>JAPPUR010000002.1:0-1200000 GCA_027569015.1 Ascodesmis sphaerospora
GTATAATATCTTTTTTTTTTATTTAGTTTTTTTTTACTTTATTATTATATTAATAAAAGTATTAATTTTATTAAAAAAAAGCTTTTTTTATTAAAATCTTTTAAATAAAAGCTAAAAAAAAAAAATCTTATTAATAAAAATAATAAATTTCTCTAAGACTTATAAGGTAATAATTAATATAAAGTATAACTTATAACTCTCTTTATAAATATTAATACCTTTTATAATATTAAATAAAAAAATTAAAAAAAACTTATAGTTAACTAAGATTTAGCTATATAGCTATAAGTATAATTATATTAAGAAATAAAGGTTATTAATATTATAGGTTTACTTAAAGGTATTAGTGCCTAGAGTTAATATTAAAGTTTTATAAACCTAAAAAGTATTAGCGCTAAGGCTTAATACTAGATTTAATAATAAATAAAAGTTAATAAGTTTAATTAATTAAACTTATCTAATTAAATATATAATATATATATCTTAGCTTATATAAATATATAAATAATAATAATTTTAATAATAATTTTAATAATAATAATTAATTATAAATATTTTTAATATTTTTATAAAGCTTATAAAGTTTTTTAATAAAATTATTTTAATTATATAAAAAGGCTTATTAATAAGTATTAATTATATTATTTTAATTTATTAATTAAAAATTATTTTAAAAAATAATTATTATAATTATATTAATATATTATTAATTATAATTAAACCTCTTTTAATAAAGATAATAAAAGTAACTTTAATCTTTTTAAGTAATTAAGAATTATAAGAATAATTAAAAGGTTAATATTAAAGGGAAGAGTTATTATATAAAGAGGATTTTAATTTCTTTAAATAATTAAGAAATAACTTATTTATTATAAATAAAGTTAATTTTAGTATATTATTAAAGCTATTAATAATTATATAAATAAATCTTATTAATTTAAGCTTATTAAAACCTTAGGCTTTAGGTATAAAGCCTTTATTATTAAAACTATTAAGACTTAATTAAGATATTTTAATTTTTATTTTAGGTAAAATAAAGCTATAAAATAATATAATTAATTAAAAATTACTAAGTTAAGGGAAAAATATATTAAGTTATTTTAAGTTATAAAGTAATTATATATATATATATATAAAAGTAATAGCTATAAGCTTAATCTTATTATTATTTTTACTAAGTTTTAATAAAAAGACTTTTAGGCTTTTTTATAAGTAATATTATTATTTTTATTAATAATTATTATTATATAAATTAATAATTATTACTCCGCGGACTAAGAAGGCTATAAAATACTTAAGATAAATTTTTAAACTTTTATAAAAATTAAATAAAACTTTTAAAATAATAAAAAAAGATTTTAATATAATAAATAATTATATAATAAAGCTATATATATTTTTTTATATAACTTATTATACTTATATAAGTATTAATTTATTAAGCTTAAAATATATAATAAAATATATTTTATTATAACTAGTTTTATATTATTAATTAAAAAAATACTTAATAATTATTTTTAATAAATTTTAATTAATATATTAAGCTAACTATATAAAATTACTTTAAAAATAAATATAAGCTTCTTAATTATTTAATTAATTATATAAAAATTTAAATTTTTTTTATTTAAGTAATAATCTTAATTATAATAATTTTTAATATATATTTTATTAATTTTTATTATTAAAATTATTATTAAAATTATTATTATTTATATATTTATATAAGCTAAGATATATTTTATTAAAGAAATAAAATATATTAAATTATTTAGCCTAAGGAGACTTTATATAATATAATCTTTTTAAGGATTTTTTAAAAAAGGGATCTTATATATTTTCTTATAAGGTAAATATAATATAAATTAATAAGAGTAATTAATTAATTAATAATAATAATAATATAACCTATAAAAGAGCCTAAAAGTCCTCTTAATAAGGCCTCTCTAAAGGTATTAATAAGATTTAGCCTATAGCTATAACCTCCTTTTTTTTATATATAAAATTACCCTATAGTTAAAAATAACCTAATATATTTTTTTCTTAATTTATAGCTCTCTATAAGGCTTTAATACTTATTTTTATAGCTCTTAAGAAGCCTTATTAAGAAAAAATATATAACTTATATATTAATTATTACCTTTTATATAGCGCGCTTATTTTTTACTTAGATATTATAAATTATTTAATTATTTATTTTTAGCTTTTTTATTATTTTTTTATTTTTTTATTTTTATTTTTTTTATTATAATTCTTAATATTTATAGCTAAGCTATTATAACTAAGATTTTATCTTATTATAATAGCTTTAATATCTTAGCTAGAAAATAAATAATATAATTCTTAGTTAGAAAATACTATATAGGCTAATACCTAACCTCTTTAAGCTAACCTTTTACCCCTAGGTTAATTAATATAATCTTTATACTTAATTTAATCTCTTTTTTAATTATAATTAAGCTTTTATTATTATTATAATTTAAATAATTAAAGTCCTTAGCTCTTTAAATCTTTAGCCTCTCTTTTATAATATATAAGTACTTATTTTTTTTTCTTATCTTAGCTATAATTTCTTATTATTTAATTAGATATTATAAATATAGCTTTTTTTTTTCTTTTATTATTTTTTAATATAAAAAAGTTTAAACTTTAACTTATTAATTAATAAGAAATAACTTTACTTTAAGGTATTTAAAAATAATAAATTTATAGGCCTTAATAAGATTATTAATTAATTAATTAATTAAATAGCTATTATTAAAATTATTATTAAAATTATTATTATTTATTAAATTATTAAACCTTATAATATACCTATAAGTAAATTAAGGTAACTTAATAAGAAAAATATAATTTTTAATATAATTAAGCTATTATATTTAATGCCTTTTAATATAAGACTTAATATTAAATAAGCTCTATAAATACTTTTATACTTAATACTTTACCTTAATAAACCTTATCTTATTAAGAATATATTACTAGTTAATAATAATAAAAAAAGCTTAATCTTTATTTTAAAAATAGCTAATTACTATTACTAATAATAATATAATATAAGATAATAACTTAAATTACTAAGTATATTTTCTTATTAAATAACCCTAGCATAAAGGTAAATTAATATAAGACTACTATAATATATCCCCCTTATAAGCTAACCTTATTAAAGTAATATCTTAAAGCTACCTTAGATTACTTAAAGGCAATAAGCCTTATAAGACTCTTAGAGCTAAAAAAGCTCTTTATAGTCTTATAGCCTTTATTAGACCTTTAGAGAATTAATTTAGTTTTTTTTAATTACCTCTTATTTAAGCTTTAAATTATTTTTATACCTAATAAATAAGACTTTATAAGTTATTAAAAGCTATTTCTTAATAACCTTATTAGGTATATTAAAATTAGTTACCCTTTAAGTAATAAAGAGTTAATATTTTTTATTACCTTATAGTAATAAGATATATAGTTATAAGAGCTTTTTTACTTTATAAAGTAAGTTTAAATAGAAAGTTAATAAGCTATAAGAGATCTTTACTTATAACCTTCTTAATAAATAAAATAAGGTTTTAAATAAAATTTAAATAAAAAGTTTATTAACCTTAGTTCTAAGTATAATTCTAAGTATAAAAATAATAAATATAATATATAAATATAATAAATAATTTAATTAAATTACTAGAGTTATTATTATTTATATATTTATATAAGCTAAAATATATATATTATATATTTAATTAGATAGATTTAATTAATTAAACCTATTAACCTTTATTTATTACTAAGTTTAATATTAAGCCTTAGCGCTAATACTTTTTAAATTTAATAAAACTTTAATATTAACTCTAAGTATTAATACCTCTAAGTAAACCTATAATATTAATAACCTTTATTTCTTAATATTATACTTATAGCTATATAATTAAATCTTAGCTAATTATAATAAGTTTTTTTTTAATTTTTTTATTTAATATTTTAAAAGGTATTAATATTTATAATAAAAGTTATAAGTTATATTTTATATAAGCTTATATTTTTATTAATATTAACTCTTAAGCTTAAAAGAAATATAATTTTCTCTAAGATAAAATAGCTATGTTTTTTAAGCTTTATTTTAAGGGCCTTTAATAAAAAAAGCTTTTTTTTAATAAAATTAATTCTTTTATAAATATTATAATTAAATAAAAAAAATTAAATAAATAAAAAAAATTATATTTAAAAATAATAAGTTTAATTTAAACCTTTAATTAAGTAAGCTATATATTTATTATAATACTTTAAATAGCTCTATATAATATTATTTCTTATAGCTAATTATAAGCGCCTTTAATATCTTTATAAAACTTATAAAGCTCTTTAATAAGGTTATCTTAGTTATATAAAAAGGCCTATTAATAAGTATTAATTATATTATTTTAATTTATTAATTAAAAGTTATTTTAGAAAATTATTATAATTATATTAATATATTATTAATTATAATTAAACTTTTTCTAATAAAGATAATAAAAGTAACTTTAGTCTCTTTAAGTAATTAAAAGTTATAAGGATAATTAAAAGATTAATATTAAAGAAAAGAGCTATTATATAAAGGGGATTTTAATTTCTTTAAATAATTAAGAAGTAACTTATTTATTATAAATAGAGCTAATTTTAGTATATTATTAAAGCTATTAATAATTATATAGATAAACCTTATTAATTTAAGCCTATTAAGACCTTAGGCTTTAGGTATAAAGCCTTTATTATTAAATATACTAAGAATTAATTAAGATACTTTAATCCCTATTTTAAGTAAAATAAAGCTTTAAAATAATAATTAATTAAATTAATATATAAGGATTTTTATAGTTTAGCTTTAATTAGCGAGGTATATTTTATAAAATACTTATCTTTAATCTTAAGTTTATTAGTAATAATAATTTAATAAATTCCCCTAAGGCTATTTAGATTATCTTAATATTTAATACCCCTAGGTATTTTTCCTAAGGTTTAATTATTTAATAATTAGTCTTAGATTAATAAATTAAATAAAAATAAGAGTATTTTTTTTTTATTATTAATCTTTAGGGTTTTAAGAAGATAAATTATTTTAAGCTCTTAGTATATTACTTTTATTAACCTATAGAGGGTTAAGAAAAATTAAAATATATTAATAAGCTTATACTCCTAAGTCCCTTACTATAGAGTTAAAAGAATTATATAAAAGTTAAACTTAAAGAGTTATTTTATTTTTGCGAGGTATTCTTATTAATTAAGGCTTATATTTTTTACTTTAATTATTTAAATATCTAAAAGGGAATTAAATTAATAAAAGTTTTTTTTTTAGTCTTAGATAAAGGTTATAAAGTATTAATTATATATATAAAAAATAAAGCTAATATAAAACTTTTTCTTATAATAAGTTTTTTATTATCTTTTAAAGCCTTTAAATTTTTAATTAATATTATATTTAATCTTTTTATAATTATTAAGAAAAAAAGATATAGGCTTAAGGCTTTTAAAATTTTATTTTAATTACTTTCCCTAGATATTAATCTTAGAATAAGTAATTATTATAACCTTTTTTAATTTATTTCTAAGTACTTATAATATAGCTATAAGGGAGTTATTAAGGAGTATCTTTTTATTTTTATCCTCTAGGTCTTAGTATAGCCTTTAGAGATATTTAATATATTTTCCCTAGGTTATTTTATAAGCTAGGTTATTAAAGTAATTCTATTAAAGTTTATTTTTATTAAGCTTTAATTTAATTAAATACTTATTATTATAGGTATTAAGGTATTTAAAGGTCTTAGGGTTTTAATAGCCTTATTTATTTTATAGCTAAAAAAGTAATAATTACTTAGAACTATATAAGTCTTTAATTATATTTAGGATTTTTTTATTTTTCTTAAGAAAAGATTTTATTTTTTTAATTTAATTAATTTTAATAATTAAATAAGTTATTTTTTTTATAAACCTTAAGAAATTAAGTAAGGTATAGAAAATAATTAGTAATATCTTAAGGGTATAATATATTTATAGGTTTTAATTATTTTAATATATAAAAATATAATATATATATAAAAAGAATATAATTTAGTAATTAATTAAATAAGTAAGAATTTATTAATATTTATATTTATTTATCTAGAAGTAAGGGAATACTTAGAAGAGAGTAATTATAAGAGTTTTATTACTTAGGTTATTTATTTAATAAAAGGGCTTTATTTCTTAGATCTATAAGAAAAAAAAGAATTATAAGAATATTAAGGGGGGTATTTTATAATATAATTAAATAATTTATTAGGTAATTATAGGTAAGAGGGAAAATTACTTTATATTTTAGGTATAAAAAAATTATTTTTTTATAAAAAGCTTATTAGTCTCTCTTAATATATATAAATAATAATTATAAATTATATTTTATTATAAAAAGATTTTTTAAATATTTTATTTTTCTTTTTTTTATACCTTTTTATTTCTTATATATATAATATTAATATACTTCTTATTTTTATATATATATATATATATATATTTAATTATACTTTTTTAATTAATTAATTTATTATATTTATATAGACTTCTCTTAAGATTCTTATTACTAAGTAATAAAATATCTTTCTTAATATTAAAGAGGTTTTTTATTTTTAGCTCTTTTATTTTAACTTTTAAAGAAATACCTTTTTTTAATAAAACTATTATAATAAACTTAAGGTAATTTCTATTAAGACTAAGGCTATTAATTTTTATAAGACTAGTTTTTATATCTTTATTATTTTTAATATTTTTTTAATTAAATAATTAAATAGGTTTATAAGTACCTTAAGGTTTAGATTTATTTTTATTTTATCTTAAATTAAGATAGCTATTTATTATATATTAAGCTCGCTTTTAATAATATTAATTAAAAAAACTTAAAGGCTAAAGCGAGGTATTTCTTTTAGAATTATAATTAGCTTAATATTATTATTTAAGCTTTTATCTTATTAATCTTAGATTATATTCTTTAATTTATTTATATCCTTATAAATTTTATTTATCTTTATAAGTAATTTTTTAAGTAATTAATTATTTACCTTAAGTATTAAAAAGCTCTTAGAATTATTTTTCTTAATTATTATAATCTTATTTTTTAATATTATTATTATTATTAATTTTATTTAATTAATATTAATTAAAATAAAAAATATTTTTTTTATTTATTTTTAATTTATATTTAAATTAAGGGCTTTATAAATTAGAAATATATTAATTATATATATTAAAAGCCTTATAAATAAAAGTCTTTACCTAGGTATTAGCTAAAGTCTATTAATAAGAGGCCTTTAAATTAGTTTTTTTTAAAAAAAAAGATATTAAAGGAGAAATCTAATAAGATTAGACTTAATTAATTAAATTAGATATTTTATCCCTAGATTTCTTATATATATATTTCTTAAGATAATTCTAAGGTATAAATTATAAGCTTTTTCTAGCGATATAAGAGCTTATTTTTAATAAAAGGGCTAATAAGGCTAAGTTCTAAGAAGGTTTATTATTTAAATAATATTTCTTTTTTAAAAAAGAGATAAGTTTTTTATAAGTAATATAATAAAGCGCTTTTTATTATTTTCTTTTAGCTCTTAAAGTACCTAGGTATTTACTTATATTTATTTTTAATTAATTAATTTATTTTCCCTTTATTATTAGTCTTTTTATTATTTTATTTATCTTTTCTCTATATTATTAAATAAGCCTTATATTTATATTACTTTTATAATATAATAGATTTAAGTATAATATTTAAAATATTATAAATAATATTATAGCTATTTTTTATTATATCTTATTTATTTTAAAAAATATTAAAGGGATCTTAGGCTACGAGTAATATATTTAATTAAATAATCTCTATATTCTCTATAAAATAAAAACTTAAATTTATTAAAAATTTTAATAATTATAATATTATATAAAAAAACTTTTTTTATTTTTTTTTATATTAAAAACTTAAAAATCTTTATAGGTTTTTAATATTAATTTTTATTTTTAATTTAATAACTCTTATATTAAATAGCTTACTTAATAATTAAGCTAAGAAATTAAATTTTTATATATATTATAATTTATTATCCTAGGTATAATTATTTATTTTTTTTCTTAAGATTTTTTTCTTTATTATTTTTTTTTATTATTTTTTTAATTAATTATTTAATTAAGTATTATTTTTATATTTTTTATAATTTTTATATTTTTTTATTTTTTCTTTTAATATTATTTTATTTTTTTAAAATTCTTTAAATACTTTTTATTTTTTTTTATTTTTTTTATTAATTATTTATATTTTTTTAAACTTTTTTAATTAATCCCTATAAATTAATTTTATAATCTTATAATTATTAAGTATTTAAAGCTTATAATAATTTATATTATCTTAATACTTAAAAATATAAAATAAATTATATTATTTTTTTTATTATTAAAATTATTATTAAAATTATTATTATTTATATATTTATATAAGATAAGATATAAATATTATATATTTAATTAAATAAATTTAATTAATTAAACCTATTAATCTCTATTTATTACTAAGTTTTAATTTAATATTAAGCCTTAATATTAATACTTTTTAGGTTTAAACTCTAATATTAACTCTAGGCATTAATACCTCTAAGTAAACCTATAATAATAATAACCTTTATTTCTTAATATTATACTTATAGCTATATAGCTAAATCTTAATTAATTATAAGTCTTTTTTAATTTTTTTATTTAATATTATAAAAAGTATTAATATTTATAAAAAAGGTTAAAAATTATATTTTATATTAATTATTACCTTATAAGTCTTAAAAAAATTAATTATTTTTATTAATAAAAAAAATTTTTTTTTTAATTTTTATTTAAAAACTTTTAATAAAAAAAGTTTTTTTTTTAATAAAATTAATTTTTTTATTAATATAATAATAAAATAAAAAAAAATTAAATAAAAAAAAAGATATTATATTTAAAGATTATAAGCTTAATTTATATTAAATAATTTAATAATATATTTAATATAATACTTTAATAAGCTTTATTTAAAATTATTTTTTATAATTTATTATAAATATTTTTAATTTTTTTTTAAAATTTATAAATTATTTTTATAAAATTACTTTAATTTTATTAAAAGCTATATTAATAAATATTAATTATATTATTTTATTTATTAAATTAAAAATCTTTATAAAAAATAATTATTATAATCTTATTATTAATATATTATTAATTAATTAATTAAGCTTTAATTAATAAATTAATTAATAATTATTATTAATTATAATTAAATTTTTTTTAATAAAGATAATAAAAATATAATCCTTTAAGATTTTAGCTCCTTTAAATAATTAAGAATTATAAAAATAATTAAAAGATTAATATTAAAAGGAAAAGTTATTATATAAAGGGGTTAAATTTTAATTTTTTTAAATAATTAAAAAATAACTTATTTATTATAAATAAAGTTAATTTTAATATATTATTAAAGCTATTAATAATTATATAAATAAATCTTATTAATTTAAGCTTATTAAGACCTTAGGCTTTAGGCATAGAGACTTTATTATTAAATATACTAAGAATTAATTAAGATATTTTAATCCCTATTTTAGGTAAAATAAAGCTCTAAAATAATAATTAATTTATCTTAAAATTAAAAATCTTAATATATTATTTACCTTTTTATTAATTTAATAAATTAATATTTATAAGTTTATTTCTTAAATAAAAAACGTATTATAAATTATATTTCTAAGTTATTAAAAGGCATAAAAGACTATTATATATTCCTTTTTTATTATATTATACTTAGTTTTAACTAAGTTTTATAGCTTTAATTTAAATTAAATTAACTTTAATTTTTTATTAATTAATTATATTAAGATATATCTTTAGCCTAAGATACTTATATTAACTATTAAAATTACTTTTTTAGTCTCTTCTAAGTAATTAAGAGTAATTAAGATTAAAAGAAATATAATTTTTTAAGGTATTTATAACTTCCTTTTAGTTAAGTCCTTAGATAAACTTAATATCTTTTTTAATAAGTTTATTAAGGGCTTTATAACTTAGGTAAAGTAAATTATTTAATTTATAAATAATAATATCTTATAATATTAAAAAAAGATTTTATTTCCCTAATATTAAAATAAGCTTTTTATTTTAAGATTTTTATTATTAATTTTTCTTTTAGGCTTTATTTATATATATTATAGAAATATTTAATTATTATTATTTTTTTTAAATAAAATTAAGACTTTTATTTAATAATTATATAACTAAATAGCTTAATATTTATAAATACCTTATTTAGATTAATTAAATACTATAAGATAAAATAATATATTTCTTAGGTAATTTTCTTTTTATATTTTATAATAAAACCCTTAATATAGATATTATTAAGGAATAATTAGTATATATTTAAAATTAAATCCCTTAAGATTTAAAGGATATTTTAAGTAAACTAAGCAATAAAATTAATAGCCCTTTATAGTAATATATATATCTTAAGTAAGCTAATTAGAGTTATAAAACTTATTAAATTTATATTAATTTTAATAAGCTTTATTTAATTATATCTTAAGAAAAAGTCTAATAATAATAATATCTTATATATTATAAAGTCTATTAAAAACTTATTATAATTAAGAGAAATAAAATTATCTCTTATAATATATTTATTTATTAAAGTAATTAAATTAATTAATTAAAATTAATTATTTTTTTTTAAATAAAGAAAAATAAATTTTTATAAGGGCTATAATTTTCTTTTAAGATTTTTCTCTTTAATTAAGTCCTTAAATACTTAATAATATCTTTTTTATATCTTTTAGGAATTAATATACTTTTTACCTATTAGGCCTTATATTTAATAACTTTAATAACTTATAAAGGTATTATAAATAAATTAAGCTTTTTATAATCTAAGAATTCTTATATAAATATTATTTTTTTATTATATATAATCTTAAGAAAGATCTTTAATATTTTTTATATAAAGGTATTTTTTATTTAATTTATTAAACCTTTAAGTTTATTTCTTTTAATTTAGGTTTTTTTATTAATATTAAAAAACTTTAATATAATTTATTCTTAATATTTTAAATCCTCTTATAATTTCTATTTTATTTTTTTTATTTTATTTTTATTTAAAATCTTTATTTAAGATAAATTTATTTAATAAAATATTATTATAAAAATAAATTTTTTTTTTTTTATTAAAAATATTAATTAATATCTTTTTTAGCTTTTTTTTTAATATTAAGCCTTAAATTTAATTCTTTTAAATCTTATATTTCTTTTTATTTATTTTTTAATTATTTAATTTATATCTTATAAGGCCTTTTTATATTATTTAGTTATTACTATTTTAATAATATTAATTACTTTTTTTCTTAACTCTTAGCTTAACCTTTATAATAAAAATATAATATTATTTAATTTTAAATTACTTTTTTAATTAATCTTAGGTTTAAAAAAAAAATTAATATTTATTTTAATAATATATTATTATTTATTTTATAAATAAAGGCTTTTTAATTAATAAATTTAATAATTAAAGTAATAACTTTAATATTACTTAACTAATATTAAAGGAATATAATATTATCTTTAATTAAGTAATTAAATAATACCTTTATTAAGTAAATAAAAGGTATAATAAAAATAAAAGGAATTAAGATTTTAGCTAAAGGCATAATATATATTTTCTATTATATTTATATATTACCTAGGTATAATTAAATAATTATTTAGCTTAATATTATTATTTTATAGCTTTATTTTACCTAAAATAGGGATTAAAGTATCTTAATTAAGTCTTAATAATTTTAATAATAAAGGCTCTATACCTAAAGCCTAAGGTCTTAATAGGCTTAAATTAATAAGGTTTATTTATATAATTATTAATAGCTTTAATAATACGCTAAAATTAGCTCTATTTATAATAAATAAATTACCTCTTAATTATCTAAAGAGATTAAAATCCCCTTTATATAATAGCTTTTCCCTCTAATATTAATTTTTTAATTATCCTTATAATTTTTAATTACTTAAAGAAATTAAAATTACTTTTATTATTTTTATTAAAAGAAATTTAATTATAATTAATAATAATTATTAATTAATTAATTAATTAAAAACTAATTAATTAATAAATAATATATTAATAATAAAATTATAATAATTATTTTTTATAAAAATTTTTAATTTAATAATTAAAATAATATAATTAATACCTATTAATATAGCTTTTAATATAATTAAAATAATCTTATAAAAATTATTTATAAGCTTTAAAAAAGTATTAAAATTATTTATAATAAGCTATAAGAAATAATCTTAAATAAGGCCCTTTAAAGTATTAATTTAAATATATTATTAAATTATTTAATATAAATTAAGCTTATAATCTTTAAGTATAATATCTTTTTTTTTTATTTAATTTTTTTTTATTTTATTTTTATATTAATAAAAAAATTAATTTTATTAAAAAAAAGCTTTTTTTATTAAAAATTCTTAAATAAAAATTAAAAAAAAAAAAATTTTATTAATAAAAATAATTAATTTTTTTAAAATTTATAAAATAATAATTAATATTAAATATAATTTATAATTTTTATTAAAAATATTATTATTTTTTATTAAGTTAAATAAAAAAATTAAAAAAAACTTATAGCTAATTAAGATTTAATTATATAGCTATAAGTATAATATTAAGAAATAAAAATTATTAATATTATAAGTTTACTTAGAGGTATTAATACTTAGTATTAATATTAGAGTTTTATAAACTTAAAAAATATTAGCGCTAAGGCTTAATATTAAATTAAAACTTAGCAATAAATAAAGATTAATAAATTTAATTAATTAAATTTATTTAATTAAATATATAATATATATATCTTAGCTTATATAAATATATAAATAATAATAACTTTAATAATAATTTTAATAATAAAATATTATAATATAGTCTTAAAAGAAAAATATAATTATAATATAAGCTAAGGTAATTTAAAGGCTATAGGCTTTTATAAGTTCTTATAAAATAATATTTCCTTTTAACCTAATATTTATTATTATTTTTATTATTTTACCTTTTAGATTATTAAGCCTTATAAAAATATATAATAGCTCTTATAATTAAGTTATTTCTTTGCTATAATACCTAATTATAAGTCTAATAATATTAACCTTTTAATTAAATAATTTTTTTATTTTTTATATTAAGGGTTATAATTTTTTTTAATTTTAATTTATTTTAATAAATTTCTATTATTTTTATCTCTTTTATAATAATTCTTATATTTATTATAATAATATAATTACTAAATTAAAGCTTATTTATATAATTATTTAATTATTTAATTTAGGTTTCTTTATTAATAAGGATTATATTTATACTTATTTTTTTATTAAATAATACTTAATAGGTTTCCTCTTAGTCTTACTTATTAACTTAAGTTATATTTATATTACTAATTTTTTAATTAAATATTTTTTATTTTTTATTTATTATATAAAGCGCTAATTTAATATAAATAATTTACTTAATATTATTAATAATATCTTAATAATCTTTATTTATTTATTTTTTTAATTAAAATAATAATATAAATAACTTATTAATTAAAATTAAGTTTTTTTTTATTTTATATTTATTTCTTAGCTTTTATAAAATTAAGGCTTATTTTTCTTTAAATATTTAAAATCTTAAGTTTTTTTTTTTATAATTATAAGCTTTTTAATTAAGGTTACCTTCTAGATAGGCTATATAGCTTTCTTTATTTCTATAATATCTTTAATATAAATTTATTTCTTTATATTAATATTAATAATAATTATTATTATAATAAAGACTTAAGAGGTATTTATTTAATTAATTAATATTAGCTCTTTATTAATTAAAATAATATTAATAAAAGGCCTTTATAATAGGTTTTAATTATCTAAGATATCTTAATTACCTCTAGTAATACCTATAGGTAATTAATTAAATTTATCTAAGGACTTATATTTTAATTAATAAAAGTTAATAGCTATAAGATATTTCTAGAAAAAATTATTAATAATATTATTTTTAGGCTAAGTTAGCTTAAGCCTAAGTCTTATTTTATTATACTTTTTAAGTTAATTAATTAATAGACTTAGCTTAGACTCTAAAAAATATTTTAATTAATTATAAATAAGCTTTTTAATTTTAAATTACTTAAAGAGATATATAAATATAAGTAATAATATTATATCTCCTCTCTTAAGTAAGGCTATTCCTCTAGGTAAATTATAATTTATAATCCCTTTATTTTTATTATATATAAGATTTATATAAATATTTAAGAAATAATTTTTTTTTAGATAATATTAATAGGTTATATTAACCTAAGAACTCTCTTTTTTAGACTTATATATTATAATAATATAAAAATCTTAGTTATTTAATATTTAATTAAGTAATATTTTATTTATTTTAAGTACTTAAGGTATCCTTAAGGCTATTTATTTATTATTTTTTTTTAAGGATTTAAGCTAAATATAATTAAGATTTTTACCTCTTAGTTATATTAATTATAAGTTAATTAAGTTATATAATTAATTAATTAATTTTTAAGGCTATAATTTTATTAGTTTTTTTTTAAAGATATTTAAGGTTTTAAATAATTTTATAAAAAAGCTTAGGCTTTTAGGAAAAATTAAGGCTTATATAATTCTATAGGTATCTTTTTAATTTTAAAAATAATAAGTTTTTTAAATTTTAATTTTATTTTTATAATATTATTTAATTATTTAAGTAAGTGCTTATTACCTTATAGTTATAAGCTTATAAATATTTTTATTATATCTCTTATAAATACCCTTAATAATTTTTTTAAGAAATATTTTATAAATAGCCTTAAATAAAGTCTTAGATATCTTTTAATTTTAATTAATTTATTTAAAGAGATATTAATACTTATTTAGTTATTTAATAATAATATAAAAATCTATTTTTAATTAAGTCTTATTAAATACTTTTAGTTTTTCCTTAATAATCTCTAATTAATTAAAATCTTTATTTATAAAGGTTTCTTTTAGGCTCTCTTAGGTAATTTCTTAATTAAGTTTATTTATAGCTTATTAGGCCTTTTTTTTAATCTCTAAGTTAATATATAATTTAAAAAAAGCTATTTTTTTATTCTTAGAGATATTTATAAATTTTACTTATTAATTAAAATTCTAAAAATATTTAATAATATTTTTTCTTTTTAAAAAAAAATTAAAAGAAATAATAAAAGAAAAATTATTTAATTTTTTAATTAAAAGTTTAAGAAAAAGCTTATTTACCTTATTATTATACTTAATTGGCTTATTATTTCTTATTTCTAGGTTTTAATCTTAGATATAATTAGATTTTTTCTTAAAATTAATATTCTTATTATTTTAGGCTATCTTTATAATTAAGGTAATTATAATTATAATAATAATTAATTAATTAATTAATTATTAATAAAATTAGCTTTTTATTTTTAGATTTTTAATTATTATAATATAAAATAAATTAATTATTAAAATTTTCTTAAAAGTTATAAAAATAAAAATAAAAATAATAAAAGCCTTATTATTTATAATTATTTAAATAAAAATTTTTATTATTAAGATTTTTTATTATTATTTAATTAAGAGTTTTTTTAATATTTTTAATAAGGCTAAATTATTAATTCTATTAAGAAATATAATTTTTTATATTAATAATATATTATTAATATAATCTCTTTTTATATCTATAATATATAAATACCTTTATTTTTTTTTATTTATTTTTAATAAAATATTCTAAGGGTTTATTTTAAGCTTAGCTTTTAAAGGGAAGTTAATTAAATAATATCTCTAAACCTAGGGTTAAAAGAAAATAAGATATATTTATAATTAATTTCTCTTTTTAATTAATAGCTTCTTAAAGTCCCTTTAATTTTTATTATTTTTTATTTATATTAATTTTTAATATTTTATTCTTTTATAACTTAATAATAATAATTATATTTATAATTTATGAATTATTAATATAAAAATATATTTTTTAATTTAATTAAATAATATATATTTTTCTTAATATATATTTATAATTTAAAAAAATAAAAGTATTAAAAATCTTATATAAGAATAATAAATTTATTAGAGAAATAAAATATATTAAATTATATAGCCTAAGGAGACTCTATATAATATAATCTTTTTAAGGACTTTTTAAAAGAGAGATTTTATATATTTTCTTATAAGGGAGATATAATATAAAATAATTAAAGTAATTAATTAATTAATAATAATAATAATATACCCCGCGAAGGAGCCTTAAGGTCCTCTTAATAAGGCCCTTCTAAAGGTATTAATAAGGTTTAGCCTCTAGTTATAACCTCCTTTTTTTATATATAAAATTACCTTATAGTTAAAAATAACTTAGCGCGTTTTTCCCTTAACTTAATATATATTATATATTTAATTAAATATATTTAATTAATTAAATTTATAAATATTTATTTATTATTAAGTTTAGCGCTAAGCCTTAATATTAATGTTTTTTAAATTTAATAAAACTCTAATATTAACTCTAAGTATTAATATTTTTAATATTATACTTATAGCTATATAATTAGATTTTAGCTAATTATAATAAGTTTTTTTTAATTTTTATATTTAATATTTTAAAAGGTATTAATATTTATAATAAGAATTATAAGCTATGCTTTATATAGGCTTATATTTTTATTAATATTAATTTTTAGGGCTAAGAAAAATATAATTTCTTTTAAGGTAAAATAATTATATTTTTTAGGCTTTATTATTTTAAGGACCTTTAAAAAATTCTTTCTTAATAAAATTAATCTTTTTATTATTATTATAATTAAATAAAAAGAAATTATATAAAAAAAAGCTATATTAAAAGATTATAGGTTTAATTTAAACTTTTAATTAAATAAATAATATATTTATTATAATACTTTGAATAGCTTTATATAATATTATTTTTAATTATTAATTATAATTACTTTTAATATTTTTATAAAGTTTATAAAGTTTTTTAATAAAATTATTTTAATTATATAAAAATACTTATTAATAAGTATTAATTATAATATTTTAATATATTAATTAAAGGTTATTTAAAATAATTATTATATTTATATTAATATATTATTATATTTATATTAATATATTATTATATTTATATTAATATATTATTAATTATAATTAAATCTCTTTTAATAAAAATAATAAAAATAATTTTATTTTTATTAAGAAATTAAAAGTTATAAAAATAATTAAAGATTAATATTAAAAAAAAAGTTATTATATAAAGGGGATTTTAATTTCTTTAGATAATTAAAAAATAACTTATTTATTATAAATAAAGCTAATTTTATATATTATTAAAGCTATTAATAATTATATAATAAACTTTATTAATTTAAGTTTATTAAGACTTTAGGCTTTAGGTATAAAGCTTTTATTATTAAATATATTAAGAATTAATCAAGATATTTTAATCCCTATTTTAAGTAAAATAGAATTATTAGATAAAAAAATTATTTAATAATAATAAGCTATTTAATAAAATAATTAAAAAAATAATATTAATAAAAAAATAATTATTTTTAATAATAAAAATAAATTAAGCTTTTAAAAGCTTAAAATAAGTCCTTTATTTAATAATTACTTTTTAATACTAAGACTTATTAAGGTTAATAAAAGTAAAAATAAATTCTTTTATTAAAGCTATATTAAGGATTTTAATTTAATTAATTAATTCCTAATAATAACTTATTATTTATTAATTATAAGAACTTTAAGATATAAAATAATAATAAGCTATAAGACAATAAGAGCTCTTAATTATTATTAATAGCTTAAAGTATTAAAGTTATTATTTTTAAGGCCTTTTAGATAAGTTTTTAATTTATATTATTTATTAAGTCTTTATAAGTATTATAAAAATATTAGAAAGATATTAAGAGGCTAATTAATAAAATAAATATATAGATTTTTTATTTTTATTTTTAATATTTAATATTAATTTAAAAGAAAACCTTATTAATAACTTATTAAGGTAATTAAATTTTATAATAAAAGAAATATTATATATATAAATTATATATTTAAGGTTATTAAAATATTAAAGGGTTATAAAATAATTATTACTTTAAGCTTTATTATATAAGATATAAAATCTATAATTATAGGTTTAGAAAGCTTATTATTAAGTTATAGCTCTTTATTAAGATTAATAAATACCTAAATATTAAAAATATTTAAATAAGTTTATAATATAGCTATTTAATTAAATTATTATACCTTAGTCTTATAATAAATTATCTTAGGGTTATTTATAATATTATATTTAAGAACTAAAAATATAATACTTATAGAGTAATAACTTATATAAAATATATATTAAGGTAATTAATAGTAATTATAAAAAGAGGATTTAATTTCTAGTAATAAAAGATTTTTTAATATATAAGGTTTTTAAAAGTATTTAAGTTAATTTAAGGAGGAATTATTAATAATAATAAAAGGTATAAAAGAAGTTAATAAAATATATTTTTACTTATTATTATTAAAATTATTATTAAAATTATTATTATTTATATATTTATATAAGCTAAGATATATATATTATATATTTAATTAAATAAATTTAATTAATTAAACTTATAGACCTTTATTTACTGCTAAGTCTAATACTAAGCCTTAGTGCTAATACTTTTTAGGTTTAATAAAACTCTAATATTAACTCTAGGCATTAATATCTCTAAGTAAGCCTATAACGCTAATAACTTCTATTTCTTAATATTATACTTATAGCTATATAGCTAAATCTTAATTAATTATAATAAATCTCTTTTAATTTTTTTATTTAATTTAATAAAAAATAATAATATTTTTAATAAAAATTATAAATTATATTTAATATTAATTATTATTTTATAAATTTTAAAAAAATTAATTATTTTTATTAATAAGATTTTTTTTTTTTTTAATTTTTATTTAAAAGCTTTTAATAAAAAAAGCTTTTTTTTAATAAAATTAATCTTTTTATTAATATAATAATAAAATAAAAAAAAGCTAAATAAAAAAAAAAATATTATATTTAAAGATTATAAGCTTAATTTATATTAAATAATCTAATAATATATATAAATTAATACTCTAAAAGGCCTTATTTAAGATTATTTTTTATAGCTTATTATAAATACTTTTAATATTTTTTAAGGCTTATAAATTATTTTTAAAAAATTATTTTAGTTATATTAAAAGCTATATAAATAAATATTAATTATATTATTTAATTATTAAATTAAAATTTTTTATAAAAAATTATTATAATTTTTTTATTAATATATTTTTAATAATAATTAAACCTATTTTAATAAAAATAATAAAAATAATTTTAATTTCTTTAAGTAATTAAGAATTATAAGGATAATTTAAAAGTTAATATTAAAAAGGAGAGTTATTATATAAAAGAGATTTTAATTTTTTTAGATAATTAAAAGGTAATTTATTTATTATAAATAAAGTTAATTTTAATATATTATTAAAGCTATTAATAATTATATAGATAAATATTATTAATTTAAGCTTATTAAGACCTTAGGCTTTAAATATAAAGCCTTTATTATTAAATATACTAAGAATTAATTAAGATATCTTAATCCCTATTTTAGGTAAAATAAAGCTTTAAAATAAATAAATATTTTAATATTACTAGAGAAATATTAAGGGATAATTTAATATAATAAATATATATATTTAAACTAATATAAATATAACTTAATAAATTAAGAAAAGAAATTATTTATTTTTTAAAAACTAAGATTTTACTAAAGTACTATATATAAATTTTATTATTTTTTAAGGTTATATATTAAGCTATTATAATAACCTAAGTTTTTTAATTTAGATTTTATAAAGGGCCTTAATATTATTACTTAAAATATCCCCTTATTTATTTTTATTTAATTTAAGTATTTATAAAAGTTTATTAAAAAGCTTAATTCTCTTAATAAACTTAGCCTATTTTAAATTATATAATAATTAAATAAAACTTTATATTTTATTAAGAAATTAAAATTATTTTATAAATTAATTATAATTTAGGTATTATATTTACCTAAAATATTATAATTAAAAATATAATCTCTTTAGCTAATTATAAGGTAAGCTATTTATTATAAATAGGGCTAATTTAAGCTTATTATTAAAGCTATTAATAATAAAGTATAAAACCTTATTAATTTAAGTATATTAAGCCCCTTAGCTTTAGGTATAAAGCCTTTATTATTAAAATTACTAAGACTTTAATTATAATATTTTAATCTTTGCCCTAGGTAATATAAATTAGTATATAATAATAATATTAGAGCCTTTATTATTAATATTATTAAGAATTAATTAAGATACTTTAATCCCTATTTTAGGTAAAATAAAGCTATATAATAATAATAATATTATTATTATATAAAAAATATTATTAATAAATTATTTTAAACTTTCTTTTATTTAAATAACTATATATATAATTTATTTTCTAAAAATATATATAAATAAATAAAATTATTTAAAATTTATTATTTAGTTATATATTTTATTTATTTTTATTAAAATTATTATTAAAATTATTATTATTTATATATTTATATAAGCTAAGATATATATATTATATATTTAATTAAATAAGCTTAATTAATTAGATTTATTAACCTCTTTTTATTATTAAGTCTAGCGCTAAGCCCTAATATTAATATTTTTTAGGTTTATAAAACTTTAATATTAACTCTAAGTATTAATACCTCTAAGTAAACCTATAATATTAATAACCTTTATTTCTTAATATTATATCTATAGCTATATAGCTAAATCTTAATTAGCTATAAGTTTTTTTTAATTTTTTTATTTAATATTATAAAAAGTATTAATATTTATAAAAAGAGTTATAAATTATATTTTATATTAATTATTATTTTATAAGTCTTAAAAGAATTAATTATTTTTATTAATAAATTTTTTTTTTTTTTTTTTAGCTTTTATTTAAAAGCTTTTAATAAAAAAAGCTCTTTTTTAATAAAATTAATCTTTTTATTAATATAATAATAAAATAAAAAAAAATTAAATAAAAAAAAAAGATATTATATTTAAAGATTATAAGCTTAATTTATATTAAATAATTTAATAATATATTTAATATAATATTTTAATAAGCTTTATTTAAAATTATTTTTTATAGCTTATTATAAATATTTTTAATTTTTTTTTAAAATTTATAAATTATTTTTATAAAATTATTTTAATTTTATTAAAAGCTATATTAATAAATATTAATTATATTATTTTATTTATTAAATTAAAAATCTTTATAAAAAATAATTATTATAATCTTATTATTAATATATTATTAATTAATTAATTAAGCTTTAATTAATAAATTAATTAATAATTATTATTAATTATAATTAAATTTTCTTTAATAAAGATAATAAAAATATAATCCTTTAAGATTTTAGTTTTTTTAAATAATTAAGAATTATAAAAATAATTAAAAGATTAATATTAAAAGAAAGAATTATTATATAAAGGGGTTAGATTTTAAGTTTTTTAAATAATTAAAAAATAACTTATTTATTATAAATAAAATTAATTTTAATATATTATTAAAGCTATTAATAATTATATAAATAAATCTTATTAATTTAAGCTTATTAAGACCTTAGGCTTTAGGCATAAAGACTTTATTATTAAATATACTAAGAATTAATTAAGATACTTTAATCCCTATTTTAAGTAAAATAAAGCTCTAAAATAATTTTATTTATTTTATATTATATTTTTATTAATTTATAAGGCCTTTATATAATATATAACTAATTATAAGTTTTTTATTAAAATATATAATAAATAAAATCTTTTTAAGATTATAAAAATAAAAAATAAAAAAAAGTTTTAAATATTAATATTATTTTAAAATTATTATAATAGATTAATACTAAAATAATAATATCTTAAAAGTATTTATTTTATATATTTTCTTAAAATTAAATAAATTTAAGAATTAAATTATATTAATAAATAATATAAAATCTTAATATAATTTTTATTTAATATTTAAAGTAAAAATTAATAAAATAAATATAGAAAATTTAATTTTAAATTAAGGTTATATATTTTATTAAGTTTATAATATAAATTCCTTAAGTTAAGGCTTTATATATATATCTTAAGATAATTATTTCTTAATTATATAGATATAATTAAATTAATTCTTTTAATTTTAATTTATTATAAAAAAAGAAAATTAAAAAAAGAAAATCTTTATATAAAAATAAATAATAATATTTATTAAGCTAAAGTGCGCTTTAATTAGCTATAGTAAGCTTACTAAAGGGGTTATATGCTATTATATAGTTATATTAAGTAATACCTTTCTTTTTTAAAATAAAGCTCTTTTAATTATTATTTTTTATACTTTAAGGTAGCTATAGGCGCTCTATATAATACTTATAAGTATAGGTAAAAATATTATTATTTTAGAGCTTTATTTTACCTAAAATAGGGATTAAAGTATCTTAATTAATTCTTAGTATATTTAATAATAAAGTCTTTATACCTAAAGCCTAAGGTCTTAATAGGCTTAAATTAATAAGATTTATCTATATAATTATTAATAACTTTAATAATATACTAAAATTAGCTTTATTTATAATAAATAGGTTACCTCTTAATTATCTAAAGAAATTAAAATTTAACCCTTTTATATAATAGCTCTCTTCTCTAATATTAACTTTTTAATTATTTTTATAATTCTTAATTACTTAAAAAAACTAAAATCTTAAAAAATAATATTTTTATTATCTTTATTAAAAGAGATTTAATTATAATTAATAATAATTATTAATTAATTAATTAATTAAAAATTAATTAGTTAATTAATTAATAATATATTAATAATAAAATTATAATAATTTTTTATAAAAATCTTTAACTTAATAATTAAAGTAATATAGCTAATACTTATTAATATAGCTTTTAATATAATTAAAATAACCTTATAGAAATAATTTATAAGCTTTAAAAAAATATTAAAAATATTTTTAATAAGCTATAAGAAATAATCTTAAATAAAGCCCTTTAAAGTATTATATTAAGTATATTATTAGATTATTTAATATAAATTAAGCTTATAATCTTTAAGTATAATATCTTTTTTTTTTTATTTAGTCTCTTTTTATTTTATTATTATATTAATAAAAAGATTAATTTTATTAAAAAAAAGCTTTTTTTATTAAAAACTTTTAAATAAAAACTAAAAAAAAAAAAAAATTTTATTAATAAAAATAATTAATTCCTTTAAGACTTATAAAATAATAATTAATATAAAATATAGCTTATAACCCTTTTTATAAATATTAATATTTTTTATAATATTAAATAAAAAAATTAAAAAAAACTTATTATAATTAGCTAAGATTTAATTATATAGCTATAAATATAATTATATTAAGAAATAAAAGTTATTAATATTATAAGTTTACTTAGAGGTATTAATACTTAGAGTTAATATTAGAGTTTTATAAACTTAAAAAATATTAATATTAAGACTTAATATTAAATTAAAACTTAGTAATAGATAGAGGTTAATAGGTTTAATTAATTAAATTTATCTAATTAAATATATAATATATATATCTTATCTTATATAAATATATAAATAATAATAATTTTAATAATAATTTTAATAATAGATTATTATATATATAATCCTTAATATTATAGTCTTTTTTTTATATAAAATTTTATTATTTTACCTTAATTATAACTCTTTTTATTTTAGTAATTTATAAAATATATAATTGAGTAATTTAAAAATTAATATTTTTTAAAATACTATAATATAGGGAAACTAAGGCCTAAAATTATATAATAGATACTATATTATAGAGGTAAAAGTATATTCTTCCTATATATAATTTATATTATATAAGCACTTAGGATTTAGTAATTAAAAATAAAATAAGTAATTTTTTAAGAAAAAAGACTATAAAGGCTTAAATTAGAGCTTTAAGAAATAGTAATTTTAAATAATTCATATTTCTTTTAATAAGCTATTTAAAATTATTAAAAGATAATAATTATATATTATACCTTATAAGGGTCTTATAAATAATTATTTGATTATATAATCCCTTATATAAGCTAAGATAAGAATAAAAGGAGTAATTTTAGGAGTAATAAAGCTCTAATTATAGCTTTTAAATAATTAAAATATAATATAATTAATAGATAGCTTAATAAATTATTTAAAATTATAATAATATTTTATTTATTTAGAGGCTATTTTATAGTTATTAATAATTTAATTTATATTTTATAATATCTTTTTATTAAGCTTATATAGTTATTTTTAGTAATTTTTAGCTATTTTTAAGGTAACTAAAAGCTTAACTTTTTAGTCTAACTAAAAAGTCTTAGTATTAGTCTTAGTTTAACTAAGACTAAAATAGGCTAACTAATTTAAGGGCCTAATTAAACTAAAGTAAATTAATTATAGGCCTAATTAGACTAAAATAAATAAATTAGACCCTTAACTAAAACTAAAGTAACTAAATCACAACCCTATATAGCCCTAACTAATTATATAAGGGATAAATTAAGTATTTATAGGCCCTATATAATAATAACTTAATAAGCTATCCCTATATATCTAAAAAACTAAATATATATAAGTAATTATTAGTAAATATATAATAAATATATTTATTTATTATTAAAATTATTATTAAAATTACTATTATTTATATATTTATATAAGCTAAGATATATATATTATATATTTAACTAAATAGGTTTAATTAATTAAACCTATAGACCTTTATCTACCGCTGAGTTTTAGTCCGGCGCTAAGCCCTAGCGCTAATACTTTAGGTTTATAAAACTCTAATACTAACTTTAGGCATTAATACCTCTAAGTAAACCTATAATATTAATAACCTTTATTTCTTAATATAATTATACTTATAGCTATATAGCTAAATCTTAGTTAGCTATAAGTTTTTTTTAATTTTTTTATTTAGCTTAATAAAAAGTAATAATATTTTTAATAAGGGTTATAAGCTATACTTAATATTAGTTATTACCTTATAAGTCTTAGAGGAATTAATTATCTTTATTAATAAAATCTTTTTTTTTTTTAGCTTTTATTTAAGAGCTTTTAATAAAAAAAGCTTTTTTTTAATAAAATTAATCTTTTTATTAATATAATAATAAGGTAAAAAGAGGCTAAGTAAAAAAAAAAAGATATTATATTTAAAGATTATAAGCTTAATTTATATTAAATAATTTAGTAATATATTTAAGTTAATACTTTAAAGGGCCTTATTTAAAATTATTTCTTATAATTTATTATAAGTACTTTTAATACCTTTTTAAAGCTTATAAATAGCTTTTATAAGGTTATTTTAGTTATATTAAAAGCTATATTAATAAGTATTAGCTATATTATTTTAATTATTAAGTTAAAAATCTATATAGAAAATAGCTATTATAATTTTATTATTAATATATTATTAATTAATTAGCTAGTCTTTAATTAATTAATTAATTAATAATTATTATTAGTTATAATTAAACCTCTTTTAATAAGGATAATAGAAGTAATTTTAGTCTTTTTAAGTAATTAAGATTTATAAGGATAATTAGAAAATTAATATTAAAGGGGAGAGCTATTATATAAAGGGGATTTTAACCTCTTTAGATAATTAAAAGGTAATTTATTTATTATAAATAGAATTAATTTTAGCGCGTTATTAAAGCTATTAATAATTATATAGATAAACCTTATTAATTTAAGCCTATTAAGACTTTAGGCTTTAGGCATAGAGCCTTTATTATTAAATATATTAAGAATTAATTAAGATACTTTAATTTCTATTTTAGGTAAAATAAAGCTCTAAAATAATAATAAATATATTTATATCCCTTTAGGAATATATTATATATTTATTTATATAATTTAAGATATTTTAATAGCCCTAATTTATTTTTATTTTTAAATTATCTTTTAATAACCTTATTAATAATATATTAAAAATACTTAATAAATAAGCTTTAAAAAATGCTTTAAATATCTTAGACCTTAAGTTACTTAATATACCTAAAGGGTATAAACCTTATTTTAATCCCTTAAAGTTTTTTAAAAATTGTTATAATTACTTAATATAATTATAATAAATATATAATAAGCTTTTCCTTAATATTAAGTTTTATTTATTAAATTAAAAAAAAATTAATTTAATTAATTTATATCTCTTTTAGAAAGCTTAGAGTTTAATAATTATATTTTACCTTATAAATAGCCTAAGAGCTTATTATAACTTAATAAAATTTATAAATTAATTTAATTAATTAAATATTAATTAAAATATATAAATATATATTATAAACTTATTATTTAAATATTTTATTATTAAAATTATTATTAAAATTATTATTATTTATATATTTATATAAACTAAGATATATATATTATATATTTAATTAAATAGGTTTAATTAATTAAACTTATTAACCTTTATTTACCGCTAAGTCTAATATTAAGCTTTAGCGCTAATACTTTTTAAGTTTATAAAACTCTAATATTAACTCTAAGTATTAATACCTCTAAGTAAACTTATAATATTAATAACTTTTATTTCTTAATATTATACTTATAGCTATATAACTAAATCTTAATTAGCTATAATAAATTTTTTTTAATTTTTTTATTTAATATTATAAAAAATATTAATATTTATAAAAAAAATTATAAGTTATATTTTATATTAATTATTACCTTATAAGTCTTAGAGAAATTAATTATTTTTATTAATAAAAATTTTTTTTTTTTAATTTTTATTTAAGAGCTTTTAATAAAAAAAGCTTTTTTTTAATAAAATTAATTTTTTTATTAATATAATAATAAAATAAAAAAAAACTAAATAAAAAAAAAAATATTATATTTAAAAATTATAAGTTTAATTTATATTAAATAATTTAATAATATATTTAAGTTAATACTTTAAAGGGCCTTATTTAAGATTATCTCTTATAATTAATTATAAGTACTTTTAGTATTTTTATAAAGCTTATAAAGCTTTTTAATAAGGTTATCTTAGTTATATAAAAAAAACTATTAATAAGTATTAATTATATTATTTTAATTTATTAATTAAAAATTATTTTAAAAAGCTATTATAATTATATTAAAATATTATTAATTATAATTAAACCTTTTCTAATAAGAATAATAAAAGTAACTTTAGCCTTTTTAAGTAATTAAGAGTTATAAGGATAATAAAAAGGTTAATATTAGAGAAAAGAGTTATTATATAAAGGGGATTTTAACCTCTTTAAATAATTAAGAAATAACCTATTTAATATAAATAAAGCTAATTTTAATATATTATTAAAGCTATTAATAATTATATAAATAAACCTTATTAATTTAAGCTTATTAAGACCTTAGGCTTTAAGTATAAAAACTTTATTATTAAATATATTAAGAATTAATTAAGATATTTTAATCCTTATTTTAGGTAAAATAAAGCTCTAAAATAATAATATTTTTTTTTTATTTAGTTTTTTTTTACTTTATTATTATATTAATAAAAGATTTAATTTTATTAAAAAAAAGCTTTTTTTATTAAATATTCTTAAATAAAAGCTAAAAAAAAAAATCTTATTAATAAAAATAATTAATTCCTCTAAGACTTATAAAATAATAATTAATATTAAATATTATTTTATAGCTTTATTTTACCTAAAATAAGGATTAAAGTATCTTAATTAAATCTTAATAATTTTAATAATAAAAGCTTTATACTTAAAGCCTAAGGTCTTAATAAGCTTAAATTAATAAGGTTTATTTATATAATTATTAATAGCTTTAATAATATATTAAAATTAGCTTTATTTATATTAAATAGGTTACCTCTTAATTATCTAAAGAGGTTAAAATCCCCTTTATATAATAGTTTTCCCCTCTAATATTAACCTTTTAATTATCCTTATAACTCTTAATTACTTAAAAAGGCTAAAGTTACTTTTATTATTCTTATTAGAAGAGGTTTAATTATAATTAATAATATTTTAATATAATTATAATAGCTTTTTAAAATAATTTTTAATTAATAAATTAAAGTAATATAATTAATACTTATTAATAGTTTTTTTTATATAATTAAGATAACCTTATTAAAAAGCTTTATAAGCTTTATAAAAATACTAAAAGTACTTATAATTAATTATAAGAGATAATATTATATAAAGCTATTTAAAGTATTATAATAAGTATATAGCTTATTTAATTAAAGATTTAAATTAAACTTATTATTTTTAAATATAGCCTTTTTTTTTATTTATTTAATTTCTTTTTACTTAATTATAATATTAATAAAAGGATTAATTTTATTAAAGAAAAGCTTTTTTTATTAAAGGCCCTTAAAATAAAGCTTAAGAAATATAATTATCTCGCCCTAGAGGAAATTATATTTTACTTAGGCTTAAGAATTAATATTAATAAAAATATAAGCCTATATAAGGCATAGCTTATAACTCTTATTATAAATATTAATACTTTTTAAAATATTAAATAAGAAAATTAAAAAAGACTTATAGCTAGCTAAGATCTAGCTATATAGCTATAGGCATAATATTAGGAAATAAAGGTTATTAATATTATAAGTTTACTTAGAGGTATTAGTGCCTAGAGTTAGTATTAGAGTTTAAACCTAAAAAGTATTAGCGCTAAGGCTTAGTGCTAGACTTAGCGGTAAATAAAAGTTAATAGGTTTAATTAATTAAACCTATTTAATTAAATATATAATATATATATCTTAGTTTATATAAATATATAAATAATAATAATTTTAATAATAATTAAATAATATTATAATTTATTTTTCTTATTATAATTTAATTATATTATATTTTTTATTTTAATATTAAGTTATTAGCTATAATATAATAAAGGTATTTTTATATAACTTAGTTATCTTAATAATATATTAACTTTTTATAAAAATAAAAATTAAAAAATTATAAAAAAAATAAGTCTTAGTAATATAATTAAAATAATATTAAAAATATAAAATAAAATTAATATTATTTTAAAGCTTTATTTTACTTAAATAGGGATTAAAGTATCTTAATTAATTCTTAATATATTTAATAATAAAAGCTCTATACCTAAAGCCTAAGGTCTTAATAGGCTTAAATTAATAAGGTTTATTTATATAATTATTAATAGCTTTAATAATACGCTAAAATTAGCTTTATTTATAATAAATAAATTACCTCTTAATTATTTAAAAAAGTTAAAATCCCCTTTATATAATAATTCTCCCCTTTAATATTAACTTTTTAATTATCCTTATAATTTTTAATTACTTAAAGAGGCTAAAATTACTTTTATTATTTTTATTAAAAGAAATTTAATTATAATTAATAATATATTAATAATAAGATTATAATAGCTTTTTATAGAGATTTTTAACTTAATAATTAAAATAATATAATTAATATTTATTAATATAGCTTTTAATATAATTAAAATAACTTTATAGAAATTATTTATAAGCTTTAAAAAGGTATTAAAAATACTTATAATAAGCTATAATAAATAATTTTAAATAAGGCCCTTTAAAGTATTAACTTAAATATATTATTAAATTATTTAATATAAGTTAAATTTACGATTTTTAAGTATAATATTTTTTTTTTTTACTTAGTTTTTTTTTATTTTATTATTATATTAATTAAAGGATTAATTTTATTAAAAAAAAGCTTTTTTTATTAAAAATTTTTAAATAAAAACTAAAAAAGAAATCTTATTAATAAAAATAATTAATTCCTCTAAGACTTATAAAGTAATACTTAATATTAAATATAGCTTATAATTTTTATTAAAAGTATTATTACTTTTTATTAAGTTAAATAAAAAAATTAAAAAAGACTTATAGCTAGCTAGGATTTAATTATATAGCTATAGGTATAATATTAAGAAATAGAGGTTATTAATATTATAAGTTTACTTAGAGGTATTAATACTTAGCGTTAGTATTAAAGCTTAAACTTAAAAAGTATTAATACTAAGGCTTAGCGCTAAATTAAAACTTAGCGATAAATAGAGGTCTATAGGTTTAATTAATTAAACTTATTTAATTAAATATATAATATATATATCTTAGCTTATATAAATATATAAATAATAATAATTTTAATAATAATTTTAATAATAATTTAATATTATTATATATCTTAAAATATATTTTTTAATTATATATTAAATTATATTATTATTTAAATTATATTCTAGTCTAAGTTATTTATATTATATAAATACCTAAGGTATTTTTCTTAGACTTACTAAATAATAAATAACCTCTAGTTATAATAATTTAAAAAAATATAAAAGCATAAAGATTTAAGTAATATATATCCCCTTTACCTCGAAATTAGCCTACTATTATAATAATAAATAAGAAATCCTTCCTTAGTAATACCCCTAGTCTTAACTATTTAGTTACTAAGGTTATTAATAAGTCTTAATTATTATCTGCCTTCTATAAATAAAATAAATAAAAATAAATAACTTTTCTTTTATACTCTAATTAAAACCTCTTTCTTATTACTAAGCGAAATTCTAATTACGCCCCTAGCGACAAATATATCTTAATCTCAATCTTAGGGGCTCTAAGATCTAATAAATTAATATTAAGTAAAGCTATAATAGATCGCATCTAAGAGTTAATACTAAAAGTTAGCTTAATTATTATAATTCCTATAGATATCTATTATCTATATAGATCCTAATTAGCCCCTATACCTAATAATACTAGGGCAATTTATCGCCGGGGGTTATTTAAGCTCTTACTAAGCTAATTAGGTTTTTAATACTAATTATCTACGCGCTTAGCTCTAACCACGTAATTAAAACCCCTATAGAGGATAATATTATTATTCCTATAGATACTTATATAATTATATTTAAGAGGCTTTACCTTTTTATATCTTCTTCTTAAGTATTATATATTATCGCTAGAGATATTATATCCTTTAGCGAGTAATACCTTATAGTCCTCTTATAACTAAGCTTTTAATAATACTTAAGAATTCTTATAGACCTCTTCTCTAATTTATAAGTTAATTAAAGGGTACTAAATTAGTAATAAATATAATTACTAATAGCTTTATATAATATTAAAAAAGAAAAAAAAAAAGCTAAAAGTCTCTTAAGTATTTAATATAATATTAATTTACTAGGTTTTAATATTAATATAAATTAATAATTATATATTTTATTATTATAGCTTATAGTTATTATAATATTAATAGTTTATAGAAATATTATAAAAATAATAATAAAGTAAATTTTAAATAAAATAAAATAGTTATATTTTATAATAACTTAGCTAAATTCTTTTTAAGGTTTTATATAATAAGAATTAAAAGATTTTATACCCTTAATAATATTTCTATTAGATAAAATAATTATTAACCCATCGGCGATAAACTACTTATATACTTATTTTATTATTCCTCCTAAAATTACTAGTAATTAAGTTTTTAAAACTATATTATAACTTAATTAGCTACTTATAATTTCTTAAGCTAGAAAAAAAGTCTTTTTACCCTACTTAGGATTAGTAATTAATATAAATAATATCTCTAACTCTCTCGTCGATTTTAATCTTAGATAGCCTCTTAGTTCCTAGACTCTATATATTAGAGGTTTAATCCTAAATAATATTATAGACCTTAATATTATTAATAATATTAACTTTAATAATAAAAAATACCGCAAAAATAATTTAAGCCACGAGGAAAAACATATTAATAGCAATAACTCTAAAAAGTAAGAAGAATAAGATCTAATTAATACCTAGCCAAAGCCGTCATCCATCTAGTCAAAGACGGGCTTTGTCTCTATACCCTCGTATTTCTTTATTAAAGATATTATATAGATATAGAGCGCTACTTCGAGGGAATAAATAACAATAATAGCGCCTACGGCATATATATTAAGAATTTAGCTTATGCTAGTCAAGCTAAAAGCCAAGGGCGAAGTTATAAATAATAACATAGCCACTTATAATAAGCAAAGATAGAGCTTAGGATCGGACGGTAAAATAGGCGGCACTACAAGTTAAGAAGAAGGCTTTAGAGAAGACGCTCTAAAACATCATAGGTAATAAGAGCATAATCTCCCTATGGCAGAGAACCTCTAATATAGTGCATAGTTCGCGGGATAGCTTCTACGGAATATTAATAGTAATAGGGATATAGTCGGCGCGTTATACCTTATGAGTTAAAGAAAAAAGAGACGTAACGAAAGGGCTAAGGGCTTAAATCGAGATAAATACTAAGTAAGATTAAATGCTAATATACCTGGCTTTATAGCATATAGCGTTAATACTAAGGATTATAATACTACTAACTATTTAACTAATAATACGATTATTAAGCTAGTAAGCTAAGTGCCTGCCCCTGTAATTCTTTTTATAGTAGGCTAAAATATTAAAACTTAATACTATAAAACATAGTAAACCTAAGATATTATTAAGCCTCTATATCTATAGAAATCTAATAGTAAAAAGATAAGGCTCGTAGTATAAGATATTATTTTTCCTTAACGTTATAATAGCTATTTATAGCATAGAGAGGGAAACCCGCTATATTAAAATTAAATGCCTATCATAGTTTGGTTTTAGTAATAATAATACTATTAAAGATATAAACGACGAGTTAGAGATAAAAGATAACTAAGTTAGCGGCATTGATATAGTATAGATTGGCTAGACTAGCACCGCCTAAGCTATTTATAGCAGCCTAGAGTTATAGGGTAATAAAGGCATAGGCTATAATAATAGAAATATTAAAAATTGGGGTATAATACTAGGTTTAGTGACTAAGAAGAGGGCTATTTGCCTTGGTATCTAAAGGTTAGCTTATAGTAATAAAAGTATAATAAATAAGAGAGAAATTAAATATATTAAAATAAAAAGAAATAAGGTAATAAAATAATTCTTCTTAGTCTTTATATCCTTAATTTAATTATAAATAGAGACTAAGATTCTAAGATAAGAATACTTTATTTATCTAGGGAACCTTTAACCCTACGGGGAATTATTTATTTAATTCTTATTTTTATTTTAAAAAATATTACTTTAGTTTTTATTTTTTAATAAAAGAAGATAAAAGTTAAGAGCTTAAAGGATTAATAAATAGCTTATAAATTAGCGCGAGGAATTTATTATAATTATTTTTTAACTTATTAATTATAAATAAAGCTATGTCCTAAGAGGCAAAATAAAACCCTTCTTTATACTAACTAATTACCTTCTTAATATATATAGCCTCTTTTTATAAGTTCCCTTAAATTAATTATATAAGCTAATATAAATAGTAAACTAAAGTACTTATTATATTATTATAATAAATAGCGCCTCTACTAAAAGATATAAGTAAGAAATATAAGCCTATAAGTCTTTTCGTATTATTATATTATTAAAAAAAAACCCTTATTAATAATATAATTAATAATTATTTATTATAACTTAATATATATATACCTAAGAAAAATTTAACCGCTAAGGTATAAAGGATTAAGATAATTTAATTACTAAATAATTCTCCTTATTTAATCCTTTATATAATTATAGTAACTCGCTTTTAAGTTAATATATTTACTTTCCCTATTTTATTTAACCTTATATAGCCCTTCTAACTCATAATTATATTAAGTATATTTAAAAGCCTTAGATATAAATATTCCCGCCAACCTTAAAATACTTACTTTTACGCTTTATACTTATAGCAATAAATAGCCTCTAATAAGTATATCAGAAACGATAATAATAAAAACAGTAATAGCGGGATACCAAAGCCTAGTTTCATAATATGTTCTCCCGGTCGAGTTCTATAACTTCTCCTATATAACTTCGATTATCATGGATCTATTGCAAGATGCTGCCAAGCGGCTAAGCTTTCTGTAGAGAAGCGATGTAGAAGTGCATCAAAAGAACAAAATTATCCATAAAATACTCGGAGAGGAGATCTTTTGGGTCATTTAATCATGCACCCCTTGAATGAGATTCTCGATGCTGATGCCCCAAGCCTCAGTCGCACTCTGATGAGAGCCGTGACGGATACACGTCTCGAGGTCAAACAGTTTCAGTGCTGTTTCAATCTCTGTGCCGTAGCAGAAAAACATCTTAATTGGCATTTCCTTGTAGCACATGGCCAGTAAAGGCAAGTACACGAATGGCTTGCTCATCCCAGCTGGGACCAAAGTCCCACCTTTTGCCAATACACACGTTGTCGTCTGAAGAGATGGCTCAACGCCGGTTGGGTCAAGCATGATGTCTACATAGTCAATTCTAGCTTCTTTCTTTAACCTCATAGCCCAAAGCGAAGCAGGGGCAAAGAGACGGGCCAGGTCCGGAGACAATGCTTCAAAGCAATCGGAAGGCCCGTAAGCTTGCAAAGCAAGACTGGCGACAGTTGACCCAGAATGGCAGGTAGAGAGGGTGTCACCGTTGGCCCCGTCCATAAAAAAGTCTTCACGGAGGAAGAACTCTACCGGACAGACTCAGACGATGGGAAAATCAGAGAGTAGCTTGAGACCTCGGACGTGTCGCAGGGAGTTTATGATTGATCAGCACCAGGGTAGTGATATAGGGGTAACTTTCTGAACCAACCACCTGGCGGCCAGGCCCTTGATGATTACTTCATGAATCTTTCGACTGTAACCACTTCACTCCGTCGGAATCCAGTGCACGGGCTTAACACGGACAGAGTGGACTGCTACTATAAGTCATCCATCGCCTCCCGGCATGGCTCGGACCGTCATGGCTTTGGAGTTCATCAATGCTCAAAGCCTCCAATTGCTGCCAAGTTTAATTTTGTGTGCCTAACGGGTTTCATTCTGCGCCTCCAGCTTTCTTAATGTTAGCTCGTAATAAACAAGCCGCAATGCAGTAAGACTCATGACATAGCTCAGAAAGGACGCAGGTCCTGTTACGGGCTGATGCAGTGAGCAAGTAGGGGCAACTCCAATAGTTTAAATTTAAATATTGATATATATTGCCCCAGGTTTTTCGATCCTTGTTCTCTGTGACAATCCACCTCGACGGTTTTCAACTCTCAACCGAGTCCGTTCAAAGCAGCATCTTCACCATGATGTTCAAAGACGACGATGAGAGGACCATCAGGGCCATCCGCCTCTTGGTAGTAAGTGTGTCAAGTTTCAATGATTGATGGCTCAGAGCTTATGCACGCTGGGCTTCAGACAACATGGATGGAAAGTATCCTAACTATCAATAGGCCGATGCAACCTTCAACAGCAAGTCGAGTCATCCTGGAGTTCCCATGTAGGTTTATACCTTGAAGTCGTTCAGGTGTCGTTCCAGAACCTAGAGCTAACGTCTCGAACCAGGGGAATGGCTCCTGTAGCCCATGTGCTATTTTCTAGGTCTTTGAGATGCAGTCCTGCGCGTCCTGGCTGGCTAACCGCGATTGCTTCGTACTCTCGTGAGATCCATGAAGCTAGCCCTGATGGAATTCGTTCTCTAACCTTTGCTATAGGAATGGCCACGCCTGTATTCTCCAGTACATCATGCTCCGTCTCCTTAGTTACCCGATCACAATGGACAACCTTAAAAACTTTCGAGTAAGTCCTCAAGGTCCACTAGCCTTACTGCACACGCTAACTGCGACAACTTTATAGTCCTGGTCGCCCTGAAAACTTCGAAACTCCAGGTGTTGAAGTAACGACTGGACCGCTTGGGCAGAGAACTGCCAACATCGTGGGCCTCGCTATTGCCCAAGCACACACGGCAGCAGTTTTCAACAGTCCCGGCTTTAGCATTGTCGACAATTCCACCTACTGCTTTCTCGGAGACGACTGCCTACAAGAAGACGTTGCTTCTGAGGCCTCTTCCCTCGCTGGGCACTTGCAAATTGGTAACCTAGTCTGTATCTATGATGACAACCGGATCGTTATTAGCGCAAACATCAATTGCCCCTTCACCGAGGATGTCTTCAAGCGTTATGAGTCATATGCTTGGCACGTGGTTGTGGTTGAAGACGGAAACACAGATCTGGCCACGATCGAGGCTGCCATTCAACAGTGCAAGGAGGAGACGACAAAACCTTCTATCATCAAGTTGAGAACCACTATTGGCTATGGTTCTCTTGAAGAAGGCACTCATGGCGTACATGAAAACCCACTCAGGGCTGACGACATCAAGCAGCTCAAGTCAAAATGGGGTTTCAATGCCGATGAGGGTTTCCACGTCCCGGGAAGGGCTTACAAAGCATATCGAAACTGGGCTGCAGAAGGCTTGGCTGCCAAACAAGCTTAGGACAGCCTCCTGGCCAAGCACACTGACCAATTCCCTAAACTACACGCAGATCTGTAGAGAAGGCGTACTGGTACCTTGCCACAAGATTTGGAGTCTGTCCTCCCTTCATTTTCTTCTTCGGATCCGACGGTGGCAACCCGGAGGCTTTCCCAAATTGTCTTGTCCAAGATACATGCGATTGTCCCCGAATTTATTGGAGGCTCATCAGATTTGACACTGTCCAACCTCACATGGTGGGCATCTGCAGTTGACTTCCAAGCCCCGAGTTTAGATGACGTTCCTAGTGATCATCCAGGGCGCTATCTTCGTTATGGCGCACGAGAACACGCTATGGGCGCCATCATGAACGGCCTTGCAGCTTACGGGACAGTCTTACCGTATGGCGGTACGTTTCTCAACTTTGTCTCTTATGCCGCTGGTGCTGTCTGTCTGTCTGTCTTGTCGCGTCATCGGGTCATTTGGGTGGCTACTCACGATTCCATCGCGCTGGGACAAGGTGGACCTACACATCAGCCCATCGAGACGTTGGTGCACTTCCCTGCGATGCCAAGCTGCTCAGTCTGGTGACCTGCCGATGGAAACGAAACAAGTGCCGCTTATCTTGTCTCGTCGAAATCGATGAGTACATCTAGTATTCTGCCTCTTTCTTGACAGAATCTTCCTCGGTTAAGAAAGCTTCACGGGATGGCTATGTTGTGAGTGAGCCTGACAGCTCCGCCGATATCACCCTCGTCGGAACAGGATCAGATGTAGCCATGTGGGTTGAAACTGCGGGATACCTGAGCGAGCAACATGGATTGAAGGCTCGTGTCGTATCTCTTCCATCCTGGGAGGTATTCGATGCACAGTCAGAGGACTACAAGCGATCTGTTCTTGGTTCTGGTGTACCATCTCTCTCCATCGAGGTACTGAGCACGGTGGGCTGGCAGCGATGGACTCATCAACAGTTTGGCACTGACACCTTCGGCGCTTCCGCGCCTGCTGATGTTATGTTTGCGAAGTTTGAGTTTACCAAGGAAGGGGTAGCAAAGCGCGCCATTGCAACCACTGAGTTCTTCAAGGGGTCTCTGTCGATTGGGTCGCCACTAGACCACGCTTTCTAACGCTGATAAACCATCACCTAGACTTAGATAGAGTTGTTTCCTTTGGGGAAAATTACTTGACCAGTCTTTAAGGTAGAACAAGATAACTACGTCGCTACTGACTGTTCCTTACATTTCGTGATGAGCGCAAAACGCTTGATTTCGTTGTCATGCCCCTATGGATAATACACTTTCACTGGCTGCCTGTCTTGTCTTGTTCGCCAAGGTCGGGACGATAATACCTAGCCGGCGGCCAGGACAAACTCCGTTGTTGGTGGCTTTGTCGGCAAATGTAGACTCCATGATTGTGTCCTAGGGATCGCTCAATGGTTGAGCGAGTTCGAAAAGCGTGGGCACCCAGCAGAGAGGGACGCCATATTGGAAGTCAAAGCTGAGCGCAGTTGTAAGTGGTGTTGCGGAGCGGAGGAACCCTTAAACAGGCGCCTGGCAGATACAACCAAAAAGTTTAAGTCGTCAGTGAAGTACGGGCGCTGAGGGAGCGTTTTACATACCCAAGAGGGCATATGGGTGCCGTCCCGTGCGTTGCATTTGAGGTTGCAAGCCGCTTGCTCGCAACACTGCAACATTGTTATTCAAGGATAGTCCATGTTCCCCTCGAAGAGGATGATATATGTTCTTATTTATATTAAATACTTACTAATGTCGATTTGGCCAGATTCTTTGACAAGTTGCATAACAATTTGTCTTGCCTCTAGTCAAATACGTGCACCTTCGGACATCTATCTCTTGATCGAAATGAGCCAAACTATGGGCCGCCTTGCCTTGTGGTTCTTTTCTTGATTGTCGGTGGGACTCTCCTACTCTCGGGCTCTGTTTTAAATCATTACGGTGTGTTTCCCAACGTTTCGTCAATCAAGCAAGTGAGTCCCGTCTACATTAGCTGCCCTCTCATGAGTGAGTATCACCAGTCACGGTTCATTGTCAATCGAGTGCGTCCAGCTGCTATACTTTATGGTGTGTAAAGTCTCGTACTGGGGTTGTCGACTCAATTTTAATTGCGCACGAATGACAGTTCATTGTAACGTCGTCTCTGGTCACAGCGTGTGGTGACAGCGCATTGACTGCAGTAAGCTGTGCCTGTTTCGATCTGTCTCAACATGAGCCAGGGGAACATCAAGGTCGGCTGGGTCTCTTAGATATACAGGCGCAGCACTGGCGGTATGCTTCAAGCCATATGGCATCAACCAGTTCGATATTCCTCGGTGGTGTTCGCGTCCCCTCCTGGTGGGTTATGTGGTTGTGCCTGTTTCGATACCAATGCGCCGGTCCCAGCCTGATACGCCGAAAACATCGAAAATTCTAAAGTCTCCGGTTTCCCAGGGCACTATTAATGGAAAGTAGGGCACATGCCAATGGTCACAAGTGTCCTTAGTGGCCGTCTATTCCTCCTCTTCACATTTGACAATGTGCTCCTCAGGGTTATCGCAATCTAATCTATTCAGATCGCGATAAGAGCTGATGTCTGTGCAAAAATGTGGGCTGGTCAGTGGCTGGTGTGGCTTGGCGGAGATGGAAGAGTGGCTGGTGATGGAATGGGCGGGGCTGTTGTGAATTATGGGTCCCAAATGCTCGACCACTAAGAAGCAGCCAAAAACTAATTCCAATCCAGGAGACGGAGCTTTCGGGAATGAATCCAACGTGGGGTTTTGACAGCTCCGAGGCTCAATTCAAGCTTGATAACGCTTCTCTGTCAATTCTTTAATGGAAGTGGTATGAAAATCTTTCGGCCTAAAGATAAAGTAGGCATCTGGGGTCTTTGAAAGCAAAAATGAGTGTCGTAGGGGCTCGTGTGATGAATTATGTCATATTCTAAACCCCGAGCCAGGAAGTAGTCTCCCTGATACTGGCATGAAGAGGAGACCTTTGAGAAAATCATCAGAAAATACGGAACACCACAATCATGGGGCAAAATCGGCCAAAATTATACCCAGTTAATCCAAATAGTCGCAAAAATGCAGAATTGAGAATCTGAGAGCTTTAGCAAAAGAAATGAGCCCAAGAATGCCCAATCTAGGTGACAGCGAGATGTATAGGGTAGGCTCGATCTGGCCGGCAATTCCCCGGAACGAGGCCACAAGGCACCAATCACTTTGCCGTCATTGTCGGCATTCTTCGTCGCAACACAACCTCACCCAAGACGACAGGTCAACACCGGATTCCATCGTGCGAGCGCCAGTCGGCGAGATACCCCGCGAAACCCGATCAATTGCACCCTAGCGAGGAGTCTTTCTCGACTGGGCCCGGCCTCGCGTACCCTCAGCACCTCATCCACCATGTCGACGCGACGAGCTGCTCTGTCAGTAACCACAAACCCATCCGAACGGCCGAGCACACGACTGTCGAGCCCCTCGAGCTATACATGCTGACCTATTTGGCCTTCAGATCCCTCTACCGCCGCTCATTGAAGCTGGCGCTGGATTGGGCCGTCCACCGACACTTGTGGCGTGGCCAGGCTCTCTATATTCGCTCACTGTTCGAGGCCAACCGCAATGTTACTGATCCGAGACACCAAAGAGTGAGACGACAATTGGCAGCTGAGGACGATGACAGGCTGACAATGGCATACAGGCTCTATTGAGCGAGACAGAGAAGTTACTGGAGAGCTGGAAGCACCCCGATCCCTACACCCCCCCGACTGCTCCCGGAGGTATGCTTGTCCATTGGCCAACAACGACTCTACGCAAGCTGCTAACGACGACTCACAGGCTCAAAGTTCGAGCGAAACCTGCCATCGCCTATCCTCGACCGTGAGTCGCTAACCCCTACCTCTGGAAGAACCAGATTGATACTGACGAACCGACAGCTCCCCCCCACCCCGTCAACAGACATTAAAACCACGGCCGGATTACTTGGGTTGCACGAGAACATATCTGTATATAGAGGGCATGGAAGGGTCAGAAGAACGAATTGTAGCACGAATCAAAGAAAGTTTTGGTCACTCGAGTTCTACACACGGTGGTTGCGATATCGAGACGCATTCCCGAGATTAACAGACAGACATCTACGATCGATCGATTTTCCGCCGGAGCCGCTGCCGCTTTTTGCCGTGGTCAATGGAAGTTCATATACAATACTCAACTTCCGTCACAACGGCAACCTGGGAGCGAAATGACATGAATGGGTACAGCTGTGCTTACTCCCCAACAACAAACCAGAGACACGGGGAGTTGTGAAGAAGCCGAAGAGGTCGATTAATTATTGGAAATCGCAAGGTCGCTAAGATGAGGAATTACAAATGCAAAACAGTTCGCTATCAGTATCAAATTGCCACAGGGAGAACAGGGTTGATCTTTGAAGTGTTCTTATTCATGACCATGCCGTGGGGGATTATTGTACAACCCTAACGCGCGAATAAAGTGATAAAAAAGCAACCGTGTGAACCCTGAACCGTGACCCCTTTGTCATGACAACCCAAACAACCGACCATCGCAAGAAAACACAAACCAACGATCCGCTTACAGCTCTTGGCTCGCGTTCTTGCCACCCTTGGCAGTCTTCTTGGGAAGAAGGTCTGGAAGAAACATGTCAGTGATGGAATGCAAAAGAGTGAATGAGGTGACGTACTCTGGTGGATGTTGGGAAGGACACCACCCTGGGCGATGGTGACATGACCCAGAAGCTTGTTCAACTCCTCATCGTTTCGGATGGCGAGCTGGAGATGACGGGGGATGATACGGGTCTTCTTGTTGTCGCGGGCAGCGTTACCAGCCAACTCGAGGATTTCGGCAGCGAGGTACTCAAGGACGGCAGCGAGGTACACGGGAGCACCGGCACCGACACGCTGAGCGTAGTTGCCCTTTCGGAGAAGACGGTGGACACGACCAACAGGGAACGCGAGACCAGCCTTGGAAGAACGCCTGTGGAAAAACATGTGTAAGCTTCGAGATCAAAGAGCAAAGTGAAAGACGCGTCATGAATAGCTTCATAACGCGACCAGGTTGGCGTGGCAATCTGGGAAAACGGGGGAAGACTCACGATTGCGCGTTCTTGGAACCAGAGGCCTTGCCGCCAGACTTGCCGCCGCCAGTCATTTTGAAAAGTGGTTGTTTGGGGTGGTTGAGGTGAAAAAAGAGTTGAGTGAGTCTGGTGAGACTTTGCGACGATTGGAAGAGTCGGAGAGCGTGGTGGTGATGACAATTGCGAGAAGTTGATGAGAGAGTCGAAGTTGGCGGGGGAGGTAGAGGTTAAGTACTTTTCGCGCGTCAGAGCTCTGATCCCAGATCACCCACGGGGCGAGCGCGCGCGATTCGGCGCTAACCCGATCAGGCGAAAATGGGCGTACCGAATAAAATAAAAAAAACAGGCACACCTGCCACGCCTGCTTCACTGGCACGGCGAAATAATAAAACCGACCTCCTCCCCCCCAACGCGCCCGTGCCACCAGGCCCAAAATCACCCACCCGCGTCTTTCTGGGTATCCTCCATCACCCCCGACCGTCCACCTCGCACGATTTTTCACCTTTGTTCCTCATTTTCCGCTCGCGTGCTGAAATCTCTGCTCCGAGCCATTTGTTCATTGGAGGGCGGTCGAACGTCTGAAATCAGCATTCTTTTCCAGTACTCTTGGACACCCCAAGTCTTGCACTTTTTTCTGGTTCATCTCTTCTCGCTTGTCTGAGCCAGGTTTGTTGCTTGGTCGACTCGTTTTGCGTGATTTCTTTCGTGGGAGATGTCCAAGGCATTTGGGCTTGCCCACTTGATTTGATTTGAGTTGGGTCTCAGGGTTCAGTCAAACCTTGGTCTAACTTTGAATCTTTGTTTGGTCTTGAACCTCTTTCACTTCCATTTTGTTTGGTGTTTGTAGGATGTCTACATCTTTTGGGTCCTTTTCTATGAGGTTTGATACGTGTTCAAGCCTTGTAGAGTCACATTTTGGCTTCAATTTCCCATCTTGAACGTATATAGGACCTCATTTGACTTGAACAATCCCATTTCAGGGTACTGTGACGTAGATATTATGTGCATATGGTCCACAATTGAGCCCCGATGCTCCGGATCGGATCTCCAAGAGATCTCTCAAGTCCCGGCAGTCAACGGGAGCGGCAGCCCTGCGAGACTCGGACTCGGAGCTCCAGACTCTGGAGAATGTGGAGAGCCAGAGACGGGACGGAGACTGGCCAGCAGAGCGTCAATACCGGAGGGCGAGCGGTCATCTGTCACGGCGTTGACGGGACATGCGCGGAGCATCTGAGATTGAACGGACGCGTTCCCGGGGCGCGTTGGCCTCGAGCAGGGATGGAGAGACACCAGTGGAAGTACGAGCTTGGATCCTGAAGGTCCTACGATCCTCATTCACGAGGCAAAAGTGACGATGGTTGCGCGAGTTTTTGGGACAGCACGACAGTTCATTACAGGTTCTAGACAACATGAAGATAACTCTAAGTAAAGAGTGCATGCTACGGAAGTACAAATCAAAGAATGTGTGATGTGTAGAAGGAAAGAAGTGAAAGAGTGGGAGAAGATTGACCCAGTCGGCAAGCCGAAGAAGGATGATGAAGACAGAGTCGGAGATGGTGGCTGGTCTGGCAGAAGAGGCCAGCGACACGCGAGATCACGGAAGGTGGACCAGAAGCGGTGCTCTCCTCAGGATGACGAAAAGAGAAGCCGGTGGGGCGACTGCGTCTCTCTCTCGCATCAAAAAAAGAGGAACAGAGCAGCATGTTGGCTGTCGCGCAAATCCGGCCAATCAAAAAATAGGACACTCGACCATTTTTTATTTTCCCAGCAGTCCAAGGGGAATAAAAAAGAAAAGAGGGGCAAGCAGGCGCGACCAGCAACGCCCAGATCACCTCCACCCTGCCAACCTCTCCCGCTAGCAGGCACGCGTGCGCACGCCCCCCAGCGCAATCAGTAACCCGCTTGCACCGACGCGCGCCCAGCTACAAAAAGCCTACCCACCCCCCGATCTTCCTGTCTCGCCATCACTTTCCATCACCACCAGCTCTCTTCGCCCGCAACACACGCTCGCGTTCTCGCACATCCAACTCAACCACACTCATCGACTTTTCAGTCTTTTTTCTCCGATCTCACATCTTTCAAAATGCCTCCCAAGGCCGCCGACAAGAAGCCCGCCTCCAAGGCCCCCGCCACTGCCTCCAAGGCTCCCGAGAAGAAGGACGCCGGCAAGAAGACCGCTGCTTCTGGTGACAAGAAGAAGCGCTCCAAGACCCGCAAGGAGACTTACTCTTCTTACATCTACAAGGGTGAGTTCCAATCCCATTCGCGCCTTTTCGCGTCACGTCTTTTCCAAACGCGTCAAACTAACTTGCATCTTCAGTCCTCAAGCAGGTCCACCCTGACACCGGTATCTCCAACCGTGCCATGTCCATCCTCAACTCGTTCGTCAACGGTATGTTTTGATCCATCTGTCGCGTCTCATCCAAGTCCATTGTTCTAACTTCAACTCAGATATCTTCGAGCGCGTCGCTTCTGAGGCTTCCAAGCTGGCTGCCTACAACAAGAAGTCCACCATCTCTTCCCGAGAGATCCAGACCTCTGTCCGCCTGATCCTCCCCGGTGAGCTTGCCAAGCACGCTGTCTCTGAGGGTACCAAGGCCGTCACCAAGTACTCCTCCTCGACGAAATAAGTGGCTTGACTTGCTTGTTTGTTTTGGTCAATTGGTTTTTCACGCGTGGCATCAGGGTGTCATGACTCCGAGGTTTCATGGGCATCTGGCCCTGTTTTTAGGAGCCTCATAATGCGTTACGGATGGTTTTGTTTTTCACTGGGGGCAATGTCTTCACACACGGGCAACGGGGTTCGCGGTTGTACAATAAACATCGAGAAATAGGGTCTCGATAACATGAATTCGTGCACTTGAAAGCCCCCTTCTATTTGCATAGTGTTACAGGTGTTGTCCGGTTTTCAGCTCACAGCTCCAGTCCAGTCCTTGCTGATGTTCGCGTATCGAATCAATATCTAGCCGAGTCCGGCCTTTGACCGCTTCATTGCGTGCGTGACAGGTTGCAGAATTCCCTTGTTGTTCATGGCACCCAGCGCCGTACCAGAACTCCACCCCATCTTTTCCAGCATCGCGCGACCGCGATTCTCAACACCAAGCTCCGGCGCTGAGCCACCGACGATCTCACCATCTTGATAGGTCGCAGCTGCAACACTTGCGCCGCCACGGACAGGCGGGAGCCGATTCGCCTTTTTACCTTTCATGTCGAGTCGAGGGAAGTATCGCCGGTTGACGCGATTAATGGCTTGGTCGAATGTTGCTGCTACGTAGGGAAGCGTGCGACCTGTACGATAGAGAGTTGGTCTCCGCTGATCTCCCTTGCCCGTCGACTTGGACTTGATTTTGAACTTGTTGGCCAGCTCATGGATGATCTTTCGGGCATGGTTGTCCATGGGTGGCAGCGTAAGTCTAGAAAGTGGTCAGAAAACGACTGGCGGGATATGGAGGACGGACTCACTGTTCATCAGAGCTGACGAGGAACGTTCGTAGCTCTTCTGCAATCTGATCCATGTTCATGCCATCCGGGTATTTGACACGAGGGTCGTCGGGGTTGGCATTCTTTCCAAGCATCCCAAGCGCGCGCAACTCCTCTCGCTGCTTCTTACGTTCCGACTTCTTTTGTCGGTCAGTTTTCCAGGCTGCTTGGAGTTGCGCCTCCAATTCCGAGTCGGATAAATTGAATGTGATCTGGGCCTTTGCGCCCTTGCCTTTGCGCCGTCGCAAGCTGGGTCGTTCCCAATCCATCAAATCAAGCTCCTCGTCAATTGCCTGCTGTCGCTTCTTGGCTTTGTCACTGGAAGAATCCGAATCGCTCAATGAATCGCCAAAGTTGACGTCCTCCATGCCCAGGTCCTGGGTCAATTCTTGGCCGGCGATAAGTCTTGCCAACGTCTCATCGTCGACTTCACTAGGTACTTCGTCGTCCTCGTCCTCGTCGTCTTCTTCAGACAAGTCCTCCTCTTGGTCTTCGTCCGAGTCGCTTGTCTCCCGGGCCTTTTGCTTGGAGGCGCGTTTCTGTCCGGATGTTGCGGCAGGTGAGTCAGACGCGTCCTCTTCGTCAGAGTCAGAGTCATTTCCACCGTTGATGAGCTGTCGGAAATAGTCGTCGTCGCTGTTTTCCTTCATGTTCGCGATATAATCGGCAAGAATGGCATCTTCCTCCTCCTGGAGCTGTCTGCGTGCGCTTCTCTTATCGCGCTGTTTCTGCTTCTTCTCCTTCTTGGAGAGCTTCTTGCGATTCGGTGGTTCCACGCTCAATTCGGGTGCGGGTGACGGTGCTGCTGCCGACTCAGTAATGATTGTTTGCTCGACGACCCGTATCTCGGTCTGCATTTGAGCCATGCTGATCTCTTCCGTCTGCTGAGGCTTTCGTGGGGCTGCGCGACCCTTGAACAGGATAACCTCCTCGCTCGAGCTGCTGCTTCTTGATGACGGTCGCTCTGGGATCTCGACTGAGCCCTGCTGAGGCCTGGGCTGTGACTGGTCTCCTTTCAGGTCAAAGAAGAACGACGGTTCCTCCGGGGTTTCATTGTCGGGCTCTACTTGGGCTTGGATAGCTTCTTCGAGTTCGTCGGGTCCAATAAAATGATCATCTTCGTCTGAGTCCTCTTCCACATCCGCCTCGTGCCCACCTCTCTCGCCGTGGTTGTCAATCTCGTTGTCGGACTCATCTTGTGTGTCGACTTGCATGTCTCGTTGGATGTTGGTTTCAGGCGACGCCGCGGTGGCTGGTTCTTCGACTTGGTCATTTTCTTCGTCAAGGAGCACGTCAAGTAGTTTCAACGGTTCAGTTGGCCCAGCACTGACAAACTTGACCGGTCGCATGCGCAAGTTATTCCATCTGGCAGGGTCATGCTGGGAAGTCTGTCGAGCTTCGTCCGCAAGTGTAAACCCAGCTGCGGTACTGTCAGTAAGCTGGCCATGACACATCCCTCGGGCCCGGCAGTGTATTGGGCTGGTTACCGGTGGTCTCTTCTCTGATGAAGCTCACTCGGGCTGGCGCAGGAGAATAGTTGCCGCGTCCGCGAGATACTCCTCGACCTCCGCGACCTCCTCGTCCGCCTCGGGCACCCTTTGCACCACGAGGCGTAGAAGCTCCCTTCTTGTTTCTCGGCATGGCGAACTATGGATCGATCGCCGGCATTGTGAAGGCTCCTCGCAGTCGATGGAGCGGGTGGCGGTTTGGCCGTAGATGTATGAGCCTCCAGCACGAAGCGTTTGTGTAAAAAGTCTCATGCAGTGGATGCTAGCAAAAAGCTATGTTGTTGGCAACGAAAAGAGTCACCCCGCGGTGGGTATCTCAGCCTGTGACGTTCTTTGATTGGCTTTATCAACTGACTGTGGAGTTGTCCCAGGCGATGAGAGTCATGGAAACGTTGTGGTGGAGCAGGGGTGCTTGGTGGGGCCGGTGCTTGCGGCCAAGCGGGGATCAGCAGGTGGAGAGTGCAGTTATGGTACGTCACTTCGATGAGTGCGTGCATCGCTGAGGTGTAGGGTAATTGTTGAGAGCCTTCAGCTAGGGTTTGTGCGCCTTGTTCTTAGGTAGTTGGGAGTTGGTTAGCCTTTCATACTTGATAAATGAGTTATTTGACTGTTTTATGTGTTTCTCTGTAGTTTTCTCTGTCTTAGTCGAGCCGCGTGGTGTTTTTGTATTATTTGCTAGTTTTGACGATGAAATCACTTGAACTCTCTAGCATCACCTGCATGAGCTTCAATATAACCTTTGAGAATGAAGACAAAATCAGAAACACGGACAAAGGGCAAAGAACACGTGTTAAATCTCGCGTCAAGTAGCGATTCAAATGCCTAGAACACATTAAAAAGGCATATCGACATCAACTATGCCCCATATCAACCATTCTCATCCTCATCGCATCCGATTTCTCACATCGCGTTGAATGGTCCGTGCACCAGATTCCTTTCCACCTGTTGCCTGTGGGGCTCCACCTCATCCGGAACCACCACCTCAGGCGGCCTTGAGGAGGAGTCACAAGCCGCCGCATCCCCCGCTGCCGCCGGCCCCAGCTGACTCCCCACACAGCCAGACCCAAGACCCATTTGCTGCCTTCGCCAGCAGCTTCGTTATCCATCTCAAGTCGCCATCGTCTCCCTTCATTACACAACACCCTTCATACTAGGCTCCCGATCGGATCCCCAGCCTACTCCAGTATCGACAACTACACCCGCAGATGCCAGCTTGACACAGTCGCACAGGTTACAGCCGCCATGGAAGCCGCCATGGCCAACGTCGACCTCGGGCGCTATCGGCGTATAGTGCAGATGTTCTGGGATCCCGAGCCGACCAACGATGTTGCCCACGACCAGCCCGTGTGGTGCCTCGGACATTCATACAAGCTCAGTGACAGCAAAAGCACCAAGAACGACAGCCGTAGTCCCCAGACGCCCCCTCCAGCGCCCAAGCCAGACGCAGAGGCTCAAGACACCAGTCGACCGCCCGTCCCACCGGTCAACGCACCCGAAACCCCACCGGAATCGATATCGAGCAGCTTCTCATCATCGCTAGCATATGATGATCCGACAAAAGACAACGGCTGGCCGCCACAATTCATGGCCGATTTCGAGTCGAGGATCTGGATGACGTATAGGTCCGAATTCGAGCCCATCCCTCGATCAACCAACCCACAAGCCACTTCCTCCCTCTCGCTATCGATGAGGTTGAAGAGCCAGCTAGGCGACCAGAGCCCTTTCTCTTCCGACAGTGGATGGGGCTGCATGATTCGATCAGGCCAGAGCCTGCTTGCAAATACCATAGGCATGATTCGTCTGGGCAGAGGTAAGAAGACATGTTCGTCGTACAGTGCCAACACCCAGCTCACTTATCATCAGACTGGCGCCGAGGACAATCACCACACGAAGAACGTGAAATCATCAAGTTGTTTGCCGACCACCCCAACGCCCCCTATTCCCTACATAGCTTCGTCCGTCACGGTGCCAGTGCGTGTGGCAAGTACCCAGGCGAGTGGTTCGGCCCGTCAGCAACTGCCCGGTGCATCCAGTAAGTCCACAGAACAAACCCAAGCTCTCTCGCTGTTTACTAACTAATGTTCCACCAGAGCGCTTGCGAACTCGCACGAATCCTCACTTCGAGTCTACTCAACAGGCGACGGCCCCGACGTTTACGAGGACGAGTTTATGAAGATTGCGAAGCCAGAGGGGGAAGCGTTTCATCCCACACTCATTCTTGTTGGAACTCGTCTGGGAATCGACAAGATAACGCCTGTCTACTGGGAAGCCCTCATTGCATCCCTTCAAATGTCCCAGTCTGTAGGAATTGCAGGGTAAGCCTCATGAATCCCCATGATTTGAACTTGCCGATAACCCGTATCTAGCGGCCGCCCATCCTCATCACACTACTTTGTTGGGGCACAAGGTTCGTTCCTGTTCTACCTTGACCCCCACCATACCAGACCCGCACTCCCCTACCACGAGAACCCCGACGACTACACCGAAGAGGAGATCGCCTCCTGTCACACTTCCCGGCTACGTCGCATCCATGTTCGTGAGATGGATCCGAGCATGTTGATAGGATTTTTGATCCGAAGCGAGGATGATTGGCAGAATTGGAAGCGATGTGTCAAGCACGTCCAGGGCAAGTCGATTATCCACGTAGCGGATCGAAGCGCGCTCCTTGGAGGCTCCAGTGAGGGTCGGGAGGGTGCGATTGATGAGGTGGAGACGCTGAGTGACGATGATGATGCGGACACTATTCATGAGGCCTAGTTTGGTTTGGTTGGTTGGCGTCTTGGTTGTGTTTTGCTGCTTTGCCATTGAATAGGCGGCTTGGGAGTTATACTAGGGATAGATGAATACGAATTCGAACGAACCAGCTTATGCCATTCCCGGGTCCTGGTGTCTGTGTTGTGCACGGCAGTGATCCATCGAGACACAATCATCGTTCTGGTCGCGCTTAGCCGTAGGTGTGAGAACGCATCTGAGTGTATTCGTTGTCAAGACGTTCAGCGTTTTTTCCTTTGGCCGCCTCCGGTTGCTGGTTTCAACGAGACATGGCCTTCGTCGCGAATGTGTGCGAAGAGCTTCGTCCTGGAAGAGAAGGTCTCCCCGCAGACTCCGCATTTTTGCTGTGACAAGGTGTCAGCCAGTGTCAATCTAGACCGGGGTGATGTTCATACCCCTTCATCTTGCTGGGCTTGGGCGGCCGCAGCTTTCTTGGCGCGTTTGGCCTTGGCCTTTCCTATCTTCTTGCCTTGTGAGGGCTCATCAACGGAAAGGTCCTTAGCAGCAGCAGAGAGCTCTTCATCAGGGTCATCCGCTGTCTCCTGGGTTCCCTTGGAGGACGTGAGCCTCTCTTCGACCACATCTCGGGGTGCGTAGTCGCCATCATCAGACACATCGGCAGATTCCGCTGGGCTCGGATCTTGGTGTTTGCCCTTGGAGGGGGCTGACCTCTTCCCGGCTAATGTCTCTGAATTGTCCGAGTCCTCATTCACTTTTTCTTCCGGAATGGGATCATGCTTGCACTCTTCGGCAGCCTCCGGCGCAGGCGTGGTATCAACCTCCTCAAGTTGCAATTCGACGCCCTCGCGCTTCATTTGTCGCTTGATCTGTTGAACAGCCTTAATGTGTTTCTTGCTCCTTTCATGCGCCTCCATCTGTTTCTCGCTCTTGAACGACTTATTGCACACAACGCACTCAAGAATCTCCACGATCTCCTCCTCTTCAGACTCGGAGAAACTCCCCTCTGCGACACCGTTGTCGGACGACCGAGATTTAGCCCACTCGGGGACCTCGTACTCAGCCATGCGCTCTTGATTTGCAGCACGCGAACGCGCGGCCTGTGCGGCGGCGGCATTCCGTAGGGAAGCCTGGCGTTCGGCGTGTGATTGCGAATTGGGCAGATACCGAGGATCGCGCTTCCGCACGAAGCTCACGAGAAAGTTTACAGCGTCGTTGAACTCGCGAATGGCATCATCGCGCATCTTCTTGTTTTCCTTTTCCATCAGGCGGCGAACACGGCGGTCGGGGGCGTCTGATAGGCGGTATTTATCCTTCCAAGAGAAGGATTTGGCAGTAGAGAAGCCAGACCAAGCATTGTAGAAGGGCTTCACGACTGTCTCGTAGTCGTCATCAGAAGAGCCGAATGTTGGGTATTCTCGGATGTCGACGTCTTCGTTTTCCGCCGCCGCCTCCTCCTCAAGAGCCAGGTGTTCAAAAGTCTCCCTGCAGATTCCATAAAATCCCGTGGGTTCGTCGTCAAAGGGTACAGCGGCATTGAACTTGCGGATCAAGCCCATAATCTCCTCGGCCGAGGTAAGTCGCACATTGCGGAACGTCGCTGGATTGCTATCTGCACCGTCGCCATCCTGGCCGCTCAGAATGGCATCGCGGTGCGAGTCATACCATGCCCTCTCCTGGGGGTCGGATAGGATCTCATATGCGGACTGGACCTCGGCGAAGCGACGGGTGGCCTCCTCGACGTCGTTGAAGTTTCGATCGGGGTGAAGCTCGAGAGCCTTTCGACGGTAAGCTCGCTTGATCCTGAAGAAATATGTTAGTCGAGGCTAGTCTCGCTAGGCTTTAAGAAAATCAGGAGACTAGATGGGAAGAAGTACTCATCGTCGGTTGCTGAACGTTCAACGCCAAGCAGATCGTAGTAACATGTCTTTGCAGCGGGAGCGGCGCCTGAAGCATCAGACTGCTCCGAGGACTGCTGTGCCCCCATGGCTCCTTATGTAAAGTATAGGCGAGTGTATGTAAAATTTCCCAAGAAGCCAGATGCGAATTTAATGGGGTTTGGCGGCAGTTTATTCCTTAGTAGAGGTCTCTCAAGCTGTGTGACGAAGGAGGGGCATCGCGGGGCAGAATCTGGAGATTTTTATTGAAGAAATTGTTGTGCAGGCTACGGTTGTTCCCCGCAGGATCCAACTCCGCTCTTGCTTGGCGACACATGTTTCTAGAAGGACATGTTGATTAACTGACAGATCAGTAAGCTTATTCGTTGGACTGAGTGGACTTTTGCCGGATGATTCAGGCCTGCTTTTAGTTACTCATATCGACTCATCGGGGATGACTAACCACGGTTGCAGGCATTCCCACACGAAGCATCAACGCCACAGAAGACTGGACCAACACAATGCGGATTCACAACAGATATCTACACATGGATATTTGCGCATTATCGTTTTCTTGTGTTCCATGCAAGATGCTCGGTGGTCGAGTACCCATCAAAGCTCTAGCGTTACATGGTCCCTGCCAATTAAGGGACGCATTGCGCACACGAGGTTGAGAGGAACGGAAGGGGCTGCAAGGTTGATCGACGAGCTAGAGAGAGCACGGACTATCCAGAGCTCTTGCTGATAATCTCCTCTGCCTCTGGCATCATTACTTTGATGAACTCGGCCCTCTCCTCTTCCTCCTTGACCTCATTTGGTTGATGAACCATGGACGGGAGGTATCCTAGAACCGTGTTGAGCCAATCACCAGGTCTCGAACCAAGGCAAGCAGCCCAAAGACCCCATCGAACGACCTGGGTCTCGGCGTCGCCTTTGGCCTCGGTCAACGAAAAGGGTCGGCAACCTTCTCGAACGGTCGAACCATCTGATTCATGTCCTGGTTGACGCCTCTACCGTCGCCGGCACGAGATTGCCGAGAGCCCACTCAGGCTGCTAGCCTCCCATTAATCCCTACCCGTTCCTCGCCGTTCCCACCGCGAGAAAGAGGTCATTCGCTAAAATCGGTACCAACCTTTGTCTGGGCATGTCTGAATCCAGCCAAGTACCCTCGTCGACATCGATATTTTCCATCCACGAGACCACTCTTGCAACAAACCCATTCACACGGCGCATTTTCGTCACTGTCCCTCTTCTTTTTCTTTTCATGCCCCCATCTGAGTGATATATCACTTTTGCCTTTTGCCTTTCACTGTTCTTTAAGTCTTGCTTCTAGCGTTACGTCCCCTTCTTCTATTCTTGTTCTTTTTGCCACCAACTCCCCAATATCGCAACTGGTCGCGTGCTCCTCATGCAAGCACCCTAACATTTTGGCCCTACCAGCAGCGTCAACACGATGAAGTTTGCTCACGACTTTAAGCAGATCCTACGGACTCAGGGTATGTTTCACTATCTGGCTTAACTCTTTGACAGTAGCTAGTTCTCAGCTCTTTGTCTTTGCTTTTCCAGCGCACAATTCAAGCGATCTTCACCCACTTGTGCGACAGCTCCAAACTGACTGATCTGATGTAGATTTCCCACCTCATTGGGTCGACAATGCGATCCCCTACAGCCAACTCAAGAAATGTCTCAAAAAGGTCGCGCGAGAACTGCATGAACTGGGCCTTGATCCAGAGACATTGCGCGAACTTCTCAAGCCCGACACAACCTCTCCCGTGGCCCTGAAGTATAAGCTCAACGGTAGGCCAATTCCCGCAACCTTATGCATTTCGTGCCTCCAGCAGGTGCAACGGTTGTGCATCGGAAACTGATTGCGCATAGGTGGCTCCGATTCTCATCTCCGCCCCAAGCTCACCGTCCAGCTCCATCTTCAAGATGGCGTGCCAGTCGATGCCTCGCTAGCACCCAACTCGCGGGAGTTCCTCAACAAGATCGCCGCAAATCTCCCCAAAGGCGCTCGGCCACCCGCCGAATCAGAGACGAAATCCGACACTGAGTCCGTGACGAGCCTACCCAAGTCCGAAAATTCTGATACCCTGGTTGAGGCCAGCCCTCCGTCTGTTGCAGAGACTGTCGATAAACTCGCCGACGACACAGCTGAGAGACTTGCAATCTCCCCCGCCGAAAAACCTGCCGATGAGATCGTCGACAAGCCTACCACAAAGGCCACTCTGGAATCCTCTGCTGAGCCTACGACCGAAATTTCGAGCGGCGCGCATGTCCAAACTCCGGCATCGGACTCAACCACACCCCAGACCGAGAAGGATGATGGAACCTACGAAATCATTGAGGTCCCTCTTGTTTTCGATGCCGAGTTTTTTGATATGCTGCAGAGCGATGTGACGAATCTCGACGCCCTACAAGCCGAGGAAGAGAAGAATATGACCTCTGAGATCGTCGCCCTCGGCAAGGAAGTTGAGCAAGTCGCAAAGCCCAAACGGTTCTCTAAGACTGACCTCGCACGATGGCGTCAAATTTTCGAGCTCTACTTGGATGCGGAGATCTTCTTCGCCACCCACGAGCAGGATCACGGTTCCCGAACTAGCCAGGTGGCCCTGAAGCAGCTGCAGTGGTTCCAGAATCAAGTTGAAAAGGAGGGAATTGCCAAAGGTTTCAAACTCGCAGAGAGCCAAGCGGCCTATACACGTTTCATCAGCCTGAATGCCTCTCTCCTCAAGAATTTGCAATTCCAGGAGCTCAATAAGACTGCCGTGGCCAAGATTCTCAAGAGTGAGTTGGGCCCTCTCCCTCTAATACCATACATAATACTGACCTTGTTTCAGAGTTTGATAAACGTACGGCTCTGGGCGTATCGAGGAAGTTTCCTACCGTAGTACACTCGGACAAGCTTCTGGCAGGCAGCATTTCCAAGGATGTCTGCGCAAAGATGTCTCAAGAGCTCGTCTCTGTGGTCCCTCAGTTGAACGACTACCTCTGCCCCGTGTGCTTTTCGGTAGCATACATGCCTATCCGCCTTGATTGCCAACACGTTTTTTGCATTCGCTGCATCATCAAGATCCAGCGTCGAAAGGAGAGGCACTGCCCACTGTGCAGGGCCGATGTCGTTCTGAAGGCCTCCGCTGACCACCTTGACTTTGAGCTTCAAAAGTACATGAAGAAGTACTTCGCCAAGGAAGTCAAAGAGAAGCAGCGAGCCAACGAGATTGAGCGTGGAATTGAGGACTACGGACCTGGTTATGTTCACCAGGAATGCACCATAATGTGAGGTGCCAGGGGTCCGGTACGACTCGACCCATGACACTATGATTGTCACCTTTCATGATAGCGTTTAGCGGTTGGAATTAATTCGATCGACGAGTGTTAAACTAATCACGGTAGCACAATAAAAATACGTAAGTCATTGGTCTTTTTGCTTTTTATCTCAATCTCCTAACTGACAACATCGGACTGACATGAACCTAGATCCCGGCATAGACAACTTAGATTGTATGACAATCTATCATTGGGTAATATGGGTAATATAGACAGGAGGCGTCATGGGAGGAGAACAGAACTATCATCTACAACGGTCTTGTTCCATCATGAGCTCGACACCGGGACAGCCTCAGCCGCTTTGAGGGCACCCAGGAAAATATTCTCAAGTTCCGCCGTCTCCTCTAGACCGACGCTGACGCGGACAAGATCGGGATCAACACCAAACTGCGCAGCCCAGTCCAGCTCTTGGTAATGAGCGAGCAGCGCGTACGGCGAGCACAGCGTAAAGTTGGTTCCCAAGCTGGGTCCCTTGGCAAGGGGCAGGGCGTCAAAGAAGGCCTGGGCCTGGGCCTTGTGGTGGAATACGATGGAGAGCAAACCGCCGTAACCCCCGTTGGGAAGGCGGACGGCCTCGTAGTGAGGCTTCGAGTCGTTATACTTGGGGTAATAGATGCTCTTTACGACGGGATGCGTTCGCAACACCTCGCAGATAGCTTCTGAATTGGCATTGGTGCGCTCTACGCGCGATTCAAAGTCTCGGCTGTTCCTCTCCATGAAGATGACGTCCTCGGGCCAGTATGTGTCTTCGTAGTCCTGCTCCATGGCCGTCTTGAGGGTGCGGTAGTATTTGCTCTCTGGGTTGAGGATGGCACTTCCACCCATGACGTTGGAGTCTCCGGAGAAGATCTTTGTAAGACTGCTAACGACGATATCGGCGACGGGCAAGACGTTGATGTTTGCAAACGTGCCTATCGTCTCGTCGATCACGACGGCAAAGTCGTACTCGTCAGCGAGCTTTCGGATTCGCGCAAGGTCCGGACATGTAAGGAGGGGGTTTCCGGGGAACTCGCAGAAGAGGCCGAGGAAGCGCTCTCCGTTCTTCAACCTGCTCTCGAGGTCGTCTAGGTCTGCAGCAGAAGCGTGTCCGTAAAAGAGACAGCCAGGACCAAACTTTTGCAAGATCTTGAGGGTGTCGACGTAAGGGAAGCCAAAGTTGATGCTCTTGGCCGGCTCTCTCGCCTTGAGCAGGGCGCGATGAGCGTTAAAGATGGCGTTCATGCCGGCGGGGTACAGATAGACATCGGCCTCCTCGAGGGTCTTGATGCCGCGGGTGTTGTCCGTCATGGCAGGCAGGGGGCCATTGTGGAGGTCAACGTCGTGCGCCATGGCACCAGCGATGCGCCTGCGAATGGCCGACTTGGCGCGCTCAACCATGGAGAGTTCGAGGTTCCTGCCGAAACGCTCCTCGAGGAAGCGTGAGCTCTCCAGAGACTCGACGGGAGCTGGGGGAGAGGGCGGCTTGGGGATATGCGACACGACACCGTCGACAGAGCCGGGGCGCTGATAGCGCTTGGGGCCTCGGAAAGGCCTGCTGGCAGTCTCAGGAGGAGTCTGCACAGCCGCAACTGGGATCAAGAGTTCATCTTGGAAAAGCCTGTGACAAAACTCGGCACGTCTGCTAGAGGTGCCGTCACCAGTGTGCTGCCAGTATTGCTTGGCAATAGGAAACGCCTCCTGAGGGTAGAGGACGGCTGAGATGGTGGAAGACAGCTTCTTCAGCTGAGGAGAAAGCTCCTTGGATCTATCCAGAGTAAAGTCAATGGTGTCAACCTGGCGCGCAATCTCAGGAGAGGCACGTTGGCGGATGAACTCGAGACAGCGCTTCGCCACTCTGGGCGTGGGGAAGAGCATGGCCTGCTGACCAGGTCGGCCATGGCGAGCGACAATGTCCTTTGCAAAGGCTTGAATACCTCGGTGGACGAAGAAGCTGTATTGAACAACGGTGTAAGTCAATGGCCAGAGGTCGACTTGGGGTGAGTCAGGAGATAGACTCACCGAGGGTAGCCAGTTGTCATGCGGCCAACAACCCATTCTTCACCTTCCTCATATCCGACGTTGGCTTTCCAAGTAGGTAGAGAGACGCTGACGGCCTAGATGTATCGAGTCAGCCCATCTATAATGAAATATGCACGCTGAGCACGTCTTGCTGGACTCACATGCGCCGTGTCGGGAGGAATAGACTCGCCGAGTTCAATCACAGGCATGGCGAAGAATTTTTACACAAAAAGTCGTCCAAGATCTGAAATATCGATATATCTCACTTGAGGCTTGTGCTTTAGAAAGAGTTACACTGGACGTTGGGACAGATGTGAGTTGAATGCGGCGAATCGACTTTTTTTTTGCTTCTCACGATTTGAGGCGGCGCTGTCGTGGTAGGGATGTGAAAAAAAGTGGCCGAGAATCGGAGTGTGTGTGAGTCTTGCAGTAGGTAACGTTAGTATCGAGGTGGTAGTGACAAAAGAGGCTACGGCAAAAGGCTTGTTTGTGGGCGAGCCATCCGCTTTAGCTTCCAGGCGGGACAAGCGCTCTTGTAGAGAAGCGGAGGTGCCTTGGTTTAGTAATTCTGACCCTGCTCGTCTCCTTTGCCTCTCTGCTCCCTGATGCTCTCCCCATTCATCGAGGGATTTAACCGTGGGAAAAATCCGCTTCATCGGAGACCAATTTGTGGAGGAGGGGTGGGATCTCCTTGGGTACGTGGACTTATGAGATGCTATCGACTAATTAGCATGTACTATGCGACGCCGTCCACATTGACCCCCACATCCAACACCAACGATGTTGGATCGGGGCAGCGTCGAGTGTCACAGAGTGGGTTGCATCTTGCAGACGATGCGGGACAGGACAGGCATGCGAAAGGGGGACGGTTGCTGACACGGCAATAGGCCGCCGGACTGGCACTCTGTGCGTGTCTCTTCTGTATATCATCATGCTGCTGCTGATGCTGCTGCTGAGCGTGGTGTCTCTGATATGTATCTGCTGATCTGATAAATCTCTCCCTCTCTCTCTTGAGCGTGTGCGTGCGTCTTTGTTGTATCCAGTCTTCTCAAAGCTACAGCTCCTCGTTCAAATCATCCTGGTCTAGAAACGACAGAATAGCCAACCACATACCCTCCCTTCATCTAACCAACAAATGGAATGCTGCAATGAATGCCATGACGCCGTAGATGATGATCAAGTTTCCAAACGCCTCCCAGAAAACTCAAGAAGAAAAACATTGCGTTAGAGATGGAATCCAAGCCTCCTTCGTCGCGAAAGCCATTACAATTCTCATGCCGGCATCATAACCAAAATGTTATCAGTCTCGACTCATCTCGTGCTGTTGAACCAACCTCGTCCCATGTCAGTCATGGTTCACCCTCTATCCATCTTTCAAACTCATAATGTCTGTCGTCTAACCATTTCTCATGTCTAATGCTCGTCATCGTCAATCTTCCATTTATCGTACTTTGCGGCGTCGGCTCATCTTGCTTCCGATGCAGCTGATGCTGTCACTCGGAGCAACGCTGACAACGTCATCTTCCCATGCTGCGTGGCTGCTGCCCACGCCGCTCATGGGGAGAGCAATGTCCTTGGCGGACATGTAGCTCTGGGCCTTGCTTGAATAGCCCGTATTAGGGTATTCGCGCCCCGTGGCCATCCGGGGCACACCGTATTTGCTGGCACCCCGACTCCTCGGCATGATATCTGGGATCTCAGGAATATCAGGGATCTCGGGGACCTCGGGAACCTCGGGAACCTCAGGAACTTCATAAACCTTGTGACCTCGTGGTGCCTCATCAGCGAGAGGATATCGTGAATGTTCATGAATAATACGAGCTCGTGGTACTTGGTAAGGGTCAGGAGCTCTGGTGGTCGTGTAGTCGGGAGCTCGTGGCATGGGCCGGTCGAAAGGTCGTGGCACTTCAGGCGCCTCAGGCACTTCGGGTGCCTCGGGAATTTCCGTCTCGACCTCAGGTCGATGACTTCGTCGAGGCGCTCGTGAGGATGGGCGTGACCGGGCAGAGACATAGCTGCGCTCGTCGTCATATGTTGCTCGGCGGGAGCGTGAGTGCGACGACTTGGGCGCGCGAGACCCCGCCTGGCTGCGGTGATCATCAGCCAGCACGACCGACTTGCGGCTGGTAGGCGCTTCGCTGCGGCTGCGGACGCTCCGCGCCTTTTCTGTCACAGGGGGTCTCGAGGACCGACGAGGTCGTGTCTCAAAACCATCGTCGGGGGGAGGTCGTGATGAACGTCGGCTTCGAGTGTCAAAGCCATCATCGGGGGGAGGTCGTGACGCACGTCGACTCCGTCTATCAAATCCATCGTCATGAGGAGCTCTGGATGAACGACGAGTGCGACTCTCGTAAACCTCGTCAACCTCTTCAACTGAGGGACGCCTCGATGGGTGTCGGCTGCGAGTCTCGTATTCCTCCTCATCTGGAGCCCGGCTTGGGGACCGGGCCCGAGAATGAGCAACACTCCTGGCGGTGCTCTTCGCGGTAGTGCTCTTCGCAGCAGTGCTCTTTGCGGCGACACTCCTGGCGGTGCTCTTGGCGGTACTCTTGGCAACACTTCGGGCTCTGCTCCTGCTCCTAGCGCGAGAAGGCTCGGTCCAAGGGTTCTCTTCGTGAGGATATTCTGTCAGATACTGCACGGGAGGGGGCCGCTCGTCTTCAGACTCTTCGCTGCTCTCGTCTTCGATGTAACCAAGCCTCCTTGGTGGATAATCATCCGGATGAGACATCTTTCGGGGTGCATATTGCTCTTTATACATGGGTTGCCGGAAAGGGTATCCGTCTGGGTATGGCATGCCCTCGTAGGCGCTCGCTGCCCGGGATGGGAGGGCCTTTTGAGCGTACTCGCCGCCACGAAGAGACGTCCTTGGGGGGTAATCGCCGTATACCGTTCGGCGTTCTTCCTGATGCATTTGGTGAACCGATTGTGCCTTTTCGGGATAGGTAGAACGGCGTGGGAGATTGGGAGGCTCGAAATCCTGTCGGGGTTTGCGTTCTCGTTCCTTGGCCGCGTTGCTCACAAAGCCGTAAGTAAGGGCTGCACCAGCAGCGACGCCCAGGAGGGCACCGACAACAGTAGTGGTGCTAAGGCCGTTGTTGTTGGAGCTCTGACGAGGGGAAACCGACACAGGGTCCGTCTCGTCACGGTCAGCAGCTCGTTGAGTCATCTCGGCAGCGGTGACAGTGTTGGGGCCGTGTTTGGAGGGTGACTGGCGAGGCTGAAAGGGCGATTGATTGTTAGAGATGGAAGATGAGGAAGAACGACCCTCCGTGATGGCATGGGAATGGGACTTGGAGCGAGTTCGAGTATAGGTACTTTTCGTATGAGTATAGGTGCTTTGCGAATGAGAGTAATGTGTGGATCCGTTGTAGGTCCATTCGAGAACACGGCCAAAGTGGTCCCGAGGGGACATGGGCTGCATGTAGACGACCTGGATGGTGTTGCCGTCGAGGTCGCGAACAGTTGCTCGCGTTGGGGTCTCACCGCCGTCGAGGCCCAAGCGAGGCTTCAGGCTGTGACCGCCGGGATAGGCTCGGTCATCGTTGTTTTCGATGTACAGCCACGGTTCTGCGGTGAGAGCAGCGTCGTGGAATTCGACTACTGCAGCCGGGGACGGGGCGGCGAGGACCAATGTCGAGAGCTTGACAGGCTCAAAAGGATGGGTAACCTCGCGGATCTGCAGCACTGGCTGGCCGCCCTGTTGTTCGTCACCACGTCCGTCGGTTAGGGCTTTGCGTTGTTTGCTTCCAGACTTGGCATTTCCGCCCGGGATCCCGTAGGTGATGGTTCCAATCGACGAAGTCTGTTCGCGGTCGGCGGCCAGGAAGCGAAGACCAAGGGTTCCGAGGATGGCCGAGTAGAAGGACGATGACGATGCCAGGTGCGACACCTCAACAAAAGGTAGTGTCATGATCTCTTATAGAGTCCGTAAAACAGCCAGGACTCGATCGGTTGCCTGCTTTCAGGTATCCGCTCGGGTGCCTTGGCTGGATTGGATTTGATGGAACCTTGAAAGGCTTGAAAGTCGAAGGGGAAAAAATGATGGACTGGTCCTGCTTGACTGGCTGAACAGGGAGGGGGGCCTGGTGGGGAGACAGAATATCGGTCAAGGCAGGGCTGAAGGAGGATGAGTAACAAACAACAAAAGAGAAGAAACCGAGGGCCGGAGAGTCGAAAAAAAGGCAGATTAGAAAACTGGCAAAGTACAAAGAAATATCCGTAATAAGAATGAGGCGAAGAGGTGCTAAGTAGACCGCAGAGTCAGGGGAAGAAAGTGGTCGGGCGAAGTGGCGGAGTGGTAGGCGAGAGAAGGCGGTCGAGAATGAGAGGGTAGGGATTGAGAGGCGAGATGCAAGAATCAAGCTGTCCCCAATCGGTGCCCCGAGGTGAATGACTTGGCAACTGACGCGGTAGGCCGTGAAGGGAACCAAAAATAAGGAGGGATCCGTAATTCGGAGCTTGCCTTGGGCAAATGCTGAGCTGTCCGTCGTTCGCTTGCCTGTCGGGCAATTGTTATGACTCCTTTGACACCCAACCTGACTGAGATTGGATTGATCAAGGGTGCAAGACGCTGAAAAGGGAGACGAGGGTCCGCAGTATCGATCAACCAGTCCCCGAGTTTGTCCAGAAATTCCTGTCGTCCCGGGTGTATATGTAGGAGAGAAGTGCAAAGGGCCTTATGTGCCTGGTGTATGCGCCAGGTTGCGGACGATTGTATGTTAAATGCCCTAGTGTACGGATAGGTAGGTCCAGATGTTAGGATGGATATGCCTGGGTATCCAGTCCGAGCGAGGGCTCGTCTCTGCCTTAGGTAGTTTGTGAGTGACGAGGATTGAATGTTTGTCGCTGCGAGATGATAGGAGCAATTGACGGAGCAATTGCTCAGAGGAGCTGTAGACTAGAGACTCTAGAGACTCTGTAAAGAGGAGAGAAGAGTCGGGGGGAGACGGGAGAGGGAGAAAGGTTGGGGGAAGAGTGAGAGAAGAACCGAGAGACAGAGGGTGTCGTGAGGACGGGACCCATGGCGGGCTACGTGCTGTTGGCCACTCCCACTGATCACTGAGCTGCTGCTGATGTACCCAGCTAATGCTAGGTCGCTGTAACTGCCGCTGCCAGACGGTGTTGGAGCTGGAGCTGATGCGATCCAATGCGTGCGTGTCTCAGCCAGCCCTCCCGCCGCGTCTCATAACGTCCCCATTCTGCATCTCTTGTGACTGTGGCTCTGTGACTCGTTGACATCTGACCCTCTCGCGCTCTACCGGATCCATCCATGGAGGGGCCAGAAAGAGGTATCCGGTATAGCCCCCCTGGCGTGAGCGTGGGCCTTGCATCACATCGCATCACATCACGCTGGAGGGGAGGTACCTGGAGACGAGTGCGTGGCTAGCCCCGAGCAAGAACCAGGAAATAGGGCATTGTGCACTGCGAGCACGCACCGAAACCCTCTGGAATTGTGCACTTGTGCAATCCTGACTGGTACCTGAGGGCCTTGGGCTCAGTGTGGGTGGGTATGTACCTTGAGTTAACAGCCCGCTCGCTAGCCCCGCGCCATCCGGCAGCACCCGCCCATGATCACCCCCTGAACCCTTCAAGTCTTGTATCCTGGCAAGCATTTGCTTCCCTGTTTGCTCCTCGAGTTGCTTCCTGATTGCTCTCTTCGAGATCAGACAAGCAGAGGACTGTGTATCAATCATGATGCACTGCAAAAATAGATGAAATCTCATGTACAGCGTCCAGGAGCGACTTGTCCCGACTCGGTACCTGCAGCTAGAGGGGGGCATCGTGCCATGAGAGGGTGGCTGGGTGGGCGGCGAAAGGCATTGGACCAGACGATGGGATGGATGGATGGACAGACGAATTCGGATGATCCAGAGCTCCAAAATCCTCCAACCTGCCATGGCCTGGAATTCCCTCACATCTGATAAAACCGCCTCCGCGATACAACTCTGCCTTGTCTCTTCTCGTGACCATGCAGCCAGACTACTCCAGAGTCATGGCTCTGATACCGTCCCCCCCTCATACCCCTCTTTCTGCCCCTCCTTTTGCTCACATTCCGATCATGATGAGGAGGACCGCATGCCCGCGGCCAGATCAAGCCAGCACTAACCACCTCCCTACCTAATGTCCAGCCCTGATGCATTGGGGGAATATGATATGCTACACGCAGTACGTACTCGACAGCACAAGATGGTGTACTATGTACGATCATCGGAGAATAGCTCGTGCGAACTGATCCAATGACTCTCGGTCGTTGATGCGTGACCACGTCGAGCACAACGGCTGGACTTACGGCCGCCCGGCTCGCTCCACCGGGCATCCACCGGCGCCTCCACCCCCGGCCTGCACCGGCCAACCCCGGGCCCTCGGCTACCTTATCAACCCTCACATTGGATAGGATAAGGCCTCTCTGCGCTTGACCTGGCCCATGAGAGTAGCTTTCTCGACAAGAGGACAAGAGCCACCTCAGGGAATGCCATCGCGCAACAGACACGACGCGTCTAGGGTCTCTGGGCCTGCCGGCCACATCGCAAATCCAGACCAGACATGGCCGCCTCACCAGCCTCCTCTGGTCGCTTCACTGACTAGCCCCTTCCTCTCTTCATCGAATGAGGGTCGGATTCTCTGCCCTTCACACCTCACGCTCCGCGTGGGGGTATTTTATTCGATGACCATCCCGTAGGAGTTGGATATGCGAACCTCGCGAGACCCAGTAAGCGTCGAATCCCAAGATCCACCATCGACAGACTGGACGAGAGAGCCCAATGCCCTAAGCAAGCCTGTCGTGGCAGGAGTATTACGACTTTTCTTCCTTCTTTTGGCTACAAACAAGGCAGACCAGACCTCGGCATCGTCAGTATCACGGCATAACCCTTGAGCTCGAAGCCCTGTATCCATGTCTCATGCGTCCATCACTTCATCCCCTCCCACACTCTCACCCCAAAGGTCGGCGCGCCCACGCGACCATTGTGCGGGGCGTCTTGGTGCTACACCAGCCGTTTTGGGCCAGCCGCGTATTCGCGGCTGGAGCGGACTTCACTTGGCTGGCCTCATACATCGATGTTGGTTCATAATATGATATGCGTTTGTGTAACATGGAAGTGTGCACTTCATTACTACTTGAGTAGTACCTTCAGATGGTATATTGCCTCCTCCATCAGATGACTTTTGCCCTTCAACTGTCTTGCATCTTGTCTGCCCTTCCGTCACGGGCTCGCGGAGTATGCATCAGCCATGACTGTAAATCAAGCTGAATCATGAACGCGCCTCACGTGTTAAACCACCGCCATCCACCAGGACCCCAGCTCTCAACGCAAGCTCGTCCCCGCATCTGAAAGCCTAGATAGGCGATGTAGACTTCCAGGTGCTTCGTCCATTGAAATGCTGTGTGGTTAGATCGTGCAAGTACCCAGGTCTAGCAGCTCAGATCTTCATCCAGACAAAACAAGCATCATGCAGAAGGGGAGGAAAAAACAGGGCAGACATGCAAAGAAACAGTGCAAAAAGGACAAGAGGAAGGAATGGGCCAGGTTGAAATGACCCATCAAGACGACATTCACGTCTTGGACCCGTTGTTGAACGCCCCATGTTTTGGTTGCAAAAACAAGCGACAGCGAACACCCCAGGCATTCCAAGTCAGCGCCCTGCCGTCCCGCCCCAACGACGATGTTGTATCGCCGCAGGGCGAGCCGACATTTGGCGTCTATCGCAGCATCCGGCCCCCAGGCCGCCTCATTCGCAGCTCACTCTTACATGATGTCCCAGACATCCTCAGCCGCGTGGCAGAACTTGCTGCAGGCCACACTGGCAGACAGAGAGTAGTTGCTGATGGAGATCTTCTCGTCCACGAGTGAGTCGGCAAAGTTGTCCTCACCCTTGGCCATGGCACCCACAAACACGCAGATGCTCTCCTTGGGGCCAACACTCTCGACATACTCACGGACTCGCACAAGCTCCGAGTCGAAACTCAGAGTCACCTTGCGGCAGTTGGGGGGAAGGTGGTCGGTGATTGGGTTCTGGATCACACGCAGCAGCTTCTCGTTGGAGTTGGTGGAGCGGATGGACAGCCGGTGAAGAAGCTGCACCATGAGACCAGCAAATCGCTTGAAGGTTCGGGGGATACGGACTGAGGGCGAAACCTCGATCAGCACGCCCTTGGCGGTGTGGATGTAGATCTGGAGCTTTCCAGCCTTGTTGATGGGCGAGTCCAGCAGGGTCAGCAAACACTAAGAAATGGTCAGCATGTTGAATGCCGACTCAGGGAGCCAGAGTTGAAACCTGGTGGGTGATATCGGGTCGGGCATCACTGATATCCCGATTCATCTTGCGCATGACACCGATATGCTCGTCGCTGTTGAGCAACGAGTACTTGTCCTCGCGGTGCATGCCATTGCGGCCGGTGCCGCCGTGCGACGCCTTGTACGTCTCCAGACTGGCATTGGACAGGACGACGATGAGACGCTGGGAGTCTTTGTCGGTGGGTGGGATAGGCGTGTTCTGTTCCGCAACCAGTTGGGGGAGCGCAGGTGGAGGAAGAGATTGCGTCCCTGATGGCAACATGTTAGCAGTTGTCTTTCAACCCAGCGGTGTGTTGAGCACTTACTAGGCCGCTTCACTCCAGTTCGACGCTCGGGAGAAGACATGTTGGTTGAAGGTGAATTGGGAGGTAAGATGGATAATGGTTTGCCCGATGATGACTCAAGAAGTGTTAGCGGGAGAGACTGAGACAAAACGACGAGGTGGCGAGGTAGACCAAATATATAGTCGGAGCAAATGCAGAAGAGAGGAGAGAAGAGAGGGAGGAGGCGGGAGAGTACCTATGAATCGATTTTGTTGAACCCTTGACAAAATCTTACCAGCTAAGAGGAAGAGGGACCCCACACTAATTGAGCCTAGAGTTCACGCTCCAAGCCTCCGGATCGCCGGCTGTCGGCGGTTTACTCTCCGAATGGTGGGGGGCACGTGCCTCAAGTCTGACGATGGGCTTAGAAGATGAAAAGAATAACGAATTGAGAGTCTTGGAATGCTCGATTTGTTGTAATTATGGAAATGTAGTTCAGGAAGTTCGGCTGAGATGAGCCAGAGTTAAAATTGTGTGTGCGGTCGCAATATCCATGGGATAATTCGCTCCCTTGTTCCTAGCACGTGTGAACTGCTGAGGTCTCGTGAGAGCCTCGTCCAATCACATCTGCACCCTCGGCCTTGCGATTTTGGGTTACATAAGCGCTATCATCCGCACAGCCTCGAAGCTTATTGGCTGCCAAATTTTAGAACAGGCCTTCCATTCCTGGTGCGAGCTATCAAAACGACATCTCGCTCTGGAGACCAGCAATTGAGGGATTGGCTACGCCTCTGGCCCTCGAAAGGATTGACTCGACATTTATTCGATATACGAGTCCCTCAAGTCATGTCTTCTCAAGTTGCCAAGGCCGCGCGCCGCGTGACGCACGAGCTTCACGGCGTCGTCGTTTCGGCTGGTCTCATGGAAAAGACTGTCAAGGTCCGAGTTGGAGGTCAGAAGTGGAACAAGATTGTCAACAAGGTGAGCTTTCTTCCCTACTATTTATAGCCTCTGCATGTTTGAGTTATGTTTTGCTGACCATCTTCCTCAGTGGTTTGCCGACCCCAAGCACTACCTCGTCCACGACCCCAACTCCTCTCTCCGAACCGGTGATGTTGTCGCCATTGTCCCCGGCTGGCCGACTTCCCAACATAAGCGTCACGTTATCAAGCACATTATTGCTCCCTACGGTACCTCCATTGAAGAGCGCCCACCCGTGCCAAGTTTGGAGGAAAGGATAGCAGAGCGTGAAGCCAAGAAGGCCGCCAAGGACGAGCGGAGGGCAGCCAGGAGACAAGCCGAGGAGGACAAGCGACAAGAGGAGAAGAGATTGGAACTTGAGAAGAAGGAGGCGAAGCGTAAGGCTTGGGAGGAGGCCCAGCAACAACGCAAACCCCAGACTTCAGCGAGCGATGTCGACTAAACGGTCGAAATGTTGATGTTGAGAGTCAAGTCGGGATATCGAAACTCGGCCTGATGAGAGAAAGATATAACTCAGGCATGGCTGCGGTTATGAGATCAGAGTCAGGATGGGAGTAGCGGGCGAAAAATCACGCCCTGTACGATAAATGACATTGGATGAGGAGTGGTCATGCGACGGAGAGCCGTTGCTAAAACAAGTGTACCATATAAAATGACATAGTAGACATTCAGCCTGATCAGAACACTAACGCCCATATCCTTCGGCCGTGACGTGCGCATCGCGGAATCCAACGTTGCCCACGACTGCGCCATTCCCATGCGAGCGTGGTCTACCCACACGTCTAAGATACATGTTGTATACAAGGCCGGAAAGCAGTTCAACCACCTCGTTCTCCAAACTCTCTTGCCCAATCTTCATACTCTTTTAACCCAGCCTTACTAACGCTGGGGCGGATTGTCGATAAACTCGCCTCAAAATCGATCAGCTGTATTGGCCGAATCTCATCCATCGTCATGTGCAACAAGGCCTCTCCCAAAGATCGTAGAGGTCCCATGGCTGCGTCCTTGGCTAGCGCGGTGATGTCTGAACCCGAGAAGCCTGGAAGTCATTGAGTGTTAGCTAGCGTCCAACTGTGTTGAAAAACTTCTACTCACCATCTGTTAGGTCTACTAGTTTGAGGATATCCTCATTCGACAAGTCATGTTTTTGTTCGCCCAAAAGCGTCCGAAGTTGCGTCTCTCGAGTTGTTGGCTCGGGAAGGGGGATGTACTGGCGTCTAACAAATCGTCTTCGAGCTGCTTCATCAATGGCCCATGGCAGGTTGGTTGCAGCCAGCACCAAAACCCGGTTGGCATCCCCCTTCTCCTTTTCTTTGTCACTGGTCTCTCTACCCGCAGCAGCTCGCTGTAGGTCGCTCCACTGAATGAGAAACTCGGTCTTGATTCTCGTAGTGGCCTCATGCTCTCCGGATCCTGTTCGCTGAGATAAGAGCGAGTCAATCTCGTCGACGAAGATGATGCTGGGGGCCAAGGTCCGAGCGAGCCCGAAGAGAGCTCGTACAAGCTTTTCAGACTCTCCCAGATACTTGCTCGTCAGACTGCTAGCAGAAATCGAGAAGAATGTCGACTTGGACTCAGTCGCAACAGCCCTGGCAAGCATTGTCTTTCCGGTTCCTGGTGGCCCAAATAGCAACATGCCCCTTGCCGGTTCTCGAAGCCCCATGAAAAGATCTGGTCTCAAAAACGGGTATACGACTGTCTCGCGAAGAGCAGTTTTCGCTATCTCCAGACCGGCCACATCGCTCCAATGAACTTCATCTCCTTGCACAACGATGTCGTTGAGGATTTGTTTGGCTGCGTCCTCGTCAACGCCAGGAGGCAGGTTCCTCAAAATCTTTGCCTTCTTCTTTTTCCACTCTGTCATCTCGTCGGAGCTCTTCCCAGACTGAGATCCATCCGATGAGCCTTCTTGGGTATCCGTCTCAGTAGCTGTCTCTTTTGCCTTTGCTCGTCTTGACCTTGAGACGGATCGACCTGTGTCATCCGCCGACGCGCTCGAGGTCGAGACATGCCGCGTTTTCCGCTCACGTCGTCGTGATCTTTCCCTTTTCTCTGGGTTTGGGTTTGGTTTCGGCGGTTTCAAAGCCCTGCCAGATCTCTTCGGTGCTGGACTTCTACTCGGATATGCATCTGAGACACTTCTTCTCTCCGATGTCTCTCCGGAATCGTCAGCGGTTTCAACGCCGTTTGCCACCTCGTGTCTAGACACTTTACGGGGCGATGACGACACCCCGATATTGTCTCGGCTGCTCGTAAATCGTTCGGACCGACTTGTGTAGTTGTCTGGGGACTGCAGATCCTGATAGGATAATGAATTGAGAGCGCTTGATGCTGCGGTAACGGACAACATGGATGGGCGTGCATAGCAGTACTCGTCAGAATGACGCGTGGAACTCGAAGACTCCCCATTGAAATCATTCTCCCTGGGTACCACTAGCCTTCTTGAATGACTGTCCCATTGCACCGGGGCTGGCCTGCGAACCTGTTCCAAGGAAGCGCGAGAGCTTGGGCTTGGAGTCGCCGGACCTGCCTCAGGCTGACTACTCCTCAGAAGTCTGTCCTTGGAACCGAGAGCGCTCCATGCCAAAGTCGCAGCCTTGCTTGGCCCTTCAGCCACAGGCCTTGGAGTTTTGCGAGTTTTGATGGGCCTGTCGCCTGGCTTTCCCGAACGCAGGGTGGTTCTCATGGTATGCTTTTCGGGACTTGGTGATCGCAATGTCTTATTCGGCCTTGGGGGAAGATTTGGGGCGTTGGGCGACGATGATCTCGGCAGCGATGACGAAGATGCGTTTGGGTCGAGATATGCGCTGGGTCCATCCACGATAGCCTGCTCTGATGAAGTGCGCCGGGGCTGCGAGGGACGATGTGGAAGTGATGGCCGCGATAGTTCAGAGTATTGTACAGCGGGTATCGTGCCTTGTCCTATAGATCCCCGGCCTCTGTCGTTGTCTGGAAGGCTAGGTCGTTTGATCAACTTGCCACTGGGCGGAGGTGGTGATAGTGTCTCTTCTTGCCGCGATACACGCAGCGCTTCAAGAAGATCGATCCGCTCCTTGCATTGAAGTTCCAGCTCTCTCAGGGCGTCCTGGAGCGCTTTCTCGGTATCGGTGCGCACGCTATACGATGGAGGTGCTCGGTTCGCATGATAATCGTAGATCTGGTCGAGGGCACTCCTCCAGTGCCGCATGGCCTCGGCCTCACTTCCCTGAATTCGCCAGCCATTGTTAGAGCAAAGTCAAAAATACCGAAAAGTCAAAAACACCAAACTTTCGGTCGTACCTGGCTTTCATAGTAGACGGCAGTCGAACAACTCAGGTAGCTATCATCGTAGGTTTTCTGCAGCACAGCCAGGGCCTTGTTCCGTAACATGGCTCCGGCGGCAGGGCAATACCATAGTAGCCCAGAGCGTAGCCCTCGTTGCGCTCAGTCCGCCGACTGTTTTTGATGTTTGTCGTTGTCGAAAGCAGGCTCTGGGACAGATGCCGAACGGTGGGTACGCGCAATACGGAAATCCCGAGCTTTGTCAGCCCAATGAGTTGGGCTGGGAAAATCGCGCTTCGTGAACGGGTCGGGGTGTTTCCAAGGGCCAGGTGTGGTTGAGGCTGGCGATCAGGAGCCTTCTCGTGTCCGTGATGGTTGAAACGTGATGGAGTTGATCGTTGTACTTCGTACATGGCAGAGCAAGTAAGTCGGGCAGGCGGTGACGTAGTCTCGCTCGCACTGCCCACCCCCCGTCGCAATCTGTCGTGGCGGGGTACTTATTGCTCATTGCCAGCCTCGTCCGGAAATGACAAAGTTCTACTAATTTCTGTTCTCGACGTGCCATGTTGAAATGAGACAAAACCATGCTGCAAGTGCTGAAATGTTTCAAAGAATATCACGCATAGAAATTAACCGTTATGGCTTGCGTGGCAGCCAAATTTGGAAACCTCTATGGAGCCTGGCTCGCTTGCAAGAGCTGCAGCTAATTGTCTGAATGCCAGCAGGCGGCTTGACCGTACTATTATTATGGGGGCATTTGTGTAAGAGAGTGATGGAAATCTAGGCCTTTTGGATACATGCCACCCATTTGCTGCCATTTATGACAATAATACACGTATCTCGGCTGTGGTTCTGGGAAATACGGAGCGAAGCCGTCCCTCTTCCTCCTCGTCATCCGAATCCGCAGAGTCCTCGTCTTCCTCCAGAATCACCTCTTCAAGCTCCTCGAAATCGTTGCAGAATTGTTCTGCAGCCTCTTCAGTGACTTGTCGAGCCAGTTTCGAGTCCTGAAGGTGCTTCAGATTCTCCATAGCATCCATGAGTGCGGATGGTAGGAAGTCATCCAGGGTTTGGCTCGCCTGGCCAAGTAGTTTCTCGTCCAGTGGACCAGCATCTTTGTCCTTGTTCTCTTCCAGAAATGAGAAGATAGGGTCAAGACCGGACCCTTTTCGGAAGAAGTTGTACTGGCTGACGACTAGCTTTTTGGCCTCCTCCTCTGATTTGCTCTGGAGCTGTTGGGTTCTTCGTCGGGTGAACTCGAACGGCTCTAAACATGCTGTTGCAGATGATATGCAGTTGATGAGAAAGATGGCACCTTTTTGATCCTTCATAACCTTGGCCATATTCTCACACCCTGCCATAAAAGGCTCAAAAGCTTCCGCCAACACATTCTCAAATTCGCTCTCGCGATCCTCCGAAGCAGAGAGAGAAGAGTCATAAGTCTTGCTGATAGCCTTGAGTTGCTTCAATGAGTCTTGTAGGAAAGCAGGGGGTCCAAGGTCTGAAGGGGCATGCTGGAACTCTCCCTGCAGAGTGGCAATGTGATCCCTAACCAATGCCCGGAACTGGCGAAGAGCCTCCGTCTCAAGACCCTCAACCAGCTCTACCAAGTTGGTGTTTGGACCAAGAGTCTTCTGGAATGTGATGCGGTAAAAGTTGACGAGATTCGCGAGCTTGTAGGCTGGGATTGTCTCTTCGTTCGATTGGATCACTTGTTCCATCCGTTGGCGAAGCACACGAGCTGCGCCAGAAATATCGCGGTCCACCAAATCGTTCAACGCCTTCAAAGCGTTAAAGTCGGCCTCTACCTCATCATCTTCCGCGATAAGGCGCCAAATTTCCGCGTCTCGACCGGATTTCAAGCCCTTTGCAAGCTCTTCACCCTCGGCGACGAACAATACCTCCAGTGCCTCACGCTCGCTGACCGTTGCTGAATGAATCCAGGCCAGCATGTCACCCACGTACCGCAGAGGGTCATGTGCAGTCATATCGATGGGCTTGACTGAAGGATCCTCAGTCCCTGACGGTGAGCTTCCAGTCAGGGCGACATAGAATGAGTCGGAAAGGATTCGTTCCCGTGCTTCCGAGAAGAAATCCAGGCAGTTCTGGAATAGAGAAGGCCTTTCAGCAAGCACTCTGAGGGCCCGTCGAATTGACGAGTTCATCTGTGGGTTTTCAAGGTTTAGCGTCTTGAACTCTCGTTGAATCCACTTGTAAAGTTTCTGGAAGCCAAGGTTGATGTTCTTTGACGTTTGCTCCATCAACTCCAACCCCAAAGTTTGTTTCTCGAAGCCAAGCAAGATCTCACAGTCTTTGCTAATCTTCTTCGCTTTACCCAATGCTTCAAAGAAACGGTCATCGACCGGTTCGGCTGTCATGGTTAAAGCCGCGATCTCACTCTCAGACATGATGAAATGCTTCCTGAAAGCGCCTAGAAGATCTTGCTTGACCTCGACCTGTCTCCTTTGCTCGAGAAGTGATGATGCTTCGGAGAGTGCTGGCGTCGTTTGCTCGTGGGCTGCAACGACCTGGCTTTTCATGTCCTCATAGCCGCTGTTTAGCTTGTCGATGGTTGTCTTGATGCGTCGGAGTTGCTACAAGTACGTTAGTATTAATCTTGTTACTTAGAGACGGAATAAACCCACCTCAGCGACACGACCAAACTCGGCGATGACTTCTCCATTGCTGTCGATAACTTCCTTTTGCAGGTCCAGCCGCACTCGCCGGCGAGTTTCGGCATCATTCTGAATTCCTCGTTGATCAAGAAGAGCGAGAGCGTCCCTGAACTCAGTATCGGAGTGTGTCGTCGATAGGACACTTGTAACTTTCGATGCAAGAGGAGTTAAACTTTTTGGGGTTGATGGAGTCTGGGGATAGCCGTCTGGAGAGAGAAGTCCTGCACTAGAAGCGTCCCTCAAAGGAAGGATCTTTAGAGACCAGGGGCGATCTGACGACATCTTGCTAGATGGTGTTCGGGATCTTTCTAATCACCTGAGCTGAACGACTGAATATTCGACAGATGCTACCTCATTTCGGGGCCACGATTAAGATGAATCAAACGATTTCACTGAAAATAAATCAAAGTGAAGGACAGTGACCCAGACCCGTCAGGGATGGTGAGAACAAATGAATAGCATGGGCTTCGCATGTAAGAGACATCCTGAGTGCAACGGTGTCGTGAGTGTCAGTGAGGCCTGGAATGGGCAGGCGGTGTGGCGCAAGCTGTGGGGTCTTATCGGTCATTGTCCGGCAGAACCCTGTCACCGCTTTGTAGCGTCATACCTGCGACTGTGATGCCTGGAGGCGTTCGAAGCTCCAATTCATTCATTAGACTGCGTGAGGAGCGGTCGCCTGCTGTTTTGTTTCAAGATCTCACAGTGAATTATTTGTCAGGTCTGCTCTGAGCCTGCTTTACAAGATTCTCGGTTCCGTCTGGTGTTCGGTACAGGCATGTGCTCCCGGTCACGCTTATCCAGGTCACCTGGCTCGTGACCATTTGGCTTTCGATAACAACGCTGACGGTTTCCAGGGCGAGGAATCTAGCTTTTTACCTTCGAGAGTGCTTCATCTTTGACTCTATTTATTCAGCGCCGCCAAGTTCTCGACCCTGATAACTACTTTCTTTCCACCTCTGATTTCACTGATATCGTGCCTCGACTTGCCTTGTGCCGACCTCTATCGCGATACCAGGGCGACATGCCCACCGAATATCATCGGTGATTCATTGCCCCAAGGGCCACCATGACTTCCAACATGTTCTCCCGCCTCAAGTCCCCTACGAGGGAGAGCCGGTCATTTTACGAACAGCTGCGTTCCCGAGACGATGACGAATACGACCCTGGTCTTGATGAAGAGAATCTCGGACACCGTTTTGATGGCTTCCCGGCCGAAGAGCTCGGTATTAGCGATAGTCGCATGACTGTGGAAAGCGCGGCCGTGGACCCGAAGGGCAAAGGTAGAGCTGTATCCCGACCTCTGCGAAGTCCCAGTGGGCCGGCTCCGAGATGGCATTTGAACGACGATGAGGTCGACAACGATGTTCCTGCGTCCCTCTTGTTTGAGCCGAACGAAACCGACAATATACCACCAACAACGCCAAGGCAGTCAGGTCGGCCAGCCAACAATCGGATCCCATCAACAGGAGGGCCGTCGTCAGCAAGGTCAAGAGCTCAGTGGGAGGCGGCAACCGCGCAGCAGCCCCTGCACCCCGACGACCGTTATGGAAGACCCACGGGGCCGCAACCACTCCCCGTGGCCAGAGGAACGATAATGAATAACCCAAAAGAGAAGGCACTCTGGCGATGGGTTAACACCTCAAATCTGGACAGCTTTATGCGGGACGTTTATGACTACTACGAAGGGGGTGGGCTGTGGTGCATATTGTGTGGGAACGCGCTGTGGATTCTGTAAGTCAATCGTCTCGCACTGATGAAAATGTTGAGGCTGACGAGGCGGTACAGGGAGACACTCTTCGTTGCGGTGTTGCTGACATTTCTGGGCCAGTGTGTTGATTATTCCAAGATTCCCAAGAGTCACTCGTTGAGTGAAGTTGTCGTTCCGCAATGTACAAGGAAAATATCTGGACTCTGGAGTTTTGGAATTTGGCTCTATGCCTTCTTCTTTATCTGGAAGTGTGTGCAGTACTGCGCAGAGATACCCCGTCTCATTCACATCAGGGAGTTTTATATTCACCTACTGGAGATTCCGGAGCAGGATATGCAGACAGTATCCTGGCAAGACGTCGTCGCTCGGATCATGGCTTTGCGCGACCAGAACCCGAAGACGGCGAGGAACGTCCCTGCAAGATTACAGCAGTTTATTGGCAGCCAGTCCAAGGAGAGGCTGGACGCACACGACATTGCCAACCGTCTAATGCGAAAGGAAAACTATCTCATCGCCATGATTAACAAGGACGTACTGAATTTGTCCTTGCCAGTTCCGTTCCTACGCGGTCGGCAACTGTTTTCCAAGACAATGGAGTGGTACCTGCATTACTGCATCCTCGACATGGCCTTTAACGAGCTGGGTCAAGTCCAGCAAGACTTTCTACGTTCGGACCGGAGGCGTTTGCTGAGCCAGAAACTGAAGCAGCGCCTTCTTTTTGCCGGTGTTCTCAACCTTGTGTTTGCGCCAGTTGTCTTGGCCTATGTCATGGTTGTCTACTTCTTCACTTATTATTATGTATGTTACCTCGCCTTGGAATCGCATTTCGGCAGAGCTAACCCCATTTGCAGGAATATCAAAAGGACCCCAAGCAAGCGGCCGCGCGCAAGTACACATCTCTCGCAGAGTGGAAGTTTCGCGAGTTCAACGAGCTTCCACACATCTTCTACGAGAGATTGCACATGTCATATCCCTTTGCGACTCGATACATCGACCAGTTCCCCAAGCGGATGACGGAAGACATTGCAAGAAGCATAGCTTTCATGTCAGGAGCAATTACCGCCATTCTAGCACTTGGATCTATTCTGGATTCTGAGCTTTTTCTCAACTTTGAGATTACCAAGGACCGACCTGTGCTCTTCTACTTGGGTATCTTTGGAGCAGTCTGGGCGATAACGCGTGGTATGGTATCCGAGGAAACCTTGGTCTTCAACCCTGAGTATGCTCTGCGGAATGTCATAGAGTACACGCACTACATGCCAGACCACTGGCAGGGGAGACTTCACAGCTTCGAGGTGAAGCAAGAATTTTCGGAACTCTACAAGATGAAAGTGGTCATCTTCCTAGAAGAGGTGATGGGCATCATTACAACACCCATGCTGCTCCTCTTCTCACTACCTAAGTGCAGCGACCAAATCGTCGACTTTTTCCGTGAGTTCACCATTCATGTCGATGGACTGGGTTATGTGTGCTCGTTTGCGGTGTTCGACTTTCAGAAAGGCCCTGGCAATACCGGACAACAAGCAGCTCATCAGGACGTCCGCGAGGACTATTACTCCACGAAGCACGGCAAGATGGCCGCATCATACTACGGTTTCATCGACAACTACGTCATCAACCCCAAGACGGGAATTCCAGGACACCTGCCACCTGGTTCTCGGCCAGCATTCCATCCTCCTCCAGCGTTCCCAGGGCTCAACTCTCCGACGCTGGCGGCAGATATGCAGGGCTCGCACATGGGTCGGGCGGAAACGGGACGGGCTCGAAGTCGGGCTCCTGCCGGGCGAGGACCGCGAGCTGGGCCCGCGATGCCTCAACCCTCGCCGATGGCGTCCGTGCTCCTAGACCAGCATCACCAGCCTGGGGGGGCCAACACCACTGCGCGTAGTCTGTACTGGTCAAGGCACCCACGGGGCGGATACCGCGGGGAGAGCCAGATCATTGAGGAGACAGAAGGCAGCAGCATGAGACGTCCAGGAGAAGATGATGAATTGTATGAGCCAGGTGGTATGCTGGGCGAGTCAACATGGGAGACGTCCCCGGCGAAAGGGGTGAGCCGGGAGAACAGCGCAGCCAACACAGACGAGGCTGAGGCCGGAGTTCTGGGTCTGATCTATCAACTACACCAACCGCAGAGACCTCGCAGAGGAGGCGGCGTGGTTTGAATCTGGGTGTCCACATTCAGTTGATAATGCTTGGTTATAGGGAGTCATATCACTGTTATTTCTGATGTGGGACGGGCCGGCGCATCAATTTGCTTGCTGAAAGATCTCCCCTCCTAGGTATCCTGCTTCCTGAGGAGAAAGGTATGCAAGTCGCTGTCGATTTTTTTTTCGTTTTTGCGTAGATGCGCTGTTTTGATTGCATACTTGCTTCTTACATGGGGCCGTAGGACCTTGATCATGTTTCCACTTTGGCCAGGGCTACACTGGCTTACCGGGATTGCAGATGGCGTTTTTCTGGAGACAGGAATATGATATCCAATGGGCGAGGAAGAGTGGCACAGGTACACGTTGAATTGAGTCTGCATTGGTGATGAAGATTATATCATCTGACGGTTGGCTTGTCTGACCAAGGAGTCTCGAAGCAGGGTTGAATATGTCCTCGCGCATAAGTGACAAATCCGCCCAAGTACATACATACACCGAGAATAATCCAGATTGCGGGTTCGGCTCCGAGTCGCAAATCCGGGAGTGTCGTCGAGGTGTGGGCAACAACAGAGCGCGGCCTTGAGCGGCGAAACGAAGGAGCTCGGTCTTTTGAGACCGAGGTCGGCGACTTGAATGTTGCAACTCCGAGGCCGAGACGGTGGAAATCAAGTGAGGATTACGTAGAGCAGAGCCCAAGATTGAACGGGTAAAAAGAAAGCGATGGTGTGGTGGAAACTTGGGTCAGATGAGAAAGGGGGCAGATCATGGACGGACACAACGCTACTTTTCTGTAGATTTGATCATGAGAACGGAACCAGCATGTCGGGTCAAACCGCGCAAGGGAAGGAAAAGCTTGGATTTCGTGGAATCGACATGGAAAAAAGAACAAAGATTCCAGACCAGACCCATGCGCTCAGTCACTGATCAATACCCGCGTGTGGCGTGCGGCAGATAAGTAGCCGGCCCCTCGGGGATGGCAGTCAGTGGTTGGATTATTCCCTTGCTTGGGGTGGGATGGAGAGAGATTGATTGATTGTGATCCCGTACTGATTGATAACCTAATTTCACGGAGCACGACCCCTGTTCAGATGGCCTCCGCCCTTGGCAGCCGGGCTGTGCATTTCCCCTCTCACCGTCCAATCCTGGTGAGGGGAGGCTTTCAGCTCTCCGGGGCTACATGTGGCTTTGGATGGGGACCGACACCTTGATGTTTGCGCGAGTTTTCGTTTTTTTTTTCTTGAATTTTTTTTTGCATCTCGATGTTTGGCCTGTGAGAGGTCGCCTCGTCTGTAGGGCGGAGACAATCAAAGAGACGACTGATGTTTACGATGGGCATGTTTTCAGACATTCAGGGACCTGCTTCTTGGGCGTTGAGTACAAGTTACTCCGCGGATGGCTGAGCCGTTGTACCAGCAAAGCATGATTATTGACGTGTTAGAGGAGGTTGCCTGGACATGGCCTGCATTATCTCGTGTTTCTCCAACCCGGGAACATCGCGATATAATTCTTGTTTGTTGGTGGAGTTACTTGGGCCATGGGTCAGAAAGGCAGGGTTTTGTGGGCGGCCGCCGTTGTCCACAGGCTCAAACCTCTTTTTGCTACTTCACCCTGTTTGTGATTGTGCTTGAATTTAAGAAAGTGATCGACATCTACCTGCCCTCCAGTCAAGTACTCTCTTTGTCTTGAGATATCAATGCCTACCGGACGGGCGGCAGGCGGCTGGCAACCCGCCTCAGATATGAGACTGTCGGCCGTCTGGCCCACATCGAACAAGCAAATTGACCGAGTTTACGTACAGCCATGAGTACCGAGATGCCCAAGGCACGTCTTTGAGTGGCCACAGGTCGGTCTAGCGTGGCCGTTGTGCGGCCAAGGCGCGTGTGCGCGCGCTGAGAGGGGAGAGCTCCAGCTAGAAGAGCCCTGGGAAGGCCACTGCAACTAGGATCGATATATGGCCTGCTAAACTCGCAGGGTCTCCGGGAGGCTGGGTTGGCACCTGATGAAGAAGGCGGGTGGGTAGCGTGTGGGTGTTGATCCTTGTCTTTGGGATGACGGGTGAAGCAAACAGACTCGCCTCGTGGCCAGTTGAAGAAGAAGTGAATAGTTAGGTATTTGAGATAGATCTCAACGGTGAAATGTGCCTCGACGCTGGTGCGAAACTCAAACCCTTCTCTCGACGCAGGGTATCTTTGAGGGAATGACTCTACTGCATGTACGGAGCACTTCCGCGGGGCCACCAGCCAGTTGAGTCCCAGGAGATCTCACGGAGAAACGAGCACCCAAAGTATCTTGCCATACAATGCTGGCGGGAGGGTACCTCTACTACCTCCGTGCCCCCGTTGCATCTGACCCGGCCCGCCGAGCTGCCTTAGCTGCCTGCCTAGGTACCTCTGTAGCCCGCCTCCACATCCACACAAACTTGGACGGCAAGACGGGCAAGGACACCACAGGTCCAGTAGCACCTGCCGCCGCCGCCCAGTTGTGCCAAGGTAGGTAGGTACTGCGTACATAGGTAGCTCCTGCCCGGACTCCGAGGCCGTAAACGGAGCCGTCCACCCCCAGGAAATTTTTCTAGATAACAGCTTTAGAGGGACGTTGCTGTCACTAACTTGGACTTTTTTTTCCGCCTCCCGTCGTTCAAGCCCGGACCACAGACCAGACCAAACCATACCATCCTCTGCCGATTCTTTTGCTCCATCGCCTCCGCTTGGCCTTGGTTTGTTTCTTTCTGGCATACGACCGTCACTGCGAAGTGACTTTTCGACGATTGATACGATATCCGCTTTCTGCGAAAAGACCGAGATATAACGACGTCGTCTTCCCTCGGCCCCGTCGGTCCAAGCGAGTTGGAGCCGCATTTTTTTGCCCCTGCGCCTTATCTAGACTTCGTCATCGCCGTCGATTACCACCGCGACCGCCCGCAGCGCGACCTCGAATTTTGCTGCCGTCCTCTCCAGCGTCTCGTTGCCGGCTCACCCTCCGGCAAGACCTGATCGCGGCCTCTCCCCAAGCGCAATTGCCCCGATACCCCTCCCAGTCGCCAACCTGGCGGCCCTCGAGACCAAGCCCTTCGGCGGAGCATCGGAAGCTGTGGCCGCCATGGCCCAGCCAAGTGCAGAGCCAGTCGAGGATTACGAGTGAGCTTCCAATGCCTCGCTGAGGTCATTCCGAGATCCCTGAAGCTGACCGTCCCTCCTCTGCACAGCTATGAATCCCTTCCGCCCAATTTCTCCCTGCTGCAGAACATGGCAGCAGGTGCCTTCGCCGGCATAGCCGTATGTCCTCCCTTGGCCGAGTAGAATATCCACGACCGAGCTGACCATGTTTTGTTCAGGAGCACACTGTCATGTACCCCATTGATGCGATCAAGGTACGTTCCTACAAGCTGCCGACCCTGCAGATCATTATCCTGACACGACCACCCACAGACACGAATGCAAATCCTCAACCCCAGCACCACACCGGCCTACTCGGGCGTCATTCGCAATACCTTCCAAATTGCCCGGACTGAGGGTTTCTTCAGCTTATGGCGTGGCATGTCCAGTGTTATAGTCGGCGCTGGTGAGCCTATATCCCACACATACTTTCGTAGCCGGCAATGGCTAAAAACTTGCAGGTCCCGCACACGCCGTTTACTTTGCCACATACGAGGCCGTTAAGCATGCTATGGGCGGAAACCAAGCTGGTGTTCACCATCCTCTTGCTGCCGGTAAGTTGCTCTCATGTCTGATTGATTAGATGTGTCCATTTCTGACTCCAGTTCCCCGCAGCCACTAGCGGTGCTGCCGCTACAATTGCTAGCGATGCCTTCATGAATCCCTTTGATGGTATGTTACACTGCTGTAGAACCCCCCATTCAACTACTAACGGCTTTTTGTAGTCATCAAGCAGCGTATGCAGATCCAGAACTCGAGCAAGATGTACCGATCCATGGTCGACTGCGCCAAGTACGTCTACAAGACTGAAGGCTTGGGCGCCTTCTACATCTCCTACCCGACCACCCTGTCCATGACCGTGCCCTTCACCGCCCTCCAATTCCTCGCCTACGAGTCTATTTCTACCGCCATGAACCCCGAAAAGACATACGATCCCATGACCCACTGCCTGGCTGGTGCCGTGGCTGGTGGTTTTGCTGCTGGTCTTACGACTCCCATGGATGTCATCAAGACCATGCTTCAGACCCGCGGTACCTCGACCGATCCCGAAGTGAGAAGTGTAAACAGTTTTGTGGGTGGTTGCCGATTATTGTATAAGCGGGCGGGTTTCCTGGGCTTCTTCAAGGGTGTGCGGCCTCGTGTCGTTACCACCATGCCCAGTACTGCCATCTGCTGGTCGGCATATGAGTTTTCCAAGTAAGTTGCAACGACCTGGGCGTGCCTTTGATATATACTAATCATCCTGGCAATAGGGCCTACTTCATCAAGCGAAACGATTCTTCTTGAGAAGTTCTTCCCCCTTTCAACATAGAAAAGTCCACCGGGGAACGACCGGAACAAGGCGTGCGGAAGTCGAATCGGAGCCGAAGCCTCACGGCTATCACATCCATTGCCGGGGAATAGAGTGAAAGAAAAAAACGGCCGACGGACCATGGAGACGGAGACGGCAACGACAACAACCCGATATACCCTTGGACACACATTGTTTTCTATCCGACGCTTGCCAAAACTGGGCTATGCTCTGCCATCTTATGAGCATCTGCCCAGACGGACCATCAGAAGCCCTTCTCAGAGAAGCTGCCAAGGGCGCATCTGGTCATTGGCGTTGGACGTGTATATAAAAAAAAAATCTCCAAATCTTACACGACAAACAGGGGCATTGACGGCATTACGGAAAAAGGAGGGGCATGGAAGGGAAGGAAAAGAGCCATGTCTTTGCTCTTGGTGGCTAGATGAGATGGTGGAGGGAGTGTCATGATATGTTACTGGTAATATTTGATGTCAAGATACAGCAGTGCGCACTCGCCTTGCAAGGCGCCTTGGTCGACATTGGCCTTTTTTGAATATGCCTTCAACTCTTTCTGGTCCAGTGAATGAAAGTTGTACCGGCATTGCGCCTCTATTTGGAATACACTCATCCGTCACATGTAGCGATCATCGGCAGCGATGTCGCTTCGGCGCCGACTTCGGTGGTACCGACGTCCAGGAGGCAAAACGCCACTATCCCAAGATTCAACGCTAGACCGTTGATGTCCGACTCATAGATCTCTGGGGGTGGATGGTAAGCAATAAGATTTGTCAACTTTTTTGCGATTGATTCCGCTGTTGCGTATAGCTCTGTATGGCTCTGTATCTGCAGTCCTATGAACGATGAAAAAGAAGAAAAGAACTCCGACACCATAAACACCAGATGCGCCAGTAGAGCTTCTCCCACTCTTGATCTTGGGCAGACCGAACCCTCGTAAGATTTATCCCGTCGGTTCGATTCTCCCCCATCTTGGCTCGCATCTTTTTCTCCTTGCTTAAAACGCCCGTCCTACTAGACATGTGTAGTTGCTCTAAAAACCAAAACCTCCGTACTGGAACTTGATGTTGGGACCTCCACCCTGCTGGAACATGAACTGATGACCGTTTGCAAAGGGGTTGCCTTGTCCAAAACCTCCAGGCCTCTCCTGCGAGTTGGGGTCGTCGCCCCGGTCGAAGCGCGCGCGCAGCTCAGGGTCGCTGAGCACCTCGTACGCCTCGTTGATGCTCGCCATCTTCTTCTCGGCCTCCTCCTTGGGGATGCCCTGCTTGGCCGCCTTGTCCGGGTGGAAGATCTTGGACTGCTTGCGGTAGGCCGACTTGATCTGGCGCTCGTCGGCGTCGTTGGCCACGCCGAGGACCTTGTAGTAGTCCTTGGTCTTGCTACGCTTGAGGGCGATCTGTGCCTTTTCGAGGATGGGGTTGACCTTTTCTCGACGATCGGGGCGCAGCTCAGAGGCCTTCTGGAGGGTCTCGATGGCAGCCTCGTAGAGTTCCTTCTTGAGCTGGACCTTGGCGTGGTGGAGCATACCCCAGAAGGAGTCGGCGTTCAGCTTGAGTGATTCCTCGCAGTACTTGGCGGCGTCCCTGTGACCCGACTGAAATAACAGATTAGCAACGTTGATAGGTTAAAGGGGGTTAGTTAGGTGCTCACCTCGGTGTACGCTTGACAAGTCAACTCAACCAACTCCTCTACTAGTGGTGATCGAGCCGTCTTGGGGATGCTCTTATTGTCGACCAGCGCCTCCATCTGCTTGCGAACTTCGGGAAGAAGACCAAGCTCATCAGCAGTGCCGACCAACGACCTTCCTGCCGTGGTAGGCTGTCCCCGACTCAGTTGGCCCTGGATCTTCTTGTACGCCTTCTCAACCTTCTTCTCCTGCTTGTGCAGCTTCTTGCAGACCTTGGAGTCTGGGTCGGACTGAAGACACTTCTTGATCTGTCCGATACCACTCTCCATATCGCCCAGGCCGTAAAACGAGGTCGCCGAGATGACGACATGGGGAGAGATGTCTCCGGGCCTCAGGTGCAGCACATGTCGCAGATCGCTGAGACCCTCCTCGACATCGCCGTGCTCGAAGCGGCAGTGGGCTCGGAGCTCACGAAGGTGAGCGGAGCGACTGGCAACCGTAATGGCATTGCTGGAGGCTTTGACACACTCTTCCCACTCCTGGGCCTTCTCAGCCATGGTTGCCAGTGCGGCGGCCAGCTTCGCCTCCTCGAGCTCCTTCACCTCCGCGGAGTCAGGTGCTAGGCCGGCAGAGCGGTACTCGTTCTTTGCGATATCCCAGTCGCCAGACCTTCCCCGGAGCCGGGCAAGCTGCAGATGGGCACCCTCAAACCCAGGCTTGAGGGTCAGCACCCTGTTGAAGTCGTCGGTCGCCTGCGTGGTCCTGCCGATGGAGAGGTAGGCCGTGGCCCTCTTGAAGACGGTCAGGTAGTTTGTAGGATCGCGAGCGATGGCGGCATCGTAGTAGATCAGGGCCTCGCTCGTCTCGCCACGGGACAGATGCTCCTGGGCCGAAGAAAGAAGATGCGAGACTGGGAGATCGGCCGGGACATCTTGAGGCGAGAGAGCGGCCGTGGGAGCGAGCAGAGTCGTAGCGGCCAAGGCCACTACCGCGAGATTGAGATACATGTCGGTTGCTGGCTGTTGTCGAGGCGAAGTGTAGGTGCAAGAATCGAGGGGCAAATCAAAGATGATGTTAGCGACGGCGGTGCATCCAAGTAGTTGACGCAATGGCCGGCGACAAATTAATACTTCGGCAACGATTGCGTGTGCTGCGGGTAGGCAAGCTTCTTTAAAGAATGCAAAAGAGGTGAAGCAAACGACACCAACGACAAAAAGACAAAGAGAGAGAAAGAGGACAAGTTGGTCGACTCACCAACAAGGCCAAGTAAATAGAAACTGCATCAGCCCGGTCCGGGGATGTGCGAACGTTCGAGGCTGAAAGGGCCCACGCTGTCCTTTTGGCATTCCGGGGTTCCTCTGTCAATCAGATACCCGGCCACCCGCCTACAGCTACACGTGGCCACAAGTACCACCCTAGCAGGCTCAAGATGGAATTGCGGCGCAGCCTCCGTGTTTCCTGCTGGAATTTAGCGGCGGGCGCTACCCATTTGGCGGGGCCGGGACAAGGCCCAGGGACCGTGTGTCCCTGCCTGCGTTTAGGGGCCGCTCACTGACAGGCCAGTCAGCGCCTGCAGCGAGGTCTCTTGTGGCGTCACACTCTCTGCAACCTGCACTGCAACTGCAACTGCAGCCTCTCTTTCATCTCAACGCCAAAGGGTTGCCCGATTAACAAACTTGGTGATACGATACACACCGCACCAGCCACCTCTCGTCAACACGCAGCAATTCTGCATTCGATCAAAGAAATCACCTTGTTCTACCTTCCGAAAGATCACCGACACGATGGCTCACCATCACCTCCTCGGTCAGGATTCCGCCATCTTCTCTCCCTCCGTCGCTCGTATCGCCGCCTCCACCGCCCGCGACTGGTCCTACGTTGACGCCTGGCTCTCGTCCAAGTTTCATCCGCGCCCCGTGCCCTCCTTCGAGCGTAATAACGACACACTCAAGGCTCTCCTAGCCCTCGCCTCCACCAACGAAGCCGCCGACGAAGAGCGCAGCTTGCTTGCCAAATCTGAGGCTGCTGCCCTGCAAGAGCTTAAAGAATCCGAATCCAAAGCCGGCAATGGTACACGGCCCTTAAGAGAAGGCTTGCTCGACGCCGTGCAGCACAACCTTTCCCCCGACGGACATACCGCCCTCGACGCCATGGCACATATGGCCCTCCAACTCGGCGTCGCCTTTCCAGAGCCCGAGACGTTGGGCCGTCGCATGTGCGAGCTGCAATCGACCATATATGATACGGAGCAGATGAAGGCTCGCGTCGAGATTCTTCATCAACACATTGATACTGAGGCCGCCCGTGTAAATGACCTCCTGCGCGAGCTTCAAAACGACGACTATCAGCCCCCAATCCAACTGGCAAAGCAGAACCTAGAAATACAGCGCAAGGTCAAGGCGCTGTCTGCCAAGCTACCTGAGCTGCAGGATCGTGTCGCTGCCCTTGCCGCCAACACTGATTCTTCCCATCCCACCATCGCTGACCTTGCCCGTGATGAGCAAGAATATCTTGCTGTGCTAGCTCGCAAAAAGGAGCTTGATCTACAATTGGCCTCCTTCCAGGGTCTACCCAGCAACCCTGACATGGCAAGATCCGAGCTTGAAGACCTTAGAGGCCAGCTTCGTTCCATCACATCCCAACGTGATGCTGTCTTTGAGGGCCTGGTGGAACGCGAGAGTCCTGTAAAGAGACGACGCTGAAGTTTGTTGCCATTGCTCCTTAGATACTATACATTAACGAGCCTCGAAACGCCGCGCGGTGGATCGTTCTGGTCCCGACATGATGAAAACCCAAGCAGATGCGCTGCGCCTCCAAAATCAAACCGGTCGCTATTGGTTTCGTCGGCCTTTCCCTGCCACCGCGCCGCCCAGTCGCCCGAACTGTCTACCCAACGTCGTCCTCTTGACTGGCACCGGTGGAGCGGGCGTCGGCTCCTTCTGAGGTGCCGCGGCGCGCGTATCCTTGCCTTTGGGGTCCATTGAGCCGTCACCAATGCGAAGTTCACTCACTCCCATGGATGGTATCTCTTCTCCGTCCATGTTTTGCCTCTGCGCGCGTCGAGCTCGTTCCTGGACGCTGCGGAACTTCTCCAAGAGTTCAACCCATCGGATGTTGCCATCTTCCCTGCTCTTGAGCCGGTTCGCCCTGTCGAAGTTAGACGTACTCGAACTTGTCGATCTAGAAACTGGTTAGCATGATAGAGGAGCTAGTTGTGGTAGGATAGTAGGCTTGCGGATGCCAAAATATTGGCATCCACCAGTAAGGTAGAGGAAATCAACATGCAACTCACGTTCGAGGCGCCACGTGTAGATAACCAATAGAGCTGACGCTGTTGAGACGATTCTTCAGAGCGGCAAATGCCGAGGATTGCGGAAGAAGCATCAGGATGCCGTACATGCACTTGTACAAGTACGGGAACTTCTCTGGCTCTAACAACTGTAGGCGGAGATCTAGACAACTAGTTAGCTTGTCGGTTATCATATACACAATGTGAAAACTTACAGGTAAAGACTGGTGACTCGATCAACTGGACCAGCTTGTCAACCTGAATAAGCATATTGACAGTCATATCCAATTCACCACTACAGACAAGTCATTAGTATCATCCAGATTTCCGGGACAGGGGCTTTTGACGCACAAAATCTGTAGCAAATTGTATGCTTGTTCGTATGCCTGGGCTAGCAGGCATAGAGAAAAAGTAGCTACAGCGTTGTAACACCATGATCTGAACAATGCCACGAAAAGTGTCTGGCCGTCCTAAGAGCTTTGTTAGTCTTGATACCAGGCACAGTATCTACAGTGTTCACGTACCTTTGTTTCCAAATTCCGTAGTCTCTTTCGAACATCGGCCAACTGAGGAGCTGTGATGAGATTGTTGTTGAGGTTCTGCACCATTATGCTTGCAAACTCGACATCCTCCTCCTTCTCAATGCAGTCTGCCAGAGTCCTGTATATCCTCTCTGGGCTCAGGCTCAAGCATAGTTGACGAATGATGAGGTTGCCCCTAGTCTCAAGAAGCTTGCGGTCCGTGGAGAAGAGCTGTAGAAGATTGACCATGAAATTGGCAAAGTAGTCGTCTTCTGTGTTTCGAGAAATCTGTGACAGGAGTTGCAAGTCCTTTGTGACCACCGCATCCGAGGGATCAGACAGTGTCTTGAGCAACGCAGGAAACGTGCCATCGTTGAAGGCCAAGACCTTTCTGGGAGCTTTCCTGTGTAGCATGATAAGCCATGTCAGGGCAGCCACTCGGGTTGCTTCATGGTCGTTGAGGAAAAGTAGGGTCAGTGAGTTGACGGCTGCGGCATAATCTAGGTCAGCTTGCGTCTGGGTCGCGTTGATGTTGGCTGGAGTCGATATTGAGCGGCCTTGACCTGGGGTTGGGCTTCGGAGGTCAAGATCTCGAGAGCTCGACAGGGACACGCGGTTGCTATTACTTCCATCGACCTTCTCTCCGGGAATAGGAAGTCTCGAGGTTGAGAAGTGATGAGCCTGGACAGGGTTCGGGCGACTCAACTCAGAGTCGTCTGAGAGTGAGACAACATAGTCCATCAAGCAGGTGTTGACTCTTGTCGCTGCTTGGTGGATTGTTTCTTTGGTGCTGGCCATCGCTGGGAGCATGTGGGCAAGGATCTTGGGAGTGAAAGGTAGAACCTCCTCGGGACAGATGTCGAGAAACTGGACAACCCATCGCAGGGATTCTAGGAGGCAGTCCTCTTCTGTCGGTGTGTTAGAAATAGCGGGAAGGGTCGTTATAGTACCACAAGGAGAGGAGAGTCAACCAACCTAAGGGGGAATCCAGCGTAGCTGTCAGGATCTCTAAGATCTCCTTGTAATTGATCTCGACGTCTTGCCCCGGAATCCAATCCTCCCCGCTGCTATCGTCGTCGTCATCGTTGGCAGCTTCCGAGTCAATCTCGTCCCCTTCTTCGAGCTCTGGGTTTATAGACTCGCTATCGAAGGAATCCTGTCTTTTCCGCTTGGCACCTTCCTTGGACCTCTTGCTCTCCAGAATTCCCTTCTTGATGCGAGAGATGCGCTTGATCTCATTGAGGAACTTATCCAGACAAGTCTGTGTGGCAGCCCGCACATCTCCGTTTTGGTCTGACAAGAACTTGAGGAGGCCTCCAAGAAAGTCGGGCAAAAATGTGACGAGCTCGAGATCAGGAATAGAATCAAGGAGAGTGATCCAACCGACAAGGAATTGGCGGGTAAAGGGGTTGAGGACCCAAATGCGTTCTTTGAGTAGCGGAATAAACCGTTTGAGGGAGAAGGCTGTTGGTAAGTGAGTGTCGTCGGTCAATGACACCTTGTCATCACCGTCAAAGCTGGGGGGTGCCTCCAAAATCGACACATAGGAAGAAGCAGACTCGGATACAATGTCTTTAATGAGGCGGTCCAGTAACTCTGCACCATTCTTGACAGACAACTCTGAATCCGCGCCGAGCTAGAAGAGGTGAATCATGTAAGCTTGCCATGAACTTATTGACCGCGCACAAAAGGGAGTGCGTACCTTGCAGAGCTGATCAAAGATGCTATTAAAATACACCAGGATCTCACCCTTTGCAACTTTGGCGATATTATACATAGCCTCACACGCATAGTACCTCACCCTAGCATCCTGGTCGGTGAAGCAAGCTAACACAGGGGGGACGATTTTGGCCAGATACCGAGGAAGCTCCTGGAGTTGAGGTCAGACAGACGAAAATAAGTGAGACACAGTGGTGCATATTCTTCTAGGCCTGCCAAAATGGACGGCAGGTATAGTGGTCAGCATCGAGGGGGTTGAAACATACTGAACCTAGTGCAATGGCAGCGGCTGCCAAGCCGATCAAACCACCGTTCCTCGCATGCGGCTGGTGTACCGCGTAAGCGTAGTCATTGCAGAGCTGCTCTAGAATATCGTGAACGCGCTGATAGTCTTTTACGCTCACGAGCTCCCGGATGACGCGCTCAAGGCTATAAGGCGGTGGTCAACGGTCAAGTACAATGACAGGGGGGGTCGGTAGCGAGTTTGGGTTATGGCGTATTCTCCCACAGGAAAAGAGAAGCGGAGCTTGACAAGACAAGCTGGCCAAACTGAACCCACGAGATATCCAAAGCCCAAGGTGAGAAACCAGGGTTTGAAAGGGGGCGGCACATACTCGAGGGCGCCAATCTTGCGCTTGTCGTAGAGCTTATCATTCAGGGCCCGCTGTATGTTGGCATCCATAGCTGCAGCTCTTTCACATCGTCCGCTCAAACGCGCGACGACGGTGACCTGCGAACCTGGAGTCTGGAGAACGTGCCCGTACGTGACCTTTCGATGAAAGAGCGTCTGGAGGAGCTGGGCAGCGATAGAAGGATAGATGGTTTCAAGTTTGAAGAGAAGGGCTGTAGTCGAAAAGATTAGGTTCCAGGTTGGTTGGTTCGTTTCGGATGAGAGTAGGTGAGCCACCGCTTGGGGCGACACGCACTGTAAGGCAGGAGCCGTCAGGGAGTCCAAACCCCACTGATGGCCCCACGAGCCACGGGGGGCACTCTCGACCTTAGGTGCCCACCTCTAGACTTGTGCCTGTGACGCACGAACGCTTCCAACTTCCGGGCTTCAGTTGCACGACGTCAGAACTGGATGATGAAGCTTGATATTGGAATATGTAGACAGCTGTAGTTGTGAGCAGGGAAAAAGCCACTTGGTGACTCAAACAGACAGCTCCATCTATAGACCCGTTTCTGATGACACCAAACCTCTTTCATCATCCATCTCAACCCCTCCTTTCTCCTCCAAGTCCAGATTCAAGACCTCCCGCTTCCGGCCCATGATGCCCAGGGCAGCGACAAATACAAAGACAACTACAAAAAAACACAGTGAAAGAAACCACATGCCGCACCCGAAAACCCGCATGCGTCCACCCACACACACACGACACTCCAGGCTTCCGAGCCCACCCCCCATCGCCTTGCGTGCGACACATCGACGTCACTCAGGCTACCACGGCGCGCCCATGTGATGGGCGGCAAGCCCGGTCTCATGCGCGGACCGTTGGAGCCTCAAAATCGCCCATCTCCCGCAGCCAGCCCACCACTCGACGAACGAAAAGGCGCGGGAGCCGTCACGGGGATCATCAAGGGGGTTCATGGAGGGCCGGCTATCTGACAGTCGACCATCGATGCGGTGTCTATCCCGATGATGCTAATCATAGTTTCCTCTATGCATATGCCGATGCAATCACCGGCGTTGTCGTTCAAATATGAGTCTTACTGTTGATTGCACAAGCAAGTCCAGAACGTCTTAAAGTCCGGCCTTGTCTCACTCTTAAGAACTGCTCTAAGAAACCGGTGGCCGCCTTTGAATCGCACAAAAGGAGGGTTATTTCCGACCCAGGCTATGAAAGTGCGGTACAATGTCCATCAAATCAATCGACAGCTGCTCATCACGATCGCCTTCACATGGGGTCATTGCCGGTTGTCTCATCATATCCTCATCAATTCATCTATCCAGCATAGTCCAACATCAACAAAGTAGTTGGACTAGAAATCTAAACTTTTGGTCAAAGTCTTTCGCAATGAAGCATAGACTGGTTAATATATACAGCCAAAGTCCAGTCTATGTCTTGATTCACCTAGTGGTGATGGCCATGTCCATGACCAGAAAAGTCACCGCTGCGAGTGATGGTCTGCTGGCACTTTGCCAGGATCGCAGCCTGCCTCGACACCTCAGACAGCCTTCCAATGACCTGCTTGTTGCTGTTGGCAAATCCGTATAGCGCATACGGGATGTTGACCTCGTTGCAGAACTCCTGCACCAGCTTCTGCGTGGCACGCAGGTTGTGTCGAGGCACACGGGGGAAGAGATGGTGGATGACCTGGAATTGAAGGCCACCGTGGAAGAAGTCGAGCCACTCAGGGCAGTCAACGTCCATGGTTGTTCGCAGCATCTTCTGGGCAAACGACTCCTGAGGTCCCAGGTCGGCAGTGCTCATGGCAAAGTGAGACAGCACGATCTGAAGGTGGAGCGGCGACTGAGTGATGTGGCTGACCATGATATAGACGAAACGCGTCCAGTTGTCAGGCAGTGTCTTGTAGATAATGCCATAGCCAAACCAGATCCAGAAAAAGATCTGGCCAGCAACCTCGAGCCACAAATGCCACCACGCGGGACCCTTGGTTGGGCCACGGCGCATGATGAGAAAGTCCCAAGACAGGCGGTACAGGTTGAAGCGACCAAATGCAAGGAAGGGATAGTAAGTCCAGGACTGGATTCGCAGGAGAACCTTTGCCACAGCATCGTAGCTCATGACTCGCTCATAGTAGGTGGACGTCAAGCTTCCGAGGAAACGGTGAGAGACAGCAAAGAGAGGCATATGCTCGATATCCGGGTCGTGCTCAGGGGCATTGGTGACGATGTGGTGGACGTTGTGGTTGCGCTTCCACCAACCCAGGGACAGACCTCCGATAAAGTCGGCAATCACGATACCAATGCAAGTATCGACGTGAAAGTTATGAGTGATGCCCATATGGCCGGCGTCGTGGGCCGCAAACACGAGCTGATGCCACATAGCACCCATCAGAAAGGCGCTGAGAGTGTACCATTCATAGCGAAGACAAAGCATCGACCCAGTGAACAAGCCAAAGTAACGACAGCATTCCCTTCCGTATGCCCAATAGTTGCAATCATAAAGCCCCTCATCGTAGATCCGTTGGTGAAGTTCGCGATACTTGACGTTGATATGAGCCTGAGTCTCCTCGTCGGGGTTCGGGTACTTGTCGAGATCAAGGGAGATGTGCTCCCGAGTAATGGTATCCAGGTACGACATGCCATCCATCTCCGTCTCGTCCACCGTTGAAGCTGACGATACCGAGGGCGCCCTAGCCCCCTTCTTGTCCTTGCCGCTGGGTCGCTGTCGGAGGCCTTGAGTGTCGTCGTCATCGAAGACCGGGGAGGGCACACGGGAAGAGGGTGCGCTTGATGAAGTATCCTTGTGAGCTTCGTGGTTCTTGGCGGCATGCTCAATCTCTTCGCGCGTGCGGAAGGTGCCGCCCTGGATAGGAGGCACAAAGTTGGTCCAAGGACCTTCAATGCGACCGATGCGGTAGCGCAACATCTGCTGACGGGCCTCAAAAGAGTGTAGGCTACAGGACACAACGCAGTCAGTCTCGAGATCAATGTTGTGAACCAATGGTCAATTGTCGATGAGGAAGTTGACGTACGAATCCATCTCATCGGAGGCATCCCTTCCAACCATGTGAAGCATCGCCTTATCACCACCAGGATGATACGGCAGCCATGGATCAACCTTGAGGACCTGCTGGTGAAAGATGACGATCTTGCGACCTTCTGCGATCAAGGCTTCGACCTCGTCTCGACTCATAAGCTTCAGCTCCCTGCTGGGTCCCTTGCCAGCCGGCGGGGGCAGGCCCGTAACGATGGTGCTGGGAGCCATCGCGATAAGATGGATGGAAGCGACAGGGAGGAAGCCAGATAGCAAACAACAAAAATAGACAAAAAGCAGAGAAGCACGCAGGAAGGAATTGATTCCAAAAGATTGGCGCCCAGTCCAAACAATAAATAGTCTATCCAAGACTAACGACCGTCTAAAGAAGGGAAGAGGTGGGAGGAGATCGCAAGTTTAAAAAGAAGGGGGGGCTCCCGGGGTAGATGGAAAATCGAGGTCGCTGCAAATCAACAGCGGCTCAATTCACCGCATCTTTCCCGTTTTCGTTGAGGTGCGTGTCGAGTTCCAGCGCCGGCAGTGGTGGAGAGGGGCGGGTGGCGCAGGATGGCCCGATCCCCCCTTCCATCGCTCCTTCCCCTACGAAATGCTGGGAAAACTGGGCAAGCACAGCAAGAGCTGGCACCTGCAACGGCGGGGCGCAGGGGGCACACACACCCCGCCACAGCGCGTGGGGCACCTAAGTTCCGGGTCCCTGAAAGAGCCTCTCCCGTCCATGTGACAGCACCCTTAAAACTACGAACACGAGTCTCCCATCTTACACATCTCCAATCTCCCGGGCTAGGCACCCAGATTCGTTCCATGTCAATTGGATAGACAGCTGTTTCAGGGAACTCGATGTTTGATTGAGACGCGCAATCACCGCCAGGCTGCTGTTTTCTTGAGTTGAACCCTGACGAGATGCGCATCCCGAAAAGCAAATCGTTGTCCCAATTGGATTGGAACGCAACCCAAGCTTCCCCGGTGAGTGGCAGGTAAGCGCCTCGGACTCCGTCTAAAAGTCCGTCACGGATATGGAAGTACGCATATACAGAACTTCTGAGAATCAATTGGAGGTTGTGAGAGTGATATATGGAGAAGCATGCAGGCAACAATTGCATGCCAGTTGCCAATTCAGCTGGCAGCAATGTTTCCATCCTCCCTCATTGTACACTCCTCTGATAAAACTTCAACTCGCCCTACTCCAATTGGCCAACCCAATTGTTGGATCTGCCGTTCTGTGGGGTGCTACCAGTTAAACACGGCTTTACCCTCGAGATGGGCTGATCTGGCTGACATGCGGGCCGACATGAGCCCCTCCGGAACCTCTTGGATCCGGTGCCATCTGTTAAAGAGAGGACTCCCTGGTTCGGAACAGAGTATCAAATACAGAGGTCGATTGCCGTTGAGGTTGTATTCCGGGTTTATAACTCTGCTTGAACGTACGATGAGGAATTGGCGGTAAAGCGGCTGTCTTTGATCCAATATCAACGCGACGTTCAAGGAACCTCACGAAGCAAGTGGAAGGCCACCAAGGCTGTTCCTTCAGAACGACTATCCCTGGCTAGCTATCAATCGCAACAAGGGGCAAAAGTATGCTCTCTTCACATGGCATAAACAGTTTCCAGCCTTCAGTTGAATCACCGGACGGTCAAGTTCTCTAAGCACAGCCCACTGGTTCTGTCTCGTGGTTTCCATTCATCATGCTTGGATAAAGCGAAAATATTACTAGTTTACACAATCCAGAGTCCGAGACGCCTCGGCTCTATCCCGCTCACGCAGTCCCGCCTCTTTGGCCCTTTGTTATTTTTTGTTCATGCTATCGGCGACTACAGACGCCCTATGCTGTCTATGCATTTCAAGAGTGTCCGTCTCCCGCCGCAAGGGACGCGAAGGAGACCTGCTGATGCTGCCATTGGCAGTCAGCTACCTATACGACCAACCCCCATCCATCATACCAGAGCTTAGAAGTGGATAGCCTGGGAGTGAGTGTTCATGGCGGCCTCCTTGAAAGCCTCGGCGAGCGTGGGGTGAGCGTGGCAGGTTCGGGCAATGTCCTCAGTGGACGCGCCGTACTCCAGAGCCAGGGTACCCTCAGCAATCATCTCACCGGCGTTGGGGCCGATGATGTGAACACCGAGGAGACGGTCAGTCTCGGGGTCGGCAAGCATCTTGACCAGGCCGTCAGTGTCGAGGTTGGTCTTGGCTCGGGAGTTGGCGGCGAAGGGGAAGGTGCCGACTCGGTAGGGGATGTTCTGGCTCTTGAGGTCCTGCTCGCTCTGGCCAACCCAGGCGACCTCGGGGTGGGTGTACATGACGGAGGGGATGGCACCGTAGTTGACGTGGCCGTAACCCTTCTTGATGTACTCGACGACAGCAACAGCCTCCTCCTCGGCCTTGTGGGCAAGCATGGGGCCGAAGGTGACATCACCGACACATCGGATGTGGGGGATCTTGGTTCGGTACTCGGAGTCGATGATGACACGGCCGCGCTCATCGGTGTCGAGGCCAATGTTCTCGAGGCCGAGGCCACCAACGTATGGTCGTCGGCCGATGGCGACGAGGACGACATCAGACTCGATCTACAGCTTTGTTAGTTCAGATTCATGTCAGGGGCATCTTCAATACGTACGCTCTCGGGCTTGCCACCCTTGGCGGCATCGATCTCGAGCTTCACCAGCTCACCAGACTTGTCACCGCTGACGACCTTGGTGTTGAGCTTGAACTCCATACCCTGCTTCTTGAGAAGCTTCTGGGCGGCCTTGGCGATCTCAGTGTCCATGCCGGGGCCACCGATCTGGCCGAGGAACTCGACAATGGTGACCTTGGTGCCAAGTCGCGACCAGACGGAGGCCATCTCAAGACCAATGATGCCACCACCAATGACGGTCATGGTCTTGGGGATCTCCTCGAGGGCGATGGCACCGGTGCTGGTGATGACGCGCTTCTCGTCAATCTCAAGACCGGGGAAGGGGGTGGCCTCGGAACCGGTGGCGATGAGGATGTTCTTGCCGCGAACGCTGGTCTCGCCGCCCTCGTTGAGGTCGACCTTGATCTCGTTCTCGTTGACGAAAGAGCCGGTGCCCTTGATGTACTCGACGCCGTTCTTCTTGAAGAGGAACTCGATACCCTTGGTCAGGCCGGAGACGGAGGTCTCCTTGGCCTTCATGAAGTTGGCCAGGTTAAGCTTGACATCGCCGACCTCGATACCGCGGTTCTTGGTGTCGTGGAGGATCTGGTGGTAGAGGTGCGAGTTGTTGAGGAGCGATTTTGAGGGGATGCAGCCGACGTTCAAGCAGGTACCGCCAAGGGTGCCGCGCTTCTCAATGCATGTCACCTATACCAAGGGGAAGAGATCTTGTCAGCCCATTCCGTTCCGTTCGCTTGCCCATTCGCCCGAGTACCGAGCTGGGAGCTCGGGTCTAGGATAATCGACCGACCTTCATGCCCTCCTGGCCAGCCTTGATAGCAGCGACGTAGCCGGCCACGCCGCCACCGATGATGACGAGATCCTTCTCCTCTGCGAAATTCCAGTCAGCGACATGCTGTTCGGGTTCAGCTCCGACGAGCTCGGAGGTAACACACCAGATGCAGAGGCATATCCACGGCTCCATCGCGACAGGGAGGACGAGGAGACGACGGCGGGGAGGCTGTCAGGCGAGAAGAGCGAGTGTTAGTCAACGAGCCATTTTTTCCCTCGTCGGTGACCCAACAGAAGCCAGTTTTTAGGAGCTTCTACAAAGGACGACCAGAAGACGCTGCAAACTCACGTAGACTTTTGGAAGGCAGGACGAGCAACAGCTCGTGATATTAAGCGACTGGAAAGCATCTTGGAGGAGGTTGTGTGGAGAGGCAATGGGGGGGATAGGTTGTGGAGGAGGAGGAAGGAAAAAGTCGACAAGAGGCGAGGGCGAAGTTGAGGTTGAGGGAGAGGATCGTTGCCGCAACAAAGCTCGCCCGCTGTCCAAGTTTGGCGGCCGGGCGCACAGGCACAGGCACTGGACAGACACAGGGAGCTTCGGCAAAGGGAAGCCCGCCCATCAGGTAATTTTTTTTTCCCAGACCAGCCGAGAGGGTGGCCAGGTACGTACACTCTACTGGCTGACTTCTCGGTGAGGGGACCACTTACAGCACCCTTCACCTGCTGCGCGTGCTCTGTAAAAAATAAAACACCGCCCCCTGGACATGTATCTCCGGCCGAGAGACCGTCTGTTTGCTGATTGTAGCGTCTCAGCACGTCCCGTGCGCCTTCAAACTCTGGAGCTATCAAGTCGGCTAATCAATGCCTGGGATTTCGGGCATTTCGTCCCAACGAACCCCGAAACGCCCCCCCCAAAACCTCTCAATTGCCCCCCCAACGACTGGCCAGCCGTCAATGGGAGGACAACCTCCGATCACCGACAACCCGGCGTATCCCGTTACTACCCGGTTTCGGAGGTTGATTGCCCTCGGGATATCGACGTCACCGCCGTCGTCGATAGACGGTTTACGGAGGATGGAGCCGCTTGATACCGGGGACTCTGCCGAGTAATGAAACGTCCTTATCGTAATTGGACAGCCAGTCCGATGTCGAGGCAATGGTATCATATCTATCCGTTCATGTCTAGACAACCGTCTTGGTTGTTAGAGAAATCATCCCTCTACTGTTACAGATTGCACAATAGCCTGTGCCTTCTCCCGAACGCCCTCCAGCTTCTTCAACTCTTTGGCACTGGCCAACTTGGTCTTCCGGACCTTCTTCCGTAGCATCCAATGGATTCCGGCTGCTAACCCCGGCAGCTCTCGGGCACTGCCAAAGATCTTCTCCACCTTGGCATCCTCCTTGGCGCTGTTGCCTCGACTTCGACATGCCTTGAGGAGCGCAATCATGAATAGTTGCACAAACACTGAGGTCCAGTGGTTCGCCTCGGGCAGCTCCACGGGTTTGAGGATAGCAATGGTCAACACTCCATCATCAACGAGGGATGCGTAGAAATTCGCAATGTTGCCAAGGCGTCTCTCGTCCTTCATCCGCTCGCCATCCGCCGTCTCGTCTTCTTCTGCGCCCTCTCCGAAAAGGGATTCGCCGAGGTTTCTGAATATCTTCCAAAGACGGTCCTGGATCGCGAATCTAATTCGGCTGTTGCTTGAACATGCCTGCCTTCCCACAAGCGCATAGTAAGGGTTGTACTCCATCTCGCTACCAACGCATTGCACCAACACCTTGGCAATCTCTAGTTGATCGTTCTTCTTAAGTCGGAGGTTGACGAACTGCTTGTAGCCATGCTCGTAGTTTGATGCCGTCATAAGTGCTGTGAAGATGGCAATCTGCGCGTTACCCCTGAGACCCTGTTCCCGAGCCTTTTTGGGAAAGTCTGGAAGGACAATATCCATGTCCTCAGAATCACTCGATTCATAGTCGGCATCTACTGCGGCTGCAGCAGATCCCTTCCGACTCTTATCGAGGAGGGTTTCAGGAACGCTGGCTCCAACTAGCCACCATTCACCCCTTGTATCTGCCCCCTCGATATCCACCAAACCCATGCCCATGGGTGCAAGACCATCAAGTCTTCGCGATTGAGACTTGAGTTCACCCAACCGTTTCTTTACACGCTGCACGCGTTCCGACACGACAGAGGAGTCCAAGCCTCGTGCCTTCTTCTTGTGCTTGTTCAGATCGGTGATAGTGTCAGCCATGATCTTTGTGCGAACCGACACGTTGTCGTAGCCCGACTTGGAAATAGCCTGGTTGAGGACGGCAGAGACGTGCTTAAGCGCTTGCGGATCGTCTCGCCTCAGAAGTTGGCCCGCCATACGACAAATGCGCAGAAGCAACTCGACGTTGATTTCTGTGAGATCGCCCAAAAGCCTCTCCATGTAGTCGAACATTATTTTGCAGCTGACCACCTCAAAAAAGTACAGCTGAGCGAGGAGGGATAGGATATTCGAAGGTTCCTTTTGGATCGGTGACTCGGGGCTGACGTCCTTGCTGGCCTGTTCGTAATGGGCGTTAAAGTCAACCACCATCCGACGTATCAGATGTCCACCGAAGCTCGATCCAATGATTCGATAAACAGCAGCCAAGAAACCACCCGTGGTGACCAAAAACTGGTCTGTCAAACTCTGCGGATTACAGATTTGCGCCATGACAACGTCGCTGATGATGTCGGTCACGTCACCGCGGGCATTCTTTTGGTATAGATCCTCCACAGACTGCACAATGGAGAGGATGTTGTCGTCTGTCAGTCGGTTGATCAAACCTTGAACCTGTTTTCGTAGTCGGTTTCTGTTCTCTTCTTCGGAACCTGCAGCCCTGCGAAGCGAAGGGGGGACGTATTTCGCAACCGTGACTCCAGTCGTGGGTGCGACATAAGGGTTTTCGCGTTGGCGTGGTTGAGCTGGGGTCTCATCGTCTTCGTCTTCATCGTTTTCGTCGTCTTCGCCGTCGTCGCCTTCGTCATCGCTGAAACCCCCGAAGGAATCGTTGTCAAAATCTGCGCCATCCTCGTCCTCATCATCCTTGTCGCCCTCATCGTCTTTGTCATCTTCGTCATCCTCATCGTCCTCATCCATCAGGTCGAGATCGTCATCCGAGGAGGCTGCTCTTAGTCAGCGCCTACGTCTTTGCAGTCTGTAACTCAAACTTACCTTTATGTGTTGATTTCCTTCTCTTTGAAGCTAGCCACGTGTCGTACTCATCCCTCTTTCGCTTTGAGTCTTCATCACTCTGGTCCATGTCCATGTCTTCGCCCAGCAACTCCCCAAGACCGTCGTCATCCTTGCGAGAGGATTTGCGCCCCTTGATGCCCAGTTTTCGCTCGTACATCTTGATCTCTGCGTCATCTTGGGCGAGCCGCTCACGGGCGGACTTTGAAAGGCGCTCCATGGTGTGTTGTGCCGGCGGCAGGGTGGTGAAGACCACGATTAGGGTGAGGAAGGTAGGTTGTTATGATGATGCTTAGGAAAGAATGAGACGAGAACGGAGAAAGCACGGTGATTATTATGAGCCAATACGAGGAGGAGGCTAAAGGAAATTTGTACAATGATGCTGAAAGAAGGAATGTGGGAGCATGGAGAAAGTAGTCATGATGCGAAGAGAGGCGCAACTTTTTCTCTGTAAAAAAAAAATGATAAAGTTGACAAGCATCCACGGAGCTCAGGGCCCCCCACTAATGCATGAGGTGGGGCACCCGACGCAGGACCAACTTGAACACCAATGTTAGGGTCAAGGTAGAAGAAACACCAGTATTGTTAATATATATATATGGTCAGACACTTTAAATAAATCATTCTAAAGTAATGTATCAGATGCTCTATAGTAAGAACACTATTTGATTTCCAAAGAATGACAATTCTCGACTTGTCTTGCCCCGCATACCAAGTTAAGTTCATGAGTTCTTCTTTTCTCAAGGGTGCTTCGTCAAAAGGCTCCATGACAATGGTCTTCAGAGTAGGAGAACATCAACAACATGGCAGAAAGTTAGCGAAAACTCATTCCCAAGCTACAACAGCACAATCATATCGTGTGAGAAAGACATCTATGAAGAGCATTTGGCCTTTGCCGAAGTGATACCGAGAAGAGGGAATAGGTGGGTCTCAAATACCATGTTTGGTGGCGACTACGGTGCATATTTTCCATATTCTTCCTGTTTGACACAGTGCACCACACAGCCTCAGGTGCGTGGTGGTGGGGCACAAGGCCGAAACTCATCAACATCGTTCAACATTCACTCTTCACTATCATTTGTTGGCCACGGCTCACTTCTCTTTACCATGGCCGATCCTCGTATCAGCCATGATGAGGTATGGAATTCTTTCCCATGGCCACAGACTCACTCAGGCCAGCTGCGCAGTGCTCTAAGGAGGAATTGATTCTGACGACACATGACAGTTCTTCGCCAAGTTGGCTGAGCTTTTTGACCACCGCAAGGGCAGTGATCATGGCACCGTCATCCTAAGCCAGAAACGCCGTAAGTGACTCTAAAAGATGAGCTTCAAATATGCCTGCTGAACCTTGGCCAGTGACCTACGGCCAAGACGTCCCCGCTCCCTCGGAGGAGGAGCCCTCACCAGACCTGCACCCTGGCAAACCTCTCCCTCTCATCATCCGGGCAACCAACGCCAAGGGGAAGAAGGAGCGTGCCAAGAAGATCAAGCTCACGACTGTCGTGAATCCCGAGGACCTGGAGGCATTTTACGTGCGGTACGCCGACGTGTGCAAAGCGGGCATGACAGCCTTGAAGCCCAGGGACCGGAGCAAGAAGAAGGCAAAGGCAAAGAAGAAGAAGGCTGCGGCCTAAACTTGAGGCATTTCGAAGGAGAATTTATGGGATCAGGGGAAGAAGGGTTAAATGATATGCCATGGACTAATGAAATCATGTGCGATACCCCTCAACCAAATCACTTCATATCAAGTCCTCTGCAATGCATGAGTGAATTAACCTCACTGGGAGGCAAGAGCATCCCTCCAGGGGGATGGCAGCATCATTGACGCGCAGAGGGATACATCACGGAGCAATCACATTAAGTGCAGTCGATTACTTTGACAATATGTCCAGGCAAGATTACTGACCTTTCCCACTGCAAGGGGCAAATCCCCAATATCCTCCGTTCTATGCCAATGACCAAGCTGGGAGCGCTTATAAATATCAAGCATCACAGCAACTATTCACGGCTACGTTGGGTAAAGCACGTTGGAAGAGGATGTATGCGTAACGTTGAAATGGATTAAGATAATGTAACAGGTAAAGGCTACGGCAGCACAACAAAACAAGACGTCTGTGACCCCATCCCTTCATTAGAAATTACAAAGTGTGTGTGTGTCAGAGAGCAGGGCTCTAGGAGCGGCGGCCAGTGTTGAGCTGTCCTCGGAAAGCTCCAGGAACAGCAAGGCTGGAGTGCGTGTCGGCAAAGAACATGGCAGGGTTCTTCTCGATCTGCTTGAGCGTGAATCCCTCGCCGGTGTCCTTGCCGTTCTGGATGACTCCCGTGCGGAACGGGCCCTGGAGGCAGCCGATCGAGGTGCGGCAGCCGCCCTCGCCAACGGGGTTGGGGAAGGCAATGCTAAAGCGCACGCCATGTTAGTTTCTCTCAGTTCTGTGAAGGGTGCCGTGTAGACTTACCGAGGAGGGCCTGACTTGCCCCTGGCGGCCTCGTGGATGTGAGTGGCCGTATTGGCAGGAGACTGGTACTCTCCGCGGAATCCATAGAGGGTGATGTTGTAGCAGATGATGTCCTCCTGCGAGTTGATGCCGAACTTGAAGAGACCCCAGCTGTTGGCCAGGCCACCGGTGAACTTGTTCTCGCTGTCGACGACTTCTCCGGGGGTGGCCTTGACCTCCCAAGTCGAGGTAAAGGTGAATGGGACGGCGGGCTTGGGCTTGAAGAGACCGAGAATTCGCTTCTCGTGCTGCTCATTCTCTGGCATGGGCGAAGCGGTTGCCAGAGTGGCGAGGGCGACGGTGAACAGGGAGAACTTCATATTGTCTTGGAGGTGGTTGGCTTGAGTAGAAGAATGAGTAGGAGGTTGTTGTTGTGGTGTTCTTGGACTGAGAGCTGATGCTTGATGAGGATGAGAGGGCAATGGAAGCCAGTTCACACCTCTTATATAGATATTAACAACACTTGTGAAGTAGACGAACAATATCAAAGCAACCGTCCAACAAACGTCATCGCAATCTTAGTCCAGGACTATGCTGAACCCCAAAAGCAAGCCTTCAATCCACATCTCCAACCACACAGAGCCAGAGGAAGAGATTCCGAACTGCGAGCAACGCCAAGACCGGCAATCCACCTTCGCAAGCCGCGCTACCATCATCATCTCTCTCCCGCAGGCATTCATTCTATCGTCGGAAGCAGTATTTGCTATGCCGCCCCCTTTGCAGAAGAGACACTCACCAAAAACACCATCATGGGCACCTCCCTGACTTTCACAAGCGCCTTGGTATTGGAGCTAACAGATGCTCACAGCCACCGCTAGCGTCCATATCCCGAGGATCCTGCTTCTTTCTCCCCAAGGCTACTGCAGAGGAAGAAGAATATGAATGCCGAGAAGGACACACAGCTCCCGACGTAGGACAAGACAAGGCTATCCTTGGCATCAACCACCTCCGTCAGCCCAGCCAACGCCCTTACACGGCGGCGCATACTTCCGCAAGACTGGCTCTCGGGTACGAGGTAGAGGAAAGCACTAAAACATTTGCAAGTCGATCTCTGTCTTGGCATCAGTAGGGGGGACACAGCGGATGTGCGAGGTCCCGAGGGCGGGACAGCCACCTCAAGACAAGCTTATTTCGAAGCTTAACTGGGGGTCTTGCTCAAGACCACGGCAGTTTGCCATTGGACGTTTTCCCTGGTGCCGCGTGGCCCGCTTGTCAAACAAGGACGTGTGGGATTACCTTGTTAGTCGGCAAGTCTGTGGAGGAATGAAATCGGGCAAGCCAAAGTTCTTGGCAGATGCCGATCGACGGCCGTGAGGGGGGCGGCAACTCTTGCATCCGGCTTGGTACTATGGTAGATATGCCAGACAGAGTTGCCGTGCGAAACAAACACTCATTGCCGCTTACCAAGCGTTCGTACTCGGTCGTTGAGCTTGATCACTGCTCCGAACCTCTTCGGCCTCTTCTAAACTGTTTGCTTGAGCCGTCATGTTGCTTCCCGCCTATCTTGGCTGATTCACTTGTCGATCTCGATACCCCGTTTCCCAAAACGTCCTGTCCGACTATGAGAGTTCTCATGGCGCCCAGATGTTCTTCTCGTTGATGCCCGATGAATGACCACCTCTCATCTCAGATGCAGTTCCAACAGCCATGGATGTCATCAAGATATCAACTTTCACCGGCATATGCTTGACAGCCATTCGGCGGAATTGAGTTTAGTTCTGAGAACGAGTAAGCTTCTATAGCATCCTCCTCCTATTCGACTGGAAATAATCATCCTTCACAAGGTCACCGAGTGCAGAAAGGCGCACTTGTGCAAGCCCACAGACAGCGCCTCATGAAAGAACCAAGTTGCGTCATACTGAATGCATCTACCTTTTCACACATGGCCCCAAAGCACTTCATGACACGCTGCGTGGAGCATCAACCTCATTCAAAAGATGAAAATGTTCACCGTCGTCATTACTATCAACGCCGAGGCCATGACCTTCACCAGTCGCCATCCTCGTCCTCGTTACTTATAGTGCACAAAGACAAGGCCAGATTACTCCTCAACGCCGGCAATCATCGTCCAGCCATGATGGACATGCACAACCTTCACTAGAATCGCTCACCCGGCCCGACAAACTGCCATGCGCCCCGAGATGCTACGCACGTCCGCACATATCCTACGCTCTCCCCTTTCACCAAAACCACCTGCCATCATTCTTGAATACCATCAGATAGTTACTCGAGTTACATTCTAGGTAGGGTAGGACCATCTGTGAGGGCTCCGCCCCAAGGTGTCGCCCCTTCGATTCACTCAACGAACAGAACAACCCCTGCTTCCTGGATGCCGTTGGCGTCGTCGTCAACGTTTCGAGGAGGGGTCAAATCGGTCGTGCTGTTCAGTGAGTGAATCCCTTAAACCTCCTCGCCAGTTGTCCCTCAACATATTAAAAGCGTCGATCCATCCTCGAGGTAGAGTTCGACCGCGTATCCGTACGCAAAGACCCTGGCGTCGAGAACCTCCAACTTTTGTTGCCAGCGTGAAAAAAAGAAATGGGACCAAAAGAAAGAACGATTCCAGTAGAGAAGCAACGAAGCAAAGGGAGACGACTGTCACCTCTGCCGGAAAAGAAATGTTCAACCGTCATCGCTTGGGAGCGCCATAGCCGCCCGGCGCCCAGTTCCGGTGGACATGCACCACCGTCCTCTTACATGATCTGATCCTGGGTCAAGCCTCCGTGCGGGTCCGTGTCCATGACATCGTTACCGCCCTGGTTTAGGTACTTGACGAAGCTGAGGTTCAGGGGACGGCCACCATACTGGTAGCCCTGGAACTTGGCGATGGCTGTCTCGGCTGTCTCGGCAGTGTCGAAGCGGACAACACCAGTGCCGCGGGAACGGCCGCTGGGCTCATACTGGATCTCGGCCTGCTCCACCTTGCCGATGGTGGTGAAGAGCTCAACCAAATCGTCGTTGCTAGTCGACCAGGGTAGCTATGCCAAGTTAGTGACGTGACCAAGCCAGGTGATGATCGAATGGTAGCCTTACGTTGCGGACATAGATGGTCTCACTGCGTTCAGTACCGGTAGTAGCGAAGTCAGTGAAGGGGTTAGGAGGGACGGAGCTGGCAGGGGGCTCAAAGCCGGGACCGCCTGCGCCGCCACCGAAGCCACCTCGGCCGCCGAAACCGCCGCCGAAGCCTCCACGGCCCCCGCCAAATCCTCCACGACCACCAAAGCCTCCGCCAAATCCACCTCGCATTCCGCCATAGCCGCCGCGGCCGCCGAAGCCCATGCCAGGACCGCTGCCGGCATATCGGTCCTCGCGAACCTCAAGGACTCGGCCCTGCCAGTCGTAGCCGTTGAATTGCTGAATGGCGTTGCGAGCATCGTCGGGGCTCTCGAAAACAACAATGCCGGATCCCTTGGGACGGCCGTCAGGTCCAATATGGACGTCGGCGCGAATCACGGCACCATTTCGGGCTAGACAAAGGTTAGACGAGCCCAGCACGTAATGGACTCAAATGTGGAAGCAACGGGACACATACCAGCTTGTCGGAAGAGATCTTTGAGATCTTGCCAGCCAACATTGAAGGGAAGCTGTATGGAGTCAACAATCATTCACGAGCCGCGCTAGAATTGGGGAGTAACAAACGTTGGCCACGTAGATCTGACGACCACCGCCGCCAGGCGCACCGCCGCCGTATCCGGGGTTGAAACCACCGCCGCCGCCGCCGCCGCCAGGCATGCCACCGCCGAAGCCGCCGCGGTTGCCGGCAGTTGCTCCGATGAACCGAGGCTCAGCCTCACGGTCCTTGAGTCTCATTGTCAGCTTCGTATCATCTTGGCATCGAGAGTGTCGATACTTACTTCACGCACGTAGACTAGGCGACCCATGAGGTTCTGGTTGCTCAGTTGGGCAACAGCCTGTTGGGCTTGCTCCCGTGTAGCATATTCCACAATTCTGCCAGTTGTTAGCACAGTCCGGAGCCGCCGGGGAACGATTAGACTTACCCGCATCCCTACAATCAACCCAGGACAGCGTCCCAACCCGTCAACCCAACCATCCATAAAGGCTAAGAGGGAGAAAACCACAAAGGAAAGCCAACCAAAAAAAAAGACTACGCGATGAAGCCCACCTTCGACATTCCGTTTGGAAGCAATAGCACGTCGGCAAAGAGCACCTCTCCAGCTAGATGGCCATCTCGTCAGTCCCACGTTTTCCACCGGCGATCCGCGGCATTGAAAGCCTCACCCTGTCTCATGAAGTCCTTCAGATGGTGCCACTTGACATCGTACGAAAGGTTGCCGACGTAGACTCGGCGGTCCTGCTGGGAGGATTCGCGAATGTTGTTCATCATTTGTTCTCGAGCTGCGGCTCGTTCTTCGTATGATCGATGGGGAGCCTGTCCACTGTATCCTGCACTGGGTCCTCCGCCTGGGGCGCCTGTGCTAGTCATGGGCGAGCGATCACGGTTTCGTCGATAATCGTCCCGGCTCGCTGATCGGCTGCGGGGGGAGTAGGACCGGCGTCGGTGTGTCCGTTCGGGGCTTCTGGAACGTCTGCGAGGAGATCGTGACCTCTCGCGCTGATGAGTGTCAGTGGGAGCAGGGACAAAATGAGGCGATTCCATGCCAAAGCTGGATTGCGTTGAGGCAGGTTGGCCGTGTTGGAGCATTGAAAGAAGAGGGGTATGGATGTCTCGGGTAAACAAGGCTGCGCGCGCAAAACGTCTGTGAATCACCGTCTGCGAACGCGGGGGAAAGAGCAACAGCGACAGCAGGACTCTTGCAGACGAGATGATTTGCGCACGCAATAATGACAGCACAAGAAAGAGAAGCGCGTCGCGCGAAGGCCGATCTCGGATGAGCGGAGCCGACCGAGAGCTTGCCTCAGATATCGAGAGCAGCGATCTGGGTTCCCGTGCGAAGCGGGGAGCCCAGCGCAGGCAGCCCCAGAGCTGAAGCAGCGAAAGGCCGTGGTGCAATCGCGCGGGGACCGCACTTGCTCGGCAACGGGAAGACAGCGTTTGCGCGCAGCTCCAGCGGGATGAGACAGGTGCAAAGCGGGAAGATAAGGTAGCGGAAGGGAAGCTTAGGGAATAGTAGGTTTACTCACGGGCCGGTAGGTATCTCCTGTGTCAGCTGTTGAAAGGTGAGCGTTAGAATTGAAGAAACCGAAGAAAGGATAGAACCTCTGTGAAATATGCGCAAACGGCGAAAAGGGCGAGGAAGAGGAGAGAGTGGTTGAAATAACAGGGAGTGAGGGTAGCTTGGTCGAAGAAGGCAGAGCACTCGGGCTGTAGTGGAGGGGTGGTGGCAGCGTGGTGTGGACCTTGGCGGAGTGATGCACGTAAGGGGGGTTTGATAATGCAGTGGATGAGGAAAGGCGACGCGAAAAAGAAGAGGCGGCACGAAGAGCTTGTCGGAGTGGAATGGGGACGCTCCGAGGCTGCATCAAGCAAGAGGTGGTATCACATTGATTGATGAAGACACTCCGAGGAGTGCGGGTGCAGGCGCAGGCGCAGATACAGCAAGCAGCAAGACAGACACAGCACAGCAGCAACCAGCCAGGCCCGAAGTCAGGCGTAAGCTCTGTCGTGTTCAGGCTTGGGAGTGAGGAAGCTCAGGCATGGGGTGAGGTGAATTGGGCTCAATTCAGGCTCGGGAGATAGGCTGAGGCAAGGCGACCGCAGCAGGCTCAAGCCGCCCAGCCTCGAGAGGCCGTGGCCGAGGAGAAGTGCAGATGCGCATCAAGCCGTCGACGACGACACACGTTGCTAGACAGGCGCAGACAGACGCGCGTTTGTGGCAGCAGCGTCGCGGGCCGGGATGGATGGAAAGGCAGACAAGGCGGGCGCAGAAGGGGGGGATAAGAAAAAGCCAACGAACATACCCATTGTGACTGTGTATTCTATTGCGTGCGTGCGTATGTGTACGTCCGGACGTACAGGACAGAAACCTCCTACTTGGTTGGGGGTGGGTGGTCTCCTTGTCGCGTTATGGGTGAGTGACGGGTGCGAGTTCGGGTGACGAACGACGGGCGCGACCGGTTCTGAGAGAGGTAGGTTGCGGCGGAGGTGAGCGGAGACGGAGGGTCGACAGTGTCCACGTCGTGGTAAGGACAGCGAGGGACGGACGGGCAGGTTAGGTAGCTATGGGGGCAGCAGAAAACTCGGGCGAGACCAAAAACAAGCCACGGGTCCACGGTCAACCAAAGGACGGCAGCAGCAGCAGTCGCATAAAACGCAAGCAGCAACCTGCAGCACCGAGTGATTCACGGCACACGCGTGGGCTTGCTTGGGTCCAGGCTGGCTGGCTGAAAAACCTGGGCTGGGCGGGCGTGCAACACGCGGGTCGCTCGCTGGGGATGGATGGGATGGATGGGATGGATGGTATGGGGTTGGTTTTTTTGTCGGCTCCCGCAACCTCTGGGGCGTTGGTACAGTGTCCTTTTGGGGGTCGGCGAGATCCAGACAGCTGTAGCGAGCGATGGATGGGATGGGATGGGAGAGGAACGGTAAGACGGACGGCGAGGACGGTGGAGGGATGGCGAACGTGGCTCTGGTGGCCGTGTGCTTGGTGCTGACTTCCCAGGCTCTGCGGTCGTAAAAAAGAAAAGAACGCGTTGATGAGATGGGAAGAAACCAGGCGACGAATGGGAAGGCGGCGCAGGGATGGAGCCAGGGGGAAGGACGCGATGGGCTCCACTGTGAGCTTACCGGGCATGAGCATGATAACCGGACATTATTAGCACTCAGACACTCATATCATAGAGCAGGAAGTATCCATGTATCTTGGATGTACCACTACGGCCGGCATTGGATGGTGAGACTGCGGGCATCAACGTAGAAACATCATTGTCGTATGCTCTGACTGGCAGACCTCACTCTGGTCTCCAATATCAAGGCTGACAGTCCCGTTACAATAAAGTTTAGGCCTCAGGCTGAGTCCCATCGGACTGTGACTTCCACTCGACAACAAGGAAGGCACATACCCTGGTTACTTGCCTTGCACTAGGGCTGCTGGCTTCTTCTTGAGTCTCATCCAACAGCCCTGCTTTCGTATCCCATCCCCATCTTCCATCCATTGAATATCACACTGTACAGTTCTTCGCTCGGGCTCGACCTCAAGCGACATGGACCAGCCGTGATGATTCCAGGCAAGCCCGCTTTCATGATGAGGTGAGGCTGGCGACTGAACAGTCCTCTCACGCCGCTTACACAATAAGCTGGATGGGCAACCAGCTCACTTTCCCCAACCAAAGGCGGCCTCTTTTTCCTTCTTGGGACATATCCCTTGACATGAACATGTCCTCTCACTGGCACCCGTTCATCTACTTCAGCATCTTTTTCAGGCAATACAAGTCTATGTCGTCCAAACGGACACGGCAGTTGGTTGTCTCTTGGATCGCGGGACGCCGTCAACACCAACTGCGCCAGCCAGGGAATGGTCCTTGGCTTTCCCGGTGGACCAGGACTGCAAGGCGCTCAAAGCGGGCAGATATTAGTGCAGGCAAACCCCCTTGTCCGCATCTGCTCAGGGTTCACACACATGTTTGTGCTACGGACCAGAGTCAAAGCCATTGAACTCATCGAGTTCAGTATCTATGGTTGACACTACATCTGAGTTTCATCATCCAGCAAGCCTTTACCTTAGATGGCTATTAGATGGCGATTAACTCGGTGGCAGCGGCTCATGTCCTGCAACGGTGACAACCCAACACGGCTCAGCTTTGACAAGCGCCAGGAACAAAGAGTCGAGGCGCCTCAACTTGGACGGCTCTGATTCTCTCCGGATCTGCAGCTCGAATCCACATCCCGCACCTCGTACATTGGCATGCTTCCTTTGCAACCCACCCTCAATCCCATGGCAGGTCCGTGTACACACAGGCTCGCACACACACACACACAAGACGGCACTTTTTGATCGCCCAGCTGCTCGCATGGCATTGTCAATCCAGCCATGCGTTTACCGGGCGCGTTGCAGACGACATTACCAAGTAAAGATCGTCTCTTTAGCACTCAGCCTCTGCCATCCATCTCCCCGACCCGAATTTACCGCGGTGGCAGCTAACCTAGTGGATCCCTGCCAGGCACTCACCCCCATGTGTCCCATGTCCCATGCTTCCTCGGTATCACTGGCATCAAGCCCGCACTGGAACACTGCAGGGGAGAAGAGACCATGACCAGGGAAGAGCCTGGCCGGACAGTCCACCATGCACTTTCAAAACTGTGTCTGCGTTTACCTCGAATCGGACACGGCCTGCACAGCTGAAAGGGCTCCTGTTCAAGAAGCATGATTGGCCTGTGTTCCCTTCACCTTGATTCCGTTACAAAAAGCTCGCCGTTACACGACAGCCATCGCTCGACATTGCGGAAGAAGCCAACCAATGGCCCGCCGCCTGATCATGTCTAACCCCTCTTTAACGGATCACGGAACAGGTTCCCATGTCTCATCACAGGCTCTAAGCCAGGTATGGACGGGGTGCAGGTAGGAAACATGGCATGGCGGATGGAAACCTGTCAACATGTTCCTGTACAAGATTTGATATTGAGGGGCAGATAGACTACGCTCAAGCCACTGCAGCTTGAGGGGAAGAGGATTGACAGGTTTCAAGGCAGGCTGCTCCTTGCAAGGCAAATTCTGCTGGCTGCACCGGGGCACCTCACAGTACGTATGCACGTCGATGTGACCTCCATTACCGGAACAGAGCGCACCGGAATTGCCAGGTACCACGTACTGCAACTAGCACGCCAGAAGCTGGTCCTGCTGGGGGGACAATCGCTGGTTCCAAGCCTGCTCCGTACTGGGCCGGACCACGGATGAATGTCCGGACTCGAGATATCGTTTGACAATCAAGGTTCTCGATCTTGGGTCTTGGCGCCGCGAAATCCCACTAACAAATGGCACCAGACCTTGAGAATTACAGACATTAACTACGCACCAGGACTGGGCGATACAAACACTAGCCCAGCTTATCGGGTTTCTTTCGATCAGGCTGTGTCAATATTTGTGTCAACTGTTGTGATAGCACAGTGATTTTTGCATCTCCCGCTTCAATCAAGTTCGATCATCAAGGTTGCCGGCGGATCCTGGACGATGCGTCTAACGACGCTCAGACCTTTGGCAGCAGTTGATGTGGAGCAACTACTTATAGTCATGCCGCGACCTTCGTCTGGAGGAGCAGGATGGGCAGGTCAGAGAGTTTCGCAGGTCCGTGGGCGTGACTTTGCGGACCTGGCATGGTTCATCGACCACGGCCCTGGTACATGCACATCCGCATATCAGCAAGACACGGCCCGAGGACACGAGGCCCTCGATGGTGTTCCGCGTACAAGAATATCAGACCAGACCAGATCAGAGCCGGCTCCGTACATACGGTTCCTCGACCATTGGGAATGCGAGAATGGAAACGCAACAGTTTGGCCGTAAGCACGACACCAACATGGACCCCGCCATCACCATGACGCCTGCGGGCGCCGTCGATTTTAGAGCGCAATCCGTGGGCCACGGGCTTTGTTGAGTTAGAGAACGTCAGAAGTTCTCGGGGAGTTATCTGTTAGCGCGACGTTTCCTGGTCCTCGACTCATCATGCGATTCTTGGAGCAAGCAGGCCTGGATCATGCAAATGTTGAGAGCAGAGGGGCTTTTTCATCCATCGCTCAACAGACCATGTGCTAGCTAAGCTAGATGGAGCGAGACGACGCGCACTGTATGCGGTGCCTGGAATCGGCCGCCGGGTCTGAAGTGGGAGGTACATTGGTCAGGTACCTACGGAGTCCGGGACGCAAATGCGGACCCCGAGAATGGAAGCACCGCAGAGCCGGGTCTGGCCCGAGCTCCTCGGCCTCGCCCCACCCCGAGCCTTCCGCCGTTGCTATTGGAGAAAACCGCATCGAGACATTGGCAGCATCAAACTCTCAGAATCTCCAAACGGACGATCCACAGCCTCGCCGAACCTCGTCCGATCCCTCGCCGCGCCGCCATTGCTCCCTCGGAGCCATTGATCCGTGTCCGTAATCGACTCTGGCCGTAACCACCATGTCGGCGTCCGCTCGAATCGTTTCCAGGGCCTCAGTCCTGCGCGCCTCTAGACTACCTCAGCGCCTCGCCCAGCGACCCTTCCACTCATACGACCACCCGCCGCCTCCCGGTACTTTTGGCGATGCTGAAAAGGCCATTCTCTCTGCTGCGTACAAGCACATTCCCGAACATGGCTTCTCCCAAAAGACCCTCGGACTCGGCGCTCGAGACGCGGGTTATCTCGACATCAGTGCCAGCGTCATCCCCGACGGTGCCTTTGGCCTGATCCGATATCACCTTGCTACACAGCGCGAGGCTCTGGCAGCCCGCAGCAAGGAGCTTTTCCCAGAGAACGATCAGTCTGGAATTGCGACAAAGGTGGAGGCTTTGACATGGGAGCGACTCATGGGTAACAAGGAGGTCTTGGATCGCTGGCAAGAGGTAGGTCGATCTGGAAATATTCACCATGCAATTATACATGACGTATACTTACAACTGTCTCGCAGGCCCTGGCCATCATGGCTCAGCCGAGCTACGTCCCCGCCTCCCTCAAGGAGCTTGCCAAGCTCTCGGACGAGATCTGGTTCCTGTCTGGCGACAAGGCCGTCGACCCCTCATGGTACTCGAAGCGCGCGAGCCTCTCCATGATTTACAGCACGAGCGAGCTCTTCATGACCAACGACCGATCCCCCGACTTCATCGAGACGAGGCAATTCCTCCAGCGAAGGCTAGGCGAAGTCAAGTCACTCGGCAGCCTCGTCGGGTCCTTTGGCCAGTGGGCCGGCTTCACATTCAACGCGGGCGTCAACGTGCTAAGGAGCAAGGGAGTCCGCATCTAGGATCAATATGGGTCCATTGTGTAAAAAAGAGAGAAAACAGTAAAATCGCCTGTATGATAGTGTATGAGCCATGTATAACCGCATTCATCATCAAACATTGACGTCTTGACGAGAACCCGCTATGCTATCAAGTCCAATCCGTGAAATACCCCATCCCGCCTGCGTCTGGTATCACTATAAAGCACCCCATTGCCTGAGCCTTCCTTTTTAATGTCCCTTCTAAACGCCTCGAAATGACCCCTAACTCCCAAAACACAACCCGTTAGATGTTCTACGCATACTCGTCAAGTGTTCGTTGGCGAGGATCTGTAAGTCTATTGGAGTATTGTTAGCAGACGTCTCGTCTATAGAAAGTGATGGCATACCGAATGATCTTGACATCCTTGTCCAAGCGAGCCCGGCCCTCAATGGCATTGGGCGTAATGAGGATATACTGTCGTGAGACTGAGCGGCGAGCGGCATCCACCTAGTTAACAACCACATTAGCTACCAGTCTTTGTTGTACGTTCTCTCTGCATATGCCCACTTACCAGCATATTTGTGCTAATGGCACGGTTCACATTATCCATGAAGACGTCAAACTCGTCCAGGCAGCGAATTGGGGAACCAATGGCCTCCCATACCGAGAGAAGCATGCAGATGGACGAGAAGGACTTTTCACCACCGGACAGAGTCTTGGTGTTTCTTCCAGCAGAGCTCTTTCGTGTCTCGTCGGGCTCAACCTGGATAAGGACCTTGCGGGCCCGGTGATCCAGGTCAATCTTGCCACGGAAGCCTCGCTCGCTGAGGAGATAGTTGAACTGAATGCGAATGCGAGCACTGATCTGGCGCTGGAACTGGCGCCAGAGATGAAGTCGGTGCTCGATGGCTCGCTTGAGGGAGGAGATGGTATCGTCCACGTCCCGAGTCTGCCTCATGACATCTTCATATTGCGTTCGAGCTTCCGCAGCACGCTCGTAGATCTGGGCGTCTGTCGCTCCAAGACGCTTCTCGCGCTCCTTGAGCTGCTCACGGACCTTCTTATACTTGACCTCGATGCTGTTATGTGTTTCGCCATCGGGGATGTGCACACGCTCTGCTATCCCGGAAGCCTGTCGAGTAAAGTCTGCAACTTCTTCGGCCTTGGCGTCCCGCCTCTCCTCGGCACGTCGTCGCTCATTCTTTGCAATGTCGACTCGTTCAAAGGCGTCATTCTTGTTGGCCACGGCTACACGCCTCATGCCCTCGGCCGAGTTGATCTTCTCCTGCGCTTTGTTGACCCGGCTCTGGAAGTCGTCTTGTTCATTCTTCTCCTCTTCGAGCTTCAATCTTGCCTTCTCTTTCTTCTCGTTCAGATCACTTCTTGCCAGTCTCATGGTGCCATACTGGTTTCCGATTTCATCCTTTTCCGTGGTTTTCTTATCAAGCTCAGCACGGAGAATGTTCAGTCGATCATCAACACCCTCAAACGCATCAAGTTCCATAGAGATGCGTTCAATGGCAGCCTGTGCGTAGCGGAGATCATTCTCGAGCTTCCGGATCTCACTCCGCTGAGTTTGGAGTTCAGTCTTACATCGCTGAGCCGCCTGTTGGGTCTGGCGATCATCGCGATTAATCTCGGCAAGTTCCAAGCCCAGCTGCTTCAGATTCTCTTGTTGCATTTCGACCTGTCGAGCCGAGTCTGACTGCATCCTGGGACGCGCGTTGCTTGGCTGGACTGGACTCGTTCCGATAGAGCCGTTTCGGTTCGTCATTCTCAGTCCCCATCCTCGCTTGCCTCTTCCGTCGTGGAAGCAGATACAAGCAGCCACATTACGCGGGGGGGTATTATCAACCATAACCCTTTCGGCCTCCACGCGCTCTCGGACAAGAATAATCTTCTCGATCTGGTTGTTGATGATGAGTTGCGATCTGATAATGTCATCCTCGAATTGGAGCACTCTCAGGATGGTATCAAACTGAGGGTCTGGCTCCTGACTGCTTGTGTCAATCCTGCCTCCATACGCGATCCAGATTGGGGGTTGCTTCCTCATTCCGAGTCGACGCATGATACCAGAGAGTCTCGTCTGGTCGGGTTTGCTCCGGACAACAAATGCATTGAGGCCATCTCCCAGAGTTCTCTCGAGAATGCCAGACCATTCAGGCTTGGACAATCGGATGTGGGCACCAATAGGCCCAATAGGCTTCTGCTCGAAGCCACTGTCGTTCGCAATCGTTTTCACGAGGTTGGTGATGTCCCTATCGTAGCCACCATACCGTCCACTGGATGTCGTCTGGAGTTCCTGGACCTGATGCTCAACTGAAACTATCTCTTTCCGCTTCGAGTCCTTGGTGTGTGCCAGCTTCTTCAAGCTGTTTTCGATTTCGCTGAGCTTGTTTTGGAGGTCGGGCACTTTCTGGTGAGCCTCCTCCAAGTTTTCCTTGACAAGCTTCTCCTTCTTTGTCTCCTCCGCAAGCTCGGCATCCTTCTGCGCACGAGCAGTCCCTGTTGATTGGCCAAGACGACGTTCCTCCTCCACTATCTTTCGGTTGACGGCCTTGATGTCCTCGTTGACCGTTTTGAGGCGTTGATGAGCATCGCGCTCCTCTCGAAGCAACTCGGACTCATCCTTCGAGGCTTGTTGGAATGCAGCCTCAGCCCTGGCGATTCGTCCTTCAAAGGTGTCTCGGTCTTGCTCAAGCACCTCCTTAGCCTGCTTGACTCTCTCGAGTTTCTCATCCACCGTTTCGAGGGCAGTAGTCATCTCTTCACAGTACTTCTCGGCCTCCCCGATTTGCTCATCTCGTTTCACGATCTCAGCTTCACGCTGTTCAAGCAGTCTCTCCTGCTCCACAACTTGGGACCAAACTAGCTGGTTTCTGTAGTGTCGTCCTTTCTCCCGTAGGCTTTCGTTCTTTCGAGCGGTTTCGGCAAGTCGCTCGGCCTCCTCCATCTCTTTCTTGACATACTCAATCTTGGAAGTCAGATCCTGTCTGAGAATCAAGGTCTTGTCAAGTGTATCTTGTGACATCTTGTAGTCATTATCCAGCTGTTCCAGCTGGACGCCGGAGACGAAATACTTGTATTTTTGGGCTGGAGATGCTGCATTGAGGAACTGCCGTGCGTTGTCTTGGGATAGGACCGTCAAAGGGTTGCCGATCTGTAGTGCGTACCATTCGGAGATCTCCTCCACTTCTTGCTTCTTGGTAGAGATGATTCGGCCAGTAGCGCTCTTGATCTTGAACCCGCTACTACCGGCTTTCGAAAAGTGACGCTCGACGATGATGCTCTCGCCATAGATGTCGGGTTGGTAGGCATCCGATCCCGCATTCTTGATCTTGACAACCAAGCTACCTTGTTCACGGCCCTCCTTCACGAAGGACTTTAAGCTACCTCCTCGATTGGTATCACTGGCCTTGCCACCGAGGCACAGCGTCAGAGCAGTTAGAACGGCACTTTTCCCGCTGCCGTTCTCGCCGACGATGAAGTTGATAAGTGGTCCGAGCTCGACATGCAGTCTCTCGTGGCACATGAAGTTATAACAAGTGATACTCTCGACGATGCCGCTCTCGGATACCATATTGTTACCGAGTGTGGTGCCTCTCTTTGCCAGTTTCTGTGTCGCCTGCTGATCATCCCAATCGGTGTGCTGCAGATGCCTGAACCCGGCATCTCGCATGAGTTCATACTGAGTCTGTGGTGGAGAGTCTGGAAGTCCTCGGGTCTGTTCCTCGTCGCTTTCGGAGCTCGATACATTGTCGACCTGGGGCGTTGGTTCCGTTCTTCTTCGGTCGTCGAGGGAAACTCGTGCGCGCTTCCTCTGTGCGGCAGTCCTGGTCAGACAGATGTACTAGGAGTTTGGGATGAAATCTTACGGCTTCCTCTGGTCGGAGATGTGAGCGCGCCTGCCGAACGTCGACGATCTCGTCCTCATCCTGCCCGGCAAGGGGCCGCGGTCGTTTGGTGGGTGCCATGGTTGCGATGCGATGCGATGCGCACGGCCTTGCGATTCCCGGGGCGCCGGGAGATTGATGAATTGGATTGATCGCTAGCTGAAGAAATTTATTATGGGAAAAATATCGTTTGTGTGCATACGCGACCGTGATTAACTATTAATGAGGGGAGTCGTTGTCCACTTCCCAGAGGTGAATGAGCAAAGAAGGAGGTACCTTCCAGAATCTGGGGAGCGGTTACACTCTACGCGTTGAACCTGGACGTGTCGTGAAGGTGGGGGGTTTTCTTTTCTTTGTTCCTAATTAGGACTAGCTCACTTGTAGCTGAGTGACGCACCAAGCTCTCTCGAGAAGCATACCTTACCCTGTAGTCGAGAGCTTGAAGTGGGCGTAATCTTGACAATTCAAGTTTGGCTCAGCATGTCTTCGAAATCGGCGGTCTTTGAGGGAGGGACTGCCTCTGAGGGGGCAGATCAGCCGGAAATCACTAATCAGCTTCCCGATAACTGTGTAGAGTATCTTCTTTTCGTGTTGGACCCTCAACTAGAGGCTCGAAGACAACTCTCGCAGATCGAAGCTGTGAGAAAGTCGGCCATAGACCTCGCCACCTCACTCGCAGGGGATTACATCTGGCAGAAGGACGAGTTTAACCTCACTCTCAAGAATGAGCAAGGCAAGGGCTCATGCCACACCTGAAGTCACTGGATAGACTAGCTAATCCTTGCTAGGATTGGTGTATCTTCATGGCATCACAGACTACGGTGACGCTGTCGAGGACGAGTGGCTCATCGTCTACATCCTGAGAGAACTCACCAAGTCACACCCGAAACTCTGGATCAGAGTCTTTGACACAGACGGCGAGTTCCTCCTCGTTGAAGCAGCCAATGTGCTGCCCAGGTGGCTCAACCCAGAGATCGACAATAACAGAACATGGATTCACGGCGGAAAGTTGTTGATCATCCCGGTCAAGGATGAAAAAAACCTCAAGCCCCGAAACCTCACGCTTCCTGACGCAGTTGAGGCTCTAAAGACGAAACCAGATGCTCTCGTTCACTCAGCATTCGTCGAGGCCGAGGCTTTCTACAGGCTGGAGAAGTACCCAGCCCAGATCAAGGAATCGATTCATCACTCCCTCGTAACAATACCCAGGAAGCTGGCATACGTTTTACACTCACTTCCAAAATCCGTGGCCCCTGCCGTTGAGGCCTTTTACCTCCGAGATCCCATCGCTCTCAAGCGTATCATCTCACCTACTGAACCACCCGTGTTCCCGCCTCAAGATCTCACAACAGTCTCGGTGCGATTTAGTAAAGTGCTCTTCGCGCAACTGCGTTCCCAGCGCTTTGATGCGCCACCGACATGGGAAGACATTATACAGAAAGCCCAGAAGGAGGCACCTTCAGGAGAGACGGACAAAATCACGGCCAGACTCGACATCGGAATGAAGCTTACGTGTGGATTCGAAATGCTGGCCGCCAAAGCGGAAAAGAGCAAGAGCAGGGTCGTGAGAGAACTGGCAATCGTCCTTGAAGACCTCGAAGAGGACGGCGACGATGTTCTTCCCACGGATCAGGATATCAAGTCCTGGGGAGACGCCACCCGCGATGACAGCGAAGCCTGGATGGACATCAACTACGAAGATTTCGAAAAGGAGCTTGATGGAAAGCGAGGAGCAGCCAAGGAGGGCGACAAATCAGGCTTTGGCGATGCGAACACGCAGTCTGACCTACGCAAGATCGTCTCTCGCTTCGAAGCATTCCTTAATGATGACTCGGCGGGGGTGGAAGGAGCGGAACTCGATGAGATGGACTTTGACGATGATGAGGACAATGAGTTTTCAGATGAAGACAGCGATGCCGAGGATAAAGAGGTTAGCTTCGACGAGGAGGAGTTTTCCCGGATGATGAGGGAGATGATGGGCTTGCCATCTTCAACTCCAACCCCAGGCAAGAAGGAATCACCCAAGAAGGAGTCTCCCAAGCCCGCACCCAAGAGCTCCGGCGAAGACGCGGTAGAAGACGAAGAGATTCGAAAACTCACGACAGAGTTTGAAGCCGAACTTAACTCACATGGCGCCTTGAAACTTGACCCAGCCAAGGAGAAGCGCCCTCGGCTGAAGGACAAGAGCCCAAAAGCTGGCGAAAGCAGTCGATCGACCCCACTGCAAGACGTGGCCGAGGAGGATGAGGATAGCGAGGAGGATGTCGACATTGACTATAACCTGGCAAAGAACCTCCTCGAGAGCTTCAAGAGCCAGGCGGGTATGGCTGGTCCGACGGGCAATCTTCTGGGCATGATGGGGTTCCAGTTACCGCGGGATGAAGACGATGAGAATGGTCAAGATGCGGATAAAGATGTCGGTAGCCGAACAGTAAAGGGAAAGGGAAGGAAGTGATAAGGTCTTAAAAAGTGAATTTAACTCATTTAGTCTTCTATACTGGTGCCTCCGCTCTGGGGCGAGAGTTCTACCTGAAATCGCTGCATCATGTCCCGGAATCTGTCGTATATGTATTTCCCACCCACCACAAACGCCTCAATATTTCCAATATCCCAAGACGAACCAGCGTTAGTCATCACTATCATCTTCATCATCTCCAGACCGTGGCCTCTTGGCCGGCGACATCTCGCCGCTCATGCGTCTGCGCCGCTGACCCCCTGAATCGTCCAGCTCCTCCAGCCGGGCTAACACGCCGCCCAGGTGTTTTCGCGCAGCCAGTTCGCGCTTCCCGCCATCGTTTTGTGGTCGGTAGAACTCACCCACGAGCGAGACGACGGCGTGGTAGCACTCGTATAGTAGGAGGCGGATGTGGGCGTTGGGTGTGTCCTCGATGAGGGTTGGATCCCTCTCATCTCCTGGGAGTGGTTTGTCGAATCCACGCCAAAAGTCCTGCGAAGGTCGTGGTCGTTTGCTAAAGACTGAGGCGAGAAGGGGATCTCCAAATATGCAATTGCTCCATTGTCGTAAGCCCGTCACTTCGACCTGCCCCTTGCTGATCGTATACTCCCCCCCTTCGTCTTCATCATCCGATCCGACCGCCCTATCGTCTTCCGATGGTGTCTCCCCCCGTTCCGGATTTACTGAGGTTTTCCGTATCGATATTAGTTTTGCTTGACTCCCGTTGACCCCATCGCCCGGTCGTATCACCAGCGTATTCGAATCCTCTCCAGCATCCAGGACAACCAGCCTTGGTTCCGTCACTGCGTCAAGTAGGTGCTCAAAACGGTCAAAGTGTCGTCGGATAGTGCTATAATTGAGCATAATAGCCAAGTCCTCCCCATCTCGCAGGATAGCCTCCATCAGGTTGTGAAATGCCACCCTCCAGGATTCAGCACCCCTCGACTCGTGTAACCCGCCCTCAAGGCGTCTTGCTGGGTTGTGAACGACCGAAGGCGGTACCGACAGCACATCGGCGGCAATGCCGAATCTCCTCGTTGGTGAGACCTGCGTTGATATCCGACGGAGTAGTTGACCAACTTGAAAGTCCACAATCCTCCGTTCGCGGTGGGTTAGAGGTTTTGAGAGGGCAGACACTGCTACACCCCGTGATGGTCGACTGAGGTTGTACTCGACTGCCAGACCGCCACCCATTGATTCGTGTCGGACTAGTATGGGTAGATATCCTGAGAGAGAATGGGTCGTCCGTTCACTGCTTGATGAGTCTCCCGTGGTCCTGCCTAGTGTCTCCTTAGAGCCTGATGCTGGACTTGTCTTCTTCTCCCTAGCAACAGCAGAAAGCCACTTTAACACGGCAGCCTCAGAACCGATAGAGGACTTTTCTGAACGTAGTAGTCTCATGACAGTAGGAGGAGGCAGAGCCAGCAAGAGGCTGGGTCCCTCGGTGACCTTGACATTGTACAGGCGTTGTAGTCGAGCCGAGGGGACAACCTCCAACTCCTGGACCGACAGGCGAGGACTGATGCCGTTGAGGAGCGAGAGGACTGACCTCTCGGGCGGAGCAGCCGCCATGGATTTTGGAGCAGAGGAAGAAGCGGTAGAGGGATCAACAGAAAAGAAGTCTCGGGCCGAACGGGGGATATTGTCGTGCACAAAGTTGCAGGTTTGCGCGACGTACTGGGACGAGGGGGTCAGACTGCCGTCGTCCCGAACGGTGCATTGGTACGACGGTCGAGTCATGGGGAAGAGGATATATAAGAAAGAGGTGGTTTGGGCGTGATTAGTGATATTAATGGGGAATGGCTGAGAGCTACTCAAACGCCAGCTGCTGCAGCAAGAGAGAGAGAGATGGGGTTGCCCTGCGGGAATGGGTGCTTGACCCCCTTGACCGATTCAACTGCCTGGTGTGGGGAGATTCGAGGATGGACTATGTCTTCGGTGCATGCCTGACAAGGATAGGCTTGCAACACTGGGATGAGACAAACAAAAAAAGAGGTGTTCTGGTCGAGAGAAGTGTCCGTGGTGGTGTTGGGGGGTCTCGAACGCTTACAAGAGCCCTTGTTCTTTTTGCTGCGCCAAGTATTCGATTACGACCCAAGAGGAAGGAGACCGGGGGAAAAGAGTGATGATAAATAGAGGGATAAGTACTAGTCACCCATGAGAACCCGAGAGCGGACGAGAATGGGATGGGATGGATACAACAGGGACTGCGGAAGGGGATATGACGACAATGCCCGCCCACACACTCCAAGATGCGAGGCGGTGGGTCGATTGAACGACGTGTTAGCTCCCGCGATGCAAGTTGGCTTTCGGTTCTTGGGAACGCCTCGTGCGTAGGGGAGGTAGAGGCTAGACGAGGAGGAGTTGTCGAGATGGGGCAAGACTCATGTACTAGGTATCAGTAGACGGGTGGGTATATAGATGGGTTTGATGTTTGGAACCAACAGCGAAATGAGGATATGCTATACGGGGAAAGGCAAAGTTATCACGAGGACAGGGGGGGTAAATGTCACCGCCGGTAAGAAGAAGGAAACTGGCTCATGACGGGCGAGACAGAAGCGAGACGACGACGCATGAGCCCTCGAAAGCCATGAACAGGGCTGGCTGGGCTGGGTCTGGGTCTGGCCAGTCCAGCCCAGTAGAACAGACCGATCAAGAAAGGGCGGAATGGAGAACCGAGGGCTGACGGGGGGGCGCAACGGGACATGCAAATGGTCGATATAGGCGAGCGCCAACTAACTCACCAGTAGAAGGTGACGGCGTGCCTGTTCAGGAACGGAGAAGTAGTAAAAGCATCCCATCCATTAAAAACTCTGGGGGACTAGCCTAGGATGCATGGCTGAGCTCACCGGTCGCTCCAGGGGGGGCGTCAATAGACACGACGATAGAGGCGCACGAGAGAGATTGATTGATTGATGACCTGTAGGAGCCCGCAAGACAGGACAACGAATCGCCTGCTATCCTCGGAACGGTCAAGCCGAGGCGAGAGAGGCGTTTGCAAAGGGGGAAAGCGGGCTAGAACCTGAACCGGGCTAGTGAGAAGTTGCGCTGCGCTGCTCTGCTGTTATTGAAAAAATATTGGGGAAAAAAGAGGCCCCCAGGAACGCCTCTCTCCATGGGGGTCGGAGAGGAGGAAGCGGAACACGGCCGAAGAGAAGGGTACAGCATACAACGGGCGAACTGCAAATGCAGATGCAGATGCGGATGCATAGAGTTGGTCTGGCCTGACCTGATCTGACAGGATAGACGACGGGGACCTTTTCACGCCCCCCCTCCCCTTCAGCCTTGGAACCCAACCGAGCGGCTCTGTGCTGTATCCGTCTTCTGTTGCAGAACTAGAACCTATCGCTTCGCTTTCGCTTGATCAACCAACAACAATCGAAGGAACCCATCACTTTGGTTACGTAGCGTAGTCTCTTTAGGCGTGATCGACGGCAGGGTCACGGACCGGGAACTGATCCGGCCTCCGCCATGAGGGCCAACACCCATTCTGGTCTGGCTCAGCCCGACGTCAATTGAAGTCCTCTCTAACATCCAAGGAGAAAGAACCTCCCTTCTAGAGAAGGGCAAGATCATAAGGAAGGGCATTCGAGAAGCGTCACATCGTCTCATGCGCCACAACCAAAACGCTCCTGATCTGCTGGTCCCCCCCCTGCAACTGGAGAATCAAAAAGCTGGATGCCTGATGGGACCCATGGGGGACGGATGGCCTCTGGCGTGCATCGAGAAGCGAGTCGGGAAATTTATGATTGGCTGCCGCAAGCGAAGCTGACTTGAGCGCGCATTCCGCGAAACCCTGCATCCCAGCCAACCTCTCTCGTGTGCTTGTTTTCTGTGGCTTTCCCCCCCTTCTTTCGCCTTCTCCTCGGGACTCCGTATTGTTTCTCTCGTCTTTCCAATCCTGGACGTTGCCTCTTTCGTCACCGCAGGTTCTTTTTTGTTTTCGACGTGGAGCACCCCCTGGTCTACAGTCAGTGGCGCCCCAGCCACGGCGGATATGGCTACCGCTTCAAGTCAAGCTTTGATCAAAAGGTCTCTGAATGGCATCCTTCGAGAGTAAAAACATCCCAGTCAAAGACTTCAAAGCCCCGTGTCTTCGGGCCCGAACAACACCACCCGTCCCGTATGCGGGCCGCACGGAATTTGCTCCGGATTTTAGCTGCCGAGTCTCACATGTTGAAGGCGTCGTGTGTTGGATGCAATGCACGTATAACAGCCCTTTCAGGATCCGATACTTCTGTTGGATGCATTCAACTCATCCCCCTCCACCCTCATTCCTTTTTGACAAGAGTCATTTCACGTCTTTGGCTCCGTCCTCAGTGACACATCCCGTGTCCCACTCCTCAGTAGCCGAGTCGGGAGTCTTCCAAAAGTCAATCTGGCCAAGCTCCTACGGATACTCTTAGAGCTGCATCTCGGTCAAGCCTTCACCCGAGCCGCACGGAGCTAGGGGTGTGTCCCCATGAAGCTCATATTCTGCAGATTGGTCGGCGTTGATATTGAGTCCTGAAAAATATACTGTCTTTTCTGTCGTGTCCTTGACAAACTCTGGCCGGCAATAGCCTGCCAATCTATTCACCAATGCCCGTTCCCGCTCCAGAGAGCCAACCGGTACCGATCCTTTGTGTGACAGCGTATGACCTTTATTTCCCTCGGGTACGGAACCCTGTCGTCGGGGGCACCGGTGTTCCCTGCTGGAGGCTGTCGTGACCCCCAACGAACTCGTGCAGAAGCGCGGCCGGGCCAGCATGGCTTTTTGAGATGCCATTGTGGACAGCCATGGAATACTTGATGGGTCAATGACATGTTGGCCTTCAACCAACCCCGCTTGACCGCTACGCCCGGTCGGTTCTTGTTGTGTTGCCGTAATTAAAGGGTTCTACTCATCTTGCACGTTGATCGCACTCGGTTCGCAAAGTTACATGCCTGCCAACCCGTGCCCAACGAGAGCCATCCGGAGCCTACGTCGACTCGGCAGGGACGGCTCCTTCGGCTCCTGCGGACTCCTCCTCCTCCCCCTTCTGAGGGATCAACTTGTACAGTTCGTTTATATTGTAACGCCTGAGCTCCTCCCACTGCTTACCATCGACAACCGAGACTCCGCAGAACGTCTCAACGCTAGTCAGCTTTCTTGATGCCGCCATAGGTCCAATACGCGAGGGGCCGCTTACCTGGAAAATCTCGACCAATACCACCTTGTCGGGGTTGGTCAGGTTGACCTTGTGCTTGGGGCTCACCAGATCCGCAATCATCTTGATGACGACGCTCGACTTGAAAGCGGTGTGGTTCCGGATGGTATGTCTGATGGCGTACTGGAGGCAGAAACCTGATCAGCTTCACGCAAAGCACGCCCGCGAATCATGGCTGTTTCTTACCGTGCAGGATGCAGGCCCCTCACCATCACCCTGCGAAGCGGCCGCCTTCTCGGCTGTATCCTCTCCTGACTCGCTCTTGAGCTCAAAGAATGGAGCCATGACGGTCCGCGCCACGCGCTCGATGCCTTTGTCGGTTGCCCTGTCTGTATCAAAGACGGGTGTGAGGCGGTTGATGTACTTGACCTTGCGCTGTCTTGGGTCCGGGCAGTCTTTGGCATCCTGGCAGATCCGCTTGACCATCTCGAGAGGCTCGGCGGGCTTCTGGAGCTTCATGAAGAAGACGCAGTCGAGGTTAGTTGATATGGGCGTGAAGAACTGCTTCGTCTTGGGCTTCTTGGCACCCATGCCGGCCAATTCCTGCTGGATCGATGCTTCAATGTCCTTGGGCTCTTCGCCTTCCTCCTCATCCTCACCATCTTCAGCCGGAGGCTTTATCCCAAACAGTGATTCGCCATACTGCATTAACCCAAGTCAGTTGAGTGCGCCGGGCCGTGATAGACATGGAACATGCACGAGCACGAGTCAACATACCTCATCGCAAAGGGCCCTGAATTCCCGCACAGCTTTGCCTTTCATGCCCCTGGCGTATGTGACCCAGATCCCGGCATCGTTGATCTCCAAAGTTCTTCCCAACTCCACCTTTTCAGTTTGTTTGGCCTTTTGGTGTGGCGTCTGCCACTTGCCAGCGCTGCCTCCCTATCAAGATGATCAGCACTCTTGTTCTGACAAATCATTCGTAATTTAAACAGGATTTGGATCCTAGGAGTGGGAGAAAGGGGTTCTGAGGGTGGGATGAATCGGTTCATCTGGCCTACCTTGCTCTTCTTGTTGGCTGGACCGCTCCCCCCAGGACCTTGCTTCCGCTTGTTTGCTCCGTCACTCATGATGTTATAAAATGAAACTCGGTTTCAGTAAAGCAATTGACCTTGAAACTGGCTGAATTGCGTTGGAGCGAGGATGTTGAAGCAAGCTTTGGTGTTAGTAAGGTGAAAGGTACGTGGATACATGGAGATTTTCAACGCGACGTGCCAGCGTATCACGTGTATCCGCGTCCTACCTCAGCTCTCCTCATCACACGACCTTTCAGCTCAACTCAACTCACAACTTGATCATCAACACTCAAAAACTGAAAACTAATCAATTCTCATAATGATATTCGCTTTTACAATTTCAGGCAAGGACCTGCTCATGAAACCGCCATTCTATAATGTGTACCGCACCAATCAGCCATTACCATTAACCCAGACCAGGGCCTGACCAAGTGACCGGGCACTGTCTGTCTCCCTCCAACTCATTTCTGTTCACCAGGAACATTTCCAAATAACCATTCTATCCGTCACGTTTATTTCCTCGCGTTGTTCTTGGCGCTGGCCTCTGCCGTCATGATCAGGGCACGGGGAGCATCCTCCCGGGGCATGTAGAGCTCGACGAACTGGAGGCAGTTGGCGGCCTTGAACTCCTCGTCGACCAGGAGGTCGTTGAGCTCGTTCTTGGTCTTGATGGTGAATGTCTTGCAGGTCTTCTCACCGCCAAACACTCTGACCAACTCCTTGTACTTCCACTCGTTGATGTCGTTGTACTCGGCATTCATGCCGTGGATGAAACGCTCAATCGTGAAACCATCATTGCAGATGACGAAGCTATTGGAAGAGTTAGCATCAGGTTTCAAGACTTTATGAGAGGTGCTTGATGTCAACTTACATTGTGGGCTTGAGGCCATGTCGGATCATGGTGCTCAGTTCCTGAGCAGTCAGCTGGAAGGATCCATCACCGACAAAGAGAATTGTTCGTCGGCCGTTTCCAAGATCCTTGGCTGCAAGTGCAGCACCCTGGCAAGCACCAACGGACCAGCCGATGCTACCCCAGAGAACCTGGCTGAGAGCAGTGACGTTGGGAGGGAATCGGGTATCCCAGATACCGAAGTTGGAAGTTCCGGTCTCCGTCACGATGATATCCTTGGGGATGAGGAACTCGCCAATGCGAGGCCAGAACCAAGCCTGGGTGATGGTCTCGGAGCTGTCAAAGTTCTCCTCAACCTCGTTGACAACCTCGGGGATGGAAGGCGCAGGCATGGAAGCAGGGTCAACCTTGTCGATGACCTTGCGCAGGACGCCCCTCATGGCAACGCCGGGATAGGTGGAATATCGGATCTTGCAGTACGTGCTGTGGAAGTCGACAGAGTTGAGCTGGGAGGTTCTGTAGGAGAAACCGGCAGTGTTGAAGTCACTCTTGAGAGCGCCAACGGTGATGAGCAGATCCGAATCCTCGATGATCTGCTTGACTCGGGGAGGGTGAGATCCCTCACCAGCAAAGACGCCACCATAGTTGGGGTGGTCTTCGTTCACAGCGCCCTTGCCCATGGGGGTGACAAAGACGGGGAGCTCGAGCTTGTCGATGAGCTGATGCACCTCCTCGACGACACGGTGACGGATGGCACAAGCATCAACCAGGATGACAGGGCGGGTAGCGGCGTACATGGCCTTGAGAACCTCCTCGACGACAAAGTCCTCGCTCTCGGGGTCGTTCTCAGGCTCAGCCATGTCGATGGGGGTCTCGAGGCGAGCACCCTCGACCTTTTCCTGAACCATATCGGTGGGAAGCATGATGTAGACGGGGCGGGACTGGAGCCAGCAAGCGCGGAGGGCGTTATCAATCTGCTCAGCAATCTCGGAAGGCTTGTTGAGCTTGGCCATGTTGCAGGAGATCTGAGAGCTCATGTTGGCGAAGACGTCGAAGTCGCCATTGCCGAGAGTGTGGTGGAGAAGCATCTGGTCGCGCTGGGAGATGGTGGAAGGGCAGCCAACGATGTGGACGACGGGGATATGCTCGGAGAAGGAACCGGCGAGGCCATTGATGGCAGAAAGCTCACCAACACCGAAGGTGGTGATGAGAGCAGCAATCTTGGAGACTCGGGCGTAGCCATCGGCGGCATAGGCTGGAGATAGAGGTCAGTAACTGAGGGGGATCGGGATGAAGTCATGATGAGGACTCACCAGCATTGAGCTCGTTGACGCTGCCGACCCACTTGAGACCACAATCGGGAAGATAGTCGAGGGCAACCAGGTTGTAATCGCCTGGAACACCGTGGACGGAGCGGACACCGACCTCGTGGAGTCGCTTGAAGAGGTACTCGGCGACGTCGATGGGCTGCTTGAGGCCCTGGCCCTGACTTTCACTCATGATGGGGTAGATTGGATGGTTGTTGAAGATCTAGAGGAATTGATGATGGAAGGCGATAGCTGATAAGCTCGGAGCTGGAGGGGTAGGTAGGTGAAGCTAGCCAAGCTTTATAGGGAAGATGGTGGGTGTCTGGGTGATTGAAACCAAGACAATGTGATGGATGGAATGCAGGTTGATAAGAATGGAGATGGGAAAGAAGCTGGATCCGGGAGGAGGGGAGGAGAGATGTTTATACTCTCTGACGAAAGCAGCAGCCAACAGCCAACAGCTACAGTAGAAGGTTGAGGACATCCCATCCATCCATCCAATCCATCCACACCTCCAAAGAGCGGGCGTATACGCATTCCGATCCTTGAATCTGATTTGGCTGCCAAAAATAAGACCATCATGATATGAGCGCAATCGGACCCAGCACCAGCAGGGGACTAGGACGCAACGCACGCACGCACGCAACGGGCATGAATGAGGGATAGGGATCAGGTCCAGGTCCGACATGACATTTTACCGCTGGTTCTCGAGTGATCGATCCATCGCTCGCTCGCTCCCGGGCGGGCGGGCACCCGAAAGAGCGAGGTGAGCCAGTGGTGAGCGTTTCAGCCATGGTGATGTAATGCCACCGACGCCTCTCAGTTTTTTTTTTTCTACGGTACAAGAATCATATGATGCAAGCTTTCCCTCTGACGGGTCCCTCAATCGGGCAGACTAGACTAGGGCCATATTGTAGGGGGATCGAGACAGCTCAGGTCTCCATATCTTTTTTTTTTCCTCTCCCTCGATGCAGGTACTCTAAACCAGAAATGCCATGGCACGTTTGTAGGTGTCTCGAGCTCTCGAGTATTAGATGTGGCAGCATCCAGAGGTGGGATGCCGGACAGGGCAGGGCAAGGAACAAGGGCCCAGGGCTCAAAGCAAACAGCCACGATCCCATCTTGCGGTATACAGGGCAGCTCCGATGTGAGATCCCTGATGATGCTGTTGACTCTCTTTCTCGGCTAGGCCGGGACCACGTTCTCTGTGTGGCCGAGAGCGGGCCGGGACCATGCCATAAATGATTATATCCGACGGGACGGCGATGGGTCTCACTGGATGGATATTTACGAACCCATGGCGTTGTTTTTGCCGGGAGAGATGCAGAAGCAGAAGCAGAAGCAGTCGAGGCCCAACCAAAAGCAAGATGCGGCAATTGGGAACGGGGGTCCAAGTGCGCTCTTTGCCAACGACCATGGCGAGACCGTACAAGACGATACGATGCGATGCGGTCGATGGGCTTTGCCAACTCCGGCAGTGAGCAGCAGCAACAGCATGGCATCTTGCATGGGACCGTAGCATTCACCCTTCCCGTAAGCATTGACTCAAGAGATGGTGGCGGCATATCGTTCCGACACTGATGGGACAAGAGACGACAACAATGCATACCTAGGTAAGTACTATGTAACAAAAAAAAAAAAAAAACAGCACCTATTCGCAGCTGCGTAGAAAAAAAGAGAGGGGGCGCAGGGATATCGTATCCGTAAAAGGCCCTTTCGTGGTGACATATCCTGTCTCGAGAAAACGGACATTCAACTGCGAAAGCAATTAAAAAAAAACAAGGTCAACCTCTTGACTCTCAAAACCTCTTCTTTCCTCTCCTTGCCGCTTCTTGCCGTCGGTATGAGGTTACGAGGGTTGACTCGACATCGCGTTACAGAACACCCGTCATCGCAGGGATGGACACACAACTGACGGGCATGCGAGATGGGGGACCGACCGGTTTGCAGGGTAAGGTAACCAGAGATTGAAAGCTGCAACAGCGCCCGCTCGTTACACCAGGGGTGGCGGGCAGTAAGGCGGCCCGGTAGTTCAGTAGACGGTGCCGTGTGTGTTTACACAGCACGGCCTTGTCAGATCATCCTTATCGCGGTGTGGCCTCGTCACCGGCCAAAGGGGGAACACCGAATGGAGCAGGGATAGACACACGCGGGTAGGGGGGCACACGGTTCTTTGGAAGACAAAGACGTTTCTTTCTGGTTCTTCGCTACGGTTTGACAAGGCTGGGTCTTCCTCGTCCATGCTTCCACCGGAGCTTCGAGCCGAACCAGCACGGAGATTTGATACGGTTCCTTTTAGGTGCGGCGAACGAGGGAGACCTGCTGCTACGGTCTACAAGACATAACCTCGATACGTGCTTAGATATAGACCCTGTTCTAGTTCCCTTCTAGAAGTTCAGCCAGGGAACCCTTCTATAGGTACGTCCATCGGCAATGTACATTGTGTATTATACAAGGGAGCTGTTTGTATCTGATATCATACATATCGTGAGAAGAGATTCTATCCATTCGACGCCCCTGCTGTGCAACCATCTTGTCCCTTCATATCGTCAATGTCAACATCGGCCATGCATGTCCTGATTCCCGATGCTGGCCTCTTTTATCCTCCTCTCTAGAATATCCCACTCTTTTTCGTAAGGCATTGGCTGTATCCACCCTCGGCCACGTCTTCTCCGGGGAGTCGTCATACAAAGTACACAAACCAACCGGTGTGTATCCCCAAAGGGACACCCTTCCCTTGATCTCAGACCAATATCGTACACCGCACACCGAGACTCCCCAAAAAAATCACATCACCGTCATGGACCCTGAATCCACCGGCCCGGCCGGCGATCCAGCCTCGTAGCCTCAGCTCACACCGTCCGAGCTTCTCTCGGGTCGAGCTCCGAAGTTTCGTAGCCTCAGCTCAATCGCAGCGGCCGTCCTTCCAGCCAGTCCGCCATCTCTCCTCCCACTTGGAGCAGTCAAACTCGGGCTTGCCAAGCTTGCGGTTCACGTCGTTGTGTGCACCGCACAGCCACTTGCCAAACTCGTCCCTGCTACCAACCTTGGGCGCGTCGCGATGTAGATAACCCTGAAAATCCTCTGCGCACACCCAGCACGGGTAGAGCTTGGAGAACAGGCCCACGAAGCTGAGGAGGTCCGACTGCTGGCCCCTGGACGGCTGCTCCGGGTACTGAGCCGCGATCGAGTGCAGCAGAGTCCACGTGCTCCGGCCAAGTGTCTCGACGTCCGGAGGGCAATCGGCCGGAGGCCCTTGTATCGCCGTCGGTGTCCGTGCAGGGTCGTGCTTGAGAGTGTCTTTCGTCTGGGCGGCCCACGCGGCGAAAGACGTGCAATTCCGACATCTGCATGGGGTGAGAGAGATAGCACGGTTAGCGAATAGATCGATTCCAGAGACACAGCGATATGACACGAGAGGGGAGGGGATATAGCGGGCGTCGTTGACTCACGGTTTGCCATCCGGGCCCAGGACCACTCCCCTGGGGATCCTCTTGGGCGGCTCAGCAGAGCCTCCTCCCTGCGCAGGGGCCAGCGCGCCAGGGGCAGCGGACGTAACCGCCGAGGACTTGTCGTCCCGAGTATCTCTAGGCTCTTCTGCCATGATGGCGCCACCGAGTTTCCTGTCGCGAGATGTGGCCGGGTGTGGCGAGTGGTGGGTGGTGCAACCAAAAGATTAAAGGGACCGAAGGGCCGGAGCTTCGGTGCGAATCAGAGGTAGGGGACGTATCGATAGCCGCTCGCACAGAAACCACAGGAGGAAAGAGAAAAAAGAGGAGACTTTAAAGCAAAAAGAGTTTAAAGGGCCTTGTCGTGGTGTGACGCCAATTTGTCAGCCCTTCCCTCCCGAGAAGCCGGTCCAGGAACGAAAATAGGCCATCGGAAGACGTCAATCGTGATGGTTCCATCGCCAAGACCTTATCGATAAGAAATAGGGTGCTCCCGCCTGCCGCTTTTTAACGTGGGGTGACATGTGGATATGCGTTAGCATAAAATTATGTATTGGGAGATGTCGATTGTTTCACTCCTTGACGACGTTTGCGTGTTGATGAATTTCACCTGAACAATGGATGATTTTTGAAGAGAAGGAAAAATACTGGAATAATAACTTCCTAATTTGTATTCACCTTGCCTAGAAATATTATAGTAATACATAGATATTCCCATCTATACGAAATAATGACTATCAGGCCCCTCTTTCATATACATCTAAAACCTGTCCGAGACATCTCAACTACCCGGCAGTTTATGCTTCAACAGTCCTCATTTCGACGCCATCATCAATCTCTTCCCTCACTTCTCTTTTGACGCTGCGCCATTCCATAACGAGACCACCAAGAATAGCCAGACAGGCCATAATGAGCGCGACTTGGAAACAGACACTCAACGAGCTATTGTAAGCCTCCAGAGCTGCTCCATGATACCTGTCCGGGGTCATCTTAAAGAGACCAGTCACCCCAGCAGATTCAATCTCCTGAGGCGTGATACTCGAGAACCTGACAAGGCGCTTAGCTAGCTCTCCATTAAGAACATTCTGACCGACAGACACAAAGATGGCGCCAAAGAGCGTCTGAGCAAAGAGCATGAGTGAAGCCCCGATGGAGACCTCATCCCGAGGTAGCACCGTCTGCGCAGCCATATTAGGCGCCTGAAAACAAGCGCCCAGACCGAAGCCGTACAAAACCTGGTACCCGATCCATTGGCCCGCAGATGCGTCGACGTGAAGGCAGGTAAGAACTCCGGCACCAATCGCCGCGATGCAGATGCCCAGGATCAAGAATGGCATGTAATATCCGACACGGGTCGTTAGCACTCCCGTGAGGATCGACGCAACAACAAGCGAGAGTACCATGGGCAAGAGGTGGATGCCGCTTTCGACGGCCGAATCACCTTTGATTGCCTGGAACCAGATGGGTAGGAAATAAATGAGTAGTGTCTGGTGTGCTCCAACACAGCAACTCACCCAGAACCCACCGGCGATGCTTCGCTGGATGAATATGTGTGGTGGCACTGTTGCTTGTGCTGGTTTCCATATTTGGATCAAGACAAATGCGATCAACAGGGCAAAGGAGATGACGAGCAAAGCAACGATCCTGCCGTTGCTCCACTGGTATCGATAGTCAGCTCGGTTGGCTTGACCTGAGGCTTGGACTTACACTCAAGGTGAACCCCCCCCATTGGAGTGCTAGACAGAGACAAACCACCCCAGGTAAGAGAGCCAATAGCCCTTCAATGTTGAGCTGTTGTAGCTTTTGGCGCAAGGTGTCTGCCGTGGTGGAACGCTCAGGGACGTGAAGCAGAAAGAAGACACACACTAGCACCACGCCTCCCAATGGAATATTAATATAGAAACACCATCTCCAAGTAACGTTTGTGGCGAAAGCGCCGCCGACCAGTGGGCCGATTATGGACGAGATCCCATACACGGCTCCGAAGAGACCTTGATACATGGGCCGTTTCCGGAGTGGGACGGCATAGACGATTATCACAAGCTAGCCAGTTGATATGTGAGTAAGTATGATAAGCGAAAAGGATAAAAAACTTACAACCCCGGACTGTATACCCCCGGTACCTAGGCCCGCAATGGCCCTGCCGATGATGAAGACGATCGAGTTGGGTGCCGCGCCACAGATGGCGGAGCCCACCTCGAACAACACGGCGGCTGCCATGAATGTGGCCTTGATATCCAGAAAAGTATACATCTTGCCAAACACAAGCAAGAAGGCGCAGTTGGTGAGAAGATAGGCCGTGCCATACCAGCCAATGTCATTGGCTGAATGGAACTCGTCGGTGATTGCGGGGATGGCAGTCGAGATGATAAGTTTGTCCTGTAAGTAGGTCAGTGGATAGACGTTTATGCAAATGAGCTTCATTATGTTTGACGTACCAGTGCTACTAGAAACATACCAATGAAGACGGATATCATGAGCAGAACAAGCCTGACACCCGAAGGGTAGACCACGTCAACTTTCTCTGTTGGCATCATTTTGGGCAGTAAAGCAAATATGAAAGTCATTTTAGATTGGTCGGCATAATATGTCTATGGGCTCACCGACTTGGGTTATAAATATTCATGGGCGGGCATTAAAGTCATGATTCCATCGCGGACAGTCGTCGCAATGGTTTGGTTCAAACATCATTGACCAATGAGCTTACACGATGACTGTCCGACCGTCCGTCTCGGACGCTCCGCCGTAACGCTCCGGCGATTGGACCCACTCACCCTCCGTCTCTCCGGGGCTGATCCATATCCATCTACATCATCACAATGGGCTTCGTCACGGTCCTTCACCTATTGAATACGAAAAATGCCTCGGCGATGGTCATCATCAACGAGTTCTCCAAGGAGACAAACCCTACGTCTCACTATAAAAGGTGTTGGGGTTACATTTGCTGCCCAAATGCTGTAGACTCATGGCAAAAATTGGGGATACTTAATATTGGGACGTGCAACTTAGGAAGGAATAACTGGTACCTAGATAGAGCATGATTCTGCAAACGTTTTTGATGATTCTCTTTAAAAAGCTACCTATCCTCGATAGAGCCTCCTCACTGGCTCTTCATATCTTGAATTAATCGCAATATTAGATTTAGGGTAAACAATCTAAGGTCGTCAAGAGTCTCTTCTAATCACTGGTCTAATTCTTAGGCAATGTGTGTATTCGGTCATGGCCATCATTCCAAGTTCCCACACTTTCCACTGTGCGAAACGCCTCTATTTCCGTATCGAGCACAGTAGTCACCTTCACTCGTCTCATCACCCCCACATCTTTCCGTCAACACCATCACAGCGATGATTTCCCAATCGGCGTACCAAAGCAGGAGAAGGGATAAGCCTATACTAAGCTGCAACTTCTGCCGCGGCCGCAAGTAAGTTGGAACTCAGATGACGGACCCGTCAACTGACAACTATTGCAGACTTCGGTGCAATAGACAGTCTCCCTGCAGCGCATGTCTGCAGCGCGGCGCGGAATGCACGTACAGCTCGTCAGAGCAAGAGCGCAAAGACGCCATTGACTATAGACCTCATAGACGGAGCCGAAATGCTCGTCAGAGGGTTGCCCGTATCGAGAGCCTCGTCACTGAGCTGGCACATAGCTCACAGCAGCCCGTAGCACCACCAAGCGAGGTTCTCGATGACGAAACTGAGACGCAAGGAGCGTCTTTTGATGGTCATACAGCAGCAAACATAGGAAAATTGAGCCTTGAAGAGGGGAACGCTGTGTACACTGGTAGTTCTCATTGGGCAACGATTTTAGATGATGTGTGTGCCGGCGCAGCGGACTTGATGAGTTTCGTACTGATGATTGGCAGATTCGACAGCTCAAAGACGAACTATCTGATGACTTTTCGGACAGCGCAACGAGCCCGGAATCGACTCTACACACTGCTGATACGGAATTGCCGACCACTAGAATATCACTTCTGATGAGTGTCGCCTGTCTCCCGAGGGAGCAGATTCTGGCCATGATGCCGCCCCGCAAGGTGGTTGATAGACACGTTTCCCACTTCTTCAACACGTTCGACTTTGCCCCAGGTGAGTTTCTGCGTACTACCGTATGTTCGGAAATTAACCAGCGCCATTAGTCCTTTTGCATCGAAACACGTTCCTCTCTGAGGTGAAGTTCATGTGCCATACCCTGAAGTACACTCACTTACCCTGCTCAGTATACGAACTTTTGGGCCAATCTCTCAGCCGCCCCGATAATGTGGATAGGTCTTTTATTTAGCATCATGAGTATCTCGATATTCCTTCAGCAACATGATATCCGAGCCTCAGGCTTGTCCGCGACCGAATCACTGGACACGTTGGAGACCTACCGCACACTCACCATCCACTGCTTGGTTTCTGGGGATTATCTGCGATCGAGCAGATACACGATAGAAACACTGACCTTGCACTTCGCTCTTGACCAGAATGTCAACGTCGATACGCATGTCGGCACTTGGGTATTGATGGGCGTCGTCATCCGAGTTGCCATGCGAATGGGACTGCACCGAGATCCAGCTCACTGGCCAACTATTCGACCATTACAAGCAGAGCTCAGACGGCGAATATGGATGACGCTCTATGATATGGACTTCTTCACGAGTACACAAGTTGGACTACCACGCATCATCAAGGACTCACAGTGTGATGTATGCCCGCCTGCACACTTGCTTGACGGAGACATAAGTCTCGAGCACAACAAAACTCCAGTCGAGAGGCCACTGACCGAGCCGAGCTCGCTGCTATACATCACCCAAAGACACCGCATCATCAAACTGGCGGCCGAGATATACGATGCAACAGAAACAGGACCGCCCTTGGCCACTACGATTTCTGCACTAAGCACTAAGCTTGAAGAGACCATCGAATCTATACCGGCATGGTTAAAGCACAAGTCGCTCGAGGCATCGATTGCCGATAACCCTGTGACGATACTGTACCGTATGGTCTTGGACATTTTGATAAACAAGGCCGTTTATCTCCTGCACCGGCGAGTCTTTGTGAAAGGCTCCTCTGGGGAAATGAGCACCAGGTCCAGCAAGGCATGTATCGACGCCGCCCTGGCAATCCTGGATCACCAGCGAAGGATGAGTGAGGAGACCCAGCCTGGGGGCCTCATGTATGGCATTCGCTGGAAGGTGGCCACGTCGCTCAATCACGAATTCCTACAGGCTACCATGATGCTATGCTTTGCCCTGAGCAGGTCCGACGAGGATGCGGATCCCAGCTCTACCAACTCCCTGCCTCGGCGAGAAGGCATTCTGGAAGCTTTGGCTACTGCGAGGAGTATTTGGGAGATGAACGCCGGTCAATCCACGGAGGCCCAAAGAGCGGTCAAGACCATCTCGGTGGTGTTGAAGGATAGGGAATCTCCGACCACATCGTTGGATGGTAAGTCTATTGTCTCCCCTTACTCTTGATTACCATGCTAACGCTTGGATAGACCTTCTCAAACAGATACCGGGAGTGATTGCACCGGGCTATCTTGATACCTGTGAGGACATGACTCTCGATCCATCTCTCTTTGGGGCGTTTGGAAGTATGCCAGGCGACTTTACTTTCTGACCGGGCAGAGGATGTTTCATATAGCAACTTGAGTATTTTGTGCAAACAAACCTAAGTACCTGGATATTCTTAGTAGATGCTCATCATTATTTGCTCCCTTTTTTATAACTGCAATCATAAAGAAGGAGAAAATGATATAAAGCAAAGAATGGTTCTTGTAGAGACCCTTCTAAGCTAATTACATCTTTACCCTAAGAGTTTATTAAGAATCTTCCAAAGAACCACTTTCATTCTTATAATTTTATCGTGCTGATATTGATCATGAATGTGTTAAATCACCAAGCTGGTATTGAATATCCGCTTCCACATTTCTCCTGCGTCCTGCCATAACTGGTCGACTTTGGTGATACAATTATTCGTTTCTTTCCAAGGTGATCCTGTACACTGCTAGGTGACCAATTGTGATAGGTGTTTTCACTCCGTAAGTGCAGCAGAATCTCATCAAGAAATAAAAACATCTTCATAATACTATCAAGTAGTTTGAACTCGCTTTCATCCTTTCATCCCATGTCCGCATACTGACAGTTGAAGCAGCGAGACACTAGCCCCAATTCATCACTAGCGCCCGTCCTCACTGCCGGCATCCACTATCAAAAACGCCCACCAGTGACGCCATGCCCACCTTTTCCCCTTCCATGTGCCCCTCCTCACCCGTCCCTCCAAAAGTTGCTGATCAGTCCGAGTTCCGATTCATGATCCCTCAGCCTCGCCATTGACATTCCCTCCTCCGGTCCCTACGTCAACATGACATCTTCTGACAAGGTGCCGGTCCTTCTGCTCAAGACGAGGTCGAGTCCCGGTGATTCATACGAAGACCTCTTCTCCGAGACCAGCGCCGCCGGAGCTTCCTTTGCGCCGCAGTTTGTTCCCGTGCTGTTGCACCAATTCCAGGATGAGGGCATGAAAAAGGTTGCCGAGGTACTCCGCGAGGGACGGATTGGAAATAAGGAGCATCACGAGTATGGCGGCTTGATCTTTACTTCACAACGCGCAGTCGAGGCGTTTGTGAAGCTGGTGCAGGACGGCAAGGAGGGTGAGTCTTGATAACAAGTCAATTGACTTTTATCAAGTAGAATCGTATAAGCTGATTGATATTTAGAAAGCAACAATATCACAAATGACCCCCCGACGTCGTGGCCTCACCTCCAGCACATCCCCGTCTATAGCGTCGGCCCCGCGACGACCCGCGCTCTCGCCGCCGTCCCGCAAGATCCTCCCCTGAGCGTCTTCGGTAGCCACACGGGCAACGGCGCGACCCTCGCCCCTTATATTCTCTCTCACTACCGCGAATGGTACGCCGGACGACCGTCATTGCCTCCCGTGCTGTTCCTCGTCGGCGAGACTCGACGGGACATCATCCCCAAGACGCTGCAGGATCCTGGGTTGCCGGACGGCGAGCGCATCGCAGTCGACGAGACGGTCGTCTACGGAACAGGCGTCATGGAGAGCTTCCCTATCGACCTAGATCGCATACTGTCCGAGACGAGCGATGCGCCCGCACGGTGGGTGGTGGTCTTCTCGCCGACGGGGTGCGAGAGTCTGCTCCGGGTCATGGGCGTGTTGGATCCGGAGACGGGCAAGGTGCGCGAGGGGAGCGTGCGGGATGGCAAGACGTATGTCGCAACGATTGGGCCTACAACAAGAGACCATCTCAAGTCGTTTGGCTTTGAGCCCGACGTGTGCGCCGAGTCACCAACGCCGCAGGGCGTATTAGACGGGATCCAAGAATTTATGACTAGGAATCAAAGTTGATACTGGGCAAATATCAAAGCATAAACCCCCCTCCTCATGCCTTGAACACCCGTGAGAAACCCAACAAGTCATGTCACATCATGACAATGGCGAGATCAGCAGAAAGAGTCGGGAGTGTCAGCTCCGGGTATCATTAAGTCTACTCATCCACCCCGTGTCTTTTTTGTTTGTTGCCCAAGCCTCCCTCCATATATACCCAACAAGTTGTTGCGCGGCTCCCAAGCCTCGATATTTCCCACCTGTTGTGCAACACAACCATCTTTTTCTTTAAGGAGAGACAACCATCCATCCATTCATCACCCAGGAAAAACAACACCAAGCGCCGTGCAAACCAGTAACGAAAAACAGCATGAGATCATGCATTTACACCCCCATGACCCAAAGTTCGACGCCAATGACGCCAAACTTGGTCCCTTCATCGCTCAGCGGCTCGTTGCCAAACGTCTCGCACCGGGAGCTGTGTCCGACCTCGAGTCCGTTGTCCAACCAGAGCCCGTAGTGTCCACCGCCGGACCCGACGCTCAGGAAGCCCGTCTCGCAGTTCATGCAAAAGTCGTTTAGCCCGCTATAGGGGAACGCCTTGAACCGAACTGCCTCGCTCGGCGCGGGGGACGGCGCACGGGAGTCCGTGGGAGTGGTACCATCTGACGAAGTCGGCGGGGCGAGTGTCGTGGTTCGAGCATTGACGTCTGTCGTGTCGGCCGAAGGTGGAAGAGGAAGCGGCGCAAGAGTTGAGGCGCGCCAGAGGAAGCACTCGCCGTTCCCAAAGTACGAGTGCGCCGGGTGAGGATATTCGGATAGGTATGCGCCAAAGATCTGCACCGTGTTAGAAGAAACAACGTCATGTCATGCCATTGTTTGGTTTCAAGTATACTCACCCCGCCTTCAAGATCCTTGACAACCAGGACAAAGCCCGCTCGCTTGCCCTCGTACTGCCGGCACCGCTGGTACAGCGTCGCCAGGCTCGCGCCGTCCTGCTCGAGGCTGTAGAGGAGGTGCCAGTCGTCGATGATGCGCAGCCGCTCGGGGATCATGGCGCGGATCTCCTCAGCGACGGCGCCCGTCAGCAGCTTGGCCGAGAGGGGGGTGCTCTCGCGGTAGCCGTGGAGAATCAGAGGGTCGAGGGGTGGTGGGCGCAGAGGACTAGCGGTGCGGCGCACGGGGGTGAAGACACCGTTGATGCCGTCCTTGCCGTTCTGTTGGTGCTTGGGGTCCTCGTCGTAGGCGGTGTCGGCCTGGCTGGGGAAATCGCTGGAGAAGCGGCGGATGAGGCCGGTCCACATGTTGGAGATGTACGAGGCAGAGGCTCGGTTCGAGTTGGAGGGTGTGCCAGCGCCAGAAGAGTCGGGAGTCTCGGGGGAGTCGTTGCGGTCCGAGAAGCTCATGATGTTTGGGGTAGAAGCAGAGGTAGAGGTGGGTGGGTAGGTAGGTATAGATAATGTGTGGAGAAGGAGGAACCTAGATCAAGGTTTGAAGAGTTGATCGAAACATTGAATAAAACAGAAAAAGGTTGGATGTCGAGGGTCGACGGGAAGAGTTAGCCGACGAACAGAATAGATCTGTTTGGATCTGAGACATTCGAGGGAACTGGCGGGCTCCAGAAGAAAGATCCAAGAGTCAACGACACCTAAGTAACAGAAGGTATGGACGATACGTTAGGTGGCCGTGACGCACCTACTTTGGGGGAGCTAGTGGAGCTTGATATAGCGGGGTCAGCCCCGGGCGCCAAACAAGACAGCGAAAGACCAACAAGACCGCCTGACAGTTGATGCGTCTGACGTACCTAACACACCGAATACCTCTGTTTCTCTAGTTGGGCAGGGATTCTTGATACCATCAACACCAAATACACGAGTCTCGACCATCATGTCGCCTTGGCCACCAGCTGACGCCTCGTCCTTGTACACGCTGGCAAGGCCAAACACACAAACATGCTGATGGTCATGAACATGGGAGCCTCATTACCTAACGTGCTAGCTTCATCTGGCCAATGGCGCTGGTTGCCATCATCATCAATAATCCGCCCTGCATCAACGCTTATTCAAGCGTGTCACAACCGTGGTCTAGACCGTTGCCCCTTCACAGCCCAGCCTACGACACGTGCTGTACTCCCCTCCTCTCGACTCATTATCAATCGTCATGATGGGACTTCTTTTGGATATAACTAAACATGACTAATAAAAGGAAAGCTGTTTCAGTATGCACTTCATCATAATCTTCTCCAGCCCTTCTCGCCTCCATCCCTCTCTCTGTCCTCCCTCCATGTTGCCACCACCAGCGCCTCATCCGGCACACGCCAAGCCCATGCCATGCAGGATAATACCAGAGAGGTGATTGTGTGCGCGTCTGTGTTTGGGTATGTCTATCTACCATCTCCAAACCTGCCGCCATGCTATTCATCCATATGTCCCAGTCACTACAGTGTCATGATTGCCACAATGCCTGCCCAACATCCATGATATCAAGTTCCTCCCTTAGGCAATCTGGATCCCAGATCCTAGATCCCAGATACGCAAACATATCTCGCCATAGGTAGGTACATTTACCTCATAATCTCCTGGTAGATGAGCTGCTTCAGCTGCTCCTTGCTGAGGTTGTCCTTGTGCTTGTCAAAGTCAAAGAACTCCTCGGGAATCGGGGGCGCTGTGGGCTCGTCCTCGGGGTCATGGTAGGGCTCGAGGTATGGGTGCTTCAGAGCCTCCTCCACTGTGATGCGCTTAACCGGGTTGAATGCGAGGAGCTTCTCGAGCAGGTCGAGAGCGAGGTCCGAAGTCTTGGGGAACAGCGTTCGGAAGGGCACCTTCTTCTTGAAAGGCAGAGATCGGATGTATTCTCGAGCACGGCGCGACTTGATTCCGTAGTAGTCCTCCATTGTGGGCGTGCCCAGCACGTCCAGGATGAGCGTCAACTGGTGGTGGTCTGGCAAAGCGTTAGTAAACACTTCAAAAGCTTCACTTCAAACAATCACTTACAGTCCTTGCCAGGGAAGAGAGGCTTGCCGCTGAGCATCTCAGCCAGAATGCAGCCAACGGACCACACGTCAATGGCCTTGGTGTACTCCTTGAAGGTCAACATGATCTCGGGTGCGCGGTACCATCGAGTCGCGACATATTCGGTCATGAATCCCGAGTTGTCCTCTTGGGAAGCAGCAGATCGCGCAAGACCGAAATCGCACACCTTCAAGTCGCAGTTGGCGTTGAGCAGAAGGTTCGATGGCTTGAGATCACGGTGCAGCACGTTGGCCGAGTGCATGGCCTTGAGCGCGCGGAGCGTCTGGTAGATGAAGTACTGGCAGTGGTCGTCCGACAGGTCCTGGGTGCGGATCACTCTATGCATATCCGTCTCCATGAGCTCCTGCATTACTCTGTTAGCCGTTTCCGCTACTTTTGCGACAAAGCGCAGGCATTCGTACCTGGATGAGGTAGACTTCGTTAAATGACTCGTAATTTCGGGGCTTCTGGATATCGAGGATGGAGATGATGTTCTCGTGGTTGAAGTATCGCAGCAGCTTCATCTCGCGCAGGGTTCTTAGACAGAACATGGAGTGATCGAAGGGAGTGATCTTCTTGATGGCCACCTTTTGGCCCGAAGGCTTGTGAATGGCGGAGCTGGTTGAGTCGTTAGTAACATGCATAGCGTTATTTGGCGCAGGAGCCGGAAACATACCAGACCACACCATATGCACCCTCGCCTACCACATCCTGGATGTCGTACTGCTCACTGACGTTGAAAGAGATCTTGCGTGACCCCGTGGGGTTAGGGGGGTTCGATCGGGACATGGTTACGTTGGATGTTGTGGAAGAGAGACTGAATGAAAAGTCTTTGTAGAGGACGTCGCGTTGGAGTTGCGCGGTCGTCGGAGGTGTCGAGATATTAGGTACTGCGAAGGCCAAAGAAAGGGACCAGCCAAGTCTCCTTTGTTCGCGCTCTGGTCAATGAGGAGGATTGAGGGGTTGGGCACTGAGATCCACCCAGTACACTCGCAAGCTTGTTGATTGATGAGAAACAGCCGACGCACGAATCTGTCGGGCTGGAAGCTGTCGGTTTATATCCCGCTGGCGTGGCGAGGGGAAAGACGGATGAAGAAGAGGAAAAGGGTCCAAGATGTTGCTCGTTCGCAGTAGGGTCGCAACGGCGCTCTAGTCAAGCGAGGTAGCAAACGTGGGATTCAGCTCCGCTCGGGCCGTGCTTCTTCAAATAGGCCGCGGCGGCGCGGGGCACAAACGGGGGCGGTCGAGGACCGTAGACAGCTAGCGTCGTGGCGATGGCCCAGGTTTCAGTCGGCTCGCCGTCGCGAACGGTGAGTATAGGTAGGGGGGATCGCGACACGGGCTTTAGTTGCTACGGAGAATGGCTCCGAATCTGGTTGCCAGAGATGGTCTGTGAGCGGGCGCCCAGAAATGTCAGTGTCAGTGTCAAGGTACGGACAAGGTATTTCGGCAAGTTCAGAGTCGGGTAGGCAAGGCAAGGCAAGGTAAGGTAAGCGACTAGTGATATTCCAAGGGAAGAACGAGACAAGTCGAGACGAGTCAGACTGAATCAAGATGTGACGGGGCAAGGAGTTGAAAAGGCGGAACAAGCCTGCGGCAGAAGAGGAAGAGGCCAGGACAATTAAGGTAGCAAACGGGGCTTCCCGTCATCTGATCTGTCCACTTTCCTCCAGTGGACGTCCCGTCAGGCTGCTGACTGAACGATGCAGAGAGTGATTGATTGCGTGCCAGATGTGATGAAGCCAGCACTGGGCGGCTAGGAATTGAGCACCACATGCTCGGTCACAGCGGGGTCAGTCCCAGATGGACAGACATCCCAGGCCAGGCCGATCGGGCGGTGGCTTCGACAGAGCCAACACCTGAGGGAAAGTAAGAGGCCGCCCTGCGCCGCTCTAGATGGCTCTCTGTCCTGGAGCTCGAGAGAGGAATGAGGACGCCAAGAGGTTGAGACAAGGAGAGCTCGGATCTCAAGACGAAACGAACCCTCTCTCTGGCTTGGAGAAGCTTGCTGGGGTCGCCATCTTGGTTCCTGCCTCTGGCCGCCTAGACCGGCCGCCGGATACCTTACTGACTGGGTGTAATGATCGTCAGGAGGGGTAATAAGAAACAGGCACGCACCTCTTTAGAGCCCCGCCGGGATGAAGCGAAGCAGTTCCAACCTGGAACGATAAAGGCAAGACAGGACAGCACAGGACAGCACAGGCAAAGGAATGTGGTAAAAAAAGAAGAAGATGCTATCGTCGGTGTCAGCGTCGGATATTGCAGGGCCAGAAGCGAACAATGGTAAATGCGGCGGCCCTTTGCAAGCTTTAAGTGGATGTAGGGAGGAGGAAGGGGAAGAGAGGGGGGGATGGAATGGGTGGATGGATGGACTTTGATGTTCCCGTACGGCAGCGGGCGGGACGGACAGCAAGACAGGTGTGGGTTGCAGGTACTTTGCTGTACTTGCAGGTCGCCAGCACGAGTGCATTGACCCAGGTAGAATGCAGGTAGAGGCTAACTGTCATGTACACCACTGTACCCATTCACTCACCTCCAGGGGGGGTTCAAGTTGGTTGTAGCTAAAAGGTGTGGCGTCCGCTCACCGTTTCAAACTGGTCCTCTGACTGCCCTACCGAAGGATGGATGGAAGCCCCCCCAGCAGCCCGGAAACAAAGATAGCATCAACACCACCACGTCTCTTCTGAGACGACACCCGACAAGGCCTGCAGAATGACATCAAATTCCACTTTCCCATTGACGCCAAGACTCCTGTCAAAACTGCGAGCAAGGGCGGCCGCCGGTCCTTGCGCATGGCTGGTTGGCTGGCCTTTTGTTCTTCCTGGGGTTGAGCTATAGCAACATGGAGGTCGAAACATTGCCAAAGCACCTAATCTTGGCTTGAGATGGGGCATCCAGAATCCATTCCTGGCTCTTTTTTTTTGCACTGCCCGGTTTTCGGTGGAGCGCCGACGGTAAGCAATCCCGGTCGCACAAAGAGTCCCTGGTTACCACATACACACACATACGCCGACAGCTATTCTTCATGCGTTTCACCATCTGACTGGGAAGCGAAACATGCCACAAGGGTTATCGAGGCCCTCCAGTCACGGTCAATATCCAGCCTCTCTCGCGGCTGTTTTGAGCCGTTTCCGAACCTCACTCTCCCCATTCGTCCATCGACGACGCTCATGATAATCTCGTGTGGTTCGACCGTCAAGGCACAAGACGCTCGCAAGATTGCTACCACTTCTCAACTCGTCCTAAAATAACCTCTCAGAAGCCCCGGCGCCTAATCCTTCCCCCTATTGGCTGCCTCAGCTGCCAGCCGCGTGTGTTTCACACCCACCACCGCTGCCGCGTTTCATCATTGGATGGCGAGCCCCTTGTATCTTGCTGTACCCTTTCCCACTGCCTGCATGCGACAAGGCGTGGTGGTGTCTGGTGCCTGTATCAGAATTCACGGGGAGCTGCCCATCTGCGGGCCGCCATCTCCCTGGCCATGGTTTGCCCCAAGAATCCGGGCGGCCCTCTGGCCTCTCATCAGTCTGTCTGGGTTCCCTTCTTGGAATGCTGGGCTTCTAAAAATACTCTGCATCAATCGCGCATTCCAGCTTCAAGCCTGAATGGCTCTGGGCTTGCTTGGCCTGTGCCGGTTAGTCTGGGACACGTGCATTGACTGGTTGAGCTTGATTGTTGCTGTCCCATGTCGTATTTCCATCTTTGAACCAACAACTGCCACACTCCATCATCATACGCCAGTTTCATGACATGACTCTGCACCTAGCTTCAACTTCACCTCCAGTAATTCACAGTCACCGCATACGTTGCGCACAAAACAATCCATTCTCTAATAGACATCCATCATTCGTTCCCCCTTCTCTCTGTTGCTCAAGCAGCTTGCCATCCCCAAGACCCCGACTCCCAACTTCCCAACATGAATCCCTCCTCATCTCGGTATTACAAGGACTGCTCCAATCCATCTGTCCGTCTACAGGGGTATGACTTTGACCCGGTTGATTTACTGAACAACCTGCGCGTGGTTAGCTATCGATCTGCCCATCTCGTAGTCTTGTCACCAACTCACCTTTTCTCTCAACATGCCCAGCCACTGCGCTGCGCTCACGCCCTGGTCGGCTCGGTCCTCCACAAGCAGCGTCTGGGCCCATATCTTCAGACTGGGTTCTCCATCCTCCCGCACAATGTAGAGGTGGGGCAGCGTGATGCTGCCGACACCCAGTGACTTGTGATCCCGGCTCTTCTGGACCACAGCCCGCACGCGCTCGTTGAAATCGCTGTCCAGCTCTGGTACGCGACCCTTGCCAACCTGGAGCTGGCTTCGATCTTCCACTCCAAACACATCCTGAACCAGCTGTGGCACGGCGTCTCGGCCGACCCACAGGAACTGGGTCTGCCCATCGTCGATCAGGTACAAGCCGTAAGGGACAAGTCGTTCTGACGACAGGTTCTGCGCAGGAGGGAGCACAATCTGGCCAGTCTGCTCGTCGGGTATTCCTGCATTCTCTGGCATGTCGTGAAGAGAGTACAATCGAGGGTAAATGCTTCGCATCAGAAGAGGCACAGGAAGTGTTGAAAGGAGGCAGAGAGCCGCCGACCTGATGTCGGAGGGGATCTGGGATGACTTGCGAAGACCCACGTTCTTGATCAGACCAAGGAACAGAAGGGGGAGGCCACGCAGGTTGGCAGGGAACTGCAGACCACCGCCCATGCTGCCTCCTGCGAGCTCCTTCTTGAACGTCTGCAGAAGCTCTGTGACCTTGCTCTGCAGAGCATCTCGGGCAGCATCAAGACCGCTCGAGAGTGCCCGTTCAACCGCCTTATGGCTGAAGTAGGTGGTGATGGCACACTGATCAGCAGAGGCATACATGTCCGAGAGGTTTGTTGTTGTAGGCAGAGCCAGGGTCATGACACGAATGCGGCGCTCGCCATTGCATGTCGTGTGCAGGACGGCAGCTTGGAGACAGATGACGTTCTTAGTGAGGTTCTCATCAATCGCCACCTCAACCACGTAGCACTGGTCGCGAGGGAACGCAGGGAAAGCGCAGAGATCAGAGCTTCGGTTGAAAAAGTTGCCGTAGAAGGTGTTCATCCGCAGACCGCTGGTGGCGCGGACTCGGAGAACAGCCTCCAGACCAATCTCGGATGACAGGTAGTCACTGAACTCTGAGGCAAACTTGAGAGCATCCTCAGGTCGTGAGCCGTGCCAGCCAGGGTAGAACCAGGTCTGACCACCAGTGTATCGGGGAAGGTTGCTCAGAGAAGCAACATCCTGGTATTGGGAGGAGAAGAGGAACATGTCGATGGACACCTGGCTCTTTGAACACTCCACAGCGAAGCTCTTGTAGAAGCTGTTCGCAGTCTGCAGGAGACCGCCCTCCTTGGATGTGCCAAGCAACTTCTTATCCTCTCGCATCTCAAGCTTGCCGACGCCCATGTTGGGAAGAGATGCGCTCAGGACGACAATCTTACCACCAAGGGTCGAGATGAGCTTGTGAGCAGCGCGGAGGGCGGATCCCATGCACGAGCCATTGCTCTGGTTGTTCTGGAACATATCGGGCAACTTCTGCAGGAACCTCTCAACGCTCTGGCGGCTCTCTGTCAGGGGAACCAGGAGGTCGGTGGGAATAGGGAGGAAGGGCTCATCGAGATCGCTGACGACCAGCATACTGGGCTCGGCATTCTCGTCAGAGTCCTTGGGAACCGAGAAGTAGTGGAGGCTAGAATCGACAGCCAAGAAACCCAGGCGCGTACGGCGATCGGCATTTGGTATCCTGTTGAGGCTGTCCAAGATGGTTCGGGCCGCGGTAGCCAGGAGGCCGGTCGAAACGGCAGCGTAGCTGACATCGAAGCAGAACAGGTAGATGAGAGGCTGGGGTGGGCGAACCATGTACTCCTGAGGCGCAACGAACTCGACGACAGCGTGGTTCAGCTCGGGTCGCTGCCATCGGTCAACAGCCTGCTGGGCAGCAGCATCCCAATCGAAAGCCTGGGGGACGTCGTTGGTGAGGTTACACATGTTGCACCTCCAGCGGTGACCCTGGTCCAAAAAGGTGACATAAGGATTGATATATGTCCTGCATCGTCGGCAGCGCGAGATGACCTGATCCTGAACAATGGGTACGGGGTCCTCGTCGTCGTGAAGAGAGCCATAAGGCTGGATAACGAGAGCGAGGGGCAGCTTGGATTTCTTGAGGAGAGAGTGGGTGGTGGGGACAGCGTTGAGCGTAGATCGGAAGTATCGCGGGGAGCAGTTGGCGTTTGGAGATGGGGTCACGCTCGTCTAGTGCACATAGGTTAGCCGCTAGGTTCATCATCTCGCCGCAATACTTTGCCCACTCACGTTAGGGGGGAGAATGATCGGGGGCGGAGGAAGGTCGAGCTCCGAGACATTGAAGGGCTGGCTGAGGAGATCGGTAGGGTAGAGCTGGTTGAGAGCAGCAGGGCGAGCCTGCTGGGCGGACTGTTGTTGTTGAGGCTGTCCTCCAACGCTCATGTTGCCCATACCCTGGGTGATACCACCGACACCAGGCGCAGGCTGACCAGCGCCGGGTGCTGGATAGCCTTGATCGGGAGCTTGATAACCGTACTGAGGAGCCTGGGCGGCGGGTTGCTGTGCTCCGTAGCTTGGGTAGCCCTGGGGAGCGGCAGCTTGAGGCTCGGCTTGGTAGCCTCCATAACCAGGAGCGGCCTGAGCAGCAGGAGCGCCGTATTGTTGGGGAGCGCTCTGAGTCTGGCTACCGGCGACGGCGTTGGCGCCAGTGCCAACCTCGAATGCCTGGGCCGCATATCCTCGCTTCTTCTTCTTGTGGTGGGCGGCTTCGTGCTGCTGCGGCTGCTGGGCGGCGGCTTGATCTTCATAGCCCTGTTGAGGCTGCTGTTCTTCGGCGGCGTATTGGCCATATTGCTGGCCTGCGTAGCCGCCGAAGCCATCGCCAGGAGGAGGCATCGACATGATTGAACGGCGAAGGGAGCTGCGGCGCACCCGAGGTATGAAGGTATGAAGGGATCGGTCAATCGGTGGGAGGTCGGTTGGGAAGGAGCTGCTGTGGAATCTGCAGCAGGTATGAATATGAGGATGCGAGATCAAGACGATAGGGACTCCAGAGCCAAATGTCCCAGTCGAGGGTGATGTTGGACTGGGGAGGATGGAGATGAAGACGGTTGATGAGCTCAGAGCTGGGATAGTCTGGCCTCTTCCAGGTGCGGATTGGACACCGCCACAGAACGCCAAGGAACCTGCCAAGAGGAGGGGCGGTTTGCGGTTGGTGCCTGAGCCACGCTATCAGATGCCACAGAAGACGAGGGCAAAAGGACAACAAGATCAAAAGGACAGATTCCATATGACAAAGTGACTCATTTTTACGAATATCTTAGTGTCTAGAGCTTTGGAGTCATCATTACAGGCAGCAACATATGATATCTATACACGTCCGTTTTGATCATGGAGCTATTGGATTGAAGCTTGGGGAGGCGATTGAGCGGTGGTGTGGCTGGGTCGCAGCTTTGAGAGGTACCAGCCACAAACAGTGAACCTAAGCGGGACTTTGACGAGTTCGAGGACACAGGAAAAACGCCAACTTCTGGCAACATTGTACTTGCGCCTTCAATCATTATTCAAAACATAATCTAAGCTTAGCCTCGAATCTGCAAAATTTATGACTAAAACTTATAAAAACTTGAGTTAAAAATATTCAGTTTCTTACCGTTTACTTATCTAATTTGTCGCAATCATCTGCCACTTGTATGGGCACATTGTTTCTCGAGTCAACATTTAATACATTCGCGAAGCAAACATGACCCGATAATGTTAAACATCCATAACTAGTGACGAGACTGACTCATTCTCTCAAACTCTCAGTACATTTCGTCTCCAGTGGCAATTCATTTAGCTGATCAAATGCCAGAGCCCTCCACTTGCTTACCTGGATCAAGATGACAACTGGACTTGTCCTTGTTGGCGTAGTTTTCACGATTAGATGACGTGCCGCAAGGAGTGCGAGGATATCCAGGCGTGTTCTGATTTTGACCTTGGCTTCATCATTTACTTTAAAGTTAACACATGCATGTGTGAACACTACAGACTCAGTCCCAACTCCCTCATACATCGCTCGCGAGCTGGGGAAAACTGGCCATGAACGGGGTTTATCATGCACCTGGTTTGGTACTTGCAAAAAAAAAAACCAGCTTATTTGGGTGGGTTAATGGGGGTATCTTCCCTTGATTGCTTTCAGATGGCAGCCGGAATCTCGGGCCTTAGTCTCAGGACCACCCCAATAGGTCGGACAGTGTTTGAACGACAGTGATATGTCGTTACTACTTGCTCTTCACTTGTAAACGCGTAGCAAACGAATGGAGACTGTAAAATGAAGAAGGTGTTGAGGATGATGTTTTTCAACGGGCCCTAGAGTAGGTGTCAGGAGCTGACATGAGAGCAGGACAACAGAGCCATGGGACTGGGCTCGAGCCAGAGACGATAGAAGATGAGAGTGAGAGATACTAAGCGAGACTTTCCCAATCTAGTGTGTAGCAGACGCATGACTTCAGTGCTCTCGCCGGGTTATCTTCTTTCATTTTGAACACGACTCAGAGTCAATCAGCCATCTGCATAATATAACCCATTCCCATTCGAGGCTCAGGCACTCAGATCATCATTTGCATCGAGTATTGTTGTTCGTCTCGCAACTACTCGAATCTCACGCGGAATCGAACCGGCGCGGTTGCAACGGCGGTTGCGGGAAAGGGTCAGGTCAGGGGTAGACACGGTGGTTTGAGATGATGGTTTGATGGTTTTGCAGTATCTCCAGATTCATCTAAGAGAGTTCTCTAGTATGGATATTAAGATCTAATAGACATCAACCTACTCTACCTGCCTTACCTAAGTCCTGAGTATCCTTAGTTAGAGCCACCTCTTAGTTTGGTCTTTCTGTATGAAAGGAACTCATCTCATGGGGTGAGATCTTACATTGGAATCTGGCATGACCGTAACTGCCTACTTGCAAGGGGAGCTGGGGACTTGAGTAGTGCATCACCTCCATGGCTGGCTTTAAGATGCTCCATATCTGGATGGAAGAATGTGTGTTTCGCACTCCCATGCCTTGTTGAAAAGGCTGGCTTGGGCCATGGTGTGGGATATCTATCTAGAAACCACTATCCCCCAAGTTACTAGCTGCACAGTGTTGTAGTTAACCGGAAAAGAAGGTTGCACAAATCCAATAGCACCTCCCTCCCAAGTTGTGGCTGATAAGGAAATGGGGCCTTCTTCCCGCCTTCTCCTTCGAATAAATGATACAAGTCTAAGGCTTCCAAACCAGGCTCGCGAGGCGTGAGGTCTGCGGCAGTATTGTGTGATTTCCAGACAGGATCCTCAATGCTTATCCCACGGCCCAGATCTTTCCAGGTCGTGAGAGTGACCAGTTTGACGTCGTCGGGCTCGATATACGTGTAGCTCATACTCACATCCGTGTGGCAGTTGCGGCATTGCCAAAATCCAAGCCTCCGGTTGGTCTCGCCGTTGCATATCCCAGGGCGTGGCCGTCTGCGCCTCGAACACGTACTGTCGTGGCTCCATAAGCAATGGTGCTTCAGAAACCCGTTGGGATCGGTTTTGTCGGATTCAAACACGAATGGGTAAATCTCGCGCCATTGGACGTGAAGACAACACCAACCCAGGTCATTCTCCTTCTCTAGTAGCTGGACAAGATCAGGGAGGCCTTTCAGTGCCTCTACCCGCTTATACCCTGCGAAAAGAACCCTTTCAGTCTTCAGGATCAAGCTGCCGTTGATGACTTTGGCTTCTGTGCGACAGGTTACACTCCCCTTCACCTTCGGGTTCGAAAAGGTGACGGAGAACTCGAGGAGTTGTGGGCTGTATAAACCCAGATTGTGCCGCCAGCTGCGAGTGATGGCGGCGACGAGGTCAAAGTGCACATATGTCGGAAAAGTCTCGCACATGGTCTTTCCATACATCTCGCTGTCTCCAGATAGAACACAAGCCCGGGTTGCCTCTTCTGCATTCCACTCGTTGACCAGCCGAGGACGGTGGAAGCCCTTACACAGCACGCAGAGGATACTCATAGGATAGACGCCATCTCGTTCAAGGCGCTGCAGGATTTCGAGTCGATCGTCTCCTTGGGCCGTGAACTTCTCCCCTGGCTTTGACACAATCGCATATAGACGGCGGGACGAAAGTGTAAAGGATACGTGATCCACCGGTCCGAGGAAATTGTAGATCCTAAGGAGCACATCGTCTGAGAGATTGAAAAGGCTCAAGGGCCCCTTTCGTATTTCAGGGAGCTCATTCCCGGGCTTTGGGAGCTTGGAGTATTGGTTGCCCATCTGATGTCTTGTTCCTAGTGGAAGGACAAATTTGGACAAGAGTTCTGTGAAGAGTTAGTCTTCAAAGCAACAAGTATTTGGTAGAGTCATGTATGGACAGGTTCTTCCTACGTGGACGGGTTGGATGTGTAGACGTGTAGGTGGATCAGTGCAGGTTTGGCAATTCGGACTGTAGATTAGACAAGAGTCAAACTATAGATAAAGGTGGCAGGGCAATGGTTATTTATAGAAGCTCACTTTTATTCGAGGTAGAAAGATAGTTTTTAATCCTGCAGTAAAAGAGTGGTCATGTGTTTCCTCCTCCCGACGCTGAACTTTGAGAGTCTCAACAAAAACTTTGGCCTCTCAGGGCCTCCCGAGTCAAGACAACTTGGGAACAGTTATATGAGGGCATTCGCAACATTGTGTTGATCTAGCGAGGACTCCCGTGCCTACATATGCCGTCGTGAAAGAAGTAGCCCCATTGGTTGTGCTAGACTCAGGTTATTTGGAGTTGGTGATGTACTTGGCTAGACGGCATCGAGCCTATCTACTGAGCATTGCCTCAGCTCAAGCCGAGCTGTGTTGAGTCATCCGATGTGTACAAAATAAGGTAGCTAGCCATCATCAACTGACCAACCGTTGGACCTCTCGAACTGTGTTAAGTTTGGAAACGAGCCTTGTCTCCTTTCTACCCGAGTTCAATATGTCATGTGCTCAAATAGAAAGTATCCATGTTGAACATGACAGACATGAGCTAAACACTCGACGCCCATGATCGACAGCTGCATAACATGCAAGCTGCACAAGCGCAGCACAGCCACCTGTACACCAACCAAAGCGGACAGCGAGTGTTCGAGATCTCGGCCCTGGTGAAACTTTGGCTGAAAGAGTCAACAGCCACCAAAACAAAAGTCAAGTGTACCGTGTCTCTTAAGTTCACATTGATGCTTCTCCCCCAGGTGCCACGAGGTTGGACGACAAGCGAGAGCAAGGCAGTCTTGAAGACACCCATTTCCGGATCCGTCCAGACAAATTTCCATCCCATCTTCTAGGCGAGGCACTGCCCCCTCCCATGGATGGATCGCACGGCACCCGTCGCTGCGGGCCGAGTGGCTTAGCCCGGCAAATCCATCCAGGAGGGCTGAAGGAAAACACCTTACACCACGGTTTCGCATTGAATCTGCATGTGGTTTAATGAGCATCGATGGTGACATGTAGCCATCGAACATGAAGCTTCACATTGTGATTACGAATCATGTATCGTCTTTGAACGGACTCAATTCCATCACTTATTCACGTCTTTTCAACCCCATCAAAGTTCCTCCCAGTCCTCGATTATTCTGTCCATCATCTCAAATTCCAAGGTTCCATTCGGCGGATCGTAACATCAACAGGGCCATTAACCCCCTACGTTCTAGCGCATCGCCCACTAAGGTTACAGGTGGGTAAGCCCCCCGAGCTGATGGAGGGGAGGAGCTGGAGCCGCCCCTTGTCCTCTGCAGGGCTTGGCCAGAACTGGACCCTTTTTTCATCACGAACGGCCAAGGAAAGGTACGCGCAGGCGCAGGGCAGTACAACTACCACATGCTTCTCCATCCCATCCCTTTCCCTTCAGCTCCCCTCCCCTCAAGCCCTCTTTTTTCTCTCCCCCCATCTTCTGCGCGACCCCTTTCGGCGGCCTCTTTTCTTCTTGCAAACACTAAACTTGGTCTCTTCACCGCGTTGATCGCTGCGACGACTACTCTTCTTCTCCTCCCTCTCGACGACTTTTAATCACACGGTTTCGATTTCTCTCTCCTTGACGAAGCTTGGACTTTGCGACGATCACGAAGCGCGAAAAAAAAAAAAAAAAGAAAGCTACACTTTCCACCAAAAGAACTCGCAAACATGGCCAAGCAACCCTCAACTCTCAGGTACGCCACCCTGTCCTACTCTCTTCTCGGTCGCGATCGCGCTGACCCCCTTTCACAGCCAGGTCCTCCCCCTCCTCATTGTCTTCGCCCTCCTAGGCGTCGGTGGTTGGGTCGGCTACCAGGTCTACATCAGTGTCGCCAAGATGCAGGACGCCGCGTCGGAGCGCATGGGCAAGAAGAACGTCGTCTTCACAAAGGATGGCGTCAAGGTCGGGGTCAAGCAGATCAAGACGGAGAACTACGTCGACGCCACCCAGAGCTGGGTTGTCAAGGCCTGGAATCTAGGCACCACCAAGGAAGATCAGAGGTGCGCCGAACCGGGCTGCTGGGACCAAGACCTGTCCGCATGCGGGTGTGGTCTACTTTTTTGAGTTCTTTTTTGGCTGACACCATGAACAGTAAGAAGCAAAAGTGAAGGTCCATCGTTTTTTACCACTTATACCATTTCCGCCGACGATGCGAATATTCCATACGAAAATCACGACATCTCGCTCCAACACAGTAACGACGGGGATTCAATGGATGTCAAGGAACAGTTCCGGCAATCTAATCTGTCAGATATCCGAGCACGGGACTAATACGACGGACGGTGGAGTCGTTTGGGAATAACTGCAAATGCTTTTTAACACATTGGGTGCTGGGCTGGGCTTCGTCCCGCGGTTTTTTGTTCGATATGCTTTTTTCACATGTACAATCATGGCCGGCCGAGAATCGACAGCAGTACATTTGACGACCTTTTTGACGATCCATGTGCACCATTTATACACCACAGCCGAGTGTCTCGAGTTACCTACGTCATGCCCCTAACGGTCATGGGGTATCACAGCATCAATGTGCAAGACAGATCGGTATGAAAAGGGGGGTCATTTTTGAACGCCAATACCTAAACGCAACATGGCCAGAATGCCGTGCGAAAACTCCCTTACTTTCCGCCAAGTCCTCGCTGCTCCAACCCAAAGCTTCCTTCAAAGTCTCTTGAAACTAGATGCCAATGATTATACATGACTGTCAAGATTGTGAATACTCAGCAACAGCAACTGGGAGCTCCAACATGACCTGGACCAGACAATACTGTTGTCAAAGACCAGGATCAGCCAGAACCTGGATTACTGCTGACGCGGTGCGGATGAACCACCCTTCAGTGCCGCACCACTCTTCAGGTGCAGGAACCCGTCAGCCACCGTCTCGTCAAGCTTATCCAAGCTCCCCATGGCCTTTGTAAGCAGCTCTGTTTTCTCCCGCTCCACCTGTTCCTTGTGCATCGCCTCACGCTGCTGGATGGGGTTCATCGAATACCCAGCCGAGGGCGGGGCAGACCTCGCCGATAGCAGCTTCTCAAAGTTGTGCGCCATCGGGTAGGGATTGGCCATGAGACCATCCCGGCGGATGAGCATGGATGGGACACGGAGGTTGAGCTAGGGAGTTGCCGAACTTGTCAGCCCTGAAGTTCAAACAAAAAAGTAAAGACAAAAAAGAAAATACGCCGAAGATAGGGCGGAAAGAAGAAATATGGAAAGGAAAAAACAAAGTTCTGAGGTTAAAAAAGGATCGACGAGGGTCTCTTACCTGATTGAGAATGTTGGCATATCTCACCCCGAGCTGGTTGCCAATGAACTGTAGTCGACCCTTGACCCATGCTCTCTGAGCGTCAGTCGTGTAGTCCTGACCCTGGACGCATGTTAGGGGCCATGTAAGGAAGTATCCGGGCAATCCCTTGAGGGCATCCTCCTCTCCGCAGCCAAACGCAGATAGGTTGGCCCGCTCCAGGAGCTCCTTGCGCTTGGAGAACCAACCGAGCTGGTAGGGGACTGAAGCGATGATGTCCGTGATCATGTCGACACATGCCCTGGCCGCTGTCGCGTACTCGGGCGTCGTTCGATAATCCACGGGCGAGCATACCCACGCGGCACAGCGCACGATCAGCGATGCCAGGATAATCCGGGAGCATCGCATAAGATTCCAAACGCTGACGACCCACAGGTCTTGGTACGCGTCCACTCGCCCCGGGAACACCTCTGCCAGGGCATAGTTGCCGTTAGGGACATGATCCTCCCAAGCAACAGCCTTGAATCTGAAGTACTCGGGAAGTTCGTTGATCCAGGTGACATGGTGCTGATCCAGAGTCTGGCAGCGCCGGATCATGTCTAGTAGCAGCTCCACGTTCTCGGGGCTCCGAGACAGGGTTGTCATCAAGCGGTTGACCTCGGCCCTGAGCTCTGCCGTCCGGATGTTGAGTCGCTGGCACTCGGCTCCGTATCGGTTCTTGATGCCGTCTGTGATCCACCACTCGACGCCCATGATAGGAGCCTTGCCTGTGCTCAATGTGTGGATAATCTAAGGCTGGTTAGCAACCTTTCAAAGAGGGGGCGATAGGCATCCAAGTTACCATTTGCGTCCTTGTGGCCACAAAAAGTGCCAACCCTGTCTTGGTTCGGGACTGCTTCTTGTCTCTAGCCTTGACCAGCTGAATGGCTCCTTCGATATGAGAGCCCCATGCCAGCATGCCCAACTGCTTCGCTGTAATATTCTCAAACAGCCCCAGCAGGAGAACGGCGGCCAGTGTGGAATCCTCCTTGCGTGCCTCGGGGTCTTTCAGGGCGGTGAATGTGGCGGCGAGGGCTTTGGTGTAATGACCAAGAGCTTGGCTCTCAAAATTGCACCCAGGTCCTACGCGGTTTCCGAGAGAGGCGACGGCGCAGGCGTCAAATGCTAGCTTGAAATGAGGAGCGGCCTTCTCAGCCTTGAGCAGCGGAACGACAAACTCCATCCATCCCCGGGTGCTGTCGTGGGAGGGGAGAAGAACAAAGTTGGACAAGAAGTGACACGTAGCCTGCTGGTCCACGGGGAGCTGAAGTGTGGTTATGATGGACTGGTCAGGGTTCGACTTGGTGGTGGTCGAGGTTTTGGGGGCATCCCGAGAACTGGTGGCCTTGCCCTGCTTCTGAGCCATGGCCTTCTTGTTGGCCTTTCGAGCCCGCCTCTCGGTGGCTTGGGTCTCGTTGCGGAAGACGAGATCGAACTCATCTTTGTAGCCCGGGCATTGTCTCCTCGATTTGGCGCATTGGTTGCAGGTTGGTTTCGTCTCATCGCACTGTGAGGGGTGAGTCGGTGCATCAGAGGAGCCTCCAGGAGGATGGCGAGGGTTGAGTCAAGCAAACATTGTCTGCTGAGGAGCGTCAAGGACCAAACATACCTTGATTCTACGAGCCCTGCACATCTGGCAGCCCCTCGAGGGCTTGCCGCAATAAACCATGGCGAGAGATGATGATGAGGACCGAGGCGCGGCCCAAAAAGAGATCACGACACAGTTGGCAGAGGTGCTGAAAAGTGCAAAGCTGGCGACGGAGAAGGGGCGGGATCGAAGTCGATTACTGTGAAAGGACTGGCTGTCCAACGGCCTCCTGGGAGGACAGAGTAGACGAGAACCACGGGGATGGGCGTACGAAGACGCGAGGTTGCATACGGGGTCAGGGAGAGCGAGGTCCCTCACAGGAAAGACGGCCAGCCGTGAGTTGGTTCAAGTAGCGAGATTGATTGATACTGCGATGGCGGCCGATAGTTGCAGCACGAGCCGACTGATCGTCGTCGTCGTCAGCGCCAAAGAGGCTGAGGTAGAAGTCGAGTCAGTCTGGAAAATGAGCGGGAACTTCGGCTGCCAGAGACGAAGGATAACAACTTGACACAAGCGCTGACTCGTAAGTGGCTTCAGAAGCCCAGATGGGAGTTTGTTGCGATGGTATCAAGGAGTTGTTTCAGTATATAAGAGGAGAGTGGCCCTGATAACGAGAGTAGACAAGAGGAAGGGGAAGATGGGAAGCAGAGATGTCCAGGCACTTTAACACAAGAGGAGTGACAATGATGGATATGTTTGCTTCGCCTTACACGGACTGGGGGCTAGACAGACGACAGCGGGTTCGTGGTGGAACCTAGAGTGGGAGAGGAGGGGAGGACAAGGGGGCGGAGGTGATGACAGCGATGAGACAGGCCAAGCTTGTGAAAGTTGAGTTTGCTGATCCGTCAATGGCAGTCGTCGTGTGCCTCTCTGTGTCGTGCTGTGCCGTGTAGTGTGCGAGCGAATGCCGAGAGCGAGTGACCGAGAGGATCAAGAATTGCTTTTTCCTTCTTGTCACGTCTTGAAGGATGCTAGGCGAGGCGAAGGATATGCGATGCGATGCAGCTAGGTGAGGCCCCGCTCTCAACGGTCGACGATGGGTGGATGGATGTCAGCGGTTTCAAGGATCAACCAACTCTCCGGCAGATGGGGGAACGACGAGAAGTAATAAATGTAGGTCTTGGTGAACAGCAGATGAAGCAGAGAGTTGGTTCGTGTTTGAAGCGAGAGAACGGGAAGCGGGACGTGGGAAACCGTCCCCGTCGTCGTGATGCAACGAGCAAGCCACGAGGCGTCCACTGCTGAAGGTGTCTCGTCTTGCCCATCCTGGTCTGGCCTGGGCTCCATCCAGGGAGGAGGCTGGGGCTTGGGCGGGCTTGCAGGGGCGTTACAGGGCCTGGCAGACCGTTTTGGGTGCCCGGGGGGGTCCCTGGTGGAGGGAAGCTTGGAACCTATGTCCGTCCAGCATCGCGGTCTAGTGCCCAGCTGCTAGTTCCGAGGAGGACCTGTCCCGGTCTCGACACGGTATGCCAAGGGTCTAGTGCACCGTGTTTAGGCTGTGCCTGAGTCGTCGCAGCCTCGGCGATGAGACCTTGGCTCGGCTGATGTAGGTATGGTCAAGCGCATGGGCCACTGATGGGCCGCCGGGATTGCTTGGATCCATGACAAGGATAGACGACAGAAGCTTGAGCTCTGGGGATGATGGAGACGATGGATGGACGGACTTGAAAGGAGGCGAGAGACTGCCGGCCGAAGACGGTTGGCTCGGCTGCATGTCGGGTGACGACGTCTTGAAACGTGAGGCTAAAACAGCTCGGATAAGATGCAAGTGATTGCTCGCATTGGCATCTGCAGTTGCTATATCGAAGTCAAATGTTGTTGGCAGGAGAAAGTTAGTCGTAAGAGACAACTGCACTAGTTGACCTCCCTGTCGACCTAGAGTCCCAAATAGGAAGTACGACAGCCTCACAAAAGATCAGTGCTTTTTGCACAATTCATAACTCGGTCTCTATGACTTCCGCCTGATGATACGCACCTTCCCAAGATACAGATGGGTATCATGCTTCAAGTCACGGGACTCCTCTATCAAGCTTCCTTTGCATTAGCTTGACCGACCAGGTCTCCTACCTTTTTCAAACACCGATAGGCCACTGTATCGACACAGTGCGAGGCGCTTCCCTCGGCCAGACTTCTCTATTCTGCGACCCTTATCCCCATCCTCCAAGGAACAAGGGACGAGAGTCCCCGGGGAACGTGCCTTTCGCGGCTGCGGTCCCGAATCCGCATGACCACGGTGTATACGGTACGGCACATGCTGCATCGACAAAAAGGATTGATTGATTGTCCGGCAGTCGTCCCTGAACCCGGTAGCCAGGCAGACCTGACAGGAAACAAAAGGCACCAGACGAATACCTAACTCAGGGCCGATAGGGCTGGCCCGCTTTCCGGGGTCTCTCGGATGGTGGACCGGGGGCTTTCTTTGTTCCCTCCTTGACGTGAGGACATCCCGAACCCAGCATCCGAGCGAGCATCCATCTGGCCTAGCACGCGACGCCTCTTTGTTAGGGTCTGCCAAAGTCGCCTGATGGCTGCTTGTTTTGGTAATTGCGGCTAACTGGGTTGAGATATCCAGGGGTTCGACTGTCTCGGTCGTCGACGCCTCGTCGCCGTTGAAGGTTTCACATCATCGATCCGCTCTGTTCCGTTTCTCAGTCTTAGACATTTGTCGACCCTCTAAACCTTTCAGAGCTCTCCAAGTCCGTCTGCCGATCCCATGACACCTTTCTGGGTTTCCCCTCTGCTCCCCATCTGTGGACCAGGGCAGAGGGCACAAGCTTTCCCCATGTCCCATCTACCTCAGACCAACAAACCCCAAGCCCACATTCCTTCAACACCGGACGATGGACTATGCAAACCAACAACAGCCGGACCAGCCATACAAATGCCTGGTTTCCGTCACGCCCGCATGCGCTCGCGAGCACATAGCTGGGGCGGTGGCGTGCGTCCATGTTCAAAGCGTGTCTCCCCAGGCAGTCTGGCGTCTCAGTTCAAGACATGCGTCCAACTGCTTGTTGCCCCTGGCTTTCCCGCGCCCGCGATCCCCATCTGCACTCCAGAAACGCGGTCTTGGAAGGTTTGTAAGCCTCCATCCCCGGCATCTTCCGCCAACATGCCTCCCACGGACATGGACAGCCAGAAGGCGCACTATTTTAGAAACATTTGTGCCTAATGATCGCCGCCCTCGTTTCGAGCGCCTCTCTGGTCTCCACAGGATCCGCCGGAAGGGAAATTAGCATCCCCGCATATTCTCCGAGTTGCGCGTTGCTCAACTGTTCTGGGTCAGGATTTGACGCCAGTGGATGCAGCTCTGGCGTTTCTGTGAAGATCCTGGCTCTGCCATGACTTTTCTCTGAACCCTGCTGCTCTTGTCATGCTCAGTCGCATGAGTCGAGCAATCTCAACTGCACGGTATTCCCTGCCGAGGGCCGGTGGCGCGGAGTTAGGCCGCTGACAGGCTGATCCAGAGTGTGACCGCCCGCTTGCAGGTCACTGGCTGAGGGAGGCCACTATCGATATTTTGCTTCAATATCGAGACGACGCATTTCTCACCCGCCAAACTCGTGCGCCTCGTGATAATTATCAACTAGAGGCAACAACAAGGTGCAACTGGTCTCAGTAAAAGGATTGGCGGTTATCTGTGGGCAAGATAATGCTTCTTGGTGCTAGTACTTGCCGGTCATGCCTCAGTCCTTGGCATTGAAAATTGCTCCCCAACCACCAAGCCGTCGAACAAACGGCAAAGGTTTTGTGGTTTGATAACCAAACCCACAAGCGACAGACTGGGTCTACGGCCTTGAAATGGGCACGAGCCGATTTGTCGATCAGCAGAGCTTTGTTCACTGGGTCTCAACGGTGACACTCCTCGCTGACATCCCAACACCACCTTGCAATTCCAAGCTAATCCATGCACTCACTGCCTTCGATGAGGAGCTGCTTGACGGTCCCCCAGCGTCACTTATCCGTAAATCCGGACCCAGACAGCCAGTTTGACGGGCACTAAACGTCACAACTGACAAGCAATGGATCTCGATGATATATCACAGACATGTTGCTTTGGTCACAGATGGATCTGACTGAGCTGCCAATGCCTGGAGGCCCGTTCCGACTAGACGGCGTGTTTACGATACAACGCCAAAGGGCCGAGCTCTTCCTCTTGGCTCCCAAGCTACCTCCCCAAAGGGGCTTCCCAATTCTGTACCCACCTTTACGAGTCTGGTTCCCGCCCTGCAGCACCTTTGTAACAGTGCTAAGGCTGCTACGAGTCATAGGAACCCTGACAATATCTAGTTCTTTTATGCTTATCAAGTCAGGAGGCATCGTCAAGGTGCAGAAGTCCAGAGCCCTCGCAGATCGTGGATGGCCTCTTTTGGGTTACTCGTACTCGGACGCCAAAAAATCACCTGATGATCGACTCGACCGGGACCCTATTTAACACAAGAGGATGCTTGATGGCGGCAACGGCGTCTGTGGCTCGGTCCTCGGATCCCTCGGTGTCAGGGCCGTGGGGGACTATCTACTCGACAGTGCTATCGATGCCGAGCGCGAGTAGTCTTTTGTTAGGGTGCTGACGCGATCAAGGTGAGGTCTGTTCGTGTCGAGCGGGAGATGGTAGGCCTCGCAGGGGATAGTCATCTCAGCTCCTGGTCTGCACTGTCACCCTCCTTATGCATCCTTCATCCAGAGCATTTCGCACTTGAAGGTTGCCTCAGGTAACATCACGATAACGGATATTTACGATAATTTCTACGGGTCGAACTGCCATCAAGAGCTGCGTCTCTTGGATGAGCACCTTTGTGGAGCTACCCAACATGATCTCGATCTCGTGGGGTTTCCATACGGGGGCTCACTTTGCACTGCCCAGTCTTGGGGGCTGGTGCCGACCAGATAATACAGTGGCCTCCACTCTGAGGTAGCAACAGACAAAACGATACCTCCTGAGAACTTCACAAATACTCAGCCCCTTTCGAGCTCACCAGTCGGGTTCGATGATCCCCGGTCGAGTTGGGCTGCAGCATTTCCCAGGCTTCTCCCCAAACCACGTCGCAATTGAGAACCGAGTAGCCCCTTAGTTGACCTACGATAGCGCTTCTCACAACCGCGTATACCAATTGTAAACGCGTACGTGGTGGTATTCGCTATCATGCCAAGGACCTAGTTGTTGCTCGCTCCAGTTGCTCAGATGGAAGCCATAGAGGAGGCAGCTGGGGCGTGACGGAAGAGCGACAAGAATCCCATGCGGAGAGATAAGAAGCTTTCCAGTCCTGTCGGAGTGGCATTTAGAAATTCGTAAAGCATGTAAGTCGGTGTATTCCGCCTTTACACTTCGGCGTAGGGAAGTGTCCGAAGTCCAACGAGTGCTTCATTTCCTCTCAACACATTCACTGATGGCCATAGTATTCGATATTCAACCTCCGTTCATGAGTGCTTCCATACCGAGATTTGATACAACTTGAAGCAGAGTGACAGAAGACAACCGGCTCGACACTGAGGGTGCAAAACAATAGCCAGCATATTTTCCGGTCGTCCACTACCAGCTCCAAGCACAACCCCCTAGAGTATCCCCAGACCATGGGAGATACTAGAATCAAAATCTGATATCTAGATCATGTTCCGGTGGTGTTGAATTTGACACTGCCGGCATCACCAACCGGCTCCCCGTACCTGATCCCGGCACCTGCTACCCCACATTCGGCGCGTGCCGGCCGGTTCCCCATTCGGACATGTCGACCGGCACCGGAATGTCTCACCTCCGGACTCTGCACGTGAGGTTCTCCTCTCCGGACTGTTGTCAACTGCAGGGCGTGCTCTCAGTATATATTGCATCTGCATAGATTGCTTTTGTCAGACCACAACTTCATCTCAAATCATCTCATCATCACTTATTTGCACACTCTAGTCGACCCACAAAGTCACCACAATGAGCCGTCTATCAGACTTCCGCCTCCTCTCTTTTGATGTCTATGGCACCCTCATCGACTGGGAGACCGGTGTCCTCAGTGGCCTCAAGCCCCTCCTCGAAGCCAATAATGCCTCCTTTTCGCGGGAGCACATCCTCACCATCCACCACGAGCTGGAGGTCGCCCAGCAGGTGAAGACTCCCGACATGAAGTACTCGGAGCTTCTCACCACGATCCACCCGCAGATCGCCGAGCATCTCGGCCTCCCCAAGCCCAGCGCTGAGCAGGACAAGGCCTTTGGCGATTCCATCGGTACCTGGCCCGCGTTCCCGGACACGGTCGAAGCGCTTCGACGGCTCGGGAAGCACTACAAGCTCGTGGTGCTCTCCAATGTCGACCGCGAGTCCTTCTCGGGCAGCAACTCAGGCCCGCTGCAGGGTGTCCCCTTTGACTTGATCATCACGGCGCAGGACGTGGGCAGCTACAAGCCCGACCTGCGCAATTTTGAGTACATGCTGCGCGAGGCCGAGTCCAAGTTTGGCATCCCCAAGGCGCAAGTCTTGCAGACGGCACAGAGCCAGTTCCACGACCACCAACCGGCCAAGAAGATGGACATCAAGTCGAGCTGGATTGAGAGACCCGGGGCTGTCATGGGTAACCGAGCGAGCCCCGTGTATAACTGGAGATTTGATACGCTTGGGGATATGGCGGATGCGTTGGAGAAGGAGCTTGCTGGCAAATAGATGATAAGAGATCAATTCATACATGTTAACTATATATTGCCCTTGATAATGCGCGTGAACGAGACTTAAGAGCCCTGTCCAACAACTATACTACGATGAATGATGTGAGTAGCTAATATGCATGCATCCGACGCTTTCCGGCCTCGGCCTCTTGTAGTCATGTTCCCCTTCATTCGACGTAAAGTTCACCTCCCCCTTAATGTAGTTCTTTGCATCAATGTTTTGCATCTATGTTTCATCGATGATGCTACAGTCAAGCAATTATATCGCTTCAATTCCCTAATTATTACTTGATCCTCATTAGAACGTTAACCACCTTATTCATTTCTGACTACAAGAGTGGAGTTAAGAAGTAATCTCCTGAATCAGATCAACAAGGCTCCGAACCAACTCCTTCACGACTTCATCACCCACAATCCCCTCCTGCCAAGTAAAACCCAGGCCAAGTCTACCATCCCTCCCCGATGCCGCGCTGACTTTAACAGCTCCCGAGCAGGCACTAGCGCTCTGACTAAACATGACGCTCTGAATCTGACGATCCTCAACCTTCAAGTCAGGCGCATCGTCGAACCCCCCAATGTTACTCAACTCCCACGCAGCCCATCTTTTCTTCCCAATCTTGCCAGACAGCCACCCAGATATATCTGGAACATGCTTTAGATAGCCCACCGGCATATCGGCGCCTCTTAATTGCAGGGTTTCGTCGATTATCTTCTTTGTGCGCTTGGCGTCCTTCCATATAGACTGGGATTCTCTGTTATAGACATCGCTCAGGGACCCGACGTAGCATCCTGCCGAGCGTTGGTCTATGTAATCTGGTAAGAAGCGCCGTAGGGAGACGGCGCAGTCCCCTTGGATGACGCTGTATTCCGAGGGGAGGACACGGAAGAAGGCACCGGCGATCAGCGACATGAGGGCTGCTGTTAAGGTGACGCCTTGCTCCTTGCACTTTTGTCGCAGAGAAGTGAACGATGATTGAGATATCCAGACAGAAGAGAATCTTGTCTTAACAGGAAGAGTTTGCGGCTTTCCGCTCCACCAATTCTCGGGCGGCTCACCGAGGCTTTGCTGGCCACGGACAAATTCAGGGGATGTTGGAAGGTCAACCATTGACTCTAGAGGAGGTAGTAATGTTTGCTGAGACCCTTCCAGCGTCTCCGTGGTGGTGCCATTGTCGTCAGAGGCTAGAGCGTACTCGAGGTCTTGGTGAACAATAGCTGCGCTCTGCGTATCCAGCAGCGAGTGGTGAAAGCAAAAACACAGGGAGAACCAAGAAGAATCATCGGGATTCCTGAGAATAGTGATCCTCCAGAAAGGGACCAATGAGTTGTCCTGCTTAAAAGGGTGGTTGTGCTGGCTTTGGATCAATTCGTCCAGGGTAGCATCTGAAGTTGCTCCAGGTCTGTAACCCGGTTTCTCGATGAAAGTGACAACTTCATTGAGATCAAGACAAGGCAAACGGACAAATCGTGGCGCAGTTGTCGTGTCTATAGGAACTGAAGATAGAATGGGATGCTTCGTCATTACAGCAGCCACGCTACGATATAGCGCGCCCGGAAGGTCTTTTCCATGGCGGTTGGAATACGTCGCCGTCACGCAAACGTTGGCGTAGATGCCAAGATGGCTACGCGTAGTCGAGTACTGCTCTGCAAGCCCTAAATCCCAGATCCACGTTAGATGATGATGCGATGTGCTTCAAGGCTGTGAGTTTCTCACCAAGGGGCCTGAGAGTTGGGAGTTGGTCAGCTTGTGAGGGTTCCATTGTCAGTCACGGAAGCTTTACAAGTCAAAATATTGAATGGAATCTGATTTCAGCAACGTATTCAGCAAGTATTCCCAAAATATAACACAGATATCCCCTTTCCCGTGTTAACGATGCCGGTCAACTAGCGTTGCCGGTGACCTTGTGCCGGCCCTTCACCTCCGACGCCCTCCCAATGACACCGGCACAAGCGGGGTCACGACATCCGTGACAATTGCTCTCCTCGAGCTGCTGCGTGTAGATCTCGTATAGATCTCTGTGACGGAACCGCTGATGAAAACCGCCGGTTGACTATCAGGCCGAATATCCCTGCATCCAATGTTGGCCTTCTTCCCACATATCCCCGTCGTACCACATGAGCAATGGCCTGGTTGGGCAAGCCTCCAGCACATTGCGGTACCTTTCAACTAAATCCTTCCACTCGCGGCCGTCTCTGGGAATCAGTCGAAAATCTTTTGGACCTGGACAGAGAATGAGATTGTCCACATTGGCCCGACCGTCGTGAGCAAAGTCTCCATAGGCAATCGCCTCGAGCAGAGGGGGTCCGTCTGGCCCGAATGCCCACTGGGCAAGTGATTCAAATGTATCCAGCAGATATATTGAGGAGGGGTGCTCGCGCTCGAGCTCTGACCTGACGTAGCCGTAGGTTGCAACATGGGAACTGTGGCAGTCGTTGAAATAGGGCCTGCTCTGGTTGTTATTTTCGTACATGTCCATGAGGCGAGGACCATGATCAACAGCCATGCTGTCAAAGAGATAAAGGTCGCGGCCTGTCTGTCGGATGTGGATGAGTCTCAGCGAAGGAAGGCTTGATGAAGTTTTCAGCATTAGCTCCTGTGTAACATATTAGTGTCTGAATCGCTCACGTCCTCTGTTTCTCTTACAGCTAGATCCGGGAAACAACACAAGCTGATACACTCAAGCTTGAGCTTCGCAATGGGATGGTGTAACGGTGGATGGTAGAGTCTGTCTTCGTGCTCAGTCAGACCTAGATTCGGCAGGTCAACATCTATTCCAGAGAGGAGCGACCGGTTATAATAACGGGTCGTATGGTGAAGCACAAGGCGTTTGAGTGATGCTTCGTGGCGAGAAACGTGTTCCCAAAGTGACCAGGCATCAAACGGCTTCGGGAGATTCAGACGGAGCTCCTCAAGCCCTCCACAAGCATCAATGAACTCTTCCAGCTCGTATTGTGCAGGTTTTCTCGGGAGGGTAGTGCTAGCGAACGTCTCCGTTTGAACTTGTGTAGTTTGAACTGAGATGTCCAAGTCATGGTGCAGCTCGAGTGTCTTCAACCTCACCGGCAGTCCCGTCTTCACGATGCGTTGGGTGAACGATGTCCAGCTTGGGCAAAGTCTGAGTGTTAGCGACCGGAGGATTTCAAAATTGATCATGTCCACCATGGCTGGCCCGAGAGGTGCGTGTGCGAGCACAAGTGAAGTGAGGGATCGAAATATTGGCTGGGGTGTGCACTGATGTAGCCTCAGAGCGTTACCAAAGTAGCCTGCGTTGTCATCTTCACCTTCGTGACTTTCATCGTAGATGTCGCTGCGCCTTCCCGCCCACCAGTACAGCAAGTCCAGCTCCAAGTTGTCAAGATGATGGGCGTTGTTCTTGATGGCGGCATCCAAGGTGCGATGGTCTCTATCAGCTGGCCCTGTCCAACAGATACTCCTGAGATTGCGAAAGCTGGAAAGGTCTACCCTTCCATGGTCCTCGAGCTCTTCGGGATCATCATAGTCACTGGGATGATAGCGAGAGCAGGTAGGGTCAGTAATTAGCCTGAGAGACCTTAGCGACTGGCGCATGTGTGTGAGAAGTCCACTTTCCCCAAGGATCGTTTCAGGGACGCAACATCCCATGTCCCAGCTGGTTCAACAGTCAGCTAGCCGTTGGCAGAAGTTAGGGTGCAAAGTGTATGGTTGAGATATCACCTGAAACTACGGAGTTGACCCTCCTTAAACTTCATAAGGAAGAACCTTCCCCGATCGCTGAGGTCTTCGAAGGGGCGTTCTCCCATGTCCTCTTGGCATTGTCCTGTCCCAAGCGGATAGGGGTAAAGAAACGGATAGAAATGAGGGCACCGCTCATCATCGGTAACTTGAAAGGGCGCGAAAAAGCGAAGTTCGAATGCAAGGGGAATGCGCGAGGCCGGGAGGCTGAAACAAGAGAAATCATCGAGCCTGGTCTCCTTCCACGAGCGGATAGTGACTGAGCCCCATAGATACCGGTAGACTGCCGCGCGAGTGCGCCTGGAAACCAACGACAACGACTTGAGGTCAACCTTGGGCAACTGTGATCTCTGGTTAGATGATGCATCCATAGACGTGCTTGTGGGACGCGGACCTGCCCAGCCACCATCTGGAGAACTTCTGTTGGAAACTTCTCCAGCATCTCAAGAGCTGAGTTGTGTTGAGTTGATGTAAGAGGAGAAGAGGAGAAAATGAGAAGGAGAGGAGAGAGAAAAGAGAGAAGATGAAAGGGGGGGACAGGGAAGAGAGAGAAGATGAAGAGCGCGAGGCTTAAGGGCAAGAGACAGAGCGACACTGATTCACAACCTACCCAGGAGGTTAGGATGAGGATAATCTAAACAATAGAAATTAGGATAAAGACATCCTAAGTAATAGATAACTCCCCGAAAAAACAAATGCGCCTGCCGTCATGTATATGTCGTGATAAAAGTCGTAAAGCCCACACCCTGCATCAAACGCCCTGCCCAAATCCATGATCAAACCATTCCCCAAGATCCGGCAAAGAACTCAACTCCGCATACCCAGGCAACGCACACCCATTCGTCTTAGCTGAGTACTGACTACCAACCGAAGACCCTCCAAACAAATTCATCATGGGATTATCCTGCTTCGGTAGTTGAAGTGCTTCCCCAGGGAGAATCTGCTGCATGGCGACCCAGTTCCTGAACTGCATGTATCCAGCTTCATCACACTTGGCTGACTCATCCTCTTTGTGGTTCAGCCTGTTGAATGCCGCCTCGAGACCTTCGACGGCACGTTTCTCGCAGCTGGTTGAAAAGACGCCCGTAGACATGTTTCTTAGAAGTTCCATACCCCTCTTGCTGGCATCCTGCAGTTGCCCGCTCTTGTCTGACACAGCCTTGGCTACCAAAGCCAGTACAGCAGCGCAACACGAGCTAAACTCTGTGTATGACGACTTGGAAAGACTTCCCTTGTCCTGAAGAATCTGACAAAGGTCAATGACAGCAACAGCACTACCAACACAATCATCAACCAGCTCCTTGCGCAACCCAAGCCACTCTGCGTCTTTCGGTTTGATATTCGACTCGTCAAAGATGAAGGACCGGCCGATGGAGATGTGGACGAGGTGGTAGGAGAGGGCGAGGTGGATGTTGGACCGGAATAGGGGACTTCCAGAGGTGAGGTCGCGGCAGTAGGTTTCGTCGGGGAGACTATGCCAGTAGTTCTGTAGTCTTTCCTTGACCTTGATGATGTTTTGAAAGGCCTTGACTCGTTGTGTCTTGTCGCTGTTTTTCAAAGCCAGTCTGCCCTTGATTAGCCCCCGAATGCTCACATTCAAAAGAAGGAAACTCACATTCCGTCTCGAGCATCCTCCATGAAAATCGTCAACTTCAACATGGCGAGATTGTTTTGAAAAGGGTTGACTCTCTCCTTCGGCTGCAGCTCAACCAAATCAGTCGGTAGGTTGGCGTCGATGTCTAGTCTTGAGATCGAAACTGGTTTCCCGTGAAGAATGCAAATCCGTCTGTTGAATATCAGTTACCGTCACAGTGTAGACAAACACCATACGTACCTTTCCAGTGTGTATGCTGTCCACCAAACCCTCTTTCTCAACTCAGCCTCCCGCGCAGACAACTCATCACCGCTCTTATGATGCATATTGCTCTGCGTAGCAACCTTGATGGCGATTCCAAAGTATGTGCAGGACAAGCCAGCAGGATCGACGGGTAGCACATAAATGCCCAAAAGAAGAAAAGCTTGAATGCTCTCGAGTGAAGCCATGGCAAGAATGTCGGGAATCATGTTGGACGCCTTGCGATAAAACGTCAATGCAAGGGCGTCATCCATCGTCTGACAGACACTGTAAGCCTCCCTCATGAGACCCCCGCAAGAACTCCTTGACGATGGCTGATACAGGTGGGCAAACTGCATCCCGAGGGCAAACACCATGAGAGCAGTGCAGACCCAAGGGGCATCGTTGATTCCCACCCGTGCAGATGAAGAGTAAAACTGGTCCAGCCTCTGCCGGAGTGTTTCTTCGTCGACGTAAAAGTAGTTTGTCTGAGCAAATTCAAAAAACACGTTGAGCAAGATGAGGGCTGAGTGGGCGGGTGGGAAGAGCGAGACGGCTTCTAGGACGACGGCGTCTCTGGAGAGGAGGTGGGTAGAAGGATTTGATTCTTCTACTGCGGTTTCTGGGCTTGGACACTGAAGGATCAAAATGTTGGTATTTGTACTTTGGTGGACTTGCGTAGACGTACCTCGTAGTTGGGATCATCGAGTTCATCCCTGACTTTTTGCTGTACTCTCCGAGAAAAGTCAGAATGTGAGAATTCCGCATGTACTTGCAAGACATTAGCTTGTTATCCATTGTATAGTCATATCATGACCACTTACCGCTCGAAGCCGGAGTCAAAGCATCCATAGCATCCTCCCTCCCATCACTACTCCCATCATCAACCTCAACATCCTCATCCTGCGCAAAGTTCCCAACAACCTCCTTCAGATTCTCCAAACTACACTGCTCCAACCCGGTATAGTACCGAGCAATCTGCTCAAGAGCCTGGATCCTCTCAATCTCGAAAAAGGCAGAAGAATCGGCTGCAGCGCGGTTCCCAGGGCAAGTCTTGCTTGTAGATGCAGCACGTGAAACGCGGGTTCTCCTGAAGCTGTTGCTGAATTGACATGAACGACCTGATTTCTTGCATCTGTCGCAGGGGACGGTGCCGATGCATTTTTCTTTGAGACGGCGGCAGTCGTCGCATCTAAATATGTGAGTTTTGAGCAGATCCGGAGCATTTAAATGATATACATACGCTCGTGTTGCTCTTCTGGGGCTTTTGTTGACTCTTGGCTGCGGCTTTGCCTGTGACGCCGAAGGATGCCGGTCATGAGCCGTCATATTTCGACCCTGCATGATTTGGAGTAATGTATGCAGCTGACGTGACAAAATGAACAAAAATCACCAATATCAATGTGCCGGTTCAAGTATAAATGCCGGAATTCAATGTCCAGAACCGAGAAAAAAACAGGATCAAAGGACAACAAAAAGACGGAGAATGATGGGATATATGTGCCGGTGGGCAAGTCACGGCCCGGTCGCTGGCCTCACCAAGCTCCGGTCCCCGGGTTTTTCGTTTCGCATACACAAGAGACAAGAAGAAAAAAAAAACATGTGACCTCGACAGAATTGCCTGATTCCAGCGTCTTGCATTCTGGTCAGTTGCCACCATCGAGCTAGGCCTTCCACAGCCTCCTTTTTGTCTTTATTACCCGCATCGCCACTTGCAGGTTCTCCTGTCTCTTGATCTGTAGGTGGTCACCCCCCCGGCTTGCTTCCCCGGAGACACCCTCCACGAACGGCGACGTCACATGTAGTTTGGGGCTTAAATGCTTGGCCTGGATGGACCTGGACCCTGCCTGGCTATCCCGGAAACGGAACGGCCAGAGGTTGCCGGCGGGTCTTGCAGGAGGGATCGTCATGACATGTTGTTGTACCTGTCACCGGCCCGGCACACTCATGGCTGAACCAGCCCATGATGCCCTCATCGACCCGGATATGAACCTGAGCTGCCATAATCACCTCTCTGATTCAAGTTTGACCGCCATGTGTTGAACCGACATCTCATCCAGAAACATGTCAAGTCCTATTCCCTACCCTAACCTAACCTATGCTCGCTCTAAGTACTCCCAATGACCCATCCCAATTCATGGTTCTGTCCTCCTCGACGCCTCTAGATAGTACTCCCAATCGCGCGACCGTACAGTGACTGGCGGGAAAAGCAATCGACCTGGCTGTCCCTGTTTCTCTTCTCCTTTACGAACCTCCCCCTTGTAACTTCTCCCTGTCCTCTTGGGGGCCCCAATTACTGCTCATCATCCAGGCTCTATCCCTCAAACAGATTGGAGACCCCCTCCAGTCCATCCGGCGTCGTCTTACGCGCCACCTCCATTCCTGCTCTGGTCGCCCCCGGCCCCGACTGAGGCTCAACCATGAACTGCTGTGCCATCTTGCTTCGGCCGCTTCGCTTACGGCTCGATCCTCCAAACCCACTGCTCTTGGGCAGCTTGCCCATCTCCGAAACACTGACCCCCTTGAGGTCCTTCAGAAGGTCAAGCACCAACGCTCGTTGCTGTCGCGCGTGTGATGCAGGCTTGGCCATGTAAGCCGAGAGCCGATCCAGATCTGCCGGGTTGACATTGGGCAACGATAGTAGCACATCTCTAGGTGTTGTCGTGATTGGGCTGTAAAAGACCACAATGGCTGCGATCAGTGCGGCAAGCTCCTTCTGGAGCTCGACAAAGTACGGCTCGTGGAATGACGTGATGCACGCCTTGAGCACATCCAGTGAGATGTATTCACGGATAGCGTTGGAGATCGAAGGAGGGATGGGGAACTTATCCCCAGCCAGCTGTCCGTCAAGCGGGCTCTGCACCACCGACTTGGGCACTTGGCCATCCACAAGATGAAACTCGGGAACCAGCGAGATGAACAGTCGCAGAATCATACTGCAGCAACGTGTATCTCGCATCCGAATGCCATGAGTGCAAAAGACAAGCAGCGGCTCCACCACCTGCTGGTGGATAAGGCAGAATCGTCGAAGAGTTGGGTAGTTAGACTCAGGCTCTGGCTCTGCCTCATCGCCTGCCGTCTCTGAATATCCCATCAAGGGACCGTCTGAGAATCAGTTAGTTTGGTTGACCACGGCCCATCGAGATAACAACTTACTGAGCTTGGTTGGGTCCAAAAAGTCAGCAACCATCAACACTGCTGTATATGTCACCTGGCGTAAGATGCTCTCTGCCTTCATCTCTTCCTTCAAGCCCGCCTCGCCATCTGCAGCCACCTGCTGCTGGCGCTCCATCTTTTCCCACTCGCCGTTGATCTTGGCATCCATTTGCTGGAAGCACGCTGCCAGGAGTTGTGGGAGGAAATGCTCTCGGTAGTCGACAGGGCAGTCATCAACCAAGTACCGCACCAGGTTCAGAAGATTGCTCTGCTGGTGCGTAGACAGCCAGACCGAATCAGCAAAGAGAGCCTTGGATAGCGGTGCCGAGAGTCCTTCGAATCCGTAGAACTGCCTCTCCAACCGGCTCATGCAGTAGATGATGGCATAGGCAGTTTCTCGGACAAATCGAACCGACCCGCGGATCGTCGAGGCGAGACCCTCGATCGTGTTCTTCTTGTCCATAACCCGCGCGTAAAAGTCGTCTTTGCTTCCTTCTGAGATGCCAGCCTGCCAGAACCGATCACTCAGAACCCGGTTGACCATTGGTCGCATCTCGAGAGGCAAACCAGCCCAGTTATCTGGGTTGTGCGAGGCATGCGCAAAGCTCAGGAACTCAAGGAGGTCTGCCAGGATGTTGGAGAAGCCTTCCTGCCAAAGAGCATACGACGCCTTGAAGGCGGCTGATGACTTGTCGAGCCGCTCGACAGAGAATGCGAGGAAAGACTTGGTCGATCGAAGTGGGAGAAGCTTCAAACGCTCCTCAAGCTCGTTCTGAAGCGCCAAACCTTCTGCATCAAGCTCGCGTGAGCCCCAGTCAGAAATATCATGCGCACGTCGGCTGGCCAGGTAGTTCTGAGCCTTGTCCAACCCCAACAGCTCGCAGAAGTTGCTGTACGATTTAAGAGCGGTTTGCACGTTCTCGTTTTGCCACTGTGCCTTGACGGGATCAATGAACTCTCGAAGTTTTTGGATCTTGGCCTGAGTATCCACACTCGTGGCTCGATGTCTGCCATACTGTCAGTCTTGCTATGGGACTAGCCGTCCAGTTTCATGACGACTTACATGATGATGAAGAGAAAGCTCTTGTATGCTATGGACCGCTTCTCATCAAGCGATCCTGATGACATCATTTCGTTCACTCTGTTCTCGATTTGATCATAAACACCCTGAGATGGGTTAGCACGCATCTGGAGGAGTGTCCGAGTGTCTCACCAAAAGATGGTCTGGCATTTCCGACGCCAGCCTCTGCAACTCTACCATACTCTCTCCTTGCAAATCTTTGATGGCATCATTGAAAGCACGGTACTCTGGCTGAAGAGCAGGCCATGTAAGCAAGATATGCTCCAAAACTTTGAGCATGAAGGTGGCGTTCTTGTTTAGTGCAGTCGTAGAAAAAAAGACGAGCAATTGCAAGGTGCGTTTCCGGATCATGGGGTCCTCGAAACTCATCTCCAGCAGCTTGTTGCACCAGGTCTCTAGGTTCGCTTCTAGTTCTGGTCCCTGCTGTTGATGCTCTGCTGGGCGATTCTTGCGCCACTTGGCATAACCCTTGAGGGTTGCCTCGATAACCGTGAATTGAGAGTCAACTCGCAGAACCGGCATCGAATGCTTAAAGTACGTCTGTTTGTCCAAAGGAGGCTGTCCGTCATATAGGTGTTGTAGCAGTTCCTCTGTGCGGCCGAGGATATGTGAGATTGCATCGACAAGCTTCAACTGCACGATGGCCTCGATGACCTGAGAACTGTATCTGCGGTAGTTTCCTAGGAAAGCGTGTCGTTCTGGGATTGTATCGGTGTCCTCCATGAGGAAGAGGAATGTTGGCTCCTGCGTATCCTCGGGCAAGTTCTCATATCGTACCAGTCTTGAGCTGCAAATCTCCAAAAGTTGTCCGATCAATGGAGAAACAAGCTCACTGGGACCGATTGATCGCATGCTGAGAAGTCGTGTCCAAGTAACGAGGACTGGGATCGATACCATCAAGCTCTGGTGCTGTACCACCTGGACTAGGAGCTGTAGGAATTCTGGCTTCGCAGCTTCAGGGGGGAGGCTCGGGAACTTTCGGTGAAAGTAGTCTCCAAGACAGGAGAGCATCTATGATGATTGTTAGTGAGCGCCTAGGCTGACAGCCATCTTACATACCTCGGATAGCTTCTTGAGGGTTTGGTATTTGTCCTCGTCAATATCCTCCGGGTCTACAGCCGACCATTCAAAGAGGCGCTGACATAGTTCAATGGATGAGCGACTGTACATGGGGGCAACCAAGTCTCGGAACTCGCTGTCTGAAAAGTTTGTTCTGCAGTACAATGCGTGAAGGGCTTCAAGGGCAGCCTGCGACTCAGTTAGTACCCAGCATCTCAGATAAAATGTGGTGTTGTACCTTTTGGATAGCTACCTGGCTCGAGGCGAGACCAGCGCACATAACCTCAACACATCGAGCAGCAGAGACTGCTTTCGGAATGGCCCACGGCATAAGGGACAGGAACACGGAAAAGCCCTTGAGTATGCACGACTTGACTTCGTCATTGTCCTTTGGCGCCGCATTGAGGCACCAGTCCAGGAAGCTGGACAGGCGAGTGAGCCAACCATCATCACCGTGTCGCACGGGTGGCCCAGGTTGTCGATTGGGAAACGCTTCGACCAGTACCGCGGTAGGGGTGAAGATCTCGACGCACGCCTTGCTGAGTACTCCTTCTCGGAGGGCAACCACTGAGTCATCGCCCGTAAAGACCTCGTCCGAGAGGTTCTCGAGGACAAACATGACAAGCTCTTTGTGCACCGACGAGTCAGGAATCTCCCACAGCTGGTAGAGCATGGCGTCCATATCCATCCACTCGGCGCCCCAGCATCGCTTGGCGATCTCAACCCAGAGCTGGGCAGTCTTGTTCCTCAGGTATGACGGGTCCTCTCTTGACACAGCCTGACCCAGGTTCAGGACCCAGCGCCGCACGGCGTCTGCCTGCTCCTGGTTGTATGATGTCCAGCGGTATCTTATAGCATGCTCGAGGAGGGAGAGGGCGTAGTGTCGGACGACGGGGGACTGCGACTTGTCCGAGGCGAGGTTGTAGCCTTGCATGGGGGCTTCGGGAATGTCCTTGACCTCCTCGAGGAAGGACTGGGCCTGGCGACGGGCATCGTTGGTCGAGTACGGGCTGTGGACGACCTCGAGGGCCTGGTGTATCTTGGTGAGAACCTCAGAGTCACCGCCACCTCCGGCCGACGGCAGGGAGCTACCGTTGGCCTCCATCACGTTATCGTTTGTCGCCGATACGCGGGCGGTCGATCGCTCGATGGGATGGGCGGGTTGCGATGCACTACACGGAAGCAGCGAGGCGCAGAGGAAGAAGCGCGCGCGATCTACGCAAAGGGCCTATAAAGCAGATTCACGGTTTGATTCGGGCCGAGATCATGAGGTAGTCGAAGGAGATTGTTTGCTGTTTGCTGCTCGCCGTTCGAGGCTGTTTGCGACAGTAACCGAAGTTGAAGTGGATGCGGGAGAGCAAGACGGACGGGGGGGACCAAGATGGATTAAAAGCAAGCAATCAAGCAAAAGCAGAGTGAATGACGCAAGAAATGACAGAAGTCAATAAAGATTCGAAGCAAACTTGTAGAGCGAGGGCAGTTGGTTAAAAAAAGAGAGAGGGAAAGGTTGAGATCAAAGTTGCTGACCAAAGCTGTCTTTGACGATAGATGGTGCTGTGCTGGAGAGAGGAAGAAGTGTTGGGCTAAAATTCAAAAGCTCAGGTTGAGTGAGAGAGCCGAAAGCGACAGGCCGTCCAGCGCTGGACCTAAAAATGGCGGCGGGGCACGACAGGGGGGGGGTTGGACAAAATATAAGGGACAGCTGAGCGAATGACGGTCAAAGGGTCAGCGCAACAAAGAAACGTGAATGAGTGAAAGAGAGTGCAAGAGAAAGATTAAAGCTGTGTAACCATCGTTTGCCTCATCTTTAATCTCCGCCCCTACGTCATCATCACCGCCTTGTCTGCAACGTGGTGCATCTCGCCTCACCACGAGTGACCATCTTTTTCTTCCACCCCTCAGCCAGCTTCCAGATGCATGTCCCTGTGGCCCAGCTCCCTGGGGCCGCCCCCTTCGCCCCTTCTTCCAGGCGGTTTCCAGGTTCAGGTTTGTCTTGCAGGGGGGGCTGGGGCGATTCAGAGGCTGCAAGGCTGAGAGGGATGGGACGACGAGACTCCGATCCAAGACTCCAACAGGCTCCATTTTCAACCCCGCGTCGCCCCGTGAGGGGGGCCCGGGCATTTGATCGTCACGCATATGACTGATTTTGTCCACCGGCTTGTGGTTGTCAAGCGTGCATTTCATTTCATCCATCCCCGTGAAACACGGTTGAAAGGAATCTAGAGCAAGCAAGATAATCAGCGATTGCATTGGTTGGCATGCAGGGATGCTGATTTTGAGGAAATTCATGCGCTACTGAAACTTGACTGGTTGACAGCTGGTTCTTGCACGTGGCAGAACAGTCTGTTATCGCACTCAATCAACCACCAATGAATATTCAACGAAATCTTTGATACTCCTTAATTCTATAAACCTCATGACTGGGGCACATATTCCCACACACAAAGCAACTTGTCATAGAAGCTGCTAGACACGCACCGCAGCCCATCTCCAGCACCCTCCTCCCGCACAAAGTCGCTCCCGTAGTTCATGCTCTTGTGCTCTTCAAATCTTGCAAGCACAGTACAACTCCACTCCTGTTCTTCTTTGACCTCCAGGTCTATCAACCTGGCACCTGCGTGCATGCATGATGCGAGGATCCGCACTTTGATAGACCCTGAGTCCTCTTTGATGTTCACCAAGTCAAGTCGCCAGACTCCGCCTCCAAGGTTCTCCTCCAGCACCAGCTCAACTCTCTTCATTCCAAAGGTATCGTGAAGATCGTGGATGATGAAGACGCGCAAGTGGTCATCATAACTTCCCGTCACAACCACTCTTCCATGGTCTTTCACAAACAGAGGAAGCGGCAGGATCGCTGTGACGCCTGCAGTATGGGTTCCTTTGATCGTCATGGGAGGATAAGGTTCCTCGCAAGGTGAATCCGGGTCCTTTGTGTCCCAGATGCATGATGTATAGCGAAGCATAGAGTCGTCGCCGCCACAGTATGCTGTCACTTGTGCCTTTGCATGATCCGACTCGGCTGTTCCTGGAGAAAAGGCGATGCACCACGCCTCAAGAGAGTTGGGGATATTCAGGTCAGCATACTGCTCAGTGATGCAAAACTTGTCGTCCAGACGTAACAATCTCGCAGAGCTAGTAGAAGTAGTGACACCTATCAACCTTGGTATGATAGGATGCCAGTTGCATTGCAGGAACAAGACGTCCTCTCCAATGTCGTCACATCGGCTGGTCGCAATGTGTTCTAGAGGCGATGAAGCATTCTGAGTGGGGTCCAACTTGAACACTGCAAGTGTCCCTGTGCTCGATACCACGGCTAGAATATCCCCAGACTCTTTAGAAGGGTGAAATCGAAGGTCCAATATGGCCGATGGTTGCGAGACGGTTTGAACTAGGTCACTTGACCATTGTAAGCTTGTCCGTTGACAGGGGCAGAGCAGCACTTACAGCTCCGTACCATTTAGCTTAAAAACAAGCAAACTGCCATTCCGACTCTGAGGAGTCTTGGCTGCAGATACAGACTCATCATCTTCTCCTTGAGCCTCTTGCGTATCGTCCTTTTGAAGATTATACGTCCCCACCACAAAGAACTCTGGATGCGCCGGGCAGAACTGGATACAGCTCGGTGGAAGGTCCAAAGTCAGTGAGACCTTTGAGGAAACAAGGTTCAGGTTGTCCATTATTCCCATTCCCCCCCTCTTTGAGTAAGCGAAAAGGAAAAGGCTGGTACTTTGGTATGTCGAAAAACAGACAAGGTTTTTCGTCAGAGCAGAGCGAAGCAAATCAACGGCGAACGGATGGAGTCTATCCGCGGCGGGGCAAACGGGTGGCTTGCCGTCTGCCGGGGTCGGAGCTGGTCAAGCTCCTCCGGTTCGCGTTTGAAGGGACGCGGTACGAGGACATGGGGGATTTGTAAAGCTCAAACTGGCTCTATCATACTGTTGTTATCTCAAGCTTATCAATTGATCCTTTCTTGTAAAATTTGTTTGTTTGCTGGTGCCGTGTCGCCAACCGTCAAAGAGCTCCTTCAACTGCCGGCTCCCTAGCGTCTCTATCCCCGTCATAACTAAACGCGAACTTGCTTCTGCGAGTTCCTTGTCAAGAGGCGCCTCCTCCTTTACCTACGTCAACACGCAATCAACACCGCCAGCCTCATAAAACATATTTCAGCGCTGATACCCTCTTGTTTCTCTTTTTTCTCTATTTTTCAGGGTCCTTTTAAGCCTGCTCCACTCTTTCCGGCACTTCCTAAGGGCAAACGCTTGCCTCTAGGCATCTTCATCCACCTAGTATCAGACCCTATCATCGTTAGGCAGCTCTATCGTCTCTGCCTATCCGGCCATTCCTATAAATTCGACATCATGGATATCTCCGATGATTCTGATTTCTACGGTAACTTCAACCTTTCCCAACCATCAGACATCAACTTACCTGGTATAGGCGACGAGGAAACAGTCATGAACCTCCAGCAACGTGTCCAGGACTTCGACGTTGACGCCTGGATGTTTCAGCAGCAAGAGAACCCCGGGAGGGCTGTCCCTCGCAGCACCCTCGTCGGCGACACCTCCCATCTTCACAACCCTTATGCCGGTGTTCCATACGCATGGCAGCTCACAGAGACCGTGGACGAGTTTCTTGTTCGACTACCTCCCAAGACGACAGAACTGTCAGAAGAAACCCCATGGATCTTCATCTGCAACCCCTACATCCCGCGAGTGGAAAAGGCCAAGGCCCAGAACCAGTTTAGCAAGGGTAATGAGGACGAGGCCCCCGAGGAAGAGGGAAGTAGAACAGCCCTTGTCGTTGAGGGCGGGTACGAGAGACTTCAAATCGCGTCTAGGTTTATACAAGGCATCCCGAGGAATGTGCCCATATCGGTACAGGAACGAGAGGCCAGCAAGGAAAGGAAGAGCGCGGCAGAGGACATACTGCAGCTGGCACACGCCGCCAAAGTCCGCGCAGGCAAGGTACGTCGACTGGAAAACACTCACCTAAGCCTCGCTAACCCATCTAGTGGATGCTCTTTTGCCCTCCGGCAGAGGTCAACGACGTATGGGACATAGTGGCCAAGGCAACAGCCAACAACGAACTCGGTATTGCCGCAAAGGTCGCCCCCAAGCCTGTCGACGAGGATTCTCGGAGGGATCGACTCATCTGCGTGTACACGACCGATTTCTCAGACAAGGCAGATGTTGGTCGGGTTCTTCAAAGGCTGAGAGAGCTCAGATTGGTAGAGGCTCGAGGGCGGCCAATCTACTACAAGCCAGGTGAGTCATTGTTGCCTGCCGGAAGATTGAAGCTTACTCACATGCATAGATGCGTACACCTACATCGGAATATCTTCTGGGAACATTTGGGGCCTAAAGGCGTCCATCTATAGCTCAAATGACATATTCAGGAGCTAAGCAGATGGCTGGTATGGGAGCGAAGGAGGAACAGAGATATGAAACCTGGGGCATGACTTTCTGAAAATCAGGGTACATTGTGTAAAGACACCAAAGATATCCATGAAATCATAACATCGTGAAAACCAACAACAAATACCAAACGCCAGCTTTCAAGACGCTGAAGCTGATCCTATGCTTCGCTGATATGCCATCCTTGATTCTGCGCCAACCTGATCCCCAATGCTTCCGTGTGAGCCCGTGTCAAGCAGAGCCAAAGAGCCGTATAAAACGCATGGTACAAATACAAGCAAACAGATCACACTCATAAATTCGTAAAATGCTACGCGTGCATGTCGAGAATATCGAGATCATTCGGGCTGGCGTCGGGATCGATATACTTGAGCGGCAAGACAAGTCGATACGCGCTGTTTCCGTTGAGGTAGTAGCGGTGCAATTTCTTAGACCGCAGGAAGCCAAGCTGCTCATACAGACGCATGGCAGGAACATTAGTCTCCTCCGTCTCGAGGACAATCTCGTCGGCTTTGCGCTTGGTCATGGCGTCAATGGCCTTTTTGACAAGAGTCGTGGCGATGCCATGGCCACGGAAGTCGGATGCAACGGCCAGCATGGCGATGTAACCCCGCCGTGTAGGGTTAGAGTGAGAAGCATGGATTTCCAGCTTGCAGATGATGACGCCGATGAGAGACGAATCAACGGGGTTCAGCGCCTGGAGAACATTGTTAGAGAGCTAGTGATTAACATAGGCGGAGAGAGGTCTGACCATGAAGCAGAGGTGTGCCCACTGGCACAAAAAATAGCGGTAGACATAGATGCTGTAGGGCTCACTCAAGTCCTTGGAGATGAGTGCGCGGATGGCGGGCAGATATTGGGCCTCGAGAGCATGTTCGTATTGGACGTAGCGCAGTTCGCCAGGGAGGTTGTCAATTTGGGTAAGGTCCATGGGAAATAGGGGTCTCTGTGGAGAAGAGCTATTAGGCCGGTGCTTGTTTGGTCGGTGAGTCTGCAGCGGGAATTTGTTGATGTCCTTGTCTTGAGGTTGTTGAGATCTCGGATGTCGAAATGAGACCAGATCCAAAGTCTTTAGTGAGGGGCAGAAAGATGGAGCTTAGCCGGTATCGGTCTGTGCTTGCGGAGGAGGGGTAAAGAAGAGTGAGTCTTCAGAGGCCGGCAAGAGTCATAAGATGTGGGAGGGTGGTTGAGATTTGAGGGTTTGGGGGTTCAGGCTGAGGTGGCGATTTCTTACAAACAAGGTATTGGTGGACATCCAGGCAGGACAATTGTGGATGGATGTCATCGTGCGTGGGCTGCGTTGCCGGCCAGCAGCAAGCCGCGTTCCTATGGTGCATGACCACGAGGGCAAGGCGCGCAGGGCAGTTGGCGGTTGGCAGGGGACTCTGCAGCGGACAGAACACCTAGCTTCTCCTCTTTGGGCCCTCCGAGAGCTCTCTCAGCTCTGAAGAGTGTGGAGGGGGCGGGGCAATCCCAAAATGCAACCCGACCTGAAGCCACGGGCACATCTCATGGCACCGGAGTCCGGTGCGGATGGCGGGTGGGGGCGGCGTGGGCGGACCGCTCAGTAAGCGCTGGAGCCAATCGCGACTCGGAGGTTTCGGGGGTCGCTAAGGGCCGATTGCTCCATGGCCACAGCTACCGGGCCGGGTCTCGACTCTGGATGCAGTACAACCCCAAGCGAAGGGAGGCTTAGAGGCTGTCCAAGCTTTGTGATGGATGGTAGAAGAGCAAGGGAGCTTCCGAAGAGCTTTGACTCATCAGGAACCCCTGTAATTTAAGGCCTTGAAGTCTCGTGCCTCCTGCCTCATGCCTTGACTTTGACGTCAGGTGCCTGCCTATCAGGCACGACTAGCATGTCTTTTTGCTTGGACCTTTCATGTGAAAGACCAGACGCGACTCCTGACGAGGCGCAATTGTTACCACGTTGCCATTGACTTTGTCGGTTTATCATTCAGGGGCCATTTCTTTCAGAGTATTTTATTGGTGTCGATCGTCTCACCTGAAGCTCCCTTACAGCTGCTGCTGATAATATTGTACATACCCTTCGGACCTCGCAGCCCCCGGTTTTTGTTTTAAAGCACGCGCCCACATGGGCGTCATAGCTACGTGCGATTCTTAAAACATCAGCTCTCCCAGGCTCTCTTCTCTCCATTTCGCTCACCCACAAGAGATTGAACCAGACGGTGCCTCTCAAGAGGCCCGCTCCCTACTCGACATCATGGCGACTACTCTGCGACGTCGCAATGTCCAAGAGACCAAAGCCGCCGATAGCGACGACACCTCAAGGGACGATAGCCCTACGCCTAACCCAGCCACCCAGGTCCATGTCGTCGAGCATGTTGTTACCAAGACCCGCAAGCGCCGTAATACCTTCATTTTCCTGCTTGGTAGCTTGTTTGGCATCATCGCCGCCGGCTTCTTCGCTTCAAGCAATGACCTTATCGAGTTCCCCGAGTTCACCGACTTGTCCATGGACAGCCTGCTGGATGCGCTCCCCGCCGGCTTGGTCAAGGACATGCGCGATCTTATCCAAGGCGAGCGCGAGTTTGCCGAGACATATGAGTCCTTTTCTGTTGGCACAAAGGCTCGCGCTGAGGGCTTGGAAGCGTACCACCCCATGATCATGATTCCCGGGGTCATTTCTACTGGACTCGAGTCGTGGGGAACCGCCAACATCTCGAGACCCTACTTCAGGAAGCGACTCTGGGGCAGCTGGACCATGATGAAGGCTCTTGTCATGGACAAGGAGGTCTGGAAGAAGCACGTCATGCTCGACAAGAGGACAGGTCTTGATCCACCCTTGGTCAAGTTACGCGCCGCCCAGGGATTTGATGCGACTGACTTCTTCATTACCGGTTACTGGATCTGGAACAAGATTTTTGAGAATCTTGCCTCAATCGGCTACGATCCAACAAACTCTTTCACAGCCTCTTATGATTGGCGTTTGTCTTATCCCAACCTCGAGGTTCGGGATCGATACTTTACCCGACTCAAGTCGTACATTGAAATCGCTGTCGCTGTTGATAACAGAAAGGTTGTGCTCGCGTCGCACAGCATGGGGAGTCAGGTCCTCTACTACTTCTTCCATTGGGTGCAGTCGGAGCAAGGCGGCCGTGGCGGTCAAGATTGGGTTGAGCATCACATCGACTCCTGGATCAATATTAGTGGATGCATGCTCGGCGCAGTCAAGGATCTGACTGCCGTTCTCTCTGGCGAGATGCGAGACACAGCCCAGCTAAATCCATTTGCCATGTATGGGCTGGAAAAGTTTCTCAGCAAGGAGGAGAGGACCGAGATCTTCCGCGGCATGCCAGGACTTTCGTCTATGTTGCCTCTTGGCGGCGAAGCCATCTGGGGCAACCTGACCTGGGCGCCCGATGACTTGCCTGGCCAGAACTTTTCATATGGATCATTGTTGAACTTCAGGGCTGGCTCAAACTGGACAACACCGGATCGTAACTTCACGGTTGAGGATTCCTTATCGTACCTGCTCAACACGACTGAGGACTGGTACCAGGATCAGATCAAGGGAAGCTATTCACATGGTGTCGCGCACACCATCGCTGAGGTTGAAGCCAACGAGTTGGACCCCAGGAAATGGATCAACCCTCTCGAGACCCGGCTACCTCTTGCACCAAGCTTGAAGATCTACTGCTTCTATGGTGTTGGCAAACCCACCGAGCGAGCGTATTACTACCGGCCCCCCGATCAGCCTCTGATGACAAATCTCAACATCACAATCGACACAGGCTACACTGATGGCGAAGTAGACCACGGCGTGATTCTGGGAGAGGGAGATGGCACAGTGAATCTCATCAGCGCAGGCTACATGTGCAATCGTGGCTGGCACATGAAGCGATACAACCCAGCAGGGGTCAAGGTCACGGTAGTTGAGATGCCTCACGAACCGGAACGTTTCAACCCACGAGGAGGGCCTCGGACGGCTGACCACGTCGACATTCTGGGGCGACACAACTTGAACGAGCTGGTGCTGCGAGTGGCTGGTGGGAAGGGTGACACAATCACAAACAATGTCATCAGCAACATCAACGAATATGCAGCCAAGGTCAAGATCTACGACGACGATGAAGAGACGGACAAGGATAATGGGGCGGGTTCATAGAGTGAGCTACTCGACACTATGTTGGTTTACACAAGAGTAGCCATGTGCGGTCTTTTGGTTTGGCGTTTGGGAGTATTCTTGGTCACCAAGAAGGGTATAGAACATTTGATTGACAGTCTGATACCCTCGCATGCGCTGAATGCACCATTAGGGGTCGAGGCTCGGGGAGATTCATGAGTATATGTATCGTCCTTGGATTGATTCACTGTGGTGTTGGTGATGCCGAATTCGGCCCTTGAGAAGTGTGGCGGTGCGGCAGCTACACCAGCCACACCCATAAGAAATTCAGCGCACGCAGACAGTTTATCATTCTCTGAATGGATGTTAGGTGGTTCCGCCAAGCCAACGTCCAACAGGCCCCAGATGAGGTCACGGTACAACGGCTGCTGTAGTGACAGTCGGCCACAGTAATCCATCCCGACCCCGCCACCTTGATTCTGGAACACGAACTTCCTTTCGCAGCTCGATCTATCCCATCCCGTGTCAGGAGATGACCGTTGCGCCTGCGCCTGCGACTGCCCCAAGAAGCCATTGTCAGTTGGCCCGTCGACTCGTCGTCTATCCAGCGTAAACTCGCCCGTCGATAGTAACTGCGGATCCAGCCTCGGCAGCAGGACCCGATGCATTGGCGGTTGTGCCCACAGAAAATCGAGGACTATGGCAGATTTCGACGACGCTCCTCTCTCTCCTGAGGATGAAGAACAGCTCTGGACTGGTGGGTTTGGATGACGGCGCGCATCTGCCGCCGAGAGAACTGGCCTGCAGCGAATTGTACTGACACCATGTGCTTGCAGAACTCGGAAAATGCGTCTCGAGCAAGTGCGAAAGCCACGAAACGATCGACGATGCCCTGCGCACCTGGGTAGAACTGACCACCCGTCTCCGCGACCACTTCTGCGAGTCTCAGGATGAGATCATCACCTGTGCCCAGATGCTCCTCGCCAGCGATCTGTTCCAGACCAACAAGGAATACGTCCGCACCCAGATCATCTACAGCCTCCTCCAGGAGGACGAGATCGGACCGCTCCACGCCATCGCCTGCTTCCTCCTTCTCGATGGTTGCCAGGACGAGACCATGTTTCCCCGCATGGTGGGCGAGGCGTGCTTCCCCCGCCTCCTTGAGCTCATCAATGGCCGTCGAGACGCGGATCCGCGTTTGCATCGACTTTTGCTGCAGCTCATGTACGAGATGTCGCGTATGGAGCGGCTTCGAGTCGATGACTTGCAGGTGGTCGACGATAGCTTTGTCCACTACCTGTTCCGCTTGATTGAGGAGGTGTCTGACGATGTTCATGATCCCTACCACTATCCTACGATAAGAGTTTTGGTGAGTAGCAGAACATGATACTAGCGTGCGGTGGCGACTAACATGAAAACAGCTTGTCTTGAACGAACAGTACATGCTCGCATCGACCGACGCCGCCAACGATCCGTCCTCACCCTTGACCAACAGAATTGTCAAATGCCTGAGTCTACATGGTCCGTTCTTCAGGACTTTTGGGGAGAACATTATCCTGCTTCTAAACCGAGAAACGGAGACTTCGCTACAGTTGCTTATCTTGAAGCTGTTGTATCTCCTGTTCACAAACAAGGCGACATACGAATACTTTTACACAAACGATCTGAGGGTGCTCCTCGACGTCATCATCCGAAACCTCATGGACCTACCGGACGAGAAGATGTCTTTGAGGCATACCTATCTACGAGTCCTGTATCCGTTGTTGGCGCACACCCAACTGAGCCAGCCGCCACACTACAAGCAGGACGAGATCCTCAGGGTGCTAAACATCCTTCGAGGGTCGCATAATGTGCATTTTGCGCCAGCTGACGAGACTACATTGCGTCTGGTCGATCGTGTTTCAAAGGTTAAATGGATTGAAGAGGTGGAATCGCCCACGCAAGGGTCTGGTGAGGCAGAGGTAGCACGCAGATTTTTGGGCATCAGTCTGTCACGCTCCGACACCGCGAGTAGTATCAGCGTAAGCGACGTGGCAGCAGTTAAGGAGAAGCCCGGCGTGCAGACGCCGAGCCGCGCAGGCGAAGAAGCGGATGCCGATGGCTCAGAGGAGGGCGTCACGATGGCATCTAGGCCCAAGAAGCCTCTACCAGCAGTACCAAAGCATCGACATGGAGTCCCGTTCGCACAAAAGTTTGTCAACGGGGGCCAGAAGAAGACTCCTCCCAAAGCACCACCACCAAGAAGACGAGGGAAGATGAAGGCGGTCGAAAACTCCCCCGCAGAGCCGGCCACAGAGGCCATTCCAGGGCAGGAGGCATGAGCCCGTCTTTGCAAACACAACTTATGACCAGGAAAACAAGAGTTACAGAAGACTATTGGGGAAAGATCTGTGTGTGGTGGAGAGCACCGATCAAGGTCATGACGCTAGGGAACTGTTGGTTTGACGACGGCGTTGTGGAGCTTTTCACTTTGTTGGGCACAAAGCATCAGGCACGGCGTTTTGGGATTGTTCGGGGAGATTGCCAAGTATAAACGCCGGCGGCCTCATTACTGTAGTGTCTATCTATACTGAGCTGGTGAATGGATAGGCTCGTGAGAAGAAGCTCCTTGGTAACAAAGGAGTTGACAGAAGAATTTGCGTCTCACAATGACATGTGACGATGGCATCATTGAGGGGATTGTGCGACATCCGTGATACCAGATGGACAGCTCAAGACACTCGGGATGTAACTAGCCCAAGGTTTGCACAGCGTCTTGCCCAGGAACTCAAAGATACGGGTACTCAGCCCAGAAGAGTGCCGAGCCGGATCCGGCTGCGCTGTAAGGACGACAGAGCGCTAAGCCCAGGAAGAACCCACATGCCGGAGACATCCAGGTGATTAACGAGTCGATGAAACAACAAGCTGCAGATCTGGGAGACGGTGATGCCGAGGGATAATGAATATCAACACAGGAACGTGACGCGGGCCCAGACGGAGCCGTGTGCGTCCGGCGCGTGGCTTAGCAGCAATAGCAGAAACAGTCGAAACCGGGGACCGTAAGACTCTGGGGGAAGATGACGATCGTCGTTTGGTTTCTTGCAGGTCTGAAGGCATCACCAAAGGGGAAGCGTTCTTGGAGTGGCGTCGGCGACGTCATGGTGGGAAGTGGAGGTGGGGGAAAGGGAAGAAACTGGCTGCAAGCAGCAGGTGTTTGCGGGTGGGAGAGGTACAAAGAAGTACCTCTACAGTGCTAGTCTTGACAGATGTGTAGGGGTCTTTTGCTGCCTGTCTGCCAAGAATTAGGGGGTCTGGGTGCTGTCAGAGGATGTACCTGTCAAGTATCGCCGCTGGATGAGCCCATTTGGTGTAAGTGACGGGTTCTTGGCGGGCGACTTCACTCAGGGAACCGGCCCCTTACCCTTGCTGGCTTTTGTCTGAACATCTGCATCATCGTCCTGTCCTGCCCTAAACAAACCATCGCAACGACCATCACTAACATCATACATTGCCGCCCAAGCTGTCACCGGCACCCTCTCCTCAGTTCACCCGGTACTGTACTGCACTTGTCCTGTTCTTGGCGTCTGCTAGTTATATCGTCCTCGGCTGGATCCATAAACAGACATCCAGCTCTCGAAACCTACACCGAGGTCTAGATTCGCTGCATTTTGTTTCCCTCCACGTTCACGCTTCCTCCCTGCAACGAACAGACCCTGATCTTCAGTCCATTACCCGCTGACTCGAATCTCATCATCCCTCGTCTCCACTCGAGCTGCGTCTAGGCTGAGCTCTCAGACAATCACTCTGTCAATCGATCAATCAAGATACTGTACGTCGCATCTCCATCATCATCATCGCTGTCTCAGGCCCCCCTCCACACTGGAACAGACGACGGTGAGGTGGGCTTCCGGGAGCCACTAGTCTCACTTCTGGACTCGAGCGACGTCCCTTCTGGTGCTAGCTCGCTGGTTGTCGACGTGCGCCGTCAGCGGCCATTGTGCGCCCATTGCGTCAACACCATCATCCCGCCGCCCGTAACGTAACCTGCAAGTTTACACCCTGATTTTGGTTGCGTCCATCCCGTTCTCTTCGCCCAGCAACCAGCCCAGCCCAGCCCAGCCAAGCTGCATGCTCCGCTGCAGTGCAAAGTACTCCCCTCCACACCGCGCATCTACTGATTGTCTAGGTTCCTCGCCCTTCCATCTCGGTCTCCTCGTGGTTCTTTTTCTACACCATCACTAGTCCTGTCCTGCTAGCTACTTGTACTTGGGAGCAGGAGGGATAACAGCGCCACCTCCGCCATGGATCTACCACACTCCCAATCCCAAGGTCAACCTTCATCTCTTCCACATCATCCGGCCTCTGCCCAGAGTCCTTACTATTCATACTCTTACGGTCAAGATTCTTCTCCTGAATCCTCCTCGGCCTCATACCAGCGCGCAACCGCCCTCAACACGGCCGCCAACGCAAACACGCAACCACATCCACAGTACGACGACGACTACCACCTCTCGAATTCTACACACGCGCCGCAGCAGCTGTCGCAACAACAGGGTCGCTTCACCGAGGAATGGGGAGCCGCACAGCGTGGACCTTCTGTCCTTCTTGATTATCCTCACAACGGCGCAACCATGCAGCGCGCCAACTCGGTGCACAGCTTCAATGCTGGCGACGACTCAGCGCTCCCTGTGCGCTCCAACACCCTCAAGAAGAAGAACTCACTGCGCCGCAATGGGAGCCTCAAGCGCAGCAGCAGCCGTCGTAGCATGAGGGCTGGCAGCGTCAAGAGTCTCGCCTTGCAATCTACGTCGGATCCCGACGAGGCGCACAGTGCTTTCCACTGCCCTGTTCCCACATCTGGCAACCCGACCGATGCGCTCGCAAACCGGTTTCAGAACTGGAGAAAGGTGCTCAAGGATCTCATCGCATACTTTCGTGAGATTCAGACACATTATGAGCACCGCTCCAAATCTCTCATCAAGCTGGCCAATGTCTCCAACAACATTTCAGCGCCACCCGGCTTCCTTCAATCGGCGGGTATTGATGATGCGCTCCAATCTCTGCGAGTCTACAACAAGAACGCTGTTCTCGAAGCCAACAAGGCCAAGGAAATTGAAGACGACGTGATTCTTGCCCTCACTGGATTGCGAAGCGATCTTCAGCAGAAGATCAAGGAAATTAAGAACCTCTCGGGTGACTTCAAGAATTCGGTTGAGAAAGAGATGGACCACACTCGAAAGGCAGTCAAGACTCTTGGTGATGTCTTGGGGCGAAATGAGCTTGATGAGTCGTTGACGACCGGTAAACAAGACCCATACTTGCTCCGCTTGGCTGTCGACCGTCAGGTGGAACGGCAGATTGATGAGGAGAATTACCTGCACCAGGCTTATCTCAACCTGGAGAACTCGGGCCGAGAGCTAGAGTCAATTGTTGTTGGAGAGATTCAGAAGGCCTACAACGCCTATGCTGGCATCCTCAAGCGTGAGGCCGACAACTCGTACAACGTCATTGGCGAGCTCCGAGACGGCCCAATTTCCATGCCCAAGGACCACGAATGGATGCACTTTGTTACCCACGACGAGAAATTCGTCGACCCGACAATCCCCCTCAGGACGGCGGACCAGATTCACTATCCCGGACAGGACCACGAGGCGGCGCAGGAGATCCGGGCCGGATTGCTGGAGCGAAAGAGCAAATATCTCAAGAGCTATACAGCCGGCTGGTAAGTCTATTGTGCTGCGAATGGGGGCTCTGCTAATATATGCCAGGTATGTACTTTCTGCGACTCACCTCCACGAGTTCAAATCGGCGGACAAGGCGCAAGCCCCCGTCATGTCTCTATACCTTCCAGAACAGAAACTAGGATCTCATTCGAACGGGGAGGGCTCTTCCAACAAGTTTATTCTCAAGGGCCGCCAGACGGGCGGCATGCACCGTGGACACACCTGGGTCTTCCGGGCCGAGAGCCACGATACCATGATGGCGTGGTACGAGGATATCAAGGTGCTCACGGAGAAGACGCCCGAGGAGCGCAGCCAGTTTGTGCGCAGCCATTCTAGGAGCCTTAGCCGATCATCCCGACGGTCAGTTAGTAGCGATGGACTGGTCGACGAGGAAGACGAGGAGCCCTTCACGGCCGACACCGAATCCTTTACCAACCCGGGACCGAGGCAACACGATACGACCCCCCGGCGATCTCAAGCAGGTGGGCGGTTCCCATCTGATATCCAAGTCAATGCGCAACGTGGCTTACAGGCCTCTCATTCGCCTTCTAGTGTAAGCTCCGGGTTCCAGGACAACCACAAGGACTCGTTGCCGCCGATTGTGACGGGGGCCTTGGTTGGATCGGCAGCTGGAAACTCTGAACAGAACCGGGAGAATGGTCTGGGCTATGGAGCTGTGCACCAGACGCCCCTGGACGAGATGCCCTCGAACGCTGCCATTGCCAGCCAAAAGGCGCACTATGATGGTGTCAACCCTTACACGAGCGAGCCCGTCCAGCAGGCCCCGGTTGAACCGACCACGATTCATCAGCCGAAGCCCCAGCCGCCTTATCCACAGTATCCCGTGGGACTGTCGGAATACGTCGAGGATAACCAAGACAATGCCCGTCTTGTTCCTGTTGTGATTCCTCAGGGTAAGGAGGATCGCGACAACAACAAGCCATACGACTTGCAGGGCAACACTCATGAAGAGCCACGGGAGCAAGATAACAACGGATACGTCCTTGGTCCTCAGACCTCAACTTACAACCAGACATCCTATAACGACTCTGCGTCATATGAGCGGGAGGCGTCCAACCAGCAGCCAGGCTGGGATCATGATACCAACAGTGGTGCCAAGACAACCAACTACCACCTGATGACAGTTGGAGAAGGATTTCCCAGACTGGATGGAGGCGCTGCTGGCGAGTCTCAGCCTTCTACTAACAAGCCGGAATCGGTGTTTACGGAGCCCGACTCGGTGCTTCTTCGAACAGACGACGAGGATGATATTCCTCCTGTGCGACCTTCTGGCAACAGCCGCACCGAGAGCCACAACACAATTTCCAACCTGCACATTCCTGGTGGTTATCCTAAGAGCACTTTTGCGTGAGGTGGATTGGTGCTACTGGGGTTCTCTTTTGTGTGGGTATTTGGTTACTCGATTTCCTTTTGGTCGGAGTGTGTATATGGCAAGGAAGGGATGCAGTTTCAAAACAACGGTCATGGATGGAGCGAGTAGTCTCGTTGAGGGACAGGAGGCGTTCGCTACGAGACGTGTGCTTTGTATATCCCTCGTTAGGCAATGAATTTTGAGTATTTGATTCGGATCTATTAGCAAGTTTCGTAATTTGAAATGAATTGGTGAAAATGGCAACGTTATCATGAAGTTGTGAGTGATGAAAGTGACCTCGAGTATCAAATTGAGGCTGATGTTATTGGTACGTACCTCGTCCCACCAGCCACCCGGCAAAACTGATGATCCGAAACTGCACCCCCTCCCACCAATCGGCGTGCTCCAAGCTAGCTTCCCGCCAGACCTTTGGTGGGAACAAGGCGGTTTTCCTTTCTGAAAATTTCACACTGGAAAAAAAAAAGTTGGAAGCAAACGATCCCCAATCGCGAACCAACTTCTCAACGAGGTTTTCCAGCAACAACACCAAGCGAGAGAGGGCGATCGAGTCGGCGCGCGCGAAATCAAACAGCTTCAATTGGCGACTCGGGATTTTTAATTCATCAAGAAAGAAAAACAACGCGACAGAATGTCTTTCCGAGGCGGTTCGCGAGGTCGGGGCGGTAGCGGCTTTGGCGGTCGCGGAGGCGGTATGTCCTCTTGTTCCTTTCTGTGAAGTGTTGTGTTGCTGGAGGGTACTTGGGAGGAGAGTGACAAGAGGGGGAGACATTGAGAAGATGAATTGGAGTTTGAGGGTTCAAGTCGAGGTCGGGATGACAAGTTGCTAACGTGTAATGTTTTCAGGCCGTGGAGGTTTCCAGCAGCGAGACATGGGACCTCCTGCTCAGATCCTCGGTATGTAACCTCCCTCCTCCCTTTGACTCTCAAATACTAATGCATGTCGTCAGAGATGGGCAAGTTCATGCACGCGTGCGAAGGCGAAATGGTCTGCGAGTCCATCAACCCCAAGGTGCCTCACTTCAACGCGCAAATCTTCCTCGAGAACAAGACGGCCGTCGGCAAGGTCGACGAGGTCCTCGGACCCATCAACCAGGTCTTCTTCACCATCAAGCCCACCGAGGGAATCCAGGCCACCTCGTTCAAGGAGGGCGACAAGTTCTACATCGGATCCGAGAAGCTCCTCCCCCTCGACAAGTTCCTCCCCAAGCCAAAGCCCCCGCCCGGTGCTCCCAAGCTCAAGCGCGCCGGTGGAGGTCGTGGAGGTCCCCGCGGTGGTGGACGTGGTGGTTTCGGTGCTCGTGGAGGTGGTCGTGGCGGCTTTGGCGGTGGCCGTGGTGGTCCTAGGGGTGGTTCCCGAGGTGGCTTCGGTGGCCGAGGAGGTGGTCGCGGTGGAAGCGGTGGTTTCTCCCGAGGTGGAAGTGGCTTCGGTGGTGGTCGAGGACGTGGTGGTTTCAGCCGAGGTGGCCGATAAACGACACATCAACCTCCTTGAGAGTTTTCGAGCCCCGACACACAAAAAACGCGACCCACGAAGGTGTTGTTTTGGAAAGGGAAGGGGAGAAAGAAACAAAGTGTATTCATCTGGCGTTATACGGTCTTATTTTCCAATTTGTGGTTTTCTTGCTTGGTTCTGGTTTTTCCCCCCCGCTGGCTCTTGATATCCGATCCTAGCTCATCGCGTGGCATTGGGATTCTGTACGGAAGAGGAGAGATAAAACAAAGACGGGCAACCTTTACGCTCAGTTTCTTGTCTTTTGCCTTTTCATGATGTGATGTGCTATGTATGACTACATCTATCGACGCTCGCCGGGGTATAAAAACTAACAACAATTCCTCCCAAGCACCTTTACATGCCAATCAACGCCTTAAACAAGCAGCACAGAGAAGACCCAAGGCCAATACAAGACTCAACCCGCTCATCCCCAAACCAAAATACTGTGCATCTCTGTACCCTTCCCGAGGATAAGTACCTCTATTGCTGTTGCCCATCTCCACAGCACCCGCCATGCCCAAACTCACAGCAAAGCTGAAGGCTGCCCACGTCGTACTGAGACTACTTGCGAGTCCCGGTTGTCCTTGGGGAACGCTTCGAGTCAGGCCAGTAACAGAGGCCGGGAGCACCAAGACAATCCCCGCGCCCATAAAGATGGTGCTGATAAAGGGATTGACCCAGTAAGACTGCTTTTCTGAAGCCGTGGCCATCAGGGCAGAACCAATTAACGTGAAAACTGCCGTCACCACCATGGCCAGGTGAGCCGTCAAGTCGTGGTTCACAAAAGGGCAACACATGAACCCAACGACGACACCGACAACAAGCACGGGAACCAGTCCGGCTCCAACAAGCAGAGGTTTCCAGTCACCCAAGACTTCCATGAACTGGGCAAAGTACCAAATCCAAACTCCAAAAGCCGCCCAGCTCGCCGCCACAAAGCCAAGAGTGAAGCATGACGGTATATGCATCGATTTGACGGGAACCAGAGGATGACTCGCTTGCGTTTCGAAAAAGGTGAATAGCGGGATGAGGATGAGGCCGGCAAAGATGAGAATATATGGCACCGGGCTTTCAAAAGTTAGGTTAGGCGCCTGGTTCCAGCCGACACAGAAGAGAACCAGAGCAGCAACGCCAAACACCAGACCCAGAATGTCGAGTCGTTTCCAGAGGTTGCCCTCAAAGTCGTGAACCAAAACCCTCTTGGACGGGATAAGGAGAGCGCTGGAAACTCCCAGTGCCAGACACACCGCTGCCAGCGAGTAGAACGCCCACGACCAAGAGCCAAACCCGGCAAAGAGTCCAGTCATGACCGAACCAAGGACCAAACCCAAAGGTACAGCAGCGTCGAACAAGCCCATGGCGAGCGTCTTTCGAGGACCAGGCGGATAAGCACGCTGAAGCATGGCCTGGCCGTTGGGGGTGATCAATGCTGGGCCAATTCCTTGCATACCACGACAGACGCAGAAATAGACGGCCCCCGAATTGCCGTTCCTTTGAACGTATATACTCAGTCCAGCAACGAGACTCCACAGGGCAAACCAGAGATAGCCCAGGATAAATGTCTGCCTCTGACCACAAACACTTCCAAGTCGATTACCGACAAGAGTCGTTGCCCCAAAGCCAAGGGCATATGCTGCCGAGTACCACGCGAGGTGTCCTGTCGTACGCTCCGACTCTGAGAAAGACTCGCTAATCTTTCGAGCCGGCACCAAGGTCTGAGCAAGGCCAGCAAACGCCAGCACCTGGGCCATGCAGATGACTGCAACAAAGAGGGTTTCGTTGGTGGCGTAGTTGAACTCGATCGGCTTGGCACCTCGAGTCAGGGGTTTCCTCCGTAGGCCGTCGCCTTTGGATACTGGAGATTCGACATCGGTGCCGGCGCGGATGAGGGTGGTTGTGCCGAGAGGTTGTGTTTCGGTACCGACATCGGGTCTAAGAACCATGTACTGATGATGCTGAGTAGTCGATCTAAACGCCTCGAAGCGTCTGGCAGCGTTGACAAGTCCACCATGGTTGACTGAAAAGTCCGTTGCAAGCTGAGGTGGGGAGACGTGAGGTTGACGTTCTGAGAGGTTAACTGGGATACTGAAGCGAGGAGGAGGCGTGTGAGGTGTATCCAGTCGAGCAGGTAGATTCGGTGTTGCAAGGCGAATCAAGTCTTCGGGAGCTGGCCCTGTGGTTTCAGTCATCTCCGTGTACATGTCTGTCTCGAGGAGAGAATCCGACTCGGCGTCTGGTGAACGTCCTGGGACAAGCACGTTGGGCACAGGGCTGGTTTGATAGGGAGATATCGAAGACGGGGACATGTCAGACACGCTCATGTGCCTCATGGGATCTACATCTAGCAGGCGCTCGGTCGATTCGCTGCTGTTGGACGAGTTCCGAGAGTGTGTATAAGTCGGCGCCGGCGCCGGGGGAGCGTAGCCACCATGCTGCTGCTGATAGTGGTGACGAAAGGACTCGGTCACGGCGATCATTGTGTCAGTGACATTCTGAACAGCGGCATTGACGCGGAGGTGCTCGCGGCGAGCCTCTGACTTTTCCGAGTCCTGCCTCTCCAGACTCCTGAGAGGCTCCATCGTGAGGGGAGGGTGAATGAGGGGGGGGAGCAGCAGTCAGCAACAAAGGACGAGCGTGTCAGCACCGATCGACATTCATAGCCTCAGGTCTGTGAGCTTTTGGTTGGGCGAGCTGAGGAGGATGGTGTGTATTAACAAGAGAAGGGAAGCCGCAGCAGAAGCATCATGACTGAATCAGAGACCAAAAGGTTCTAGAAGATGGAAATCGACTTGCCAAAAGACAAGCAAGGAAGGACTGCGGACGCCATGGGTATTAAGAATCCTGCGCTTGCAAGACCAGACCATCCACCCCATTCGGGACTGAGGCGCCGCCGCGTCTGAGCCGCCAGGGCTGACTCTTGGCTCCTCACTCCGCTTGCTAGGCCCAGATGAACCGAGATGAAGGATGGGGACTTCTCACTGTGAGCGAGCCAGAAATAGTTCACTCAGATCCTAAATGCCGGGGTTTGTCGAGCAAGAGGATCATGACTCTCTCCACTTCCATTCTCTTTTTTCTCCATCTCTCCCCGCTCGTAGGACTCTTCTTCCAGGATCTAGGCCCTGAGGCACATCGAATCTCGAGTGTACAAGCGACGGGGCCAAAGGAATTGTTGCTCCTGCAAAGATGCGCCATCAGTGTGCACACTCATGCTCGCGCTGCAGCTGCTCCCGGCGGTTGTGAGGGCACTACCGCTGCACAATCCACGCGTCTGGTTGGCTCGTCGCTCAATGGCTTGTTGGTGATGAGTGAAAAGGTGGTGATGGTGGAGGAGGGACAAGAAGGCGCGGGCGGCTGCGACCAACAATCGTTGAGATCGCCTACCGCCACAAAGGGGAAGGAAGGTTCTCCCTCACCCTCAAAAACAACAATTCACAACATCACCATCTCTACTCAGATATTCTCCCAATAAAAGCGTCACTGGCCGACATTTACGATTACTACCTCATTTCCCGCTCATAATAAGCGTAAGCATCGGCCCCCCAGTCTGTCAACCCCACATCCACCCTCACACAGCCGCACGCCAACGCCTCGCACACCATCCCATCTCCCACACAGCCTCATCCTCTATCAGTCCTTACCCATGACCCGGTCTGCGGAAGGACCATTACGGAAGGGATGAGTGGAAAAAATCCCTAGCTCCAAGCTCTGGCGCACATTCAACGAATGGTCTCTGCGCCTCATGCCGCGTGTTTCAGACATAGGCTTCACGCCAGAGATGTTGTTGGCTTGTTGCATGTTGGAAACCAATCAGGCTCTCATATTTAATTCTCTCAGCTCTCCGGGTGAGACTCGCAAAGTAGGAAACAACAAACTCTGTGCTATGCCACGAGCGTATCGTAAGACGTAGATCTCAGGCTCTCATCATCTCTCATCTTGCATCATCTCCACGGACCGGCAACTTGGAGCAAGGCCTCCTGTCAGATGGCCCAGAACAGTAATAATATTCTTCTCCGAGTCCAGACGATTCACCTGCATGAGGCTGTCATCTTCAAGTCTGCTTGGCAACGCAGGCAGCTCTTCAGCTTGCTGACATGCATATATCCCTGTTTCTACAGCAGAGCTGTAATCTCGCAATCTTGGCACAAACAGAACAATAAAAGCCACATGTCGAATTTAACAAGACAATAGCCACAGTTCAAGGAATGTATGGGTATCTTTAACTACCTTTGTTCAATGAGAAGCGTTAGTCATGCCCTGTCCAAGTATATCGCTCAGTCCATGAGATATCATGTTTCTTCCCCCGTGTTTCCTCCGCTTTTCTGTTTTTATCCTTTCCGTATCCGATTTGTCTGTTTCTCCCCAGTCATGAACCATCGTCATGATAGAGTTCCTAAAGCCAGAAATGAAAATGTTCACCCCGTTGCTCCACCGACTCCCACCCTTCCCGCTTATTCCTATCTCGTAATGATGTCATCGCTGTTATCCCGTGTTGAACGGTCTCTTTGACCATCCTTTAGGGCTTGGGTATGCGGATCGTCTTGCTAGTCATGAGGCAGCCATGGATCATGAACAGAATGACGGCGGGGTGGAACTCAAGAGCAGAGCCCTGGAACCAGGTACCAAAAGGCAGGTTGTCATGGATCCAGCCCTGCGAGAGCCAGTACGCCATGATGGCATCCATGCCAAGCGAGGTGGGAATCGGGGTTCCCTCAAAGTATTGGCTCTTGCCCGAGGCGTCCTTGGGCAGGACAGCGACGGTCACGTTGAAGCGCGCGAGGCGAGTGAGACCGCACAGAACAAAAAAGGTGAGGCCAACCGTGTCGGCAACGGTGCGGAAGCCAAGAGTAAAGGCCACCATAGCCGGGGCGACACCGAAGGAAATCTAACCAAGGTCGCGTCAGAACTTTGACGTCACGAGTCACACAAGGAGGCAAACATACCAAGTCAGCGAGAGAGTCCAGCTCCTGGCCCATCAAGCTGCTCTTCTTCCTCCAACGAGCCACCTTTCCGTCGAGAAAGTCGAAGAACAGGCCGAACGGGAGGAAGGCGAGCGCAAGCCAGATGTTGTCGTGTACGTTGGGATCACCGAGGCAGTATCGTAGCGACGTGAAGATGGACATGACACCGCAGCCACCTGTAAATCGCTCAGTTAGTTATATGCTTCCCCGCCCAGACTATCTGGGAACATCAATTGTGCCGTGTAGCATCGAGGGAGCGCATACCGTTCAGGAGGGTGATCAAGTCGGCAAGGTGCATGGCGCGCACGAGAGAAAAGTGTCCAACATCGGCAGACAGAAGCATCTTTTGCTTGTCCATTGCTATAAATCGAGGCATTGTCAGCTTCGCGAAGCTCATTCATCACTCCTTTGCCTGCTCACGAGACCATGGCAGACCGAGACTCACCTGGGTTGGAGGACTGGATGTCCTTGGAAGTGCTTCCGTTCGAGTTCGACGCCATCGTGCTGCTCCGCCTAGACATTCTGCGGCGACCTATGGCCACAGCTGTAGATGGGAGCGGGGTTTGAGAAGTAGAGTAGAACCGACGGCTCGGGGTGAGAACTGTCGCGATGTCGAGTTCTTGGCGTCGAGTATGGCAATGCAATCGCAACTGAGGTCAAGCTCTGTCTTGAAAGCAGCGGTGTCAACAGGAAAAGAAAAAAAGCAAACAAGTCTCCAGAGCAATCGAAAGTAATGTCGGTATGGATACGGCCGCGTAATGCAATAGTACGGCAATTTCTGTGGCGTTGGGAGGCTGTGGTAGAGAGAGGGAAAGGAAAAAAGAGGCTTTCCCAACGGGGATACGAGACGGATGGAGATGGTTGACGTTGAGGAGGCCTTCTGGTCGCGGTTGCCGTTGCGGGTTTGCTACTCGGCACAGCCAACTTCTTGCCTTGCTTGGGTGGGGATGCCGTCATCAATGTGGGCGCTACTCCCAGTTCTGCTTAGTGTCCCAATGCCCTTTTCACGTGATTCCGCAGCTTGGACGGCTCAACGTTTTGGAGCTGGTCATCCCCGGGCTGCAAGTCATCGGCCACCGTCACATGCATCGACAAAGGCGGTAATTCAGCGTCACATTTGGGTCTCCATCGGGGCGTGCGTATCTTGGCACAGGTCTTTTGAGGGGAACTTTGGTCTTCAAAGGGCTCTTACCGACACTTGATATCAAAAGCTGATCATATGTAAAGCTCATGCTCACACGCTCGCACAGACGTTTGCTCTCACCGTAAAGTCCATGTGTTGCTGCAGTATCAGCAAGTCAGTGATGCAGCTCCCATCTTCACAAGCATCATGGCATACAATTTTACCATCACAAGAATATAAACAAAATAGAGCTGCTTTAATGGAAAATTCAACAATTCATTTCATGTATGAATTCAGGACGACCTCCTGGTATAATATGTGCCCATCCCTCCATACCTGGTTATGTATATCCTACTGTGACGTGTGCTGCCTCGTGAGAGGCAATAGACAAGATGTGTACTCCAAACTCCGGGTCAAGACCGATGCCCCCTAGTGCCTGCGGCGTGTTTTTAATCGCCGGAAGATGAATATACGTGCCTCGGCACCCAAGCATGGACCAGCCCAAAGGCCATGGTCGCCAAGTTCCTCATCATGCTACTCAAGTCAACGCCCATTAGTGCCTTTCCATCAGCTTTCGGGCTCATATCCATGCTGTTGTGTGTGTGAAATTACAAAAGAGAGCGTTTGGTGCTTCGTTCATCGTGTGATAAGAACCGAGAAACCATCAAGCCACTGGCCACATGAGCCTGAAACGCCGCAGATGGTGTATCCTCGAGGGGGTATCAAAGTGTGTCTGTATCATGTGTTAGTCTTGAAAGACCAATGGCAACAGGGCACTTACGAATCTCCGCCATTTGCATTGCCATACACGGGCGACTTCCGGCCCAGGCTTGTCAGAATTTGGATGCCATCAATCCAGAAGCCGGACCGCACGACGAAACCGCTAATGTACTCGCCACGGCGGACATCTAAGGGATTCGGTTAGGTGGTTTCGAATTATGCCATGCAAAAAGGAGGTCTCACCGAATTCAAAAACATCGCCCCCCTTCTTACCACCCTTCTTACCAAACACCTGAGTCGACTCATCATCATAGACAAACTCCAATCCATCTACCGCCATTCCATGGTAGACAATCACCCGCGAAAGGATACGATCCTGCTTCACAGCACTGGTGAAGATGGCCTCCGCAGGCTGACTTCCATCCATCTTTGAGGATCCGAGCTTCTTGCTTCGGAATGCAGTCTTTCCGTTCGACAGCTTGACGGACGATTCTTTTGACGCAAACGCCTTAAAGTCATCAATATCCAACGATCCGCCTCCGTACGATTTGATCGAGATTCTGAAGCGGCCCTTTCTCTTATTCTCGGGCATTCTAGCACGAAGCTCCTGTTCGCTCAGTGTCACCTGTCGTGAAGGTGCTCCTTGGTCGGTCGGATACTCAATCCAGGAGTGGCACACGTCGTCGCCCTCAGCAAAGATCTCTACAAAGTAGATGCCGGTAGCCGCCATGACAAGGACGTTGCTGTTTTCGACCGGGAAGGCCTGAACACTGCCATCGGGGTTCATCGGGGCATCGTTCGGAAGACGGAAAGCTGGATGAGCCCGGAAGCGCAGGCAATCGAGGCGGTGCCACCCACACTCGTCAGCTTGCATTGCCAGGCCCCCCTTGGACTTGGTTCTGGTACAGTACGCTTCGCGGGCAACAAAGGTGCGGTTGAGAACAACGTAATCTCGTAACATCACACCACTCTCTTGGTGGGGGCATCCAAAGAGATGGCCCGTCTCATGGAGATGAGCACCGATTCCAATGTTAGCAGCCTCCCAGGAGCTGCCGGCATCGTTAGAGTCGTTGGCCACATAGTTGGTGTCGGTGGGTGTGCAATCAGTGAAGGCTGGAACAACCTCCTCGAAACTCGTGGGATAGCTCTGCAGACAGTGAGACCCAAAAATTGCCAGTTGTAGATCACCATCTCCGCCTCCAAGGGCGGCATGACCCGTCACGGTCTTTGCGCCCTTGTCCCAGTGTGCGTCCAAAAGTAGAGCCGAGACATAGAGCTTTTGGCCGGGGAGCGGGTTGAAGTGCTTCTTTACAGCCTCTGAGGCGATTCCAAAGAGCGCATCCTTCTGGGTAGCTTTTTCGTTCTGCTGGGCCTTGTTGAGATCTCGGAGCTCGGCAACAGTCTTGTCGCATCGGATAATATGGACTCTCGCCTCGGATCGCATAACACCATTCTCTCGGTCTCGATAGTTGGCGGTGCCTGTCATCCACTCTTCATCGAACCGGAAAGCTCGTCGCCCAAGCTTATTCCGCCACATCTGTTCCGACGTGAATGCCTGCCACAGGTAGGCCGCCATCCTGAACTTCTTGACAGCGGTTTCCAGCCCATTACCTTCCCTCTCAGCGCGCGCGGGGGGGGCATCAAAGGTTCCCGGTGAGTCCTTGGCGAGTACGATGGCAAGTTGCAATGGCGGAGAGTTGGTTGTCGGGAGCATGTGGACGGTCAAGTACGAGGCGTGGATCGGGTTGGAGCTGTTGCTGTTTGCGAGCTTGGGGCTTGAGAACTCGAATCGTAGTTTGTTTGCGCCTGGTTGAAGGTAGACCAAAGCCTTGAAGTGCGAACTGCAGACGGGCCAGCTGATCGCGGGGAAATTGTCGTCGAGGCGGCAGACATTGAGTGTTCCGTCGAGCGCATGATGGGCAGGATCACCAATTGTGCCGTATACTAGAAGAACTTTTTGGTAAACCTGTGCCGAGTTAGCAGCTGTCAACAATGACTTGCAGCGAAGCTTCTTGGGGGTCTTGGCAGCATCATCCTTGTACTACTTGGACCCCTGAAGCTATGGCTTGCGCCTCCGAGCGCATGGAGAAGCCAATTGGGCACGAGGACGAGAATGAAAGATGGTCAAAGACATACCCATGCGTTTTCAGCAATGTTGGTCAACCTCGGGGCATACGGCGACACTGGCAAGTTCTGTTTTCCGTTGACAGGCGCACCGAGTCCGGACATGCCCGAGACGCTACCACGGTTCGAGTGCGCGGACAGGGGAGGTCGCGGTGGAACAATTTGCATGCTCTGGCTCTGGGTGATCAGGGACTTTCGGCGCTGGACCTGCTGTTGCTGCTGCTGATCTTTGACTTGCAGGTGCAGGGCGGGATCTGACTGGTGGTCAAGAGAGGGCGGCGTAAGGGAACCGCTTGAAGGTGACGTTCCCTGACTCCCAGCGCCATCGCTTGACGTATCTGTAGAACGATCGGTGCGGAAACTGGCCCTCGAGCGGCGGCGTAGACTGCTGAGGAAAGACGGAGCCATGGTCGCCGGCGACTTGGACCTATCCTCAGCAAGGCAAGATTCGGATGGCCGTGGAGGCGAGGATTCGGTATGATGATGAAACCAAGTCGAGTCGAGTAATCGAGGGATGACAAGAGACGGGGAAACGAGGGAATGAAGGTTGTATTACCGAGACCTGGTGGTAGACGGAGGACGGAAGTAGGAGCTCGTATTGTAGGTAGTAGTCCGGCGGCTTAGATGAACGAACGGGGGGTGTGTGGTTGACGCAGACGCAAGTGGAGTGAGGTCTCGCGGGGGGTGGGTGGGATAGAAGCCGTCGTCGAATGTTGACGGTCGGAGAGGTTGCTTGCTCCTGCCAATTATGGGATATGACAAGAAAGGGACCAAGAAAATGAGAAAAAAGGAAAGACCCAAAAGATGGAGGAAGGGGGAATTAAAAAAGGGTATTCGAGAGGAGAAGAGATTTATTAAACAAAATCCACTCTTCGCGCTGCCTTGGAAAGATAACCCTCACTCCAAACCTACCTAACCTGTCTCCCCGACCACCCCCTGGATGGATATCCAGGATTGATATGGAGAAATAATGTGATGATGGATGACGGATGGCGGGTGGAGGGCCGGACGACACGACAGCACGGCGACGGGACCAGGCTAAATCGCCGAGAGTGCGTTGGAGCTTCGCCCGGGGGGTCCGCTGGGAAGAGGTGGGTTGCAGGGCCGCGGTGCCTGCTAATGTTAGGTGCTTGCTTGCTGCTGCGCTGCTGCGTGATGGGTGGTGGATGGATGGAACAGTAGCAGGGGGAGCTCAAGCAAAGTTGGAGATTGTGGAGGCTTCTTTCGGTGGAGGCCGCTTGGGGCAGGAGGATGGAGGGGTGGTGGCCGCGTGGAGGGGGAGAGGTATTGCAGAGTTCAAGTCGGTACGGGATAAATAGAGAGAGAAGAGATGCTAGAAAGAGATGAAATGGATAATCAGGAACTGGAACACAGCTACTCAGGCAGCTCACCAGCTGGCACGCACTGACAAGATACACCGACTGCGACGACTGGCACTGATAGCTAATCCTTGCTCGGGCAGACATTCATGGAGCAACTCCTCCAGGAGGATCACGATCAAGCCCGGATGGAAACAGGCACACGATGCGCTATTACAGTGGACAACGGGTGGAGCTCGATAGTCGACCTACCCGGCCGCATCCAGCGGGAGAAGGTCTAGAGTGATCCCGGAGAGTCCACCAAAAGACTACTGTCGCATCTTGATAGTCGTTGCCAGCTGGGTCTGGTATGTCCATGACGTCGCCCTCCCGTCTCATCCCGGGCGGGAATAGCCCGCGCCGGCGCCGACGTCCATCCAACAAGATTCCGTTGTTTTTTTTATCTCAGAGGTCCGAGAATGGCGGTCGGCATGTCCATGAGATGGGATGTGCCGAGTAGAGAGAGCGAGCGTTGGTTAGATGTCTTCTCGAAGGCACCTTGTCTTTTTTTCCCGTTTCATATTTCCCTGTTCTTGACTCCATCTTGTAGATGAAGGGGGAGTTGACGGCGACGCCAATCAGATATCAGAAATAGCTTCCTTGTTTCTATATTTGCGCGCGCAAGCACGTAGACAACGCAGACCACGTTCCCCATCCACATCCGCATTAGACCCAATCCACATCCCGATTTGCCAGGGGCAGATCGTCAAGGTGCGACAGCAAGCGCCCATCACAACCTTGCTTCTGCATCCATTGGGAGATGGGGAATTTTCCCAGCGGCATGTCCGCTGTATTGTAAATAGTTGCCTAGTTAAGCATGTTGGCTGGGTGTGGATTCATGATGACGGACTGACGACGATCGGGGCTCGTGTTTGGTGGGAATAACGTGGGATGTTTAAAGTCTTGGGATTTGCCAGACGTCTGGGTCAGATTTTGAAACAAGACGATTTGACTTGTCTCACTCAAAGACTCACGTTCTGGTTGCTTGGTGAACTCGAACTCGTTGTTTGAGACTTATCTCGTCCTCCACTCCAAGGAGCAACGGCGATGCAACGACAGAGTAACACGACAAGGGTGTAGCTTTGAGAGACGTCATACATTTCCAGACAGATAAACTGCCAGCTCAGCAGTGCTTTTTAAAAAAAAAAAAATCAGGCCAGAATTGAGCTTTATCGGCGTCAACTCCGTCTCCGATCTAGTTGAGCTACCGCATCCGTTTCTCGTGGTGTTGGAAAGTCTCGTTTCGGTTCCCCCTTGAAGTCTGTTTCTCAATTGTGCGATTCATCTTCCAATTGAAATGAGTGAATGTGGGATTTTAGGTTTTTTTGCTCAGGGCTCGTGATGCTCTGGAAACTCTCAGGGTCTTTGTAGCAATTGATCAAGTGTGTCTGGATCTTTCACCGCCGACTCTCCCCTTTAGCAGTTCGCAATCACGATATTATCTAGCCTCACTCACTCAGAGAACAAGTTATGAAACAGACAGATCCTGGGCAATTTAGTACTGATAAAGTGCCGAGAGCTATCGTCCAGGTAATTTCCAGGCCCCGACAAGGTCCAGACCTTGGTCACGGCCGCCTTGTCTCTTTTTGGGGTAGCTCGTCGCGATAGTGCAACTCTGCCCTGATTGACGAGAACAAGCTATTTATTGTTTCTACATTCATGGATCGATTGAACTCGATCCTGCGTCCAAGAGGGAGAGCCGAGATGGTTATCAAGTATTCAATCTCCCTTTGGCGAACTGGTGGAGAACAATAAGGAGACGAGTTTTATTCAGCTCTACACAATGAACCAGTGATGGCGCATCTTTACCAACTTCAGCCAGCCAGCTGAAGCGTCAGCACCGAGTTTGGGCAACCCTTGAGCAGCCACAGACCAATCAAACTCAAGTGGCATCAATTGTCATTGTCTTTGTCAAAGCCCTGAAGCACCCACCAACACTTTTCTCAGATGCAAGAGCAAGGCTTTGTCGGGCCATAGTTTAGGTGGCCTCAAGCAAGGAGGAGGTTCTGCAGTTCGTCCACAGCCCACGACGACCTATCAAACGAACAGAGATGTCCTCAGCATGAAGCACTTGGAACCTCAGAGCCCTATGACAAAACGCCAGCTGGGGCTGCTGCTGGCCCGGCAGCGGCGGCCCTGTTAAGCGATTGGACTGGACTTGGTTGCTGTGCAAAGTGCGTGCATAAGTACTTTTTTTTTTAGGCATGGGCCTCTTTTAATTAAAAATCTCCCAGGGCAGATCGGGAGCCTACAGCGCCTAGCAGGCCAACGGTGTGATTGTCGTTTCCAGAGGAATGGAGAATGGATACCGTGAATTTTCTGGTGCCCCAGTGACGGGCGAGTGAATGGGGACAAACACAGAGTAGCCAGTTGAATTGCCGGATCTGATTGACTTTGATACTATCGTGATGGGTTTTTCTTCTTTTCAGTTGTCGAGTAAATCCATAGTTCATCGTTGAGTAAGAGAGGTTCCCCTTTCTCAACGAACACATCACCTTTATTTACACGTGGACCTCATCCAATGAATGCAATCTCAGCTCATGTCTATCCCTCGGTCTACATGCATTCTCCCGTCCCTGTCGGTTCCCGAGTCCAAGATTCCAGCTGAACTCACTAACAGCAAACGAACGAACGAACGAACGAACAAAGAAACGAACCGTCTCCCCCCTCTCGTCTCGTCCCCCCCTGCAACTGGTTACCCGGCCGCGGCGGCACGAGCCCCTCTCACCTCTCACCCAATCCATTGTGCTTACAGGGCAGGGTGCCTACGGCTTGCAGCCCACCTCTGGTCAGTTTTAGCGGGCTTGCACTGCGCTGAGCTGTACTCGAGCCGACCTGGGGGCCCTTCAGGTTAGGTTCCCCTGCCGTTTTCTCCTTGAACTTGGATTCTTCACGCACCCTCCATCTCCATCTCAACCTTTTGAACGCTCTCCATACCACCACCAAACTTGGCCTCGACTTTCCTTCACTCATTCACCAACCACCAACTTCGACTGCACGCATTCACTCTCGGAAACTGACCAGCAAAAAGAACAATTTTTTCATTATATATAAATCGGGATCGGAATTTAAATCAGAACAACGCCAGCAACTTTTTTGGAGGATCAGAGAGAGGTGCAGATTTCAAACGGCGGTTGCCCCTAGCAGCAGAGTGTGCAAAGAGCAGTGCGAGCGTCCGCCATGTCGTCGCCTTGGAAGAAGCAGCCTGAAGATGTTGTCGACTGTGTGCTCAAGCGTGCAGAAGTGAGCAAGGTGAGTTTTTTCTTTCATTTTGCATCTTGCGCAGACGCAATCAGTCATACTGTTGCCATGAGTGAGTCGCTGGACTGACACTCTTCCCCCACTTCTAGATCGCACGCCGACTCCAGAACCGACTCGCCCTCGCCCAGTTCAAGACCAAGCATGGCTGGGAGGACCTCACCCTCGACTCCATCGAGCCCAAAGTCGAGGAGGAGATGCGACGGAAGCGACTCGCCGAGCCTGGCGACCTCCTCTCCGACTCATCCTCCAGCGCATCCGACCTCCCGTATCCCTCCCGAGCCCTCATGAGCTCCCCCCTCAAGGCGCCCCTGTTCTCGGATGCAGTAGGCTCCAGCAACGGCAGCACCGGACACCGCAAGCGCACATACTATGCCACCTTTGCCGACGCCTCTTCGAGCCCGAGCAAGCGATTCCGGGCCTCTCCCACCGCTCACAAGTCGTTTGGCGCTCACGCCTCGTGGAAGAACTCGCACCAGCTGGCCCATTCTTCTCCCATCAAGCCTCGCCGGCAGCAGCACTTTACCACGTCGGCTGGTCCAGACGTCTCCTTTTTCCAGCAGCGTCTCATGAGCCGTGAGCTGACATCACCCAACTTTGCTGCCCCCTCCGATGACGACGAAGACCTCCTGCCGGCTCACTCGTTCAACCACGCCAGCATCCGGTCTTCTCCTCCTCGCACGCCACCCATGCGGTCCCGAACCCTCAGACGGGCCAAGGGCAACGCCGGGTCAGGCGCCAACGGTGGCAAGACGGGCGAGGAGGGCGCAGATCTACTTCTCTACCTGGCAGCCTCGCCATCACCAGCCGTCAAGACGTCCACCAGGACACGGATGGATCCTCCTTCGACTCCCCCGCAGAAGAACAGTAAGATGGATCTGCCCTCGTCGATGATGATGACGCCCGGTGGGGGCAACCTGTTCCCAACCACCCCAAGCCAAGCGTTTGACTTTGCCGACTTTGTCAACATCACACCCAGCCCAGCACAAAAGCCCTGGAAGACGCCCGTCACCCTCACGGCGACTAGGACACCCGTCAGCGTGACCCAAAGGCGATTGACGTTTGACTAGTCAGCAATCGGCAACCCCTTTGACGACGTCTTGCCCTTGGAGGGCCTGGACATTGACATCTGATTTCCTCGTGTACATGATACCATGACGGCACATATTACAGCAGCACGCGCGCACGCACATTTTTCCTTTTTTAACTATTGTCTGGATTGTTTTACTATTGGCAGTTGAGGTGTACAAGGTTCTGTATCTGTTTCTTTTTCTCCTTTGCGACGGCGTTATAGACTCAAGCGGCATGAAAGATGGTCCTCCAAGGTGGCCCCCGGCCCATTTTCGAGGCCAGGAGGTTGGTTTCTAGTTTCATCCTCGATCGTGATGGAGGACTACGTGACAGGCTCAAGCCTGTATTATTCTACACAAAGACGAAATTCGGTTCTGGTTGTGGTTGGTTCGGGAGAGTAAAAAAAGGCCAGGACAGATTAGATGGTAACTCGGACGGCTCATGGACAATGTGACTACTACTTTTTTATTACTTATTCACCTTTCATTCAATCAAAAATGAAACCCTGTTGATACTTTTTTCAGTACATTCTGTGTATTACGTATACTCGTGCAATTGACCACCCGTGGAACGACGCGCATCACACAATGGAACTCACCCTGTGAAAGGGGGCCACGCATGAAGTTGGGGCAACTATTCCGCGTCGGGTTGGATTATGCGCGCGTGCGACGAGCAATTTACGCGCGCAGGTCGCAGGTCCAGCGCGTAGAACGCGATTTTCACGCGCCAAAGGGAGGGACGGGAGGACCCTGCAGGCCATTTAAATCGCCCAATCAGACATAAGGGAGTGTAGGCCAATGGCATGATGTCATGGTAGTGTCAGACCACTCTGGGGACGACATCGTGTTAGATGGTTGGACGAATTACAGGAGAGAGGCAAAACTTGTCAAGCCCTTGAGGTTTGAAGCGGAATTGAGTGCCCTTTCCCTCACTCCCATGTGCAAGCATGACGAGATAATAGGCATTGGCGCGTTGTGCTCTGCTGTGTTATTATCTAATGTGTAAAAATAAGGTAGGTAGCTAGTCATCAATCGACCTACCGTTGGAAGCCTCGAAGCGGAATTGAGTAGCAGACTAAATTACAGACGCTGTCTATGCTACACGATTGAGCGTAGACCTTGCGAAACATCTGAATCTGGCTGGAATCTATCTTATCTGACAGTTCTGATAACCGATTCATCGACGCTGCGAAGACCTCTTGAGGGAGCCTTGCGTTTCTGACGATCCGTCTATTCTCCAAACAGAGATATCCAGCTTGTATACCGTCTGTCCCAGGAACGTCTTCCGCATCATCGCCACCTGGGCTCGTAGGCCAGGTCTTCCAGGCCAGTCCATAGAGTCATGAGGATAAACGTCATCGCCTGATTCTAAGAGATCGTAAAGCGACGAGTTGTTGAAATGAACCATGTCTTTAAGGGTGTTGGAGGACTCTCTGTTAGGGACGACTCGACGCCACCTCAAAAGTCGACACCAGGGATCAAACCTGGGAGAATCCCGCGCCTCGGGGTCTGTTATTTCGTGCAGTAAGAAGCCGTATGCGACAAAGAATCCGTGGCTCGACCCATCGTGGACGGCGAGAAGCCCACACCTGTTTGCGCCCGTTTCTTGGATATTCGAGAATGTCACATCGCGGACGTGGCCTTTTGGTGTTTCCTCCAGCTCTGGAAACGATGCCCGGATCCGATATGTCATGCCATCGTCACCCCCTATAGCTGAGTTGATCCTTATGGCGGGCGTCCGCATTCCTTGTGCTTGCGTGGGAGCTTGCAACAGCAGGTCGATATTCATCATGCTGATGTGGCTTGGGTTGAACCATACCTTCAGTCCCCCTTTGGAACTTTCAACATTTTCATTCCCCTCTAGCAGCGCGACCGGAGATACTCTGACCATGGTGTTGTGGTACATGAGTATCCGTACGAAGACGTCCTGGTCGTCTTCTGCGGAGCTCAGCCTATCCAGGAGGATCGCGGGCCGGGACAGGTGGTCGTCTGAATAGACACAGTCCAGGATTCCCAGCCACCCCGTCCTCGGCCGACGCCTTTCTTCGTCTTGCCACGAGCAGGGACACACCTGCAAGTCCATGTTCAGACGGTGATTCGTGAGCGTCATGGACAGGTATTTCGAGAACGCACTTGGCCGTTCCAGATCGGCGCCAGACATGAATGCACGTGGCTGAGATGGAAACAAGTGACCGGGTGTGTCGTCCATCACATCCAGTCTTACCTCGCGGATCATGGCTTCCAAGAAGAAGCAAGTCGAGTAGTCGCTGGCGAGGATGGACTGGTCATTGGAAGTCCGGATGATCTCTTCCTGAAGGCGCCGAAATGCTTTCGTTCCCTCGCCGTACAGGAGGGGCATGTTCACGTTGAACAATCCCAGGAGGGCATACGCTTGGTCCTCGACGCGTTTCGTAACTCGTCTGCTCGCCCACGACATGCGCGTGGCCACGCTGAATGACGAGAGTAACAGACGAAAGGCCCGGTAGCTGGTGTCCATTCCGCACCGACAGGTCAACCCGTAGAGCCGGTTTTCGGAGCCCTCGCAATATCGGTGGTGTTGTCTTCCACCAAGGACTCGTCGATCAATACCAGTTACCTTGACGATGGATTCGAGCAGGGACAGGCGGTCCCCGATCTTTTCCCACTGGCTGTCAAAGAAATGAACCTGTTGGGGGGCGATGAGTTCCTGCAGTGTCCATCCTCGAGTAAACCATTCACTTTCGGTGAAATCCTTCCCGGGAACATCAGACAAGTATGTATAGCATACTTGGGAATGGTGGTACCAGTTAAACATGGAGTTGATGGCCTCGGAGAGTTCGGCGCTGCTGCTCTTGTCTATACAGCAGGTGTCGATCCAGATGTACCTGAAACCGTCGTCCTTGGCTCGTAGGCAAGCTCTCATGACCTTGTCGATGCCTTTCTTTCGAGGCCACTGGTCGGTCTGGACATCTTGGAACAAGATCTCCTCAGCCTCCCACCTGTGAGACAGTATAGCATATTTGGGGGTTTCGTCGCCCACAAAGTATTCAAGTTTTAGCGAAGTTGTATTCAAAAGACGCATGGTGGTGAGATGGAGGTGTTGAGGAGATTGTCCAAAGCAAAGCGGTTCAAACGATGGCGACGGTTGCAGGAAAAGAGTTGGATCTGTATGAACTGATAATATTTCAAGTCACTATAGGCGCTGACTGATGCAGAACTACGTGGCAGTGCCAGGCTCAGAACCCGGGCGCAGCTGAATATCGACTTCCTTCATGTCTTGCCTCAACAAGCCGACAGCCTGATTTCTGATTCGTTCCGATTTAAACGCCAAGGCAATCACCCCGCCTGCAAGGCAGAACTGCTGCAACACGGCCATCTATATTCCCTTGATCATCTAGTTTGAAGGCAAGGCTATGTTCTACCAACCATCTTCACTTGCTCCAGGTCCGACGAGGCATTCCAGCACTCCACTTGGGACCACCAGACGACATCTATCCTCTGAAACACGTCACCAATAGTAAAGCGAGTTAGAATGGTCTAACAAGGCCTATCTTTGCTCAACACACCTAATAAGGATGGGGGACAGGAAAGGCAACGATCGGGTTGGTGTGGATCAAGGTTGGAGAAGGGTTTAGAGAACCTGTAGGTTATGGACATAAGGGCAAGATGTGGTGATCTGAATGAGCTTACCATCTGATACACATCCGTCCATGGGTCAGACTGGTATTCACAGATCTAAATATCTCTTTTATGAACCCCCATTCGAGTATATCTACAGATACCTCTGGGACAAGTTGACTCATGACCCATGTGAGTTTCCTTGGGCCTTCCTCCTTGACCACCGAAGTCAACCTTTAGACAATACCATAAGAATCGTTTCGTCTTAAATCGAGGTGTTTAATCTAGAGTCAAGGTCAGCCTTGTTCCTGTTACTTGTCTAGAATGTAAGGGTCCAATCATACCATACTCATTCCAACCCAGATCCCATCCAAGGTTATGCTCAAAATGAACTTTGACAAAGTCTAGATCCCTCTCGTGGAGGTCATTCTCAATCTTGACGATAACCTCCTCCCACCGCGTCTCATCGGACTCATACAAGAGGGAGATGTATACAGTGATGGGATTCTCCTCCATCCTCTCCGAATACCCAAGTCTGAACAGGGCAATGGTTACGCAGTGGTCCTTGGTAGCCACGTGCGATTCAAGTGTCTCCTTAACCATGGCACTCACCGAGTCCCATTCATCCTCGGTGAGCCGTGGGTGGCCAGTGGCCAGCCCCATGTACTTAGGTAGGAAGCGCTCCAGGGCCATCATCTCGACGTAGAGGTCGATTCCGTCACGACCCTGTATTACACCATCCACATGTGTTTTTATATCCTCGACAGCACGTGGCCACAGATCAGAAGTGTCTTTCTTCCACGGCGTAGTCATGTAAAGCGTGGCGACAGCCCCCGTCCTGAAGGAGCATCCTTGACGGTGGAGGAGGTCCACCGTCGTGTTGTCCCCTTCCACAAGACCGTAGTGTTCCAGTACTTCTTTAGCCTTGGCGATGAACGACTCTTTATGAGTTTTGAGGATATCGGGTAGGGTATGATGAGCAGACTCCAGCTGCAGAGGGCGGAGCATAGGAGATGCGGCCCGGTATCTGGAGGTGTAGACCAGAGGGGGGTTTGGTTGGGAAGAAGACTCCATGATGAGAAAAGAGAGCTATATGGCTATTAGTCTCTTTTCTGGGGAATAGAACAGTGAGGGGCATTTGGATTACACTGACTATTCGCCCTAGTGGGATCAGTTGTTAGCCAGGGAAGCTCAATAAAGGGGATGAGTCTTCGAGGCAGACACAGATGGTGATGAATCTGATGTAACAGAAAGGGCTTATTATAGACATTCATCTTGGTACATGTTACTTCTCCAATAGCTGTGAAGAACTCTATTCTTACACTGAAATGGTGTTTTCTTTTAACATTTCCCCCAAAGTGTTCTTCGGCCATGAGTCAATCGGCAAGTTCTCGATGTATTTTTCACATGTTTGATCAATACTCTCCCTCACATGTTGTTTGGCTTTTTGCGATTCCTTCTACCGAAACTGACGAGCAGTCTGTCGTAAGGAGGAGGCAGCATGACGAACAGTTCCAACTACTGGGGTAGAAACAAACTTCCGGTGAGAGTCACTCGACGGGCAGTCGACGACGTCAAGGTGAGTCAAGGATAATTAAAGCTAAAGAATTGGGGAATGTTGGCAACTTTGCTTGCCTGTCCACTTTATGATTAAACCTTGTCGGTTTTAACTCAACTCTCCATTTAAGACTTGGCAACAATAACTATAGGTGTTAATGTTTCTTCCCCTGGATTCGACTGGTCTAGATCCCTAGGGCACTTGGTCAAGGATCCCTATATAGAGCAATTATGATAACCCATGCTGATATTGTCTCCCCCATGACTTGCTTTTACCAAATGGGCCATATCTCAGAAGGCCACGTACCCGTCTTCACTGTACATGCCCATATGTGGGCCATTGGGAGATGGGATGACAGTTTAGACAGACATCCATAGATGAATACCAGAGCTGTCTTCATATGATGGAAACAGCTTACCTATCAACCAATACAACACCAGATCTCGATCAACACTGCCAAGCCAATCAATTCGAAACTCTTGAATCACCAAAGTATGCACAGACCCAATTCGGGGCACAAACATCTGCATTAATACGCTCTATCATTAAATTCTCGACGGGGCATAGCAATGCACAAAGTTCTTCTAATGGACTTCGTCACTTCCTTCCATAGCAACATGTACAAATGCGCCTTGTTCTATACAAATAAGAAAACGTAGTTCTGTGGTATCGTAAGCACAAACGCTGACATGCCAAATATCAACCCTGTTTTGGTATCCATCTAAATAGGTATCTTCCCCAACTTTTCTTTTCTATGTACCGGGCGAGTGACACCCTCCAAGAACCGTCACGCTTATCCCCGCGTCGAGACAACAACGAAATGAAAACTCGCCCCGCATGTGGCATGCTCGGCCAAGGCTTACATCGCCTGGCCCACGCTTTGGCGGCCCAGGACGCTGTCGCTCTCGCTTCGAGAGTGTCGGTAGGGCGGGTAGCCCGCTCCGCTATATCTCGAATCGGTAGGCGGAACCGGCCACTCGTCGAGCATGCTCACTCCGCTCGTGTATCGCGAGGTGAAGCTCTCGGCGCGAGAGTGAGTTGTAGCCCGTTTTTGCGTGCCGTAGAAGGAGCTGGCAGCTGTGTACCGCGGCGGCAGGGGATGAATGTTGCTGACGCTGGGCACATGTCGTCCATCAAGCTCCAAGTCGAAGGGGTTCGAGTGGATGTTGTCCCGCCACGCCTCGCGGGAGGTGGGAAGTTCGAGGTTTGGTGATCCATTTGGCCCAGGAGGTGTAAGGTTGCGCGCCATCGAAGGGCCCCTAGATCTCCGCACATCCGTCACATAGGTGGCCGGTGGCAGGTGGGTAGGAGCAAGAGGCGCAACCGAGTTCGAATCCGAGAATGGATCGTCCGGGCGCGGTGGTCGTTGAGGCGGCGAACGTCCAGGAGCCAAAGGAGAGGGCATAAGAGAGTCTCGAGCAGAGGCAAAAGGGTTGACCGGAGGAACGGCAGCTGTGGTGTTGGGATCCGAAAAGGGGTTCGGGCTCGGTGTTCGTGTCATCCCACGCTCCTTCTCCGAAGTCTCCTGGGCCTCAATGTTCTCGGCGCTAGACTCCAGGATAAGTCGCGACCACCATCCTTGTTGTCCCTGGGATGAGTCTCCTCGGCTGCTGGGGTAGGGTCCCACGGATGCGCTTCGGCTGTGGGACGGGTTAGAGTCGAGGAACTGCGAGTTTCCTCGGTTCATGTTGACACCGGGAGAACCGTTCATTGAGAGTCTGATCTTATGACCAAACTTCTTTGCGTTGGCCGTCACAGCGGCCGCAAGCTTGGTGGATCGAGGGGTAGGACCCAGGGAGTTGTTGTCAATCTCATACTTCTCACCACCCATGCCACCAGGCGCCCCCGGGGGAATGCCGAGAGGAGTCAGGAGTGTGCTCCTGCGGCGTCTCGTCTTACGTCGTCTCAAGAACCAGAGGAGGAACACCAGCATGGACAATCCCATCACAGATCCGACAACACTGCCCACAACGACAGGCGTCGCAGCAGTGTCATTGGACTCCTTGCTGATAATGCCAGCACCGTCGGTCTCTGAGGCTTGGTCATTGCCAGCCGTCGCGTCGAGTCCAATGGTTGTGATGAGACCACCAGGCAGGGTCGCCGTAGTGTACGATGGTCGGGGGTCAGTGATGCCCGTCTCACTGTCATCAGGGGTAAACCCATCAGGAGATTGAGTCGATCCGGGAACAGAGGCGGCAGTCGTCGTCCCCGATCGAGTCTGAAGAGTTGTGGATCGGCCAGGAGGACCCGTGAAAGTCAGCGACGCGGTGTCGAAGAGGAGAACCTCGGACGAGGTAGAGTCTTGTCCGCTAACCAACCGAGCCTCTTCTGGTGTCTCCGTGGGTGCCGCTTCGGAAGTCACTTCAGGGATAGGCTCAGAAGCCTGTTCAGAAGTTGGCTCAGAGGTTGGCTCAGCAGTGGGCTCAGCAGAAGCCTCCTCGGTAGTTGCGGTCTCAATAGGGGCCGCTGTCTCGTTTGCGTCACTCGTCCCGGGCAGATCTCCTTCAACCGCAGTAGTGGGAACCGGCAGACTCTCCTGACTCTCAGAGAGGATCAACGATGGGTTGATGGCGAAGAGAGGGGTATCCTGCGCTGGATCATAAGTGGAGGATGTGGCGTTAAGTATCGCTGTTGAAGCAAATGGCAGGGTGACGCTCGGGTCGGCCGTGGCGCTCGTCGATGCATTAATTGGAACATGGTAAGTAACCTGTACGGTTGTTGTCTTTGGGACAACAACGATCAGGGACTCCATGACGGTCTCGGTGATGACCACCGGGGCCCTTTCGACAAGTGAAGCGGTTTCGGTAACGTCGATATGTTGTGGTATGCCGGCATACTGCCTTCCAAGGATGAAGTTCAACACAGTTCCAGCCCGGAGGCCTAACATTATCGACCAGAAAGAATATTCGCGATGCCAGTCGCGGAGTGTGAGAAAGTGCCAGAAGCCTAGTCTAGCACGAAACGAAGTTGGACAGTTGCAGGATGAGCAGAAATTGACATAGGGCCTCGGTGGCCAGCTCGCTGTTTAGATCTTCATGTAGGTGGATGATCCTGTCACCTGTCGAGTTTCGATGCGAATGAGAATAGGTATGATAACGGCTCGATGAGAGTGTGAGAACCGTAACAAGGAAAGACTGGGTGAGTGAGAGACAGCAAGAGAAATTGTAGAGAGAGAACGCAAAACAAAGATACAAGGAGAGACAGAGACAGAGACACGGAGAAGAAACACAAACAGAGGGAGAGACAGACAAAGAGAGAGAATGAGGGAGTGAAACGTCGCTGAGGTCGACTTGAGGGGGGATGGCACCCTAAACAACGAACAACGCAACCCAAAGGGGGGGCTATGGCATTCCAGCGTTTTACCTGACTCCAAGTAGAACGAGAGGCGGCATCGGGCGACAAGCCGGACGGGAGCTACCACAGAAAAGCTCTCCGGGTGGCGTGGAGCAGGGGTGGGCAAGCAAGGGGAGCTTTGGTGAGCTGCAAGGGGTAGTTCCCTGTCCTGCGACAGATCTGAGGCACGATACCGTCCCCACGTTGTCGCCCATGCTTGGTTGGGACTAGCAGCCGAGGGGCCATGCCTTGAGGAGCTAGGTTAGCGATCCCAGACTCCTGGGACGGAAGCCAGAACGTGGTCATGTTTGTCACGTAGGAGGCGAGGCGAAGCTGTAGCTGGTGCTGCTGAGGGGAAACATGTATGACGACCATGTCGATATCTGCGACGATGGACGATAGAGTCCGCTTTCCGTCGGAGGAAAGAGACCATCTCTCTGTCTCTTGTTTCTTCTTCTAAGCGCCACAGCTGAATATGTACGTATGGCCTCGGTGATGCGACCGGGAACGGTTACGGTGATGATGGTTGGCCCCTTATACGCCCAAAGTTGTTGTTGATGGAAAAAAGAGAGTCGACCAGAACCTGAGGGAGAGACCCAGCGCCTACCTACCGTAGGCACCTGCAGGGTGGGGCAACCGTTATTGGTGCCTTCTCTGTTTGTGCCTGCCTTTTCCTTCTTGGGAGGCGCTGCCGTCAGCCACCTGAGACGACTGACACGCTCTAGCTGCGCGCTCAAGGTAGGAAGGAGGTACGTACCTGCCAAGCTGGGGATGGAGGCTTAACCCTTGGGCATAATGGTTGGTGGTCCTGAGAAACACCAAAGATAGACCCGCTAGAACGACAGACGGAAAAATATCCCACGAAACAAAACACCGTCTTCTTTTTTCTTCCGCGCACTAGAACAGAGGGATCACGGGCAGTTCAGGTGGGAAAACCTCATCTCCCATTTCGCTTGTCGCGTACCTGCATGCCGTACCTGAAAAGGACTCCTCTTTGGGACCTTGGCCGGCATTAGCATCAACAACACAAACAATTGTGCTTCTTTATCGTCTTCCAAGACATTCGCTCACATCCGTCCTTGCCCGAAATTACACCTGATTCATCTTGATGTACCAAGAAATCCTCCTCTTAGACAACATCGGCTCAGCCTATTATCAGCAGCCATCAAGATCCTCACCTCTGCCTCACTCCCGCCAGATTGATTAACCTTCATAAGACTTCATTCATCTTGCATTGAATCCTTATGCCACTGCCCCTCCCTCTCCTCCCTGCATCCTGGCTCACATCAGTTCATCCGCTCGAGCGTCCCCCTCCGGCTTCACCCTTGTTCCTAGCCTGGTCCCCCTGCCATCCCGGTCCACATGTCGCCACAACTCACCAGCTAAACTTAAATCTGTTGCTAACCACGGCCATCATGCGTACGATTAACGAAACACAAATTTTCGCTCCTCTCGCCTCGGTCTTGGTTCCACGTGATGAGGCATGGGAGTGCATGAATTCTAGATGGCACTGAAACTGACTTGGCAAACGCAATTGGTGTTGTAGGGTGGGCCAAGTCCATGTCAGCCAAGTTGACGAATTATCCAACACCTGTGACAAGTTTCTCTAAAACATGCTGTTTGAGTACGTCATCAGTGTTTCCATCCCATCGAGCATGGCGTAAGATGAGTGATTTACCAGTAGGAGTGAGCACTTTGGCCCCGTTTCTCGAAGTGTGTGGTAATGACTGAGAGCCGAGTGAAAGTCGAGTAAGCACACATGAAGCAGTTCAACTTGACACTGGTCAATCTATCACATTCTCGGAATACCGTATTCTCGCTGATCACAATAATTTTTCCGTCCTGTACGCAGCTAGTGCCCCTATTCTGACCCTATATCCATTATGGTGCAGACTAACGCAGCATCTGATGAACGGGATGTCCTCCCGACACTTCACGTTTTTGAAACCATCCCAAAAGGCATGCTTCAGTCACGGAGCGGAACCATTGATGCATCGTGCTTCAATCTAAAAATAATTTCTGTAGACTTAAAATGGCGAGGGTTGTGTTCAGACTCAACATCAAGCCAAGGGACTGAGGGACTGGCCCAACTTTGCAGCATGTAACATCAACACCACCACTTGTCTCCGGAGTACGATAATTTCTTCCTCTGTGGGTCTTGTGCGGAATTATTCTGTCCCCTTTGAGATGCGTGGGCTCTATCTGGCCTGCAGGCTACGTGGATGGTTGCTCCCCCCTTTCTTCCACCCTCTCTCTCTCTACCGATCCCTTATTTTCAAGCTACAGCATCCGGCGTCTCACACTTTGACATCTCAAGTTTAAATACGGTATAGTTTCTCAATTCATCGTTGCAACGACTTTTCCAAATCACGATGCACTTCTTTACCGGACTGAAGTGGGTGTTTGTCCTGCTCGAAGCAAGTCGTGGTCCACCCCTGACCAAGCAACCAAGGAGTATCAATGAATCCCATAACGGCTGATCGCCTACATAAGCAGTTAAATAAGCTACTTAGTCTAACAACTAGCTCTGTTACCCATCAGATTCCCATCTATGAGCTTGGTAACAACCGCACATCACAGCATCGCAGGGGTCTAGGGTAGGCGAGTGCGAGTGTATTCGGGGCAATGCCACCATGATCATAACAAAACATGCGACATAAGCGACTACAGGCTAGATGTATAACTAGAGTGAATATTCGGGTCGATTCTCTTCCAGTTTCGAGGCTTGTATCTCCATTACAACGTGTGGGCGGAGTGGAAAACAATTTTCACTTGTCGGCAGCACTTTGTTCATGCTGGTGAAGCAATTCTCGCAAAGTTATTCACACTTGGACATAATCACACTGAACTAGGGACGAAGACCAAGAAGTATAGCTTACAGCTCACAAGCCGAAATCCAATTTCATTCTCCCCGGGACCAGGAGAGATATGCCTAGGTAGACCACCTTAACGCCTTGCTTTGAATATCCATTCCCTTGCCTCACATGTCGCAATACCAGCCCAGCCATTCCACACTCCAAGGTACCGTATTAAAATCAAGTAAACAGTACTGCCCTTCTCCGAGTATTAGTCCACCTGCTCACGGCTTTTTTGAGACATCCACTTACACCCTTGACCTAGCGTCTTTGTATAAGAGTTCCAGACCGAAGCTTGAGTCCATGGAAATCGCAGGTCTTCCAATGGTCCGCAAGAGACTCCTCTGTGTATTGTAATCGCCAGCTGGGCCGTGGTTTCCCGTTGGGTCGCTGAGGATGCTGCAGACAATCATCGCAGAATGACAAGTCTTCGAATCTCCGGGTCTTCTTGTTGAACCACGGAACGCGAGAGGCGGCCGCAAATGCCGCTGACCTGGCGCCCTTAGCAACGAAGGGGCGACTGAGACTCAACAGCATAGCATGGATTTGGTCATGTATGATTTCATGAACCGTATTTTTACTGCTCCCATGAGTTCGGACGCCGGCAGCTGCGACAGAGTCGAAGTCAACCAGTACAAGGGGTCTAGTAATCGTTTCGTTTGGTGCATAGGTGCCTGGAAGAGCCGTCATACGGGGAAGTGTACGCAATATAGACATCTCCACGTCAAAGACAGGGCCGCCGGCCATGTCTAAGCGTAGTGGTTGATAGGACTGGCTTAGCGACAAGCACTGGAAACAGACTCGTTTGCAAGTGATGAGGTAGAGGTAGCCACCCTGGCCACCACAACAGTCGCACTTGGATGTGCAGAGTTTCTCGTAAAGAGTCGCACATGTAATCCAACGCCCAGTGCCGATGGCAAGGATACCTCTCAGTGAATTTCGTGCATGTGTAGATACGGCTCTGAATTGGGGGTGGCAGTCGACTATCTCGGCGGTTCTTCTGTTGGTGAGCCTCAGGTTGATCAAGCTCCGGATATCGAGATGCGTGAGGGTTAGATGGAGAAGCTCGACTGGGAGGCGATCCAGCAAGCCGGCTGAAGCTTCGGGAGGGCGGCGCCTGCGGGCGCTTCTTGGAAAAGGTGGAAGGTTTTCATCAAGAGTAGAGACGGGGCCTTTGTCGAAGGAGAGAAAGGGGAAACGATGGACCGACGACTGTTGACCCATGGCTTCTGCTTAGATTAGTGGGAGGTTCCGGTATTGGTGGTGAGAGAGTATTGAGATGATGGCGAAAGAGTCTCGAGGAAAAGTTGGGAAGAGATAGCCTTCTCTTTTGTGTGGTCTTCTCTCCATTTCTATGCAAGGCTGTTCGATTAACTCAACACCTGGACCTGATTCACGTGACACAGTCGGGTGTTTGCATATTCCTCTAGGCACCTACATGCAGCTACCGAACGCCTTCTATCTATGATACAGTTGACAGCTCGATTGAAGTTGCAAACGAGAAAAGACTTCAAGTGCACTTGCTCTTACAAATGTGAAGCTATCCATGTCGACTTGTGAACCCTGGATTTATGCAACCGACCGTCACCCAATTAGAGCTCACCAAACACCGACGCTTGTCTGTGATAGTGGAGGTCCGCTACCTAAAAGCGGCGTGGCTTCAGGTACCTTGCACATCATGGCCTCCACTCCATCACTCCATCACCTCGATCCATCCACTCATCAATCATCAATCAATCAAGAGCTCCATCCTTGACTCGCCCGTCTCCGCTGCTACTCTGTTGGTTGCTCGCTTGCCTTGCCTTGCCTTTGCTGTCTCTCCTCCCAACCCCGCGGCTGCTCCCGCGTGGACCGACTTGACCGACCGCCACAGAACGACCGAGCGAACTTGAGAGCTCCCCCCTCCCTCCCATCTCATCCATCCACTCAATGCCGTTGTTCGATTGAGCTTCTGGCATCACTTTGTGTCTGTTTGGAGTCGTTGGACGGCCGTTTCCCTTGTCCCTTCTGCAGGCATAGTCTCTGTATCTTTACCTGTCGAGTTCTGCTATCTACACCGTCTTATCGCTGCCCCATCACTTCACGGGCTGCTGCACGGCGTGCTCCAACCTGACCTCTTCCCCCGCTTGACTCTCTCCCTCCACGCATCAATCAACGAACGAGCTCTGTCTGGCGCACCTTGAGGCCCTCTACACGTCTAAGCCTCCCTCCCATAGCTCCAGCTCCTGACGAGTATTCTCCGACCTGTGTGTCTCGTTGTGCCTCGTGGTACCTTGGCTTGGCCGTGGCCCCGTCTCTCACTGACGCCGACGTCGTTCATTGTGCTTGCTTAGCATCTGCTGCTGCGGTACCTTACATCGTTAGCAGCGCCACTACTTCCATCCGCAGCCATGTTTGGCAACTTCGCCTCCTTTGGTAAGCAGTGAATAGCCTCCTCTTGCTCATTGATCTTTTCCCCTTTGAAATATTCTCAATTCTTGCGATTTTCACCTCTCTACGATTATCTTAACCATGCCATGCTCCCAAAACACCGCATTCCCCCCTCACTTCACCTCCTTTGTCGTCTGCCCCTCCCCCACACTTTCTTTACCTTGTGCCTCCACCTTGATAGACCCTGGCTAAACTCGTATCAGCCGGTATTCCGTCAAAGAATAAGATAGATCCAAAGGACGTTCCACCTCCTACGCCCGTTACTCTTCCTCGCTTTCAGCCTTTCGCCCACGATGACGACCCCGTCGACGCCGCCTCGGCTCTCGCTTCCCTGCTTCAGAACACGGGTCGAACAACTGCCGCTCTCGGCGCCCATGGCTTTTCCGCCATTGGCCTTAACCTGAACCTCGATGCGAAACCCACCGACCTGGTGCCCGACCCTTCGTATATCCCCGATTTTGATGAGTGGGATGGACTCTCTCTCGATGAGGCACGGGACAAGAATGCATCTACTCGCAGGCCCATCAGGAACGGCAACCTCTCTCCTGGGTGTCAGGTTTATCTTGAACGCAAAAAGGAGCTGTCGAGCATCAACGAAGACGCTTTTCGAACTGTGCGGAGACTACCTGTGCCCAAGGGAAAGCAGCAGGCTCGCCTGGGAAATGCATACGAGTTCTTCCGATGTCTTGAGGCCTTCACCTCCTTTTGGGACGACCCTACCCAGCCTCCTGCCCTGCCGCCATCTCCTGAAGCCTCCCCAGAGGCCACTGACGGAGCGGCGAGCTCGGGTGACGCGAAACAAGTGGCCCCTAAGGAGGATACCGGTCCCTCCTATTACCGGACCAGTTCTGGCTCTAGTATGCCCGCTGACTACCGCAACAACCTTATGACGGCATTCGTCAAGCTTGTTGCCTATGACTTTGGCTGCAACGTCTCGCCATCGCGAACCGAGCCACGTCTTCACCTGAGCTCGCCTGAAGGAACACCTGCTCGCAAGACCTACTGCCCATCTGGCTGTCTCTTTGTGTTCCAGAGCCCAACCACCCGTGAAGCTGCCCGTGCAGGTGTTGTTCATGGACCAGTAGCCAGTGTCAGTGCTAGAGGGACCACCGACTTTACCGTGCCGGATCCTGAAGCCGCCCAGTCTCTGGACCTTGCGCGAGAAATCGTGGCGGCGCTTATCACTGCGCAACATCGCGCACGCGAGGGCAAAACCGAGAAGCGGTTTGGAGACGGACAATGGTGGACGACTGAGAAGCGCTGGGGAGGTGGCCCAGGAGGACCCATTGGACGTGAGATTGAGAAGGACTCTGTTCAGGGTGACAAAGACGTCAAGCCCAGTGATGAGAATGGCTTGCCCGTTTCCAAGAAGCCCCGCAAGAACATGAGTATCTATGACAACTATCGCATGGTGCGACCTCCATCTTCAACCTGGGATAAGAAGGCCCAGTATGAGGCTATTGGCCGACGACAGGGCGCAGACTACGACGACATCTTTGTAGTGAGCTCACTGTTTCACCACGTCTCTATCCTTCGAGTGAGGGTACCCAACCGCCTGCTTGAGGCTCTGGATGGTGCTCGCGAGCTAGACCCGTCCAAGCGCAGCTGGGGTAAGGTGGAGGCGTGGAGGAGCCCCTGGTATGACCTGTTTGATATTAAGCAACGGCTGGAGGCTCTGAAGCTAGTGTGGGGGATGATGGCTTATCAGATGAGGAAGGAAACTGGATCTGATGAGGATGTCAGTATGACCAATGCTTGAAACCTGTCAGGCTACATTTCGAGTTGGATGTGAGCCAATTGTTCTACACCATTTTTGGAGGGCGTCTGTTTACTACTTGAAGCCCAGCATGAGAAGACGAGAAAACACAGCACGGCGAAAAAGACTCTTGGGGTATATTTAGTCTACCTGTACGAAACTACATATCATCGATACGAATCAAGATCAGCAAGTCCATGTCAGAATTGATACCCAATCTGAGAATCGTGATGACAAGGCGAGTTGTGATGGAGTCAGCACACTGGACCAATAATGACAAAGCAACATATCATCCCCAGACTGGACGGGGCTGAGCCGTGTGTCCCTTGCAGCGTTCGGCACGTCATCAGACACTTGGACAAAAGGGGGCATGCGTGCTTCTAGATGCAGTGTCTTAGTGTTGATCAAGTTGGGTCCAAGTACATGACACCGCAGCACGGGTTCCGGGGACCACAGCCGCGGGTCAGAAGGAAGCCGGGAACTAGAGGAAACGGGGACTTGGGAACAGAAGACGATGCAAGGCGTGGGGATGGGCGGTCAAACTGGACAGCCACTCTGGCCCACGAGGGTTGAATGGCATGATGTGACGATTCTGCAGGGAGACGCAGAGAGATGAGACACTCGGAGACGCTGAGAGGAGGAGCAAGATATTTGACGCAATGCCGCCGGTCAGGTCCGGTTCAGCATGCCACGGGGGCGGATCTTGACTCAGATTGGGACGTGGAGGAGATAAAGAGCCTCAGGGATGACACCATGCGTTGAGAACTTGGCTCCCGCAGCGTGCCAGATTGGCGGGTAAGGCGGGCCACAGGGGACCTACATGAGAACAGCCCTAGGGCGTGTGCATGGCCTCAAAGCTGAGGTCAGGTCGCGAATCTGGGGGTCTTGAGGCTGGTGTTGGTTTTGTTCTGTTGGTGGGCGCGCGTGGCTGCATTGGTGCCGGTGCAGGGCTACCTTATTCAGGATGGAGGCCCGCGTGGCATTGGGCACGGAGGAGGTTTCTAGTTTGGTGCTAGATTCGAGGACGGCTGGTATGTGCTTCGAGGGGTTCTTGGCTTTGAGGGAGCCCGGAGATGAGACGGGGAAGTTTGAGAGATGAAGGGTAAAAGTATTTGGGTTTGAGATGAATATCTGAAGGTGTTGGTGGAGATTTGGGATATGTGACTTGGAGAGAGACAGTGTTGTGTGTGTATATGTGACTCAGTATTATCCGGGGAAAGACACTTACATGTCCAACTCTGGTCCCAGCATCCCGGATGATACTCAACTGCTTTGATCCATTTTCGGCCTTCGAGGTCCCAACCACACGGTTCCGAGTAACCCAAACATATCAACAACAGGAAAAGCGCTCCCCTCCAAGTCGGGACCCAGAATATCGAAAACGGTCACAAGCCACACAGCCACACTTGCTTTGGGACATGGCCCGAGCTTCCTTTCCGCTGGATCAAGCCACGGGATAGCCCCACGCATGGCCCTAGCTCGCCCCCACCCCGCTTTTCACCGGCGGCTGAGTCTCACTCTTGAGCTCCCCATTGGTCAGAGACCATGTCGTAGAGCCCTATTCAGCTCTCGGCTTGCCCGTCGTGCTAACCTATTCGGGATGATCTTCGTGCCGTGGGCGGGGAGGCTATCGGAAAATTTCAGCCATCTTCTGCATCTTTTTCATCTTTCAGAGTCCGCAACAGTCAAACGTGAACGCCAACGCCGCTACCCTTGACCTTGGAGGTTTTTTGATACGTATCCCCTGGTCTGGGCGCGCAATTCCGGCCGTGCTCTTTCGCTTCAGATTTCTTCCTCGGGTTGGTTGGAGAAGCGAGGGCTTCGGAGATGGCGCAAGATGACCAACGTATCTTGATCTATCCACGTGTTTAATGCTTGTCAAGAGCCAAGAGTTTGCTGCGGAATTCGCAATTTGCAAATTTAGAATCCATCTCCGTCCTGGCAGAAGCTTGCGCCCCAGAGGAGAAATATGATATTAGCTACATACGTGTTTGACTAAGGTATCTGGTGTTGTTGTTCAACACGCACGCTTGCATCACTACTCTAGTAAAGAAAAAAAACCTACCCTGGTCCCACAAGCTGCATCGGGATCGCCGTTGCGCCGGCTAGGGCAGCGCGCCGGAAGCTTGCAGACTCAGCCTGACAGGGGTTTGGATGTTGTTAGACGCGCAAGACAAGAAATAGTCCATCTCAGGCACGAAGAAGACACAATTCAGCGGTTACGGATTGGATCTGCGTTCTTGAAGGGCTATGTACTGGGAGCAGGGATGGGGGAAGTTGACGTCTTATCCAGGTGAACAGGGGGGGAGGAAAGCAGATGTCTGTCAACCGAGATGGCTTTTTCCATGTTGCACTGCATCTTCATAGGTCGTCATGAGATGACGGTCATTTCCAGACAGGCCCCCTTCCCTCGAGTTACCGGCGTACCGGGTGGGTGTGCGGGTCGAGGAAGGGGGTGTAGGGCAATAGGACGGTGATGCAAATCTTCTTCCTGAAGCATCATGATACGAATGGATTGTCCCCAGGGATCACGATGCAGCTCTATGGCAACTGTTGGCAGTGCCGTTCGGGTCTCCCGTGCTGCAAGATGAATTGGGCATGTCATCCGCTGCTGCTGGGATACCCTCTGTAACATTCACGAGCAATTGAACAAGGCAGCAGAATAAAAAATCTGCGTGTCGGTGAAAATGGGGGTGTTGGTGTTCCAACAAAGCCACCACGGGGGGGCATTGTCTCTGCCTCTTGTCAAGAAGATCAAGATTTCTCTCTCTAGGGCGGTCTCGGCTGTGTGGAGTTTGAGAAACTTGGCGTAATGTACACGGAGGTTTGAGACGACGGTCGCGACACCGGCAATTAGGTTGGCAGGAAAAAAAGCAAGCAAGAGCCGCAATCTCAACGGATGCTACGTTGGGGGGCCAGCGTGTATATGGCCTGAAATGGGAATATCGTAGTTTTGTATCTGTAGATCGGTAGAGCTGAGACCGACCCTGTCTATAACGGCAGCCAACTAATGAACCATTCAGATTGAGACGAGATTTGACGTTGTGCCTGAATTTCTGACGTGCAAAAAAGCAACAACGACAAGAACGACAAGAACACGAGCAAGTATCTGCGAGTAAGTGAATGTGTACCAGTCTCCATGTCTGCAAGAGAATATGGATTGGATTGGATTGGATTACATGGGCCAAGAACTAGAATCACGTCACGCAACCGTCTCATCCGTGCTTGGCCGACGACTCGAGCATCACGGACGGGGCCCAGTCGGTCGGGTCGGGAACAAGGTCTTGCGTCAACAAACAGTTGAACTCTTTAGATGGAGGCCTATCCCTGCACAGCCTGGAGACGAGCGCTGAACGGTAACGGAGACCGTTTAGGGCTGTGCCGGTTTCCCAGATTAGATGGCGGGACGAGACGTGGTTTATCGCCTACCTGAGTTACAGGCTGTACGGAGTAGCTACTGTAGGTAATTGTCCACCGCCACCGTCACCGTTCTTTTGGACTCTTGCTGCTGCTGCTGCTGCTGCTGCTGCTCCATCAGCTGGCGGGGAGGGGGCGCTTCCCAGCGATGGGGATCCGGCCGTATTTCCCCTTTGGGTGTCGGCTGGCGCCTTGAACTGTGCCTCCATTGCCAAGCTGTCAAACCCGGCCGTGGGCAGGGCAGGGAGAGAGAAAGAAGGAGGACTTCATGTGTTGTTTGATGTGGAATATATTGGGCGTCGAGATCCTTCTCTTTTTTTTTTTCTCTCTCTTCTCATTCTTCAGCAGCAACAACAACAACAAGACTCGACGCACTGGTTGCAGGGTCTCTCTCCTCACATAATCAAGCAAATCGCCTCTGGTCATCATTACACACACACCCAAGACCAAAACAGAAAACGAAAAACCCACCAGAAAGTTCCATCTTCCGGGATACGGCATTTCTCAGCATCAAGGAACTGAACTGAACGTTGTCTTGTCTCGGTCCATCTGCTGCCCGGGTTACAGCATCTTTTACAAAACCGAGGCCAGCCTGAGATAAACCTTACCTGCCTCTTAGACGCCCGTCAGACTTTGGCCGGATAATCAGGTCGACGCCCAATCTGCAACCACACCCCCCCTCATCCCCATCTCCCCTCATCACCTATCCTCATCATCCCCCCCCTGGCTTATTCACTTTTTACTCTCTGTTTACTACAACTCACTTCTTGGCTTTGGACACTGCTTTCTGCTCTTAAACATTCTGGACCCTCCTCTATCTCTTCCCTTCGTTCCCTCTCATCCATCCATCTGTCTCCCCCGCCTTCAGCTTCAAAGGACGGCCGTGCACCACACCTAAGCAACCAGTGTCTTCGATAGCTCTAGCTGCCTCGAGCAAAGTCTCCATACCTTTGGACCCTTTTCGACACGCCTCGGCTCTTCTCTACGACTGCAACTGCCCCGCAAGCATCCATCAGCAGCGTCAAGTCGCATCACGTACGCACGCACGCACCCGCTGCTCACGGGGTTCCACGCGCGTGCCCACCCCCCAGCCAAGGCCCAGCCCAGACCAGCCAAGGGTACATCACCACCACGCCAAGATCCGGTCCCAGGCAAAGTACCACGCCTTTTGCCGTTTCCCGTCCTCTTGGCGCCTGTCCTGTCCTGTCTAGGTACAGCACGGTAGGCTGAGCTTGCCAGGACCCCGTCCTTCGTCTTGGACGGCACCTCTTTTCTCAACCTCCACCAAACCCGAACCCGAGCCTGACAATCGACCGACAAACCGCACCGCCGTGATATCCGCCCTCGACAGCTTTCAACCCTCAATCGCATCTCTCCTCCAGCACCGACTTTATCATCTCCAGCCCCGACATGTCGGGATACCCGGGCTACAACTCTGGCCGCTACGGCCCGCCGCAGCCTCAATACCAGGGCAATTATTACCCGTGCGACTCTCCATTTTCCCATCTCTGACGCTGCCCAAAAAATGCCCCCATCCCCCGCATTCTCGCCTGTCGATCATGATGCCTCTTCCCGTCTCTGTTGCAAACATTGCCCGCTAACTAAGCTTCCTCGATAGACAGCAACCCTCTTACGGCGGCTACCCGCAAGGCCAGCCTTCTCCCCAGCCGCCCTACGGCTATCACCAACAACAACCGCCTCCCCAGCAACAATACTACCAGCAAGCCCCTCCTCAGCAGCCGCAGTATGGCCAGTACCAGCAGCACCCACCTCAGCCCAACTACCAAACACGACCTGGTGCGTCCTTCATTCCCCCAATGACCGGCTACGACTCGATTAGATTGTTAACAAGCCTTTAGGCGGTAGCGGCGGCCATCCTCCTCCTCCTCCCTCAGCACCTCAGCAGTTTGGCCACGGCGCCCCCAACAGCTATGCCTTCAGATACTCCAACTGCACCGGCAGGAGAAAAGCCCTGCTGATCGGAATCAACTACTTTGGACAGCGCGGCCAGCTGCGTGGCTGTATCAATGACGTCCGCAACATGACTGCTTACCTTTCCGAGCATTTTGGCTACAAGCGGGAGGACATGGTGATCCTTACAGATGATCAGCAGAACCCCATGAGCCAGCCAACCAAACAAAACATCTTGCGCGCCATGCACTGGCTAGTCAAGGACGCCCGACCTAACGATTCCTTGTTCTTCCACTACTCAGGTAAGTCTCTCTGTGGCGGCTTGAGGCCCTCCACCTTGCTGACAGTCAATCGCAGGCCATGGTGGACAGACAAAGGATCTCGACGGCGACGAAGACGATGGTTACGATGAGGTCATTTACCCCGTCGACTTCCGACAGACGGGCCACATTACCGACGACGAGATGCACCGCATCATGGTTCGTCCCCTTCAATCCGGTGTTCGCTTGACAGCCATCTTCGACTCGTGCCACTCCGGTACCGCCCTCGATCTTCCCTACATCTACTCGACACAGGGTATCCTCAAGGAGCCCAACCTGGCCAAGGAAGCCGGCCAGGGTCTCCTCGGTGTTATCTCGTCTTACAGCCAAGGCGACTTGGGCGGCGTCGCCAGCAACATCTTTGGCTTCATCAAGAAGGCCGCCAACGGCGACGATGCCCGAGACCGCGCCCTCCGGACAAAGACGTCTCCGGCCGACGTCGTCATGTGGTCTGGCAGCAAGGACGATCAGACTTCGTGGGTGCTCCCTTTTCCTCAATCATACCCTACTTACCAGATGATCCCGGCTTGATCATCTGTCTCTTCATGGTTTTGTTTTCACTCTTGTTGTTTCTGGGACAGGTTTCCCGGTTTATTCATGTCAGCGATGGCGCAAGGCGTTCTCAGACTGGACTTTGATGTATTTAGCTTTTAATGATTTTCATATTCTCGGGCACGCCCCAGATGTCAAGTACAGCCTCCTTGCGAGTCTGTAATTTGGCATCTGGGGCGATGGGCTACGTTGGGTCGGCAGGATTCTGGGCTTTTTTTTTTTCACCTTTATCTTATGCCAGCAGCAGCAAATTGCTAACCGTACTTACAGTGCCGATGCTACCATCGCTTCTCAGGCCACTGGCGCCATGTCCTGGGCCTTTGTTACGGCGCTTAAGAAGAACCCTCAGCAGAGTTACGTCCAGCTTCTCAACAGCATCCGTGACGAGCTCTCAACACGTTACACTCAGAAGCCTCAGCTGTCTTGCAGTCATCCTCTCGGTATGTCTGACTCAAAATTCTCCTCAGTTCATGCACTAACTTGACCCAGACACGAACCTGCTATTCGTCATGTAATGAGTCGAGTGTTTCCCTAGTAGCATCCCAATGTATCGCAGCCCTAAGCTAGGAGTAACAATGAGCCATAAGAATCCTATATACTCTTACCTGACTCTTTTTTTCCTAATTCCGAGGGGCTAAAAGAGAGCCCAAGAGGTTCATCATCCTTATCAAATGCATGGTGTTTTAAACAATGGAGTGGGATTGACTGGGTTGGACAAAGGCTTGGCTGAGCGACGTTCTTGGAATATGAGACCTTATAACGATGGGCGGCGGCTGTTTGTAAAGCTTGGGTGTTTTTTTTGTTAGTTGTGTTGGTTTTTTTTTTTTTTTGATGACTTGTTTTGATGTGTTTCTCAAGATGACAAAAGTGCTGGATGTCATCTTGTGGGTTCCTGGTTGCATGTTTTATATGGTTTGGTTCTCGTACAGCGATGGATGAAAAGAAAAGACTCCCAAGATTTTTTTTTTTTTTGAATGAATCAAAATTGTTAATTCATTCATATCGTGTCTTGATGCTTTAACTCGCTTTATCTCCAAACATCCCAGGTTGGTATCCATAACAACACCCGTACCCAAACCGCCCAAAACCATTCCCTACGCTCGAAAGAAAGAAACAAACTGTCAAGACAGAATTCCACCTTGAAACACCCTCACCCATGCAATGCAATACAGTTTCGCTTTTTCTTCCCATCGTTTCCTAACTTGACAGAATATGTATAGTCGTGTGCTTACGCCTCGGCCCTGACAACCTTGAGCTGACGGGATCGCTTCACCTTGCGCTGCTCCTCCTTGGCGGCCACGAGCTTCTTTCGGACAGTCTCCTGCTTGGCCCAGTCCTTGGCTGCTAGCTTTGCGCGAGCGATGAAGCGTGCCATGACGAGGAATGTTCGGAGAGTGGGTTTGGTGGTTGATGTAGAAGAAGAAGAAGTGGCGTGGCTGGGCAGGGAGAGAGCCTTCTTGTTGCCGAGGAGGTTGACCCGGATGTCCTCGAGTTCTCGAAGCTGAGCTTTGTTGCTGGGAGAAAGTTAGCAAAATATACAAAGTCAAAAGGGGAGGGTAGAAGAAAACGTACCAAGCGTTGGCAATGTCAAGTTGTAGTTGGAGGAACTTCTTTGCGTACGCAGCATCAGCTCGTAGGGAAGCCTCTCGCTTGAAACGGGCCTGCATCCACTCCATCTGCATCACTACGCCTCGCAGCTCCTTCTTGTGACGCTCCTCTGCGCTCTCGGCCGCCCTGATCACCGTCTCCAGAGCATGATCCGCCCCGTCGATTGTCTCCTGGGTCTTGAGGTCCGCCGAGCGTCGTCTCTCCGAAGCCTCAGCCTTGGCGGCGACGGCCGTGGCCTTGATGCGCTCGAGGTCCTTCTGCAGTTTCTCGGCGCTCATGCGGAAGGCGGCTCGTTCGCTGCGTGCTCGCTCAAGCTTGCGGCGGAGTGAGGCTTCTGAAGCGCTGAGGCTGTCGATGAGCTCCTGTTGCTGGAGGACGTCGTGCTCCAGGTTCTCCATTTCCGCCTTGATCTTCCGTACCTGTCGATCTTGCTTGTTCAACAAAGTATCCGTCTGTTGTGCCGCCGCGGTGTTGCGTTCTCGCTCTACCTTGCTGATCTGATGCTTCAGTTCAAGGAGAGCTCTCTCGTGTTGTGTTGCCACTTCTTGAGCTTGCTGCTCGGCATCTTCGAGGAACTCTTCGAGCACCATCTTCTGGTCCTCGGCATCTGCAAGCTGAAGCTTCAGCTCCTCGAGATCCCGTTCGTGTTGCGCTACCGTATCGGCAAGCTGGCGTTTCAGTTGGTTGAGAGCTCGCTCGCGTTGCGTTGCTATCTCTCGAGCCTGGTGCCCGGCATCGTCGAGATCTATTTCGTGTTGCGCCACTGTATCAGCAAGTTGATGTTTTAGCTCGTTGAGAGCCCTGCGGTGTTGTGTTGCTGCCTCTTGGGCCTGATGCTCGGCATCCTCGAGGAACTTCTCAAGCTCCGACTTCTGTTCCTCGCTGTCTGCAAGCTGGTGCTTTAGTTCAATTAGAGCTCGCTTGTGCTGGGTCGCGATCTCTTGAGCCTGTTGTTGTCCGGCATCCTTGAGAAGTTTCTCAAGCTCCGACTTCTGCTCCTCGGCATCGGCAAGTTGACGTTTTAGTAGGTCGAGAGCCCGCTTGTGTTGTGTCGCCATCTCTTGAGTCTGCTTCTTTCCAGCATCCTCGAGAAGCTTTTCGAGCTCTAACCTCTGGTCCTCGGTATCCATAAGCTGGCGTTTCAGTTCATCCAGACTTCGTCGGTGCTGTGTCGCTATCTCCTGAGCTTGTTGCTTCCCGGCATCCTTGAGAAGTCTTTCGAGCTCGAGCTTCTGCTCCTCGCTATCTGCAAGCTGACGCTTCAAATCATCGAGAGCCCGCTTGTGTTGCGCTGTCGTCACTTCAGACCGTTGTTGCCCAGCGTCTCTGAGGAGCTTCTCAAGCTCCAACTTCTGTTCCTCAAGCTCCGACTTCTGCTCCTCAGCATCAGCGAGCTGGCGCCTTAGTTGGTCGAGAGTCCGCTTGTGCTGTGTTGACATTTCTTGAGTCTGCTGCTTTCCAGCATCCTTGAGAAGCCTTTCAAGCTCCAACTTCTCGTCTTCGATATCTGCAAGTTGATGCCTTAATTCAAGGAGGGCTCGCTTGTCTTGTGCCGCCGTGTCTCGAGCCTCTCGGGCCTGCTGCCTGGTATCCTCGAGGAACTTTTCCAACATCGACTTCTGGTCCTCGGCATCTGTGAGTTGATGTTTGAGTTTCTCGAGTTCCAGTTCGTGTCGCGCCAACATCTCCTTTGTTTGCTTCCTTGAGTCCTTCATCGCTGCTTCAAGCATCTGGTCCTCGGTACCGGCAAGCTGGTGCTTCAGTTCTTCAAGATCCAGTTCGTGTTGCGTTATCAACTCATCGACCCGCTTCCTGGAGTCCGACAACGCTGCTTCAAGCTCCAACTTCTGGTCCTTGTAATCCGCAAGCTCATGTTCTAGTTCATCGAGATCCAGGTCGTGTTGCGCCGCCATCTCCTTGACCTGCTTCCTCGATTCTTTCAGCGCTGCCTCGAGCTCCAACTTTTGGTCCTCGGTATCTGCGAGCTGATGTCTGAGTTCATCGATTTCCAAGTCGCGTTGCGCTGTCACATCCTTGGCTTGCTTCCTGGACTCCCTCAGCGTTGCTTCGAGCGTCGACTTTTGCTCTTGGAGATCCTCAAGTTGCCTCTGAAGACGTTGGGACTCTGGGCCGGTGGCCTCCTCGAGGACCTTCTTGAGCATAGACCTTTGTTTCTCGGCATCTGCAAGCTGGTGTCGTAGTTCGTCGAGATCCAGCTCGTGTTGCTCCACCATATCCTCAGCCTGCTTCCTCAAGTCCTTCAGCTTTGTTTCGAGTGTCGTCTTCTGTTCTTGGACACCCTCAAGCTGCCTCTGAAGATGCTGGGATTCCCGATTCGACAGGTCCAGGTTTTCTTTCATGCTCTGCTTGAGGCTTTGGATCGTCTCCTTGGCGTCCTTGAGCTCATTCTTTAGCTGATCGTTGTCATGAGCCTTTTCCTCCAGCGCCATCATTCTGCGTTGAGCGTCCTTCAACTCATCGCTATGATCAGCCTTGCTCTCCAGCGTCAGCATCTTGCGTTGAGTATCTTTGACCTTCTGCTCTGCTTCGGCCACCTGATCCCTTAGACTCTCCATCTTTTCCTTGAGATCCTCCACTTCATCTTCTCGTTCGGTAAGTAGTCGGTCCTTCTCCTGGAGATCGGTTTCCAAATCACCAATGTCGTCCTGCAACTTTTCGACCTGGTCATTGTGCTGAGACTTTTCCTCTAGAGCCAGCACCTTGCGCTGAGCATCCTTGGCCTTTTGCTCCGCTTCATCCACCTGGTCCTTGAGGCTCTCCATCTTTTCCTTGAGGTCTTCGACTTCGTCCTCTCGTTCGGTAAGCAATCGGTCCTTCTCCTGGAGGTCGGCTTCTAGGTCTCCGATGTCGTCCTGCAGCTTCTCAACCTGGTCGTTGTTCCCTTGTTGTTGGTCAAGCTGACGCTGAAGATCCTCAATGTCTGCTTCACGATCATCTATTAGCTGTCGTAGTTTGTCCATCTCTGCTTGCTGGCTCTGATCGCTGTATTTTCGTTTCGCCTTGTCCTGAAGCTCCAGCATCTGTTGGCGGTAACTCTCGAGGTCCTTCTCGGCAGTCGTCAAATGCTTCTTGTATTTGTGGAGCTCTCTCTGCATCGTGACCTTGTCGACCTTGAGTTCGGTGTTCTCCTTGAGGGCGGCTTCGCTAAAGCCAGGCCCTGCTTTCCGAAGCGCCTCCTCGAGGAAGTGAATCTTGAGCTTGAGACCAAAGTTCTCCTTCTCGATCCTGTCAATAACATTCTCTTGTTCCCGAAGCGATAGCTGGTTGCCGTCTTGGAGAGGGCCCTTATCGCTTCCTCTCCTCCGAGGAATCGCCAATGGGGTCGAGGCAGCGCTGGTGGTGTCGATCTCGGGGATTGTGTTTTCCATGTAGGACTGATTGCGCGATCCTGTGTACATGGACGTGTCTCCGCGTGGGACAGCAGTGAGGTCGCCCTCATCGATTCTGTCTAATGAAGGCGTGTTCGGTACGTTGTTGCCATTCTCTTTTCCGAATCGTCGTGAACTGTTTCTCGTAGCCGACTTGAGCAAAGGTGTGAACTCGGCGCCTCCGACGCTGGGAGGAAGATTTCTGCGGTCGGCCAAGGGTCCTCTCTGACGCGGGGTGCGAAGGTTGATGCCGTTGGAGCGGCCATTGCGAAGTTGTTGGAGGAGGTTGCCGTCCTTGGCTGGTGACTGAAAAGACGCCTCTTGTGAAATGTCGGCAAAGTCAGGCTGTCGACTGAGGTAGGTGGCATCCCCAATGTTTGTTCGCGGGGTGTCGAGCGCGCCGCCGCCAAAGTCGGGCATGATGGCGGTAGTTTGTGGACTGCGGTTGAGCTCTAGAAATGCTGCGTAGGATTGAGGCAGATCATGCCAGAGATGATAAGCGGTCGCCCTGGGTAGAGCGTAAAGAGTATCGCTTCGCCTCGTTTCGCAGTTGGATTTATTGTTGGTGATAAAGAAGGACCAAGATACGCTCGTGGGCTGGTCTGGTGCAAGCAAAGTCGATGTGGAGAACGCGCAGGTTTCGAGCCGACCTCTTTAGACCAGGCGCGTTGTTGTTTACTTTGTATCCCTTTTCGGACTAGAACGAAAACAAATCCGGGAGTGGGGTTGGCGGAAAGACTAATCTGTTTTTGATTGGATAGAGTTCGGTATGTGGGTCTTGTTTCCTCATCCCAGCTTGAGGACGGTGCAAGTAGTAAAATGCTCGAGTTGCATGTTCGTTGTCGGCAATTGGGAGAATTTTATCTATCATCTCTTATGAAAGGTAGTTGATTTTAAGGATACTTTGCTGAGACCATCGCTGTGTAGTTTTCTGCAACTCCAAACTTTAATGACATGGGTGCTATTATATACCTGAAGCTTGGATATAAATTTCAGCCTATCTTGCTCCCGTGTTACTGCTGCGTAATGTCTGTCAGTGTATGAAGCTTCTCCTGAGCCCTTAGTAAGGCTTCATAACATTCACTTCAAAAAGAGCATGAGTTTTAGACAAGGATATGCTTCACTGAGGCCTTTTTGGCACGGAACAACACAAGCACGGTGGGAATCAAAATTTGTTGAGAGGGTGCCTTTCGCTCCTATTGCAAGGGTTTTGCAAGTGAGAGGCCGTTGACATTGACTGTAATTTGGTATCGTATGGCCTTGTTTTTGATTTCAAGACCCGAATGTAGCCATTAGGCCTCCTCCTTGGACCTTGATAGAATTGAAGTCGAAGATGAACACTGCAAGCGCGTCGATGGCCATTAAGGCGTTAATTAACTTCAATTCATAAACGACCGACTATTCATTCAAGCCAATCATCATGTCTCACTGGCTCATTCAACCCCATCTTGGTCGTGCTGAATCTCAGATCCCCGCACCAAGTAAGCAGGCTCCGATATCGTCATACCCCCGGTAAATATATTGCTCCCGCCCCACCCGAGCCAGCAAACAATGATAACATCGTGCGACCGGATGAGGTGAGAGGGCGTTTTCGAGGGCCAGGGGAGGCACAATGACATATTCGTGCTATTGATCGACAGGCCAGTCCTTTGTTTTCTTTGTATTCGATATCAGAGAGGTCCCCCCTCAGTCAGCAATCTGCCTCACTGTCCCCGAGTCCAGGCTTCTTTCCCCTGCAAGGGTCTTGCTTTTTTTCGTGTCCCATCGCACCACTTCACCGCCTGCCGCTCCATATATCCCCTGGGGATTGCCTCATCGACAGCGCCGCCATGTCTTTTTCGCAAGTCCCAGATGAAATAATACAGCATCTGCTCTATTACATTTCACCCGAAGACACCCTCTCCAGTTTTCAGCTCATCTCGCATCGTCTGAGGCGGTTGGCCAATGAACCTCTTCTATGGAGGTATCATTGCCAGAGCAACTTCAAATTCTGGCACCCAGAGCATCGCTTCCATCAGCGACTGAGGGATAGGGCACCCGCGACCCCGTGGAAGAAGCTGTTCATCATTCGCAAGTGTCGAAATGCTCAGATTAGCCGTCTCTTGGATGAGATCCTTGCCACCAAAGTTGGCCGGCTAAGGAGATTCGAGAAAGTCTGCAGACTTGGCTATGACGCCAAAGACTTTCTGCTAGAGCAATGCGACGCGGATGATTCCATTGATGATCATTTGGCGCGACGGTGAGAGCCTGACGGGTTACAACTGAAGCTCCACATGACGCTGACACTCGTATACCAGATACTACAGCGGAGCGCTCTTGGATAGCATCCATAGAAGCCTCGCTGTAGAGGAATGGCACAAAATACAAATGGCAAGTGTAGATCCTGGTGCCCATCCTTCGGGTTTCGATCTCGAACGAGTACTAGGTGCCTTTGATTTATTTGTGCTGCATGACCAGCCAGGCGATATTGACGATGTACGTGGTTGCATTTCGTTTCTTCAAGCTTCTGTATTAATGAGATGGATCAGATTGGTCGCATCCTTGATTCCAAGGCTGCCGAATTCCGCAATAGTAGGCCAGATATCGATCTCTTGACAACACGGCAAAAAGCCTTAGCACTGAACCGCTGGCTTCGTATCAACAACCTCACAGGTTTGCAGCACCCTGAGCGTTACCGAAACCTGAGGAACTGTCTTATCGGCCAGGCACTGCGCCATGAGGATCATGACTCCATCCCCATCATCTCCAGCGCAATCTTCTGCTGTATTGCTCGGAGGCTGGGGCTGCATGCTGAATGCTGCGCGTTCCCAACTCACGTCCACGCTATAGTCTTTGCGGAGCAGGGCAAAACTCTGGAAGGCGCTCCTGTTTCTCAGCCCAATGTTCCTCTGGAAAGGATGTACCTTGACCCTTATGGCTCGAGCGAGGAGGTGCCAATGGCCGACCTGCAGGCCATGCTTGCTCGGCTGGGATGGCAGACGAGCACCGATGTCTTCCTGGCTCCCGTGAGTCCTATTGCCATCGCGACGCGAACGGCTCGAAACATCAGAGCCACGGCTGCCCGGGTGATGGAGGCCCGAGAACAGGCCGATCCTGGACTCACACAGCTCATCACGGGCAACGACAGCACCAACATCGACGCCGCTCTCTACTCGGCGCTGTGGGCGTCACTCCTCCTTACGCCGGCTGACGCCTTTGAGTGGGACGAAGCTTTGGAGCCCTTCCTGAACCGGTTCGCCAAGAGTTGGTGCGAAGACGCCTGGCTGGTTGAGAAGTACATCTTTCCCCGTTACGATCGCTTCGGTCCCTTCCGCGAGAGATTTATGAGGAACAATCCCCGCAGATGGGACAACCCGCGCGAGGTGCTTGGTCTCATCGACGAGCTGGACGAGCTTGCGCCCCCGGTCCTGCGCAGGAGTGGAGAGAGGAAGCAGCCGGTGCTCTACAAGATCGGGCAAGTCTTCAAACACCGGCGGTACGGCTGGATCGGTGCTGTCAACGGTTGGACCGACCAGGGTACGCGAAGACTGCCCATGCCACACACCGTGGCCATTGACGAGACGCTCGACGATAACAGCGATACAGAACTACCGAACCTGGTGCGTCCTCGCAACCGGACGTTCTATACGTGTGTGTAAGCATAACCCTGATGTTCTCCTGTTGTCGTGTGCTTGACCTGACTTGACAATAGCCGCACATCAGGACCCGAGAGGCATGTTGTCGCTGAAGACAACATCGTCCTCATCCAAGACCCCAGTGAGGTCCCCAAGAGCCTCTTCCCGCAAGCTGGAAAGTTCTTCAAGAGATTTGACGCCGAGACGTGCAGCTTCGTGTCCAACATCACGGAGCAGTACCCCGACGACTGAGAAGACCAGGTTCTCCCCCTTTCGCGTCCCCGTTTGCTTGTCCCATTTCCTCATTTCTTTTCCTCAGCATGTTTGTACGGTGTCTAGCGCCAAGGGGGTCTTATCTGGACGCATCGAGGGAGCTTGGCTGGCGTTGGAAAAAGGGATAATTTGGCGTTTGATTCAACTCACAAAAGCGAGGCTGGGGGATTTATTTCATGGTATATAATATTGAAATTGGCATGTTTTCTTCAAGTTTGAGACATGATTAAGATGTTCGACATGCATTTATTCGTTACTGGACAACACCGTGTCCGCCGAAGCCATGGCCAAGAATCTTCCAAAATGAGTCCAGTACAGTGAGTTCCAATATGTGATCCCAACATGGACCCCTTACAATAACCTCATGATGCCTTGATCACGTCCTCCAACACGCCCTTCTCGGCAAGCTTGGTCATCCACTTGTGAAGGGCAGGACCAAAGTCTTTCTTACGACCCTTGACGCGTTGTTCATCATCCGCTTTGGACATTAGTTCTGCGCGGTACTCGCCCATCGCGGCCTTGACTTCTATGACAAGTTCCTGATGCAGTCCATAAGCAGCACTGGTGTCGAGGTCTGGCTGCTTGATTTTCGCCCGCAAGTCTTCGGGGACGTCCAAGCTGGTGATGTCCTTCGGCTTGAGATTGAACTCGGCAAGGCGGCTCTCATCTCTGATGTCGAGAGGATTTGACTCGGCGGAGGTGAGATCTGAAAAGGTAGAGTCTGATTGCATTTGAGTGTGAAGATGGTGAAGAGACGCAGCGGCGCGTGCAATGGTTTGTGTGTGAGCGGAAAGGGGGCTCCGGCAAAGTGCGAGGAGGTTGAAGGAGAGCTGGTTCTCTTCGTACTGTAGCATCCGACCTTCGATTTGGGGCCTTGCGACAGTGGTCCAATCGCCGCCTTCAGGTACAGGGTCTATGTGAAAATGATGAGCTAATGGCTTCTGAATGGCTTCTGTTCATAGATACTTACCCAACCTGTTCGGTTTACTTTGAAGTCCGTCCAGTTCCCAGACGTATCCGCCTGCAGGAACGTAGGCGATGAAATGGAAGCCATAGTCTGATTTGACCTTTTTCTTCCTGGTGGGCGCTCTCTTCCCTTTCCGTGGCGCCGCACGCTTTCTTGTCTTTGTGGTCTTGGCCTCAGAAACCTCATTTTCCAAGCACAGATCGGCGTTAAGGTGATCCATGCGACGGGTAAAGGAGTTGTGGATGGTGCGGATGAAGGTATTCTTGCTGAGCTCACGGCCACGGAGGGCGGTGTTGAGGTTTCTGGTTGATTCCTTAAAATCTTGTAGCTTGTCGCCGAGATCAAGACCGTCGGCGTTCATGACGATATTCAGCATGGCAACGGTCGCACACGCATTGTCGGTTGTCTGTCCAATGTGAGACCACGGCTGAGGCAGGTAGGCATCGACTTACTTGGTTTGCGAACCACACATCGCTTATATCTTCCTCCTCGTTTACCTGATCGTATCCAGGGACATATTGAAAGAGAAAAATTAAGCCGTATACTGGCTGCCTGCAGACGATGAGCGAGAGTTGGGAGGGGTAGTGATGACGGGTCAAACTTGCGGTAGAAGCGCGAGAGAATCTTGATCAATTGTGAAAATCTCTTGCGCCTTGACGTCCTTGACGCCGAGATCTCGTAGAATGGTGTTGAAAAAGGCCTAAAAGGTCAGATTTCTGAGCCCACCAAAGGACCCCAGGCACTCACCGGCTCCGACTCCAGAGCTATCCACCCCTCCCACTCTTGGATATCCTCCTGAGATAGCGGCGCCAGCGCCTCATTGAGGAGTAGTTGCCCAGATTCCTTGCTGACGGCGTGATTCGCCTCGTTGGCGGCCTCGCTAGCTTTTCGCTTTGGATTTCTCCTTGGCTCGCCCATCGTCCCTGGCGCGTCGGCAGTCTTTAGGGGCTTCGCGGCAAGACGCCGAGACCGACGCACAGGAGGGGGGCTTGGTTGAGCGTCTTTGCACTGCGGCGGCTTGTCAGTTTGTGTTTCATGCTCCATGGTCGTTTCGCGCAGTAGACATTCGTTGGGAGAGTGAGGAAAAGAGGTTGGTAGCGGAGTGGAAGCTGGCACCGTTGTAGCACATGGGGGGTGCTTTGGTACCGAGCGAGACGGCTTCAGGTTCTTTGTCTGATGCTTGTACGCCACACTCTTTCAAATAGTTCATATCGAGGCAGCTCCATCGTTATCCATTCGTTTGCATGTCGGGGTGGTCAAGTCGCCGCCCGAAACCCCAGGCATTCAATCAATCAAGCGCCAGGCTCTCACAACGATATGGCAGATGTCACAGACACAAAGGATGATGGCATCCACCTCGAATCATCATGAAGTGAGAAAGCGGAAAATAACTTACAATTGTTATGTCTAGGACACTCTCAAGCTGGCTCCGTTTGAGCTTGGTCTTATAGATCCAGCTCGTGTATAGCTCGGGTGAGCTTCAACTCCTTTGTGATGATAAGGATGTTTGATCTGCATAGGGACGAGGCGAGAACAAGATTGAAACGATGTCGCAGCACGAAAGAGGATACGAGCTAGCGTTAGTTAGGGGATATCATATACTGGAAGCTCTGTCGTGGCACGCGATCATGATTAAAAGAATGAGCGGCACCTCCTGGACGTTGAAGGAGCTTGCCCGTTTGCTTGGTCTGAGGGTGGAAGCCCCATGGCTTGGTCCAATCACATGAGAATATTTGTTGTTTCGAGCGCGAGCTTGCAGGTGGCCAGCCAATCAATTGGGGGGAAGAGCTGCAGCAAAAACAGCCGGTACCTGACTTACCGACGAGATACTCAATCTCTCACTTGAAAAGGCTTCAATGTCAAGTATCTATGAGTTCTTTATGGAGCTTTCATCTTATCTATTTCATGAGTAGGTAACCCATACCCAAAGGGTCAATTCGTAGGTACATCTGATCGTCAGTACCTTCACTGTACCCAGGTACCTAAGGTGAGGAACAGGTGCCTCGGTAGGTATGCTTTCGCCATGAGATTTTTTGACAATCTGTAAAGAAGAAATGGAAGAATAAAGTACAGATTTTCCTATAATGTATTCTTTCCTTCTTACTTTGATACCGTGTTTCCTTGGCCGCCATATCATCAAGTGCATGGCCCTGAAGCTGGACCTGGGTACCCCTGCCAGGCACTGCTGGTGCCTTAGCTCAGAGGTACCTTAGCTAGGCGCGTCTCGACGTGACGCATTAGCTGGAGGTCCCATAGGCTCTCAAAGGAATTTCCATTGTCCGCCCGTGAAAACTACATTCAAAACATCGACCGCCAACAACGCATCCGCGCTTCTTCAACATCCACGACGCGCAACAAATCCGTCGTCCTCTTGCGCCCCGATCGCCTAGGCTGCGACTTCGCTTGCCTCTCCATGCTTTTCTTTTAGTCGCTGCCTCTTTACTCCCCGGAATGCGAATGCCATGACCGCATCGACTCCCCGCCTGCGGTCTGGGTTTCCAGCTACCCCAGCTACCACCGCTCGACGATACCACGATCAACAGCAGACTCCTACCTCGACCGGCTCGACATCTTCTGCAAAGGCACCGAGGTCTCCAGCCCTGCCTCTCGCACCCGAAAATGTTCAAGCGCACGCCGCAGCTAGCCAGCCTGTCATCCCCTTGACCGTTCTCGATGCCCCCCAGCAACGACTCTACGCCTTTGGTGTTTACGTCCTTCTGTGGGCGTGGAAGCTCTACGACTGGCTCCAGGTTCTCGAGGATGGCGATACTTCTTGGTTCCTATTCCTAAAATGGATCTTTATCGACTTTGCATTTCTTTTTGGTGTTCCAGAACTCAGGATACCATGGCTCGAGCTCTCGCAGCCCGTTGTCACCACCGTCTTCTCTGTGCACCTTGTACTCAACTATATGCTCATGTTTAATATTCCGGTAAGTTGCCTAGGCCCCGGTCTGATTACCTCAAGACTAATTCATACATCTAGATCCCATGGCAATCGTGGCTCCTCGGCTTCGTCAAAGTCCTCTACGACCGTGAAATCTCCATCTCCGAGCGCGGTGTCAAGGTGTCGAGCATCCTCAACAACCATTCCCTCATTATGGGAAAGCAAATCATCAACATCCTACCTGAGGGTTCCGCTGTCCTCAACCCCGAGGGAAAGCCATTCTGCTTGACCACCAAGCCTCGGAACGTTGCGTCCTTGCCGATTTATTTCAACGCCACCATCCCTGCCGAAATCGAGCTGATCCGAATCGACCTCGAGACAAACAAGGAAGAGACGATCAAGATTTCGCATCGTGAAGTCGGCAAGGTGGCCAAGCAAATTCGAGAGCACACCGCTGACCAGACCACTGCTGGCTTTCAGTGGGACTACCCGGTTAAGAAGCCAGGCGTCTACCGACTTGGAAAGGTTTTGGATGAGTACAAGCTTGAAGTTCAGCGGACCATCAAGGACACATACGTCGTGCCCTGCCCCCAGGCCAGAATTAGAGCTTCTGAGGACAACGAGCGTTGTATCCAGGACCTTTCCAACCTCGCACTAGACGTATACGGCACGCCTCCTCTAAAAATTCTGTACAGCCGTACAATCAATGGCAAGGATCACAGCTTCCACTTTCAGCATCTCCAACCTGATGGCTTTTCTTCGCCGCTTCTTGGCGCCTCCTCAGGCCTTGTTCCAGAGGATCCAGACGACATCTCGTGGGTTAGCCCACGCAAGGTCACTGTCGGCCTCAATGAATCAATGACATCCTCGGGCGATTGGGAATATTCAGTTGACGAGGTCCATGACGCCTTTAACAACGTGGTCAAGTACGCCGAAACTAATGATCAAGGCGAAAAATCAAAGTCAAAGGCCCTGACCCGCGAGTTCAAGGTTAAGGAGCGTCCTAAGGTCCGTCTGGATGGTTGTGATTTGCGCAACCCTGTCAAGGTTGCCAAAGGAAACACCGCTAGGCTTCCTGTTAGCTTCTCCATGGCCGGTCCCAACGATGACACCTCGTATGAGATCACTTGGGAGTTTTCCCCCATTGATTCCCTCACCAACAGCGGAGATCATGGGGACGAGGTGTCGGTTGGAAGCCACTCGGCTAGAAATGGCAAGGACAAACCGTTGGTCTCAGAGCCTGGTCTGTACACTTTGAAGTCTGTGTCCAGCGGAGCTTGCAAGGGTGAGGTTCATGAGCCCTCATCCTGCCTCCTTCTGAACCCTCTGGAGCCCTCTCTCTCCATCCGCTCAGAGGACATTCCTGACAAATGTGCCGGAAACTCTATCGGACTCCGAGTGGATCTGGATCTCGTTGGTACTCCTCCTTTTGTTGTCCGGTACGACGTCGTCACCGATGGGCATGTTGATAGACAGGTCCATCGTGTCTCGGGGCTTCGATCTCAACTGGAGTTGGTACCCAAGATGGCGGGTCGCCACAAGTATGTCTTCAAGTCTATCGATGATGCTATCTATCAAAACCTGCCTCTTAGTGGCGATGACAAGGTCTTGGAACAGGTTGTCAAGCCTGCAGCCTCAGCCATGATTGCCAGCTCTAGAAAGACTATCAGCGCCTGCTTGGACTCCGAGGTTGAGCTTGATGTGGTTCTTTACGGCGACCCTCCCTTCAATCTGGAATGGGAGATTGTTCATGACGGAAAGCGAAAGTCGGAACGAGTTACGGGTATTGAGGAGGATACGTTCAAGATCAAGACGGCGACGCTGAGCAAGGGTGGAGAGTACATTCTTGCCTTGAGCAGCGTCCAGGATACGCGTGGCTGCCGAACCTTCCTTCAGGATCAGGTCAAGATCGCTGTCCGACGACAACAGCCCCGGGCTGCCTTCGGCTTTGTCGAGCACAAGCAGAAGATTATGGCTGTCGAAGATACACCTCTGCGCCTGCCTCTGCGTCTTCAAGGAGAGCCTCCCTTCAACATCCAGTACAGGAACCTCGACGGCTCAGGCGAAGTGATTACGAAGCAGGCAAAGAGCGCCAACGACTTCCTGCTCGTCAGGACTCGAGGTACCTACGAGCTGATTGAGGTTCGTGATAACCAGTGTCCTGGATCTGTCGAACCCTCTGCATCCAAGTTTGAGGTGGATTGGTTCCCGCGACCCGAGATTTCCCTCGTCGAGTCGGCGAGCATTAGCCCTGGCGATGGTCTGTTTGTCAAGCAGGATGTTTGTGAAGGAGACATCGACGGTTTCGAGGTCAACCTCAAAGGTAAGTCGGATTTGTTCATGTTCTGGCCCAGTTTTCTAACATATTGCAGGATCACCTCCCTATCATGTGCAGTACGAGGTCAGGCACAAACCATTCCAAGGCTCCGGCGCCATCAGCAGGAAGGAATTCGATGCTGCCCTCTCCAAGGCAGCCATCTCAATGGACACCCTCAAGGCCGGCGACTACACGTACAAATTCTCAGCTCTTGCGGATAATCTCTACAACAGCGACAAGAACTTTAGCCCTCTCATCATCCAGCAGCGGGTCAATGCCAAGCCCTCAGCCGTCTTCACCAAGCCTGGACAGTCGTTCAAGTACTGCATGGAGGAGCAGGAGCAGGAAGACAAGATTCCCCTCACCCTCACCGGCGTTGCTCCCTTCTACGTCGAAGTTGAGATCAAGCACCAGGCTGGTTCTCCTCCTGAGACCTACCGCATCCCCTCTATCGACTCTAACTCGTATGGTATGAGAATTCCCCGCCAGCACCTCCGTCTTGGCACACAGCAGGTCCGCGTTCGTACCGTCCGCGACGCCCGTGGCTGCCAACGCAAGTACGAGATTGGCGGACCTTCGGTTCAGATTCAGCTCTTCGAGGCGCCATCGATCTATCCCCTCGAGTCCCGACGCGACTACTGTGTCGGTGAGCGTATCGCTTACACTCTCTCTGGAACTCCTCCTTTCGACATCACTTACGACTTCAACGGTAAATGGAACGCCAAGTCCCAGACCACCAACTTCCGCCGTATTGCTGAGAAGCCCGGCGAGTTCACAATTACTAGCATCTCGGACAAGGCCAGCGAATGCCGTGCCGCCGTCAACATCCCCAAGACAATTCACCCAATGCCCAGCGTCCAGATCAGCCGCGGCAAGCAGTCTCGCGTGGACATCCACGAGGGCAATGAGGTGGACATTCTGTTCGAGTTCTGGGGTACACCTCCTTTCGAATTCACCTACACGCGTAGCACCAACGCCAAGAAGGGCCAGCGCAGCTCCGTCCTCGAGACGAGACACGATGTTTCGTACGAGCACAGCAAAGTGGTCAAGGCGAGCCAAGAGGGTACGTACGAGGTTGTGGCCATCAAGGACAAGTACTGCTCGTTTTCGACGCTGCAGGTGGAGAAGAGCGAGAAGAGGTAAACAAACGAAGTAATGGATTATTTGTATGGGCCAGAAATAGTTTGAAAATCGATGGGTTGGTTGCTCGACTGTAACTTGCGCTGCCAGGGAAGGGATAGGTAACGACGAGGGGGGAACAATGAGTTGTATATATGCATCTATACCATGGCACGGCGTTTGATTAGGGACAGATTATGTTGAATAGTACAATTTCTTAAGATCATTGTTCAATCTTATGATAAGTCGATTGGAGGTGTTCCTGCATAGGTATCTTGTTGATACCACATGATGCTATCTACACGACAAGCATAACTAAGTTTAGGTTCTAGAGCCATCGAGATATACCTACACCTGGGCAAAGAATATTAGGTAGGTACCAGGTAGATGCATGGAAGTCTATACCTTCCATTTCGTATCAACACAAATAGGTAAGGAAGGGAAGGGGCGCAGCACCTTGCACCCCGATTCTGCCTCTTACATAATCCCTAGAGATAGCCTCAAGTTTGTTTCAACTTCTCTCCTTCATCATTAATTCATGTTCTTTCTTTCATAATTGCGTTATCTCTTTTCCAGCACTGATTACTGCCTTGCTTCCTCACATGACCCTTTCTCGGTCTCGATCTTGCACCGCGACTAAAAAAGACTCCAGCATGCCCTTAACTAAAGCTCAAGACGTGCTTCGATTTTGCGGTAGCTGTCGGATCAACAGCTTCCTCTACCGACTCTCGAAGAACGAGCAGCTCATACATCACGATAATGCGGCACACGATGGCACTCGCCATTAGACGTGCCACAATGGACAAGCTGTCGTTGATTGACACGAACAGAATACTGGAGAAGACCATAGTGCCATATATGATGTGGCAGGCTGTGGCTATGGTGGTGATGAGAGATATAGAGAAGAAGCTCAGCGACTCGGGGTGAACGGTAAAGATGATCCTAGACCGTCGGGCCATGATGTCGATCTGACCTTTGGCCACAGTCACTGGCCAGGAGCCCCGTGTCATCTCCTCATCGACCGATTTAACCTCGGAAGACACTCGCAATCGCAGCGCTATACCAGCCATGAAGTGGATGAAGACGCCGAGAAAGGCCCAGAGAAGAGCCAAGTATTGGGAATTGGGGAGCATTATGAAGATGGTCCCGGCTCCAAGTCGATAAGTCAGCTCTCCCATGTTTGCGATGGAAGCACCGGCGAGGCAGTATGATATGGCCGTGATGAACGGGTCGAGTCGTCGCATGGCATCTGGCCGCTGGCGTGATCTTTCCCTGAGACTGTGGATGATGGAATTATACTCGGACGATCGGTATGCGTTGAGGGCAGGCGAGCCGATGGCGAGGGCAAAGGCAAGTAAATGGCGACGACCAACAACCGAAACCACGGCGTTCTCCTGAGGCCTGACGCCGAGAGTCGCGATGATTGTAGGTGCAAGGCCGAGGACGATGGCAGCGGCAGCCATCTTGGACTTTATGAACTCGGGGGTATGATCGAAGATGCACTCAACCATCTCCCTAGTCATGGTTCTGTCGCTCTTGCTAAAGATACGGAGGCCCGGGCTGACGTTGGCCTCATTGTCACGATCGTGAAGATATAGGTCGTACGTCTCGGAGCAGTTGTTATGGATGATTTCTTGTAGGCCGGGGTTGTAGGTGGAGTAGAAGTGTTCCATCGGGTTGCTCCACGAGGCAGAGACTGGTGTGACGAGCATCAAAAGGCCCAGGACCAGGAGGGCCACGGCCTGGACGAGATTGCTGTGGCCAGCCATGGAGACGACTGCTCAAGTTGGTGGCTTGCTTCGACGACGGGTTGAGAAAACTGGCTTGCAGAAAGCACGAATCGACGCCAGAAACCTTTAAAGAATCAACACCAGGACATCAGCTCACAACCAGCCCTACGACACTGCGACTAAAAATATCCTTCAGCCCAGCGCAGCTTGCAACCTAATCTGGACAGAAGTCTCCGCGCCGATGCAGTTCTTCCCTGCACGGAGTAAGCAGCTGTTGCAGCTGCTGCAACGGAGCGTATCCGAAAGAGGCATTGTGCTGCGACAAGACACGGCTATGGCGAGGCGACTATTCGAGGACTCATGAGTTTGTCGGCAGATGCAGCAGCCAATCCCTTGCTGCAAACTCGAACGTTTCATGCCCTTGTCAGGTCAGATTGGGCACGTCCTCTGACAGCTGGCGGCATTCAGCCCTATGGCGGTGTTGGCTCATCGAGGGCATCGAATGTTTCCCTATCTTCTGGATGCTGTTGCTGAGAGACGTTCTGACTGTGCAAATTGCCAGGATGAGGTGATTCATGCTTGTCAGTTCTTCATGATTAATCCCCACTTGAACCTGACCTCACGCAACGAAGAGCAAAAGTTTGTCGAGCTTTTCTTCACTTGCCAGAGCTGGTTTGACGAGGGATGAACCGAATATCGTCTTGGAACTTATCCGAAGTCACGATGGATTGTTCGAAAGGGAGGAGCTGAGATTCAACACCTCACACTCTCGGTACGGCCGGGCTGGACCAGCCCATGCACGTCTGAATCCCGATCCGCGGATCGAAATGTCTTTGATCTTGGACGTTGATGACGTGTGGGCAACGGCTTATTCTTCTAGAAACCCAAAGGAAAGGGCCAGACCGTTTCACGCAGGACCATGCGCTCCGCCCCCCTTACATCTGTGGAGAGACCAGTTCGCGAACATCAGGCCCAGAGCTGGAAACCAGCTGAGGTTATACGAAGCCCGAGGAGAATGGAATTGGTCCATCCCTGCAACGCTTACCGCGCATACTGAGCTGTGGTTCTAGGCCATGCTACCATGCCGTCACGGTCAAATCCTCAGGTCGTAGTGACATATCACCCTCCCTGGGGATACACTTGCGTTACCCTCAGGTCCAGGGTCTCGACTAGCTTTAGACCAAACGCCATGTTGGGCTTATGTGTGTGTGTGTGTGTGTGTGTGTGTGTGTTGCACCAAAGCAAAAGAACCCGACCCTTTCCGCTTCGCGATCACCAACTGGACGCCATAGTTGCACGACAAGGGGAAAAGACCCCAGCCTGGAACAGAAATGGACAACCCCCTTGAGATGCAGGAGGAAGCATCTAGAGCTCATGCTAGCAGGGTCCTCGGACGATTATGATGACGCAGTCGACGTCATTTCCCCATTTCCGCACGTCCTGGCCTCTCGGTAGTGCTGTGTCTAGAACTTCTAGCTTCGAAACCAAAGGAGCTTGTCGACGACACCCCAACCTAGGAGGATCCAGGGGGATCGACATGATGGAGGGTCGCGTTGTTGATTTGTTTGTTTGCACTGCCACCACCCGATTTAATGCATTTTCCCTCTGACTGTGTTAACTTGGGGGGTGGTTTCGGGGGTGATACAAAAAAAAGCCACTTGGGATGTGTCAACAGCCTGGATGTCACTCTGAGGTTCAGCAACAAAGACACGTACTCTACGGAACAAGAGATGGATCAAAAGACAGGGTTCATCCATACAATTGTCAGCATGGGCAAAAGTCGACAACCGAGAGAACCGGGGCCCAGACGAGAAAAAGATTACAGTTCACGACCCATCATGCAACAACGGTCCAGCCAAGCGAGAGCAAGCACAGCCGTTGATACCACCCGTCCGTCCCAACGGCGGAACTTGACAAACTACCGGTGCAGAAGGAGTAAGCTACCTAGCTGATTCGTTAGCAAAACTGCCTACGCAATCAGTTTAAAATTCCCTCTTTCTTGGCGAGCAGCAGCGGGTGCCACGGAAAATCCGCATTGTCGAAACATCCCATCACCAACCCCACCCGTCGCGACGGTCCAGAACTCGATGGACCTGCACCTCCCTGTGCCACACCTGGACAATCCTGGGAGGGGAGAAAAAAAAGGCAAAGGGACCGTTGCTAAACTGCTACGTACTGTGGCCGAGTGGCAGGTATATATCGTTGCGACCGTCCCGTCCGATCCGTCCGTTCCTTGCAACCCCCCTCCTGTTCTGTCAACTCTTATATATATCCGTCGACCAACACCAAGCAACCCAGATATTGGCCGACCCGACTATTCCAAGAATTCGGTCCTCAGAGCCTCATGACAATCTTACTTCACCTTTCACAGCTCATATTTTGCTCATCTCAATATCAATCCGTCTTTGAATCCATTGGGGCTGGCAGACAGCCCCTCCAATGGTAATATAATGATATTATACGCAGGTATCAAACAAGTGTCATCAGGCATATACCCCGAAAATCGATCCATATACGCGCCATCCGTCACTTGCTCGCAGACGGGCAACTCGCCGACCCGCTGCTGACAGTCAAATAATCCCAAATTCATATCCTCCTCTTTGCTAAATGCCATCGTCATGACCCGAACGAATCGAGAGACTTTCTTCTGAATCACAGCAACTACGACAAACTCTTTCTCCCCAGAGATCAGACCCGACCAGACACATCGGCCCACGACGGTCATGGTTCATGCCATTCGCGCCTCAAACGCCATACTCCTCATCATGTCGTCAAGTGTGCTGTGTGTACACTTTGACAAAGATTAAACGACGGAACCCATCCGAAACAAACGCTTACACGTAGGTGCGCTGTCGCTTTTCTGGTGGACTTTGGCCATCCATGCGTCCCTGGCTCGGCGCGCCTTGCGAGATGCCTCCAGGAAAGTTGGCTCGGGTTGCGCTGGCTGGTGTCAGGCCGTAGTTGGCTCCGTTCACCATGCCGTATCCCTGGTCCATTCCTGTCGTCATAGGCGAAGCTTGAGGCATCTGTCCGGGCGACCACGTCGAGCCGGTCGCAGGGGGCGTGGGAGTTGTCTCGAACTTGAACGTTGTTCCGCCGGGCGTCGTCAGGTTGTTGGGAGGGTTCATGTATCCTGCACCACCTACTACGTATCCCGAGCCGGACTCTTGTTGGGTTGAAGGGTCGTAATTCTTGAGGAGATAGCTCAAGTGATTCTCGACAATCTTCTGCATCCCACTCTTGGTGAATGGCTTGGCTAAAACTCCGTTCATACCTGTTCGCAACCTTTATTAGCCCATGTCTGCCGAAATCGTCATCCCGATCTATGCTTACCGTGCTCGAAATAGCAGTGGACTTCGTCTGACCGAATGTTGGAAGTCATAGCTACGATGGGAATTGCCGGGCAGTCCTGTCGGATGTACATGGTTGTCGAAACACCGTCCAGTCTGGGCATGATGATATCCATAAAGATCATGTCGAAATGATCGCGGCCAACACTGGTAACCCTACTATACGCCTCGGCACCGTTTTGCTATTTCAACAGTCAGTCGGTTTCAACCAAATGGCAATATCGAGAATCAGAATCACATACAGCATGCTCGACTTCACATCCCATCGACTTGAGGAACTTGATACCAATCTTGGCGCAGGTCGGGTCGTCCTCGACAAGGAGAATCCGTGGCTTCCTCGACGCCCACATCAAGGCAGAGTTGCTAGAAGAGTTGGAGCTGGTTTGCGACTGAGCGCTGATGGGTTGGGGAGCGGGCACTTCCTGCATGGCATTGCCGCTCGAATCATTGGGGATTGCATAGGGGATCTTGTGGATGTGGTCCGAGTGGAAGGGGTCAATGCCGACCGTCTGGCCGACAGGGTACACGGGATATCGGTTGATATCGTTCATGGGATCGTGCATCATGGGCATCGACGCCTGCGGGATCACAACCGCCGAGTCAGCCGGAGATCCATACACGCCCTGGAGACGCTCAAGCTCTCGGTCAGCAATCTGATCCGGCGTGACGCTGGACAGGAGCTCGCGGGCTCGTCGCAGCTCAGGCGCCGACTCATCTGAGCCATCCAGAGGTGAGGTGCCGACGTTGAGGTGCATCGACTGCTGCTGGTGGCGATTGCCAGAGGTGGAGAGGAAGTTGAGCATCTCGTACTGAGACTGCTTCTGCGCGTTCAGCATCTTTTGCAGCGTCAAGACCTCGTTTACAAGCAGTCGGTTGGTCTGGGAGACCTCGGTGAAGAGTTCCTGGAGCTGCTGCACTTGTTGCTGCGTGGCCGTGAGTTGCTCATTCATAACACTGATATGGTGGCTAGTTGTGAAATCCTCCGTGGCCTGGGTCCTACGAGGAGCTGGCGCTTTTCGGCGGATGTTATCCAGGTCATCTTTACTGCCGACTCTAAAATTGGGATGCTTAAACTCGAGGGTCTGCGCGCATGGTTAGCGCGAGGGATGAATCCTTCAGTGAACGGCTAGCACTCACGTTGGCGCCATTTGAGGCGGATCCGCTGTCATTCGTCTGCCGGACTTTGTGAAAATCGTACTTGTTCAGCTGGCGGACAAAGCTCGCCATGTTGCTGTGCTTGAAATGCTTGGGAAGAATGGAACGAGTGAATTTTTCATTCTAAGTCTGTTAGCGTTTTGTCACCAAGATCGCGTGCATATATATGGACGGTATGGCATACCTCGACAACCACAAATGTATCGCCGTCCTTGCCCCATCGGGCAACATCTTGGTGTGCTGGATCCTCAAGCATTCTTGACTTGGTCAGTATTATTCATAGTAAGACGCTGTGGTTGTAGCCATACCGATACAGCTTGCGAACCTAGAAAAGGAGTATTAGTTGCCGTCCAGCAGACATGTCGCCATCCCCTTCACTCACAAATTCGCTGGCATTGCTGCCACCAACCCCAGGGGTTGGGGTTACATCTCCGCCGGACATGGTTTCGATGCGATGGGGTTGTTGATGATCGTGCGCGACGTGATGCTCTCAATATAGATGATGGTGGTTGACCAGATACTTCGGTTATCAAGTCGAGGTACCCGTTGACAAAGAGCCGTTGATCCGAGCCGAATCGCCGTTCGTCGCTATCCAATCGAGAGTAGAAAAGAGGTCGAGAAAGGTCGGTTGTTGTCTGTTGGCGAAGGCGATAAATTGGAACACGCTAGAGGGCGAGCGGTGATGACCGCAGCAAGGACCGGTGACGAGGATCGAGGGGGTTCAAGATCGACAGTCTCGACGCGCTGGCCGCGAAGGCGAAAGGACGGGGCAGGGCAGTGCAGTGCAGAGAAGCTGTGGCAAAGCGCTGCAAAGGTGAGGCGCCTGCTGGGGGTCTCGTCGCCGAGAGGTTGAGGCTGCGATGCAGGAGGTCCGTCGCAATGGCAAGAACAAGGACAGGAAACGGAGGACGGAGATGGAGATGGAGAATGGGGAACGGGGACAGGGCCTGAGTTGTATCTCAGCAGCATCAAAGTTGGGCGTGCGTGTGGGCACAGGCGTGAGTGGAACAGAACAGCCTGAGCTTGGCTGGCTGTCCCAGGATGGGATGGGATGGGATGCGCCGGGCTGGGCAGCTGGGGGGGTTGTTGTGACCTATCTCATCGCCCTGTCGAGTGGGCATGGCACAGTGCTTCGTACAGCCCCCCTCTCTTCCAAGTGGACGGCGACTCTCGTGGACACTCACTCACTCAGCAGCCCCAGCCAGACAGAGCCAGCCCATGCCCAAGCCCGGGCAAGACCTCGAGGAGAACAGATTTGGCACTTCCCATTCCCACTTCGGCTTGACCAGGGGTCGCTGGGGGGCCCCCTGGGGCCTGTGCTGTGAGCAAGGCGAGGCGCATAGGACGCCCAGCGGAGCGGCAGCAAAGGAGGGAAAAGCTTGAGTCGGAGGGGGCCCTTCCGAGGACGGCTAGCGTCGAGCAAGCATCTCTGTGGGAATGGAGCCTTATTGCGCGAACAAGTTTGGCGGCCGTCGCTGGGGTGTCGCCTTGACGGGGCCAAAATCCATAGTTTTGGTCCATCGCGCGCTGACCATTGTCTCTGGTTGGCTGGTTGCACTGAAGATCGCCCCGGACTCAACTGGGTGGCGTCCACCATTGCCCACCGTAGCTTGCTTAGACATTATTAGTTTGTGAAGACTTTCAGTTGTTGAGATGGGAAGCCCTGGAAGCATATCCATCCGCTACCGTCCTGGTCTCGGCGCCACGCTGATCGTTATTGCGCAAAAAGAACAGCGAGGCCGCCATTTCCATCGTCTTCAGCTGCAAGCCTCGGATCCCACGGCGTGTCCGTAAGGTAACGCGTCCGTCGAATTGTTCTCTGTCCTGTCCTGGCCCTCGGCTTGGACGCCGATTGTTTCCGGCATCACATTTGTCCCGAGAGCAGACAATTTTGTCTGCCTGGTTTCACCCACTCCAGTGTCGCTCATCCAACCGCCGCACCCTCAAGGATGGACGCGCAGTGACACATGATGCAGACCCTCTTCTCTCTCAGGTCAAGTCGAGTCTGTCTCCCGTGTCCATGCCATGCTGCGCTATGCAGGGAGACAGGTGTGGGATGTCGCGGACCCTTCAACGCCTGCTGCTCGAAACCTGGAAAACACCCACCCAGGCCGGGGTGATGGTCGATACGAAGGCTGTCGAGCTGTGCCCTTGGACCGCCCAGCTCGTGGAGCCACGTTCCTGGCTGTGATTCCTTTCATCCCGAGGAATGCTAGCCAATTTCCCTCTTCGATCGATGCGGGATGCATGTCGCAACCCACGATTGAGTTCCAGACCCGGTTGTTTGGGTCATTGGTCCGCTATGGACGTTAACTCGAGTCACTAGAGTCAAGAACCCGGCGTGATGTTGCATCGTTCTTGACTCTTGCTCATCTCCCAGATCCGTCGCGCGCTGCTCCCAGATGCTGCCATAAAGGAGGTATCCTCTTGCTTTTTATCGAGCCATGGCTTCGGTCTGAGTTTGAGGGAGCTAACGCAGTCGTGAGACTCCCAGATATCAGGGACAAATCAAGGTCCGTTTCGAGAATGCGGCTTGTTGATTCGGCCCAGAGTCGATAGCGCATCCACTCAAACATCCCAAGGTGAGAAAAGGTAGGAAAGATTGGAGGGATCCAAGTACCGAGAGGAGAGGGGCCCATAACACAGGAAAGGGGACCATATCAAACCTAGCACAAGGGACCGAGTCCCTTTGACGACAATGGGCCTTCCATTGGCTCGGCGCTAGAAGAAAATACGAAGACAACGGCCGTCTGGACTAGGAGCTTGTTGAGAAAACGGGGCGGCTGTCAGTAATTGACTACGCTTGTAGTAGTCAATATTGAAGCAGGAGTCATGATGGCCGAGTACAACCAACGATCCGACTCGGTCATCTCTCTGTCCACCAACCCAGGCTGGTTCCATGGTAGCATCCGCCGTAGGCTCCGTTCGCCTGGAATGGACGCTGTGACTGGGAGAGTAGGCGAGGGAACAGGCTCTCAGATCTCATTCAGCGGATCTAACCGGGAAGAGTGATCGACCAAAGGTGAGAGAACATCCTTGGAGGGCAATTTGGTGCGCGGGAGCGGGCTAAGCAAGGGGTGTGGCTTTGTGGTTTGCTAGCCCAGGTCTTCGGGCAAGATCTTCTCCTCACATGCCGCCTGACGGCCGGGGCATAACTCGCTTAGCTGGGTTCTCTAAGTGGTTGCTAGGTGGGATAGCGTGTCGGAGGACCCTTGGAACATGTTTAGAAGCCTTCTTGTCGTGAAGAGATAAGCGGATGTTGAGGAAGAAGAGACAAGCGAGCTGGATGGAGCTTCACGGGACCGTGGCCCTGGCCCTGGCCGTTGGTCAGGTGCAGATTTGGAAGGAAGGACGGAAATACAGTGCGGTTCAGATGGGGCAGCCCTGGCGCGAACTGTATTTGCGCACTGTACCGAGCAGGTCCCTTTGGCCGCGAAATACCTACACAATCAAGACTTTGAGCAGCAAATTGCGGCAACGAGTCCAAACCCGGCATCAGGACAACGCATTCAATGATTGTAAAGGACATTCTGAACTGGTCCCTTCAAAATTGCGGGGTCAATGGGCTGCTGTCCCTCATCCAGAGTGCCCTGGAACTCCAGCTTGAACTTTAGCTGCCACTCACAACGCAAGGATCGCCAGGGAGACAAAAATCTACGAGTGAGACATGTGATAGGGAAAAACAAAGGAAACAAAGAAACAACAGAGGGCGGACTCGACGCCAGACCACGCAATCATGACTTGACCTAAGACCATCAGCCGTTGCTCTGTCGGCACGCTCGGCCTCGTAAAGCAGCCAGAGCGGGACCTGTCTGTCTGGTATTCCAAGGTTTCATCACAATTCGGAACATTTCTGTCTCGGAAACAGCCTCGTCGGGGAAACGGCCTCTTCAAGGAGGTTAAAAAGGTCAGACAATTCCAGCTCCAACACCTGTCAATGCTGACAGAGGTGAGATGTTGTGCGTCGCCAGCACAGGCATGTCTCCCCCAAACCACACGCCGAAAAAGCAAGCATCCGAAACTCGTCGGACTACCCGCTGAGCCAGCAATGATTAATGATTAGTATTAGTCCCCCCAACCGGGCTCGGCCGCCTCCCGGAACCGAGACGACACCCATCTCTGCTGGTTCGAGAAGCCCTGTCGTGCCTGGCGAGGTGCCTGTCCCATGCGTCCGTCTAAGGCTGTCGATTCTTGTTTAGCTGCCACGAGGCTCAGGCGGAAAAGGTTGGCTTCACGACGGCGCCGTCAACTGTCAGCTGGTTACACAACTGTCAACCCTTTTTTTTCTCCTCCCGGGCCAATGAAATGTTGATCGGCACAAGTCAGAGCTTAATTGGGAGGCATGTCCCGAACCGGCAGGTAGGACGGCAGCAAAGGCCAATGGCACCGTATTTGACAGAATCAATCACGGTTACTGTACTGTAGAGAGCCGCGAGGGGAGAGTTTGCCGCATGCTGTAGAAATGATGAGTCGGTTGTGCCTGATAACAAGGAAGTTCACGAGAGCTGGAATGCTCACCAAAGTCTATCGAAGCTCATCGTCCGAGGGAGAGTTCCGCCACGGGCCGTGCGGGGCCAACGGCTGCACGCACTGTTGCACTGTAGCACCCCCTAGATGCTTACCTCAGCAAATCACCCCGCACACACCGAGGGTTCGGTGAGCTCACCTCGGTGAAGAATTTCCCGTGCGCTGCATGAGGCTCAGGGCCATTGAGTCACCCGCAAGCCCCACGTCGAGCTTTCTTCCTCGCCTTCACAACTTACGCCCACATCACGTCAAGCAGCGTTCATCGCATCGACAACATGTCGCACAAGGGCAAGGGCAAGAAGTCCGCCAAGTCTGGCGGCGCCGAGAGCAAGAGCGAGGATGTTCTCCAGGCCGTTGTATGTGACATCGCGGGGTATCGGTTTGGCGCAGCGCGAGCTCACAGTGTGCTTCTCAGGTTCTCGCCGACTCGTTCCAGGATAGATACAGACCATTTTCGACCGAGAAGCCAAGAGTGAGGGACCTTGAATTGAGCTTTGCTCTCCATACTCAAACTGACACCATTTGCCCAGTGTCTTCTCCCGCTCGCCAACACCCCTCTCATCGAATACACCCTCGAGTTCCTGGCTATGAATGGCGTCAACGAAGTATACATCTACTGTGGTGCCCATACCGACCAAGTCGAAGACTACATCAGCCGCTCCAGATGGTCGACCGCCGCGCGAACATGCCCCTTCTCCGTTCTTCAATTCGTGCGAGTCTCGGATGCGCGATCAGTTGGTGATGTTCTCCGCGACATGGACAAGCGATCACTTGTCGACGGCGATTTTATCCTGGTAAATGGAGATCTAGTCTCCAATATCATGCTGGATAGCGCCCTCGCAGCGCACCGCAAGCGAAGAGAAACCAGCGCAGCCAACATCATGACCATGGTTTTGCGAAGCGGAGGACTCGAGGACCATCGAACAAAGACTCACGGAATCACACCCATTTTTGTGGTTGACACCAAGACAGGCCGATGTCTTCACTACGATGAAATGAACCCCCTGACGAGTGACCGCTATATGGCCCTGGACCCGGCTGTGGTGGACGAGCTGTCGACTGAATTCGAGATCCGAGCCGACCTCATTGACGCACAGATCGATATCTGCACTCCCGAAGTTCTCGCCCTCTGGTCGGAAAGCTTCGACTACGAACTTCCCCGAAAGAACTTCTTGCACGGTGTGCTCAAGGACTGGGAGCTGAACGGCAAGATGATTTACACAGAGATCTTGGAAGAGGGCTACGCCGCACGGGCGAGCAACCTGCAACTATACGACGCCATCAGCCGCGACGTTCTCGACCGGTGGACATACCCATTCATTCCAGAGTGCAATGTCGTTCCTAAGCAGACGTATCAGCGCCATATTAACGGTGTGGTAGCTGAGCACGGCGCCTTCTACGCAAACGATGCCACAGTCTCCAACACAATCCTCGGTGGAAACAGCACCATCGGGTCAGGGAGCAAGATTATCAACAGCATCATTGGCAGGGACTGCAAGATTGGGGCCAACGTGGTTTTGGAGGACTGCTTCGTCTGGAACGATGCCACGATCGAGGATGGTGCAAGGATATCACGATCAGTCGTGGCAGACGCCGCTACCATCGGAAAGAACTCTTCGATACCCACTGGCAGCTTGATTTCCTTCGGCGTCAAAGTCAGCGATGATACGGTCCTTTCCAAGAGTGTCACCATCTCATGTGTAGACTCTGAGGGCAACCCCGTTACCCCTGACACCAAACTCCTCGGCTCTGGTACCAACGCCGCTCCCTTTACCGACCCCGAAGATGAGGAACTCGACGATGAGGACCCGGCCCTGCTTCAGAAGTCTCTCCTCTACTCCCTCGCAGAGTTCAACATCTCCACCTCATCCGTCTCAACCCTCTCTTCTGAAGTTTCCGAGGACAGCCTCGACCAAGGCCACCTTTCCATTGGTACCTCGACCCGATCGCGGCTCTCATCATTCGCTTCAGATGAGGCCGGCGAGAAGATGTCATTCCACAATGATGCAGTCCACGGTCTGCTCGATGCTCTCCGAGCTGAGTCTGGTGACTTCGACTCGGCCAAGCTCGAGTTCATGGGTCTTCGTCTTGCCAACGACGCTTCTGACGCCATGATGCGTCGTGCTGTCGCCACTGCCTTTGCCCGTCACGCGGCTGAGCTGCTCACACCTGAGTATGGCGCTCTCGACCCTAACAAGGCCGCTGGGCGAGCTCTTACCGCGCGACGCGGCGCCATCACCTTTATCAATGAGGTTGGCATCGGTGGTGAGGAGGATGACAACCAGGCCGAGCAAGTAGAGTTCATTCTTGCGCTGCAGAAGGCTCTCGCACACTCACACGGACCCGACCAATCCAGGGTTGGCGTCGTACTCGCCGCCCTCCTCCAGCAGCTGTACACGGCCGACATCCTCGAGGAAGAGGGCATCATGGGATGGTGGGGAGATGAGCGTTCCGATGACGGCGAGGGCATGGTGGCTCTCAAGGAGAAGTGTCGGGTGCTGGTCGAGTGGCTGGAGAATGCAGAGGAGGAAGATGACGAGAGCGACGATGAATAGACGAATGTTTTTGTATTTCCGTAAGGATATGGGAGTTTAAAAGAACAAAGTAAAATGATTCGAGTCTAGTTGTCTGTCACAAAAGGGAAATGGCTGAGTGTGATATTGTCCAACCGCTAAGGAAGGGTTGTCCTTATAAACCAGGGACCTCTTAAACTCAATATGTAGACATCGTCTGGACCAATACGGCAAGCTGCAGTTTTCTCAGCTGCATTTCTATGCTGACAGCTGTATTTCCCTTGCTGATTTGCCTTGATATGTCATAGAAGGAGCTTGGGTCATGCTCTATGAAGGCTTGATCCCATGAAGCCAATTCAACAATAATCTTTAGTTCCATATTTCCTAGCTATGAAACTAACCATCAATAAGAGGGTGGCTTTTTAGGGGGAGCAAGGAGAAACAATGTTGATGTGCCCGAGGTCCATATCGTCTATAGTGTTGGTTTTCTCTTGTACATCGAAGCCATAACAAGCGCCACGCAAGTCTATTCACAAGCATTTACGTAGCCGATGCCAGTCCATCGGGGCAGATATAATTCTAGGCTCAAATTCAAGTTCTTTTTACATGCTAGATTAGAGAATGCTGGGTGCAATGTCGCACATCAAGGTTCTTGTCCAGCGCCCGAGTTGTCATCAAGAGTTTTCCTCTCATGCGATTCAGTTCCAGGCAGCGTGCCAGGAGTTCGTTGTATTTATAAGTGAAGATGCATACGTTTCATTCAAGTAGTAACAAGATACAATTCTCACTGACCTCAGTTGACTGACTATTCACCTTCTATCTACAACTATGTACCTCAAGTTTTGTAACTACCCGATAGCTTGCCTCAACCCATATGAACGTGCTCAACAACCATTGGGTTTATTCAATTTCAATTAACTACTTCCAAAGGGCTGAGAGCGTATTGAGTTGCCTACCATAACTCACTGATCATGCGTAGACTGTCATCAAGCTGATAGACCTATCACCAACACATAGGGAGGACTAAGACTCCAAGGTCTACATGTATGCTCTGTATCACAACGACACCCATTCCGCAACCACCGAGGTGGACGAATATCGCCTCTTGCTCAATTACCCCTTTTCAGCCCAAAAATAGTATCAGCGAAAGTAACCATTGTCGTCAGCTCAACGCTAGATGATCTGATTCATGTAATTGCGCAAGACGGTGAGATGTCATCACTGCAACGTTGAATGGTAAACCATGATGAAGTTCAGTTAAGCCGCACGTAGTATGTACCAGCTCCTTGGGTTTGGTGCCATTCGGCTAGAGTTGACCATCTCTAGAATCCTAGTCTTGGTCATCTTCGGCAAGTCCATGAAGCTGCAGTCTCTGCTAGATGTGGCAGGTCGGCTACCAACAGGCTCGTATCTAGCGCACATCTTATTGTGAATTATAGAATTCACCTGAGGCTATCCTCAGCTCGACAGGATCCGTCGTTGCGGTAGCACTACCAAACTCTTGGTCAAGGTTGCAGTCCATCCATGCCACTATCACAAACGCACTGCAACCATGACCGGTCAACCCCGAACAAAGGCTGATCTGCACCCAAGATGGTCATATTCGAGATAAAAATGGCAGTTCCAAAAATATTTGATCATCCTCCCTTATCTTGATCCATCGTCTCCGCTCCGCTTGCCTCACCGACGACGCGCCATCGCTTCGCTTGCCGGCGCTGGGATACCCTTCGCAGCAACGATCTACCCGCCTCACCACCAGCCTCGCAGCCCTAACACGCGGGAAAAAAAAAGAATCAGTCAGGGGGCCGGCGACGTGGAGAAGGTGGGCATTCTCCAAAAGCCATTTCCACGTCATTTTGCTGAATGTGGTGCAGAGACGATGCCAGATGTGCATGGGTTGGATGTGCGATGATGTAGTGATCATCCAAACCGGTGCCCTCTTGGGAATGACAGTCCCAACCATACTTTGAGCCCTGTAGCGACGACAGCTTCTGGAAGAAGACCCTGAATAGGGGACCCTTGATCATCATGAGTTTTGTTGCAACCACAGCGTTAAGATTGTCTAGATATCGCTGCTAATACGAGGTGGCGAATGTGGCTTGCTGCAGTAAGGATGGCATTCTCAACAACCTCATGTTTGCTGATGATAGTGTTGTACATGAGCAGATTGACGGAACAACCCAGGCACGGGAGGGGAGGGGTGTGGCTTCAGCCGCAGTGTGAGGTGAGTGTGCACAACTGAGCATCCAAAGCAAATGCCTAGCCAACATGTCGCATCTGCATGGCCCCTCTGTGAATGGTGATGCTGAAAGTGATAGTTGACTGAAGCCATGTTGTCTTTTCAACAACCAAATGCTCACAACGAGATATGAGGGTTGACCTCGCTGGCCTAGCCCTCATCTGCAGCATGTGACAATAAGCTTTTCAACATCTCCCAGGTTGGAACAACCGTAGGCTCTTTCGAGTATTGTTTGCGAGTTATCGACTCAACAATAGACCTCTCTTCGACTTAGAGCGTGCTTCATCCATCACACAAAGCCGTGTAATCACGGACTTGTTCTAACAAAGCTCCATCGTCCGAAGTAGGGGTTCGCCATCGCCAGGGGCTCATCCCAGGGTTGCATCTCCCCCCGGTTTTGCAGGGTGTGATGAATCCCGGTAGGATTACCGCAGGGCTTATACTTCCGTAATGGGTGTTCCCGCCGGTGGATGGATGGGTGAGAAGCAGCTTTCCCAATCCTCTCATTGCCCCAAACCCGAGTCTGCCAAGGCCTTGAGGAACCGCGCGCTGCGGGTAAGGGTCAGCTTGCGTATATGCGCTTGTCTGCAGGCTCCAACTGAAGTGCGAGGTCCCTGACATCTTGGAAACGTTATTATGAGCGAATCCAAGAGCCCGGGTGAACTTCCACCAATTGTTCGGCGCGCGGATTCAGCCGGCACGCCAAAAGATGCCGGAAGGCGAGCATCTTGGGCCGACCCCTGCTATCACATCACTGCAGCTGGGCTAAGCCTTGGCGAGCATGTACTCTGATATCTCGGGAATTGGACCATTCAGCCCTTGGGGGCCAAAGCCCTACACATCCATCGATGACGTCAAAGCCTCCCAGCACAGTCATGTTCGTGATGCATCCACCAGGTGAGGAGATCAGCAGGCGGGATGACGGCACACATCGTTTCAGAGCGACGCCACCATGGCGGCACTCGTTGTTGATTTGCTTCAGATTGCTTCTCAGACCGCATCTTTCTGTTTCGGAATTGGACCGTTGGACTGTCTTGCGTCTCAATGGACAAAGGGATGCCACGTCGACTAGTCTCGGTCAACCATGGTGGTTCTTTTCCCTCATTCTGGCATGGTATGCATGAACCCTTGCAAATGCTTGATATCTTACTCCTCAACGACCCCAGAGCCATTCCGTCTCGAGCCTAGACGGCGGAAAGATGCGTGCTCTCAAGAGTTTCAGCCTCGTGGGTAGACTGACGTGGAAGGATTTTGAAGAGCTGCGATGACATCATCGCCCTCTTTGCGGTCGGGATGTGGCTGGGGCTCCGGTTCTCGTGATGGTGGACTACATGTTGGGGCATGTACTGTAGCGCGACGAATTTGGTGCCATGTCCGCTCAGCTATTGACCAGGGTGCTCCTAGAACCCGCGGCAAAAGGCACGGCGCGCGTCTGATAGAGCCTCTCGTCGTGAAAGCTTGAACCCGAGCTTGTAGTATCCAGCAATCGATACCCAGCTTCGTACAACCGGTAGACAGAGGACTCGGCAATTGTCCGTACTCTCAGATCATGTTGTGAAACAATCTTGAAGTGCGGCTGTCTCACACTGACCAACCCCAAGCGCTGCAGGTCATCACGAGCCAGTTGTCATCTGTGGGGTAGTTGAGTGACACTGCATCGAAGGCTTTGATCGACATTGACGGCTTTGTGTGAGGCAGGTAGCTCGGCGGCGAGCAACTGTTTGCCGTGAACCAACGCCTAACTGATACCCCGCGTGTCGACCTCATGGCCCATCTTCATCTGGTCAGCCATGACAAAGAAAGAGAGTTCATATCTCAAACTATTGCCAGCAGCCTTCTAACCCCAAAAGAGCCATCACAGGCGCTCTTTTGAAGCAAATTTCTGTCGATGCGAGGTTGCGTTACATGGCGTGCTTATCCGCCCGAAGACTGCGTGGTGTTCACACCAAGATACCCGCAGGTCCAGCAGGGCTCCTGGGTCACCAGCCACAGTCTATCGCGGACTTTGACTGGAATACCCAGATCGCAAAAGCCCGAGGGAACCTTCTAGGCGCCATGGGTGGCAGAGGTAGAAGAACGGTGTAGGTGGACAAGCGTGAAAACTCCATCCCGAGTCGTCGAAGCGCCAAGGCCGGGGGCCCGCAGTTGAGCTTTCTCCAGCGCATCAAAGGTGACAGTGACGTATGCGACATGCAAGTCGACCTCTGCGTTGGGACTGAGGTTGAGGGCTTGTATGTGCCGCAGAAGCGCTTGCCGGTGAGGTCCGGAGCTCAATGCTCGAGATGATTGAGCTTGGGCCGAGTGCCAGACTTTCATCGGCGATTCTAATACAAAGCCTGCACCTTGGCTTAATGCATAATATGTCCTCTCCGTTGAAAGCAGACCGTCTTCCGCACGAGCCTCGAAACGGCACGGCCCTACATCCGCACGTCGTACACCCCAAAGCTGAACGTGCAATTCTCTTATGCCTAGGGACTCGACCGGGGTTAGGTTACCCTCCGAGATGGTCATAGATGGGACTGGCAGGGTAGCCCTGGCATATACAGCTCCGTCACCACACTTTTGGGGGGAGAAACTCTGCATCGATGCTCACTTCGTCTAAAACAAGACGAATCAAGCAGTCGGCTCCAATTGGAATACAGCAGGCTCGATTCGGTAAATTCCACGTCATGTAGCCGCCGTGGATCCGTGTGAGAGGAGGTAGTGCGTCTGAAAGGTCTTGTTCTGGAATTGTCAGGACCCGAACAGTTTCGTGGTGTTTCAAGAGACGTACTGTTTCTCCGCCCAATCTCGAGCCTTTCTTTTTGCGCCCAGAATCAGGCAGGTCGATGCGACAAGGCCATCTCATTCCAGCATCTGGCTGTTAAACAACCTTGTGCTCAAGATGATTGAATCGCCCTGGTGTGATATGCGATCCTCAAGACGAGAGTAGGTGTAGTATCAGGCGACGTCCACCTAATTGACTTCATTTTCTCGGATCCAAGCTGCTTGCTTTGCCATTTGTTCATAGAGTCAGTCGATTTAGTAACGGCTGCGACGGCTCAGACTCCGAATGGAGTTGATAATCCGGGACAAGGTGCCATTGGGGAGCAAGGATGTATTCGAGCATGTGGAAATTGGCCACCAACAAAGAGGAGGACAGTCAGTAATGTTATTCCTGACTATGACGAATGAAAGTAGCAATCATGACGAGAAGTAAATGATTGAAGAGAATTGAAGGTTCAACATCAGCGACTGCCTCTTTCACTTCAACTGGCAGGGGCGACAAGCCACGCAATACTAGCCACGCGTCAAGCCACACAGCCCGCCACAGTCGAGTCACACCAACGGTGGCTTGCCTTTCGAATGATCAGCGCAAATGGTGTTCCAGGGCTGGTCTACCGTATTGGTTGACACATATCAAATGGAGGAGCGTTGAGTATCAAAGATTAAGGTTTCGTGATCCCTTCCGAGTGGTAGATCCGATGTGGCTTCGTCCCCTCCCCTTTGTGAGGCGGTGTCTGGAGCCACACGGATTATGGTGGTCAACATGGACAAGACGGGAATGGATGCTCAGAGAGACGACACCCCAACCTCAGAATGCAGAGTACCTACTTGCCGGCACTCAGACCGGAGCAGGGTGTGAAGATCACTGACGGGAAATGGCGGAAAAGGTCAACAGAACAGCGTCAGCAATGCTCAAAGACGGACCTCGGCGACCGCTTTTGATGCAGTGCATGGCTCTCACGAAACGCATTCCCAACGTCGCTAGTCCCAGGCTGAATTGGGACAAGCGGTTAGAGAGAAATGGTTCGATTGTGACGGCCTAGGTCCCTTCTTATTGAAGCCAGCGGGCGGATAAGCTCGACCAGATGCCCTCGGCGTGCCGCTGGGTCGATTCAGGCAGTTCGGCAGCGGCGTGTACAAGCGCGCTCCGCGTGGGTGAAATTGCCTTGACGGGCTGTCATTGGCGATTGATGGACCGGCAAAAAAAGGTTCGGCACAGCCACACGGGGAGCAGGACTGATTTCAGCTTGGGAATGTCACCTTTGATCGACCGTAGTGGCAGAAAACAGTTCTCCCTTCCACTGTAGCGGGCACAACAAGCCCACTCAAGGGTCAATATCTCGCCATAGGCCATGGGATGTTATGGTGAATGACAGCCCTGGTCAGGTGGCTGGCCCCAAAGGGGAAGGCCTAGACACAGAGGTCATTTTTCGGTCCGTGAATGCTGCAGATGAGAGGGACGGATGCGCTCCCATCCGTCATGCCGCTTGTGCCATGCCAAAATGGATGCCATGCTGCTGCTGCTCATGGATGCTTCTGACCCTATCGCGCTGTTTTGCTGAACGGGGTCGGACCGGGCCAATAAGGACGAGAGATCGAAGAGGCAGCAGGGGCCGGCGGCAGAGGCATCACAGCGCGTCGTCGGCGGGAAGCGGGAGATGAGGCATCACCACCACCACAATGCTTGGGATGAAAGGGATGGAGCCTCTTCTTTTTTTTTTTTTTTCTCCTTCTCGGCCGGTTGTCATTAGTCCCGTCGTGTTAATTTGCTGGCATCTGTAGTCTCGTCCGTGAGGAGCTTCAAGGGCCAGTCGGCCATGGCGCCTGAACAGTCTCAAACAATGGCTCCATCCCCGGCCCCCGATGGGACAGGCAGCTGGCGATGCAACTTTCGATGAGGGGTGATTTTGGGCTGGACAGCCGATTGCCAGAGGTGCTCTTGGGCTGAAGAGCCGATGACAGAGTAAAGATCCGATCCAGCTAGTGAGTTGCTGTGGGTTCAGGGCCTCCACATCCCACGACGCTGGCGTTCCTGCGTAAGGGTTACCGCTGTTGTATCCGGAGCTAGGGCCACCTGGGCTCTGCTTTTGGGAGAAGCAGCAGCATGAGGATGGTCCGCCCGGGGAAAGGACGGGAGTTTTTTCTGGGGGTGGTTCTTTCCACTGGGAGTGCCATTCGGGGAGTGCTCGAGGAAGGTGAAAGTGTGGCTCAGGCGTCAGTCGGAGCCACTCTCCAGCAAACGCCATTTTGGCCTTCAACTCAATTTCGTCCATCCATCCATCCACCCACTGGCCATGACTGATTCTGACCGGTGCCCCGAGTCTCAACGTCTGCGGCGCTGTCTCTCATTTGCCCGCGACGCCGGTCCTCCCTCGTCACAAGCCACATGCCTCCTCGGCAAACCAGACAGGGAGAGAGGAAGAGCGACAAGATGGGAGTCAGAAGGGGCGTCGCCATAACACCTGGAGGCGAGAAGGGCTCTGGCCGTTTGTCCCGCACTAACAATTTCGATATCGACGAGCCTCTTCTTCGTCCTTCCGTCTTCCCCACTGCCTGCGCACCTCTAGCACGCACAGGGATTCGAGTGCCCGCCGACCCTTGACCCTGGCTGATGTGAAGACGCCTGCTAGGGCCAGGGTCCCCCCTTGCTTGTTTGCCTCCATCATTATGACCCCACAGGCTCCCGATAATCGATGGATGGATGGATGTCCTTCTGACTGAGTGCAGCGCAGACAGTGGTGAGCGACAAAGAAGTCCATCCTCCAGAGAGGGGACCTCCACGAGCCCCTTCGGGAGTGGCAGCGATAGTCTGTTGATGGCCAACCTTTAAAATCACGCCTCAGCTCAGGCCTCCCAGCTCATGTTCCATATTGCACGGTATATCGCTGCTGCCGCGACATTGCAGACAGAAGCCACACAACGGCATTTCACCCAAGACAACGGACAGCCATTTCACCATCCCATCCATCCCAACCCATCCCTCACCCAGGCGGCATCCCGGCACTGCGGGCAAGCTATTATCGCCCCCGATTCCTCCTCCACTCCAGAGCACATCGGATTGGGGCTTGGGACCGAGGACCTATACCATACCTGCACAACACACAACCGTCGCTAGGACCTCTGGACGAATCCCCCATCTCACAAGCCTTCCCGACCTGGCCTCCATCGCAACACACCCAGCGCGGACAGACAGCGCTGGAACAACAGCCATAACAACCTTCCTTCGCCCTTGAACTCCAAAACAATAAACATCCATCTCGGCATCACTTTTGGATCGTCGCGTCGCGTCGCATCGGCATCGCACCACTCCCTGGTGTCTGGCTCCAAGCAACAAAGCCGTGCGGCACAGGCACTCGACATCTCTCCGTACACACCACCCTCTCCCACTCACCCTCCTCCCATCACCCACTTCAACTTTGACCACTCGATCCACGACACCGCCTCGGCGCCCCGGGCTTTGGGACTTGGGTACGAGGTACCTGTGGCCTGGTCTTCAAAGTCAGATCTTCTCCGTCGAGTTGTTCGCCCTCCTCCTCCTTCGGCGGGACTGACGACAGGTCCCCACCACATCCAATATACCCTTACCTTCTTCTAGCTTACCTGACCCTTTCCAATTACTACCTACACCACCCGCTAGCATATCCCACGACTTCACGCACTTCTTCTGTTTTTTATTTTATTGCTCTCTGCCTCGCAAGACTCAACCGCCGTCTGTCACCACTCGCTCAGAACAGCTGGCTCATATCAAGCTTGGACTTGTTTCGCCGCTGCAACACATCTAACGGTTCCCGCGAATAGCGCTTCCTAACCTCCAACTTCGGACAAGCGACGCCCACCACTCACCCGCCCTCGCAACGCTCCAGAATCCACGCATTTGAATCAATGAACAGCGTCGGCGACTGATATTGGCGTTCCCCCTCACCTTTTGCGCATATAAGTGATTGTCGCGAGACTGCGCCATCACTGACCAACCGAACCGAAATACACCTTGGCCCTCGTCGCTGCGCTGACAACAATCGGGCATTGCTGTCCTGGGCCGGCCCAGCTACGCCCATTTTAACATGTTTCGACAAAGGTATGCTGCCCAGCGCTTTGCCGACTTGCGCGCCTTTGCGATTCCTGGGTGCAGACTTGAGAGTCACCACATCTCACATGTCTCCATCTCCCTCGTTTGGCAGCATGCTAACATATCACTTCTACAGAACAAGCTCTCAGAAGCCGGGGGATGAGCTGCTTGCCAACTTCCGACAGCAGTTCCCCGAGGTCGCAGCGGTCAGCACCTCGGCCGCCGCGCCAGTTATATCGCAGACCGTTGGTGCCGATAATCTTGCTCCTACGGTGCCTCTACCTGAAAGGTATGTCATGGTCCTTGAGCAGCTTCACGAGCATCCTGGCCCCGCCAATAAGCCCCGCGCAACATTTCAGCTCGGAACTGCCTTTTGGACTCTTGAGCAGTGTCGCTAATCTAGCATTCTACAACAGAACCCAGGGTATTGGTCAAGATGCATTTCGTGACCAAGACCCTACTCCTCGGGCGACGAATGACCCGTGGAGATTTACTCCCTCACTTCTAGATCCCAACTCCATGTCCTTCGCCAACTTCGCCAATGCGCCGCCTGGTTATTACACGCCCACACCTGGAGGAACAAACACCCTATTCCACCCTCAAGCTGGCGATTTGCATACTCCGACACTGGGACTCGGTATGGGCCTCAACACGCCGCTATCCATGCCAACATCTGGAGATGGGATGCAACCTGGCCCAAGCCAAGCAGTTATGGACATGACAGGTTTCCAGACGTTGCAACCGCATCAGTTTCACCACTTCAACCCATTTATTCAGGCGCCCCCGCCGCAGCCTGCTTTTGCGCCGTCCACTTTCGTCCACCAGGACACTGGATATGAGACGATGGATCAGGATGGGTCGCCTATGGACTCGGACCCTTCTGAGGAGCGCATGTCGTCTATCGGGGCCACCCTTCAGAAGACAACCCCATTAGTTGGCCTACAGTCGCGCCAGTTCTCCAGTCCCATGTCCCATCCGCTACCTCCCTCGGCCGAGAAGTTTCGATTTCACTCAACACTTAACGCTCCCACAGCCATGATCAAGCACTCAGACGAAATTCCTGTCACCTACCTCAATAAGGGACAGGCATACTCTCTGTCCGTCGCCGACACTAATGCCACCATGCCCGTGGCACCTGGAACCAAATACCGCACATTTGTCCGCGTTTCATTCGAAGATGACCAGCAGCGACAGCGTCCAGGTGTGTGCTGGGGTCTTTGGAAAGAGGGCAGAGGCACCAACGAGGCGCACCAAAGAGGAGGAAAACTCCAGGCCGTTGAGTACGTTGAGGCGGGGCAGCCTGCTGAAGGCGACGACAAGAGGACTCGAGTGGAGCTAGAGTCGTCTTCCTTTGACGGCTTTTGCGTTACTTGGACCCCTGGAATTAACGGACCCCCCGAAGTCAACATTGCGGTCCGTTTCAACTTCCTTTCTACCGACTTCAGCCACTCGAAGGGTGTCAAGGGTATTCCTGTGAGGCTCTGCGCCAAAACCCACCCCGTTCCCTGCGACCCCTCGCAGCCAGCCGCTGACGCGAACCCCGATATCTGCTACTGCAAGGTCAAGCTCTTCCGCGATCATGGAGCAGAAAGAAAGCTATCCAACGACGTTGCGCATGTCAAGAAATCTATCGACAAGCTTAAGCAGCAAATTGCGCAGGCCGAGAGCGGATTGAAGGATTTTGGAAAGCGGAAGCGCTCAAGCGGTGCTGCAAAGATGGGAGATCAGCGCCCAGGAAAGGTGCAGAAACACAAGCGAACGTGGTCAATGTCCTCGGCCAGCTCCGCTGGGGGCGGCAACGGTGGAAGAATGTCCATGGAAGAGGATCTTCACTTCAAACTACAGACTCTACAGGACATGTTCACCAGCACACGGCCCGTCAGTGTCCTGTTCCTTCGAGGCGAGGAACAAGACGATCCCGATTTGCACCCGGTATCGCTACCAGGAGACGTCTCGCCCCTGACTAGACCTGAAGGCCGTGACGGTCCCAACTGGCAGGCTCGGAGCGGGCGAAGCTCTCTCGCTGGTTCCATGATCTCCCCCTCGCCTAGCTCACTTTCTCTAGCGTCGCAGGCTTCTGGCATCGGCCCAGGCGGCCCATGGCAGGGTTTTGACTCGGTCGCGGGAGGTGACATGTCACGCAAGGGCTCGGAACAACCCACCAGGATCAACAAGGGCGATGATGACGGTAGCCTAAGCGGCTGGATCGAGGCATTGGGTGTCGACGCATCCTATCGGCCTCCTCAGGAACGAAGCCCAAGGCCCATTGCGTGTTTCTATATCCTTCGACGGGCCCAGGACGAATCCGGAAAGCCGGATTATCATCGAGCTATCTACTTGATGCAGCGCACGCTCCAGGAGTTGAACAACAGAATTGCAGCCAAGTGGGGCTTCGACTCGTCGCAAATTCTCCGTACGATCCACACGATTCAGAACGGTCTAGAAGTCGAGATGGACGACGACGTGATTCGAGAGCTCAAGGAGGGTCAGGACATGACTCTCGAGATCGAAGAGGTTATCGGACAGCCTGGCGCAGTAAAGAGGGAGTGGGAAATGGCAGTTGACTCTGCCGACAGCAGTCCCGAGACTTCCAACGACAAGGCAACAAGCGGTTACATTCTCCGCCTCACCTTTTAATTTCTTTTATTTCTTTTCACTCTGTCTGTTTCGTTGCTGTCGGTTTGTCTTTTGCGTATGACGGCTTTGCAGCACATGAGGGCTTGGGTCTAGACTGGGGATTGCACTGTTTTGCTTGGTTCCCCAGCCTGTCACCAGGTTGGGCTCACGATCACATACATACACGGAAAGGGATTGTGGCTCTGAGGCGTTGACGACTTCTTCTTTTTATTCTTCTTCAAAAATGATACCACCGGTTTTTTTTCTGTGAGAAGATTTTGGGAGGCGAGTGTTTGTTTTGCTTTCTTTGCTTCTACTCTTGCAGTCTCGTCTTGGTTTAGTTCACGAGGAACGTTTGAGTTATCTGGGCAGAGGGTTGAGGTTATCACGATTACCAGCCTTGAAGCAACAAATAAGGGATCACACCGCCGCCTTTGCCCCTATCTGGTTCCCCCTTGTCAGTTTCCATGACTCTTGTGGACGCCATTCTTTGCCTATTCGGCAGCCAACATCCTCATTATTCCGTCGACTCGAAACACAGGTCGGATGCAACGAGACCTTTTTACCACTATAATAATTTTTGGCAACTTAAATCACACCCAAGAAGCACACGCAGCGTACATGCACACACACCACACCACACCAGTCCCAATGTACACGACAATGGGGACTTACGACTTAATGCAGGCGGAAATGGGATAGGACGAGGAAACGGAAAGGAGTATCGATGCTGCTGTTGTTGTTGATGCGACGACATGTATGTATATACTATGGCATATACAATACCCATACTTTTTGAACATGTCTGAAGAAACACCCCTCTCATTCTCTCTGTCTCTCTGTAACTGTAACTACGGAGACCCCACATGGTCATGATTCAAACGGTGGAGATTGCAGAGACAGTCTGAGGGTCCTGGTTCAAGTGGCGGTCCAAGCCTTGACGCGAAACGGCCGCTATTCGTTACTACGGCGTCTTGGCTAGTGTGGTTGAGGATGGCGCCATTACTGGATGCCGAGGCCCCGTGACCGAGCAGTCGCGTTTGTAGACCGCGGATTCGCTTCATGATCAGAAAGTTCCTAGGATGCTGCATGATGCTATTGTTTATTGCGCATCGTGGACGAATGGGGTTTCCTCGATCGCAGGCTGTCTCGAGGTGGCTGGTGCGTCGTTGTCTAGACGCCTCATCAGATGAGGCTTCGCGTCTTGGCCTTTTTTTTTTCTCTTGGTGTACGGTGTACCCAATACCAAGGGGCCCGAGAAATAAAGGGACGAACACCCTGGCCCCCCAGTCAGAGGTGCCGGAGCTTTCGATCCGGCGGCTCTCGGATGCCAGAGGTTTTACGGGAGACACAGCATACTGGCGTGGGAGGACATGGCTCAAGACGGCACTGCAGTCGAACGGCGAGATATGATCCCGAAGATGGCACAACATGAAGTTGTACAACGACCACAACATGAGGCATCCATCTCCCCCCCCGCCAAGGGGCCCTCTTGGAGCCGTCTTCCGAGATGGTTTGGGTTGTGTTGTAGGGCGTGGCTGGTACTGATACTGATACGCCGAGTATAATTGTCAAAAATGCCGAGCTTAGCCACTAGTGAACATTGCAGCGCATTAGATGTGGCGTGTGGCGAGAGGCTTGCGCGTCAGCGTCTGTGGCTGTGGCTGTGCTCTGGGGTTGCATTGCATCGCGGGACGGGATGCGTAGGGTTTGATTAACGTTGTGGCTCGTGAGGAGTTCAGCTCGTCTCGATTAGGAAATGAGATTGGGGAGCATCGAATGCTTGACGTCTTGCGCATGGATAGGCCATGTTTCATGGGGAATGTGTGTTGGAGGCGTTTTGGCTTGTGATTTGTTGTTTGTTTACCCTGATCAATTCGATGCGTTGTCCGGGCGGACATCAGAGACTCATCGAGACTCTTATCTCGGCGTGATGAACAGAGAGACTCCATGATTGCGCATGGAGGATCCAATGCAATTGATCCCGAACTTTCCTGGACCATCAATTGGTCGTATGCTTGCCTGTTGGCTTGGCCGTTTCGAACCGACTTCTCGGCACGGAATTGGCGGCATCTACGGATCGCCTACCAAAAAACCACATGACGGACAAGTCTCGATCATCGCCGATCGCATGCAGCCGAGACTTTGCCCATCCTTTCAGAGTTCCCAGCTCAGGCGGCATCTCTCTTCCGCTGTCATCATCATCGTCAATGCACGGGGGGCATTATCGCTTGTGCGATGCTCGAGAAGGAGGGGGCAGTCATGATCGTGTAACCCGTCGTCACTAGCCACAATCGAGGTTGGACAGCTCGCGCCTCAGGGGACCTCGACGCGATCGACAGAACCGACTTCATTCGCTTCCCACCCTCTCGGGGACCCTCTCAGCTCGGCAAGGGTCTTTCAACGGCCCGGATGAGACATTTGGAGGGGGTGGTTCTGGACCATGTGGCATGCGTGGTGTGCTCGAGCTCTCTCGCCACTGTCAAAAAGACGTGATGAGCCACAGGGGATCGTTCCTCTGCCTGTGGCGATATCGCGTCAAAGAAGCGACGCTTTCAGAAGTCTACAAGGTTCACCGACAGTGACTGGGGCTTTCGAGGGGGCGTGTGCAAAGGTTGTGAGGGGGATCGACAAGTCTCGAGCCACAAGTCACTCTCTATCAGCGGCCGCAACGTGCCTCTTCATTGGATCAGACCGGCTCGCGCCTCTAGCTTGGGGTGATCGTCGGCTCGCCAAAGTCCCGGCGCGAAGCTACTGTCCGAGTTCAGGCGGCCCGGGGCTTTGAGAAGGTACTTGTCTGCCTGGTATCGGGTCTCTCCATCAGGAGAGAGAGGACTGGAGCGTTCTGGCTGCGACGAGTGTCGGAGTCGGAGCGTGCTGCGATGCTGTTGCATGAGTGAGTGATATCTGCATGTGAGTGGCATCTGGAAAGGCTACCATCTGCTGGAACAGAGAAGGGGTTCGATTTACCTCGCAGCACAGGCTCCCGCCCTTGCAGTCTGCAGCAAGCCGCCAATGACATTCTCCAGTTTGGCCAGCAGGCTTCCTGTTCAGGCAACTTGAGGGCATTTCAGCCACAGGAGAGTCACTCCCAGCATCAAGGTCGGTGAGGGGACTTTGCTGAGGCTGGTGACAACACCACTTGCGGGCTCGCTTCGAGGTGGTGAGGATGACGCAAAGCGCGGGAGTTGAGCACTGGGGGACCTGACCTAATGGGAGACCGGCGTGGACATATTGATACCAGAAAGAAAGAGGGATCTGCACTGTCGGGCGGCTAGGGCTAGAAGTTGTCAATCACTGGGACTTGATGTTGCAGAGCTCGATACCACGGTCTGGATGTTCGATAAGCGAACGAGGGCGGTGAGACTCCTCTCTTGGTGTTTCTTTTCCACCATCTGAATTGCTTGGGGATAGTCGTCAAGAGCCCTCGATGTTGGGTGTTGTTGGTGCGAGACTGGCTTTTCAGCACACCAGGGAGGTGATATCCCCCACGGTTCACCAGACCCAGAGAGAAGACTCCGTATCCCGCCATAACCGCACATGACTTACTAGGAGAATCATAAGGGCGCAGGTCTCCAAATCGTGTGGGTTTGATTCCACAGTCCCGCCTCTCGCATGGTCCAGGGTAAGAGGCACATGATCGATCGAACATTGAAAGATCTCGATCCTTATAATAGATATGGATTTGATAGACATGGTAATTTAAAAATCAACGTGTTTTCGTGGGTGGTATTAGGGTACAGGTTTGGATGACGTTCGGCCAGCACCACCGAGGAGGCTATTGCATGTGTAGGCGCACTTGCCCCCTTTACAACTCGAACGGATTTACAGGAGAAGGCGGCTCAATAAGGAAACAGCAACCCGCTCCTAAAACAGCAACACTGATTTATTTCAATGAGCTCCTATACCCCCCTGGCCTCCTCGACGACAGTAGATGGTAATTGCCCGTCAACCTGCCACAAACAGCAACTTTACATCGAGCATGCAAGTGCTGCATGCACATGCATGAAACCGCAGCCACACCCAAAACACCAAAAAGTAATTCACGGAATCGACCCTCTTCACGAAGAGAGAAGCGGATGAGCAAAAAGTAAATCTCCCGGAGGAGATCTTTCTTGAATCACATGCCCCGTACTGGAATCGAACCAGTGATCTTATCATTACTAGTGATACGCTTTACCACTGAGCCAACGGGGCTTGTCTTGTGATTGTTGGAATGCACGCTCAGAACAGGGCCTATCGCGCTGACTGCGAATTGGACGAGGAATCTACCATCCAGAATGAACATGCATGTCTGAGCTGCACAGTGTCATATGATGAGGATATTGCTGCAGATAGATCCATGTGATGTGTAATGAATGAATGTTCGACCGGCAATAGAAAGGACCGGGCTACTCCAATCTAATTCCAAGATAATAAGGACCAAACATGATCTGGACCATGACGGTAAAAGTGAAGAAGTCGGCTTGTATAAGACTCTCGACAATGGGCAATTCTTGGGCTTCCATGGTATCAAGGTGATCAATTGCTGCTGAATTTAGGTTGAATCATTCCTCCAAGGCCTTATCGAGCAACTCGCGAACAGTCCTTGCATAATCTTCACCGTCGCCCTTGATGCCATTCAACACAACAGTCTTGTCGCGTGACTTGAGACCGTGTGTCAGCTGTAGGCTCGACTTTGGTACCCCCAGAACCGAGCTGAGGACCTGTACGACGGCCTTGTTGGCTTCACCCTCGCGGGCCTGAGCGGCGACGCAGAGCTCGATGGCATCGTCGGTGATGGCTATGACGCCCTCGCGGTTCTTGCTGGCACCGGGCTTGACGTGGAGCTGGAGATGCAGGGAGCCGAGGGGAGACTTTTTGGTGCCTGTGACGAAGCGGATGGCGCTAGACGACGCCATGCTGAGGGAGGAGAGACAGAGGCAGGAGGAGAAGAGTGCAGCAGCGAATGCCAATCGTGAGGGGTAAGTACGGAAGGCAAGTAAAGTAATCGGGACAGCTTCGAGTAAGGTTGCCTCTTCTCTTTCCTTCCCCTCACATTGCATGCGACTGTTTTGACTCGTGATAAAAGCTGGAGATTTCGCTGTTGGGATTGACTGACATTGAATACCCAGAGCAGGCAGGCCTGGAGATGCGGCGTCTGTCGCCTATAGAAGCGCTGAAGCCTCAGGCCAGACAGCGTGCAACCGCCTGGGCTACTGCTCCTGCCGCTGCCGCTGCCGCTGTGGTGCCCGGGCCCCACTGGCGCGGCTTGTCGCTTCACCACCTGCTGCGGCAGCGCCAACAAACTTGGACCTCGACTACAACATCAAGCAAGAGCACGACATCTTTCCTCGCGCCGACCCCTCTCCATCGCCATCGATTCTGGTCCTCCAGGCGCATGTCCGCTGCAGCCGCTGCTATCCTACAGAAACCCAGCGTGCCCGGCGCCATGGCCTCGGCCTACAGCGCATACCATGGCCCTGCCGCCGCGTCGCAATTCACAACTACCGCCCTGGGTCGGTGGTCTGTCCTGACCCATCCTTTGCCAGGTTTGTTTGATGCGCCTCTTGAATAGACAGAGGTATATCGTTAAAACGGGTGCTGATTATCTGTAGCAATCGACAAGATCAAGTCTCTCCACGTCTACGATTTCGACAATACCCGTGAGTGCCTTTGATGCTCCAATTCTCACCCTCCCTAACCCATCACAGTCTTCAAAACGCCCCTACCGAACTCGCAGCTCTGGAATGGATACACGATTGGAACATTGTCGAATCAAGAAAAGTTTGTCAACGGCGGCTGGTGGCACGACAGCCGAATCCTCGCTGCCACCGGAGAGGGCATCGAAACGGAAGAGAAGCGCGCGTGGGATGGATGGTGGAACGAAACCATTGTTGAGCTCGTCAGGCTAAGCATCAAGCAGAAGGATGCCCTCTGCGTCCTGCTGACAGGCCGCTCCGAGCGGGGATTCGCCGAGCTGATCAGGAAGATGGTTACAGCCAAGGGGCTCGAGTTTGACATGATGGGCCTCAAGCCCCAAGTCAGCCCGACAAACCAGCGATTCCAGAGCACCATGCACTTCAAGCAGCTCTTCCTCGAGGCGCTGATGGAGACGTACAAGCATGCGGGCGACATTCGGGTGTACGAGGACCGCCCCAAGCACACCAAGGGCTTCCGCGACTTCTTTGCCGAATACAACCGCCGACAAAACGTGTCGCCTACACGAGGACCCCTGGCGGCCGAAGTTGTCCAGGTGGCCGATACCGCAGCGACGCTGGACCCCGTGGTAGAGGTGGCCGAGGTGCAGCACATGATCAACATCCACAATGAAACCATCTCAAAGCAGGGGGCTTCGTCAAGTCAAAACCGGCTCAGGATTAAGAAGACTGTGTTTTTTACCGGATACATGATCGGACCCGAAGACACCAAGAGACTGATCAAGCTCGCCCAAATACCCCAGAACATGCCCCAGCATGAACTCAAATATCACGGCAACAACATCCTCATCTGCCCCCGACCCTGCCCTGCCAGTATTCTGGACAAGGTGGGCGGCATGGGCAGCAAGATGAGATGGGAGGTGGTGGGCACAGGCTGCTTCGAGAATAGTATCTGGGCGGCACAGCTACGACCTATCCCCCAGCACGCCAAGTTTCACACCGACAACCCCAGTCCACTTGTCGTACTGGCACTGAGGAAGGGGGCCAAGCCGATTGATGCTGGCAAGATCCAGAACTGGCAGCCTCTGTTACCGGACAAGACGTTTGACTTTGAGACGGTGGTTGGCGAGAAGGTGATACTCCGTATCGAGCAGGATGACCCGCGGGAAGACGAGTATGAGAGCCTGTTTGCCAACAAGGCGTCAAAGCGGAAGCACACAGGAGAAGACGACTGGAACCAGAGAAACACCCATGGGCACTATGGTGGACGCAACGAGTCCAGGGGTTACCACACTGGCGGTCGAGGAGGCCGAGGGCGTGGCAACTCGGGCCGTGGCTACCGAGGCAACGCAAGAGGAGGACGAGGAGGACGTGGTCGAGGCGGCGGCTACAACTATCGATCTCTGGATGACGTGGAACCCAAGAACCAGCAGGGCGGCTATGGTCCACAGGTGGATTATGACGATGCCTACCAGGCGCCCAGCCAGAACGGACCACCAGCTTCAGCTCCCACAGGACCCAGCGGAGGATGGAATCAGCAACCACCTCGAGGTCCTGCAGCGCAGCAGGGACGCCCGATGGGAGGATATGGCGCGAACAACGGCTCAGATCTGCAGAATTACTATTAGAGGTAGTCTATCGCCGCTGGCGATTTTCTTCTCAGCCCCTGAACGTTGGAGAGGGGCAGCATACACTATCTGATTTTTTTGTCCTCAAGACAACAAGACGAGACGCGAATCGGCGTCCTTGTTACACGATGCCCTGATGATGGGCGAGGAATTACACGGCTCTGAGAGAAATGAAGTCTTGCTTGAGACTTGGGTTGCGAGGCGTCTTGGGAAGGGGGCAACATGGACTGACTGATTGATACCTAACTAAGGGAAAACGTCGAAAGAATGCATACAATGAGCTGAGAGAGAGCATCATGTATTACTTTGGAGTTGTCTGTCATATTTGTCGGGTTAATGAGTCACTTGATTTACTTGATTATCTGGTGTCTGAAATGATGATTGATTGATAGCCGCTTGACGCAAGTGTCTCACCATGATGTCCTGCAAAGCTTCATCTCTCAAGCTTGACAAACGATGCAAAACTCATTCTACCTGGCAAATGTGGCGTGTTGGCAGTGCAGAAATAAATTACTTGGGCCAATTTGCTTGTGGTGACAACAGGTTGGTACGTTGCGCTTGGACTAGAACTTGGTCCCCCTAATCTCTCCAAGTATGCATGTTTCATTAAATAAATAGTTGGTTGGTCTCTAAGATTTGGCGCCATTGGCGTTTGTCTTTTTATTTTTATTTTTCTAATTATTTAATCTTGACAAACTTTTTCCCTCTTGCCAACTCCAATTGATTGAAAGTGACTCAAGAAGCTTTTCAACTGCAATGGCTGAGTCTACAGTAAATATCAGAATCCATCGTAAAGGTACATCCCTCAATTCACTTCAATATATCAGTAACTAACAAAGGCCAAAAGGGGATGAAGAGGCTGTACTCCGCGCTCACAAGATCGCCACCCCAGCATTCCGCAATGACCCTCTCTTCGCATGGATCTTTTCTGAAGAGCCCGATATCGATGCGCGGCAGAAACGTCTAGAGGTGTTTTTCAAACCCGTCGTCAAGTCTGGTCTCGTGTGCGGAGGGTATATCCTTGATGCTGATGATTGGCGCTCCATGATGGTCGTGTCAGAGCCGGGGCAGGATTATGATGGGTTGTTGACTATCATCAAGTGTGGTGGTGTTTCTGCTACGTTGTCTGGTGGATTAAGACCAACTCTTGTGAGTAACTGTTGTCCATATCATGCTCTTACAGGTATGGCTGTGTCAACAAGAGACTGACGTTTCATGACAGCGTCTTCTACTACAATACCTCACACAAGTCGACAAGGTCAAGCTCAAATGCCTCCCCAAGTCGCAAATCCGCGAATGTTTCTACATTATTCTCACAGCAACCGAACCAACATACCGCAAACAAGGTCTTCTGAGTGCTCAGACCAAACACCTCCAGGAACATGCCAGGAAGGTGGGCAAGCCCGTGTGGCTGGAAGCAACATCACGGTACTCGATGAGTCAGTTCCTCAAGCATGGGTTCGAGCACATAGAGGACATCAGACTTGGAAAGGGAAAGGTGGACGCCCAGGGGAAGAAGGAAAAGGGAGGCGAGGGTGTCTTGATTGCGTGTATGATCTGGTGGCCTGAGGGTGTAAAGGAAGCTATGAATGAGAAGAAGGGTCTTCAGAAAGACAAAGAGGCTGAATGAATTAGCCGGAACTCATGTATACTTCGGTTATCTATCATGTAACAGTAGATGTTATGCTTAATGTTAATCATCCGATTCAATAAGAGGCAATCTGGGAAGAGTGATGAGGCCATGGCCACACCCAGGGCATCCGTGATAAAATCAAGGTTTCAGGACAGGATTCTCGTCCCGCCGGCTATATGAAGGGCACTATACATCTAAATACGTGATATCCTCGATGCTATCCTGAACCAACCCCGGCATTGCCGGAACCGAGGCTGGTCCCCATCCACAAGTGGTGCCATGTAGTGGAGTCGAGACGGGAGTCGACATCGAGACCCCTAGATTTCCCCAACTTTGGTGGCCCTGCCAGCAACTTAAAGAGGACGACAGCCGTATGTGAGCTCACTTAACAACCTAGCCAACCAGTTGACCTTGACCTTGACGTTGGAATGCCGGCCGACGTGGTGGGGCCGGGAATGCCCACACGGCCCGGAGCTTCAATGCCGTTCGGGACTTTGTCTGGCTCCGAAACAAGAGCCTCATCGATAGCCTCTTTTCTTATCTATCAAGAGCGCACCGAATTGTTGTTTTTCATCCTGTAATTATAACAGGTCCTTATCTGTCTTGTCACTTGCGCCCTGTGAATCAACATGTCGCCGTTCATGTCGTCACAATTGTCCCCTGTCGTTGGTCGCACCTCATCGCCCTGCCGTCAGCCATGGTTCGTAGACCCGGCCGAAAGCGGGCTTCGGCACCGACTCGGTCAAAGGTAGCGCAGGCTGAAGGTGCGCAACGTGCTTCTCTGCATGGCCGATCGGCACGCCTCTGCCCGTAAAGAGACCAGACATGACGGCGGGGCAGCTTCTTCTTGGCTGCCAGAGCAGCAACTCTTTCACCCTTCAAGCTTGAACATGAATATGCCCGCGTGATGCTGGTTCAATCCTCTCCTCTGAGTCGGGCATCAACGAGGCAAAACTGCCTTGAACCGGCACAGAGATCCCGGCCCCTATTCCGCACTCTCCCCTTATCTTACTCCAGAGCCAGGGATATCCGCTTCCGCACGTGGGGCAGGGACTCAGGGCAGCGGATTGAATCTCTGATCCTCGCTCTCCAGACCTTGTTCGCCCACCCGTAGCTCCACATGGCGTTGATACGCCGTCGAAAGAATTTGATGCTCTCCACTTTCGAAGGCCATGCCGCTGACCTGCTGCTATGTCCGGTGCTACGTCCGCCTGAAAAGGTGAACCAACGATGGGTTCTCGGCATCGGTGCCGCATCGGTCGGCCAACAGGGAGGAGGGAGGGTACCCATCGCCGCTCCCAGTTATCAATCCGTTCGGTGCCTCCTAAATTGTTTCTTTGTCCTGCCGGGAACCCTTTCGCGCTCTCTCTGTTCTGTTGCCTTTGCTGCGGTTGTCGCGAGTTCCTGGACTTCTATTCCGCTCAGAACAGAAGCCGTCTTGGCTCGAGGCATGACGACAATCCCTAGTGAATTTTTGCCATCTCCTTCTGCCAAGACGTAGCCCAGAACAGCAATTTCCCACCCATCATGACCAAGGATCTTGAGAAGGCGTCGCCAGATGTTGACGCAGAGACATCGTGTTCATCTTCAACAGCGACGTCGCCGGTCTTGGAGCCCATCAAGACAACCGAGACACGTCGCAGCCGTCCGCGCAGCACAGCATCCAGGCGCTCACATGATTCGGACGTGTTTGAGGCCCTGGAACATGCTCTGACACCAGATCTTGAAACCGAGGCAGAGCGAGCGGCGCGTGAACCCATCACCTACACCCGAACTGGCACCAGCATCGCCAGCGCCGCATCCAGACCTCCCGACTTTGAGGTCTTCTTTGAGGAAGGGGATCCCGAGAACCCAAGGAATTGGTCAAAATGGTATCGCGCCTGGATTATCGTTGCCGTCTCATACTCTACCTGGGTCGTCGTCCTGTATAGCACGTGTTATACGGCCTCCATCCCAGGCCTAGTTGAGGAGTATGGATCAACTACCACCACCACCACTTTGGGTCTGACAACGTATCTGCTTGGCCTTGCCGTTGGTAGCTTGATTGTTGCGCCGCTGAGTGAACTTTATGGTCGTCAAATGGTGTACTTGGTCTGCTTGAGTATTTGGGCGCTGCTTATTCTGCCTTGCGCCCTAGCAACTTCGCTGACAGAAATCATTGTTGTGCGATTCTTTGGGTGAGTAGCTTTCTCGTCTTATCAGTGCTGAATGGTCGGCTAATTTGGTCAATAAGCGCTCTCTTTGGGGCTGCAATGATCTCCAACAGCCCGGGAACTATTGTCGACATCTCGGATCCTGAGTACCTCGCAGCTGCCATGTCCATGTGGTCCATCGCACCTCTCAATGGACCATCCACTGGCCCTATCATTGGTGGTTTTGTTTTCCAGTATCTTGGTTGGCGATGGGACAACTGGATAGTCTTGATCCTGGGCGGCGCCGGTGTCCTCATGATGGTAACCGTCAAGGAGACCTATCACCCTGCCATCCTGAAGCGAAAGGCAGCTCGCATGCGAAAGGAAAACGACGATCCCCGATGGTGGTGCCAGTATGACCAGAGAGTTTCCACGTGGCATCTGATCAAGATCAACATGAGCCGACCCTTCAAGTTGGTCGCAACTGAACCTATCTTGTGGTTCATGGACGTCTGGTGAGTGAAGTTGAGTTTGAGACAGTGATCGTCCATTGTCTCAGTCCCGGTTGTGATCGACAACTCTAACCAATGCGCAGGATCTCGCTGATTTACGCCATCTTGTATCTCTGTTTCGTCGCCTATCCGATCGTCTTCCGCCAGCACCGCGGCTGGAATGCTGGCATGTCGGGCCTGTCCTTTGTCGGCATCGGCGTGGGAACCATGCTTGCCATTTTTGCCGAACCTCTCCTCCGTCGCTTGATCAACTCTCAGCCTCGAGATCCAGTGACCGGCAGGCCTCATCCGGAAGCCACAGCATTGGTCATGGCGATTGGTGCCGTCCTAACACCTCTCGGTCAGCTCATCTTTTCCTGGACTTGTCTTCCCAATAGCATCCATTGGGCTATTCCCATCGCCTTTGGTGTGCCTTTTGGCGCAGGTAACACCCTATGCTTCATCTATGGTTCGAACTACCTGGCCGGCGCATATTCGATCTATGCCGCCAGCGCCCTCGCCGGAAATGCCGTTATTCGAAGTATCGTAGGCGGTGTCTTGCCCCTGGCTGGACCCAAGATGTACGCAGCCATGACTCCTCAGTGGGCTGGAACACTCCTTGGACTTCTCGAAGTGGCCATGATTCCGATTCCGTTTGTGTTCTGGCGGTACGGTGCCCAGATTCGGGCAAAGAGCCCAACGATCCGAGCTCTGAGGGAGGAACAGGATCGACTTGACGCCAAGAGGGCGAAGCACCAGAGAAGATTGGAGAAGAAGAAGCAAGAGGCCGAAGGCGGCAAACAGAAGGAGGAGGGTGTTTTGGCTGCAACGGATGCTTCGGGGCAAGATAACAAGGCACTGGAACAATAAGAGATGGAGAATCAAGAGGAAAACGGAAAAGGGGCACAAATGGAAAGTTGGGGGATAAAAAGTTAATGATACCATCCATGTTGTATTTGTTTCATGAGCGAAGAAGAGACACTCTTGAGCCGTCTGATTGGCAATTAATGTTGAACTGAAAGCAAGCCTTGACAAGTTCCTGCCTGAACTCTCAGCCCGACTTGAATACTACCGTTCTCCTCGTGTTGACAGTCTGGGGAAGGAGCAACCCTCAATAACACGTCCACCTCGGCAAGAAATGCTCGATACAGGCAGCAAGAGAAGAATAACGTCGATCCCAGTGTCAAAGGGGTCAGCAAGTGAGCTTACACCTCAGGGGCAAAAAAGAAGTGACTCGCAAAAAAAGAAATTCTCAATCATTCATATAGGAACAGCCCGATGCGGGGGTCGAACCCGCAACCTTGAGATTGTGTACTCTAGTAAGAGTCTCACGCTCTACCGATTGAGCTAACCGGGCCTCGAACGAGGCGTATGTTGGGAAAATGGCTCGCTGTTGAGAATCATACAGCCAGGGTAGACACTTTGTCGTAGGCGAGGTTTAAGATCATGTTGCATAGGTACCATTGTAAAGAGGCCGCCGCAGTTGTTGACGTTGGAAAATCACCTCGTGTACCTGATCCTTCGGTTTGGTTTCTCATACCTGTGTAGTCACGCGCTTTACTCATACCAGTTACATTGGTGAACTTTGTTTAATCTCAACGATGCGTTCTGATGTCGTGGCATGTCAACTCGAGCAAGAAGATTATTCTACATGGGCAGCCCGCTAACTCAGCCGTTTTCACTCGGCTCAATAAAGCATGAACGAGTAGTAGAACGAATTGACGATATGCCAAGTGGTCCATGGATACTGGACATGGATAGCCATAGGAGAAACCAACACCGGCACTGTAGGGTAGCTGAAACAGAGCATCATGAGAAGCACTTGAGGTTGAAAGACATGAGAGGGAACAAGCACATAGACTGAGCAGCGAATATTATCCGAAAATCACCAATATTCTTACAAACAATTCAAATGTTCACCCACAAGCACATCTGCAACTAAGCCAACCAACCACCCACCCTCAACGACACAACGAAACGCCGGGTGAAAGTAAATAAGCCTGTATTGTAGGCAAGCTGTTGATTGTTCTTCCTGTTTTACCCACCATCCGATCGCGGTACGCCGGCACAAGCCTCACCATAAGTTAAATGGAACGACTTTTAATGTCCCCGATAGACCCTCGTCGCAAGGACAAACACAAGCTGGCCTATCCACGCCGCATAGTTGTCCAACATTGTAGATCCCGATACCCATCCTAGAGAGTGTAGGTATGTTCAACACTCGCTTAAAACCCCTCCATAAATGATACATGGCACGATCAACGTGAGAAGCGCTTAGAGTCTTCCCCAGTCAACATGGCCCTGTATTTAGTTATCCTTCTCCAACCCCTCCAACTCCTTAAGAACCGAGGACTTGGTGTTGATCTTCTTGAGCTGAGTATCCTCCAGCTTCTCTCCACCAGCCAGACGCATCTCGAGGTCCTCAATGGCTCGGACCTTCTTCTGAAGACTGCGAATCTTCTTGGCATTGGGGTTCTGGGCGGCATCGGCGGGAGCACCGTTGTTAGGGGTCTGCTGCTGAGGTCCCTGGTGTCCGTTGCCATGGCCATTTCCGTTTCCGTTTCCGCGGTGAGTGTTGCTGCGGCTGCGGCCCTGGTTGTTTCGGGACTGGCTTCGGTGGTTGCTGTGGCCGCGGCGCTCGGGGCTTCGACCCTCGCTGCCCGAACCGGCACCGCGATCACGGGGAGGGGGGGCCAAGCTGGCTCCGCCGTTAGGTTCGCCCTGAGGTCGGCCCTCTCCCTGGTTGTTCTTCTTGTTACGCTTCTTCTTGTTCTTTGACTTGGACGAGTTCTCATCGCCCAAGGGCTCAGCACCCGGAACAGTCCTCACGACTGTAGGGGCTGGCTCAGCAAAGTCGGCTCCAGGCACAGCACGGCGCGGGCGGCCGAAGCCGTTGGGGCCAATGTTGGGCAAACCGTTGCTCACAACGTGGGCAGCACCACCCTCATCCTCACGCTTGAAGTGAAGAGGCGTAGCCAAGCCACGGGCACCGGGGGGACGGTAAGCACCAGCTGGCTTACTTGGGGTCTTGACCGTACCCAGGTACGCCGTGGCAGAGGCGTGAGGAGTAGGGATGGGGGTGAGAGGATCACCCGGAGCAATGTTCTCAGGGGCCTGGGGCCTCCAGACAACATTGTACAGCTCAACCATGTCCTCGTGGTACATGATGCCGCCGCTGACGTGCCACAGCTTGACACCGTTGTCCACGCGCAGTCGTGGCGAGGTCGTGGCTGTCATGATGTAACGGCTGTCGGGGCTCCATTCGCACACGCTGGGGTTTCCGCTCTCAATGGTGGTGATCTTGCGGAAGTCCTTCTCGAGATCGTACACATCAATCTGACCAGCAAGGTTACCGAAACCTGCAACCAGAACAAATCGACCGGTCGGCGAGAAAGTAATGGTGTTTCGGGGGCTGATCGGGAAGGAGTGCGTCGCAACGGCCCGGTGGTTGAAGATGGTGGCCTTGGCTGGCATGTAGCCATACACAACACCGAACTCTTTCGAGTTTGGCGACCACGATACATCATGGATAGGACCATCCTTGTCCAAGGACACGCGAGCGTCGAAAGCGCCGGTGGTGCTGAGCAGATACAGCGTGGTCTCGCCGTAGTAGCTCTTACCGGAGCGGTCGACGTCGGTCTGTGCCAGCACCAGAAGGCTGGAGCCGTGCTTGTTCCACTTCAGCTGGACCTTGTCGCCCTTGAAGAAAGTCTTCTGAGAAATGGGGTTGGTGAACAGAGGGACGTTGAAGACTTTGACGGCGGCGGGTTGACCCTGGGAACATGTTAGTGAGATACTTAGCGGTGTGGTCAATGTCAGCTCACCTTGCGCTCGGGAACAAAGACTGCGACGGCATGGTTCTGGCTACCGGGAGCGAGGGCGAAGTTAGCAGCCCCCTCAACCCGGAGCTTGTTCCAGACCTTGATGAGGTCGTGACTCTCGTAGAACTGCACCTCGTTGGTGACGAGGCGAGCGCAGTACTTCTCATCAGCCGTGTACTGGAGATTCCAGCCTCCCTGTTGCTTCTGGACGAAGCGGCCGAGAGGCTGCTTGTCGGCAGCTGCGACACCTTCCTCTACGACACGCCAGACCTTGAGGTTCTTAGTCGCATCACCATTCTCGTCCTTGGCAGGGCGCTCCCAAGTGATGACAAAGGTGCCACGAGGAGAGAAACCGAGCTCGTAGACGTTCTGGATGGGGAGGGAGAGAATCTGCGAGCCAGTGGAGGCGTCAACGACGGTGACGGCGTCTGGGGACGCCCAGCCGAAGAAGCGGCCACAGGCAGAGTAGGCACAGCACCGGAGGTTGCCCTCGGGCTTGGTGAACCCAGCGAGAGGCTCGTAGACGGGCGCAGCGTCAAAGACGCCGATGGTCTTCTGGGTTCGGTAGGCAAACTGCAGCGGAGACGCCATGGCTAGTCAAAGTCACAGTGTCTCGTGTCTTGCGGGGTCTTGTGGCCGGTTGATCAAATGTCTTGTCGGGATAAGAGATGTAGCTTGACACACTCTCTCTTTGTCCAAGGTTCTTGTAGTCGCGGGAGGGCACTGAAGTGTTTATCGCAATCGTGGGGCGAAGCTTGCTTGGGCTCAGGTGCCGGTGGGATTGGGCGAGCAGCGCGGAGCGAAAAAGCTAAACGGACAGCGTTGGGCTGGGGGGTTCTGCGCAGCAAAGAGCAGACCAAGTTGCCGCCTGAAATTTCGTTTGGATCGCGATTACGGGACAAGTGCAACAGCGGTGATTCGCGGAAGCAAGAAGTATGTATGTTGTCGAGGGCGGCGGCAGCGGTTGTTTGAGGTATCGTCGCGAGCAAAAAGCAGGACAACACAACAAAGGGCGGCGGCGGCGTCGTAGGCGGGGGAAGAGGCAGCAGGTGCGTCACAAGCGTGGAATGCGATTGCGTAGCAAAGCGAAGCCTGAACCTGCGAACGAACAGACGAGACAAAAAAAAAGACGACAAGAACAGATTTGAGGCCGGGAGGGAGATGAAGAGAAGACGGCAAGTCACCCAAGGGGAGGGGAGGGAGGAATTGGCGCGGCAGGGCCGTGATGTTTTGGGCTGGAGGGAAACAAGAAGAGAGGAGGAAGAAGGCGGCGGTGGCCACCAGGCAAAATATGTTTTTTTTTTTACTTGTCCTATTTTTTTTTTGCTTTACCCTTTTTTCCCCCCTGCACCGGTCTCACACCCAAAAAAGACTTGCCTGTCTGTCCCACAACAAAGCCACATACGCCACACCTACCCCGACAACTCACCCTTTTTGTGGTCTCTTCTCCTTTCCCGCCGTCGCTTCTTGACTCAGCCTCGGCACCTCCAAATGGATCTCTTCTCCACAACTGCGCTGCAACCTCTGCAGAAGAACAAACGAACGAACGAACGAACTGGACTTTCAGGTGGCCCTTACAGGGAGGGCACATGCCCCAGATTTAATTGACAGAAGCCAATCGTCGAGTGGACATCAGCCCGCGCTTTGAGGCCTCTTTTCGGGGTGTCCATTTTGAGCGTCCATCTCAATTCATGCCTGATCCTTGATCTGGGATGTGTTTAAGCCACAACTAACAATTAACACAAGGGAATCAGGGTTAAGTCAAGAGCTCGTTGCCAAGTAACCGGAATAGAACGAATACTTTGATTCCATACTTTAAAAATTCTGTTTAAAAATCTTGGTAATATTAACTTCTCGGGCTTATCCTTACGACTCATTCTCAGCTCAGATTTCTCCCACACGATTCATTGCATGCATCACGTCACCACGCTTTCGCCTTCTCACATAATGGGCTATTTATTACCAGTGCTTACTCCCCTTGCAGTGTGGCTGAAAGACTCTGACCAGTCTTTGTCTGCTCTTCCACGGCCAAGTAAACTTGGTGCAAAACTATACGAGATTTTACACTGATACGCCTACAAGCCGTTGTCATTTCTCAACAACTCGGTTAACAATGAATCCATGGCCAGATAACAGGATTGGCTTCTGACAGCCCAACTCTCATTTCACCACCCCTTGAGCCCCGTGATCCTGCCTCGACACAAACAAATGCCATCACACTAGACACCTTTGTAGATTTCATTGTCATGTATCATTGCTACGTGGCACCAGTCAAGTCATCCATTGCTCAACCAAGCATGCAGCCCCTGACACCAATTCTCCCGCTATTTTGCTCAACCAACGAGCAATTGACATCGTGGGCTCTCCCAATCACGTGGCCTGCGTATCTGCCATGGATAATTGACTGCTGTGTACGATATGTCCATCTCTTGGGTGATGGCAGCTGTAAGGGGTATGCGTTTGTCCATGCAAGCCGTAAACTATCATCCGCGAAGAGCCACGTTGTTCATGCACTTGCTCGTTTACCTTCCCTTGTACTTTTCTTTCCACCCACCCTTTTCAAAAAGCCAGAGAGCCTCAGTTGCATATGCGCGGCTGCCTCTATGGCCACCCTCACCCATAGCCGCCTCCATCAGACTCTGCAATACTCGGCCCTGCTTAACTGAGCTCCACACTCCCATAGCGATGGGATCGTCTTCAGTCTTTCCCCATTCCCCATTTCCAAGCCGGTACAGAATTCTTCCCAGTGTTTGGAATGCCATGCATCTTTGTGCTGGGACTGCACTTCTGGCGAGTCGCGCCAGCTCCGCAATGGTGTATCCTGCTGCTTCTGGGGCTTCTCCATGATGATGTAGACCCTTGGATGAGGGAATAGATCGACTGACCCGTGGGGATAAGAATCGACCCCGAAAGTCAAATCGGAATGCTGATACCGCGATTTCAGGGTGTGGGTAATAGGAAGAGTCTTTGTCTGCTGGACTGTCCTGAGTGGGGATAGGAGCCATCCAGGCGAGCTTGCTTGGATCGGCTGGGAGGTTAGGGAAGTATTTCTCATGCAGCGTAGCCAGAAAGTCGGGATCGGAAGGATCGACATCAGGAAGGCTTGGAGGAGCTGGGAAGTGGACCGACTTGGGTAGATCGGTGATTGGGAAAATATCGGGGGGTATCTGGGCTGGGGCTTGGTCCTCATCGTAGTCGTCTGCGATCTTCTTTGTCGAGACCGCGGGTGATGGAGACGTCTTATTTTCTGAGCCGGCGTCCTTTGTAGATTTTGCGTCTTGCGCCGCATCTCCTGTAGCAGATGATGCCATGGTCTTGGATGTATCCTCGATCTTGATTTCGGGTGGAGGCTCAGGCGCCTGTGGTGTTTCGGTTGGCGGGGGATCGAACGGCGATGGACCAGCCGGCTCATCGATATTGGCTCGCTGCAATAGTCGTTGAATGAGAGCAGGATTCAGTCCGTTCATGATATCGTTTTGCGCCTGGGCAATCTCGGCGGGGCTCATGCTGGAGAGCTTCTGACGGTTCTCCTGATCGATGCGCTTCTTCTCAACCTCCTCAAAGCCCATATTCGCAGTCGAATCTTGAGCTTTATTCACCTCAGGTCGGTCCTGGGGTCGTGACCGGGCACCAGGTGTTTGACCGGCTGCCTCGGCGGCGCGCTGCTGTTTGAAGGCAGAGCTCCTCCATCGTCGTTTGTGTTGCGGGAACCCAGTAGATGAGATGGGTTGATCGGAGAACTCGACAGGCTTCTTATCGCTAGAGTCGCGCTCGACAATATCACCGATTAAGAGTGTAGGATCCATGGTGTTGTGCAGTCTTTGTCAGGTCGCAAAAGCCAAGCTTAGCAATCCTTATTTGATCTTGACGTCTTTTTTCGGTGGAGGCACCGCGGAGAATCTAAGAGTGGGGCACGGACTGACGCGACCCCACATTTTCAAAATGTTTGGGCGGATTATCCGCGCTGAGTGCCACGTGAAATTGTGAGATTGGAGAATTCCAGAGGAACCACGAAATGTGCAGGCAGGAATAGCACAGGAGAGGAGACTCCCGGGGAGCACGATGAGCCTGATTTGAGCGCAAAAATTCACTCGGAGCTTCCTATTTGAGCGGGTTGGGTGTTTCTCGCATCATTACTCGCCAAATGTCATGCGACATGAGACGGTAAAACGGAGCTGGAATTATCGTGGTCAAGGTTTGGGCTCTGAAACGCGAGTCCCAATTTAGTAAGCCGCCATTATTACGGAAGGATGAAAATGGCAGCACACAACACAGAGGACAACTAGAAGAGGGATGGTAGATGTGAATAGGAAGGGAGTATATAACGTGTAACGGAGTTCGTTAATATTGTCTTTTCTTTGGATGCTAGAAAGAAACACTTTAAATGGGGATTAAAATAGCAAGCCCCGGACTGAAGCATGTTGCACCGCCACAGATTGGTGCTGGGGTGGGTGCATTAGCGCCGATCGATCCTCCTTCTTTTCAAAATTCCAGAACCCGTGCGCGGCTGGCAATTTCGATACTGTGCACTTTGAGTTGAAAATGTTCCGCCTCAACATTGGGTTGAAAATGCTAAAAACTTTGTATGGGGGGTACAAATATGCCCTGATAGAGGACAATAGACGGCCAGGTAGATTGATATACTTTTTCACTATTCTCGAGTTACGAAATTTGAGTAATTGGTGTGGCCCGTGGGGGAACCTTAATCACCCACCCAGGCGGGTGGAACGTAATCTCCTGATTCAAAGACATTACTCGAGCTATTAGCATCGGCACCGTCCAAGGCCATCGAACGTCCTTGGCTTTTTCATTACGCCCCGAGCTTTGCTTTTTATCCGACATCCCCCCTTGGTCGCGCAACAGATAAGATCTCTCTGGTCAGGGAAGCACGGGGCACCTGATACGTATACGAAAAGTGCCGATTGGTGTGCTGTGACCCCTGCATGGGATGGTCAATCAGCCAGCGACAGCAGGGACAGGTGATTCTCACACAGCAGATGCGGAGAGGAATTATCAGCGTGAATTTTCAAACGCAAGATACAAAAGGAGAACTGTACTTTTGAGCTCACTTGTCTGCCAGCTCGCCTTGCATTAGCGGTTTGGACAGGAAAACTGGACCTCACAGCCACAGATTACCTTGCCGGAAAAAACAAACATGTGGCTGAGTGGCTGCAGCCGCGTTAAATCCCTGTCGACGTAGCGCGCCTAAGCTTGGTTCAACGTTTGGTTCCCGGACGAAGACGGTCCACCCACACACATACAACCTCTTCCATCCCAAGCCCACAAGCGAAAAGGTCGCTGCAGGGGGGGGGCCCGGCCGGCGCGCGCCTCCCAGGGATGATGGACACGGCGGGTGGGTTCATTGAAGGCTGACCCCGGAGGGAACACGAAAAAAGAAGGGTCACAGGCGCAAGGTACAAGTACCCACTCGTGCTGCCACAGTTTGGAGGTGGCAGCACGTCCCGGGATACAAAGAGGTACTTGCGAGGTGATTTATTCCTGGTGTTTCCCCACGCCAGACCGCTGACCTGCGTTCACCCACAGCTCGCAGAAGGCTGCTGGTCCCCCCTGGGCCCCCTGGTCCATCCCCCTCCGATGTTGCACATGGACGCTTGGGAATCTGAGGTGGGAGGGCTTGGCTCTGCACCGGCTCGTACCTCTTGTACCTCTATCCGTGCGTCAATGGCCATCTTGTCTCGTCGAGTGTTTTCTCTATCAGGTCCCGTCCCGTTCAAAAGCATTGCCTTGCGTCTTGTCTTTCGGTTTCCTCTGGCTCGTCTCGCCTTTTCCCGCCTAGCCCGGCTGCCCGTCGTGTCCTGTTGCTCTCTTGATTGACTCTTGACCCCATCCACGAGCCCCCGTCCAATTACTTGGCCGACGCCCCCCCCCTACCTCCCCGTCCGTTTCGAGGCTTCTGGTGACGAATTCCCTCGCATCCGAAGCCGTATCAAAGTGATTTCCTGCCTGGTCTCGCCCCCCCTTGTGGTGGTTTGGCCCCGAATGACTGCGGCAAGCCCGTGACGTCCGGCCTATGGTGTTGTTGTCCACGCCCAGCCTAGACTCTGACTGTTAGTCTCATGAGGGCACCCTCGGTTGGTCTAATGGGCGTTTAATAATGGAATTTCCCTTGTTGCCAGATGATGCTGGTCCGCCCCCTCGTTTCCCCTCGTGCGTCGTGTCGTGCCGGAGTCGTAGCATTCAAAGTTAGCAGCTCTTTTGTAAGAAGCTGCTGGCCTGCCCCGTTTTTCTCCTTCCCGCCAGAAAAATAAGAAATGTTGTTGTCGCCCCGAAAAAAAAGGTAGCCATCCCCATCTCATTTCTCCTCCCTTTTTCCTTCTCCTTCTTCCTCTCTCAACCCGCAATCCTCCACCACCCGCCATTTTCCCCCAACGACGACACATGGGATTTGCTCAAATTCATCAATTCGACATCCTTTGCCTATCGTAATTATCACCGAATCACCATCATCTGTTGCGCCCGGTGCTGCAGCATCACTCGCCCGCCTCGAATCGATTCCTCCCCCGCCTCCGACCCCCCTTTTCGCCCGCGCAACCCGCATCGCCCGTTTAGGTCGTTGCCCAACTCAAACGTCGTGAGGCTATTCAGAGATCCGGACAGCTCCACCGCCCGCACCCGCCTGCCGCTTCTGGCCACTCACAGCCCGTTTCGCTCCGTTACGCTCCGTCACGCTTTTTTTTTTTTCCCGCCTGCAACCAGTTTCTGGCGAGACCCGCGCACCCAAGCTTGGAAGCAATTCTATTCGCTGTACCTGTACCTGTACCCGACCTTTTGGTGCAGCTCCGCGCGACCTAGCGTGTACTGTATCACGTACATCCACCGCTATTCGCCGCCTTTTCATTCAACCTTTGGTGGTTTGAATCACAGCCTTGCCCGTTTGCGCGCGACGCCTTGTTTGATTTCCTCTTTGCAGCGCATGCGTGGTTCTTATTTCCTCCACGGGTAATAAGTCATTTCTTCTTCTCTTTTTGCTCCCCACCATTACAGGAGCCCTTTTCAACATTCGCACGCGGTGCATTCGGCTTCCGGACGATTTCAAGACCCTGGGCTATTAAACGTCGTTCGTTTCCCATCCTTGCCTCGGCATGGCCGCGACAGCTGCCGACACGTCCATGTCGCGATACGACTCGTCAGCCGGCGAGCTGTCATCGCCGCCCTCGGGCTCCCTCTCAGAGCCTGGCTCCCCATCGCGACAAGCTTCGGATAGTCGCGTCCCCCAAGAATATGACGAGATCGTTGTTGTTTCAAGCGACGGACAATATCAACACATCGGCCGGAGCCATGGACAAGGCCGGCCCCCGCTTCCCCTGCCACCTCAATCGGGTACCGGGCCTCCCAGGAGATACGCTCTGGTCGACAACCAGTGGGTGCAATTGACGGCTGCAGGTGTCCCCAGAAAGAAGCCCGGCCGCAAACCGGGAACCATTGTGAAACCTAGAAACTCGGATGGCAACGAAATCGCCAAGGCTGCTCGTAAGCCTCGCAAGCCGCGCGATCCCAATGCACCCCCAATGCAGCGCAAACGCAAGATTGCGCCTGCCGATGCCGACAACGAGATTGCTGCCGATTCAAAGTCCCTGGCTGCTGCTGCATCTTCTGCTTCCCGCCAGCCACGTGTTTCGGATGTCTCAAACGTGTCAGCCTCATCACCCGTTCAACATCACCAGCAACCGGCTTCCGCCCACCAGCCCGATCAGCGCTATTCACCCAAGATTCCCAAACGAGAGCACTTTGGTTCTATGCAAAGCATTTTGAACTCGGATCCTCCGGCCGAGCGACCCTCGTCCCAACCGCAGCCCCAATCGAACAATTCCACCTCGATGCCTGTTCGCACCAGCGGCCAAAGTTACGACCCTATCCGTGGAAATTACGACCCTGTTCGCGAGACAATGGTTTCTCATAACCCTTACGGCTCTGCTTCTGGTTCTCCTCGAGCTCCTTCTCAAATGCCAAACCGCTCACCAACCATTGCGAGCTTACTCGGCGGCGGTGATTCTCGTAGCTCATTCCAACCGGCTTCGAATCAGCCCCGTTTCCAAGTACAAGAGCCCTCACAACCATCATCCCCCTCAAAGGAGCCCCAAGCAATTTCTACACCTACACCATCATCACGATCACTTGCTCAGGAGGCCAAGAAGGACCCGCCTCCACCACCACCACCTGTCCAGCGACCAGTTATTAAAGAGTCTAATTTTACAACCATCTCTAACGGCCCTATCAAGCGGTCATCTCCGAAGCAGAAGCCTCATACCGGAGTCTCAACTCCCAAGACCGATAACCTCGACGACATGCAGGAAAGCGAGGGTCGATCTATTCTCGACTTTGGGCGAGCAAAGCCTGGTGAAGAACTCCAGGCCCCAACCATTGTCCTCAGCGTCCCGATCCAGGCTGGAGAGACAAATCGCTATGTCAACTTTATGCGCATGGCTGAGGAACGATACGGATGGGACGCGCTCCACCCTCGCCTGGCGGCCAACCGGGACCGCAAGGCTCGAATTGCCGCTGCAGCCGCCTCCCTGGAAAAGGCGGAATCTGGCCGCGAATCGGGTGATGAAATGTCCGTTGATCTCTCCGACGCCGAGGCTAGCAACCCCGACAACGGTGGCACCAGCGGCCCTGACGCCCAGGCCAAGCCTAAGAAGAAGCGCAACTTCAAGGAGGATCAGTATGACGTTGACGACGACTTTGTGGACGACTCGGAGCTTCTGTGGGAGGCCCAGGCGGCGGCCAGCCGTGACGGATTCTTTGTCTACTCTGGACCCCTGGTGCCCGAGGTTGAGAAGCCCGCAGCTGGGTATGTATCCCTGGAAGCTATTAATATTGACCAGTTACTAACAAATCACAGTCACGAAGGTCCTCCCAAGCGTGGACGTGGTGGACGAGGCAGCCGAGGTGGCGGCAGAGGAGCGTCAACTAGAGGCGGAGCTGGCAGTGGCCGCGGAGGAGGCCCTGGCTCTCGCGGAGGCTCGGTGACACGAAAGCCTCGCATCACCAAGCAGGAAAAGGCGCAGCGCGAACGCGAAAAGGCTGAGCGTGAGAGCCTGGCGCAACTGGCCAAGACCCCTACTCACGGCTACTCACTCAACCCGACCACTCCTTCATTTGCCGTCAGCGAATTGGGCGCTTAGAGGGCATTGAATATGGTCCCAAACGAATTACGCAACGACGAAGCCACATAGCTTCTCACTCTCAAGGCGCGGCCTTAATGAAAGGGCTCTGGCCTTGGCTCGCTGCCGTGTACAGGCATCCTCGGTACCTCACTTCAGACTTGATTCCGCCTTCTCTTCTCTTCTTTTCTTTGTTTTCATATTCCTGCTTTGCGAAGCATGGCTGGCCCGGCATGGCCTCCTCTTTTTTTTTCTTTTCTTTTCTTTTCTTTTCTTTCGAGTTTTTGAATTGTTGGAGAATCGGCGCGTGTGGGATTTCGCATGTATGAAGGGAGAAAAACCTACCAGGTCTCGGAATCACGGCGTTCACTGGGTTGTGGATGGATCGATGCAACATGGCAAGAAAGGCACGAAGTGAAGAAAGGATGGGAGGGGGGGGAATCTTAGAAGGGATGGGGTTCGGGTTCCTTTTTTGGAAGGACGAACGGCGTCACAGTGAGCCACACAGTCTCCCAAGCGAGGAGGCTTATTCCCAGGGGCTAGACAGATGTGTTTAGAGTAGGCGTTGAGTTGAATGAATGTGAAGATGACAAGACGACAGACGGTTGATAAGCACGTTGCGTGACATGTGTGATGTACTATGTGAACATGTTTGTGAGGTTGGAGATACTCCTGTTGTGCGCTTTGATAACTATATTGACAGAGTTTATGCAACCAATTCTCGTCATGGCTTGAATAAATCAACCAACCTCGTCTGGTTGGCACTAATTGAACTCCTCTTCAAGTATCTTGGCTAGATTAACCGCTGATATATAGCCTCAGAGCACACACAAAAGAGACAGCAAAGGGCCTTTTCTGCAAGCACATGCATCCGCCAAGTCGCCTTTTTCTCTTGTCTTATGCTCATCCTCTCATGATTCAACACCAAAGTAAAACCAATCACTCCTACTATTGCTCTCTGCATCTCCCTTCTGCTATTTCAACGTCTCCAAACCATCTGCTCTCAACTCTCAAGAAATAAGCTCTCATGCAAGAGTAAACTCTGAAACCTCACCCATCTCGTTGGCCTGCTGCTCACCAACCTTGTAAGAGGCCCGCCATCGGAGCTTGGCCGAGGTGACCTTTTGGGCGTGGTTGCCTGCGTGCCAGACCTGGACTTCTTGGGTGATGCCCCGGGCCTGCTTGGGGGCGAGGTCACGTCCGGTCTGAGGCTTAAGTTGAAGCTCGTAGCCCTAGTATCGGGTTAGCTTGGTGTTCTAGAGAGTTGATAGGAGTACACATACCTTGGTAACGGCAAGCTGAAAATGAAGCTCGCTGATGGGTTGGGCTATGTTGTTGGAAAAGGCAAATACGATATTGATGGCGTTAGCAGCAGCAGGTGACCGGATGGCACGAAGCTCGATACGAAGGTTCGTGTTGCTGACGGTTGCCTGGTGCTCCTTGGGCTTGGCAGGCTCAGGAGGCAGCGCCGAAGAGAAGCTCCATTCGTCATCGTCATTGGAGGCGGCTGGAGCCTGCGGCGGCGGCGCGGGAGAAGCCCGCTGCGAGCTGGAGAGGCCGCCGCCGAGGGCAGCAAAGGGATCAGAGGCGGGCTGGGGCGGAGGCGCGTGGACAGACTGCTGGAGTAGAGAGGGCTGTGGTGTGGCTGACTGGGACACGGGCTGTGAGAAGGAGGCGAATTGCGAGAAAGGGGGAGGAGTTGGTGTTGAGATGGGACCCTTTGCCGAGTTGTCCTGGGTAAGGGAGGAAAGCAAAGCAGGTCCGGGGATGTCTGAGATGGAGTTAGCAATCTGATACGATACGTCGATGACTGCTTTTTCTTCGAAGTGCAGACTTACTCTGATTTGCGCCGAATCCAAGAGCGATACCGCCGCCCTGTCCAAAACTGCCCGAATCTCCTCCAATATCAAGCCCAAGGAGATCATTCTCGATACCAGCAGTACCAGAAGCTGGCGCAGGGCTGCTGCTAGACTGTGCGCCATTGCCATTGGACGCGTCGCCGTCAAAGTCGATGAGTGATAGCTCGTTGGCCGCGCTCGATGAAGCTGCCGCAGCCCCTGAAGTGGAGGGAGGAGGAGCGCCAGAAGCAACCTTGGCCGCACCCGCCAAGTCGCCCTTCTTCATCAGCTTATACCGCTCCACCGTCCGATGTATGCTGTCATTAATCTCCAAGAGTTTGGCCACGGCCTCGTGGTCATCCGACTCTTCCTCGCACATCTTCTGGATCTTGGGTTGGGCGCTCTGAAGAGCAGCGGCCAACTCGCTAAAGACATCGCCCTCCTGCATCTTATCGCCCTCCTGGAATGCCTCCAACCGCTCCTCCAGTAACCGCGCCTTGGCTTGGATCTTGCCGACCTCCTCGGCAGCCTTTGCGCGGTAGTCTGTCTTGGATCGCGTATCATAACCAGCCATGATCTTCATGAGACGGTTGGCCTCTTGGAGGTCCTCAGGGGTTCCCCGTCGAATGAGTTCTTGAAGCTTGGCCGATTGCGCCTCGCGTTCCTCTTCTTCCATCTCCTCGGCGGATTTTAAATTCTAATAGGCAGAGTGAGCATGAGATATAGCTGATTTGGGTGATTGGTCACTTACATCACTGGGGTTAAGAACAGCAGCATCTTCTCTCCGCACTTCGGGAAAGACATAACCTTTATAACTCAGCAACCGGTGCATATCCCTGATGAAGCCCAGATCCTCCTTGTATCGACTCGTCTCGCATATCGTTCCTCGCCACTCTTCAATCGCCTCGAGTATCTTGGCCTGCACACGGGTCGGCCGAATCGGGGGCCGTTCCGGAAACCTCCTGACAAGCTCATTGAGAAACTCTTTGGTGCCGATCTGCAGATGGAAGGGGTATCCGCAGTTCTTGACGCAGATATCGAGCAGGCCGAGTGCCAGCAGGGCAACGTTGGGGTTCCGGTTGTTGATGTATCCGACAATGGCAGTGGCGGCCTCACGAGGAGCGCTGCCCTTTTTGGAGTTGATCAGGTCCGAGATCTCGAGGTTGAGGGCGAGATTGGGCTCGTAGTTCTCGGGACTGCAGGCCGCCTGGATAAAGCGCTGCAGCTGTGAGGGGGTGCGGCCGGAACCAGCATATTCCCCCCAGCGGTCGCGAGCTCCGGCGCGAGCAGAGGCGGCCTCCATGGTATATAGCTAGTGTTGAAGAAGCGATATGTATGCAGAAGCTATTCAAGTAGGCGGATCGGGTTGCGCGCGCTGGCCAGACGGTACGACACAATTCGGATACGAGAGTGAGCTGGTCGTAAGGCGGGTAGAAGCCGGCGGGGGGAGGAAGGCAGGGTATAGAGCTCGAGGCCGATGGGATGTGGATCAGGCTGTTGGAATGGAAGCCTGAAGTTGAAGGAGTGGTATCAAGGGAACGAGCAGGTTGAAGCTGCTAACCCTGTGACCGTCGCTGGAGCCTGTAGCCGTCGACGTGGTTGCAGGACTCTAGTCGACCCGACTTGAAGCCAACAAACAAGGGGGTTATTGAGAGACTGACAGCTTGCGCTAAAGAGGCACCCAACGTGGACCTGGACCGTGGATGGACATGATGTGCTGAGAACGTGGCACTGTGGCTTCCGCCGTAGGTAGAGTGGAGAGTGGCTGCAAGGCATCGGTGCGTTGAATGTTCCGTTCCGACAGTTGATACCAATTACAGCGGGCTTCCAGGGGACCTTGGCACTGAAAGAGCTTCCCGTCGGGTGCTAGGGACCCCTGACGTGCTGCAGCCCATTACCTACCTTAACCCTCCACTATTTGCCCCTCCATTGAACCCCGCCATGTTTCTAGAGGTCGAAACCCAATACAGAAAGAATCTTGGGGAAAAGTAAAAAATAAAATAAATATCGTCACGACATCCATTTTTACCTTATACCAACACCCAACGGCTACCTCACGCCATCAACTCCCGAGTAGCTTCATCATCAAACATCGATCATGGTCCGTCACAAGAAAGACTTCAACCCCAAGGGAAAGAAGGGAGGTTATGGTCCCCCGCGCCCTCGAGCACCCCGCAACAATGACGGAGATGGCCCTTCGTCACGTCCAGCTTTCAAGGCCGCCTGCTGGGACCTCGGCCACTGCGACCCCAAGAGATGCTCGGGAAAGAAGCTCATGAAGCTCGGCATGATGCGCGACCTCCACCTCGGCCAGCGCCACAACGGCGTCATCATCACACCCAACGGCAAGCACGTCGTCTCCCCCGCCGACCGCGAACTCATGGACCAGTATGGCGCTGCAGTTGTCGAGTGCTCCTGGGCGAGAACGAAGGAGGTTCAGTGGAACAAGGTTGGAGGAAAGTGTGAACGTTTGCTGCCGTACCTCGTCGCTGCCAACACCGTCAACTACGGCAAGCCCTGGCGGTTGAACTGTGTCGAGGCTCTCGCGGCAGCTTTCTATATCTGTGGACACGCGGACTGGGCGGAACAGATCCTCGAGCCCTTTTCGTACGGACCTTCATTCCTCGAAATCAACTCCAGCCTGCTCAAGCGCTATGCCGCATGTACCGACGAGGCCAGTGTGAAGAAGACCGAGGAGGAGTGGATGGAGCAGCTGGAGAGGGAATACAACGAGAGCAGGGAAGAGGGCAACGATGATATTTGGGCTACCGGAAACACTAACCGAAGACGCATGGATCCCTCCGACGATGACGACGATGAAGAGGATGATGACGAAGAGGGCTCTGACAAGGACGACGAGGATAGCATAGATGGCATATACCTGGGCAAGAAACCACAGAAACCGAGCGCACAAGAAGAGGAAGAGGAGGAAGAAAAGGACCGCTATGCAATATCCGACGACTCGGATGACGAAGACGCAATGGCCGAGATCCGTCGCAAGGTCCTCGCCTCAAAGACCTTTGCAAACCCCAACAAGGACGACGACAAGAAGCCCGCCACCATCCCGAACCCTCACCAACAGCAGCAACAGTTCAAGCCTGCCACGGATGTGCAGCCAGACTCGGACAATGGCGACAGCGACGAGGATGAGGATGATGAGTTTGACAACATCATTGAGGCTACTCCCGTGACGGATCGTATTGGCTTGGCGAAGCTGGAGAAGGAGCGGTCTCAGGCTACGGTCACTACGAGGACTTTTTCATCGAATACTGTTGGGGCGCCGTATAGACGGTGATGTGAGAGAAAAGGGGGGCCAGGCTGAGGAGATGACAAAACAAAGGCCATCCTCTACGTGATTTACGAAAGTATGAGAATGTAGGGATAAAAGTTGGAAATATGAATCATGATCTATTAATCTCGACATTTTTACATAAATATTGAGATTGTGATATATATCGCCCCCATCCATACCCTCCTTTTCATACATGACCACCCCCCCTAATTCCCTTCATGCTTCATTTAACTAGTCATACATGCCTTCTCTAGGGAAGAGTTTCTACTTTTGTGATTTCGTACACTACACTTTTTCTTTTTACACTCTTGTTCTTACAATGTGCGCTTCTCCTTGAGGACCTCGTATGTCTGGATCTGGTCGTCGATCTCGAGGTCCTGGAAGCCTTCGAAGCCGATACCGCACTCGGTGCCCTTGCCCATCTCCATGACGTCCTTCTTGACGTGCTTGAGCGTGTCGATTTTTCCTGGAACACGTTAGCATATTGAACGAATACACCCGAGGGTCTCTAAAATGACAGGAGAAGGGAAAACTCACCTTCATAAACGACCTCGCCGGCTCGGATCACCTTGACCATCGAGGTACGCTTGATGGATCCGTTGCGAATCTTGCAGCCGGCAATGGTCTTTTGCACACGCTTCTTGATGTTGATGGTGAACAGCTGCAGCACGTCGGCCTCGCCCAGGACCTTGTGCGAGATCTTGTAGGGCAGGAGGTCAGAGAGGGCGGCCTTGACGTCGTCCACCACGTGGTAGATGACGCTGTGGTCGATGATGCGCACGCCCGCCTCGTCTGCGCGGTGGCGGATGTGGGGGAGGACGGTGTTGTTGAAGTTGATAATGATACTCTTGGACGCCGCCGCGTGGTCGACGTCGTACTCGGAGATGAGGCCGACAGAGGATCGCAGGATCTTGGACTGGACTTCGTTGCTGCCTAGTTCCTGGACGGTGCCGCATACCGCCTCCACGGAGCCGGCCACGTCGGCCTTGACGATGAAGTTCTGGAATATGATGCCAGGCTCTGACTCGGTGGGTTCCGCCTCGATGCCCTCGGCCTCTGCAGCAGCGGCTGCCTCTTCTGCTGCGGCCTTCTCGCGCTGACGATGCTCTTGCTCAGCGAGCTGTTGCGAGCTCTCCTCTCTCTCGGCCATCTCCTGGCGATATTCAACCGCCGTCTTGGCCGTGCTCTCATCAGGGGCCTGGATGACCTGTTCACCAGCCTCGGGAAGGTCACGCCAGCCGAGAACCTGGACAGGGGTTCCGGGCGGTGCCTCAGGGATATCGACACCGGCTTCATTGCGAAGGCCACGGACCTTGGCCCACGTCTTACCGGCGACAATGTAGTCACCAAGACGCAAGGTTCCTCGCTTGACGAGCACCGAGGCGACCTTGCCAGTCTGCTTGACGCTGGACTCAAGGATCCAACCCTCAGCCATGCCGTCGGTCTCTGCGCGAACGTCGAGGATTTCGGACAGGGTGACAATATTCTCCTCAAGGTCTTCCATACCCTTTCCGGTCTTGCCACTGACTGGGACAACTTGAACATCGCCTCCAAACTCCTCAAGCTCGACTCCATTGCGGGAGAGATCGAGCTTGACCTGTTCGACCCGGGCGTCCTCCTTGTCGATCTTGTTGATGGCGACAATGATGGGGACCTTGGCAGCTGTAGCGTGCTTCAGGGCCTCGATCGTCTGAGGCATGACACTATCGTCAGCGGCCACAACCAACACAACGATATCAGTGACATTGGCACCTCGTTGACGCATGGACAAGAAAGCTGCGTGACCTGGAGTGTCGAGGAATGTGATTTGCTTCCCAGAGGACATCTGTACCACAAAGGCACCAATGTGCTGGGTGATGCCACCATGTTCCTGAGCAGCAATTGATGACTTGCGAAGCCAGTCGAGGAGAGTTGTCTTTCCATGATCGACGTGACCCATGATGGTGACCACAGGAGGTCGACTGGGTAACGAGGATGGGTCCTCTGCCGCAGGTCGAGGCCGTAGATCTCGCTGAGAACCAGTGTCGACAGTGGGATCAAATCCATACTCCTGAGCAACGAGAGCTGCCGTGTCACCAGTCATGATGGTGTCGTTGGTGAGCTCCTCGAAACCCATGGTCTCGAGGTCATGCAGAAAGTCTGAATTCCGAATCTGGAGTGCCTGGGCTAGGTTGGCCACGCTGATGTACTCTGGGAGGAAGATGGGCACTGGCGCATTATTAGCCTCCTCCTCAAGACGCTTCTTGGCGTCCTTTTCAGCCTTCTTGCGCTGCCTCAACTCCCATCGGCGAATGGAATCCTCGTCCCAGTCATCGTCATCTTCCTGCTGCTGTCGCACATTCTTCGGGCGCTTGCCCTTCTTGCCTCGTCGATCATCAACCTCATCCTCGGCCTCGAAGCGGGACTTGCGCCTCGGTTGCTGCTCCTGCGACGTTTGAAGATCCTGGGACCAGAAATCTTGGACTGCATCAGGCGGAGCCTGCTGGCTGCTAGATTTAGAGGCAGTGCCGGGCTTGCCACGAAAGCCGCTGACTCTAGTCTCGAGTGCGTCCCAGAAATCGCCTCCTTTCTCCTCAGTGCTGTCGCTTGTCGTTCGCGCGGCACGCTTCATCTCCCCAAAAGCGGCCTCCCCGGTGGGCCTCTCAGATGTTACAGGTGCCCTTTGTGGTTGCTGCTCTGCTGGCTTGGCTTGTGACTGTGGTTCGCGAGTTGGCAATTGCGTATCAATCTTGCGAGAGCTGAAAGCCCCCCAGGCAGGGGCAGCAGGCGTAGCTGGAGCAGCTGGTTTTACAGGTTCATTGCTGGACCAAGCCTTGGGCGTTGCCACTGGAGCGGGGGTACGGTCCGTCTTGAAAGCCTCTGCAAGAGCCGACGAAAGGGCAGCTCTATTCTCATCCCTGTCTTCAGCCTTGTTTTGGTGCTTCTGCTTCTGCTTCTGCTTCTTATTCTTCTTCTTCTTGTCATGCTCCTGACTTGCCAAGGCTGTCTGGGGAGGATCGGGGACCTTTGCGACGGGAGCCGGCTTCTTGGGGGCGAGTCCCATCTTGCTACGAGCTTCGAGCTCATGGGGGAGAAGCGAGGTAGGTTTGGGGGCGTCTGTTGTTGATTTGGCGACTCCAAAAGAACCAAAAGACCCTACTCCAGCCCCGAATCCTCCAGGAAAACCACTGCCCGGGAAGCCTCCCGGTTTGGGAGGGGTTCCTTTATCGTCCGGCCGATGAAGCGGGGAGCTCGTTGAAAGGGCTCGCACGCCCAGAGACTGCGTAGGATGGCATGGTAATAGCCCCGGTGTCCCGGTTGGTATTATAGAAGTTGATACATGGCGATCTTTGAGCTGTGCTTCCCTCGGCGAAAGCTTGAGACGGCAGTAGGCGCAAACGAAGGAATTACCGCGTCCCTAGAACAAAATTAGACAATTGGCAATTGAGAGACCATCCAACGCATTCACCTGCAAGGCACGGGCTCTTAACATTGCCACGATAAGGGATTGACAGACTGGGGGCAAGTCTGTCTCGACATTTGGCGTGATGGTGGGTAGTGCTCAGATCTCGAGCTTGGAGTTCCATTCATCATCGGCTTCGGCAGAAGCAGACCCGGCTTTTTTTTTTCAGCCACACCCAGCGGCGTCGGCGTTGGGATTGTCCGCCACATCCACGACACCAATAGGGAGCAGTTGATTTCGATGGATGACAATGGATGAATCAAAACAAGAGGTAAAATTGCAAAATTAAATGTTCCTGAGTTATGCGTGACCATATATGTGGTATGCAGTTTTTGAAACTTGGCCCGGCTCAATTGATGCGCGCATGGGCAAGAGACACCTGTTGGACATGACAAGGTCTGTCCTGACATTTTTGTGGACCACCATCGCTCATCTCTAGACAACACATCTCACAACTCTTTAACACCCACACTCTCTTAACCTCCAACAATTCCGACCTCCAACGCTCAATCCAGGGCCAAAGACCATCCAATATGGCTCCGAATAAGAGAGCGGCCAAGACAAAATCCGCCAATTCCTCACCAAAGGATGGCGCACCTCCTTCTCCTTTCAAGAGGCCCCCGGAAGTCCTGGAGCCCTTCATCAGCTCCCTCTCGGAGAAGCATGTCTACATCACCCACGTCGACTCCAAGCCCGCCGACCTGAAGCGCAAGATATTCATGGTTCCTGTCGGCATGAACATCGTCGTCGTCTTGCTCTTTGTCCTGCGCATGTACTGGATCGTCCCTTGGTACTGGAAGCTCATCATGACGGGCCTTGGTCATGACAATGAGACGACATTGAATACGGCCGACTCGACATGGTCCGAGATTTCTTGGGAGATTGGTAGACGCGCCTTTACCATGATGGTCGACTTTATCCTCCTGATTTTCGTCTGGCCCTGGCCCGTCGAGTTCGTCGCCGGACAGGCTCGTGGAAACCCTTGCCAGTGGAGATGGCAGGTCGGCTTCCGCGCAAAGGAGATCTACGTGCGCCGCAGCCGGGAATGGGACCAGGTTATCAAGGATCTCTTCGCCGACCAGGACTCTCAGAAGATTCTCTTTGCCTACATCCAACAGGCGACATCCCCTATGCTCCAGGAGCAAAAGACTGGCTACCTCCTCATGAACGGCCAGTGGGACCTCGACTGGGCGCGCATGATCATGGCTCATCGAATGGTCGACAAGAAGGAAATCGCCCTGGATGCCTTCAAGAACGTTGTTCTGGTGCACCACCCCGACTTCGGCTGGATGTCCTACGATCCGCGAGGTCCCGCTGCCTCGAGCGAGGACGAGCGACGCCGCCAGGTCTTTGCCTTTAGGGATGCGCTTGTGGAGCTTGGAAAGGAGGATTTGTTCTATCGCTGGATTGAGATCGTGCAATACGAGGCTACGCAGCCTGGCGGCTTTGGACCCGAGAAGCAGGAGGCCGCGGCCAAGAGAATCCGGGAGCTGTTTGAGGCCCAGAACATTAACTTTGATGAACTTTGGAGGAAGAGCGTCGGACCAATTCCATCTTAAGCGAGGGTGGCAGGCGGAGTCGCATTGTATTATACACTATCCAACTATGTAGAGAATATCACCAAAACCGGGCGACATGGATATCGGAAAGCAGCTCAGCAAAAGAAGACAGGCGCAAAGCTGGTAAATACAAAAAGGAGAAGGGAAACAAAATGCGAATTAATATCAGTTTTGATGAAAACACCAAAAAAGAAATTATTCGCCCTGCTCCCGCTCTCTAAGCGGCGAGACTACAGCGCGCCCTGCTTTCGCGAAGTATTTGTTTTCACCGAAGCCCAGCCTCGAAAGCTGTCCGTCTAAGGCGGGCGTCCCCGGTGGTCCTTAGCCGGCTCAGTCCAGGGGCTGGCGGTGTGTATGAGACCAGGCACCCGGCTCCAACCTAGGTTCGAACTCACGACCTGGGCACTCTACCCCGTCGGGTAGTTGTCTCGCAAGCAATGAGTTTTACTACTAGGCCAGATACCGACTGACCTGTTCGCTGGTGCCAGATGCTCCGGGGTTTTGAATGATAAAGGTAGCTGCGTTGGAGCGGGGTTGGCTGGCTGGCAGCTGGCTGACAGCTGTGCACCCTGTCGGCCATGACGGGGCAGCATCACCGCCTATACCAAAGGCGCCACAGCGGTGGCCCGTACTCGAAGCGAAAGCTGCCCAAAGAGGAAGTGGTGTTAGTCCGGACCAAACCCAACAACATTTCTGTCCTTGGTAGCCATGTGAAGTGGACAGGTGACAGGATCCCGAGTCAATGACCATACCAAGCAGCACGGCGACCTTTCCCCAAACCATTTCAACAAGTTGATATGCCTGAGATGCTTGGTCCGACCATCATGAACGCAAGGAGCCATGGTCACTTGACATGATTCCAATGTGGTATGTCATGCCACAACTTGATATCCAAATAACCCAATCTGCCCAGGCACCCCTGACTTCAGGAGGCAGGGCTAAGCGCGATCAGGGGCAATGACGGGAGCCAAGATTTGCATTCACACCCTGGGAATTACTCAATGATGTCGATGGAAGGATAATTCGATGTAGTTACGGCGGATGTGGCTCGCGAATCGGTTTAGGGGGTCAAATCGTCGGATCAAAGTTTGCAGAGGCTATCGGTCGATAGGATGGACATCGGAGGAGGTTTTCTAGCAGTGAGCATCGTAGTATACCTGGAGATTAGAAATTGGGGCATTTTAAGCATGCTGAGCATGTCCTGGTCACCATCTCATCGAGGTCAATGGATGGCTTGAGGTGAATTTGATGAGGTGAAGTTGAAATTGTGTGTGGTGGTGTTTCTTGGCTTTGTGGCTGACTAAGAGTCCAGATTAGCGCATTGCGGCGAGTGGGTGGCACGTGCGGAGAATCCTAGCTCCAGTCCTTTCCTGATGGGGCTATGCTACGTGCTGAGGTACGTACCGTATACGTAGGGCGGTGAAACAGCTTGCGTTTAGAGGGAAACATGAGAGAGAGCTCCGGAGAGCCAAGCTGGCAGGATGTATTGGGGAATGAGGCTGAGATAAAGGGAGGCTTGGAGTTGTAGGTGGAGAGCCGACTATCTACATTGAGGGAGAATGCTGACTGTACTCTCCCTCAGAAGAATCCTGCGCGAGATCCATCAATCTATCCGCAGCCTGGTCTGGACTCGGCGATTGCTGTTCTTGGATGTTACAGGTAGAGAGTCGTGTGCGAGCTGTCACAGTCTAGATCCCTTCACGCGACTTGAGATTCAAGCTCTTGGCCTTGTGAGATGCTTCGGGAACGGTGTAAAAAATTATGTGAAAGAGGGCATTCGCGTTTAAAGTTGATAGACGACTCGAAAAAGACTGGCCATCTCGTATTCCCTCGTCTCCTTCCCTGCATTATCCTCGGCCTCGTTCCTGCTCCCTTCCTTCAAGAGGTCACTCACAGGCAGGCGTCCTATCACGCCCTGCGCTGATGCGGAAAATCCCCCTCGCCGGCCGCCAGCGTGTATGTACCTTGGGTCTGCCTTGAGCAAATACACCATCTCATCAGGCTTCAGCTTTCTGACCGAGGTGCACTCTGCACTCTTTTTTTGCTCACCGCCGCCAAGCCTGCTGTTCTTCCTCTTACTAGAACTCGCCCAACCCGTTAGAAGCCGTTGAAGCTTGTCCCGTTACTACGGATCATCGTCGGCTCAGAAGCGACAATCAACCAACCAACCCCTGCTCTAGCGTCCCCCAAGAAGCCAGGTCAGTCAGTATTTTTCTCGCCGCGACATTGACATTCATTGGCAAGGCAAGGAGCATTCAAACAAGACGAGACAGGCCAAAACATCTTCCTCCTCTGCCCTCGGCTTGCCGTTTCGTGCTGTGCTAGGGCCCCCTTTGTCTACCTCTACCTCTACCTGCTCAACTGTCACTGGCTGGGTGGCTTCCACCAGAGCTAACAGACAGACCCAGTCCAAAACCCCTAATTCTTGGGCGCTCCAACCCACCCCGTTCAGCCCAGCCCAGGCCAGTCAATCAAGTTCCCGGCCATCAGATTGCCCCTTCAACGTCGCCTCGACAAACCACTTCTCCCGAATAGCCTCGCTCGCTCCGACTCGACTCGGCTCGGTTCCTCTTCCTCCCACCGTCAAATACCCCATCCATCCATCCTCTTCGACATGTCATCGGGATTGACGCGACGCCGTGGTGCGGGCGGCGCAGGTCCCTCAGCTGAGGGAGACGCCAACGGTTCTGGCCCCAGAACGAGCACCCCCAACACCAGGGACAGCGGCCCCGAGACGAGCTACGAGAACACCGAGAATGGCCACAAGATCGCATATGACCCTCGAGACATTAGCGAGAGCGCTGAGCGAAGCAAGCAGCCCAAGCTCACCCTTATGGAGGAGGTTCTGCTGCTTGGTCTCAAGGATAAGCAGGTAAGGCACATGCACCAAAAATGCTTCAGGGCAGCTGTCCTGTTTTGCCTCGGAAACAAAACCCTGACCACAATTCTCTAGGGCTACCTCTCTTTCTGGAACGACAACATTTCCTACGCCCTCCGAGGATGCATCGTCATCGAGCTCGCCTTCCGTGGTCGCATCGCAATGGAGAATGATGCTTCCAGGCGACGATTCCCTCTGGCAGACCGCAACATCGAAGTCAAAGATGACGCCCTCACCGGCGAGGTCCTCCTCGACGAAGCCCTCAAGATGATGAAGCAGAGCGAAAAGATGAGCGTCGCAACCTGGATTGACCTGATGAGCGGTAAATAGCCCTGCCCTGGCTGACGAGTCTCGAATTCTCCTCGCTAACGACCCCTTTCTTTGCCATGCAGGCGAGACATGGAACCTGATGAAGATCGGATACCAGCTCAAGCAGGTCCGAGAGCGCCTTGCCAAGGGCCTTGTCGACAAGGGAATCCTTCGCACCGAGAAGCGCAACTTCCTGCTCTTTGACATGGCCACCCACCCCGTCGCCGATGGTGGCGCCAAGGAGGAGATCCGTCGCCGCGTCCGCAACATCCTCACCCAACGAACCGTCGTCCTCAACGGTAGCCAGTTCCTCCCCGAGTCGCTCGAGTTCCGTTACACACGCAGCATCGCCATGGTTTGCGCCGCCTACGCCGCTAACGTCCTCGAGAACGCCTTGTCAACCCTTGGCCACGAGGCCCGCGAGAGGGCCTTTGCGCAGACAGATGATCTGCTCGCTGACTACAGCCAGTGGCCATTTGGCAAGAAGGCTGTGCAGAATGGCATTGGAGCCAACCTGCCCCAGGCGATTGCAGATGTAGGTTATTCTTGACTTGCCCACACTGCAGAGCTAACATTGTCATAGGAGGTCAACGGTAGCAAGGACAAGGAGCTTCAACTCGAAGTTGTTGCCGCCTGTTTGAGCGTCTTCACCCGACTCGATTCCCTCCTATAGACGTGCTCATCTAGGCCACATGCGTGTCGCCATCATTGAGCATCACGCCTTGGTAACACCCAACCAACTTTCGATTTGCGCCCAGGCCAAGCCAAACCCTTTCTCTCGAGGCCTCCGTTCCGCCGACATCACCCGCCTCTATAGTTCTCACGAATTAACGACAACAGCCTCGCCGCTCCCGTCTGGGGGAGTATGGCGAGGACCCACGAACCTACATCACCTACCACATGGAGCAATCGAAGGAAATTCCGGGGTCTTGACTTTGGCGCAACAGGACCAGGGCGCAGCTTTCTCTTGACCAGGGCACGCCGAGGGCTCGGCTCAACTGCTCTGCCATTCATCGCGGAAGGGCCTGTTATGGATGTTTTACTGGTGGTGTTGGTGGTGGCCCGCATACTCCCGGCCCCTATGCCCTTTTTTTAATGTCTTTGTTCTTCTTTTTTTTTTATCTTGGTCGAGACTCATCTATTCTTCCGTTGTTTTTGGGAAACAAAAAGAAGAGGGACGGAAATGACAGTGTTTGTGTATGTATGTGTGTTTCAGGAAGGCAAAGGAAGGGAAGAGGGGAGCTCATAGGTTGATACGATACGTGAAGCGTACTAAAGCCAAAGCCGTGTTGTTTGTCGTTGAAATTTTCAAGGGGGGAGAAGGAGGAAGGGGGTTTCTGCTGGTAAACTGTTGTAATGAGAAGAAAAAACAAAAGGGGGCAGATATGCTCTCTTCTCTCATGGAACACGGGCGTCCTTCTTTTCAGTGGTGATGTTGGTGATGGCTTCAACATGGGTGTCATTGGAACAGATGAGAAACATGGGATGAATGGATGGGATCTTGAGAGGAAATTTGCACACCAAGGCAAGGATTCATTCTGCATTAAACGGCGCGTTCAAGGCACGCTCTCTCATTCATGTTGATCGGGGGAAAACGTCCACTATGTGCTGTGCTATATGCAATGCCTTGCTTTGCCTTACAAAGATGAATATCTCTTGCGCGCCGCTCCTTTGATGCATCAATCCCGTCCCCTTTTTTGCTTTTTTGCCGACCGGGACTCCTCCAGCGCCGTGTCTTGAGAATAAACAAAGCATAATCAATCTTGCTTTTTTCTTCAACACCCTTTCATCTTTTCTCGTTGGCATTATATTCTCGACTTTTGTCATCCCTTAGCTTCACTTCTTTCGTCCACCGACGCCAAGGCTTCCCTCAAATCCAGGACGACCCTTCTTCTTGGCTCCGACAGCAGGCTTCTTCTTCTTCTTGCCAGCCTTTCCGAGGAGCTTGTCGTCACGGCGCTTGCGCAGGTTGTCCTCTCGCTTGCGCTGGCGCTCCTTCTGCGCAAGTTTGACACCGTCAGACCGCTCGCGCCAGGCCTTCTCACTCTTCTTCTTGGCCGTCTCCTTGCGCTTGACAGCGCGCTTCAGAAGCGCCTCGTCGTCGCGGATCTTCTCGCCCTCGGCGCGGCGGCGGGCCGTCAGCCAGGCATCCTTCTCCTCAATGTCGGCACGCTTCTCGGGGTTAAGCTCCTGAAGGCGTTTCTTCTGGTTCTGCACCTTGATAAGGGCCGTCTTGGCATCTGAAGGACCCTTCTTCTTGCCCTGGCTGAGGACGTAACTAAGGTCGTGCGAGAGCTTGGCGCCGTCACCAAAGGCCACGCGGCCAAAGGTAAAGTTGCTGGAGCTCTCGTCGAGCTCAACAGCAGGGCTTCTGACACCAGGGGAGCTGGATGCCAGAGCCTCCTCGCGCTTTCGCTGCTCCTCCAGCCTAGCCTGCTTGCGCAGCTCCTGTTTATGGGCCTTGCGGAGCTCCTGCTTCCTCCGCCGCGACTCAATGAGCTCCTGGCGTGTGCGGATGGGCTTGCCGTCGGGGCCGTCAGCTTTTCGAGCGGCGCGGAGGGCCTCAATCTTGGCCGCTAGCCGTGCGCGGAGGGCCTCGGTGTCGGCGGGGATCTTAATGTGCTTAGGCTTCTCGGAGGGAGGGATGGTGGATGAGACGGAGGTGGTTGCGCTGACAGGCTCAGCAGGAGCCCCGGAGGCAGTTGTCGAGGAGTCAAAGGTGGGAGAGTGTGGCTCAGATTCGGGCATTGAGTTGTCGGTAGCCTCATCGTCCTTTTCCAGCCCTGAGATATCCATGGGCTCAACCTCGCCATCACCTTCAACAGCTGATGTCTCTTCCACTTCCTTTTGCTTCTGGACCTTGGCTTGCTTCTTGGCTTGCTTCTGTGATTTGGGCGTAGGGGCGGGTGCCTCGTTGTCTGCGTCGGTAGCTTCTGGCTTCTTGGACTTCTTCTCAGCCTTCTTCTCCTTCTTTTTTTCCTTCTTGGCAGCCTTCTTTTCCTCTTTTCTTGAGAGCTTGGAGGATGTCGCCTCGGGAGCGGTCTTGGCATCTACATCGTCGTCGTCTTCGTCGAGCTTCTGCTTCTTATTGCCTTCGGTCTTTGTCTTGAGGCCCTCGCCGGGCTTCTCGCTGTCGACGCCGGGGACGGGATCGTAGTCCTCCCACTCATCCTCGTCATCGCCATCGTCTTCTTGTTGCATCTCGCGTAGCTTGCGCTTGTTCTTTGCGCGCTCATCCATAACTTCCTTGGCGTTTCTGTTAAGCTCGCTGTCAGGGTCCAGCTTTCCGCGACGGGCGGCGGCGGCCTCTTGCTTTGTCTGCTTCTTCTTGCTCCATTGGTTCTGCAAGAGATGAATTAGCCTCGTCTGCAGGCTGCGCGGTGGATGACAGGTGGTGTGGTTTTCTCTGGGGGCGGGGAGAGGTTGGTTGGTTCCAAGTCAGAAACGTACACTTGTGTCTTCGCCATAGTACATCTTGGCCGGGATAAGACTCAAGAGGCCATCAAAGGCCTTTGCATGGTCGCGCAGGCGATCCTATAGTGCTTGGGTCAGCTTCACGGCTTCCTATTGCCATGCTTGCCGTGCCTTGATTTCATGTTTGGCTGGCGACAGGCGGGGCACGAGGGCAACTGTGAGGACGGACCTGCAGCGAAGATTCGGCCATGGTGAGGACGTGTGTATCCTCTATGTCGACTATGTTATCGATAGAGCGGTGAGGGTATCCTGGTTGGGTCCCTGCGATGCTCGTCCGTGGTGGTTCGTGAGGTTGGAGAGAAAGCTCGGAAGGCGATTTGGCCGACGTCGATTTTTTTGGGGGACTCCAGTGATTTTTTTTTCTCTGTCCAGTCCCTTCCGTTTTGGTCCAAACGGGCTTTGTGGGGAACCACAGCCGCCTACTCCACCCCTGTACTTTAGCTCATGTACTGCCGCCTCCGCCTCGACACAGACGGGGATAGCCTTCAAGGGTCTTGAGCAGAAGATCTATGATGGTTACAATCATGCATGGCGAGGGCCGATGGTAATTGATCTTTCCGGTTATGTGTAAGGATCTCTTCTAATAGCAACTACTGACATTTAACTCAGTTCATTCGTCCCAAGCGTCCATCTTTTCGCCTTCATAGTGGTAATTGACGACATTGAAAGGAGTCTATGTCGAGGCGGAAATGCATCAATGATGTCTTAGTGCCTAGCCAGAGTAATAATATTATATTAGGATTGGCTGTCAATATCAAAAGCTACAAGCGCCTTTTATGCCCTTGCTACCAATCCGTGCCGCCTCTATGCATCCCAGCCCAAGTGGACATACCAGAACAACACCAAGACTGGAACATTGGCTATGATGGCTCTATTGAACTAGCCTAAGGCCTCTCTCTAAACTCAAGATAGACGCTTGTTAGTGGTTATCTGCAAACCTTTCCATATTGGCGTTGGGGGAGAAGGGTAATAACGTCAACTCTTCCAACTCTGCTCTTCATGCCAAGCATTCGCCCACTTCCATCTTCTAATTAGTCTCACATGTCACCCTTCAGAAACCAAAATCATGCGAGAAAAAAGATAGTCATCATTTCATATCGCTAGACGCTTTTAGAAAAGCGAGCTGATCACCATGTAGCATCAGCAACCCATGCATCAATGCCATGAATGCCGCAATCCAATGCAACGCAATGCCAAACGGGAACCAGCTGATAACCAACCAAAAGGTCTTCTTCAGTCATCGCCATCGTAGCTTAGACTGTGCTTCATTTCTTCTTTCCCTTCTTGGCGGCGGCCGCCGTTTCCTTCCGGCGAGCCTCCTTCGCCTCGAACTCGGCCTTCTTGGCCTTTTCCAATGCTTCCTTCTCTTCACGCTCAGCCTATCACCAAGTTAGTAATGAATCGTAGACCAATGAGACAAATGATGGAACTAAAAGACTCACCTGTCTTCGGGCAGCATCGAGAGCGCGCTGCTCACGGATGGCCTTGAGACGAGCCAGATCAGCCTTGGCCTCGTCTGTCTTGCCCTGAGCTGTCAGGCGCATATGTCTCTCCTTTGCGGCAGCTGCCTCCAGAGCCTCGCGCTCACGTCGACTCGGGGCAGCCATGTTGCTGACTCCCTCTGTGATCTCTTCAACACCCGCCTTGGTCTGGTCGCGAGCCTTCTTAGAGTGGTTGGGGTTGGCGGGCATATCGTCATCGTCCTCACTATCCTCTTCGCTGTCGTCATCATCGTCGTCGCTCGAAGGCATGTCGCCAACCTCGACCGTCTTAGCCCTCTGCTTGGCTATGGCTGCCTCTTTGCGGGCCTTTTTCTCCGCCTTGCGGTCTTCGCGTGATAGTTCCTGGGCTTGTGCCGCAGAAGGACCAGGAGCGTCGTCGTCTTCGTCGCTATCTTCTTCTTCGGTAGTCTCTTCTTCGGTGGTCTCGTCATCTTCGCTATCGTCGTCATCGTCATCGTCGTCTTTGCGTTTGGCGTCAACGCTCCACATGCTGATCTCGTTGCCATCGGCGTCGACGGGACGGATATCTCGCGAGAATTTCTTGCCACCTAGATCGTAGTTAGATTTGCTAGGTCAAGAGCAGTGGACAGTGAAAGAGTAAAGCAAACTCACCTCCTCGAGCGGGCTTTCGAAACTTTCCTCCGCGACCGCGAGAGCTCGTTCCAGGACCACCAACCATCTTGGGCAATTCGAATGATATAGGTGAAGGATGAGAGAGTGTCGGGTGTTGGTATCAATAACTTATAGTCGTATACGAAGCTTTAAACGGCGACGGCAGGTGCTAATGAGAGCGCCAAGTCTATTGCTCTTAGAGTTGTTGGGTGTCGATGTTGATGTTTGTTTGCTGATCAAACTTGAACGGAGGCGGGGTAGCGGGGTAGCTAATGACGGCAGCTTCAAGTTTTAATGCCTATGGACGGATGTGCGTGAAAGAGGCAAGATCAAGGGTCGGATGTTTGCCGATCAGGGATTGATCAGGGTCGGGAGTGACAATGCGTCACTTGATAGAACAGGAGTGACAGGGATGGGGGAGATTCGCGAGGAGGTGAAAAGGTTGATGGTGGCAGAAAACAGTTGGATAGGTATCACAAGTTAGGCAGGCCAAGAGACATACACAATGTGCAAGGAACACGAAAGAAACCCAGTCCGGAGAAACCTCCTAAAAGCAACGTGAACCAAGAGTGTGACTCAACTCAGATGCAACCTGAGCCAAAGAGCATCACGGAACCCCCAATGGATGTGAGCTGACTTGTTGGCAGAGGCAGAGCAGCCTAACGAGCCCACTGCAAACAAGCCCCGTAGGGGCCATCAAATGGAAAATCCACCATCTCCAGAGCCCGCTGCGCGAATGGGAGTGCCCCTGTTTGTCGTGGTTTGATCCGCTCTGAGAGGGGCATGCGTGCTTTCAACGAATGTCGATGTGCCATTCTTGTCCATCAGGCACACGACACGAGACGGGATGTGCTGCAGAGCACAAGAAAGAAACCTGGATCCTTGACTCACCGCTGGAGCATAGATAAGTACCTTCCTGGAAGAGCCAAGTTCTATCGCTGTTGGGCTCTGTTGTTGTGTTCCAGCCACTCATTCTGTAGTTTCATGCTGGAATTGAAACACGGGCAGTCCGTGGAAGATGGTGTTTGGGGAGACGATCATTGCAACTATCCATTTTGAGGATAACATAAACGATAAAATTAATAATTCTAGTTAAAGATCAAGTTCATGACATTCTTAGAATAGATGCGCTGCAACTTCATGATCTCTCCCCCATTTCCACAGCAAACCCACCCCAAGCAATCACGGCACATTAATTCTCCGTGTTCCGCCCGCACCCCACTCACCGCACAGAACAAAACCACGGCGAGTGAACCTCTCTTTTGAACTTTTCTTTCCTTTCTTCTTCAACCTACTAGAAAAACTGAAATCCTTCAAATTCACTCTGGCGTTCGTTTCAATGGATGCAACGGAGGGGAAACTGGAGGAAAGAGAATATTACGTCGCTGACTTACCCTCTGCCCTGTTTTGCTGCTTCGGCTGCGCGTTGGGGGGGAGAAATTTTGATGCGGCACATGCCTTCGCCAATAGCTTAGCTTGGAGGCAATGTCCAACGTAGAATTCACTCGTAGATGGTTGATTGCCTACTGTCTGTTTGCTCGCCTCTGAGCAAAGCTTGCTTGCCTTGCTGCGACAAGGCTTCGAGGCTGTGATGCAGACTTCTTGGTCATGCGCCTCGGCGCGTCTTGAACCATATTCCCAACGCTGGAGCTGCTGGGCATCCGTCTCCAACCTGGAAAGGATGCGCCCATGTCGCGTCGGTTGACTGCACTGGATGCTCTCTAATGGCGTTCTTCCATTGTGCTGTCACCAGGATCCACACGGCGTGTTGCGACATGTTTTCTAATGGGAATTCATCGTCAAGGATACAGTATCTTGTTCAACACCCAACCAATATTCAACAAGATCAAGAAGCAATGACGACTCAAATTCTGCCCTGTAATTCTAGTTTCGGTCCAAGAATTCAGTCGTTCCAACCCAACGCATATCCATAGCCAAAGGCAATCCCATCGCCTCCATTACCATGGTGTATATGCCAAGGTAGTCAAACACTCAATCCAAACAACCCTTCCTCCAGTCCAAAAGTAAACCCTTTACTGAACCAATCACATTCTCCTTTCCATATTCAAAATTCGATCGAAGCACTCTCCTACTTTGGCTCGGCAGTTCGTCGCTCCCGTCGTAGTCTTTGTCTCTCTCTCGCAGCCGCAATCTCAGACACCCGGAACATGACATAACCGATCTCGTCGGCCTGGTCCTTATCCATCGGCACGCCAGCGATGTGGCGGAGACGTGCGGCTCGCCACTCTGCCAGCTCCTGATTGTACTTCGGAGTGCCTCTCTCAAATATGGTATTGAACCAGAGTCGCGAATCCCACTGAATCGCCCTGATCTCAGACCTGTGTTGCGGGCTGAGCTTGGCAAAATCTTCAAATGGTACCGGGTTCTCCCAGTCAACAAAATTGATAAAGTGTGCTGGTGAGCGCTTTTTGGTAGTTGATTGGGCTTTGGATGCCCCAGAAGTCTGGTTTGTCCTGTCGTCGACAACGCCCTCCGATGGTTCAACCAACGGGACATATCCGTCAGTGTTCACCTCTATTTCCGGGCTTGCGGATTCGACATGAGTAAAACGAGGCTCCAAAGTGTCGGTTTGTCCTTTCGCGGAGTGTTCATCATCCCCCGAGGATACCTGTGTCTGCATGGACGATGTCAAGCTAGGGGTGCTCGCGGGGCTCAAGGCGGGCCATGGGTTGCCCTCCACAGCCGGAAACTCTGACATATAGCTCGCATAGGGAAGTTCTTCTTCTTCCTCTTCAGATGTATCGGACTCGTCCGTCAGGTAGCCACCGTCACTCGATAAGAGGTAGTCGGGCTCTTCAGCCAAATCATTGTTGAAGTAAAATGTTGCAGCATAAGCGCCAGGGAAGTTGATTCTGGCGAGAGGTTCGTCGTTATTGGAGTTGGTATTGCTTGCCATGGTGTAGGTAGGTATATCCCGGAATGCAATACAGCAAGGAAGAGATGGGGAGCGTGTAAAAGACGTGATGGGATATGTTGTGCCTCAGTTGTAGTGTGAAGATCTAGGACTTGATGGGTCGATTGATAGAGTGCGAAGAAGGAGAAATTCCAAGGTTCCTGCCATTATAACGGCGTCTGTATCTGTTGGGGAAGGATGTTTCGAGCAGTGGCTTGTTGCAATCGAACTGTTGGGCCTGTTTACAAGGAAACGACCATCAACTCATATCCATCTGAGAACACCCAGTTGTTAAGCTTTTTCTCTGTCGGTCATGCGCTGTAAGGCGCAGTGGTGCTTAATCTCAATGATTTCCGTTCGTGTTGTAGCTCAAACTGAGTTTCAGAGTCAGAGTCAGAGTCAGAGTTGAGATAGACCTCCATCCAAAGATCCTGGGAAAGAACCTCGTTCTCGTATTCACAACCAACAGCAATGGGCATACTCATAAACGACATCGAAATACACCTAGACGTGGCAGTCTTCAGATGTTACATTCATCAAGTTTCCAACAGAAACACTGCCGAACCTATGTCGTTCGTGACTGTCAGCGGATGTATTAGATTTAGAGTCATCTGCAATAAGGGTCCGTACCGACAAAGTATAACCGATTCCTCGTAAGCCCAATATATGTCACGTTGAACAAATATCAATTTGAAAAAGCCTCTGTCCTCTCTTACTTCGACATGGCTTGCAGGACATCTTCCAGTCTCCTCTTCTTGTGCTTCCGCAGCGCCAGCACAGGAGCCGCTCGCTCCGAGGCCACCAGGCTAGAACCCTTCTTAGGAATCGGCTTCGGCTTTGGTTTATCTCCTCGGATAACAGAGTTTCGTGTGAATGTGTACTGCCCCGTCGCGAACAACCCCCGGCTTACATATGACGGTCGAGTGTTGATGCCGGATCCGCGAGTGCTATGTCCCAGGTGAAGACACGCGAACGGCCGCGAAGGTAGAACGAAGGGTCCGGCAACAGCTTTTTGGGGTGGGAGGGCGCCGCGAGCTTTTAGGTCTCGGTCTGAGCTGAGCTGACCGAGAAATGAGTAGAGCCAGAACGCCCAAGGCTCAAAGGCCACGCCGTGACACGCTCGAGCTTCGCTAGATGCAGCATCAATGTCCCACGAGGGCGTTCGCACCTTTGCCATGTCGGTAAGATAGTCGAGAAGCGGCGGTGCTTGGCGATCTTGAACGAACTTAACAGCACATCTAGAATCGCCGCATAGCGAGACAAGGTCGTTGTCGATCCTTGCAGCAAGGTCACTAAGGCGATGCATCCCCGTCTCCTCCAACGGTGCAAACAGCATCAGATAACGTAACAGCGAGTCCTCCAGCCCAGACACCTTTTCTGCCTGCTCCCAGCCATGCTCTAGCGCGGCCTCTTCGCTCTGCTTCCAGTCCTCCCTCGCACCCATGACATCGTACAGCGCGAGCGAAGGGAACTGCGACACCCACTGCAACGACTTCTTAGTGGTAGACTGATCGCCCCATATGCGGAGTATGCGCAGTAACGGGAACGGGTCGGACTTCTCGGTCCACCCCCGGACCAGGCGGTCCGAGACTTGCGGGAAGATGGTGCGGAGCTCATCAGCGGGTTGGATGAGCTCGAGGGCGCCGAGGTTGGGCATATCAGCAAGGCATAGCAAGTCGTGTGTGTTGAAGGAGCATCCGCCTGTAAGAACGAGGTGGGTGATGAAGTCGGTGGGTGGTGCCGTCAACGGCACAGTGTAGCGTGTGAGGTCATTCCCAGGACGGCAGATATGTTGACGGAAGCGATAAAGACTTAGAGTCTTGTCATCTTCTGCCTCTAGAAACAACTTGGAGAAGAGTTTCCAGGCGTGAAGGCATTCACCTCTGATAAACCGTTAGTTTCTTCCATGTCTTGGCTATCCCGAGATATCCGCCACTCACCTCGCCTCGAGGAACCGCCATATGCGCCACAACAGACGCGGTGGGAGATCCTCGAGATCTGCCACTGAACCCACCGAGCCGATATTGTCGGCAACGACCTTGATGACCATATTTGCCAAGGACCGAGGCCCCCGGACGCCACGGGCGGTAACGGCGGGATACCGGCGGCGACGGCTCCAGTCTGCCGCGTCTCGATCCGCCTCGGTGAGCAAGTCGCGCGACAGGACCCATTCCTTGAAGACCTGGCCTGTTTCCTGGTCAAACGTGGCAGCCATGATGAGATAAAGAATTTCAAGAAACCATGTGATTATTTCAATGAAGATGGATGGAGCTGGGGTGAGAAAGATGGTGAATGAGGAGGTGCAAGCGGTCGGGTTATTTGGTGTTGAGGCGGTGGATTGATTATCACAGTCTCAGTCAGGCCCTTGCAGCATCACTGCCACGACCACGTTGACCTTGATTTATAATAGATGATACTTGAACAAGTCAATCAATCACATTGACAAGTTTTCTCATTTTTGTTCATTTTACTCGTCTAATTGATTTCATCAATGGCGGAGATACCGACTTTGACTATAACCGTCGGTTCCTTCCATTTCCTTTTTTAGGAGGCTCATGCAGGAACAACCGACGCCATTCAACAACGGTCGCCCTGTGATGCCATGGCTTCAAGCCATCCACCTCATCTCAACGCTGAAGCTTCCAATATTTTTAATGCACCCGGGTAATTCTTCTTCAGCTGGCATTTATCCAAAAACATGCTCGTGGTATCCAATTGCAACGTCTCTACTCGTGTACATCCTCTACAGCATGGGCTTCAGGTCCTCGGCCACGGTGAAGGGAGCTTCCGTCTTGCTCTTGATCTCGTCGACGGTGACGCCATCGGCGATCTCGATAAGGGTCAGGCCGTGGGAAAAGTCAACGTCAAAGACACCCTAGGTCACAGTTAGCATCGTGTCACAGTCAACGCAGACTCGGGTTCACTTACAAGCTCGGTGATGATTCTTGACACGCACGCCCGTCCAGTCAAGGGGAACGCGCACTGCTTAACAATCTTGGGGTTACCCTTCTTGTCTGTGTGCTCCATCGTCACCACAACCTTGGTCTCGCTGGGGTTGCTGACGAGATCCATGGCACCGCCAAAGCCCTTGACCTTGCCTGGAAGCATCCAGTTGGCAAGATCACCAGTACCGCTGACCTGCATGGCACCCAGAATGGTGAGGTTGATGCGTCCACTGCGGATCATGCCAAAGCTCTCCTCGCTACCAAACACGGCCGCACCAGGCTTGAGCGTCACCGTCTCCTTGCCAGCGTTGATCAGGTCGGCGTCCTCCTCACCCTTCTTGGGGTAGGGGCCCAGACCCAGGATACCGTTCTCGGACTGCAGTTGCACCTCGACATCGGGGCCGACAAATCCGGGGGCGAGCATGGGCATACCGATACCCAGGTTGGCGTACATGCCGTTCTTGAACTCCTTGGCGGCGCGACGCACGATGAGCTCTCGCTTGGCCGCTGTATCGCCGGTGCCGAGGGCCTTCTTGGCCGCAGGGTCGTTCTCGTCCTTGGCCCAGGTGTACTTCTCAATACCCTTCTCCTCAGTGCTCTGGATGACACGCTTGACGTAGATACCGGGCAGGTGGACAGCCTCGGGAGGGATCTCGCCGGGCTCAACGATGTGCTCGGCCTCGACAATGGTCATCTTGGCGTTGCGGCCCATGGCACCGTTAAAGTTGTGCGCAGCGAGGCGGAACTGGCAGTTGCCGAGCTTGTCGGCCTTGTAAGCCTTGACGAAGGCATAGTCGCCGTCAATGCTGTGCTCGAGGAGGTATGACTTGCCCTTGAAGACCTTGACGTCCTTGGGGTACGAGTACTCGGCGGGTGAGCCATCGGGCTTGTTTCGGAGGGGAAGATCGCCGGTCTGGACGACGGTTCCAAAAGCGGCGGGGGTATAGAAGGCGGGCACTCCCTTACCACCAGCGGCGCATCGCTCAGCAAGGGTACCCTGAGGGGTCAGCTCAAGCTCGACCTCACCGGTGAGGTACATGGTCTCAAAAGTCTTGTTCTCGCCAATGTAGCTAGCAATCATCTTGCGGATCTGCTTCGTCTTCAGAAGCTGGCCGAGACCCGAGTTGTCGGTACCGGCGTTGTTTGACACAGCTGTGAGGCCGGTGATCTCGGGCTTCTTCATGACCTCATTAATGAGCGAGTCGGGCACACCGCAGAGACCGAAGCCACCGCAGAGGAGTGTCGTGTTGGGCTTCATGTCCGCGAGGGCCTCCTTCGCGGAGGGGAAGACCTTGTTGATCTCAGCACGGCGAGAGGTGGCCGAGAAGGATCGGGCGAGGACGGCATTGGGCTTGGGTGTGTCAGTACTGCTTCTGGAGCTCGCAATTCACATAGACATGAAGGAACCTACATTAGAAGCATTTCGAGCAAAGGCTCGGAGAGTCCTTAACCGGAAAGCGGCGGAAGGCATCTTGTGAGTTTATGAGAGGATGAGGAGGGGTAGAGGGTAGGCGGGAATAGCTTCAGTATGAATCCCTGCTGTCGGCTATGGGTCGTAGTCGTCTCGAACGGCAATTACAGCTATGAGGGATCAATTGCGCTTCATACACCGGTATTCACCTCGAGAGCAGCAACAGCAAGGAAGTAATAAGACGAGACGAGACCCTTGACAAGATTAAGCCGACAATGACGAGGGTAATGGATGGACGCGGGCCGTTGGCGGGGGATTCCCGTTTATTAAGGCCGGCGCTGGCCGCAAGCTTTCACGGAGTTTTTTTAAACATACAACCAGGGACCTAGGCAGGAGCATGGATTCCGCTCCCCTCTCGCATCCGCACGGCATGGAAACTTCGGAAGCGAAACTCGGCATTCGGGGCCGCTTCCGTCAACTGCCAAATCGTTCTCCGTCAACGCAACGGCTGCCGGGTAGTGGCCAGCTTGTCGCAGCGGGAAGTGGAGGCCCCTCTCTCCTAACCAACTGTCAAGCCCGAGGATGAATTGAATGATGCCGATGGGGGTTGGACGCCGCCCATTCAGCTAGCGGCCAGCGGGGGTTCAAGTCCGGGGCAAGCTGCTCGGTGGGGGATCGGACCGCTGCTTCTTGGCGGGTAATGGGTTTTCCGCACTGGCCGGCTATTCGTTTCGGGAGTTGTCGTGATGGTTTTGGACAGAGCACTTTGCTGGAAGTGACTAGTTGGACGTGCTTCGGAGGTCAAGCAGCTCGGTCTTCAGTCACCGTTTGATCTCGGGCGGAAATCAAGTCCTATTAGTACTATTTCTCTCAATTGACACTCTGTGTGTAAGGTCCGTTCCCCGTTCCGTCCGCTTTCCGAACCGAATAATCCTTGTGTGTGTGTGTGTGTGGTTTCGTCAACGCCTTTCTCCCATGTGACCGTGATATTTCCAAAACGCCAGTTTAACTCCCCCAACCCCCATATGCTTAAACGCAATGACTCCGTGTCGATACAATTTTGGCAAAACGATCGTTCGTTATGAACGTCACGAGAAAACAAGACAAAAACACCGGGTATTCCTTTATCCCCCACTGTTCAACTCAACCTGTCACCGTCTAAGCGGCATTGGCATTTTCCGGGTGTAGAGAAATAAGCCCTACCAGGTTTCCCTCCGTGTCGATAAACTCTCCAACGTCCATGATGAACTGGCGGATGCCGTATCGCAAGTGCTTGACCTCGCCAAAGTTCTGCTCGATCAACTCCTCAGCGGCGCCGAGATCGGGGACCCGGAGGTGGCACGTCGGTGTAGCGGCGCCAAACCTGGCCATCTGCCGCTTGTGCTCGAGCCGGGCTTGGCTGTCGGGCGTGGTTCTCATCTGGACCAGGGCGCCCGTGATCTTGAGCTGACCCTTGTCTTCGCTCGAGTTGAAAAAGTTCATGGGCTGTACGTCGAAGAAGGATGATCCCCACTGTCGCTTGCTAGGGTCATCGATCTCTCTTGCGTTCATGTCGCCATAGAACTTCCATCCGAAGCAACGGGAGTAGAAGTCTGCTGCCCGTTGGATGTTGAAGCAGTACAGGATGAGAAAGTCTGGGGTACCGCCGATGACTGGGAGTCGAGGTTTCTGACGGGGGGGTGTGGGAAGGTACTGAGGCTCGGTGTCCAAGTCGGCTAACTCTCGAGACTCGTCGAACCCATAGTAGTTGTCATGGGAGTCGATCCCACAGAACGGCTCTCTTGGGAACGAAGGGGATGCCCAGCCATTTCCAGGGTTCCTCATATCTGGTTGCTCAATGATGGATAGTGTTGGCTCACTACCCTTGACAACTGCAAAAGCGGAGGAAAAGATCGGTGGCGTGGTCATCTCTGCTGTAGGAGTGCTGAGCGAATCGTGGCCTAGCGATGGTACTGGCGAGGGTGTCCTTCGAGAGGCATCTACATCCATGGCTGATGATGATAGAGAGAGTGGTGATGGCTGGTTCGTGAAGGAGTCCATGGTTGAGTTGATGAAGAAGAAATGATATCAAAGAAATAATGCTGACTTGTCTGAAACTTAGAACTCAATCGATGAATCTCTCTCAAGCAGCAGTCAAAGAAGCAAGGCGAAAGGCCGTGAGGCAACAGTCTAAGACAAACTTCAAGATAAGTAAGTGACGCGACAAGGCGAGCTGAGAACAAGCAAAGCCGAACCAGTCCGTGGCCAAAAGGTGACTTCAGCTGAGAAGCCTCACCAAGGATCCTGGCAAGGCACGTCTCGCTCTTATAGCCGGAGCCAGGGTGTTGCCAGCTTCCTCCCTACAGGCCGCGTGCTGCCAAAAGCAAAAGGACTTGGAGAGTGAGACTCAGGAAGCGGAACCTTGGCGTCTGTGCATCCAGGCCAACTCCGGGTAAGTGGTATGGAGGTTGAAGCAAGGAGAGGGCGAGACACGAGACATCAAAACACACACAAGAACCCAAAACGCGAAGTGGTTCTGCGTCAGGGCCGATTCAAGAGCCAAAGACGTCAAGGGCGGAAGAAACCTGCAGCAGGCTAGGCTAGACCAGGCACATGTAGGAAACTGACGCGACAGCTACGTGCTTTTTCTCTTCTTTTCTTTGCTTGCTGAGTCTTGACGCCATCTGCATGTATGTCTGGGGGAGCCGTTCTATCCCGCTTCTTAGTCTGCTGCCTGTCCTCATGCTGCTGCTGCTGTCGTTGTTATCGATGCCGGTGAGAGCTTCATCACTTTTTTGCTGGAATGGTAAACAAAGGGAAAAGTCCCCGGCGGCCCGCAAGATGACCCAGCCTCTGTCTCAACAGACGGCTGTACCTAATTTACCCGCATTGTTTAGACGAGGTCGGTTGCTTGTGAAAATGAACTTGTCTGGTTGTGAATAGCCCAGGTTGGCAATGTCTCAGGTCCCAAATGGCTCACACGGCTGGCGATCCCTCCCAATCGAGACGAGGACGGCACAGAAGCGGCTGTCAGGTGGATCACGACTGGGCCTGAGCGTGCTGCAAGGCGTTGCACGTCTAATGTTTGACAGTTTAGCTAATGGAAGCAAGGGTTGCTTGATGTGATGGCCCAGGTGATTCCACGAGACGGTAGCTGCATATTGCAAGCGCAGGGGCAGACGCCGGTCGCGTATTTACTCTGAGCAGAAGAGGTGATGATCGGATCCGTAAGGTAAGGGACTTTAAGACTTGATGATAATAATCCTAGTTTCGGTTCCGATGGAGATCGGCGTTTTTCTAAGAAATGACGCGCCGTGAGAGGTTCCCCATCCCATCCTTTGCTGCAGGGACTCTCACACACTTTCCCTTCTGGTTGCGTTGGGGTACGTACCTGCCTATCGCCGATAAGCTACTGATAAGCCCGATTGGGATCTTATCGCCCCGCATGCGCGAGACGGAGGAAAAAAAATTACCTGCCAGACCCAAGCAGACAAATAGTGGCAGTCTCAACACCAACGATTCTTTGACGGAAACCGCCATTCTTCGGCCGGCACAACCTCCCTCCCGTCATCATGGAGTCTAGTTCGAAACGGCGCAAGCTCGATCATTCCGGCTCCGGTCTGAGACACGATGGTCTCATCGACTTTGAGGCCAGGAGCTCGGCGCGAGTTTCAACCGCCAGCACCTTTGTCCTCCAAACCGATGAGCTTCTCAAGGAAGCAAAACTCGATTATGCCAAGGCATTGAAGGGTGTTGATGCGCATCTGCACCGCTTGAAGGAGGCTATTGACTCTGCGCCTCCTCACGATGCTGTGCCTGTTGGTTCACTCGAAGCTATTGACGAGGTTAGAACTAACACATTTTCCAGATTGCTGAAGCTACAGCCAGCTTCGAGAAGAAACACCGTGTCGTTGTTCCCTATCCCGAGCCGAGACCTGCCAAGGATGCGCCTTACAAGCTATCATTCTCCAAACCGGCTCAGTACAATGTCGTCGGCAGCTACGTCGCAAAGACCATGATCAAGACTCAGGCCCAATTCGGCATCGACATGGTCATCCAGATGCCCAAGACCATGTTTCAGGAAAAGGACTACACAAGCATGCGATACTTTTACCGTCGAGCGTACTACATTGCCTATGTTGCTGCGCATGTCAAGAAAGAGTTGGGTACAGAGATGGACCTTGGTTTTGAACTTCTCAACGAGAACCCTCTCCTGCCCGTGCTCACTCTTCGACCCAAGCCCGAGGAAGAGGAGGAACCCAAGGAGTCAAAGGGCAAGGCTTCTAAGAAAAAGGCAAAGGCACCAAAGGCACCCTATGCCATTCGAGTTATTCCTTGCGCCCCTGATGGACTCTTCCCCAAGTCAAAGCTCCTCCCGGCCTCGAACAACAACAAGAGCGGCGAAACCGACGACAAGAAGACCCAATTGAGCACCCCCTTTTACAACTCTACCCTCAAGGCAGAGGAGACATTCATCTCGTACCTGCGAGTTCTCACACACGCCAAGAACGAGTGCCCAGCTTTCCCTGATGCCTGTGTCCTCGGCAGGATCTGGCTGCAGCAAAGAGGTTTTGGAAGTTCCGTATCGCAGGGTGGCTTTGGACATTTTGAGTGGTCGGTAATGATCGCTCTCTTGCTTCAAATGGGCGGTCGAAATGGTCAAGCAGCACTGTCGACATCGTTGAGCAGCACCGAGTTGTTCAAGGCTGCCGTTCAGTTCCTTTCAACCACAGACTTCAACAAGAAGGCCTTTGTCTTTGGATCTTCCAAGATAAGCCCTGATACTGTCAAGGAGTCTGGTCCGGTCATGTACGACCCGGTGCGAGAGCTTAATGTTCTGTCCAAGATGAGCCCCTGGTCAGCTAGTCTCCTACAGATGCACGCCAAGTCGACCACCGATCTTCTCGCCGACGAAGCCGCTGACAAGTTTGAGCCGACTTTTATTGTCAAGTCGGATGCACCTCTACAGACCTTTGACGCCATATTCGAGATTAAGACTCAGGATATTTCCAAGGCCTCCAAGTCCCCTGATCGAAGAGGGCCTGCCTGGGATTTCAGCCTGGAGGCACACAAGATTCTCAAGAAGGCCTACGGCACTCGGGCTCAGCTTGTGCATTTCCAACTGCCCTCGAGAAAGGGATGGTCACTGAGCTCCTTCCACCCTTCAGATTCTGACAAGGTCCTTTTTGGGGTCATGTTCGAGTTTGCCCAGATGTCTCGCCAAATGGAGCATGGTCCTCCCGCAGAGGAGCAAAAGGACGCTGCGCGATTCCGGCAATTCTGGGGTGAGAAGGCTGAGCTGCGCAGGTTCAAGGATGGAAGTATCCTTGAGTGTATCGAGTGGACAAGCAAGGTCCCCTTCCAGATTTGTGAGGAGATTACTGCCCATATCTTGAAGCGACACCTCAAAATTGTCAAGGAGGAGATTACTCCCTTTGGCGCGGGTTTCTCTAACATCATCACCTTGTCTCACATGGATAAGGAGGCCTTTGATGCAGCTCGACGGGCGTTCCAGACTCTTGAGCATGATATCCGGAACCTGGAGGACCTACCACTGCAAATTCGCCAACTTTCACCGGTCTCGCCAGCCGCTCGCTATGCCTCGATCGACGCCCCGATGCCTGGGTTCCACCAGGGAACTATCGAGCCGATCGATGTGAATCTCTATTTCGAGGCCTCAAGCCGATGGCCGGAGAATCTCATTGCGATCCAGGAGGCCAAGATTGAGTTTCTTCTCGACTTTGACAGGCGACTCACTGCTGCCAAAGACAATATTACGACCTATCTCGGTCGAGAGAACCAGGAGATCGGCATTGAAAACCTGGCATACCTCGATATCGTGTATGACTCTGGCGCATCCTTCCGGCTGAGAATTCACTGCGACCTGGAGGAGACCCTGTTGGAGCGCCAGATCAAGAACAAGACTCTGGACCAGCATGTTCGCGAAGAGTCAGAAGCTGCTTTCGCCAGGTTTAACTGGCTTTTCACAACCCTGCCTATTCATACGCAAACCATCTCGACTTTCTGCACAAGACTTCACTCTCTATCGCAGACCATTCGCTTGGTTAAGCACTGGTTCAACTGCCACAAGCTTTCGGGTCACATCAGCGAGGAGCTTATTGAGCTCTTTGTTCTGCACGTCTTCCTCCAGCCTTACCCCTGGCGGGCACCCTCAAGTGTTTCGACTGGCTTCCTACGAACTCTGACCTTCCTCTCCCGCTGGGACTGGCGTGATGAGCCCTTGATTGTCGACTCGGCTGAGGAGCTGACCAACGATGATCGTTCCACGATTCAAAAGGAGCTTGAAACCTGGCGGAAGCGAGACCCTAACATGAACCACACCGTCATGATCGTTGCCACCTCCAATGATCCATCTGGCCTTGCGTACACTCGCAACGGTCCCTCCAAGCTTGTCGCCTCCCGCATGACACGCCTTGCCAAGGCTGCTTGCAAAGTTATCAAGGATGAGGGGTACCACCTTGATGTCTCTCAGCTCTTTGACACCTCCCTTGAGGACTACGATGTTCTCTTCCACCTCTCCCGCAAGGCCATTCGCTCCATTCTCCGAGAAGCTGCTTCTGACCCATCTGCCCGCCGCCACTCCCAATTCAAGAACCTCGATGATCGCACGGGTCGTGCACCTCTACCTATCCGAGCTCACCCCGTCGATGTTCTCATGCAGGAGCTACAGCGTGCATACGAGGACACACTCGTGTTCTTCCGGGGGACGAACAATGGCGAGGATGACGACGCTGTTATTGGCGCCATCTGGAACCCGAAGCTGCAACAGCAAAAGTTCCGCGTTGGTCTGCCATACAACTTTAACAAGGTTGCCGGTGAGGATGACGACGTTGTCGAGGTAAACCGAAAGGCGGTGCTATTGGAGATTGCGAGGTTGGGTGGTGAGGTGATCAAGAAGATTGAGGAGGTTGAGTAGATATATAAAGAAGCGGATTTACATAATTGGACAATACCCATGAATAGACTGGACAAAAGCCTTGGACCTTTGATAAACGTAGTTGCTCTGCTTGAGTTGTTCTCAGGCTGAATCCCATGTACAGTCGAATAGTTCCAGACACCCTATTACTTTACGATTTGACAAAAGGCTACGAGAATATGTAGTCTACCGAGTTTCGAAGGACACTAGTTCAATATGTCAACTCCAGATGATGGCCAGTTGAACGTTGCTGTGGCAGATCAATGGAAGTGCGAGGTACGTACCTGTGCCCCAATGTGGAAATCGCTTTACGCGCAAAGACGCGTCCCGGCGCGTTCCACCCCTCGCCCACATAATCTTCCTACCATCACTACGACGACGAGCAACGCCGCCTGGAATCTCAATTCGGTACGATATTGGTCGACTCGTACAGCGATAGACGTCGAAGAGGAGCCGATATCTCAATTCCTCCAAGCAGCCTACAATGTCATCTCCAGCCAACGTTAAGGACGAGCCGGTGGAGGAGACGGGTATCTCCAATGGAACGGCGCCGCCAGCACCGGAAGCTGATGCCAACATGGCTGATGCTGAAGACACCAAGAAGGATGTCAAACAGCTTGAGGACTTGTTTGACGATGTGGATTCAGATGATGAGTTCCCCAGCTCTGCACCCCCGCAGGAGAGCTCCCAGGTTGCTTCAGGGCCAGCGTGAGCGCATCAATATTGTTGAACCCTGACAAGGCATACTAACTGTTGGCCAGTGATGTCATGTCAATGAGGGCTTCGGACCCAGAAGTCATGCGCAGTTTCTACCAGCGACTATTCCCATGGCGATACCTCTTCCAGTGGCTCAACCACAGCCCTACCCCTACCAACGACTTTGGCAACCGAGAATTCGCCTTTACCCTTTCGAACGATGCCTACCTTCGATACCAGTCTTTTCCTACAGCCGACATGTATGTTATCTACTACCACCAAGGCTTCTTCTCTAACGCTGTACCGGCAGGCTTCGCAAGGACGTCCTACGGTTGATGCCCTCACGTTTCGAAATCGGCCCCGTCTACACCACCAACCCCCGCGACCGCAAGACCCTCGTCAAGTCGTCCGGTTTCAAACCCCTCGCCAAGGAACTCTGCTTCGATATCGATTTGACAGACTATGACGATGTGCGAACGTGCTGCGACAAGGCCAACATCTGCAACAAGTGCTGGCAGTTCATGACTATGGCGATCAAGGTTCTCGACGCCGCGTTGCGGGAGGACTTTGGCTTCAAGCACATCATGTGGGTGTACTCTGGTCGAAGAGGTGCCCACGCTTGGGTGTGCGATAAGAAAGTTCGGAGTATGGATGATCAGAAGAGGAGGGCGATTGCAGGTTATCTTGAGGTGGTTAAGGGAGGTGCTCAGAGTGGAAAGAAGGTTAACGTGAGGAGGCCGCTACACCCTCACTTGGCGTAAGTTTGACCTCGGCCACTGGAAGAATGTCTACTAACCCCTTTTAGACGAAGTTTGGAGATTCTCAAGACTCACTTCCAAGAAGATGTCCTCGACGTGCAAGATCCTTGGGCTTCTACTGAACAGGCCGAGAAGTTGTTACAACTCCTCCCCAATCAAAATCTCAACGATTCTCTCCGAAGAAAATGGGATGCTGCTCCTGGCCGTGCTTCGGCGTCAAAATGGGCCGACATTGATGCCGTGGCCAAGTCAGGCGCTAGCAAGAACCTCGACGCCAGGCAACTCCTGGAAGCCAAGCAGGACATTGTCCTTGAGTACACCTATCCTCGACTGGATATCGAAGTCAGCAAGAAACTCAACCATTTGCTCAAGAGCCCCTTTGTCGTTCACCCCGGAACAGGCCGCGTCTGTGTACCCATCAACACCAAGAACCTCGAGGACTTTGACCCCCTAGGCGTACCTACGGTTCAGGGCCTACTGGCAGAGATTGACGCCTGGAAGGGTGATGAGGATGAGGAGGCCAACAAGAGCACGGCGGATTGGGAAAAGACAAGCCTGAAGCCGTACATCGAGCAGTTTAGACACTTTGTCAATGGGCTAATGAAGGATGAGAAGGATGTCAAGGTCAAGAGGGAGCGCGAGGATACCAGTATGGAGTTTTGAGCAGATATGAACGGCTGGACTGATGTCATGACACTGTACACATGCGGTAGACTTGGTATTTATGTAAATTGGCTGGCGCATATGGTGTATAGGCTCTATGGTTTTGAAGCAGCTTCTTCTGTCTCTACTTCAGTGGCAGGTTCTTGAGCTTCACCCTCACCCTCCTCCCCTTCATCTTCATCTACATCCCCTGAAGCACCCTCTTGCTGCCTCAGCTGTCCTCCCTTTCGCTTGGGTATAACACTCAGGAATGCGTCACCCCAGTTCTCGTACTCGAGCCACTTGAGCATGATCTCGACGACGTGGTTTGTTGCGAGCACCTGCCGGCTCGCCATCACCATGTACTGGCCGATGGGCAGCCGAGCGGTCCGGATGCCAAGTTGCCGCGCCCGCTTGTAGCACAGTCCCTTTTCGCGGTTCTTGTCGACGAGTCCGCCGATGACGTAGCTCGTGTTGGGCTCGAGCCGCTCGAGCGTGTACGGGGAGTCGGAGGACAGGTACACAATGTCCTTGTACTCTCCTCGTGGCTCAGGCTCGGGGTCAGGCATGGGGAATGGGTCCCTCTCGTCCCTCTCCCAGGGGACCTTTTCGTCAAGGCTCTTTTGCAGGGGGTCGATCATCTTGCCGCCGTTCTCCTGCATCTTCTTGCGCGCTGCCTCAGCGCAGGCAATAAAATCCCCTTCGAGGAAGTCAATGCCCTTCCAGTTCTTGTGCTTGTCCTCCAGCACCTCATGGAAACGCGCAGCCAGCTTCCCGTTCCACCCAGAGACAAACATGTGCGTGCGGAAGCGAGCATTCTTGTTCTCCGAGTACGACCTGGTGATCTGGCTCCCGAGCGACACGAGCTCCTTGTCCATCATGTACTGCTCAAAGTCGCAGTCAAAGATGAGCGAGACGGGGACGCTGACCGAGGGGGGCTTCTGGGTCTTTTGTGCGTCCGGGTCGATGCCCTGGGCCACGAGGGCGGCCTTTTCCTCGCGCTTGCGGACGCGGCGGGCCTGGCGGTTCTCCTTGCGCTTCTGCTTGCGGTCCTCCTTGCCGGCCTCCCATTCTTGCTGCTTCCTCAGGCGCTTGAGGGCGTTCTTGGACATGGGGGGAGCGTCATCTTCGGCTGGTCGCTTTTGGGGGAGGACTGAGGCTTCTGAGGGTGTAGCGGTCTTGGTGTCTTCGCTCAATTCTTGGTCCACGGGGGGCCTTTCTGTTGTATCTGTGTCCATGGCAGACATTTTACCTCCTCCTCTAGGTGAAAAATGCCTGGGATACTGTTCAAGGCGAAGGGCCCAGGTGAGTTTATAGAAGGGTGATCAAGTTTTCGCAAAGGAAGTGAGCTCAAGTTGAGGAGCTTGGTGTTCTGGGTTTGCGAGGCCTGAGGTACGTTCGGCAGGTTGAGCAGCGTGTAAGAGCTACAATCCTCTTATACGGGAGCTTTTCAAAGCTGCAAGTGTCGTATGTTGAAATCCAGGGCGAGTCTTTCGAGAACAAAACGCATGAAGCTATTGAACAAAGCTACAATCCTTCAAAGAATGTATTAAAGACCTTGAAAACGAGTTAGAAAACTCGATTACAATTAGCAAGAGACAAACTCAGTGAGTCTGTCTTGACGGCGGATTTTTCTCACTGAGGTCGTTGATGGTGGGGCACTGTCATAGGTACGTACCGACCGCCCTCTGCAAATTCGCTTCCTGACATCTGACCAATCATGTCAAGGCAATTGAATGACCAACATCACGTGTTTCAGTGGAGGCACTCTTGAATCCTCCAGACTTGGGAGCTCGGCTTCAACCTCAGGCCAAAGAACCAAAACAGCTCCCGCATCCCCTCAGCGACGCCCAGCCAGAACCGCCCGTCATGGAGCATCCGAAGAGCGCGACTCCCCGGCCTCACTTCGAGCCCTCCACCGTCTTCAAGCCCTACGATGTCCTCGACGACACCGCCAAGGCCGGCCTCGTCGGCGGTGCCAGTGGTCTCTTCATCGCCTCGATCCGCAACGCCCTGGCAAAGACAAACGTCGGCGCCCTGAGCGTCTTTACCCGCGGCGCCCCCATCATTGGCCTCGCCAGTATGCATTCCACGTCTTGAGCTTGTCAATTGGTCCGTCTGGGGTGCTAATTGGGTCGTCTAGCTGCCGCTCCCGCCGCCTACGTCTTCTTTTCCCGAACCGCCATGAACCTCCGCGAGGAGAACGATCCCTGGTCGGCCGGCTTTGGTGGTTTCATGATGGGTGCTGTCCTCGGCCTTCCCTGTACGATTCTCAATATTCAATTCACACGAGGAGTCACATCTGACATGCAGCAGCGAGGAGAATGCCCGTCGTCATGGGCCTGGGTGCGTCCATTGGTGTTTTCCAGGGCATGTTCTACTACCTTGGCAACCGATACGACACCTTCTATAAGGAGGACGACACCTTCGAGCGCAAGGAGACGATCCGACGGACGACCCGATTGCCGGTTGAGCAGACCGTCTCGGAAATTGGCGAGGGCCGAGGTAAGTCGCGCACGACTGTAACCATGGTCCCATTCTCACAGCAGCAGGTATCCGACCTCCCGGATACGACGAGCGGAGGGCAGAGCGCCTCAAGGAGAAGTATGGATTCGAGGTTAACCCTGTCAACGCGACTATTGCTGGTAGCCAATGAGCACGGCAAGCGGGCGAGCGGGACTGAAGCGATTGTACATAACTCTTCTGGGCGAAGAAGAGGTGCTACACTAGAGAATTGGAGTTTTGTTTGTTCCATGTGCGGCTCTGATACTGTGCCTGCTCACGTTCGGACAAGATAGGTTGCTTCCAAGGTACGTTTACATATCCCGACGCTCCCTTCAACATTACCATTCCCCTTCCCTGCTATGATGATTAAAGGAGTCAGAGGCTGTTTATGATCTTAATGATTACAACACTCGTCAATATCTACATCCTGAGCACCCACAATTCCAACTAGTTGTTTTGATTGCTGTCTTTCGCAGTTGCTGACCTGGTTTAGGTGTTTTTCTTGACTGTACACTCATAGCTACAAGAGTCTGAACTCTTGGATCATGGTATGTTCCATCTTTATTCTTTTCGACTTACATCCCCTTGTTATGATGATTCATGACTTATTGATTACAACGCTCACAATATCTACATCCTGATCACCTGCCCCCAACACTTGAAATGTTTTATCATTATGGTTGTCTTTGTTGCTGACCAGTAAAGTTTCTCTAGTTTCCTACTTACAGTAGTGAACTGTGCTGATGTTGTGAATTGGTACGCATTTACTCGATTACTTATTCCCTTCACTTCCCCCTGTTCTGTGATGATCTACCGAGTCAGAGGCTGTTTATGAATTTTAATGATTCCAACGCTCACAATATCTACATCCTGAGAATTCATTTCTTGTTTTATACATTTATATCGGCAACTCTTTGTAGTTCTTTGCTGACTTTGATGATAGCTTCAACATGTTGGATGCCATATAAACCTCCTTGATCTGGAAACCCGATAGTATCCATGCTATATGTCCAGCTACAACAACCAAAGCATAGTCACTGGTGCACTCATATTTTAACATGTATTCCATCATATTACATGCAAGAATAAACTTGCCCGTCTATCTTGTACTGGGTATCTAGCCCTCCCTTTCCAAGCCCATTTTGTTTTCATGACACATGTGTAACCAAGACCAGCGCTGTGCTGTGTTGTTCCGAATTATATACCTATTCCTGTCCAATAATGACCATTAAAGACTTGTCCATTTTGTGTATGCTCAAGAAATGAGTAGTGATCAAATCTTGACCATCTTGAAGCCGACCTGCACATAGCGAGCAACGACAACCGCAACACAGCCAATGAGCATGGCAACTCCGCAAAACAGCTGCAGACCCAGATAGTCTCCATTCTGGGCCGAAACGATGGCACCACCGATAGGGCTACCCGTCAGAGCACCGAAGGACTGGAGGGCGAAAGCAGCACCAACGCGTGTGCCAATCTGACGAATGTCGGAGATTTGAGCGATCAGTGTGGGTGCCAGGCTGATGTACCCTCCCGAGGAGAAGCCAAATATAATGGCAAAGACGAGAATACCGGCCGTGTCTTTGACGGGGATCCAGATGCAGAGACAGAAGAGGCTCGAGATGAAGGTGATGAAGATCATGACGTTGTATCGACCAAGCTTGTCGGCGATGATGCCAGGAATGATTCGGCCCAGGATGCTAATATTGAGTTAGTAAGGCTTACGGTCGATGGAACTCAGGATAACTCACCTCACAGCGTTCAGGATAGGTAACAAGTAGGGGATCAGGGTTGGAGACATTCCCGCAGCCTCAGCCTGGAGGAGTACATAGTTGAAGGGGAGGAACATTCCCCACATGAAGAAGAAGAATCCAATGACAGTGATGGCCATTCGAGGCTCTCGAAGACCATTGATGTACTCCATAAAGACGAATGGCTTCGGACGAGGAGGCAGACGGGACTTGACGGTGAGACACGAGATACCAAGCAGGAAGAGGAACATGAAGGCCATGGTTCGCATCATCCAGGGGAAGCCAACGTCCTTAATCATCTTGTCCATCATGATGGGCAGGACGACACCGCCAAGGGACGAGCCAGAAACCATGATTCCAAAGGCAGCGGCGCGACGACGGAAGAACCAAGTGACGAGGGACGACATGCTAGCGTTGAAGACAGCGCTAGAGCCGATGGCGGCCACGATGGACTGCGAAAGAAAGATCTGGTAGTATGATGTCGAGAGGGACACCATCATGAGGCCGAAGACGTAGGCTACGGTGCCAAAGTAGAGGAGGTACTTGGGTCCATACACATCGAATAGACGGCCAAACTGATGAAGTTAGCAAAGATATAGGAGTGAGAGGAGGAGGGCATACAATGGCACCACAAAAGATCATGCAAAAGACTTCGACTGATAGAATCCAGCTCACGGTAGAGCTACTGTACCCCCTAAGAGGACCAGAAAGGTAATACTTTTGAAAGACGCCAACACAGTTGATGAGTCCAAACGTGCAAAACAGAGAACACCACCCTCCAAAGACGACGAGCCAAGCTTCTAGTCCGCCATCTGGAAAGTCGGCGGGTGCCATGCCAGGAGGGGGGCCTGGAGGAGCTGGTTGTGCCTTTTCGATGTCTGCCTCGGCGGCATTGGATGGCTCTGGATGTACATTTGCGTTGGCGTCGTCATTTTGGGAGGGGATGATTTGGAGGGATGTGCTGGCGTAGGGTTGGGGATCTAGCTTTTCGGGGTTTTTGACAGAGGCTTTTTCGTTGACCGTCTCGGAGGACGATGAGATTGTTGAGCCGGGCATGGCTGCTGTTTTGTAAGGGGAGGAGGCCAATGTTTAGCTAGAGATGATTTCGCTGGTGTTTGTTGTGTATATTCCAATTAGTCTGGCAGAGGTCAACTCGAGATGCCAGTGATGGAGTGAAATCGACACATCAAATCTAAGCAGGCGAAACAAAGATATATATCAACAATAACTGTCGGTCTCGCACACCTTACGCGAAGGACCTAGACCCCCATGATCGACGCCGTGGAGCCGGGGGGTGGGAAGTGGGCACCATCTCCTGCTCGGCTCGGTCAGAAGTTATTAACTCCAAGGGCCGGGGAATTGTCTCCTGGGCTCCTCTCCACCCCATCTATGACTCGATCGGGTTTACTTGATGAAGTGATGGGTGTAATTCCGTTTTATGGCTTCGGGTTTAAGGACGTGGTGTGTTTAAAGCCCGGGGAGAAGAGTTGATACATGATCAAGTAAAGAAATACAGCTCATTATTAACGAACAAACGCAAGCAATCATCGAGCAGAGGCTCTAGACACTCACCCATCACGGTCCAGGCAAGGGAATTTTTTAGTAATTACTAAAAACCATTACTATTTTTACTCTATACACAGTCCTTGTGCCTCTAAAATCGCTGATAAAGGTTTAGCTTTGAGTTAGTCATCAAGGAACATCTAGTGCTTATTGGTGAGTTTCTCGCTTTAAATCCACAGGGGGCTATATGTATTAAAATTTTATTACTATTACTATAGTAATCGCTATGTAATTCCCTTCCCTGCCATCACCACCAAAATCTACACCCCAGAAAATCCTCTGTAGGGCGGCTGAAAGCAACTCTCGGCTCCAACAGCAAAGAGCGAAAGGCCGAGTCGCGAACAAGGAAACTAGGCCAGAAACGTGTCGAGATCAACCAATAGAAGGCCTCACACAAAGAGATGCTCACATTGCATAATCTCTGAAGCTTACAAAACAATAAAACACGCTTGTCTTTGTCTGGATTTTTGATAGAGAGTCGGTCATGAATGTGGTAGGTACATATCCGTGTTCCGGGTAAAATAGCCCGCTCGGATCCGAGTGGGGAACGTCAATATGCCGAATGCTTCATCCTCACTCTCACTGATTGTCTTTTCTCACTTGCAGATGAATAATTTCGGCAACTTTTTATCCTCTTGGAGACTTTTCTTATCTCACAGTGGATAATATACCAAGTAATCTCATCAGCTGCAGCTGCATCGACAAGGATCCCCAAAGCTGCAAGACAGTCCATTTACCCTATTTCGCAAGTCATGATATTGATACACACGCAATGGGCTTATTCTCTATGAATCGGTAATGGTACATGGCAGATGATATCAAAGGCCTTGCTTATATGCCTGCCTCCTTTCTCGTACCCTCAATATCACTTGTTACTTTTCTACTCTCCCCTCCTCTCATCGGATAAACTCCTTGAGGTCCTTGTCATCCTCAAACTTGACCTTGCCATCCTTCTCAGCTGGTGCAACATGAATACCTGCCGCCTCACCCTGCTTGGCAGACTCGACAGAAGAAGTCTTGGACGCAGATCCGTCTGACAGCTTCGGCTTGTTGGTCAGCTCCAACGCCTGCGCGAGCACACCGGCAGGTGCATCAGCAATCTCATCCACCTGTCTATTGGTGAGCACGTCAGAGGCTCGCACCCCTCGGCTCGACATGAGGATCCGGCTCGGCCCGTGGAACTGCAGAAACAGCCGGTCACCCCAGATGGTCCTCCGAGTCGCCGTGCGTAAGCTGTAGAGTGCCCGTGCCAAGAACTTGTAAGCCTCCGAGCTGCGGACAGTCTTCATCCATTCGGCTTCCGGGATCCACCTCGACAGCGAGGGGACCTGGATCCTCAGGCTGTTGCTCTTGAACCGGAAAGGCTGCGGGGCATGTCTTCCCACCGTGTAGGCAACGACACTGCCGGGATGCGCAACAAACTCCTCTCCCTCCTTCAAAGTGAGCTCGTAGATCTGTCCCGGCGCCGACAGAGCAGCCAGTCCTCGTCCGGTCAGATGGGTGTTGCCCCAATGCGCCAGCGTGAGTCCTGTCTGGAGGCGCGCAGAGGGAGAGAGAGTGTGTCCGGTCCAGGCGAGCAGCGCATTCCGCTGAGAAACCATCCAGTCTGTCGTTCCATCGAGGTGAAGAACCGTAAAAGTGGTCGTGGGCGACTTGGTTGCGATCAATGCCGTGATGGGCGTCGTAGCCGAGATGCGCTGATAAAGGAACGGGACTCCGAGGAAGGCTCGTGTAGTGGGATTCAGAATTGACAGCGTGGATTGAGCCTGGGGATAATCAGCAGCCATTCTGTTCTCTTCCCGGGAGGTAATTGCCCACACTATCAGGCTTGCCGGCGACACCAACCAGTGTACCCCTCCGAGTGTACAGCTTCTGCGACGCCGACAGCGTCACCGACAGCAGCGAGTATGGAGCGCCGAGGACCTCGAATCGAGCATCTGCAGCCGATTCCGGTTAGAAATTTTACTGCATAGCACCTCAATGGCGTGGCATACCGGCGGGATCCCTCGTCTCCAGAGCTCCGAAAGCATCAGCGCCGGCCTTGGGCGTCTCGGTGCTCGGGGCGGCGCTGATCTGGATCGCCCGGCATTGGGTGCAGACGTATGACGGCGACGTCGGCCGCAGGAGTCGCAGGCCGCGCGCCGTCCTCAGCAGCGGCAATTGGCCTCGCATTGTGGTGGGATATGAGCTCGCAAGAGCTGGGTATATCTCATGTGAAGCATATCCCATGTCCAACTCTGAATGATGCTAGCGGCTTTTCCCGCGTCACGTGCACCCGTTGTCGTGCCAACCCGTAGTGTATATTGCAAGCGAGGTTGCTACCCCAGCATGTCAACGCTGACCGCAACGGACGTGCGAAGGATCCTAGCAATAGCAATCTTTACTAATTTTCGCGTGCGGTCAGATCCGTAGGCTGACAACCGCCCATCTCAAAACAAGCTCTGCTTCTTCCTTGCTTCCCTTATACCACCTTACGCCATCACCCACCCGCACCCGTCCGTGTCGACCAATCCATCCGAAGCCATGAGTGTCCGCGTTGTAGCCAGGATACGGCCGCTGCTCGAGAAGGAGCTCGAGAAGGAGATCATTGTCAGGGCAGACAGCGCGGAGCCTGGCGCGCCAAACACCATTGTCAAGATCCCCAACCCAAAGAACAATGGCGAGGAGTTCTCGTTCGCCTTCAATGGCGTCTACGACCAGAACGTCAACCAGGAGGGTCTGTTTACTGCCGAAGGTGCGCTCTAAAAAGTTTCAACAGTTTGTTTTTTTGCTTGTATCGTGTCGTGTGTTGACTTGAGCAGTGGCGCCACACCTCAAGTCCCTCTTCCAAGGCTACGATGTCACGATATTCGCCTACGGTGTCACCGGGACGGGAAAGACGCACACGATGCGAGGCGGTCTGAAGCTGGCCGACCGAGGGGTGATTCCCCGGCTGCTCAGCAATGTGTTCAGGAGAGGCAAGAAGATCATGAAGGACACGCAGGGTGAGACAACCGTCGAGGTTGCCCTGTCGTACTACGAGATCTACAACGACAAGGTCTACGACCTCCTCGAGCCTCCTGAGAAGCGGACGCCTACTGGGCTGCCGCTGCGAGCTGAGGCCAATGGCAGGACGGTCGTTGTCGGTCTGTCGGAGCGATCATGCGAGGACCTCAAGGACTTTGAGAAGATGTACATCGAGGCCAACAACAACCGCGTCACGGCAGCCACCAAGCTCAACGCCCACAGCAGTCGTAGCCATGCCATCCTCCGCGTCAAGCTGACCCAGACGACTGGAGACATGGTTCGGGAAAGCACTGCGTCGGCCATTGACTTGGCTGGATCTGAGGACAACCGCCGCACTGACAATGGAAAGGAGAGACTGGTGGAATCTGCCGCCATCAACAAGAGTCTCTTCGTTCTAAGCCAGTGCATCGATGCCATCGGCCGCGGTGACCGAAGAATTCCGTACCGGGAGTCCAAGATGACGCGCATCTTGTCCTTGGGTCAGAACAATGGCATCACAGTCATGATTCTGAACCTCGCCCCTCTGCGAAGCTACCACCTTGATACCCTCAGCAGTCTCAACGTCTCCTCCCGCGCGAAGCGTATTGAAGTCCGGGAGATTGAGAACGAGATTGTCTACAAGCAAGTTCCTAGGACGAACTCCAACTTGTCAGGCTCCAATGTCCAGCGTCAGCCATTGCGACCTCTTGCCAACGTCCACAATGTTCACAATGGCAATATCGCTACCAAGGCCGCCGAGGCCAACAAGGCTGCTGAGGCTAACAAGCCCGTCAAGGCCTTTAGCGTCTACACGGACAAGACGAAGCCGGCACCTGCCACTCGTCCTCTGGTGAGCTCCAACTTGACTCGTCGAACCAACCCAACCAAGAGACCCTCTGAGAATGAGACTCTGGTAAGGCCCAGCAAGATCTCAAGGCCAACCGCCCCAGCATCCATCACGGTGTCTGCGGCTCAGATCGAGGCCATGGTTGAGAAAAAGGTCAGCGAGATCCTCGCCGCGCGTGTTGCGGCTGAGAAGGATGCTCAACCCCCACCTCCAGTCCAGCCTGAGATTAGCGATGCTGTCCAGAAGCGTCTGGAGGCTCTGGAGAGGCGGATTGACAGCGAGGAGTGGCGGGATGATGCCAAGTCGGATGGACTGAGGTTTCTGCTGGCTGCTCGGCAGCACAAGGAACGGGGTGAGGACGCGGCCGCCCTCAAGATGTACGAGATGGCTCTGCCCTTCTTCCCGGGACAGGCAAAGCTCATCGGCAAGATTGAGAGGTTACGGACACGGTTGAATGGAGGTGCTCACTCGGGTTCTGAGCATCGAGAGTCTCCTCGCAGGAAGCGAAGACCCGTCTACGATGATGCCGATGGCGACTATGAAACCGCCGAGGCAGATGTGGACGAGGAGGAGGGTGCCCGTACAAAGTCCAAGTCCCGCAAGCTCAAGGTGAAGGCTCTGAACACAAAGTCCCTCCTCTCCGGTGACGATGAGGGCCCTGCGTCTCCTCGCACGCAGCAGCTCCTTGACATTGTCAACTCGCGTGATCTCACCCAGATCCGAAGCCTCGTCGGCTTCGGTGCCAAGAAGGCCCGTGACCTGGTAGACTACCTCGACCTGGTGGACGGAGACGAGGCCGGTGGCCGGATCGAGAGTCTCGCGCAGCTGAGGACGGTGCCGGGCATGGGAAGCCGGACCGTCGAGAGGGCGTACGAGGGATTGGTGGCTTAGGCGTGGTGCGGGCGTCTAGCGGATGGATTTGATGCTTCTGGTTTGATAACCGTATACCCTTGTTCGGTTGGACTGGTGCATTATCGGAAAGCGAGCGGCATGCATGGCAGGGCGTTTCAAGGAGTTTTGTTGAGATTGTGATTTTTGTATATTGGGTTGGTTGCATGACGGCTGTTCTAATGCAGCCGTCGATATAGGTGTTTAATGCTTTATTCGGATTCCCATTTAAAAGGCTACACGGCGTGAATGTTATCGGAATGAGTTCCTTGTAGAATTGTAAAAAGGCTGTGTAACTCGTATCTTGCCTATGCAGGATTGACAGCTCATCATCTGTGATACATGTCTTGGCATCCATGGTATAGGGTTGGAAGATGCGCTCACCAATGACTTGCATACAAAAGATAGGTCAACAACAACCGCGGCCCGTTATTTTTAGCTCCCATGACTGCCGAGAAGGATGAAAGTCGCCGATGACTTGTATGTGTGTGTGGAGTGATGAAGTGAGATTTGTCTCGTGTGTTGTGATCATGTTTTCTTTTGCTGACCCGAGAGATGCAAGGCAGGATGAGATCGTCACTTGGACCCACGCAAGCTTGAGTAAACCTCACGTGGTGAGCTACCTAATCACTTGAGCTTGTTTAGGTTTGCTTCTGTGTCAAAGCGAGGAGGTCAAGTCTTTAAAATGTATTATAGAAACAGGTTTAATCTTATGAGAGACGTGATTGTTTAATAAGCTCTTCTCCATCTGTGTCTATTCATCCACGGAGAAGCTCAGACACACGAGTCAGCTTACAAGAATGATGAACCTGCAAGCTGCGGTCAAGACTGTAGTTACATATCCGCCTTCGGATGAAGCTTCAGTGGCACGACTGGTAGGTACGTACGTCATCTACTGACGACGCATGTCATGCCCTGAATCACAAGTGACTTTGACTTTGACTTCACACCCACCATACCACACTGGGTGGCTGGATCCCGGTTACTGTACTGTAAACAAGGCTCGGGTCCAACGGTGTGGTTTCTTGTTCCCGTCTGATCAAACGCCACCGACCGTTGGAGAAATCTCGATGGAATCTCGTATCGACGACAACCACCAATTTGACTTTTATCGTTGACGGGGAAATCATGTATCACCGTACACTGTCAAGCACGTCATACGTCTACGACTCGGACGCATCACATCACTTCGGTGACAACACATATTCATATTCCGTCAAAACAAGGTTGAACATGAATGGTTCTTTCAATTCATTGGGTGGAAAATGTCCACACACAGCACAAGTCCATTTCCTCATGAACCCCAACCCGAACCCCCGCCTGCATGTGCATTTTCCATGCTATGTACAGGTTTTGCAGCAGCGCCCGACAGTTGCCCGTCAGCTCTAAGATAGATAGATACCCAAGCCATGCTGTTTCCCTACATCCATGGGGAAACGGAGCAAGAATGGTATGGTATGGTAGGTAGGTAGAATAAGACAAAGATAAAGAAACGCCCACAAGGAAAATTAGGTAGGTTCGGTGATACCGTCGGCACGTCCAACTGTAAAGCTCTGCTGTTCCTCTTCTGAATGTCCAGCAAGTTGCCTCATCAGAGTGCTCAGCTGGAGAAGAGAGAAGCAGGCGGGACTGGGGGAAAAAAGTTGTAACCAAGAAGTGTCAAGTCGTTAAAAAGACCAGCTGAAACGTTTCTGCTGATCCAAAAAAAAAGTGGTAAAATGGTTTCTCGAGACCAAAGACGTCGACGACTCTCCTGTCGCCGTCAAGAAGCCTCAAAAATGGGGGTATCCGTCAAGTTCCATCCGTCCATCTCATCTCATGTCGCGTCCATGCTCACGCTTTTGTTGCGCCTTCCATGCTACGCCTGCGCCTGAATCACGCCCAAGCTCCTCATCGTTTGCTTTGCGCCAGATCCCGTCAGTCGTACAGAGAGGGTTGCATGAAGTTGATGATGTTTTTTTGTGCTTTCTTTTCTTTTTTTCATCTTTATTGTCCGTGACTCGTTCATCGGATCATGCTGCTCCTTCGCTCTTGGATGCTGGGCATCTCCTTGTTGAAGGATGATCCGCCAAAGTGTGGGATGGAGCTGAAGCGGTTTAGACGCTTGCGCTCAGCGCTCGTCTGCTGCGGTTGCTGCTGCGGTGGCGCTTGGAACTCTGAAGGGAAGTGGCCGCCCTCGAGGGTGCCAGTGGTGGGCGTGGATGAGGAGCTGTTGCCGGCCTTGTCGCCGTGGAGAGCATCCATGTTGGAGGATCCCGACGAAGAGCCAGTGCTGTTGGGAGTCTGATAGACGTACTCGCCATCAACATAGACAGCGTTGGAGACAAAGGTGGAACGTCGGTGACGGCGGCGGGTGTAGCGTTGCTCCAGACGGAAGAGCTCCAGCTTAGCCTGGATCTTGTCCATAAGACTCTTGCCCATTGTTGCGGTTGGTTTGAAAAGGTGTAAGTTGGAAAAGTTGAGTTTAACGTCGAGAGAGAGCCCGTGTTAATGACTGGGCGACCGTTTCAAGATTTCGGATATCTCGGTCAAGACGTGCGCGTCGAGGGAGGTTGGGGGGATCGTCGCTGGGGAATATGTGGAGATTAGAGATCAAGTACCGCAGAACAAGTCAATGCCGTGCAGTGCTGTGCGTGCGTTTCGTGTCGATTTCTTTGCAGGTATGTTTCGTCTCGGGACAGGTGTCTTGAATTGTCTTGTCTTGACTTTGTCCGGAAAGGGGGCGGGCCGGTTTTGAGCTGATGGATGGATGCTTTCGCCTTGACGAGAGCGCTTTGACTGGCCTTTGTTTTGTTGCGTTGCGACAGGCGACCTGTTATTGGTGATTGGTTGGCCGGGAGGGTGCAGTATTAAAAAGAAAGTATGGGGAGGACGTCTTGAGCAAAAGGAAGCAAATCGCCTGGAATGTGTTTCCTTGTCGAGGTCCAAGAAGGAGATCAGATCAAATGAATGAGTGGACGGGAGTGGGCGACGGGGGGTAGAAGAAGGGTTGCGAGGAGAGAGTGAGAGGTCGAGACGAGAGGGAGGAAGTGGAATGGATGATAAGACGTGCTGGGGCAAGGCAAGCCAGTGCAGGGCATGAAAGGCAGGGGGCCAGGGGGTCAGTGACCTACCGAGTGCAGCAGCAGGTTAGGGGGCATGGGGCCCGGGGGGGCAACTGGAGAGGAGACGGTCCAGGTCCCGTCCATCCATCTTCAGGCTCTTCAGGCGCTACAGACACTTCTTGCTAGCCTCTCTCCGCGTCCGCGGCCGCGAGGTTGGCTTCTTGGGTCGGCGCCGGGGAGGAGGGCATGAGGCCAAGCAGGGGGAGACCCGGAAGGTGGGTTCGGGTGGGATCCTCGATGGGTTACGGGGGCCGCTGACTGGGCCTTGAGAGGCTAGGCTTGGTCTTCTCATCCATGGGGTGTCATGGGTGCCATGCGAGTCGAGCTGCAGGACGTTCCATGCGTTGAGTCGAGCAGCGGCAGCCGCTGAGAGGCTCGGGATTTCTGCAACCAAAACGTGGGACCCGCCCCTTGAGGATGCGTCCATGGGATGCTTCCGCAGACGAAGAGTGCGTGCGTGCGTGCGTGCGTGGAAGATGCAACCTACATAGGGATGGAAGCCGTGGTGAGGCTGGGAGGAACCTGGGCCCGGAGTAGTGGATGTCGGGGTATTGGACCAGAGAGGAAAAGGCAAGGAAGGCCTGGAGGTCTAGAAGAGGCTTGAGCATTGGTGCAAAGACGGGATGGAATCAATCACCAGAGTGCAACAGTGAGAACTCGTTACGAGAGCAAATATTGAATGAGCCCAGTCTATTACTATAATTACAACCGTCAGCCCTCTCTGACGATGCCACGCTGCAAAACCTGCACTCAGCAGACGAATAATTAAAATAAAATAAAACCTGCATCGCCTCGCGCGCGCGTGTCCAAGCTTACTCTCGTTCGTCCGTCCCATCTGTCAAGGATCCATCCTCCTCTGCTCATCAACTCGTAATCGCTGAGAAGCTTTTCCCACTCTCCACAGCTCACGAAAGCGTGGCGACCACGGGGCCGTATTCGGGATAGCGCCCACCCACCACCGGCCGGCGCAAGCTGGAGCCATCCCTGAGGCCCAGCGCCCGGAAGCGCTAATTGGGACGCCGCCATGTTTTGGCGTTGGCGGGTTGACGCAGGGGGCACACCAACTGAAAAGTTCCAAGGTTCCATCTCCCCTGGAGTCTGCGGAAAGGGTCTGTTGGTTCCTGGGAGGAGGAATGGATAGCGGGAGGAGGGCTTGAGGGCTTCCACGCGAGAGAGAAAAACGACCACATGGTTGCGGCGAGTCAGTACCCACAGAAGCCTCCATTTGTATGGTAATCCCCCGTCAGCGGATGACATGAGACGATGGTTTGTTTGCTACTAGAAATACTTCACGAGATGTGTCGTGTCGTGGCTGTGGCTGCTCCTGTCGAGTCAATATGAGATTTTAGATGGATCAATGAGGATTTGTCTTCCATCTGCCACACAGTCTCATTACGTCAGGCTGAGAGCTGTCAAAGTCTGAACACGAAGCAATGCTATTTACGTTCCAGCTTGATCATGGTTACCAAGCAGCATGTCTTCAACAGTTTCTTCCTCCCCCCTCTTTACCCCTTGAACGCACAGACACTCTGGCCTTCCACCGTAGAGGAATCTCATCCTCAGGGAATAATACATGATGCTGGTAACTTGCCCCCGGGGCCCCTTGTCACCCCAGCGGCCAGCGCATGGTTCATCGCACATGCTGCATCGGGTATGGCCTCACTTGCGTGCTGCAACCATGGCTCATGCTCTTGCAGAGAGGCCTTTTCCCTTTCTAGAGTCAGGCGATCCCAGCCTCCCACGTGCAACACTGACCATCTTTCCCCTCTTTCAAATCTCGAGTAAGTTATCCGATCCCCTCTGTGTCTGTCCATGACATTAGCCTACCGAGAGAGGAGCCTTGCAGCCTTGGCTGTTTTGCCAGAAGACGGCCGGCTTCCATAACGGGGTCAAGCCATGAGCTAGCATGACTGACTGAAGCCATTGCTTTAAACTCTGTTTCTCGGTCTACTCTCTGACTATTTCCGAAGGGGGCAACGGTGCGCTGCAGATGAGCTGCCTGTCACTCACAAGATCTTCTTTGTGGCTGGCCTGGATACCACTCGCTCCCTGCAGTGCGAGTCAGGTCATCGGCTGAGAGATCGCCAGGCACGGACTAGGACCCGGCTCGTCCTCCGTCCACTAACGACTCGAACCGAACCTGCTTGTGGCTAATAAAGACTATCGCCCGTTAGCTTCTCTTCAGCGCATGTTGGACGCGCTATCGCGTCGACCTCATTAACCAGGGCTGTCCATCACCATCACAATTCGCGAATCCAACGGCGATGCATTGATTGCAGTCAGATGCTGGGCCAACAAGCCGTCGTAGAGCTAGCGGCACGGCTGCTGGCCTGACACGTCCGCGCAGACGCCGTCTTTAATTGCTGCAAGTGCAAATGCAAATGCACCCGTACCTGCTTGTCACGTTTCTCAATGCCGATCTGACCCTGATGCCCAACGCTGTATGTCATGTCGTCAAACAGATCAACTGGCCGAGTCGTCGTGTCACATGAGACGACGTAGGTAGACAACGTCTTTGGTCCTTTCCCAATTTGTCCCGTGCCTGCATCGGCACTGCGTTCACGTGAGATCCATGTGAGATGTGAGATCCAACGACTCTGGGCAGGCACAATGAATGGATGCCCAGACTTGATCACCTCATTCTTGATATCTCCATGATTCTATCTCAGTCCGTCCTCTACAACATTGCCAAGCGTTTCGGGATGTGAACTGCCGCTAGCCAAGGAAGGCACAAATATGTCGTCCCTTGATCCTACTGTACTTCATCATCTCTCCCTGTACCTTGGATCACGGCTCCCCTTTGATGTGCACCATTTCCGTGCTCCAACAGGCGAGCCCTTTACCGCCCCGGGATACCAAAAGGACCCCGTTCCGTTGACTACCGAATCTCCGCAAGTGTCGCTATCCAGGTTGCACAGATTTGAGATTGTAACGGCATCCTTCTCGGCTCGTCATTGTAGGCGGCTTGCTACAGTGAGCGGCAAGGCTCAAGGAGTCGTTTGCGTCACACACTTATGAACCGACAACGGCAAGCCGGATGCCTTGATTTATATCAAACTGAGTTTGCTAAATAACCCGACGGCCTCTCGCTGCTTCTTGATCCACTGCTCGGATAGACCTGCCCCTTTCCTGGTCTTGACCCAAGGAATCTCCGGGAAATCCAATTGCATCGGGAAAACAATTCTGTTGTCGGCTATTCTCTTTCTCTCCGAGGAGGAAAACACAGAACAGTCGAGGTCCGGTTCACTATACTACCCCTGACAAGATGCAAGTGCATCATACACATTGTGAGAGGACGGTGACAAGACCCAAAACTGTCTCACAAGAGCCTCAAACTCGTACACAGCTTGACCGTACCCAGAAAAATTGCACGGATGCCTCTTGCCGTCCTGCTAACCGGACACGCGTTGTACCATTTACAATGCACTTCTCCGGGACTTATCCGCGTTGATCAAACCTCCGGGGATGCACCAAATCTAAGTATCCGGGATAGGGATGACCTACATAAAAGACGCGAGCCCCTATGGCAATGTTGAATGATCATCCCATCGACAAACGCTGGCTACCATGAAGTCTTCTATCCTGATGCAGGCGTTCTTTGCCGCGTCAGCTGTTGTCAATGCCCACAGACTTCCGGGACCTGCCCCTGACCCCAATGCAGCCGGCCGAGTGAGGACTGGTGGAACTCAGAAGTTCATCGTTGAAGTTGAACCGGTATTTCGTCCCATTCTTCTGGTCAAGTTGAAACTCACACTGTTAGCATCGAGGCCTCTCCACATTGACGCACCAATTTCTATCGAAAGCTGGCCCAGGAAGGCCTGCTTTCAAGGAGTTCGAGTGTAGTGATGTCTTCAGCGGTATGGTAATCGAGACTGATTCTGACAATGTCGACTCTTTGCGCCAGATGGAGGGAGTTGTGAATGTGTGGGCTGCCCGTACGATGCAAAGACCCCGAGTCGAGAAGTCCACCTATGGTCCGTCCAAACTCAGGAAGAACTACACGGTCCATTATTCAACGGGTGTCGACAAACTCCACGCTGCTGGAATACGAGGCAAAGGAGCCACTGTCGCGATAATCGACACTGGCATCGATTACACACACAAAGCTGTATGGCTCTTCTCCCCTTCTTCCCCTGTATTTCATGTGCTGACAAGTCCTAGCTTGGAGGTTGTTTTGGCCCTGGATGCAAGATCAGAGGAGGCTATGACTTGGTCGGAGCTGATTGTAAGTTTGGAGGTGGACCGAGTTTTTGTCAATAGACACTGATACTCTTCATAGGGGACACGCATAACCAGAAGAAGTATCCGAAAGTTCCCGACACCGATCCCATGGACTATGAAGGTCATGGAACTCACGTGGCTGGCATCATCGCTGCTGACAATGAGTGGTAAGCTTCAATTTGCTATTGACACATATGGCGAGCATATAGTGACACTGATTCTTCTTACAGGCTCACTGGAGTTGCCCCGGATGCTGAACTTCTCATCTACAAAGTATTCTCTGACGTAAATCCCCTTTCGACTGCGATGTCTAGCCTGTGACTGACGTGTTATAGGACCCCTGGGAGACTGATGAGGAGACAATCATGCAGGCCTTGTGTGACGCCTACAGTGCTGGTGTGAGTCTTGTTTGATCTCAACCGAGTGCTTCGCTGACAACTTTCAAGGCCGACATTATTACTTCAAGCATTGGGAAGCCTAATGGCTGGAGTGACAACCCATGGGCTGTGCTGGCAAGCCGGCTGGTGGACAAGGGCATCGTCGTGGTAGCCTCAGCTGGAAACGAAGGAGAGATTGGCCCTTTTTACGCTAGTAGCGGAGCTACGGGTCATGGTGTCCTCGCCGTTGCAGCAGCTAATGTTTCAACTCAGCCAAACAACAACCGAAGTGGTGAGGACTATGGGCCGGTACCTGTTTACTTTACGACATGGGGACCGACTAATGAGCTCCTCATCAAGCCTGACATTACTGCCCCGGGCTTCACGATTGTAAGCACAGTGTTGGACCAAAGCTATGATGAGTTGAGTGGAACATCCATGGCGGCACCATACATCGCCGGACTTGCGGCCTTGTACATCGGAGAGTATGGCGGCCGTGAGTTTCATGGGGCAGGCTTCGCCAAGATGCTCCATGATCGCATCGCTTCGAGTGGAAGGAGCCTTCCTTTCGTCAACAACCGTCTGATCCCCAAGTTCAGGGCATCGCCATTCCAAGTCGGCACCGGACTGGTTGATGCGTGGAAGGTTCTGCACTACGACACCCAACTCGATTATGAACCATTTGCCCTCAGGGATACTGAACTGTTCAAACCCCGATGGACCTTCAACATTACCAATAACGACAAGAAGGGACATAGATACACGTTCAAACTGGAGCCACAAGCTGGATTCAACATCCTTGACAGAGACTATGGGATTGCGCTTCTCTATGCAGTGGAGCCTCGCAACATTGTGCCGCCAGTGAGGCTTCCTCATGCGGTGTTTGTCGAGCCTGGTGAGACGAGGGAGCTGAGGTAACTACTGAAACCAACGACTGGCGCATATTCTGACAATATCTAGTGTATCCTTTGCGCTCCCTGACGTCGACGACGATTACCTTCCTCTGTATAGCGGCAAAGTCTGCATTACTTCTGATCACGGAGAGAAATTGTCTATTCCATATGGAGGTTTGTTTTGGCTCTCCTGACCTGACCGAGCTGGACTGACCTATTGGTTTGAATAGGGGCGGCATACGACACTGAAAAGGCCTTTGATAACATGTTTATCAGAGAACCCTTCATTACAGACATGGATCGAGACTGGGCGTATGTTTATTTCCCTCTTCTGTCTTGCCTTGCTAATGAAAGCTCGCTAGATGGTCATTCAACATTGACAAGAACCCGAATGACTTTGTCGAGCTGGGAGCCAGGCTCTCATACGCCTGCGACAACCTTCGCTGGGATGTATGTATCTTGAGGGATCCCGTAACATGGTAGTGCTGATGCAAGTCTAGATATTTGAAAGGGATTGGTCAGAGTCTTTTTGGCACTATCCGCCGGTGGTTGGCGAGCGTGGATATGTCGGTTCCGCGACGACGATGCGAGACGCTGAGCAGTTCTGGTTCTATGACCCTGATGTCAATGACCCGGACGACACGGTTGCTTTCCCTCTGAGACGTGAGCCCCGAGGATTTCGTATCTTTTGGTGGTTTGGTAAGCTCGCCAACGGGACACGCATTGCCCCTGGAAACTACACGTGAGTCTTTTGCGTCCCTACAATCCGTGAATCGGCCAAGGCCATGAGCTGACGAATTATGAAGGATGCGGTTCGCGGCTCTGAGACCATACGGAAATCCCAACATCTCAGACCACTGGGACATCATGTATAGAGAGGTGGATAACATACAGGTGCTGCCATACAATGGCACGAGCAACTCGACCCAGATCTACCGACGACCCAGACGCTGAGACACGGGGAGACTGGGATTGGGGACGCATTAATGGCCCTCGACGAAGAGAAGATAAGGACGGAGGCTGGGAAAAAGTCTAGTATTCGCATTAATATTTGATCATTCCACTATTCTCACAGATGTCACAAGTCCAATAATCGAGTGAAAGATTCATAATATCGTATATATGTATGTATTTCATGTCAACAACTCCTTTCTAAACCTTGGAGCTCGCTTGCGAGAAGCGATTAAAACCATCGTTAAATCCGATTTTGCACACCTTGAGCAGCCCCCAGCTGACTCTTGAAACCTAAACTCCATGATGCCTATGAGCCTCCAGCCAAAACGCCTGAAATCAGACATGTTGTTCGTTACCATGTATTCTTGAAACACATCATATATTTCCCCCGTCTATGCCCACTTGCCGAGGAGACTCATCACTACCAGACCAGCGACCAAGCCAGTGAAGGCGAGAACCGTGGTGAGGATGTCGGCATCGGCAAGCTCAGCCTTTTGGCCGTGGTTGCCCGTCATCCAGTCGGCGGCCCACATCTCAACGAGGCCGACCCAGACAAGGATACCGGCAGAGAGGGCGTCGAGGGTACCGATGGCGATGATAGTGGACTTGTCGTTTCCGTTGAACTGCTGCAAAACACCAATGCCAATGGCCATTCCGATGGGGGTGGTGAAGGCGAAGAGGGCAGCGAGACCAAGCTTCTTCCTCAGAGTGAGACCAGTAGGAGGAGCGACTTCTTCGCAAGATGTAGTTTCGGCAGGGCAAGGAGCCTTGTCTGAATCCTGGGCGGAAGAAGTCTCCTGAGAGGGACGAGCGGCGGTGACGACCTCGGCATCAGCTGCTGTTCCGATGGTGGCGATACGGCTTCCAAGGGCAATGCCTTCGAACATTTGGTGGAAGAGAATGACGATGAAGAGGGTGATGAAGTACTCGTCACCAGACACAACTAGGGTCAAACCAATCACTAGGGCTTGTTAGTCGACATGTCAGATATATGGGATGACGATCAACTTACAAAGAGAGTGGAAGATGATACCAGCTTCCATGACAAGGATGCTGAGCACTTCAGTCGAGAGAAAGACACTCTTCCTCTCAGTCGGGGAGAGTGCGGCTGACGCCTTGGCCTTGGCGAGGACGACGCGGTGGCCAATGTACTCAACGAGGAAAGATAGGAACAGACCGGCCATGACAATGGCAGAAGTGGTGGCCTCGTAGCCAAGCTCGCCGATACACTCATTGCTGAACATGAGGAACGCGTGGGTGAAGAGCTAGAGCCAGGTTAGTTGTGTGTTTACAAGTCAATCAACGAGGTGAAGAAACATACGTGAACAAAGGCAGTCGAAATGATGATACCAGTACCAAACTGCTTCAGGACAATGAGCACCAGGTTGAGCTTGGTGGGCATCATCTTATGCAGCAGGATAGGACCAAAGACACCAATGGCGCTCGTGGCAAGGATGACAAAGAGCAGACCAACACGCAGGCCAATGTTGTAGTCTCTCTGGCGAGGCTGGCATGAAGATGACGAAGATCCAGCTTCGCTAGACTCGGATTCACTGTCGCTGCCGCCTGTGCAGTGCCTGAAAGGAATTGTTAGCCATGTTGAGGATACAATGTTTGGATTGACTTACTCAACGCCAGCGTGGAAATGGCAGTGCTCATTGCTGTCGGCCTCGGCAGTCTCTTCCTCCTCATGGGCATGATCTTCCCCGGTCTCTTCGTGATCATGGCCCTCTTCTTCGGTGTGCTCATGACCTTCCTCCTCATGATCATGGCCCTCTTCAGACTCGGCACCCTCGACCTGGACAGCGACATCTTCTCCATCAGAGTCTACACAGTACCTATGGGAACAAGGATTAGTATAGTCCAATAGGATGGCAGGCTTAGATGCTTACATTTCAGAGCCATGGCTATGGCAGTCTGTGTACTTGGCGGGGACATTTGTGGTCGCGGTGACCTTGATGTCTACGAGGTACTCTGTCTCACCAGCGAAGCAGTAACTGTACAAATTATGTTAGTTCCTAGTCAGGGGTACACGTCTGAGAGCAGGGGGACCAACAGATCAGATGCATGGAGATGACAGCTGGTAATGGCAGTGACCTCAGACTCGCTTGCAGTTGTCGTAGGGGCACTGGTAGCTCTGGGGGCCAGGTTGGCAGCGGCAGATGCTGCAGTAGAGACGAGGATGCCCCATTTGGCGAGGGACGACACGGGAGTGTACATGTCGTGGGAAAAAAAGTGCCAAAGAGGTTCTCAGTAGACGAGACGAGATAGGATCCGGCCACAAGGGGGGTAGAAGCGAAAGATGCGTGGAAGGAATGGACGAGCCAACTGAAGAAGCAATATTTAAGCTTAATTCTTCTGCAGCAAGGTTGCGTAGCGTGTGGTTGCGTATGCGGACGAGTTGCAGACTGAAGGCGACGGCTCCTATGGGACGAAGAACTTGAAACAGCTTCTAGATGCGTCAAGGTTGAAGGATCCGGTCTGGTCGGCAAGCAAGATCCGAGAGAGCGAGCAGGGCCTGGTGGTTGGAGGATTTGGAAGGGAAAGGAGGCCAAAAGGGTTGTCGAGCCGTCCCGGGCGAGCAGGTGGTTTTGAGAAGGACGGAGAGAGAGGGAAAAGAGATATTGTCTCAGACTTTTCTTTCAGTGAGGGTCGTCTCATTGCCAATACCCAGGCCAAACGTGCGAAAAGAGTGGATAGTGGTGCTAAGCCGGGGGGTGGTTAGAAGGGCTGTGAGGCGTTGTTGAGGACCTTGATGGCCTCGAGCGTGGCCTACGGACGGGCCTGCGCACCCTGCGCATGTCCGTGGATCGCTGGTGGGCGGGCGGGAGGTTTCCTTTCTGGGCAAGACCGGCCTTTGTGTGAGGACCTTGATGGACAGAAGAAACCCTGCCGCCAAGACGCTTGCCAGGACGCTGACCAAGAAGAGCCTCTGTAATCCAAGCATTCTCCCACGGCGTGCTCATTGTCTTTCAAGGATTAAGCATGTTTCCCGCGCTCTCCCGCTCTGCTAGTTTCTTTGTCGTAATATCTGGTCGGTCGTATCTCTTGTTGTGAGGCACCTTTGTGCTTAAAATGGCGCGTGCCCATGGTCTCTTTATCCTCGAACAAGGGGCAGCTGTTGATAAGGAGCTCCAGCTACTTTCAGCAGAACCTCGACTTTAACCCCACATGGCATATGCCAAAAACAAGGTTAAAAATATGCCGTCTTTGTGTGTGTGCGGCGTCGATCCAAGGCGGTCGCGCTAGACAACGTTTGAACGGCATAGTTCGAGGATGAGAGTCTATCCTCCCACTCGAGAGATTCATGCAGCGTGGGATGAGGGCTAAACCACTCGTTAGAACATATCCACTCACGGACAAAGGGCAAAGTATCGTGGAAGCATACGAGATTCCTCATCCCCCATATTATCTCGTCCCATCCCATCGTGTCCCCCACATCTTTGTTCAAGCATGTTGACAATATCGGGGAAATGCCGGTGCTCCAGGAAAAGACTCCAATCTCACGGGCCGTCGGACGCTAGTCGAATGAGATCTCGATGTCCTGGACGTATCCCGCGCGGGGAGTCGTGGCTGGCTGACGAGGGAGAGGCTGATGATAGTTGAGGATGATTTTGCCTTCTATTGGGCGCCATGATCCAGAGTCGAATTATAGTGTTTCATTGCACATGCTCATTCCTGGCATCAGCCTCATTTTTGCCAAGTCGTAACTCTCTGTCTGGAATTGTTCAACGCTTTTTGCTTTGTTTCCCCCGACGGGCGCACGATGGCTCGAGGAGATGGTCAGGCGGCTGGCTGAGTGCTGCGTTAAAACAAAGCCTTGAGTAAGATCATCAATTCATCGTGGAATGATGACATGGAAATGTTCTTACACGAGTGTTGACGATGTAGCCTCGCAAGCCTCCCGATGGCTTGCATCTTGAGAGGGCACCAAACTGTCAGGTGACCCCGCGGCAGCTTTGTGCAGATGCCACAATTTATGCAGTTCATGCACAAATCCGTTAGCGCATTTTTGCGTCAGGACTTTAATTGAGAGACGCCAAAAACGCGTCTCCCGGCCAATGTCAGGAGCTAGCGACGCGACAAGCGCTACTCGATCAACGTCGTCAAGTCCTCTAGCTCGTTGCTCCATCTCAACCTCTAGACCAGAAGTTTTACACTTGATTCAATCCATTTTCGTGCAGCCGGCAACGATATCAACATGGCTTCGCGACCTGAGTTGAAGGTTGGTTCTGTCTTAATCATAATTGCCTTTCTCTCGCTAATCCATCGGTGCCTAGCTCGACGACGAAGGCGGCTTCATCCGCTTCTTCAAGTCACTACCATCAGAGAACGATGATACAATCCGTATTTTTGATCGAGGCGACTGGTACACTTCCCACGGAGAAGATGCCATGTTTATTGCCAAAACCGTACGCCGACACCGCCACTATTCTCAACCCTTCTAACTCGACAATCACAGGTATACAAGACCACCTCCGTTGTACGACAGCTCGGCCGAAACGATCACACTGGACTCCCCTCAGTAACAATGACCATGACCGTGTTCCGACAATTCCTCCGGGAAGCCTTGCTCAAACTGGGCAAGCGGATAGAAATCTGGCAGAGCGCCAGTGGACGAATGAACTGGAAGTGCGTCAAGCAAGCATCCCCTGGCAACCTGCAAGATGTCGAGGATGATTTGGGCGGACAGATTGAGTCTGCACCAATGATCCTCGCGGTCAAGATCTCTGCCAAGGCTTCTGAAGCCCGCAACATTGGTGTCTGCTTCGCCGATGCTAGTGTTCGAGAGTTGGGAGTCAGCGAGTTCCTTGACAACGACCTGTACTCCAACTTTGAGGCTCTCCTTATCCAGCTCGGTGTCCGGGAGTGCCTGGTTCAAATCGACAAGAGTGAAAAGGAGAAGGATCCCGAGCTGGCCAAGTTGAAGAAGATCATTGATAACTGCGGTGTGGCCATTGCCGAGCGACCAAGCGGCGACTTTGGCACCCGAGATATCGAGCAGGATCTAGCTCGTCTGCTAAAAGACGAGCGATCAGCTACTCTCCTCCCTCAGACCGACCTCAAGCTGGCCATGGGTTCTGCCGCTTCTCTTATCAAGTACCTCGGCGTGCTCCAAGACCCCTCCAACTTTGGCCAGTACCAGCTCTACCAGCATGATCTGGCCCAGTTCATGAAGTTGGACGCTGCTGCTCTCAAGGCCCTCAACCTTATGCCAGGCCCCCGTGATGGCTCCAAGACCATGAGCGTCTATGGCGTTCTCAACCACTGCAAGACCCCTGTGGGCAGCCGGCTTTTGGCCCAATGGCTGAAGCAGCCCCTGATGAGCAAGCAAGAGATCGAGAAGCGTCAGCAACTGGTGGAGGCCTTCTACGTCGACACCGAGCTCCGTCAGACCCTACAAGAGGAGCATCTGCGATCCATCCCCGATCTCTACCGACTGTCCAAGCGATTCCAGCGCGGCAAGGCAAACCTGGAAGATGTTGTCCGTGCGTATCAGGTTGTGATCCGTCTACCTGGCTTCATTGGCACATTCGAAGGTGTCATGGACGAAAACTACAAGGATCCTCTCGACGAGGCTTACACCACCAAGCTTCGTGACCTGTCAGATAGTTTGGGCAAGTTGCAAGACATGGTCGAGCAGACAGTCGACCTGGATGCTCTGGATCGCCATGAGTACATCATCAAGGCCGACTTTGACAAGGGCTTGCGCATCATCCGCAAGAAGCTCGATCAACTCGACTCGGATATCCGGGCTGAGTTTCTGTCCTCAGCAAGGGACCTCGGTCAGGAGCCTGACAAGAAGATCTTCCTTGAGACCAACCACAAGGTCCACGGCGTATGCATGCGCCTTACCCGACAGGAGGCTGGCTGCATCCGAAACAAGTCCGGTTACCAGGAGTGCTCTACACAGAAGAACGGTGTCTACTTTACCACCAAGAAGATGCAGGCATACCGCCGGGAGCATGACCAACTGTCACAAAACTACAACAGGACCCAGAGCAGTCTTGTTCACGAGGTAGTCCAGGTCGCCTCATCGTACTGCCCAGTTCTAGAACGCCTTGCGGGTGTTCTTGCTCACCTCGACGTTATCGTCTCGCTCGGACACGCTGCGGTTCATGCCCCTGAATCGTATGTGCGACCCAAGATTCATGCCCGCGGTGAGGGTCAAACAATTCTGAAGGAAGCCCGACACCCCTGCATGGAGCTGCAGGACGACGTTCAGTTCATTACCAATGACATCGAGCTTACTCGTGACAAGTCGTCGTTCCTTATCATCACTGGACCCAACATGGGCGGCAAGTCGACGTATATCCGACAAACTGGCGTCATTGCTCTCATGGCTCAAGTGGGATGCTTCGTGCCCTGTAGTGAGGCCGAACTTACCATCTATGACTCAATCCTGGCGCGTGTTGGTGCCAGTGATTCACAGCTCAAGGGCGTCTCGACATTCATGGCCGAGATGCTGGAGACGGCCAACATCCTCAAGTCGGCCACCGCGGACTCCCTGATCATTATTGATGAGCTCGGCCGTGGTACCTCGACTTACGACGGATTTGGTCTGGCATGGGCCATCTCGGAGCACATTGTTAAGGAGATTGGCTGCTCGGCCATGTTTGCCACACATTTCCACGAACTCACAGCCCTGGCGGACCAGTACCCCCAGGTACAGAACCTTCATGTGACGGCGCACATCGGCGGCACTGGCGGTGCAGTCTCCGAGGCTGACGCTAAACGGGAGGTGACGCTGCTGTACAAGGTGGCTCCGGGCGTGTGCGACCAGAGCTTCGGCATCCACGTCGCCGAGCTGGTGAGATTCCCGGACAAGGTGGTGCGTATGGCAAAGCGCAAGGCGGATGAGCTCGAGGACTTTACGACCAAGCACGAGGACCTTGCGCTGCAGTACAGCAAGGAGGATGTGGAACAGGGCAGTGCTATGCTGAAGCGGGTGCTGGTGGAGTGGAAGGACAAGGTGAAGCAGGGCAACATGAGCCGCGAGGAGCAAGTGGCAGCCCTCAAGGAGCTCGTCGGAGCCAATGCCGATCTTCAGGGCAACCCCTTTTTTCAGTCGGTCAAGGCTCTGTAATATGCGTCGATACTAGGGACGACAAGGAAATGGTATTGGAAGGGTAAAGGGGTAGGCGTTTGGGGCTTGGGTTCAGCTATGGGAATAATCTGAGGGCGTTTGTCAGGTAGAAGCCTGGCATAGTCGAGATATGTCGGTACTACAGATGTGAGAATCAATGTGAGACAAGTCGTGTCTATTCTAGTTTACAACTTGAACATTCCTGGACGTGAGATGTGTACTTTATGCGGCCGTGATGAATACTTGATACTCTTTCTCTCGGCATGACTCATCCAACGCTGAATGGCTGATCTTTAACTTTGACAATCAACTTGCAACTTCAACTTCATCCTCCCAACACCAAACTCAAGACGCAACTATGGCCTCCATCACTATCCGCCCAGCCACTGAAGAAGACCTCCCCTCCATGCTATCAATCTACTTCTCCGCCTTTTCCTCCAGCCTCTTCTCCCAACGCTGCTTCCCACCCACATCACCAGACGTCCAAGCCTGGACCGCCTCCAAGCTCCGGTCCCAAATCGGGGGGCCCCCGGGCAATCACGTCGTCATCGCCGAGTCTGACTCCGGCTCCGTCCTCGGCTGGGCCCGCTGGGTCCGCCGGCCCGCCGCTCCGGCAGAGAGGACAATCCTCTCCGAGTCTGACTACCCTTCCTCAGGAGACCCAGCCCTTGCCGTACGTTTGTTCCAGGCCAATGCCGACGCTACGTACAAGCACGCGGCGGGAGAGGAGTATTGGTTTCTAAGTACTATCGCCACGGCCAAGGAAGCACAGCGACGTGGCGTTGGATCGGCGCTGATGCAGTTTGGCGTTGATAAGGCAGATGAAGAAGGTTGGATGGCATATCTAAACAGTTCCCCTGAAGGCAAGGGGTTATACGAAAAGTTTGGGTTTCAAGTTGTTGATGGATCTGAGATTTCAGAGCTCAATATCGTGCAGTATCATATGAAGAGAGCGGCAAAGTCAAGTTCATGATTGGACCTTGTATCATTATAAAAAAGAGAGGAAAATCATTCGCGCTTCATTTATATATAGTTTCCATAAAAGAGGGAAAAGAAAATGAACATCAAAAGAAACTCTTCGTAACACGATAAAAACCGCCCTCATGACAAACGCCCATATTCCTCCACCGTTCTTCTCAGGATCCATCCTCCTGGTCTATTCCCACCAAAATTCTAGAAATGTCTAATTCAGCGAATGATCGCTGCCTTGTTTTTCTCTAGACCAATGTTAAAATATCCCCCCACCATCTATCGTGAGGCGAGTCCGTCGCCAATCTTCTTCCACAGACCGTTGCGCTTCCAGGTCCAGTTCTTGAGGAAGGGGGGGTCCATGCCCGTCTCGAAGGCCTCGTTGCGGGCCTGGATCTGGGCGTTGAGGAGGGTCTGGCGGGCAGCGGCGCCGCGGTTCTTCAGCTGGGGCATGCGGTCGATGGCGTCGATGGCCAGGCTGAAGCGGTCGGTCTGGTTGCGGATGGCCAGCTCCAGAGGGGTGTCGATGTTGCCCTTCTCCTTGTAGCCGCGGACGTGCAGGTTGAGGCTGCCGGGACGCTTGTAGGTCAGGCGGTGCACCATCCAGGGGTAGCTGTGGAAGTTGAAGATGACGGGCTTGTCATCGGTGAAGAGGGCGGTCCACTCAGAGTCGGGGAGACCGTGGGGGTGGTCGGTGTGGTGGATCAGCTTGAACAGATCCACGACGTTGACGCATCGGATCTTGAGCTCGGGGAAGTGCTCGAGCAGGAGGTCGATGGCGGCCAGGGACTCGTGTGTGCTGATGTCACCGCAAGAAGCCATGACGAGGTCAGGCTCGTGGCCGGCGTCGGTGGAGAACTGAGGCCAGATGCCAATACCCTTGGTGCAGTGCTCGATGGCCTGGTCCATGGGCAGATACTGGAGATGCTCCTGCTTATCAGAGACGACAACGTTGACATAGTTGACGGAGCGCAGGCAGTGGTCCATGACTGTAGCGTGTTAGAAGGGGAATCCAATATCAGGGCAGAGTCAACACGTACCGGAAAGCAGACAGTTTCCATCAGGAGGCAGGTAGATGCGGACAACCTCGGGGCTCTTGTTGGCAACAACATCGAGGAAACCGGGATCCTGGTGAGTGAAACCGTTGTGATCCTGACGCCAGACGACGGCAGTCAGGAGAATGTTGAGGGAAGCGACCTTGGCACGCCACTCAACCTCGAGACACTTCTCGATCCACTTGCAGTGCTGTATATATTGTTAGCGAGAATCTATACATGGACGTCATGTTCACATACCTGGTTGACCATGGAGTCAATGACATGGATGAAAGGCTCGTAGCTGTTGAGCAGACCATGGCGACCACTCAGGATGTAACCCTCGAGCCAACCCTCGCAGTTGTGCTCAGAGAGCATCTCCATGACACGGCCGGACTTGGCCAGGTTGCCGCCGTTGTCATCCTCCTCAAAGTACTCACCCATCCAGACCTTCTTGCCGGCAGCGTAGACACCGCCGAGCTTGTTAGACTCAGTCTCATCAGGACCAAACAGACGGAAGTTGGTCTGGTTCTGGGCGATGACGTCCCTGAGGAACACGGCCATGTTGGTCATGCTGGCGTTGTTGACGTTGCCGGGGCTGTCAACCTTGATGGCATAGTCCCGGAAGTCGGGCATCTTCAGGGGCTTCTTGATCAGACCGCCGTTGGCAACGGGGTTGGCGCTCATTCGTCGGTTGCCCTCGGGGGTGAGGGCGCGGAGAGCAGGAATAGGAGCACCGGCCTCGTCAAAGAGACGCTCGGGCTCGTAGCTCCTCATCCAGTCCTCGAGAAGCTTGAGGTGGGCAGGGTTGGTGGCGGGGTCGGTGATGGGGACCTGGTGAGCACGCCAGTAACCCTCGAGGTAGTTCTCGTCAACCTTGCGGGGAGCGGTCCAGCCCTTGGGGCTTCGGAGGATGATCATGGGCCACATGGGGCGGAAGGCCTCGCCGCTGTCACGGGCCTGCTTCTGGTACTTCCTGATCTCGTTGACACATTGCTCGAGAGTAGCGGCCATGGCCTGGTGCATGGACTCGATGTCGTCACCCTCGACAAAGTATGGCTGCCAGCCGTAGCCGATGAAGAGGTTCTCAAGCTCCTTGTGAGAGATTCGGGCAAGGACAGTGGGGTTGTTGATCTTGTAGCCGTTGAGGTGGAGGACAGGGAGGACAGCACCATCGACAATAGGGTTGAGGAACTTGTTGCTGTGCCAGGCAGTGGCAAGGGGACCAGTCTCAGCCTCACCGTCACCGACCATGGTGAGAGCAATCAGGTCGGGGTTGTCGTAGACAGCACCGAAGGCGTGGGAGACTGAGTAACCCAGCTCACCACCCTCGTGGAGGGATCCTGGGGTTTCGGGGGTAGCATGAGAGCCAATGCCTCCGGGGAAGGAGAAGCTCTTGAAGAACTTCTGGAGACCCTCGGTGTCGAGGGTCTTGTCGGGGTACACCTCGGTGTAGACGCCCTCGAGATAGGACTGAGAGAGCACAGCGGGGGCACCGTGGCCAGGGCCAGAGATGAAGATGCTGTCAAGATCGTACTTCTTGATGAGACGGTTGAAGTGCATCCATGTGAAGATCTGGCCGGGAGCAGAGCCAAAGTGACCGAGAAGTCGAAGCTTGAGGTGCTCAGGCTTGAGGGGTTCTCGCAGGAGGGGGTTCTCCTTCAGGTAGATCATACCCAGAGACAGGTAGCAACTGGCCTTGAAGAAGTCATTGTACTGGGAGATCTCCTCCTCGGAGAGCGGGGTGCCCTTGACGGTAGAGCGGGCGATGCCAAAGGGCTGGATGGACTCGACCTCAGCCATTGGGAAGTTGTTGTAGGAGACAATTGTTGAAGTTGTGGTTGTCGTTGAACTCTTGCATAAGAGATGAGAAGAGAAGAGAACAGAGGAAAGTCAACAGGCTCCGAAGACTTCTTATACGGGAGCAGGAGAGCTGGAGGGGGTTGCCAAGGAATCACTAGGAGGAGAGGTCTACAGAGTATAACGGGGAGTGCGGTGAGAAGAGTGAGGCACACACAGGGCCCTCTGCCGCGAGCCTGGGTCTGGGTCTGGGCTGGGTACGGGCAGCAGAGAAACAGACAAGGAACACACAGCGGCCGTTGGCAGGATGATGGATCAGCAGACGGGTTACATTGGTTGGAACGAAGCTCTCCAAAGGCAAAAGGGCGTGTATGTAATTGCTCATCGGCGTGCAATCGTGACGAGCTATGCTCTCCTGGCCGAAAGCGAGATGGTGGCGTGCGTGGGGGAGGCTCGTCAGAGCAACGTACCCGTACCCTCACCCTCACCCTCACCCTACCGACGGACGGGGAGGACGTCGGCCGTCAAGGAAGACGGGCCGGAAGATGGGCGGCAGGTGGGCTGCAAGTGGTCGTCACTTCTGGGAAGAAAGAAAGGGACGGCATTGCGTGTGGTGGGTAGCTAGGGGAGCTTTGCTGGCATCTGCTTGGTTGGCGATGGTGGTTGACAGAGGTGGTCTGATCCAGATAGTCTTTCAAGGACGAACGCCATGCCCCACTGGCCGTGTTCCAGAGGCCCGACACCGATGTCGAATCGACGGTTCGACGGGTCGACTGCTTCCCTTGGCTAGCTAGGGGGGCCAAGCATCAGAGTCAGAGTCATTGTCATGATGCGTTTGCGTTGCGCTTCGGTGCTCTGCGGTCGATGCGGCGCGGCGCATGGCCGTTGTCTCGCCCGTGGTTGGGCGCGCTACTGTAGGGGGAGGTAAGGTAGGTGGCATGTTGAACCCTAGTCGGGCCTTATTCGACGTCGTCCGTCGCCGTCGATTGATTTTTTTGATCCAGGAAAGCAAGCGTGAGAAAGAACAGACGTTCGGATCATGGTTTGACATCTGACAAACCCATCCCCAAGCTGGTCAAGCTCGTCGTGATTGGGGGCCTTGCCTGCCTTGTCTGAGGCGGCGACGGCCGGCCGCCGACGGAGGTGGAGACCCGCTTGCGGTTTTGCCGGCTGTCAATGCCGGCGTTACTTGGAGAAAGTCAGCGCGGTACCCACCCCTAGCACACAATTCTGCCTCGCGGACCGAGTACCCCGCTAACGTCGCGCAACTCCCCGCCAGGTACCCCATCGACCAGCGCCCTAGCGGCTCGCCATGATCCAACATCTGATGCTCAGCCCGAGGTGAAGGCGGCGTCATGATACTTTTGACCCTAGCTTTGACCTGTTACGAGCCTTGTTTTTTTTTTTCCTCATTGCTATCTTTTTCAATTCATCATCTCACTTTACAGATAGCCAGGTTCGCCCTTCTCCTTAGTCAAATCTCTCGGTGGGTGGGCTGGCCTGAGACTGAATTGGCCGTTGACCAGCCGATTGGATTCAGTCGTCCCTTAGAGCCGTGGCCCAGCTTGTGAAATATGATATGTTAGCTGTGCCACCAGATTGTTGCTGGCTTCAGCCCCAATGCCTCACCCAGGTTGCATTCTTCGGGTCAATGACCCCCTCTCTCGGTTTTCCGGGATAGTGTCTCGAGTCTCTCTCTTTTTTTTGTTTCCTCCTCCTTTTACTGGGAGTACCAATTGCTACAATGACACCGTCATTCTTTTTTTTACAGTTTTTTTTTTCTGGCATGCTCTGCAAAGCTCAGACACACCTCATGTCTCGGGAAACGATCAACATGGGCCCCGAGCTTCCCGGGGTAGTAACCTATGTAGATACAGTTGTACATCCTCATACGAGTGAATAACTCTCTCTTCATGCACACCCTCCAGGGATTAAGAGGGGGGGACCTTTGGGTTCTGGCCTTTTTATCCGCCGTTAAACCCTCGCTCGCTTGTTTGATGCTGCAGCAGCAAGCAATGATGACGGGACAGGACTAGTTTCTAGTTCCCACGTCCAGCCCTGATCTGATATTACGTCTTTCGGCGCTCCGATCCCCGATGAGGGGCAGCCAGCAGAGCTTCCCTTGGAGGGAAATACGACCGGCGGGTAGAGCTCTCGAGGCAAAATTCGATGCGATCCATCCGGAATACCCATGTGCGAAGAGGGACCATCCGTAACGTGGTAGATACTTACGTGGTAGGAAAGTAGCTACCCCTCACTCATGGATGCTGGATGCTCGGTCTCGCAGCAACAGAATCTTGGAAGCATTCCAACCCATCCATCACACCCTCCATCCCACGCCCAGCCACCAACAGTAGAGCAGAACAAGCCCACTCACTCCCCAGACGCGGAACCGTAGCCATGGGCAATTCCCCAAATCCGCATTTCTTTGTTTCCTCTTCCCCTGCCGAATGCGATGTTTTGGAAGAAAAAGCCCCCCAACCCGCAGACGTCAGCCATGCCATGCACGCGGTCTTCCATGTCCTCCTCCCCCCCCTAGGCGCCGCCTCTTTGGGTGTGGAGCGGTCGTGACAGCTGAAAGCCCGTGCTGTCTGTCGGTGTCGGGGACTCTGCCCGCGACCGTTGAAGATGCCGATCCGCCTTCTGCACCTAAAAACCTAACTAGAATCCTCCCAGAGCGCCAATCCTTGATGACAAGACGCCAGGGTTGCGAGGACCCTTCATCCCTGCTCTCGAAACTTTGACTTGTGCGGTTCTGGCTTCTCGATGGGGAATTTGCGGCTCGCTTCCTCCTTGGGATGTGGCTTATGGCGTTGTAAGAATGGATAGACCGTGATGGGTACTATACGGCAAAAAGTAGCACGACTCGACGAAGGAGGACCGATAACGGTAGGACACGTTTACTTTAACGGACCTAGTACGTCGCCTCTGATGATATATCTCGTGTCACTAAAAGGTTGGGCATGTATCATCCATCATGCATAATCAACCCGCCTCATCTGCGTCGACAACAGTAAATTAGGCGAGATTCAGCCAGATCGTGTTTCCCCATCGCCAAGATCTCTGTCGCGTACCTACGTAAACTACCTTGACGTCGGTTCAAAAACAAGCATAACAGATCTAGAAAAAGCACAATCTATCCCCACAAGGCCACAGCTGCCAGTACAGCATCTATCACAACGCACGAAACCATGTCTCTGTCTTCTTGTTGCTGCTGCTGTAACCCTGATGGTCGCATCCCACGATGCAGTTCTAGAAATCGCCTGATCGGCACCTGCGCTGCCCAACAGCAACCCTTTCCCTTAGCAGACGGCGTAGAAATGGAATGCTTCCCCTCTCAAAACCACATGTTGTGCCTCTGTATCAATCCAACGATCCCCTCACTTGATGCTCATCCCTTCGCCCCCCATCCAATACCGAGACGTCGAGTTGAGCTGCCCACGGAAGCCTGACGTAACGCTTCCCCGCCACCAGCAGACTTCCATATAATCCGTCGACGCCTCGCTCCCACCCTCGGTCGGGAGTTTGTCTGTTTGCATCTTTAATAATAATCAATCAGATCGAGAAAAAGATACGAAAAAAAAATAGATATTAAAAAGGGTTTCACAAAAAAGAGATTGACACAATCATTATGCGCCCGAGCTTCGATATCCCCCATCGCCCCGAGACGCCCAAGCCGGACCCGCCAGTCCCAAACGAGCCTGACAATGGCGAGGGCGATGGAATCACCGACTATCTACGCTGAAGGCAACTAAACAAGTACGAGTATTTCTGACACGGCAAATTGTTTCACGGTAGGTTCTCGGCAGCGCAGCTTCATCTGTCGGCTGATGAGAGAGTGCAGAAAGGATGAGATCGATGCTACCTCTTTTTTTTCCCACGGCGTTTTTGGTGAGGGCGGGGGGAAATGATGATACCAAGCGGCCTTTAAGCCATGAATTACCCACTGTACAATGATATGCCGCGACGACCTTTTCATTTTATGCCGACTCTTTTACGGATTTATTTGGGGAAATTCGATTCGAAGAAATTGCGTTGATAGATGGATTTATGGTTTCTTTGTGCTTTCTCTCTGTAAGAGCTTGGTTTAGGGTCACTCTACGACAAAGGTTGGGACTGGCGCAACATGATGGAAGTCTGCTTTCAAGCGTTCCAAATGGCTGGAAATTGATCTCAACACAGCCGAATACAATTGATCACATTTTTTTTTAAAGTATTTGACTTGTTATTTCTTGATGGTCATAAGTGATAAACCCTCTTTTGTCCCCAACGCACGGATGAAGATGCCGGGCCGACCCTTTCGTGGCTACTTCACGTACGTCATAATTGAACTTGTCAATTCCATCTCACTTCCGTTCAAACCGATGACACTCAAGTCGACAAAAGCTTGAAAGGATAAAGAGACCAGCATACCAGAGCTCGTCACCTCATTCTCAACTCAGAAACCCAACGTTGGTCGAGTAAACACACCAAGCAGCTTTCCTGTAACCCCAGCCGCAACGATGAGCGATCCTTCGAACCAGCCCGCTCGTTCAGATTCCCTCACCCCGGAGATGATCGAGTTTGCGACCAAGATGTATGACTCGGCTCGGATAGGTGATGTGGCAGTCTTCCAGCAAGCTCTGCCCGCAGGACTGCCTCCGAACCTCACCAACGACAAAGGCGATACCCTGGTAGGACATCCAAGCTCATCTTCCCTGAGAAGCACAGACAATGTTCAATACTGACGAGATTAGCTCATGCTTGCAGCATACCATGGTCACGCTGACCTCGTTCACCTTCTCATCCAGCACGGTGCCGACCCGAACCGTTTGAACGACAGAGGCCAGAGTCCTCTTGCCGGCGCAGTATTCAAGAAGGAAGACGAAGTGGTTCAGGCAAGCATACCCTCATCAAATATGACTCTTGGATGCATTTGATTAAGGAAATTTTGTTAACTCCGTTGTGTATAGGTATTACTGGACGGAGGCGCTGACCCTGAATACGGCAAGCCGAGCGCCGCCGAGTGTATCACCATGTTTAACCTAGAGGGTTTGTGGAAGAGCAAGTTTGATGCTGCACCTGGCAAGGGACAGGCTGATAAAGGACGATCTCAAGAGAATAAGGCTTAACAGGGCATAGGGTTGCGGAACATGGGGTCGAATCGGGCCGGGTTACGTTGCTAATCTACAGTATATCATGGATACTGGCAGCAATAACATAATGTATAATTTGTACAAACGCAAAAGGAAAAGTGGATGATCTTGCTGCAGACTGGGAATGCACTACTCTCATGAACGTCCAAAACCCAGTCTCCATAATGGATGAGAGCCGTTCAGCCGATGCCAAAGTCACTAGAGTCCGCGGTATGGGATGAGGCCGATCCCGTTAAGCAAGCAAATTTTATCCCGGCACAATGACGCGTTGGTTGAGGGAAAATTAAGACACCAGGAGAAAGGTATTACCTTATCCTTACCTAAAGATAGCTAATAATATGTGAATAGAATATAACTGCTCTTAGAATACCTGTTGTCGTATTTTAGCATATATTATGTAAATATATATTACAGCTTTAGAGGAAATATAAGGTCAGTGCTCTTTTGGTGTCTGGTTTCTTCCGCTTATCGACGCAGGATAGACTATGGTTTAGCAGCCAGAGGAAAATGACGAGGAGACGGACGAGGGGGTTGCTGCACACCAAGAGGAAGAAGGCTCCCCGTCAAAGAAGCAAAAGACAGGCGAATAAGCTCCCTAGTTCTGACAACACTGTAGAAGCATCATGGCACTTGAACGGAACGAATACACAAAAGTCCTTGATGACCTGTCATTTACTGCTTACGTGACTGAGTAGTGCATAGCCATGTTAATGGGTATTTCACTTTTTTCTTAATACCTCTGGCGTACAAAAATCATGCTCATGAGAAAAGAAGATATCCAAAAACTCGCCCGCTCCGTTTTATGCCTTGACGAATAACACCGCAAACCCATTCATTGTCTTAACCCCCTGTCCCACCAAACCCAACATCATACAAGCTCCTCTCCTTGTGTTCCAGCCTATCGTCCGTCCCTGTCCCGACACCCATGCTTATGCCACTCATGCTCACCGTCCCGTCCACAACGTCGTCGTCATCCTGGTGCTCTATCAGCATCTCAAGATCACGATCGACTGCGTCGGGTTCGGTAGGTACGACATCCTCGGTGGCGTTGAGCAAGGCTTGAAAGTCAGCTGGTGAGTGGTACTGGTCAAAAGGCGCGAGGTCATGCGGTGAGCTCTGGTTGATGATTTGCGGGTCGATGGGCTGGTAGACGGAGTGGTCGTGAGTGTGGTGACCGGGAGGATCTTGTAGCATTGGGTTGTGGTGCGGATGTTGATGCGGATTATGTTGATGGTGAGCAGGATGATGCTGTTGAGGAAGCGTATGATGATGCTGGTGTGAGTGAAGCGTGTGGTCGATCGAGTTGCCCTGTAGAGTGTGAGGGGGCGCGATGAGAGAGATGTCGGCAGGGTTAGCATAAGGGCTCGGAGTATGATCTGGACTTGGTTGCTGTGATAGCGTCGACATCATGCTATGATCTTGTAGTGGTAGCACTTGTACCGGCGGACTTGCTGCTTGTATTTGATGATCATTCCCACCAACAGCGCCAGCACCTGATCTTCGTCCAGCACCATGGTTATTCGCAGACGCAGCCTTTCTTGCACCGCCTGGATTAGGTGTCTTGCCCAACTCCTTGCAATCGACGCAACTTCGGATGACGTCGCTAACCGTCTCCTTGATGCGGCTCCAGTGGTACTTCTCAGCAATAGTAGCAGTAGTCTTATTGATGCCCCCGTGCTGCTGGTTATGAACACGGCGGGCAATCTCAAACTGGCGGGCCGGGTCGGATATCACCTCCTTATCCTTGAGCATGAGCTTGTCGCCGTCGAGGAGCTTATAGTGCGTCGCCGCGCTGCGGAGCCTGCTTTTTTCGGCTCGGTCAGCGCCGTTCGGGTACTCGCCGTACTTGAGGTAGAACTTGATCTTGTCGAAACGCTCTTCACTCACGAGTTCCTCGCTTTCACGCGGAGCCAGATCCCGCCCGTAGATGATGGCGTCGATGAGCTGTCCCGGATAGCTCCTCAGGTTGCCGCACCCCTTGACCCGTCCGATGCGCTTGAAGCCCAGGGCGTCCCAGATGCGGCACGAGGCCACATTGGTCTCGTAGACGAGATTGAAGACGCTGTAGGTGTAGCCGAGGCGTGGAGCCCAGTCCAAGTACGCCTCGCCCATCAGACGACCGACACCACGGTTACGCGAGGCGTCAGTGACGAGGAAGCCAGCATTGCACACATGGCTGCTACGGCCAGGGTAGTTGGGCTTGATGTAGAAGCTTCCCAGGCATTCCCGAGACCAGTCCTTGCCCTCGACTACATCCTCGGCCCGCTCGACGTTTCCAAGAAGCATAATGGCACCAAAGTTCTGGAACCAGTAAGCAGCGAACTTGTCGGCGGCGAACGGCTCCATCATGGGGTACGTATCGCCGCCTTCAATCTCCTTGTTGATCTGGTCACACAAGTACGCGAGCAGGGACTCCGGAACCTGGTGCCTTGACGCAAATGGGACAATGGTGGCGACGGTCTGACGGTCTCGGAGGGTGACCTGCCGGGGCACGATATCGGCCGGGAAGCCGGGGCTGTTCGGATCCGGGTACGGGGGTTGGCCCGAGACCCGGTAGATAGTGGGGCTCGCCGGATCATCAAGCATGGCCGGCATTTTGGTGGTGGGAGGGTCACAGCCCTTGTGTACCAGTGAGAAAATAAAAGAGATGAGTGAGGATGCAGTTAGAAAGAGGAAATGCCCTTGTTGCCTATAGACGATCAGTTAGCATATCAGTTCTAAGTGTTCACTATCGTCTTTGCTGCTCAGAGCCGCTGTCGCTTTACACAAACACCCACCAACCAAACTGAAAGTGCAGAAAGCAAAGGACAAAGCACATACCAACTGCAGTGAGAGCAAGACCAGCCCAATTTAATATTCCAACCTCAAGGCCAAGCCACTATGGGCGACTCGGTGGATATGAGTCGGCACTGGGAGCCCCAGACCCCGATTTCGCACCAAACGCTATCTCACGCTCCAGGTGCCCGTAGAGCAGCCAGTGTGCCCGCTGTGGTGCGCTGTGTGCTTTGGCTCTCTAGCGCTGGAGCTGCCCCCGCTGCTTATCGGCTGGGGGGGGTTCTCGTGTTGTGGGCGTGTTTCCGCTATCGCTATGGACCTTGGCTGGTATTCGCTGGGTGTTGCCTGCAGCCGCTCCTGGGTGCTCCGCTGTGCCCGTGACCGTGCCTGCGCCTGCCTGTGCCTGTGCTGGATTGTGCCCGTCGTCGCTGCGCGGTGCGTGCTGTGATGTGCTGTGAATCCGACGTGACTGTGCTGAAATGTTCTTTGGTGAGGGGAAATGCGCGGTCAGCCCAGCCCGGACAGTGGAGGCCGACATTTGGCATGGATTGGCATTGGCAGGCACCTCCCGGACCCCGCCTGCCTCCAGAATCCAATCGCGGGGCACCTGCAGGAAGCCACCGAAACCCGCTCTTGCCCGTTGTTGTCAATGAAGGTGCCAGGCCCATCGTTTATCCGAGTTGCCCGCCGTCATCGGCCTTCCTCAAGACATCCCACCAAGGTCGTCCATCACTTACACCATGGATTGGAGCAAAGCTATCATTCGTACATGCATTTCACATCAACTTACATCATTCCCTGTATACATGCCCACTCATACGCTAATATACATCTGAAATATTGTACACAGCTTTTCTACTTTACTCCTTCTTGCTGCCCGTGATCTCAGCCTCGATAGCCGTGGCAGCTTGCTTGGCTCCCGCCAACTGCTCCTCGATGCTCGCTAGCTTGACGCCGTGCGTTGACTCGGCCGCAGTCTCGACGGGAGTTGTCTTGACAAAGGACTCAATGGTTGTCGCCTCCTCCTTGAGACCTGCCAATTGCTGCTCAATGTCTGCCAACCTCGCGCCGCGTGTTGACTCGACCTTGGGCTCAGCAGGAGTCTTGACAGCAGATTCGATCGCCGTCGCCTCCACCTTGAGACTCGCTAGCTGCTTCTCAATGCTTTCCAGTCTGGCGCCGTGCGTCGACTCAGCCTCCTTGGGGCTTCCCAGGGCAGCCTCGCCCATCATGTCGACCATGTCCTCCTCAGAAACCTGAATGTCCTCCTCGTAGAACTGCTCGCGCAGAATCTTCTGCTCCTCCTCGCTGAATCCCTCAACGTTGTGCTGCATCCGGCCCATGACGGACTTGCGCTCAGCAATAGCCGCCTTGTTCTCACGTTGCATGTATTGGACGATATCATGAGGGTTGTGCCACGGGACACTGCCCCTCTTGGCGTCCTCGACACGTCGCTGCTGTCCCCTCTGGCCGGCTCGGCCCAGAACACCACCAACAACAGCCATGGCTCGCAGACTATGCACTGTTAGTGTCATCGGATGGCGGGATTGAAAGAAACATTACCTGTCGTCGTTGGCGGGAATGGTATAAGTCACCCATGAGGGATCCGCGTTGGTGTCGATAACACCAATCGTGGGGATGCTCTTTAGACCACACTCGTAAAGAAGCGTGTAGTTCTCCAGGGGGTTCAAGCAGACAACCAGATCTGGCATCAGCGGGCGAGCCGAACCTCTGTATTTCTCAAAGCCGTCAAGCTCCTGGTCCTTCTCGTCCACAACCTTGGTTCCGGCCATCTTCAGAATCACATCTCGGTTCGTGATGGCTCCGGGCGTCCACTTGGTAAACAGGTGGCAAGCACCAGCCATCTCGGCAGCCTTGGTGACAATCTCCATCTGTCCCTTGCGGGTGCCCACAAAGAGGATCAGGCCGCCTCGGTACGCAACCTCATCCACCACACGAGCCGCTCGACGAAGATGCGCCGCAGTCGTCTCTAGGGAGATAATGTGAATGCCCTGACGCACGCCGTAGATGTATCGCGAGTTGGCGGGGTTCCAAAGAGAAGTGCTGTGACCCATGTGCGTTTGCGAGGCCATCAGCAGCTCCAGAGTAATATCCTCAGGTCCGGGAGGATTGTTGACCAGCTCAGACGGGATGTATCGCTTCTCAACCCTCGATCCCAGGCTCCGCGTGTTGGCCTGTATACGTTTGAAATCGGCGTACTGCTGAGCCGGCGGGGCGGGTGTCGCTGAGTTCGAGTTCTTGTGGGGTGTCGTCCAAACGGCGCCCTTGTGCTCATGCGCAGAGTCGGTTCCGAGAGACATGATGCCATCCTGCACAAGCCTCTGCTTCTTTCGTGCGGCCGAGACAAGCTTGGGAGGTCCGGTGGCAGACTGGGGGATCTTCCAGGTCTGGTCCGTCTGAGTCTCGGTCGTAACTTCGGTCGACAACTGCCGCAGGACGGACCTCGAGATGGGAGAAGCCAATGTGCGGCGGCCTAGAGCATGTCAGATGGTTAATTGAGGTCCGTAGAGGCCAATTGGCTCACCCTGCCGCACGGCGGCGTTTCTCAGGATCATGGCGACGGATTAGAGGTTACTCGGTAGTCGTGATGGTCGTTCGACGCCAGCCAAAATTTGGCCATGGCTTAAGGTCCGGCGTGCGAGATTTTCCGAGCCCGCACTCCAAGCACATCCCTGCTCACAGCTCAGAACCACCACCTCGGTAAGAATTGGACGTTACAGCATCGTCCAATGAATGGAGACATTAAAGTAATCTACAAAGGGAATGATCTGGATTAGACTTGCAAGGGTAATCTCTACTAAATATCTACAGTCTTCAGCCCCCATCTTCATCATGTCGTTAGGAGAGTGCGTTGCACCGGATCTCTTTACCGGCTGGTGAGCCTAGAGATGGTAAAGACGCCCACGATAGCAACGGCCAACATGGCAATAGCACCTGGCAAAAGCAGCTCGTTGGGCACGCCAGCAATGACCTGTTCCTGGATAGGTGGCGCCGGAGCCGTCCGGGCCCTCCGTGGTCTCCGCACGGTAGATCCAGCCTCATCCTCCTCATCCTCATCCTCATCCTCCTCGTCCTCTTCCTCATCAGGCCACCACTTGCGACGTTCTCGAAGGCCGGCACCAGTGGAAATCGAAGGTGTGGGCACCTCAGGCTCCGAAACTGGGGGCTTCTCAGGGTCATGAACGAAGAGGTCAACCTTGTCTCGGTGGGCTTGGCGAGTGAGAAGGACCGCCTCAAGCAGATCGTTGTCAGTAGTGATGGAAATGGAATCTCCGTCGTCGTCGATAAAGCTGAGCGCAAAGCCCGGACCGGTAATCTTGCCCTCGTCCACAGGAGGGACACCACCGATGCCGTCCGCCTCGGCGCCTAGCTTTGCAGCCACGGCCGCAACAAAGGCATCCATGCCTTCCGTAGCGATGACCTTGACACGGTGCACCCGGCCAGAGGGAGCCTTGAACTTGAAGGGGAATGGGCGCTCCTCAGGGAGTCGAGACTCGGTACCGTCATGCAGAAGCGAGCGAGGAGGCGACTCGAGACCAATGTGAGATGCCGAGTCTCCTGGGGCGAGGCTATCGCCGATGCGATCCCGGGCTACGTCCGGCGAAGCAAGGCGCGAGCCCAGATTTGTGTGCTGAAGGCTTGCGCTACCCTCTCCGGACATCATAGATTCGGTCTCAGCGTCGAGCGAAAGCCAAAACTTGTTCCACGCAGGCCCCTCATCGTTGGTATTCGACATGGCATTGATCTGGTCCAGAGTGGCGTAGGTGAGCTTGAGAACATCGACCATACCGACAATCTCGCCTCCATCGTTCATGACTGGCAAGTTCAAGTAGTGGCCATCTATGAAACCGTCAGTTTATGCTCCATACCCCTGTTTGAGCGACTTACCGTGCATCTTCCGCAGCGCCGCCTGGAGGGTCATGTCCATTGGGGCAAAATCGGGGTGAGGAGTCATGACACGCACAACACTGCAATTGGCCGGGTCCAGGCCAGGCGCGATAACTCGAAGCACGACATCCTTGCTGGTGAAGATGCCGGTAATAGCACCCTGATCTTGGACCAGCACGGCGGTGGTGCGGTTCTCCTTCATGAGCTGAGCAGCTTCCTTGACCGAGGTTCGCACGCTGACGGTGGTGGGGGGGACGCCGTTGAGAACCGTCTCCAGAGTAGGCCCGGACATCTTGCTGCGCAGAGCCTCAACGTATTGGATAATCTGCTGGGGTTGAGTAGAACCCAGCTCAGACTGAACACCCTCAAGGGCGTCGTAGAGCTTTCGCGAGGACGAGTAAGCGCGCTCAAGCTTCTCCATGGCATCGTAGAAGCACTTGGTGATGTCCAGCACACCCGAAATGTCCTGGTTCTCGTCCATAACTGGCAGATGTCGGAAACCCTTGCGAACCATGAGGTCCAGGGCATCGGTGGCGCTAGTGTCGGTTCGAGCGCACAAAGGGTTCTTGGTCATGATCTCAGCGATGGTGATGGCCGAGGCCTTTGCACCAGCTCCCACAACACGGAAGGCAAGATCCTTGGCAGTAAAGATACCGGCAATTCGGTCGTCATCGTCGGTGACCAAAACGCAGTCCTCTCGCTTGGCGGCCATCAACTGAGCGGCCTCAGATACAGTGGTCGCGGGCTTGATCTGGAGGGCGGGGCTGGGCTTGAGTGCGAGGACGGTTCCCGGGGGAGCTTTTCGGGTGTGTCGAGCTCGGCTCGTGAGGTGCTTCTTCTTGGATAGATCATTTTCGAGCTTTTTTCGGATCGCCTGTACCGGAGGTTAGAGATCGGTGGTGCAGGTGCAAGTTACGGTGAAGTGAGGTGTATTTGGCTCGGGCAACCCTCGAGCTCGTGGGCAGCGGGAGCGCTCCAAAGACGGGCTCGAAAGTGGGATCGTGCCATTGAATATGCCATCACAGAGAATTCTAGCAAAGAGGTATATATGGTGACGCACCTCATCACGCTTGGACTGCTTCTGGCGACTCGCACTGAGGGAAGAGCTTGTCTCGGCCTGAGCAGTTTCGAGGACGGGACGAGGAATGCTGGAACCGCCGGGGCTGTTGCCGAAAGGCGCGGATCCGCGGCCCTGGTTGCGGGTGGGAGTGCCTCTGTATGTGTTTCCCGACATGGCGACGGGTGAGTCGAGGGTGGTCAACAAGGAGTCGGGCTCGTTGTCACGGCCGGGAGTGGCTCGATGCGGAGGGGTCGGCGGGCGGCACACGAAGGGGCACCTAACGATGTATACGGATATCTCTCTGCCAGGCGGAGGCGGCAGTCGAGAAAGAGAAAATTATAAAGGCGCCTGGCCAATCGCAGCACCAGAGATATTGTGCGGGCGGGCGTGAAATGGGGTGACCCTCGGGTTGGAAATGTCAAGACTGGATGGATAACCTAGAACCTGGTAGGCCCAGTTCACCGACCCCTGGTCTTGGTTGTCCGGTGAGCTTTATTGACTTTGGCTGATCATCGGCCAAGCACGTGCCCGCACCATTCGCTCCTCAGGTGTCACCGGCAAGTATAGGGCACTACAGGAAACATCACTACAGACAGTTGTTTTCTTGTTCGTCACTCTCTTCCATTAAAAAGTTTTTGATGCTGGTGCAGCTTATCCCGCATATCGTTTCTTGTGGGTCAGCCCTTGTCACTCTCGTCCTGCAAGCCCATTCGTCATTCATCCCATTGCGTCTTATAAGAGTCGACGCAATATAGCACGGGCCCTGGTTTGCATGAATCTTGGCTTGACATGATGGACCCTACCCGATGAACTACAGGTCTGTTCAGACGGTAATAGTAGAGATCCCATAACATGCGGGCAGTCTAGCTGTGCATATCAGCCAGCGAAGAGTTCATGCGATCAGGGCTAGACTTACCCAGGCTCGGCACATGGCTAGGAAGAGTTCGCGTGGGCTGTTGGGTACTTCCATCTTCTCGGCAATGCCTTTCCGAGCATGGGCTCCCATCTAGATCGTTTACTATGTCGGTTGTGTTGCGAACTTGCCGATCTCTTGAGCAATGCTGAGACAGATAGGTGCGGTTAGACGGCACTATTGTTATACACCGTGCGGGCCATCACAACATCAAAGATCAGAAGCCATTCCCTCGGGTCCTGATGGTGACTTTCTTTTATTTGTTCAACCCCCAATATTGCCTCATCCCGCAAAGTCTCTTATGCGAACTTCTAAGTAGTATTTTCAGAGTATTTCTTGTCCGCCTGGGTAACGAGAATGTCAGAAGCATCCATGCGGAACCTCTCATTCTGACATAAGCCAACCGCAATACTACAACATCAAAGCTTCGATAACAACCGATCACAGGCAGATGTCTTGAAGAGGCAAAAACTTCCAAAGATAATTTTGTCAGCTCCTTCCCGTATTACAAATGCACAGCAGCAAGAAAAGACGCCTTCGTGACAATGAGGCAGTTGTTCGGGGTTGTTAGAGAATTAAAGACGCCTCGCTCCCGGGTGGACTCGTTGCTGCCTAGGATTGCCGAGTATTGATATCGAGCTGTGTGAGGCTCAGCGAGATGAGGAATGTTACCGAGACAGACACACACCGTGAGCCCCCAAGCCACCTCCTATCATCTAAACCGGACGCCCGAGAATACTCAATAACAACAACCGAAAGCAAACCCGAGAGCGTGTGTGCCTTGATTCAACAGATACAATAAACGGCGTGTTTGTAAATCTATAGCGTAGCGAATACCTTGAGACATGGGTGTCAAGATGGATCCATCCGATGTGAGAATGCCGTAAAGGACGTCCTCGGCCTTCTACCGCTGATTCATGCTTTCATCATCCACCAAAACCAGGAAAGAGTGCTACGCAGTGATTAAAAACTGCATACGAGTCTAGATATAGATATCTTCTCAGTCAATCATGTGACTATCAACGGCATCGCCGGCATCAACCGAAATACGGCTCGGCAATGGCTGTTACATGATATCCACAAACTCATTGCCGAATCCCCACGCTACCTGAAGAGAGGAGCAAAGTTTCTCAGGCAGTAGCGGAAGCTCGGGAAGGGGAAAAGATGACGAAAGCTAAGTTTGGTGTCAAGGGTTTGTGTATCAAGGGTTTCCGAGCTGTCGTCGAATTAGAGCTTTATCCACATACCAAGTAGGGGCGGTGTGTAGAAACGAAAGTAAACAAAACTCAGATTGCATCTCGGAGAGTAAATACAATCTACAGCCGACAGCTCTTGAGGATGATGTAAGATACATTTCACAAGAATACATAGAACACGTGCGAGAACGTGTGGCACATATCCGTTTTGTATACATCGGTGGGCGATTATCTTCAACACCTAGCAACACTCTTTGTCCATTAGCGTCTAGCCAACTCGGGTGAGAACAAGACGTCAGGTCTCAGCTACCAAGGCGCATCGCCAAGAGATGGAAACCCAGACAACGAGTTCAGGCGGGCAGTACCCGTCCAACGTGGCAGACGAAAAGCGATATGGAATGCAGGCGGCAGGCCTCTGGGGAGCAACATCCTTGTCCACCATGCGAGATTGCCTGGCATGCAACAAGAGGGGCACCCGCAGCTGAGACACCCTGACTAGGTAGCGATGACGAGCCTGAAACAAGTCGTCACGATATCCACGGATGAGAGGGATGCAAGGATCAGTGGATGCCTCTTGCGAGCGGCACTGGAATGTCAGTTTCTCACAGGGCAGGGCAGGGCATCTTCAGCAAGCGCTGTGTCAGGGGGACGGCGCTTGGGTGAGCGGTCGAGCGGGCCATTATGGCTGCCGCGAACGAGAAGCGTCTGGGGTTTCAAGATGCCCAGCTGAGCTTTGGTAGATGCCATAGGATAAGTGATTGTGATGAGGGTTCCATTCACTTTTAGCGCAGTAAAGAGATCCCTGCTTCCCGTGCCCGTTAGTTAGGGACTGAATAGCACCCACATCGGACCTCGGTGTTGAGCGCCACGTACGCGCTTGGGAGCTTCCCGCCCGTCGTCAAAGCTCGAGTCTTTGTGCGATGAAGCAAACTGCTTGGTACTCCCGTTGATGCAGATAAATTGAGTGCTATACTCCGTGCTGTGCATCTAGATGTTCTCCTCAAGTTTATACAGGGAAGGGCTCCAGTCCTGATCCCCATTACAGGGATCCTCAGCTGCACAAATCCACTACAGCACAAGTTGGACAAGGCTCCTGATTGGTCACTCCTGTCTCACAGCTTCCATGTTGGGCTACCAATGGATCCCTGCTGACAGTAGGTCGTCCGATGGACTTGTTACCGTGGAAACCGTCAAAACATTCAACATGGTCTCTTATCCCTCCCAGAGCTTCCTGGCCTACTACTCTGGCCTACGAACCCACTCTTGCTCTCCATCTCCATCTCTAGCATCACAGCTACCATCAAGGGAATATCCCATCTCATCTTGAGCAAGAGCAAAGAGATCCATCTACAAACAATCCATCACCTGAAAACGGTGTTGCAACGCAATTCATCGATATACAAGTCGACCGAGGCTATTCACTCGACCGAGCACGACCAAACGCTTTCCCAAGCTCGGCATTCATTGCTTGCTTGCGTGAAGTAAAGTAAGTCGCAGAGGGAACTGAAAAGGGGTCATCTAACAATATCCAGCTTCGAACCTCCAGGTTCCCAACGGACACGTTCCGACCAACGAGATCTTTGATCTGAATCCATTCCTTACGACAATATGCGGTCCGATCACTCGGCGTGTCACGCCCAGATAAGGCAGCACCGTCGCCAGAACTCAACGCCCAGCGGCTTCGAAGGCGCCAACGTCCCAAACAGACTCCCGCGAAACGTTCGACAAGCAGCCCAAGGCCACCGACGGGGCCTCAGCCTCGACATCCGAGGACATCACAACATGGCATCGCCGGCAACACGGCAAGCCTACGTGAGTACAAATACTAACAATGCAGGACTAGTGAACTATACTCAAGAACAGTTCCGAGCCCGCGCCGGCTCCCATCAGAACCCCTACACAAACCTGACAGCAGCAGCAAATGCAAGTGAAAGTTACCTCACCTCGCAGCAGGCCCAGTCGTTTGAAGCGTTTGACCCCAGCTCCATGTCCTTCCAGTCCTATAACCCAGAACTCGATGCGCTACTGGGCAGGGGCCAAGCGGCCTACGCCGACAACATGTCAGCAGGTAAGGGTTTTGATGTCTTTGACAATAGCAGTGCCTTTTCCACTCCCACCTTTGCCAACTTTGCCGAAAGCCCCTCAGCCCCAGGCTGGGTCTCGGAGGGAGATACCTCGAGCACGCGGAGGAACTCGAGGCGCATGAGCAATGACCTCATGGACCGCGCCGACAGGTTCGACCTGAACGTAGACGGCCTCCCGCGGCCCATGACTCCCCCGAACCAGAACCTACAGAGTCAGTCTCTCGGCTGGGCGATGCCACTGCGCAACGAGGCTGACATGGAGGAAGGCTACCTCCCCCCGACACCGATCGAAACCCCCCAGGACCCGACCGTCAAGGACGAGCCCCGCCCCAACCGCTTCGCCAACGGCTATGATGAGTCGATGGAGGAGACGGTCAAGCCCGTGAGGAACCGAGGAGGAAACCCCAGAGCCCAGAACATCTTCCAGGACATGAGACAACAGTCTGAGCAGACTCCGTCTCGTTCGGCACAGCCGAACCCCATGTCCGGGGCTGATTCCTTCTCGATTCCTCTCAACTCGCGCGACCTGATGAGCATGAGCAACTTCAATGACGAGTTCTTGAAGATTGAGGCTTCGTTCGATAGGGATGCGCCCAACGGCCTCCCCGTGGATCAGCAGTTTGCCCAGCGAACCACCCCCAACACTCCCCAGACGACACACTTTATGCCATTTGACAACACGTCTCTTGACAACAAGCCTGACTTGCGACCCTATCCTCTCAACGCTCACACTCTCTCCGCCATCCCCATGCAGACGCCATCCCACCGCCAATCCCCTCATCATCGCCGAACAGACTCCGTGGCAAGCCAAGCAAGCGCTGCCAGCATCGCCAGTATCAACATTGAGGATACCAAGACGGAGACGGGAGTCAGCCAAGAAGAAATCAGCCAACACATCAGCGGCCCCGACGCCAAGAATGGCCGATGGTACTGTCTGTTTGAGGGATGCGGCAAGGACTTTGGTCGCAAGGAGAACATCAAGTCTCACGTCCAGACTCATCTCAACGATCGCCAATACCAGTGCCCGACCTGCAAGAAGTGCTTCGTTCGCCAGCACGATCTCAAGCGGCACGCCAAGATTCACACGGGCATCAAGCCCTACCCTTGCGAGTGCGGCAACACCTTTGCTCGCCACGACGCCCTGACTCGACATCGCCAACGAGGCATGTGCATTGGTGCCTTTGATGGCATCGTGCGAAAGAGCGCCAAGCGAGGCAGGCCCCCCAAGAACCGCCGCCCCGATATGGAGGCCCGTATCGAGAAGTCGACCCGAACTCGCAAGAAGAACATGTCCATCAGCTCAACATCATCGTTCTCGGCGTACTCTGACAGCTCCGTTGTCAACTCGCCCGAGAACGACGACCTGGACATGCTTGACGACGCCATGATGGACATTGGGATGGGCTCGCAAACTCAGACCCTTGCTCACATGTCGTCTGCTTCCATGTCCTCAGCCCCTATGTCCTCCCTCCCCACCGCGACTATGAACTTGAACGACTATGCCTCTTCTCCCTCGGCCGTCAGCGCACACTCTTACGTCTCCCCTGAGGCCCTGATGGAAAACACCCCGAACAACTACGTCTCCCCTGGAGAAGTCATGGAGAGCACCCCAGCGAACGGGGGATCTCCTGCCAAGAGCAACGCAAGCCGATCCAACACCCCCCCTGCACTGTCGCAGTCCTCATCACCGCCACTGCAGTCGCAGGGCTTCTTTGATGTCGACAACACTCTCAACACGGATGACCTGTCCTCACTCTCCGGAACCAGCAACCTGATGACATCGGCTGCCATGGCTGACACCCTTCCCCTAGTCATGAGCGAGCAAGACCATGATGCGCTCCTTCAGTTCTCCAACGACGACAACGATTGCGTGTCGCTATACCGCGACCCGGAGATGCTGATGATGAGCAAGCTTGAGGAAGACCTTGACAACAACGACTTGTTTATGAACAGTGGCGATGACTTCTTTGGCACTTCATAACCCGTCTTGTCATGTGTGTTTTCTCTTCTTCTCAAGCTAATTAGCCTTGTACTTTTCACATTTTATCTACACCATGTGTTGACGACGCTCATGTACTGGTCTGGTCATCATATCTGGGGTTCATCATGGGAGAACATAAAAACGGAGTTTCTGGACATGGCCTACGTGCCTCTTGTACACTAGGAGGAGTAATCTTAACGGAGGAGGAGGAGGAGCAGGGGAAGGAATATGATATAGAAATGGGAGGACGGATGGAGTTTAATTGGATGTCATGGGAATCATTGGGTTTCAAAGGGAAAATATGGTCTCGACACGGCCGAGAATGGAGTTGATTGGAGAATGCTCTTGGGTAAATGGCATTTGAATGGAACATTTTTGACGACAATGATTTGATTTGAACAAGTGAAGACTTGGTTATAGTTCAAGAGACGCGTCATTCTGATATTCATCTTTTGTAACTGTATATGTGAATGTGAACATGAATGTGAATATTGCGATAATTCTGAGCCATTATTAACTATCAACATGCAAACAACTCACAACCTATCCTCCTTTAATTAAAACGGGCATTTGTTTGTCTGTTTGCTCTCATGCAATATGTGTTGCCGCTCATCAAGCTGACTAGTAACCTATACTTCTCCACAACGAGGCAGCTTTGAAAGCCTCTCTCCACAACAACTACCACGCATAGAACATCTTTCACAGCCCATCTTTAGCTTCCTTTCCCGATTGGCATGGCAGAGCTCTAAGAAACGCACACCATGCTGACTCCTACCGTCGCCAACAAAATCGGCTTCTTTTACGCCGCTGGTAACACCCCAGCAACCAGCCTGACGAGATGTGTGCCCCAAGGCCAAGATGCCACCATCCTATCCTTAGGCTGCGGTGACTTGCGCAATATCTTGTATACTGCATACACCGAGAAAGGACTTCGTGAGTATTATTCGAGATTCATGATATTCTAGTCGTGCTGATGGAACCTAGCGTCGAGAAAACTCGACTTTACCTGCTGTGATTACGATGACAAGATCGTCGGTGAGTTGGCTACCCTGTATCATGACACATGGCAGCCTCTGACAACACATAGCTCGCAATGTCTTTCTTCTCTCCTTTCTCCTTGACGGAGATTGTAAATTGAGCAGTGACAAGCTATGGGATGTTTATTATCATCTCTTCGTGGATAGTGAGACGGCTGCTGCTGTGCTCCAGCAAGCCACCAAGTTGGTCTCCATGTCCAAAAATCTCGAGGACTGGAACAAGAACATCTACGGCAGAGCCATCAAGTTTTGCGATGCCGACACCCTTAGGGATGCCCGCCACGTATGGATCGTCATCAAAGATGCTGCAGAGAAGTGCCAGGCCGGCACCTACTGGAAGGCGTTTGAGGAGAACGTCCAGCCCTCTCGGGACTGCCGCGATGCGATGCTTGGTGAGGAGGGCATAAACATCACCGCCATGCGTTCCGCTGCTCCCCTCTCTATTCAGGCGGGGCCCAAACTGTGGGAGATGTCTCAGCAGTATTGGAAGGACGGCACTGTGACGCCCAAAGGAGCTGATGAGAATACTCCGAACCCGCTGCTTGCCTCGCTCCTTTCAGAGGACCAGCTCTTGCATTACGGGACTGACCCAATTCTGGGCTTCCACCTAGCTACGGGCTATGCTCCTCTCGCCGACTCATCGCCGCTAAAGCCTCAAAACCCCATCGAGGGGTTCCATGCTACGGCTGCTGCCCGAACCCAGTTCAACGAGTGGATCGCCGCGTTCAAGTCTGACTTTAGGAAGAACGTTGTTATTCGCTTTGCTATTTCGGATGCTCTGAGTCTCTGTCACAGCTTGCAGACTGCAGCCGCAACAGGAAAGTCGGCCAACCTCTACCGACGAGTCTGGGACGCCCGCCCGTTGATTTTGGATGTTAAGGAATATGGCAAGGCAGGCTCTGGACCCAAGACTTTCGATATGATCGACACCTCAAACCTGAGTGACCACATTGGTGCCCTGAATCTTCTCATCGCAGCGGGCCCTCTGCTAAATGATGAACCGTGGGCGTCCCTGTTCACCGAGTTGTTGATCAAGCGACAAGGCACTCTTCAAAATGCCTTTGAGCAGCTCATCTGCGGACACGCACCTACCATCTCGCTTCTGCTTGGCTTCAGCCCGGTTCAGTACTGGACCAACGCTAAGGCCGAATCGCACGTCGACGAGCTATTCCTGGGTCTCATGAACAAGGGGGCTCAGAGGGATACCCAGGTCCGAAGTCGACTTACCTGGAAGCGTGATACTCAGTTCTCTGGCCAGGTGCGTCATGGCAAGCTACACATCGAAGCGAAGCAGCTTGTCAAGCTCCTGTCACCTCTTTACGACTACATGTTTGAGGCCGAGAACATCTCCAAGGCTCTGGAGAACGCTCAGAGTCGGATCGGTACTTACACGCACTTTATCCGTACAAGCTTTGCTGCCTTTATCAAGGTTGTGATGAACCGAGTTGCTACGGATTGGCCGACCATGTGTTCAACTTTGGTCGACACGATTGCTCAGGATCACCGATTCTTCCTGGCCAGCAACGGCATGCAGGACCTGTGCCTTCAGCTTCATCTTCACGGAGTCAACACTGAGCCCTGGCTGCTACAGGAAAACAGGAAGCTGCCAGAGAACGGAACATTCAATCTTTGGAAGTCTCTTCCCCCAGCGGTCGCCGTCACCGTGGTCGTTCCGAGAAGCCAAATTGCTCGGCTATATAAGCACGACAACGAACAGTTCAGACTCGCGTCGCCGCCACTTGTCGGATCAGTTAGGTCGAGTCACGATGCGACAGAGGCATGGCAGAACATCTTTGGAGACATCCAGATTGTGTTTGGAAACCTCAAGACGTCTAAGCTGCCCAACGAGGATGACTTCCAGGTCACTGTCGAAGCAGACAAGGATGGCTGGGCAGGCGACTCCCCTTTGATCGCATCCTTCTACGTACCCACATCGACTTTGCAGAATGAGCCCAGCACGGCCTTGGCTGGCGTCTGTGTCCCACCGACCGGCCAGAACTCCGTGATCTTTGGACCAATTCTCGGCATGGAGATGACTGTCTTTGAGACGCAGCTGGATGACAGATCTCAAGTCTTTGTGACCAAGTACCTGCCTGGACAAACAGGTTACCCATTGATTTGCGGTGCCCTCAAGCCTCTTGACAAGGAAACAAACCCGGGCCAGAATGACAAGACGACGAAGCTCATTGTTGATGTTGCACCTTCCGAGTCCAAGATCACCACTATCACTGGCCACTTGGACATCACATCGACCAAGGGTAAGACGCTCCTAAAGGAAAAGGCTCCTATTGAGCTGCGACAGGAGAACCCTTTCGTCATCGACATCGTCTTTGGGAAGAACAAGCTGGTGTGCCCTGTGAAATTCCCAGTGCCCGTAACCAAGACGGGTATCAGGTCACGCGTGGCTCGAACCACGGGCTACATCGAAGTGATTGCACCGCTGGCTGAGCCTGCGGTATCTGAAGAGCTCTTCAATCTCGTCTATCCTGTGGAAATATCTTCCTCTGGTGTCCCGGCTACCCTCAACACACCGCATTTCAACCTCGACAATCTCCCAATCATTGATTTGCGGAACAATGAGAAGACACGTTGGATGACCACGCTCACCTCTCTGCAATTCTCGACCCGAGAGAAGCATCTGCGTGAGGTTAGAGACGACAGCGGAATCTCAGACAACCCAGTTGTCAACTTGAAGGAATCACTCTTTACCATGTTCATGCTTGCCTCGGGTCTTCAGGGAGGCCAGACAGGTCTGTTTGCCATCACCCACCCCGATCGAGGAGGTATTCACATGCTGGTCTTTGCATCCGCCATCAGACTCGATGGAGACGCTGCTTCGGTCGTTCTTGATGCTGCCATCATCCCCTTCACCATGGACCTCGTCGAGTCCGGTAAGATGGAAGCCTTTCTCTTGATTCTTCGAACGCTCGAGTGTGCTTCAATCACTGTGAACGACGCCGAGCTGGATCTTTGGAAGAAAGTTCTCCCGTCGTTCGTAGAGCGGTGCCGAACCTGGCCTCACGGCCGCAAGTGCGAGTATAAGAGAAAGGGGGCCACCATCCCGTTGAGTCTGAAGGACGGCGAGCAAGTCATCTGCTCGTGCGGCAATGGCCGTCTCCCCAAGGACTTCATGTCACTCCCCGAGTGGGACAGTGCAGCTCCCAATGCTGTCCGTGTTGCAATCAGCCCGACATATGCGGTCCCTTTCGTTGAAGAGGTCATTGACGCTTCCGAAATGCCCAGCATGGAACAGGTGACCTCGCCAAAGGAGCGATGCAGAAACTGCGGAAAGCCAGAGAGTGATAGCGTGACGCTGAAGAAGTGTATGCGCTGCCAGAAGGTCAAGTATTGTTCAGGAGAGTGTCAGAAGAAGGACTGGAAGAAGCACCGTGGAGAGTGTGATGAGTCTTAGGAGTTGTGGAGGTTGTGAAATGGTGCTGAAGCAACGAGGGAGGGGTGTTCATGATGAGATGTGATGTGAAAAGCATGGAGTATGGGAGCGATATTGTGTCGAGATGATAGGGCAAAGTGTGAATAAGTAGTTGGTGTATTGACACGAGTTGTGGTCTTGATGATCTATCCTCCCTTACGGTACTTACCTAGACTCCATTTCCACGTCCTTTCCCTTTGAGTTTAACATCCGCCACGTCTGCTGCAACCTGGAAAGCTTGGTTTTCTACGTATATAAGCTCTGCGTCTCGAATTTTGGGCCCTCTGTTTTTCTTCTCTTTCAATCTGATCTGATCTGAGCGGGCAGTTCGTCCACTTCATTTGTACACGAAAAAGTCGCGCCAATGATGAACCCATAGAATGAAGCTATCCAGCAGGATGGCACCAATGTCCCCAAAGCTGCCTGCTCTTATGATGGGTACTGAGGTCCAGAATACTTTTATGCCGTGTTGTCGTTGTTTTTAATGCTTGAATAGCTAGTTAACTTGCGATAAATGCACATACAGATGAAGAGGAGCCTTGAACCCCCATCTATGTTCACAGGTGCAATGCTTATACACGCTCGGTGAGCCCAGTGCATGTAAAATGCTCTTGGATGATTGGCCCCTCACCGAGCCCGTACCCCTCGGTGCCCTCACCTTACACCGCCTTCACCCTCTGGAGGGGCAGAAAAAATGTCCCAGCCTAGCACGCACAGGCAATAGCACAGCTGCTCGCTCCAGCTTGTGGGATTACGAAATCGCAAACCTCCCACTATCTCGACCTCTCCCCCCCGACCTCGTACTTCTCGACATAGTATCCGCGTGCATCGAGCGCCCCGATCTCAACTATGTCGGCTGCCCAGCTTCTCAACCCCAAGGCCGAGTCCCGAGTGCGTTCCTGTTATACCCCCCCGCAGACAAGTGGCCTCGCCGCCTGCTAACCCCGTTGTCGCAGAGGAGGGGCGAAGCTCTCAAGGTCAACATCAGTGCCGGTGAAGGTCTTCAAGATGTCCTCAAGTCTAACCTGGGCCCCCGAGGCACCATCAAGATGTGAGCGCCACTCGTGTCACTTTTTCTTCGCTCTGGCTGACCCCTTTGTAGGCTTGTCGACGGTGCGGGACAGGTACCGTTGCCTATCCAAATGCCCCTCTAAAACGGCCCCTTTACTCACCGATAACTACAGATCAAGCTGACCAAGGATGGCAACGTTCTTCTCCGAGAGATGCAAATACAAAATCCCACCGCCGTCATGATTGCCCGAGCAGCGACTGCGCAGGACGACATTTGCGGTGACGGAACCACCTCGGTCGTCATGTTGGTGGGCGAGCTCCTGAAGCAGGCAGACCGATACATCTCTGAGGGACTGCACCCTCGTATTATCACCGATGGTTTCGAGGTTGCCAAGATCGAGGCCTTGAAGGTGAGTCCTGCGATTTTACCCTCAAGACTGTAGCTTAACGTCGCAGTTCCTCGATTCCTTCAAGCTCCCTAAGGAGGTTGACCGAGAACTCCTCATCAGCGTCGCGCGAACATCGCTCGCCACCAAGCTCAACGCCACCCTGGCCGGCAAGCTCACTCCCGATATCGTCGATGCCGTCCTCGCCATCTACCAGGAGGGCGCGAAGCCCGATCTGCACATGGTTGAGATTATGAAGATGCAGCACCGAACAGCCTCCGACACCCGGCTGATCCGTGGATTGGCCCTCGACCACGGTGCCCGACACCCCGATATGCCGAAGCGACTCGAGAACTGCTACATCCTGACCCTTAACGTCAGCCTGGAGTACGAGAAGTCTGAGATTAACTCTGGATTCTTCTATTCGAGCGCCGAGCAGCGCGACAAGCTTGTCGAGAGCGAGCGCCGATTCGTCGATGCCAAGCTGAAGAAGATTGTCGAGCTCAAGCAGGAGCTGTGCGGTACCGACGGCTCAAAGAACTTTGTCGTTATCAACCAGAAGGGCATTGACCCCCTGTCCCTCGACGTCCTCGCCAAGAACAACATTCTTGCTCTCCGACGAGCCAAGCGAAGGAACATGGAGCGTCTTCAGCTTGTGTGCGGTGGTGTTGCTCAGAACAGCGTTGACGACCTATCTGAGGATGTTCTGGGCTGGGCCGGTCTCGTCTACGAGCAGACCCTTGGAGAAGAGAAGTACACCTTTGTCGAGGAGGTCAAGGATCCCAAGTCTGTGACCCTCATGATCAAGGGACCCAACCAGCACACCATCGCCCAGGTGACAGACGCCGTGAGAGATGGTCTGCGAAGTGTTTACAACATGATTGTCGACAAGTCGGTTGTCCCCGGAGCTGGTGCCTTCCAGGTCGCCTGCGCTGCCCACCTGAAGAGCGATGCCTTTACCAGGTCAGTCAAGGGTAAGGCCAAGTGGGGAGTCGAGGCTTTCGCCGATGCTCTCCTTATTATTCCCAAGACCCTGGCTGCCAACGCCGGTCTTGACATTCAGGATGCTCGTAAGTGCTTGTCTTTTATTGGAACATGAACAGTGGTTAATGGTATTATAGTTGCGGATATGCAGGACGAGCACGCTGACGGCGCCGTCGTTGGCCTGGACCTTGAGACCGGAGAGCCTATGGACCCCGAGCTGGCTGGCATCTTTGACTCTTACCGAGTCCTCCGAAACTGTATTGCCTCTAGCTCGAGTATCGCATCCAACCTCCTTCTGTGCGACGAGTTGTTGAAGGCTCGACAGATGGGCAGAGCAGGCGGACCGGGTCCTGGCATGGATGGACCTAACGATCACATGTAGGAGATACCACGTTAAAAAGAGGCTAGACAAAAGGCTCTGGGGCGTAATTGACATGATTACGACTTGCGTCCTTAATATTTCAACTGCTGTGATACAATATCTCCCTTGCAAGAGTGCATGTATGTCTGTTATCAGGGGTTGTATGTACACCACGCTAAGCCCCGCATTCAACGTCAACTCCAAGAAAAAAAAATCTTGACCCCGCCATCACAGCCCAGCAACAACCCAATATCACAACCATACCATGGCTTCATACGATTCCGATTCCTCAGACGGCGGCGAGTTTGAGGAGACAAACGTCCTTCTGGGATATGCCTCCAAGGACGCCGAGGAAGACACCATCAGCAAACTCGGCGGTCATCCTGTACGTACTTGGGCGTCGTGTAATAGATGTGTATACCCTTCGCCAGGCTAACTGGTAGCTAGGAATGGCTAGATCCCGAGAGCGCTCCCAGCGCAGCTTATGCACGATGCAAGGTCTGCAAGGACCTCATGGCCCTGATCCTTCAGCTTAACGGCGAACTACCTGAGCGATTCCCCGAGCACGAGCGACGTCTTTATGTCTTTGCCTGTCGTCGAGAGACATGTCGGCGCAAGGAGGGCAGCATTCGCGCCTTGCGTGGTGTGAGAGTATGGAAGGAGGACGCACCCAAGCAAGAGCCCAAAGAGGAGAAGAAGGAAGAGACAAAGGAGCCGGAGGAAAAGGGTCCTGGTCTGGGAGAGACGCTGTTTGGAGCCAAGGGTCTTGGAAGTGCTTCTGGCGCAAACCCCTTCTCCAGCGGCGGCGCGAATCCCTTCAGTTCCTCAAGCAACCCCTTCAGTTCACCAGCGAACCCCTTCTCCTCTTCTTCACAGCCTGCAAAGCCTGCATCACCAGAACCAGCCACCGCCACACTCACAAAGACCTTTGCCGAGTCCCTCAACATCAAGGACGCACCGGCAACACCTCCTCCCGCAGCTGAACCCTGGCCCGCGCTGGACGCCCGGACAAAGCCCTATCCTACCCTCTACCTCGCCGACGCAGACTACGAGACGCTCGACCCCACGCCTAACAAGGTCCCGACAAACGCTCGCCTTGAAGATGCTGATGCTGCGGAGCCCTCTGTGCTGGATCGCGAGGCCTTCGAGTCCGCCATGGATGCTACATTCCAGAAGTTTGCGGACCGTCTGGCGCAGAACCCGGATCAGGTTATTCGTTACGAGTTTGCGGGCACGCCGCTGCTGTACTCCAAGAAGGATGTTGTTGGCGAGGCTCTGACCAAGGGTGCTATTCCTCGGTGCAGCAACTGTACCGCCAGGAGGGTGTTTGAGGTCCAGCTTACACCAAATGCTATTGCTGAGCTGGAGGCGGATGACCTTAGCCTGGAGGGTATGGAGTGGGGGACTATCGTCGTGGGCGTGTGCGAGAAGGACTGCTCGCCGCGTGGCACGCCGGTGGGAGAACCTGGATATGTAGAAGAGTGGGCTGGTGTACAGTGGGAGGAGTTGTCCAAGGGCAAGTAAATGTTTGGATATGCCGGTGAATAAGCCAAGGGATCAAAAAGCACAATAGACGGCGGTAGCCACTTTCGTTTCGTAAGTGAACCCGAGCAAGGGTATTCCAACAGATGGCAAAGTTCTATGGATGCTCTAGATCCTTGGATGCTTAGCAATAACATGTTCATGTCCGATTAAACGCCTAGATTTTGTAACCCCCTCCATGCTGCCATGCTAGCCTAGCCAAGCCATTCCTGCCTGCCCTTCCTGCCATCCCGCATCATGAAGTCGTCAGTTCATGCCAGGTCCGTCGACGAGGAGGTGCGCAGGAACCCTTTCACACGCTGCAACCGAAACCCTAAACGGTGTCTTCCCATGACCGCCGGAGCACCCTGGAGAACTGCTCCACGGTCACGTCCTCGCGGATCTCGGCCTTCTTGGCCTCGTTGTCAGGGTTCGAGGGCACCTTGACGGTGCCGTCATCTTCAACAGACCAGCCAGCAACCTCGGTGACGAACTTCTTGGTCGCCTCCTCGTTGTCGAGACCCAGCCACGACTCGAGGTGGCTGAGCTTGAGCTCGCGGAAGGCTTGTGAGACGAGGTGGGCGATGCGGTGGCGGATGAGGTCCTCAAAGTCGGGGATGTCGGCGATCAGGTCGGCAACCATGTCGTCGTCGAGGTCGGCCCAGAAGCGGGCGTACTGAGCACCCTCGAGCTCGCCGTTGAGGGAGCGGAGCTTGGTGATGGCCTCGCCGAGATCGCCAGTGGCGACGGATGAGGGGTTGATGAGGTGGAGGGCGAGGGAGAACTGCGACGAGGGGAACTGGGTCATGGTCTTGACCAGGATGTTGGTGATGACCTCATCCTTGATGCGGTCGGGGTTGAGCTGGTAGCTAAGAGGGAAGTTAGCCTCAATTCGGCAGGGGTGATAGCAGCTGGGGATGAGGCGTTGGATATTCAGATACACTATAGTTGACTTCATTTGTGGCCAAGTTGATTCAACCCGCCACAAGTCAGGTAATAGGAAACGTTGACAAAGCAGTCATCATATAAACCCAGGGCAAGCACATATCAAAGTCGGGCACTCACAGCTTCAGCAGCGTCCGGTTGGCATTGCAGTCAGTGAACTTTTGCTCGCATTGATCCTGCAGGTACGTCTCGAGAGCGCCGACAGCCTCGGGGTTGTATCGCTCGAGGCCGTTGATGATGTCGGCGATCTCGTTGGGTCGCTCAGGCGGGTCTTCTCCGTTCATGATGGGCGAGTGAAGAGGGGGGGTGGTCGTTTAAGAGGGGGATGTCGGGGGGAGGTTCTCGCGATGGTGGGGCAGAGGAAAGATTTCGATGGTTTGTGTGAGGGACTCGTTTGTGGGTGCCAAAAGGGTTTAGCGTCGAGTCGCGGGGCTGGTTCCTGAGATTCGAGGAGCGGGAGTGGACGTCACGTGGCTTCGCGTGTGCCGTCGTCATAGAGGTGCGCGCGTGCCTGGCGTTGGAGTTGATGGACGTGAATGGACCTATGCATCCTGGACGACCTTTGGTTGTTTATTCTGCTCGTCAAGATATTTACGATTTAATTTTAATATCGGGCGCTGATAATCACCATGCCGAGTCCGACCAAGAAGCGGAAGCTGAATAATGGCACTCAGTCAGCTGTGCCTGTACGAGGGCTGGAATACTTCTTTTCCAAGCAAAGACAGAATGGTTCTGCTTCCAATAAAACCCCAGAGGCTCAGGATAAAGATGATACAACGAGAGATGCAGCAGAGAATCTTACGGATGAGGAACTGGCTAGAAAGCTTCAAGCTGAATGGGATCAAGAAGTTGCAAATGAACGACAGGCTAACCAGACGGGAACTCGTTCAACACCAAGCGAACAGAATGGGTCAAGATCAAGAGACGAAAGTCCTACTGCTTCAGAGTTGAAGCCACCAAAAGCACTTCCGACAATGCCCAAGCCCAGTGCATCCGGAGATCCGAAGAAACCTACACTCGGTCTACAGTCTGCTGGTATGGCCGAGGATACAGTCTCAACATCAATACCGTTGGACGAATCCCCTCTCACTTTTGAGCCATCCAAGTATATCCCCCAGCTCAAAGAACATTGGGCATCAGAAGGCGGCAACGCCTCTTACGCTCTGCTTACCCGCTGTTTCGTCTTGATTAGCGGAACAACAAGCCGCATAAAGATCGTGGACACGCTGGTCAACTGTTTAAGAGTGTTGATAGAAGGGGATCCAACAAGCCTACTGCCAGCGGTAAGCTCAAGCAGTCCTCTCTAAGAATGTCGCTGACTTCTATAGGTCTGGCTGGCTACAAATTCAATATCGCCCCCATACATTTCCCTAGAGCTTGGCCTGGGCGGATCCGCCATATCGAAAGCGTTGCGAAACGTTTGCGGACTTGACAACAAGTCACTCAAAGCCATCTACGACAAACACGGCGATGCTGGAGACGTGGCTTTTGAAGCAAAGAGGAAACAGAGTTTCACTCTAAGGAAGCCAAAGCCTTTAACAATCAAGGCTGTGTATCAGTCTCTGGTAAAGATCGCCAATAGTCAAGGACAAGGTAGCGGAGAAGCAAAGCAAAGACTGGTGGATCGGTTGCTCCAGGATGCCCGTGGTGGAGAGGAGAGCCGATTCATTGTGCGAACTCTATGTCAGCATGTAAGAGCCTGAAACCGGGGTTGCCAGTGTTACCGTATTTAATAACGAGAGTCTAGTTGCGAATTGGGGCAGTCAAAACAACAATGCTCATCGCCCTCTCAAGGGCTTTTCTGCTCTCGCGCCCACCGGGAGCAGATTTCCCGCTTAGATCAGCATCTGAGTTGTCAAAGCTCAAAAAGGAAGAATTGACCGAGATTTGGGGCCGAGGTGAAGAACTCGTCAAGGCTTGCTTCGCCAGACGCCCCAACTACGATGACCTGGTGCCAGTACTCCTCGAGATTGGCATCTCGGAAGAGCTGTTGATTCGTTGTGGCATTGCTCTACACATCCCACTCAGACCTATGCTGGGAAGCATCACACGGGATCTGGCTGAGATGCTCACAAAACTACAAGGAAGAGATTTTGCTTGCGAGTACAAATATGATGGACAGCGAGCTCAGATTCACTGCGACGAGCACGGAAAAGTCACAATCTTCTCTCGGCATCTGGAGTTGATGACAGACAAGTACCCCGACTTGGTTGAGTTGATACCGAAGATCCGTGGCGAGGGCGTCGACAGCTTTATTATGGAAGGCGAAGTGGTGGCTGTCGATCGAGCAACTGGGGAGCTCAAGAACTTCCAGACTCTAACCAACCGGGCGAGGAAGGACGTTGACATCGGTAGCATCACTATTGATGTTTGCTTGTTTTCGTTTGATCTCATGTACTTGAACGGCCAACCTTTGCTGGACCGTCCATTTCGAGAACGACGGGAGCTTCTGCGGTCACTCTTCAAAGAGGTCCCTCACCACTTTACGTGGGTAAAGAGCCTTGATGCTACGTCAGCAGACTCGGAATCTGTCCTCGATTTCTTCAAATCTGCAACAGAAAACAAGTGTGAGGGAATCATGGTCAAGATTTTGGATAACCTGCCTGCACTACCATATGCTGGAGATGCTGAGGAGCAGGAGCCCGAAAAAGCTGAGAAGCCGGCATCAAAAGCTAAAGCAAAGGGAAAGGCCAAATCAAAGAACACTTCTGGTGAGAACGGAGGGGAAGCAAAGACCAAGTCTCGCCGAAAGCCACTGTTGGCGACGTATGAACCAGACAAGCGACTTGATTCGTGGCTGAAGGTCAAGAAGGACTATAGCTCCAGTTTCGACACTCTTGACCTCATCCCCGTTGCTGCTTGGCATGGACAGGGTCGCAAATCGAAATGGTGGTCGCCTATTCTCATGGCTTGTCGCAATGAGGAGACGGGAGCCTTGGAAGCCGTATGCAAGTGCATGTCTGGTTTCACGGATGCCTTTTACAAGGCCAACAGGGAGTTTTACGACGATGGAGAGGAGAGCGAGGAGCCAAAGAACACAAGATCACAACAACCGAGCTTTGTGGAGTACTCGGGCCCAAGACCAGATGTTTGGTTTGAGCCTCAGGAGATATGGGAGATGGCGTTTGCAGATATCACGCTCAGTCCGACTTATACTGCAGCGATTGGTTTAGTCAGTGAGGAGAGAGGGCTGAGTCTGCGGTTTCCGAGGTTCTTGAAGAAGAGAGAGGACAAGAGCCTGGAGGAGGCGAGTACAAATGATTTCTTGGCTGGACTGTTTCGGAAACAGGAAGCAAAGGCGTCGTCAGCGAAAGAGAATAAGAACGGGGCTGAGGAAGTGGAAGAGGCAGACGAGGTTGAAGAGTGAGCGACAAAGAAGTCTCGAATTGATCATGACTGCTGCCCCAACAATACAATTTTAAATACCTCGATGGGTATTATACGGAAAGCTATTTGCCAGCATTGAGCTTTTGAGCAATCAGACTAAAGATGGCGACTGATCCCATGAAGAGGACAGCATTGTAGAACTGTTTATGTGAGTGTCTTGCCATCGAAATCTTCAGCTCAACTCACCGCCTTTCGAGAGATTTCTCTCTCCTCATCATCAGTTCTCGCCTCGATGAAGAGGCGACGGAGGTTTGGTAAACTGGCCTATTGAGCTGTGAGAGGTGCAAGCTGAAGTGCGAACAGAGGTTGCTCACCATTTTAGGGGGTGTGTTGTTTCAGAGCGTCTGCATCTTCTCAGACAGAAATAGAGAGAACCCGAGGCTGTCACCAAGAGATAACCAGGGCCGTTTAAATTACTATCAACACATGGAGAGCCCAGCCAAGGGTCTCTTGTGATGATGTAGATACTGGATTCTCGAATTGACGATGTCGGGACGTGACTAAGCCGGGTGCGGCTAAAAATAATTGTTAGCGATAGAAGCCACGCTGCACGGGAACGGAAATCAGGCGGCAATTTAGAGTTAGGGGGAACCTGAGTTGGCAGTGCCACTATGTCCACTGAGCGGCAGGGCCCAGGCTGCGACTTCAGTGGGTGGCAGCCCGTCCACATCCTCGTGGCCTTGGCGTCCATCTTCAGTGACAGTTGCGTCTGCCTCAACCATACCCGGTCATCGAACTCCTTTCTTACGTCGCCTTTTCTCGACGACGACACCTTCCACTTCATACGCATCCTCCGATACGCAGCATCGTCGGCGGATGCGGCCTTTTGCGCTTCAGGACAGCTAAAAGGAAACACTTCCCTTATCGAATTCGACCCCGTTGTCACCGCCGCCTTCTGGACGTCAGAACCCCCGTCCTCCTTCAGCTATCTCTTCCGCCACGTGCCCCTCGACGATCCTTGAACTCCCTCGACGATGGCGGTGAATCGCATCCGCGGCGCCTTTGCCGTACCTCGCAAGGGCGAGACCTTTGAGCTGCGCGCCGGCCTGGTCTCGCAGTATGCCTACGAGCGCAAGGAGTCGATCCAAAAGACCATCATGGCCATGACACTTGGCAAGGATGTTTCGGCTCTCTTCCCCGACGTGCTCAAGAACATTGCAACGGGCGACCTCGACCAGAAGAAGCTTGTATATCTTTATTTGATGTAGGTGGATGAATCTCTGCAGCTGTTTGGCCGAGCTTGGTTGGGATTGTGTTCGTGGGGTCAGGAGCTAACAGGACTTAGGAACTACGCCAAGTCGCATCCCGACCTATGCATTCTCGCCGTTAATACCTTTGTCCAAGACTCTGAAGACCCGAATCCACTGATACGAGCATTGGCGATCCGAACGATGGGATGCATCAGAGTAGACAAGATGGTGGATTACATGGAGGAGCCCCTGAGGAAGACGCTACGGGACGAATCACCATACGTGCGCAAGACGGCCGCCATCTGCGTCGCCAAGCTCTTCGATCTCAACCCGCAGATGTGTATCGAAAACGGCTTTTTGGAGATGCTCCAGGAGCTGATTGGTGACCCCAACCCCATGGTCGTCGCAAACTCGGTGACGGCCCTGTCTGAGATCACCGAGACGGCGCCTGAGACGAGGGCATTGATTGTTACACCTGTGACCCTGAAGAAGCTGCTCATGGCTCTTAACGAATGTACCGAATGGGGACGAGTTACCATCCTGACTACTCTGGCCAACTACGGCGCGACGGACCAGAAGGAGTCGGAGCATATCTGCGAGCGTGTGGCACCTCAGTTCCAGCATGTCAACCCTAGTGTGGTTCTTGCTGCGGTCAAGGTTGTTTTCATCCACATGCAGGCGCTTAACCCTGAGCTCGTGAGATCATACCTCAAGAAGATGGCCCCTCCGCTGGGTATGTCTACCGCAATGCCCCATTGGAATTTTGACTGACATATGTATAGTCACCCTGGTTGCTTCGGCGCCCGAGGTTCAGTATGTCGCTTTGCGAAACATTGATCTCCTCCTCCAAGCCAAGCCCGACATCCTGAGCAAGGAGATGCGAGTCTTCTTCTGCAAGTACACTGACCCACCATATGTCAAGCTCCAGAAGCTGGAGATTATGGTGAGGATAGCAAATGAGAGCAACTACGAGCAGCTGCTTGCCGAGTTGAAGGAGTATGCCCTGGAAGTCGATATGGACTTTGTCCGAAGAGCTGTCAAGGCTATCGGTCAGGTGGCCATCAAGATCGAGAGCGCTAGCGAGAAGTGCGTAGCCGCTCTTGAGGACCTCATCTCCACCAAGGTCAACTATGTGGTTCAGGAGGTCATTGTCGTCATCAAGGATATCCTGCGCAAGTACCCTGGTTACGAAGGTGTCATTCCCACGCTGTGCCAGCACATTGATGAGCTGGATGAGCCCAACGCCCGCGGTTCGCTGATCTGGATTGTTGGTGAATATGCTGAGAAGATCAACAATGCCGACGAGATCTTGGAGAGCTTCGTCGAGTCGTTCATGGAGGAGTTCACACAGGTGAGTAACGTTCACTATAAGCCTAGGGATAGACACTGACTGAGCACGCAGACACAACTCCAAATATTGACAGCTGTGGTCAAGCTCTTCCTGAAGAAGCCTGGCAGCAACCAAGCTCTTGTGCAAAAGGTGCTCCAGGCAGCTACAGCGGAGAACGATAACCCCGATATCCGCGACAGAGCGTATGTGTACTGGCGTCTGCTGTCTTCGGACCCAGAGATTGCCAAGGTAAGGGACTTTGGAGTGAAGAGTTTGTGCAATTGCTAATAGCCGTTAGAACATCGTTTTGTCTCAGAAGCCTACTATCACAACCACCATGACCACCCTCCCCCCTGCTCTGCTCGAGCAGCTCCTTACAGAGCTATCGACTCTCGCCTCAGTATACCACAAGCCTCCCGAGTCGTTTGTTGGCAAGGGTCGTTTCGGGGCCGACGAAATCCAGCGGGCTGCCATCCAGGAGCAACGGCAAAACGCCGCCGACAACCCCATCGCGGCATCCGTTGCTGCCGCTGCTGGAAACGGCGCATCTCAGAACAACATTGAGAACCTGCTGGATATCGATTTTGATGGTGCGGCTCCTGCATCTCAGGAGCAGAACAGCGCATCTGCTACCCCTGACCGTGTAGCAAGCCCAGCATCTGGTGGTCCCTCTGGTGCTATGGCAGACATGATGAGCATGTTTGATGCGCCGGCACCTTCAAGCAGCGGCGCCGCACCTGCTGCTGGACCGAGCGGCGGTATGAACGATCTGATGAACGGATTCGAGGGCTTGAACTTTGGAGGTGCCGCCACCAGCGAGCCTCTTCCGGCGGCGATGCAGCTGCAGCAGGCCCACGGAGGGGCGCCGCAGCAGCCCAAGAAGGACAGTGATGATTTGCTAGGCCTCCTGTAGAAGCGTGGTATGTCGGAGACGTCTTGTCTGTTAGTTCATAAAGGAGTTGGAGAAGCCCTTGGGTGGGAAAAGAACATTGACACATGGTGCTGGCGCAAAAGAGATGATCTGAGATGACCAGCCAAAATCGTCTTGTTATCGCGTTGAACGCTTGCCAAATAAAGAGCCTCTAATTATCAAGTTGATGAATTTGTTCCTCCTCGTAGTGTGTACGGCGGCATGCCTCAAGACAGCCCCTGTACGGATATCTCGTTCCCCAACCTCGTGATTCATGTGTGTCGCGTGCCCTTTTTTCTTTTCTCGTAAAGCCCCAAATCCATTGTTGGTATATCACTGCATCTCGACGTCGTTGGCCTCGTTGGTCTTGGCGTACTCGTCCGGGGTCTGGCACTTTGCAGTCCAGGCGTGGATGTTGGCGATCTCATCCTTTAGGGCGGCGTTGACGAGACGATGGCGCTTGAGGGAGTTGAGACCCTGAAACTGGGAGGAGACGATGAGGGAGTTGAAGGCTTGTCCGCAGCCGCCTTGTCTTTCGGGTTAGCGATAAATCCTCCGGGATCGGGGCCGTGACATTGGAAGAGGGCGGCGCGTGGAGGGGTAAACCATGGAGGGGTTGCTACTAACCGGACATGTCTGTGACTTCAACGTGGACAGCACCGAGACGCTCCTTGATAGCCTCTCGCATAGTCTCATCTGTGATTTGCGACATGTTTGTGTGTGTGTGTAAGAGTTGAAGGGTTTAAAAAAGGAGCGTGTGGGAAGGAGGAGTTGGCGATGAAAGATTGATTGATTAGATATCATCGTGGGGTAAGGTAGAGTTTCTCGGCAGGTGCACCGACCACTTGATCGGACAGTGTGTGTTGGCAACCAATTGACACGGTATGAGCTCATTGGACCCTTTGAAAGCTGCATGAGGCAGGAGCTGATATACAACACCTTCTCTCTACTGTTCACAAGCTCGTTCTACTATGAGAGGCTCTGTTCTGAGATTTAATCGTCAACTTCTTCTTCTCCGTTCAGCATCTGCTAGATCCATATTCTCAACCCGGTTTACGCCTCTGAGCAGATCCTGCTCCTCCTGTCGTGGTCCAACTTCACCTCCCAACTCACCTTTGCCCAAAATGCCTGACTCTGGAGCTTGGGGTGCTTGGCAGGTTGAGCCATCCACCTTTACCAAGCTTGTCGTGGACTCTATGCAGAAGCTGTATAACCCCTCTCTCTTCGTCGTCAAGGTTTGACACACTGATAGGTGTTAGGTACCCCGAAGAGTTGGCTGATGGAGCTTGGGACAATGTTGGCTTGCTTGTTGGAAACTCGGAGACGGACGCCAAGAAAAGGAGTCCTCGTGTCTTGGTTACGAATGACTTGACCTTTCAAGTTGCCGTTGATGCCATTGCCCAGAGCGTGAGCGTCATTGTCAGCTACCGTATGTTACCCCTCCATGTTCCTGAACTTTGCTAATACTGCGCAGACCCCTTCATTTTCGGTGGTCTGAAATCCATCACCAACAACGACCCTCAGCAGGCCACCCTCCTCCACCTAGCCAAGGCTGGCATCGCCGTCTACTGCCCCCACACGGCAGTCGATGCCGCTCCCGAGGGCCTCAACACGTGGCTAGCTAACATCGTCGCTGGGCCGCACAACTCGGAGCGGTCCGTCGCCATCCCCTGCAAGACTGCACCTCAGACCCATGAGGGCGCGGGCTACGGTGCCATCGGCCGCTTCGAGAAGGAGGTGGCCCTTTCCGAGATCCTCATCCGTCTTGCTGATAAGCTCGGCGGTCTCCAGCACTTGATGGTGGCCTCGCCCGTGGGTGCCGAAGTCAAGACCACCAAGGTCAAGAGTTTCGGCGTTTGCGCCGGTAGCGGTTATGACGTTCTAAAGAAGGCTGACGTTGACCTGCTGGTTACGGGTGAGACGAGCCATCACTCTGCGCTGCGGGCCATCCAACAAGGCCGCACTCTCGTCCAGGTGTTTCACAGCAATTCCGAGCGCGGATACCTTAAGGAGGTACTTGGGCCTTTGTTGGAGGAGCAGTTGAAGAAATCAGTGCCCGAAGCTGAAGTGGTGACGAGCGAGTATGACAAGGACCCGTTTACCATTCTGGACGTGCACGATCTTGAATCAAATTGATGCGAGTGTCATATTAGAGGCGAGGCGGTTGGAGTTGACATCTCATGATTGGGCGTTGGGTGATGAGAAGATTACTATTAAAAGCATTGGGTATATTCGATCCGTCATATATCACCGTTCATCCCTTGAAACTCGACTATCCCTCGATAGTCGTCCGTCCCTGGATAGGCGCTCGTCTCTTGATATCCTCGGACTCGGGGTGCTGCTCTTGAGCTCTGGTTGCTTCAGGGCTTCGTCGCCTTCTTGGATGCACTCGTCGACGTCGCTCCCGCCGATTCCCTTTTCTTTCCATGACTCTAGCAATTTCCTCGGCATGACCCATTCTCTCCGTGCTTGCGCAATCTTGCCCTCCTTGACTAGATTGCGTATCCTCTCTGGCGTCGCTAGAACCTGTGCTGCCAGCTCCCTTGTGCGCTGCTGCCTCGCCTCTGTCTCACGCTTCTTGCCTTGGTCCGAATCTGGTGCTGGGACTGTCTCGCGGAGGGCATCTCGTATAGAGGATGCTTGACTATAGATCTGGGCGATGGCCGGGTCGAGAGTAGAGGCCATTGGGTTTAAGGGGTCCATATTCGCTCGCATCTATGGGGTTCAAGTCAGCATGCCTGCAGTATCACAATGGCAACAGGGAGATGTACCTTGCGAATAGTCTCAGTTGCTGTAATCAGCTTGCTGTAATTATCATAGACCAGCGCTTTCTTCTCCGCATCAAGCGCTCGCACTTCACCCACGACACGCGTGTACAGCCTCAGCAGCTCCTCGAGACTGCTCCCTGCGACAACCTTGCTGACATGTTCCTCGGGGTCAAAGTCAGGTCCGTCTAGTTCGCTAGCCGGTACTTCTGAGTCTGGTATCTCGATCCGTGGGGCCTGTGCTCTTAGATTGTAGTACTCTCTAAGGGCAGCTCGGTTGGAGGAGGTCTTGCGCGGTTGAGGAGTGAACGCGGGCGCCTGGCCGAGAACGGGGGATGCGATGGCCGACCGGGTTGTCTCGAAGGATGGACGTGTAGATGATGTCGGTGTCCTGCGGGGAGGTTCTCGGGGAGAAGCGATGGTGGACATTTTCAACTGACGGTGAATGAATCGATAATTGGTGATGCCCTCACTTTGTAGCTGTCTAGATCTAAACGTTCGAGGATGTACGGGACAAGGCTGAGGCTGAGATGGACACGGTGGAGGCCTTCAGTGGACGGTGCAGGGGGTCGAGGCACTAAGCTATAGGGGCGGGTCCACTTTCAGCCGCCTGGAACGTCATTGTTCAGCGAGGCTGCAAAAACACCACAGGTTGAACTTGGCGATGGTGCAACCTCGAGTCTCGACAGCGTTAAAAATGGACCTCAACGGGCAGCTTAGAGCTTCTATACTAGCTCAGCATCTCCCATACCCATCTACAACCTTTCTCAACTCTCTCATCACAGCGAGGTCTCCTCCACCTCCACTGCCTTCTCTTGTAGCTACGGCAAAGGCTCGCCTACTAGCAGCAGACATCACCAACAGCACCCTCATAAACACCGCCTCACTACAGAGTCTTCCGCCAGATGCAGACTCGCCGGAATCACGCGAGCGTCGTCTCCCGAGGCCTGTGCACGTGCAGGTTCTAGATGTGGAGAACATTTCACTGAGTCGATGGGAGCAGGTCGAGGAGATGGAAGCCGTTGCGAGAGGAGAGACAACGCGTGGGAGAGAGGTTGTGCGCGTCACGGCAGAAGATGACGATAATCCCGAGACTCAGCAGACTCAGCGTCCAACAACAGCAGCAGCAGCAGCCAACGCTAGGACTGCAAGCAAGAAGGCGACGCATAGACTCGTGGTGCAAGATTGCAAGGGCGTCAAGCTATACGCCCTAGAACTAAAGCGTATCGACGGCATTGGCGTTGGAAAGACCCAAATTGGAGAAAAGATGCTCCTCAAGGCTGGAACGGTACTTGCTCGTGGAATTATCCTTCTAGAGCCTGAGAAATGTGTCTTGCTGGGCGGCAAGATCGAAGCATGGCAAAAGACGTGGGCGGATGGTAGATTGGCGAGGTTGAAGGAGGAAATCAGACAAAATGAGCAACAACAGGCATCATGAAAGGTCTTGGGATGATGTGTTTGGCGTTATACAGGTAGATACCCCTTTTTCTACATGACAAGACATGATTCTTTTCCAATATCCATGACATCTTGATCGTTTCTTCATACAACATCTAGACCAACTCCTTTCTTTAGATCCCTTCAGTTGCGATAGCCAGTGAGTTCCATCCACTCTGCTCCCAAGGCGCCAGCATCGCCGCTGTCTGAGCATCACCAGCAGTTTCAGTTCCAGCATACGCCTCGGCCAGATCTTGAGCCTCGAGCAGGCCCCATGGAGGAATACCCCTGGCTGCAACCTTGAGCGCCATCTGCGCCGCGTGTTCATCTCCCGCAGACTCTGCCAGAGCAGCCCAGCCATGAGGCAGATCTGGGTACAGCATAATGTCCGTCTGGATCTGAGTCTTCATGTCGTCTTCTGTCTTGCCTTCACCGAGTGTGGCAATCGCACGTAGTACTTGGCCAATCTTGGATTGCTCTGAAGCCGTCACCTTGTCGTTTGTGCGGAGGCCGTGTAGTTCCTCTACAACTGCCTCGAGACTATCCTCGTCATTGTCGAGCAGGGCAATGACACCAAGGAGGAGCACCGACTGAACATGATCAGGTCGGCTCTCAATCACCTCAAACAATGCTTCCCGTGCCCTATCTCTAGAGGCCTCGGATCCTTGAGCCCAAAGAACCTGGGCCAACAGACAAACTGCATCTGGGTTCCCATCTGACTCTTCTAGAGCAGACTCGAAGCACAAGACAGCCTCATCGAACTGACTGTCAAAGTACTGCGCGAGACCAACTGTCAAGTGAGCAGAAAGTCGTGCCTTTTTACGCTGCTCACTGGAAAGCTCGTTCTCTGCTTCCTCGCTGCTAAGACCCAGCGCCAGCTCACCACACTCGATAGCCTTTTCATAAGACCCGGCCGCAAGGTAAGCTCTCGCGAGATCCGTCTTGGCCAGGGCAAATTTGGCAAGGCTCTCAGATGACTCGGTGCTCTCATAGTCAGCCTCGATCGTCGAAGAGATCTTTTCAAGTGTATCGACAGCCCGTCCACTCTCATGCGTACGTTCCTGAAGGAGGGTTGCCAGGTGTCCAAAAGCCAAATCCTGCGGCTTGAGACTCTGGAACTGGTTGAGCGCAAAGAGGGGCTGGATGAGGTTCGCCACGTTGAGGTCGTTGGGAGTCACCGTGAGGATGTGGTCAAACATTGAGCTCGAGTAGTGCCGTCGAGTCGGTTCAGAGGATGAGTCTGCAATCTCCATGGCATGAGTGAATAATCCTCGAGCTTCCTTCGCATCGCCATGTAGAAGGGCCACGAATCCCTGTCCTAACCAAGCATGTGCGTAGTCAGGATCCGTCGACTGAGCTCGTGTAAAGACCTCGTTGGCCAGTTGAATATCCCCAGACAAGAGAGCCAGCGTTCCCAAGTTTGTCCAGGCCACAGGGCTCCTCTCATTGAGGTAAAGACTTCTCGCAAAGGCGTGCTGCGATACCGAAGGGTTGATCTCGCTCGTCACAACACCCAAGGCGTTCCAGAACTCCGAATTTCCAGCCTCAAGCTCAATAGCGCGCTTGAAGCACCTCACCGCAGCCTTGACGTAGTTGCTCGACTTCTTCCTGAGTTCCGAGGGGAGGCAGACGTGGGCACGATGCTCTGCCCATCCAAGGTTGTAATAAGCTACCGCCTGGGCGTGGCGGTCGTTAGATGAGATGTGCACGCCTTGCTTGTGGCACAAGATTGTAGCGTGGATGCATCGAGTGAGGTCGACACCCGTCTGCTCATCATCTGCGTACAGCCCCTTGGCAAACACCACCTTAGTGCCCACCTTGTCCACGCTCGCAAAGATCTCATAGGCCTCTTGCGAGCTGCCTTCAAGGAGTTCTCGAATAGACTGAGTGGGAAAGTCCTTGGTACGACTCTGTACTGACGAAAAGACCGAGCAAGCATCAGCCACGGCCTTCCAAAAGTTGAATGTATCAAGCACGCCGCCCTTGGTCGCCTTGGCAAACTCGATTGTGTCAACAGCAAGCTGAGCTGCCTTTCCAAACAACCCCTTTTCAACAGAAGTAAGAGCATTATCCACCATCGTCTGCATCAGAGCAATGATGACGCCCTCCTCGTCAGGATGTGTCTCTGTAACCGCCTTGTACAGAGAGATGGACTCGTCGTATTCGCCAAGTTCTCGCTTGATGTTGGCAAGCATGTACTTTGTGAACCACGTGTCCCCTGAAATATCCGCTTCAGTATCCACCTCGAGCCTCTGGGCATTCAAGATAGCCTTGGTGGCAGCGATATGCCGGCCAGAGTTGTGATAACTCTCTCCAAGACCAACCCAAGAGTGGTAGTCCTCGGGTGTGATACGGAGCGCCGCCTGGAATGACACAATGGCCTTGTGAAAGTCTTGCTTGTTCAGCTCGGCCACTCCCAGCGCCGCAAATGGCCAACTGATACCCTTTCTCTTAGATCCAGGTGGTGGCTTCACCTTGCCCGATTCAACAATGCGGCGAGCGACCAGTTCAACTCTATCCCAGTCTCCGTCATCCGCAAAGGACCGGGCCAGTCGCTCAGCAGCAACCACTTCGGCGTGTGACAGCTCCAGTGCCTTTTGGAAACATCTTCGCGATCTGTTCTTGTCCTTGGCATAGTCGGCGTAAAAGACACCGAGATATGTGTATGATGGCGCGTGGCTGAGGTTATTGTTGAGTGCACTCAGCCAGTAGGCATATGCGCACTCTCCCTTGCGTTGTTTCCGTGCCGCTTTGCTCGGGTCGATGTTCCAGACACAAACTCCCAGACGATGCTGAGTCTCGCCCAGCAACTCCTTTGAGGCCGTTCCTTGCTTTTCTAGGGGCTCAAGACACTCCTGCAGCTCTTCTTTCGCTGTTTGCCAATCTCCCTTGAGGGCTTTGACCCAAGCGGCTTCCGACTTGACTCGAATGTTGGCTTCATCTCGTTTCAAAGCACGGCTGAGGAAGTCAATGGCCTGGTCGTATTCCTCCTCTTCTTCGTAAATGAGGCCAACTCCGATCAGGGCAGCAGTGGAAGTAGTGTCTCGCTCAAGAACCTTGTCAAAGAGGTTCTTTGCTTCTTGATGGTGTCGCGGGGATTGGTAGTACACCAAGGCTGTACCAAGCGAAAGGTAATAGGCATCTTCGGTGTGTGTGAACGATATCCCTATCTTCTTGCGCTCCTTGACAAGGAGGGCCAGCGCCTTTCGCATCAGTTCGACAGTACTCTCATACTCTCCAACGTGAAGCAAATACTGGCCGACTAGTCGATAGGCAAAAACAGAGTCGGCAGTGGTGATGCCTTCTGTCATCATGTTCAGACGGTCCTCGTCGGTCAGGGGAACAACAAGGGTAGGCACTCCGCCGTCCTCATCATCTTCGCTCTCATCAGAGCCGGTACCATCTGCTGCTGCTTTCTCCTGGGGCTTTTCTGGGGGAAAGGGTGAGATGGGACTGGTCAGGAAGCTCGTGATAACCTTGTAAAGGTCGCTCTCAGGGAAGAATGAGCAATACGCCCTCAGGACGTCAACATCCCATTCCCTGGTCTCCTTCTTGTCCTGCCACTCTATCGAAATATCCCAGGCAAGTCTGTAGGGGTGCTTGATAGCAACCATGCCATTGGCAATGTCAAGCACCTTTTCGCGCTCTTGGTCCTTTTCAGCACCGGCTGGCGCAACGAGCAGTCGGTCGTAGCAAAGCTGCAAGAGCTTCTCCTCATACGTTCTTCTGAGATCATCATCGCTTGTCCAGTTGATAAGTTGCCGGTAGACGTGTTCGAGCTTGCTCTGGCTGTAGACCTCCCGCTTGGCCTCGATAGTGACCTCGGATAGCTTTGCGCCTAGTTTTGTCCGGCGCTCTCCAATGAGGGTGTTTATCCGATGCTTCTCAAACTTTTCGATCAGGTGCGCAATCCTCTCGTAGGACTTTGCGGGATGTGGGAATCGGCCCTCGAGGATGCCGTAGAGGGGGCTCTCAGGAAGCTGTATCCAGAGAGCGTCGGCGTACTGTAGCTCGTCGCCGTGAACACGAGCAAAGTCTACAAACTTGTCCACCACGTCTTGGGCCTTGTAAAGATCCTCGGCAGCGTGGTAGATCTGGGCCAGGTTGACGACAGCCTGCTGGTAATCGACCAGCTTCTTGGCGTTCTGCTTCTCAAACAGCTTGATCAGGCCCTGCCATGCTTGTGCCTCCTGGGGACGAAGCCATGTCGCAGAGCGATAGGTCTCTTGAGCCTCATCGAGTCTGTCCTTCTTGTCCAGGGCAAATGCCAGGAAAATGTGCCTTGAAATGGATGTCAGCGTAGGCTTCATGGCGGGGTAGCTATTAGGTTCTCACTCACCCTTGATAATTCTTTGAGTCTTTCTCTATAAGCTCTCGAGCCTTGCTCACTGCATCGTCAAACTTCTGCTGGCGAATGGCATCATTGATTGCTTTCAGAGCTGCCTTGGTTCCCGACATGATTGCCTAGGCTGTGTTGTTTGTGGGAGTAACCCCACCGTGGTCGATTCGTGAGGTTCAGGGTGTGATGATCAGGCAAGCGTGCTTATCTAATGATGAGTCTTATAGATGATGTTTCCACGGGATTTAATATTCTTTTTAACAGCGTGTAACAGAGTTTGAAGGGAGGGACTGAAACTAAAAGGGCAGGATATGAGATGCTGTTGAAGGTGGGCAACGGTTGGCATCGCCCTACAGCTGAGAGTATTATGTCATTTTGCTGCATATCGATAACCGAAGATACACCGTTTCCAGCCAGCTCCACCCCCGCCAACGCAAACACAAACACCATTAACCTCCGTCACAAGTCTCACGAGACAAATAACACGGTTGGAATAAAAGTCAAATCAATTAACCTTCCATACGTATTCACATTGGCTTGAACCTTGGTTGAACTTCTCCCATGCATATTATGGAAGCTAACAATGGATTCACGTTGGATCTCAAACCCAAATTCACTTTCTCGTCACAAAGTTGACCAAAGACGACTCAAAAAGCTTCACCATCATGACAATTCCTACAATCAATTCATTTCATTACCCCCCAGTTGTAGCTATCTTGACAAAATAAGCAACGCCATCGGCCAGAATCCGAGCCCATTTCCCATGCATGCGCCGTCGCTCTCTTCTTGAAAAGCGTGCAATCCAATTCCACCGTCAAACACATACATACAATGCAAAAGCAGTAGCAGTAGCAGCAGCAGGAAACAACCAATGCTTCGAGACTGGTAAAAACCCATCTTTGAAACAGGCCGGCAAGTCTATGACTAGCTCACTTGAATGACTTGATCTTGGCATACAACACCGTGTCGTAGAAATTGTAGTTGGGATCCAGTTCGCAGAAGGGATGTTGAGATAGGAGCACATCCGCTGTAGGACGATCAAAAGGATTTCTAGAGCTTTGTTAGTTGACGCTTCCCGTATTTGCCAAAGAGTACTCACACTTGGAAACAATCCATCATGAATGCCACGGCCAATGGGCCAAGAGTATCCTGAATGTCCTCGGGAATTGGTGGCCTCTCGCCGTTGGCAAGCTTGTAGATGGCACCAACCGCCTCTTCTTTGGCCCATGGCCGCTTGCCCGCAAACATCTCCAGCACCACACACCCCAAACTCCAGATATCAACCTTGGCACTGTAGCCCTCGCCTTGAGACTGGATCACCTCGGGTGCCATCCAAAAGACTGAGCCCTGCATCGAGTTTGTCTTGTCATTGCCGTAGATGTTGTCCGTCTTCTTGGAGATACCAAAGTCACTGATCTTGCATGTTCCGTCCAGGTCCAGCAAGATGTTGTCCGCCTTCAGATCGCGATGCAGAATACCTTCGCGATGCAGATATGCCAGACCAGACAGTGTCTGCCGCGTCAGTGAAGACACAACAGACTCCTCAAACTTGCCGTGCTTGCGAAGACACGATCCAATGCTGCCACCAGAAATATACTCAAGGAAGATGCTGATGCTTGTCTCCTTGCGCTCGCAACCAAGATACTGCACAATGTTGACATGATCCAGATGTTGCATGGTGTCGATTTCTTGGTCCAGAGCTGCAACAAGCTCCTTCATCCTGTTCTTGTCTCCTGCAGCGGCCTTGGGATTCACCTCGACTTCCTTGACAGCCAAGAACTCTCCAGTGGTGGCATTCATACCGAGGTACACGCGACCATAGGTACCCTTTCCAATAAGCTGACCCTTGAACCACCTAAACGTCGTTTGTCGCTTTGGTGCCGCCTCCTGGGGGATCTGTGGCATGATTACGCTGCCTCGCCTGTCTGGTCGAATCTGCACAATGTTGGCGTTGAACATCTTTGTACTCTTTCGGCGCATAATGTTGCCTGATGCTTGTCCCAGGTTCGTCGAGTTGGACCTCTTGTTAGCTTCGTGAGCTCCACGAGCTACTTCTCGGATAGACTTCATGCGGCCGAGACCACCAGACCGTCGAAGACTCCTCTGGGCCACCGATATAGGTCGCTGCTGATCCAAGGCCTTGAGGGTTGATTCATCAGAGCCGAGCGTGTCGTTCTCATTGTATAGGGATGGCTGTCGGGCAGGGGGTATGGCAGGTGGTGGTTGTGTTGGGGGTTCTGGTGCTGCTGACAGCGGAGCTTGTGCTATCCCTGAGTCACTACTCTCAGTTCCCTCAGCGATAGGCGACGGAGGCATCCCTCCCTCGGCGCCATCCTCCAATACGGGTTGATCGAGATCAAGGTTGGGGAAGAAGTCGTCGAGGTTGTTGATAAGGGCATCCGTCGGAGGGCGGTTAGCCCAGACGTCCTTCTCAATGAACGACTTCCGTCGACCAAGTTTACTTTCTTTCTCCTCAGATTCCCAGCCCTCGGATCGAGGGGTTGTGGGCTTGCGACCACGGTCCTCGCTGCCCTCTGATGTCGGGCCGTAAGAGACTGTGGGGGACAGAATGGTCACAGACCGGTGCTTCTTTGCACGCGATGTTTCCACGGTTAGACTGGGCTTCTGGCTATGGCCGTTTACAGCGCCTTTACCAGCAGGCTTGCCCTTATTTCTGCTGGCCAGAGGGATCGCAAAGAGACCATCATCAGAGTCGTCTCCGCTGTCGTCATCAGCCGGTGGTGGCGGTGCTGCAGCCTTGGAGAATTGAACGTCAGAGTCCTCAAGCTCTGTGTCAGGGGCATGCCACGGGGCCCCCTGCGGCTGCGCCGGCTGCGGCGGTGACCTCTGGGGGAATGTCGTCCTCGTCCGCATCGAGCTGGGGCTCATCTCTGCCGGGGATGATGCCCTTGGCACTGTTTCATATAACTTAGCTTCTGATACACCTGTTGGCTTATCGCCGGGCGGGGGCGTTTCGCTGGGTGAGTAGTCTGGTACGACAAAAGGCATGTTCCCTCTGCTCCAGGTCACAGAACCTGGCGTCGCTACCGAACCACGACTGCTTCGACCCATGTTGTGCTGAAAGAAATCAACGCTAGAGTTGTTGTCCTTACCTCCGGAGATTGGCTGTGTCGACATCCGGTTGGGGGATACACCACGATTATTCTTGACATTGGACTGTCCAATCGCGCTCAGGTTCCTTCCCATGCCTGCGAGCGCTGCTCCGATACCAATGCCAGCGCTTGCTTGCGGCACAAGCTTGGCCTTCTTGCCCTTCTCCGTCATCTCGCTCTCCCCAGTGACCATCGGCGGGTGTCTAGGCGTAGGATAGCCCTCGAGGCTGCTGCTGGATGATCGCAGACCCTGGCCTGTCTTCTTACTCAAAGAATTGGCCTTGATCAGTGTGGCAGATGGGTCACTGGGCGGTGCCGGGGGTCTTCTCTGTGGGAATAATTGATCAGGGCGTTTGTCTTCGTACGGCGATTCTCGAGGTTGGTCAAAGTCGACATTTCTGCCGACAATACCAGGACCGATCGACTCAGATGGGCTGCTCTTTGCAGCCAGCTTCCTCTTGGCGAGATACTCGCGCTGCTTCCTCTCCATCTCAGCCCTGTAGGTGCTTGCCTCCTGTGCAAGAGTCTTCTCAGTCTTCTCGTCGATCTTGTCATCTGTCAGCGTGTTGGACCGAGACGTCGGCGGCGATGAGCTAGATCGCTGCCTGCTGTTTCGTTGTGATTCATCGGGTGATGTTCCCGGGGCAAGGTAGCCAGGGGCCAGCGAGGCTGGCACATCTGCGGCCACATTCAGGCTGTTAGCAGGGGGTACTCCAGGCGGAGTAACGAAAAACTTTAGTGTTCCAAGAGGATCACCCTTGACTCTCTTCACCGTCAAGAGACCCTGATCGTCCAGAGGGTCCACGTGGTCAAACTTCCCAACCTCAGTGAGGTAGATATAAGAGTTCTCAAAGTCGCCCAGACCCAGATGCATGCAGATGACTTGTCGGACCTCTGCAGCCGACTCCGCTTCGGTAATGTCGCACATTCTGAAGTTCCAGTAGTCCATGGTAGCCAGAACATAGGTTCTGACGAGGTTAATTCGTCTTGGTCGTTGGTGTACCATGTGGCCGTTTCTATCATCAGGTCCGAAGCCCGTCCCCGGATGATCTAGGTTGGTGTCACTGCCGTTCATTCCTCGAACCCCCAGCCCCATAGGTTTCATGGTACCTTGGGGCGAAGTTGGAGAGTCCATCTCTTCGGGGTTTTGTCTCTTCTTTCTTGACAGGAAACTGAGGAAGCTCTTGGAGTCTTTGGCTGAAGCTGGTGTCTCACCGCCTGCTGACCTCTCTCCTGCTTCCAGAGGAGACTGACGAGACCGAATGTCGTGACTTCGACCACTATGAACCATTTCTCCCAAATTCATGCCTCGGCTAAGCATGGTCGCAGCATCCGGAGGGACTCCAGATCCATAGATGGCGACACTTGACGAAACAGAATCCAGACTGCTCCGCGATCGATGTCCGGCTTTGATTGTGTTCGGAGACTGTGAGAGTACAGGTGTAGTTGAAGATGTGAACAGCGCTGGCGGAATGCCTGGACTGCCATTGGGGCTCGCTGATCGTGCGGCAGCTCCACGGAATGTTGCTCCCTCGCCCGACTCGCTGACATTGGGGCTGTGACGACGAGCACCGTCTGTATCGACATGCTTTAGAATATTTCGATGATTTGAATCTGCGGCGATATTGGTGCTGCTAATGCTGTTAGGCATTGTTGTCGCTCTCGTCTGCGAGAAGCGCCGAGTGCTGAAGCCAGGGCCTGGTGCCGTGAGAGGCGTCTGCAAAGAAGTCAGCACAGAACAATTACAAGCCAATCGGGGAACAAACGTTGGGCGAATCCATGGGGTCAGTTCCAGCACTTGGTAAATTGTTCCCATGTCCGCCATTGAGGGACTCTTTGTGGCCGTGGGAGCTCGAAATCTTTGACGTATCAGCCGGCCTGCCCGTCACAATGCTTCTAATGAGCCGTCGCATTCTCTTGCCCTCCTCACGCTCACGGGGCTGGTCCCAGCCGGTGCCGCTGTTGGTGCACTCCTGGGCGAGTCTAGGATATACTTGCTGATGCATCATGCCAAAGTTGCCGCGGCCGCCGTGACCGCTGCCGAGCTCAAGGAACTGTGTCCCCTGCAAGTTGAGGGCCTTGAAGGTCTCCTGCCAGTCCTTGGAGAACTGGTTCTTGGCCAGCCAGATCAGGACAGTATCGAGGGGCCACTGGGAAGCAACCTCCGGTGGGATGGCAGTCGCGTTGGACGAGTTGGAAGCACCACGCGGCTGCGAGTTAGTAGCCGAGTGCAGGCCATCCATGGGGGTAGTGGCATTTGTGTCAGTTCCGCTTTGAGGCGTCGTGACTGGCCATGATGTCTGCGAGATGGCAGTCAGGGTTCCGTCTTCCAGACCAAAGGCGGGGATACCAACGCCCTCTCCGTATGTGTCGCCTTGCGGTATGTAGGTCGCACTCATGGCCTCAGTTGGCGGGGGCGGAGGAGGGATAGAAACCGTCTGCCCAGCGGCGATCTGGGCGTGCAACTTGGGGTTGTACGGCTGGTGCTGGCCGGGCGGCGGCGGCGGTATGTTGAAGCCAGGCCGCCCGTCGTACATGCGCCCAAATGCGCCGTGCCACGGGGGCTGCTGGCCGAGGGCACTCGCCGGAGGCGGACCGGGAGGTGGGGGGATCATTACGCCGGAGGCGCCTGGCGCGGCGGGATATCGAGGCGGCGGAGGCGGCAGGTTCATCATGGTTCCCATCTGGCCGGCATTCGGACCTCCCATGGGCGGCGGCGGCGGAGGGACCTGGAATGGCCTCGTGGGATCGGCGCCCGAGACATGTCTCTGGCCAGCCGGATACATGTTGGGCGGCGGCGGCGCGGGGGGCAGCCCGCCTCGAGGAACAAAATGGGCAGAGATCTGAGGATCAAAGAGGGACGGCGACGTGAGAATTCGTGGCAGAGACGGAGGCGTATGCAAGGAGGAGGAAGCGCTGGCGGTCGACGCTCGGGGACGTAAGCTCGAGGCAGATGAGACGGGGTGGAGGAAGTGGGCGGGTGCGGAGGTCGTCGGCAGGTCGGAGGAGGATGAGCCCAGCGGCCGGGGGGGCGAGCTCACGGCCGGGGCGACAGCGGGAGGGTACGAGAAGGAGGACGGAGCCGTCGAAGAGAGGGCATAGGCGGGAGTGTGGTCGGTGGAGGAGCCGTCGACGAGGGCGAGGTCCTGAAGGCTGGGCCGCGAGAAGGACTGGAGTCTGGCCTTTGCCAGAGCCTGGTGAGACGCTGCTGCTGTAGCCGCTGGCGTCGTCGATGTCGTCGTCGTCGTCGCTGGAGGTTGAGGATGAAGGGCCTGTGCCTGTGCCTGACCCGGAGCCGGTGGCAGGTCGAAATTGGCAGCGGGACGGGAAACCCGTCGCAAGCTATCGCTATTCATGGCTTGTGCCTGCGGTGGAGTAACATGGCGTGGAGTTGAGTGGGTCGGATGGACAAGGATACCAGGGCTGGGCCGGGTCTGGCCAGGATAGGCGCTGGAGTGGATTGAGGATTGTTGTTTTTCGTTGTTGATTGAGTCGGGTGTTGATGGTGTGTTGGTGTTGCTCGGCGGACGGGGAGAAGGATCGAAGCCAAAAGATGGATGGATGCCTTACCTACCGCACAGTAGCAGCAGATCTGCGGCCGGCCTGCTTATCCTCCGAGTCACCACGTGTAATGAATGGCCCAGATATAAGTCGCAAACTCAAGAGCCCAATGTGCTGTACCACCGACAGAAATGGAGGGCGAGGGCGCTCGGCCCCGTGGCATTGGCGACTCTTTCAAGCCCTTATCCTCTCCCCTCAAAGGAACCCAGCCACTGCTCCGTCTCGCTCGCCCGCAGGCGCCTGGCGCTTGGCGACAGTTGGGATGGTGCGCGGGCAGGGTGTGATAGAGAGCACTCGCAGACGTGTGCTAGCTGTGCGACCTGGTGGAGGGGTCCCTGGCGAATCGGGTCCGTCCAACTGTCTCTCAGAGAGGGGCCGCCAGTTGTAGGCCGTTTGCTGACGGGGGTGCTCAAGGTTGAGAGGCATACAGCAGATGTGATTGTGAGGTGCGTCCGCAGGAGAGGAACGCACACATGAGCAAAGCCTCGGGGGTGACGTTTTAACTATGAACTCAACCTCGCCATTCATTGTCCGACTCCGACACAGCCTAGATAAGGCAGCGAGCCCCTTGCTCCGCGTCGCCTCCAGCAGTTCTCAGCCCTGGCTCGGCTCAGTTAACTGACGCAAGCCCCCCTGGATCGGTTCCAGGGCACAAAGTCAAGTCAGACAAATACGAGGGGCCGCTGACCCAGATTCAAAGTCGTCTCAAAGCCGGGGGGCCACTCTTCAACCCAAGACATTGGGTCCTGGCCTTCTCCACAGACCATGACCATGCCATTGCCCGCCGACCGAGCAATTGGTTTGCAATTCACGGTGGCGTCACACTACGAGGTCCGCAACATCAGCAGGGAGTCTACCGAGAGCCAAGTTCGTGGTGTAGACCGAGATACAGTACTGTAGTGGGCTGGCTAGATGCACTTCAGACCTTGTTGGCGCACTCCGTAGTCAACCCATGGATCGGCAGCTCTCTTCGTATCCGGTCTTGAAATCGTATCGCTAATTTCCCAATGTCTTAGTGGATTGCATCTGAGGAATAGTATCTCTAACGTTGCTTTATCAACCTGTGTAGTCGTGTGTAATTCCTCCTCTTGTTCAAACCCAAACTCCATTCGCATCTCAAGATGCTATCAATTACCAATGCCCAAACCCGAATTGCAGTAACCAACCCTTTGGCCCTCCTCTTAAAGCGTTACATAACGCTGCAGCTGCCAAAATTGTATCCATAGCCCTGCTGGCACTGTTCCAGATACCCTGCCTCCTCGTCAGAGCCCACAGGAACATTGTGCTTTCGCACCAGGCCTGAGATCTTGAGGCTCTGCTCTCCCTCCGCGTGCCACCACTTGAGCCTCTGTAACGTTGTTCCCTCATCATCATCCGTGCTCAGCTCCCACTTGCCAGATGACACAGCCACCTCACATTGGTCCTTGGGGAAGTGATACTCCGGCAGGAACACAACAGTGGGCGCCTCATCAGGCGCATCCTTTGGTGCCTTCAACTTGAGCTCATATGTGCATTGTCGCAGATTGAACCCAGACGAGAGAACATCGCCATAAACTACTGTAGGGGTAGGGCGCACAAAAGCCTCGGCAGCACGGTATCCGGGGGCATTGGTCAGCTGAGGATCCTTTGTAGAAGGCGCCGAGCTGATGGACGGGTTTGTGAGTGTTCGCTTGAGGTTATCAGGTGTGACAGTCCGGTCATCGGCCACGTCTTTGCTGGCATTGCTGGTATTGTTGGTTGCATTTGTGGTTGCCGTTTTCACGAGGTTCAACGATGATTGACCAAAGTCTGGCACAGGCGATTCCGGCAGAGGCTTGTCGTCAAGTGACAAGATGGACAAATCCTCGCCGTTCCAGAAGTCTCCTCGTTGGTGTTCGTTCCTCGCACAGTACACCCATAGGCAATGGCCCTCAAGTCCTGCCCCCTCAACGGCAAAGTAGTTGGCATCAAGAGCTGCTGACTGGCTAGAGTAGTCGCCAGTCTTGTATGCCTTCTTCTCATCCATGTCATAGGGAATGCCAAACTCTGTCAACACACAAGGATGTTTTCCAGTGCGGTCAAGACCCTCTTTCCTGAGTGTTGCAAGCTGTTCCTTGAGACAGTTGCGAATTGCCGTCTCTCCAATTCTGATAGCCAGTGCTGGATGCCAGTATTTGCCTCGCAATACACCCACCACGTCGACGTTCCAGGTACTATTCCAATGCTTCGTCATAAGGGTGATACCATCATAATAGTGAGGTGTAAAGGCCATTCTCGGGTCGTCGTCCTCAGTTCCCTTGATCTCAGGTGGCAGCTCCAGGGTGGGGAACTGCATGAGCATTATGCAGTCCTTGTGGATTCCTCGGCATGTCTTGACATATTTGCGCCAACAATCCATAAAGTAGGTGTTGGTAAACTCGGGATAGTCAATGATCTTGCCAGTATGTGGGTTCTTGGCAAAGTAATCTTTCCGGAGGAGCGTGTCTGTCTCCATATCCCAAACGCCATGCTGTGCCCAGATACATTCGCCGAGTTTCCAGCCTGGATCACGCTTCCATCCGTATCTCGAGTCGTCGTAGTCGGCGGGCAGCCACGCAATCTCGCCGTGGGGGTCAACGAGCTTGGTTCCGGTCTTGTAAGGGCCAAGTCCTCCCATGTCCCATGTGTCAACTTCGCAAGCACGGCCCATGCCAGTTAGGAAGGTCTGCCACATCGTTGGACAAGTTCCCTTCTTCAATGGATGCTCCTTGGGGATCACGCTGAGATCCTGATAGCCCGTCATACCCTTGTTGGGCTCGTTCATGCTCTCCCAACCAATGACAACATCATGCTCAAGATCACCAGCCTCGTGTATCCGTTGCGCCAGATGGCCACAGGCATTCATGAAATGATTCTGAAGATAATCCTGGATGTTGACGCCATCGATGATGCACTTCGGAGCAAAGTCTTTGCCAGCAAAGTACAATGTGAAGATGGTGCCGGCAGCAAGTCGGTAGTAGTTTGTCGACCAAATCATCTTGGGGAACTCGTCAGGGTTGGGATAGGTATTTTGAACGATGGCCGCCTCGGTCGCAGCAAAGCTCTGAGGGTTGAGTCCGCAAGCGTAGAGAGTCCACAAGGGAGCGCCGGAGCCGCCTGTAAATCGAGACCAGACATCTTGATGGGGATCCATGAATATGTAGAACCCATACTCCTTGGCTATCCTCAGGATATCAATCGTGTGCTGGATAAACTCCTCATCGTAGTGTCCAGGCCCGGCCGCCTCGATCGCCTCCCACGTGAAGATGTAGCGAATGGTATTGAAGCCGTAGCGCTTCAGTCGCGCAAAATGCATTCGCGCGTCCTCCTTTGGGAACGGCCGCTGATGAAAGGTGACATTATCGCCGTCGAAGAAGTCGGTGCCGACGTGAGAAGGTTGATCGGGTTCGCTAGGGAGCTTCGAATCGCCAGCAACGTTGATGCCGCGAAGCACGACTTGACGTCCATGGCTATCGCGGAACTGACCGTCCTCGATGAGTAAACGGAACGAAGACATGGCTTGTCCAGTGTCGACCGCTTTGTCGAGAGCGAGAGAGGGAGGTTGGGCGAGTCGAAGGGGGGAATTTGGGGGACAAGCCAAGCTAGCTGGGGCAATGCTTGACGATGACGTTCAAGGCGCTGACCATTTAGTTTAGATGAATGACAGGGATACCTGGATCCTTGTTAGTCAGCCGGATATAGGTCGAATCCAATAACTGATAGGGTATTTCTGCTCAAAAATCTATGATAAGAACAGTCGGATCTACGTGAGTCTTGAGAGTTGGAAGAATGAAAAGACAACTGCCACTCCAAGTTGTTTAGGTACCTTCTCTAACAAAGGTCATGAGGGCGCGATGAGCGGTCTCGTCTCGACTCCCCCACCTTCCGGACACCGGGGTTTCCCAAGAACCCGAACATCAGCCGATGCGGTCCGTGGCTCCGAATTCGAATGCGAGAGCGACATGCCACTCGAGAGAGGGTGACAGAATGAAATTGAGCTCTGTTCTGTTTATTTTTCGGGCGGAATTGCGTAAATGTCTAAACGATCGTGGACAGTTTGAGTTGAAGGATCATCTTGTCAAGAGCAGCGGGGCGCCGGAGCCGAAAAGACGCATATAGAGTTCATCACGTCTTCGGACCAGGTTCCAAAACTCCGAACTCAAGGGGAAAATAACCTCGAGACGAAAAAAAAACGAGTGTCGGAGAATTAATAAGAATATTCGTCATGCGATGGGGCTTTGTTTGATGAATCTGGCGCTAACATGCAGTTCATCGTTAGTCAGCGGTAATTGGTGTGTAAGCATTCTTGACCTCGAGTTCTAAAATAGATGGGGATAGTCGTCCTGTCTTGCGGAATCAGGGGCAGTCGTCATTTATAGGTACGGGGGGAAAGAGGGTCGGTCGCGATTTACACGACGTCCGTCGGAAGCGGAAAACAAGCAGCTTGCGAATCGCTTCGTAAGCTCATTTAAACCCCACAACCCTCGTCGCGTGCTTGCAGCCCATCATCGGCTTCCATCTCACTGGCATCGTCGTAGCCGGCGCTGAATGAGGATTAGCTCGCTCCCGTCGCAAATCGGACATTTTTCGCTCCAGCAAATCCGAAAAACCCACGCCCGTTAACTCCGCCGACTTAGTACTCCCCTCGCTCAACCAATCCCCATTTCCTTTCACTTTCACATAAACCGACCAGCCTCATAACTTGACAAGAGCCTGTTTCGTCCTCTTTTACGCTTGCCCTTGATAGGATCTGCATTGCGCTGTATCATAGATCTCGCAAGATCCTCAATATCTGACCCACACCTTCGGTCTTTGTTCTGGAATACCCGAGGTGCCGGTCGTGGCTGAACTAACAGACAGACAACCCGACCATCCCCTGCATCTCACGACGCCCGTCTTCGGCACTCTGATCCCGAGTCTTGAGTTGTCAGTATCATCCTGGGGCCAAAACATATCGACTCTTTGTCTTGATCTCTCGGGGTCGCCAAGGTGAAGCAGTCCGGCGCTTCCGCCGGGCACCTCTGAGACACCCCCGGCTTCTCGGGAAGATACTCACATCACGAAATCTGGCCAAAAAGCATACCAGAGGGCCGGTGTATCAGCATCAGGCATCTCGGTGGCCTTGGCTGCATCTCCTGAAGCTATCATTCACCGATACATCCTTCAGGGTGTCGCGCGGGAGCCCATGACGCCTCAACCGTCTGGTCCCGAGAGCCTCTCCTCTGCTAGGGTCTCTAAGCTGGCCAGAAGACCTCACCGCAAGTCGAGAAATGGCTGCTTCAACTGTAAAAGGAGGAAAGTAAAGGTTCGTCTCCTTCGGTTTGGCACCCACCCACAACTTCCGAGCCCTCCAACTACAGTTCGATGCTGACCAAGCCAGTGCGACGAGGTGAAGCCCGCTTGCGCCAACTGCGTGCGCTTTGGGATTCCCTGCGATTTCGCTCCATTGCCACCAACTGGCGAGGACCCGTCATCGTCAAGGTCGCCTCCCGACTCTAGTGCCGTCCAAGGAGAGCCCTCCGCGACGCCGCGCCGTGGTCCGGGCCGGCCACGAAAAGATTGGGCCGCCTTGACGAGACCGCTCCCGCATCAACCGGAGCGAGCCGGGACTTCTCCGCCATCCGCCGCGGCGACTCCGGCGTCGTCTTCAACAGCTTCAACGTCAATAGCTTGTCCTTTGAACGTTGCCGATGCTGAATTCCTATTCCACTTCATTACCCACACCGCTGGGACGCTGCACGATTCTGATGACCCTCTGAAGAGCATTGCGGTTTTCTGGGCACGGAATGTTCCTCAGATTGGGTTATCATACCACTTTGTCCTCCATCTTGCGTATTCTCTAGCCGGATACCATCTTGGTTATCTAGAACCCAAGGGGACAGAACGCCATGCTCGGAATCGCACACTCGCAGCGCAACACGCGGAGCTGGGATTGACCGAGCTCAACAAGACTCTGTCCAACCTAAACGAGACAAACTGCGGTGCATTGTATGTCGCTTCCGTACTTGTGTGTTATTGTACCTTTGCAGCAGGACCTACTGGTCCTGAAGACCTCCTACTCTGCAGCGTGGGAGATGTCGCCGCACAGCGGTGGTTACCATTAATACACGGCGTGAGGTTGATTCGGCAATCCATTGAGCCCGCTACATTATTCACGGGGCTTATGTCTCCCCTTGGCGGCGGCGATGATCCAGAACCGGAGGACCCAAGACCCGAGTATCTCATCAAAGGATTCCCTCGCCTCCAGTGGATCGAGCCTCTCGAGAAGCTGCGGGCATGGATCACATCCAACGAAACGCCGGATACCGTCTTATTTCTGAGGGCCCACAAGTCACTCTGCGAAATTTACGAAGCCAACTATGGTGACGCGGATGAAGGCTACAATGGCCCAAACACGAATAAGCTTGTGTTTGGGTGGTTCTACCGCCTGCAGGATCTCTTTGTTGGATGTCTTCAGCGGAAAGCACCGCCAGCTCTTCTCTTATTGGCGTACTACGTCCCTTTGTTTAACACGATGACACGATCTTGGTATATGGATGGGTGGGCAGCACATCTTCTCGATGCAATACGGAGATTACTTAGTCCAGACTTGTTGGGATGGCTAGAATGGCCTTTAGAAGTGTCCAAGCAAAGGGCATGAAGACATGTAATCATTGAAGTTTCGCGCCAGCGTATAAACAAGTTAAACAGAACAGATTTATATCCGGATTCCACTTCTGCTTATGTTTTAGCCCCGTCTCTGCAACGTCTCGCATTCCTATCGCCTTGGCCCAACATCAATATCTTGACATATGGTGGCGGATCAAGTGCCACTTTCGCATCCTTCTCTTTGGCGGCATTCTGTTTATCGTTGGTGTTCTGCTTCTCAGAAATATGCACTTCTTCCATGGCTTCCTCGGCTGTGGGTTGTTTCTGCTGTTGTCGTCTGTCACAACACCAACAAGCTTCGACGGCTGAAGCCAGCCAGAGGGCCAAGTTGACAGCATCAATCGCCACGGCAGCTTTAATTCTGTTAATCAAAAACTTTCCCTCTATATCCGCACTGTTGGAGATGTTTTGGGCAAACACTGCGACAGTGACAAGCCAAAGGAGGCTGATAGCACAGTCCCAGGCGACGGCTCCAGGCCGGGGAAGGGCGAGCCACCATTGGGCTATTGAACTGAAGGCGGCTAGAACTGCAGCGACCTCGGCATAGATCCAGCTTGCGTGGGCATGCGTGTTGGTTGCGGACCAGTTGGCGAGGTCGGCGCCGTAAAGTGCTGCGCTTATGACGGCGAAGATGAACTGGAGGCCGCGGAGGGTGACTTGAGCGACTGCTCTGGGATGCCATTGGCAGGTCATGTTGATGACTGACAATGCAATGATAAATAGAGTTTTTATGAAACAGGTTGTTCAACTTGTAAGAAGAAACAGGAGTCTTGTTGTCTTGATGCCCAGCCTATTGAGATGCCAAACGGACGACAAAGGGTGGACTCACTTTATACCCGTCCACTCTCAAACCCACAATCGCCTCTTCCGTCATGCCGCGCAACCTTTCTATTTTAAAAGTCCTTCCTGTTCTAGAAGCTAACGACTCCAACCAACAAGAAGATCGCCCTTCCGAAAAACTATCCTGAATACGAAAAACCCCTTCAGGGGTCCACCCTACTCCAACAGCCATGTGGGCCGGCCGCATCAGGAATGATTCAGGGTCGTTTGAAGCTTTAAGTTGATGCCGATCCTTTCTAGAAATATCGTATGGGCAAGTAGCTAGTTGATCCTTCGCTCAAACTCAAGGTGCTCCCAGATTAACTATCCATAGTGGCATGGCCCTTTTGAAGAGCAGATCCCATAGCCATCATTCCAGGTCGTGTAAGCTCGACAGGTTGAGGCAGTGGTTGATGTCATCGTGCATTCAAACCTCTCTAATCAAGCTCTTCCGGCACAACCTCATTACCCCAGAGAAGACCCTCCATGGCGGACTTGCCTCTGTCGAATCCATGATAGACCAAGGCGCAACAGTATGCCCAGACACGGCCACATGGGTTCTCGATAACCAATACCGGCTCGCCAAGGTCAAGATCTCGATCGCGGCGAATGATGCATATCCCATAGTGGCTTGTCTTGCGAATGACTGAACCACACATCGGCCGTGGTTTTGCAATCGAAGAAAACCAAATCTCTTTCAAGTATCCGCACTTGGGCGCCTTTTCAATCATGGTGATAGAAATAGGAAACCAAACCTTGTATACGGGAGATATCTCCCGGTTAACTCTCTTCCATCCAATAATTGAGGGTGGTTCGGCTGGCGGATCTGTCCAGCTCTGTTGACGAACAAAGGTCCCATACCCAGGGATCTCGACCTCGGACTTGATAGATAGCAGCTTAAGGGAACCTTGAATCCTCACAAACTCGGCTTCGTCGCTTCGGATGTAGAATCCGGTGCCTCGCTTCTTTTGGTGGTTACAGCAGTTGCATGTGTCGAGACTATCGCATGTACTCCGACGGCTGCTCTGTGAGCGGTCTAGAAACTTGATGAATTCGGCACAGACTATGTGCCTGGCCCATTGTCGAACGGAATCTCCAAAGCTCTGAGCAAAACGAGGATAGGGGGTCAAAGGTCCTTCGGCGTGCCGGCATTCCATACATGACGGGAACATTCGGGCCTCACAGACGGGATCACGAGCCTCGATGTCGTTGGCAAGAAATAATCCGAGCAAGATCTGAGAGTAAGGCATGCTGTCCGGTTTCAGGACCTCAAAACAAGCAGCGGTATGAGCAGTTGCGATAGGAATATGCCGTGGTTGTTTCGGCCTCAAGATGAGAGGTTGAAGTGTTGGGCGCAAAGGAAACAATGACAACCGTGACGGAAGCTGTCAGTATATATCAGACCCTATTATACTTTGCAGCAGATAAACAGACGAGAAAGTTCACATCCCATGACTTCCACATAAGCTTTAGGCGGTAGCACATTAAACATGGATATGCAGGACGAGAGTTTAACCCATATCAATTCTAGAGCATATCGATGCAAAGATTTCTGGTAGCTCATTAACAGGTAGTGAACCTGTTACGGATTCTATCTAAGAGCCCGCCCTGGCAAAGCCTCGAGCACGCACCCACACAGGGTTCATGGCAGGGTTCACTGTTAAACGCTGTAACGATTAACTGTATTCTGTAAAGGGTCGGTCTATCTTTTGAGGCCAAGTTGTTATTCAGATGTTGTACAAGTTTTCCAGGCCTTTTCTAAGCTGCGGTAGCCCTGAGTATACCGACATAGACTTTGTTCCAGTCTTGCTCTTACGAAGAAGCTAATTTCCATCAAAGCAGACCAGAATCAAGTTCTTTTAAACTAGGTCGAAGCCATCACTGAACTAGACCTCATCTTTGGAAGATTCATTATTCATCAGCTCAGGACTTGCGACAATCCCAGTGGGGCGTGAAGGCATCCACACCAAGCAGAGAGCGCAAAAAGAATGTCCACCAAATCCACCCAACGTAACTGAACATTATGTCCTGGACCAATGCTCACAGAAGGGAGCATAATAGCAGCTCGGACGAATGAGTAAATAGTAATTTGTATCGCCATGCAAAAATATGATTGGAGCACTTGTACTCCCCCGGGAAGGCTCGAACTTCCGATCTCCCGATTGTCTGCAAGTAACAGTCGGACGCTTTAGCCAACTAAGCCACAGGGGATTGAGCCAATTCTGTGATCTCATTGGTTGGGATCCGAACATCAAGATGTGTCCTATGGTGGTTTGGCGAACGCGAAGCCAGAGGTCGACGCCCATGCCTCAACTTCAGCTCCTTTAATTCCAGAGTTACAGTACTATGAGAGCTCGTTGCCAATTGTTCTGGCATGGATTTGGTATCAAGGCTGTAATTCACTCCTCAGCTAGAAGCAAAGTGAACAACATAGCGAATCCCTAAGTGATCAGATCGTATGACTATCTCTTCGACAGAGAGCGACGCCGCGATATTAAATAGTTCATTGTCCGGCCAGGGTGATCAAGCTTCAAGAGCTGAGTGTAGCCAGGACCAATTCCATTCTATCCCATGCAACAAGTGACAGCCATACACATCATGTCTGTTTCTCCTTGTCACACTCACCAACCTCGTTTGCCCTCTCGATTTCAGCCCTTGCTCCGATCCACTTCTTCCGCTTCCCGTCAAAGAGCCTCCACGCTGCTGCGGTTTGTGGTCCGTCCATTAGCATCTTCCAGAGAGGTCTTTCCCTCCACCAGAACAGCCATCCCTTCCATCCCCATCCAAGATGCTCCTCCACACCCATTCCAGCTGTTCGGTCAGCCCAAACTAACCATTCACGGGCAGGCACCGAGGCAGGGATAACTGTCCCTCGTAGCGCGAGCCTACTGATACGCTGTTCTTGTTGGTCCATCCAGCGATTCATTTCAGGCTGTAGAGGTAACTTGGAGTGACCAGCCCATACCTGAGCAATACACATGCTCGTCAAGTCAGCCAGACAGAATGCGCTAGTGATGAACCAAGCACAACCAAGGAACGCGAGAGAGTCCGGTTGCTTGAGGGAGAAGACGTTTTGGTACAGACGCGGCAAGGGTCGGTCCTTGGATCCCCAAGCCTTGAGCCAGGCTATGGCCGGCTTGTCGGAGGGGTCTACCTGAGGGTCCAGAATGTCGAAGCCGTACTTGTATCCCGTGCAGCAAATGATGGCATCAGCTTCCACCACCTTCCCGTCTATTAGCTCCAACTCGTTTGGACCTGTGATCTTCTTGATCCCGGGAATTGTTTTTATATCCCCAGCACGTAGTCTGTTGATCAATGTGTCTGAGACTACCGGGTTTGTCACTTTGACGGAGGGTGCTGGGTCTAATCTCCACGCTGGATCGACGTCGCCGAAAGCTTTGCTCATAATAGACTTGGCCTTGCGGTTAAAGAGAGCTTCCGAAAGGGATGGACACCATCTCTCGAGAAAGCCGATAATGATTGAGAATCGATGAGTGAAGCCTTTAGATCCGGTGACTTTGTCGATATCACGGGGAAGCTTGGCAGTGTGTGAGAGCAGAGCTTGAGGTATGAAAGAGCAAAGGACTTACGACAATGGCACCATGGTTATGAGAGATGCATATGCTCGAGGCGTGTCCGACCAATATGTCAGCGATATCGCTTCCCGTGTTGCCAAGTCCCAGAACAACAACTTTCTTGCCAGTAAATGCTTCAGGTCTACATGTCATTAGACATCGAGATTTTGCCATATTGAAAGTGGTGAGTTTATTCTTACCTCTTAAATGATTTTGAGTGAAGAATCATTCCCGCGAACGAGCTCGATCCATAGATCTCAGGCATGACAGGGTTCAGATGCGGCCCTGTGGCGATGACGACTTTGTCAAAGTACTCTGAGGGCGCAAGTTCAAAATCCAGTCGCCATCTGTTGGATTCTTCCTCTCTTGCGACGTGCTTGACTACTGTGTTCAGCCGCAAATGAGGTCGTAGGTCGAAATGGTCGGCATAATTCTCGAGATACTCGTTGACCTGTTTTGCAGAGCAGAAGGGGGGTGTTCCTAGAAAGGTCAGCCGAAGGGAATCTTGTATATACATCTATGCCGATGCATACCCTTTTGAAAGGGAAAATCTGTATAGCAACCCTGGAAATTATAAGATCTTTGCTTGGACGACCATGAGAGCAGGCAGCGTTACTAACCCGAGCGATAGAGACGTTTACAACAGTTGCTAGAATCCTTCAGAACCTCCACCACAACTCGCAATTGGGTGGTCAACTTACATTCAAGCACACTCAAAGTGTCTTTATCCTCAGTAAAGTGCCAAAGCCCTCCAACATAGCCATTGCGGTCAAAGCCAGTGACGTTGAACCCTTCCTCTAGCAGATTCTTGACAGCGACGATCCCCATGGCCCCTGGGAAGCGAGAACTCAAAAATCAGCAGGGGTTCGATAAAGATGACGATCTGTACGCACCAAGGCCAATGACTGCAACCCTCTGCTCCTGAGGGCTTGAAGTTGCCATGGCTCAAGCTGGCTTCAAGAGGACAACAGCGTTACCGGAATTGACGTGAGAGATGGTTGATAAGGGCGGAAAAGAGGAACAATTCGGAAAAAGAAAGTGACATGATATTGGATCTAGGTGCTAAATACAGTGTGACATTAGAACCACCAGATTCCCATGGGCCACGCAATTCGGCAATCCGTCAATGCTCGCAGGGGGGTTAAATCCGTAGCGTGTACGCCAATCTCCATGCCACCATTTTAGCACTCAGCTCAGCTCAGCTTTTGTCAGTTTCAGCCAGCCAGATCAGAGGCTGGCCCTCGAGGGTGGATAATCTTTTATCATGGTATAAGCAAAAGCAGTGATATGATCCTTTATCTCTCCTTTTTTTCAGCTGTTTAGCACGGCTATTTAATTACAGCTCTCTCAATGTGCTCCGAGCGATTGTTCCTTAGCTTGGCATGCAGAGAAACGTTACAATTGCCAGCTCCGCTCTCGCAGATCCGGGGATCATCTCAATTTGGTTAACAGAGCATACCAGCCATGACTGTAACGAAACAACTGAACTCTCATTTGCGGAGACGCAAACATGTTCACTGGCTTCATGAGTTGATCTGGTTAAAACAGGACTATCCGACACTATTGAGTTCTGATCAAGCCCAGTCGCGATGTTGGGTGAAACAAAGTTAGACTTTACCATTTGCCCAAACAACTTGAGAGTTTATGAAATGATTTTATGCCCTAAATAATGCACAATCCACCACAAAAGGTTTCAAACCAAATGTGTGAGTTGCGGTCAGATCGCCTATCTCCCCACACCTACACATCATAGCCCCTGGTAACACACCACCCTTCAACAACAAATAAAGCTTCTCCCCGATGGCGCAATTGGCTAGCGCGTCTGACTGTTAATCAGGAGGTTGGTGGTTCGAGCCCACCTCGGGGAGTTGATTTTTTGTAGTTCTCGCAGACTGATTTCTTTTTCTCAGAGACAGTCTGATTGCGCTTTTTGGCAGAGACAAGAGACGCAGCCTGGTTCTTGTTTTACACAGTGATCCTGTGTTTGCCATAGCCAAGAAGATGAAGCCTTGCGAGGCAAGTTGGTTGTCACGTCGAGTTCCGAAGTTGGGACAGACAGCAAGCTGCGTCAATCAAGTTGGGCAATTGATCGGACTGACAACAAACAAGCTTTAAGCAGATAAAGGATTCTCAGTTTGCTAGGAAGTGTTTGACTACGAACAAAGCGTTCTTGGAACCTGGCTTCCCTCTCAGGCGCTGTCAACACGGCTGGTTCAATGACACCCTAACCTACTCGTGGTCACGTCAATCCCTTATCGACATGAGGAACATTTGTATTCGCTTTCATATATCCGGGATATTCGTCCCTACCACTTCCAGGAAATCTCACTCTGCATGCAGTAGACATTCAAGCTCAGGGTGTCACTTCGGTCAAGCATACACCAAGTCAACCTGACACCAATCTCCCAGGGACTTACATTAAGCTAGTCCGATTGAGAATACTACGGGAGTTTGTTTGCTTTCATCGACACCATGCTGTTGTTCTGCTGGTGTGGGTTGTTATGTCTTATCCTCGACTGATCGAACCTATAATTGCTCCTGTCATCTCAACCCTGCGAAGGACTACTTGACCTGCCAAATACTACTGCGAGGTTGACTTAGCCCAGGACAAGGACAATATCTAGCATGAGGCAATCGACCAACTACTTTACTCTACGGGCTGATATCGAGATACAATGGAACGTCGTGTCAGTTTTGGTATAGGGTACTCAACACACCCAAGGAGAACGCACACCAACAGCTTAGGCGACATCCTGTCCGCATTGGCCAAGCTAACGGTCGACTGTGCTAGATTAGGGCAAAAGTTTAGACTTACCAGCTGCCTAGTGCTGGCTCGTGCAAGCTGGCGATGGTGGGCAACGTCTGGGGGCTCTAGGCAAAACACCAAAAATAGTGGCCATCCGCAAAAACGAACTTGAGCTGAATAGCTCCCCCGGGAAGGCTCGAACTTCCGATCTCCCGATTGTCTGGTAATAACAGTCGGACGCTTTAGCCAACTAAGCCACAGGGGAGATGATTTAGGCTATTGTTGTTGAGGTCCGAGGCCCACTAGTACGGATCTATGTTGCTGGTGGTGGAGCAGCAACGGGGAAGAGGAGCTCTGCCTATCCTCTTTGCTGGCTTGTTCCAAGAGTTATATGTAGTTGTCATGGCTCATGTCAAAGAGCATATCTCAATGTCATAGACTGGTCGGCAACCCTGATCCTTCTGGGCTTGGCAGAGGGAGTTGAGTCTTAGACATTTGCATCGGTTGTGGGATGGCTGTATTCGTTGGCCAAGATCGGATGATAGCATTCTCTCCTTGCGATATATACGTACTTGATAGGTTGGAAAGGCTCCTATATCTCAGCCCCTTAAGCCTCACCATGAGCTCGACGACTGTCTCGGTTTACCGGCACAGCATTGATTCAAAACCTTCAGAAGCATCTTCAACAGAGGCACGCGCCAAGAACTGCGCGGCAATGGCGTCGACAAAGAGGCACGAGCTAGATGGTCGGAATGCCCGTTTAGGCATGGCTCCAGGGTCAAAGATTCAGGCCCCCCTGGATTGCTGGCAGCGAGTGGAGTTTGAGGTCCAAGTTGACGTCGGGAATAGGGGACTTGAGAGTGGAGAGGTTGCTCGTCTGCAGGAACATGATGCGTTTGTGGACGATAATATGGAGTTGAGGGGATTGTGAATAAACTATGAAGCACCTAGGAAATAGAAACACAAAATGCCCGTTTATTCACTTTATTGTTTGTTGTTTGGCCAACATTGACCTCTGGTGTTCCTTGGTGTAACACAAAGTGCTCGAGTCCTGTGCACGTGTGCTACTTGCAAGTATCGTAACCGGATCAAATACTTTCAATTATCCGCCCGTACCTGGCTGCGACCTCATCCCTTTCAAATAACCATAACAACGGAATACCACCTCTAAATTTATCCTTTTGCTAGGTTTAGCGTTTCTGCTGCTGCAAAAACGTTTTGCTGATCCATCCGCGACCCCCCCTAAACGTCCCAGGCACGGGAAGCCCCTGCTAGAGGATGCTAATGTTAGCGCAGGAATAGGGGGCTGCTTCGGGCCATTCAGCCAACCAGCGCCTGCAAAGAGACGTCCCTCTTTTGCCAAGAATCAACTGCCTTCCCTCGTTGGCTCTAGATCCAATCTGACTTAACCGTCTTGCAGCAGACGCGACCACTCTCCCTCTCTGTGTCTGTGTCCCTTGCGCCGTTCCTTCATCTTCGCTTTAGCCTCTTTCTGCCATCATTCTTTCGAGGTCTCTGGCTAGTCTCTGTCTTGTTGCATCTTTGCTTGCTTATAGTACAGGGGGGAGCGTATTGAGGACCTATAGCTACGGCATGCTGCTCCCAGTGTGATACACGAACTTCCGACCAACGAACCTCTTCTCTACCCTCGAGACACCCCATCTCGACACTTCTCTCCCACGTCGACACAAGCCTCGCCTCGGCGAGCCGCGACCCGCCGCAATGCTTCCGCTACGTCGACGTGGTCGCTTCTACACCATAATCTCCATCTTTCTGGTTTTCATCCTCTATCGATTCCTCCAGAACTCGTGGGCACGATCGGCCGAATACAATGCGATACAACAGCCTCCAGTACCGCCTCCAGTCGCTCAGCCACCGCCAGTTGAAGGCTCTAAAGAAGCCTTTGAGCCTGCCGTTGTACCGCCGGTGGTAGAGCTGCCAAATTCCGAAGGCAAGGGCTCGGATTCTATCCCCAAGCCAGCCGTGCCCCAGGGAGACAGCAACCTGCCTGAAAAGGTTGAGACCAGCGAGGACAAGACCCTTCCCGAGGTCGTTCAGGCTATCAACGAAAAGGACGAGGCTGCTGGCAAGACTCTTCCCGATGCCGAGAAGCCTGCCCAGGAAAACGCTGAAGGTCAATCCAATGCCGGCACCGAAGGAGTCAAGAAGCCCGATGAACAGACCTCTCCCGAGACACCTCCCTTACAAGTCAAGGATCCGCCCGTTACAGCCGATAACCCAGATCAGCCTCGCGTCAACGTTGATGGTTCCAAGATTCACTGGACCAAGCCCAAGGAGAACTTCCCTCTCCCCGCCGAGTCCATCATTCCCATCCCGACTGGCACAGCCCCCGACATGAACAGGATCCAGTTTGACTTCCAGCTCGAGGATGAAGGAACCAGGAAGGTCCGTCTCGAGCGAAGGCAGCGTGTCAAGGCGGAGCTGGTGCGTGCTTGGGCCGGTTATCGCAAGTATGCCTTTATGCATGATGAGCTCTTGCCTCTGTCTATGGGGTTCCGTGAGACCTTTGGTGGCTGGGGTGCAACTCTCGTTGACTCGCTCGATACACTCTGGATCGCCGATATGAAGGAAGAGTTTGACGAGGCCGCCAATGCCGTTGCCAAGATTGACTTCACCTACACCGATCGCAACGATATCCCCGTTTTCGAGACCACAATTCGTTACCTAGGAGGACTTATCGGCGCCTACGATGTCAGTGGCGGTCCGAACGGCAAATACAAGATCTTGCTTGACAAGGCCGTTGAGCTTGCCGAGATTCTTATGGGCGCCTTTGACACACCCAACCGCATGCCTCTTCTCTATTACCGGTGGCGTGCTCCTTACTCGTCTCAACCTCACCGAGCCAGCGTCGTTGGCATTGCAGAGCTTGCATCACTCTCGATGGAGTTTACACGTCTCGCTCAACTCACGGGCGAGGCCAAGTACTATGATGCCGTTGCCCGCATTACCAACGCACTCGTCAAGATGCAAGAGGACGGCACCGAGATTCCGGGTCTTTTCCCTGAGAAGATCAATGCTTCGGGATGCAACAAGACGGCGGCTACTCTTAAGCAGACACTTAGTCAGGAGGCGCAAGCACAGGTTGAAGGTGCTGACCTGACCAAGCAACCCCAAGGCTTCATCCCTGGGGGTGACAAGCAGCAAGCTGATGCAGTAACCCCCGCACAGCTGCCCCAGGCGGATAGCCGTTGGGAAGACAAGCTGCGTCGCCGTGACGCACCCCCAGCGCTCCCTGTGCTTACTGAGCCATTCAAGGTGGAAGAGCAGGAAGAGTCCAAGCCTGTTACTAACCAGCCCCCGCCTCTTGCTGCCGACGGGACTTCATTGAACTGGGAGTGCGAGCCTCAGGGTCTTGTTCCTGGTTCCTATGCATATGGTCAATTTCACATGGGAGGCGCACAGGACTCGGCCTATGAGTATTTCGCCAAAGTAAGCGGCATATCTAAGCTGTAACAAACATAAGCTGACTGAAGCTAGCAATACCTCCTCCTGAACGGTCTTGAGCCCAAGTACCGCAAGCTCTACGAGGATACCATTGATGCGATCAACGAGTGGCTACTCTACCGCCCTATGGTCAAGGAGGATGGCTGGGACATCTTCTTCACCGGAAAGATGACCACTTCCAGGAAGGGCGACAGCGAGTGGTCCAAGTCATATGAAATGACGCATCTTACATGCTTCATCGGTGGCATGTACGGACTGGGTGGCAAGATTTTTGGGCGTGACGGTGACATCGACAAGGCCAAGAAGCTGACCGACGGCTGCGTGTGGGCTTACCAGTCCACTCCTACTGGCCTCATGCCCGAGTATGCTCACCTGGTTGCATGCCCTGCGCTGGAGAAGTGCCCATTCAATGAATCTACATGGTATGAGGACCTTGACCCGTCCTTGGAATGGCGCCAGAAACAACTCGAAACATGGGAGAAGGGCGAGGAGCAGCAAAAGCTTGTTGAGAAGGCTGCCCCTGAAGCTGCTAAAGAAGTTGCTCCCGAGCCCCTGATCCCAGGCAAGGCTGCACCCGAGGCTGTGGTCCCCAAGGCCAAGGCAGTTGAGGAGTCCGTTGACCTCAGCATTGGAGCTGAGCCCTTGATTCCCCAGCCTAAGGAACTCAAGAAGGCTAGTGATCCACTGGTTCCTCAGCCCAAGGAGAATGCAGCAGTCGAGAAGCCGGAAGAGCAGCCTCACAGACCGGATGACCTGAGCACTGGCTCGGAGCCCGTTGTCAAGGCTGAGGGTGCCCCAGCTGCTGGAGAGGGACTCTCGAAGCCTGTCAAGAGAGCTGGTATCCCCATGCCTGAGTTGGACCGATCAATGGAAGAGGATGACTCGGAGTTTGGATCGGAGCTTCCCGACTCTCTTAAGGCGAAGTTGGGTCTGAACAAGGACGAGACGGAAAAGACTGAGAAGACGGAATCAAGCGAGACCGGATCCGGCAAGAAGCCTGAAGCTGCGCAAGAAGGGGCCAGCACTACTGGCGGTCAACCCCCTAGCGTGCCGGACAGCTATGCGAACAGGCACATCCAACCACCCGAGAAGCCCCTGTCTCATGAAGAGTTCGTAAAGGCTAAGCTTGAGAGGGAGAAGCTTCCCCCAGGATACACCGACATTATCAACAAGTCGTATATCCTCCGGTATGTTATAGTTTGCTTTCAGCTTGTTTGACATGTGACTAACATTGATGTAGACCTGAGGCAATTGAGTCTGTCTGGTACATGTACCGTATTACAGGCGACACTACGTGGATGGACAAGGGTTGGAAGATGTTCCAGGCCACGGTCACGGCGACTCGGACTGAGTTTGCCAACAGTGCTATTGACGACGTGCTGAACAACTCAGAGCCCCACTTGAAGGATGAGATGGAGAGCTTCTGGATTGCCGAAACTCTCAAGTATTACCTCCTCCTCTTCTCCGAGCCCAGCCTCATCAGCCTTGACGAGTGGGTGCTCAACACTGAGGCCCATCCTTTCAAGAGGCCATCCTAAGCGCTCGATGCGTGTTTTGGAAACATGTTGGGAGGAATGAATGCCATGTTTTGGAGGTGTTGCCGTTATGATTGCGAGGAAGGGGAGTGCTGACAGGTTGTACTAATTACTGGGAAAGGTACCATATGACCAAGCACCACGGCGTTTAGGAAAATGGATGGGATGTTATAGTATGGTTAGAAAGGCAACCGACTGGGTATAGTAATGTCATTTATTCCAAGGCAGCCGGGGAGTGTCGGTCTATCAATGATGGGAATGACCTCTCTTGTGCCTGTTACCACTTCAACTGCTCGACATTTGCTCCCCTGCAGCGTTCCACTGGACAGCGATGGGCTGATGATTGCCTGAGAACTTTGTGCCACCAAACCACAGCTCGAACCTGAGATCTGCTGGGGCTACGATAACACGGACGTCGAAGCGGCAGATGTAGAACTTGACACCACGACGGAAGCAGGTTCCTCGCTTCTCTTTGAGAACGAGCTGGTGCTGTTGGATACCGGCGAGGTTACTCTTTACCGAGCAGAGCTTCATTGCACCGGCTGTGCATGTTAGCTACGGATAGACCGGGAGCTCTTGAGTAGGAGTCAACGCACCTTGCTTAAGGCTTCGGGGCAGCCAGTCTGGTTCGTTGTTGGAGACAACAATCTCGGCGTCCCAAGCTCTTGTTGTGTCTCCCTCCTTCAATCTGATCTCGAAGCTGTGGACTACGGGAACATCAGGGCTGACTTTGTCACCCTGATATATGTCAACATGCCAAGTCTTGGGAGCCGCCGAGCAGACTATACTTACCTTCTTGATCAACCACTGAATTTGGTTTGTTGCCCATTTCTTGCCTGTCTCAAAAGGATCTACCCGGACGTCCTCGTCAAAGTGCTTGGCTGGCGAGTACACCTCTTGGACTATGACGCCGTAACTTGCCCGGGCAATCCAATTTGAGAGGACTGACTTGTTGCCCGACTCCATCATCTGCCTCTTATTCTCAAGGACGCCACGGGCGACGACGAGCTGTGGTTCTTGTGAGGGGATAACTACGATGTTGCGTGCATTCGGGTGTTGGAGACTTGTTAGGTGCTGCTGGAGCATCTCGCGGACGTACGCCGAGCTCCCCAGGCCTCCCGAGAGAATGATATACTCCTATGATGGTGTCAAATACGGTTGAGAGCCGGATATATGGGTCTTACCACTTGTTCCATGTGCCCCTTTTCTGCAAGCCAGTCGAGCCGCTCTCTTATCCGCCTGGTGATGGCTTCGATTTGGACATCAAAGAGGGCCTGGATTTCTTGTCTGGTTCGTATTAGCCACCAATTTGCCCCTCAATGGAAGGAGAACTGACAAGGAAAATAGCATCCGTCCATTCTCGATCTGGAGACCAGCATGGTTGACGTCGTATCCCACGCCCTCCATGAGGATCCTGTATACTTGCTGCATGTACACTCTCTCCCCAAACTTGTGCTTGACGCTCTTGAAGCCTGGGCTTCTAGCCATCCGCGCCGCAAAGTCGATAGGTAGTTTGAAGTCTGGGTTTGCAACCAGCCGCTGGGCTACGAGTCTGGCAAAGGCGCGGTCGATGAGGGATGAGCCTACGCCCACACCGCTGACAGCGGCAACTGGGGACATTTGCGGGAAGTTGGCATCTGTCGAAGTGACGCGCATGAGGGCTAGGTCTGTTGTTCCACCACCTGCGTCTACGGTTAGGAAGATGTTGTTTGTTCTGAGGTCGATGGCGCCAGCCTTGAGAGTCGCAACAGCTGCGGCTTCAGATTCTGTGAGATCTACAAGAGCCGAGTGTCGCGGACCTTCGATACCGAAACCAGCGTCGTGGATGGCACCCTTGAAGACATTCGTGATGGCCATGCTCGTCCAAGTGGTCGGGACACTGAAAAGAAATGTCACAGCCATTGACTTCCAACCGCCAACGTGTTTGATACCCATTCGCATCTCAATGCTGTCCTTGAGATGGGCGTATACCTTTCGGAGGTAGTCGCTGACGAATTGACGAGCTTCATCAACGCTGCGAGGCGCGTTGGACAGACCCTGCTGCTGAGCACCGGCTAACATATCCGGATCGAGAAAGATCTTGAAGAAGTCGCGGCGTGTCTTGGCCGGTGAAGTGTCGTCGTCGTCGGCGCACATGAAGCCCCAGGATGATATGCTCCCGTCGGCATTGTATATCAGCGTCGTTGGCACTTTGCGGTCGCCTCGGTCGTCGCTACCGGGCCAGTCGCTGACGATCTGGACGGGAGCTCCTCGCCTCATCCAGGCGACACCTTGAACAGTGAGCTTGAGTTGACCTCATGGGGGAGAGAATTGGGGAGTTACCTGTAAAGGTGGTTCCCAGATCGACCGAGATGGCCAAGTCTGGCTGCTCCTCCATCTTTGTTCGACAGTCAAGTCTTCTCGTCCGGACAGATTCGAACAGAAGAAGCAGAAACTCACAGCCGAGTTTCTTGAGAAGCCTAACGAGGCTGGCCACACACACACTCACACTCACACCCCCTCCTGCAGGCTGGCTTGGCAGTGACCGGCTGCATTATCATGGTGAGACAATCCTTGCTCAGCCTGGTGTCGAGACTCGCATTGCATTTGTTTGCCGGTGTGGTGGCTTGCAAGGGGGCTTTTCAGCTCCAGGAGGAGACAGGGCAGACTTTGGATTTTCCTACGAGGCCTGCTTGTTGCTGTTTGTTAAGATTGGCATAGGCCCAGGTTGTCTTCAGTTTCTGTCGATTCCTCCTCGCCCCCTTGTTTCTCTCATCATCCAAGCATCCCATTTTGGTGGACAGAAACCTTCTACTCACTCGCAGCCCATTCATTCTAAGTCGACTCTCATTTCTCCGTCCTCTGCTCCTAGACACGCCCAAATCCCTTCCTACTCCGGTTTCTGGATTCGCTTTGCGAGTCAGTCGCGCCTCGAAAATGGCTATTCCGGATGGGACCACGCCTGCTCAAAGGACGACCGTCGGAGGCAAGGCCTGGGTTTGGGAACTCCAAGGCCAGGGCCATACAATACCAGCAATGAACCAGGCGAAGACCCAAATAACCGTGACAACTATCCAAGACCAGGGAGTATACGTCTGGAGGCTCGTCTCTGACGTCTCGGCACCAGCATCAACGGTTGTTTCAAGCACGCAAACAGTGGGAACTACTGATGATGGAGCCACCATCACAGAACAGACCTCGACAGAGGCATGGTCTACGGAGCAGGATGCAACCGCAGCAGCGTCTGGGACGGACATTGAACCATCCTCTACGAACGAACCATCTTCCACGGACGATTCAGCATCAACGGAAACAGCTGGAGCCGAACCGATCGTCAAGTACAAAGGCCTCACAGACGGGGCAGTTGCTGGCGTTGCCATCGCCTGCATCGTAGCCGGCCTCGCTCTTGGTGCCGTTGTGATGTTCCTCCTCTTCCGACGACGTCGAAGACAATCCCAGGCAAACTTCCACCAGGTCAGCAACGGAGGAATTGAGCCCAAGAACGATGTGATGGTGACAGTCACGCCCTCCAAGAGCGACGTCGACCTCAACCAGTTCCTCCTGGATACAATCCCCGACAAGCAGATCGAGGGAGAACTCCACGCTCTGTCAGAGCTTCTCTACCAGCACGTTGAGAGCCACTATCACCGCTCTCCAGTTCATCTCGACGCACAAACACTGGCTCAGAGCCTCGTTCACATCGGTTACTCCCCAGTCGCCTCAGGTCTCGACGCAATGACTGTCGTTGCGTTGTGTCTGGAGCCCAGTAGCCGCCCAGTCGCTCTACGCCATGTCTTGTCACATGTCATCTTCAGCAGCCTCGACTTCAGCTCGGGAAGTAACATGGCGATGCTCCCACCAGTTGTCAGAGAATTCCTGAGCACGATCCCCTCAGCCGAAAGCAACGGCACAACTCCAGGTAAGAAGAAGCCCCCCCTCTGGTGTGATCTGCAGTAAGTGGCTGATTCCTTCAGCGACATCCCTCGCGCTGTCCAAATGGCGCAGCCTGTCAACCTTGCTCCTTCATCCTACCCCAGCAGACCGGACGCCTCTCCCCGTGCCAGTGGCGGAGGCTTCACAGCAGGCTGCCGGTCTGGCCAATGAGCTCAACAGCTTCCTGCGTTTCTTTGCAGCCCAGGACGCCGCGGGGAGCCAGGAGCAGACAAGTCACCTGCAGGCTGTGATTTTAGAATGCACCAAGCTCGGCTACATCTTGTTGTCTCAGCCCAGTGACTGGAGGTTTGTCTTTAGTGACAAGCAGAGCCGCAGGGTTGTGGTGTGTCCTGGGCTGGAGAAGCTGAGTCACAGTGATGGGACCAGGTACAGGTCTCCAAGGGAGGTTGTTGCAGTTGTCACCATGCCGGTATGAGAAGGGTAGCCCTTGAATTGTTTCCAGATTGTTACTGTAGGGCTGTGGTTGTATGTATCTAACTAATACTCTCTTTCCTAATGCGGTATTGTGATTTGGTGATAGCTTCAGCATCAACCAATGAGCTGAACAGTCATAACTGCGCACTGTAGAAAAAAGCCTAGTCATGTAACGCAGACGCCCAATGAGTTTATCCCGCGTTGTCTCGACTGATGTTGTCTTGGCCTTTTCAGCCCCCATGTATGCATACCTACCTGACCGCCGCCACCAACGTTTATCTCCCATGTCACTCTACCTGGACGAGTGATTCGGCTGCAGAAATACTACGTTAGTCTCGAGAGCCTGTACTCGAGCTAATCTGCCGAATCGCCAATGTCGGGTGACTCTCCTGATCCCCGAGCCTGATTCTGATTTCTATGTACTTATGTATATGCAACTCAGCCACCGCCTTGTTTCTTTTCTTGTATTGGATGGTAAATGTGCAAATCTCGCTTTTTTCACGTACTAGCCCATTCCCCTCCCTCCCGTTATCGTCCTTACAGTTTTCACTTGGTGGAAATGGGAGAGCGTAGACTAGATGTTTGCATCCGTCAAGTATAAGCACTCAAATCAGACATACTCGAATCTTTGAAAGTGACAATACTCTTCATCTCTAAGCCTATCTCAATTCAAACCAGACAATTAAAACACAAACTTGACAAGGGTTACCCCGGCTTAAACCCAACAATGCCGAACCCTTTCCACGCAACATACAACTTTGTCGCCTGGACCCTCGACCAAGGCCAGGTCCCCAGCGACGTCCGCAGAAGCCTCGAGCTCGTGCGAACCTGCGACAAAGACCTCCAACATCTTATCGAGCTGCGAAACGAGTGCCTCCCTCGTCTGGAACGTCGCCCCCTCGTCCTCGCTCGCGTCCACTCCATCATCGAGGCTGCCCAGGCGGGGCTAGAGGAAGCATGCACCATCGTCGAGAAGTGCAGACCAGAAGCTCATAGCGGGAGGACTCCGCTGGCGAGTCGTGTTGCGTGGTTGCTTGTCGACTCGGGCGAGTTTAGAAACTTGGAACCTATCGTTAGTCGGCATCATGATGCTGTGCTTGCAGAGCTCAACTTTCTGAGGAACATCGCCATGCTTGCTCCTGTTCCTGAAGCTTCAAAGGAGGAGGTACGATGTGTTGTGCAGAAGGAGGCTCCCGTGTTTGATAATATTGCACTCCTGGGGGATATACTAGGAGATATATCAGTTGGTGAGTTTGAAGACGGAAACACTCCGAACGACTCCTAACTTCGCGACAGAAGCAAAGCCTCTACCTCCGATTCCCCAAAGTCTAACTCCAGCACCAGTCTCACCGCCTCCCAACCAGCAACAAGGGTATCAGACTGAGCCACCGAGTTCGCTCATGCCTTCAACACGTAGGATTGGCCTCTCCCCTGATTCTTCAGCGCCAGAGATTCTCCCCATGGGTATGAACAATTCTACTCCTTCAAGACCGCAGCAAATTCCGGGCCCGGGATACATCTCCGAGGACATGACGGGTTTGGCAAACCTCCTCAGAGACACACTAGTCTCTCCCGATATAACATCTCAATATCCTTACACGACAGCCCCGCCTAATCGACCAGTCACAGCATCTTCCAATCCAATGGACAGGAAGACACGTCCAGGGGCGATTACACCAGTCCAGACCGGGTCAAACCATCGTCCTTCGTTCTACAACACCAATGATGGCGTATCAGACATGGGTCCTGATCGCAGCCAACGGGCAAGCGTCGGCTACACACCTTCAGTTTCCTCCTTTGCCTCCCAAAGCTCACCACCGCCATTGAACAACAGAGCATCATCGTCCACGCTACCCGTCTACACCTACGGCGTCACACAACATCAAAACACATCTTCAACAACCCTCCCAGCACGTTTCGCATGGGCCAACTCCTCTTCAGCAACCATATCATCCCTTCCTCAGACCTTCACAAGATCCACCATGTCTATGGACGGCACCGGATGGGGACAGCAGCCTATAGCAGAGTTGGACAGTTCGCCATATCAGATGGTACCTGTCGTCAGGCCTGCGAGCGACGCAGGCTATCCAGGGAGCGACGGCAAGAACCCAGTTGTTCAATTTGTGAAGCAGCTGAATATGATACCTATTGAACTCTCGGCGACTACAGACTCGTTGCCCAAGACATCTCTGCGAAGACAATCTGCACCATCTGAAAATAGGCATGGTCGAACGGCAAGTCAGCCAGGGGGGCTGCCCTGGGGAGAGTATAAAGATCAACACATGGTGCAACCCAGAGGATTTGACCAGGAGTCGACGGGTGTTAGCCAACCAATTAGGACAAACAATTCCTTTTCGATAGAACGGCCCTAATGGTAGTAATATGAGAGAGAGAGAGGTGTTCTGGACTAGAGGACGGACAGACAATCTTTGTTTCAACTCATACTGGGATCTAGCAAGACTTGTTAGATCCTGAGGACGTACCGCCAATGATATGCTATATGGACAAGCTTGAGAGCTGCTGGTATAAGTATCAAGAGGTTGTGGGTGGGTACATGATTTCCTGTCACGACGAATAATGACAATGTGATAGTCCTTTGACAAGTTGGATACCTATATTGATGAATGTTTTGACGATTTGGAACTAACTATTTATCTAAGAACTTGACCCTCCAACTTCACACTTGATCCCATTAATCCTCCTGAATACTTTCGACAAAACATCACTTCACATCAAGCCATCTCTAGATTCACACTGAAACTCAATGCATGTTTAAACAAATCAAATCATCAAATCAGACCCAAATCTCAATTTCGCACGCGCGTCAAACACTGTCTTGATAATACATGCTTATGAACGTTTCCCTTCCTCCTGTCCTGGCGCGTCGAGATACATGTCTCTTGTTGATTCGTGTCGCATCCTTGCCTTGTCGTGGTCCCCGATAGTTAAAAATTTCTCATGGCGCGTTCATCTCCGTCGTCTCTTGTCTCCAAGATCCATCCTTCTTCTCTGTATGGTGCGGTCTATATGCGAACAAAAATCCATGTCTCGTTCGCTTCGTCTACTCGGAGGACAGGTGCAAAATGACAAGTCTCGACCATAGGACCCTTGTTTTCAAGGACCATCCTTAGATTAATCCGAGATCAAGTCCCTGCCAACCGAGCAAAGCGTCATGGTGCGGTGCCGTTTATATACCGCCCAAGCCGAGGTTGAAAGACCAAATATTACCACCGATCGCTTATCATTTTCGAAAACAAATCATTTCCTGAAACGCCGATGCCGATGCCGTTCGCCCGTTTACCCGTCTTTGATCTTACCGTGGGTAGTCGTGCCAGATGATGTACTGTCGACCTATGTACATTCGTTCGTTCGTTCCTCTTTCGGTCACTCAATCCTCAATCGTACGCGTTGATTCCACACTATGCGATGTATCCTATACCATCGAACTCAGGACGCTGATACTGAGGATCATGATGAGTAGACCGATTGTTACCACGATGAGGAGTGCGAAGGAGAACCAGCCCAGTACCATGGCACTGGTTCCAACGCCACTCTTCACCGCGCCGTTACCAAAGTCTTGTGCGATGACTGATGCGGCAACGGATGCTGTGTGCTGCCATAGCACGGAAACGAGGACGAAGATGGCGGCGATAAAGATCAAAGCGAGCGCAATCTGCGAAACAGGGCGAGACGGGAAGGGCTTGACTTCGCGGTCAGAACCCTCGGAGTCGACCTCCTCATGCCAGCCGGGGAAAGTGGCGAGGAGCAGGAGGCAGACAAAGGCGAAGATGATGGCAATAATACTGAGAACCGTCAGTTTACGCATTCTGAAGAATACCAGATCAGAAACTCACATCAGGTAGGGGAAAACGATCATGTCCTTGAACTGAGCAGCCAGCCAGATCAGGTTGAGAGGGTCTTGGTCGACATCGACTTCCTTCGCAAGAGCAGTCGCATTGTTGCTGCACAGCCATGAACCGCCATCGGGGTTGATGCAGATACCAAAGTAGCCAACTCGCGCTTGGAGTCGGGCGTCACCGGCGATGTTCTCGATGGCTGTGTGCACGTTGTAGTCGACTTGAGCTGTGTCGGGCTTTGCGGTGTAGGACTTGTAGTAGATGGATAGTAGGAAGATGTCAGGGATGAGTGGAGACGATGATGAACAGCCGGCGAGTAGTAGTGCTATGCACGGTTAGCTTTGCCTTGGATTCTGACGCTAGCGAGACTCACATAGTAGGATTATGGCGATGGCGATGAGAATCATCAACACATGATGGTAGCCGAGAAATGGCAGTGCACCTAGGGAGATTCAGTTAGCCATGTGCTTGCGAGACACCGACATTCCAGTCGAGCTGGTATCTGTCTGGGGATGAAATCACTCACTATACCAGCCAACTCGCACCTTGGGCGGCGCCGAGGACGAGCTGGTGCTCGTCTCGCTGCTGGAGCCCATTTTTTGTGATGATGTACCGTTCCTCCCTCAAGATGGTGTGTCTTGCAAGTCAAAACGGAGATGACTATTCGTCCCCGATCAGGGAACGGTGTTGAAGTCGCGCAAGAGACCGCCTTTCAGCGCGAGAATCTGAGGTCCTTGTTTCCTTGCTCTTTCTGCCAGGACAGTCTGCCGCTGGTCCTCTATTCCGTCAACTTCCTCCACTGGGTCAGTACCGGCGAAGTTCGAGCTGTCTCGGGAGAGCAGGCGAGATGCTGGCGATGATGGAATGCGGGAGTGACGGGTCGATGTCTTTCGAAGTCGACGCTGGAATGCGCGAGAGGGCTGAGACGACGATGGAAGAAACAGCGAGCGAAAGTCGGGCCCTAGAAGTGAGACGTTTGTTGGGGGGAAATAGGTTTTTTTTTTTGTTAAAAAAAGAGAGTTGCCTTTCGGTGAGCAACGCAAATAAGAGCCTTGAGATCAGTTCACACTTTCTGCAAACGAGGGTCAATACTTGAAAAGTTTCTTAATCCTCTCCAAAGGTGATGCGATCCCTTTGGGAGAAAAGGGAGAAAGAAAGGAGAGTCAGTTCAGTTAGTTCCAGTCCTAGTCAGTATGGTATGGGTACCGAGGAATTGGGCGAATATGCGATGGCTGGGAGAGAGAGGAATTGGGTGAGGTTGGGTATGCAGTAGGTTTTGACCAACCTCTTGACTTTTTGGGGGAAGTCGACGAGTCAGATGGGAGCTCTTTCCCGCCACGTATTTACGGGCCCTCGTTGGCAGGGTGACGTGACGTCGCGACGAGGTGGGGCCACTTCAGGGTCCGTGCAGCCATCTACGGGCACCGGGCAACCCGCACACCGGCGCCGTAGAGGCCGGGGTCATGCTGCTTCAGGCAAGGCTTCACGTTTTTTTAGTCCCCGAGACCCTGGAGCTTCCGGAGCCAGAAGCTGGACCTGCAGAAGCCTGCTGAGCTGCCCCCCTCCCAAGCTCGGTCATCAATCAATGGCGTTCGTCCCTGCCTGGGGGGCTTCGTCCCTGGATGGAGGCTTGATCCCTGGACCCCTTACCATCTCTGATCTTACGTAGTCGCTTCGACTCGTCTACCGCCTTGTTTGCTCCTTGGCCCCCCCTGGAGGTCCTGGCCGCGCCCAGAGACTGCCCAGCTTCCTTCCTATGTAGGCCAAGGATTACGGCCAGCAGCAGCGGGTCTTGATCTCTATGCGGTTGTCATGACGATTTGGCGCCGTTTCGGGCCTGGCTGGCGAGCTCTGCCTCACCCGTGTAATTAATTACTGCTGCTGCTGCAGATTCGAGCTCTCTGAATACGGGGGGCCTCATGCACCTGGTGTCGACGTGCGTGCTGAGCATTGATTCGCTGTCTGTTTCCTCTTGGGCCTCCCTGCGCCTGTATATCTACCTCGGCACTCCGTATCCCTTGCCAATGTGCCTGATTCATTTGCCCCGTTTGCTCCAGGTAAGCGAGGCTTGAAAAATCTCCGCGGTAGGTAGTAGTCTAGCTTTGGCTGCTGCTTGGCTGCTGCCTCCCGAAGCCGCGAAGCCGTTGACGAGATGACGAGTCCTTCATGGCGGCTCCTTTTCCAGACCGCCTTCATAATGGACATCTATTCCTGACCAGCTTGTGCTAAAGATAATAGACAAGATCGGCGGGATGTGCAACTCTTTTTCTCCGGCTCAACCGGTTCGTGAGTGAGCTGAGATGCAAGTCATCATGACAGCTCTCATGGCACAACGCCCCAGCCACCGAGTAAAAAGTCTATCAGCCACGCCCCGATCTCGCAATCTACTTGCTTCCACGTCATTACCCGATTTCGACGAGTGAAACCGGCTGATTTCCACATTGATCTCCATCGCATCTAATCAATTGTCCATCCCTTCCTTTTAAAATTGAAACAGTTCATGCTGGTTGCTTGACAGCTTCCACAAGAAACAGATGCGTTTATCCACCACATGTAGTTATCGGGTACCGCGGGGCTCTCCCCACGTCATCCTCTGTAGTAGCAACGTCGCGCGATGAATGGGCTTCATGAACACGACACATGCATGATCAAAATGGCCACCGCAGCTGCAAATAACCAGGGCACGTCGCTCGACATACGAGTCGAGGACTTCCTGGACGATAAGCTTCAGTCGACCACGGATCTGGAAAACCTCGACACACTACTGGCCAACGTGGAGCTCCAGCGTAACCAGTTGCAATCTCAGCTGGACACCGCTGTTAAGGAGCTCGAGGAAACTCGACGCACAGCCGATGATCGCCAGAGCTCTCTTCTCGCCCGCATTGAAGAATTTCAGCAGCTTCAAGACAGCATCGATGTCCGTGTCAAGATCACCGCTGCCTCGGATGCTCCGAATCAGGCTATTGGCCGGCTCCAGGCGCCCATGAAGAAGCTTCAGATGGTTGAGCTGGCGCAGAAATATCTTTACCTCCTCCAAGATGTCGAAAAGTTTCGTTCCGAAGCACGGTCTCATCTGCCTCAAAGTCCCAAGGCTGCATTGGAGCCATACGTCAACCTAAAGCAGCTTGCGCACAAGTTGCGAGGCCTACCTGGTCAGGAGGGATTGCACCTCGTCGACTATGTCGAGAAGGTAACCGAATCTCTCTGGAACGAGATGAAGACCACCATGTCGGCAGAGCTCGAGGCTATCCTGAAACAGAGGAAATGGCCCAAGGTTGATCCCCAGTCTGAGATGGACGACGAGTGGATCAACTGCTTCGAGAAGCTCCTGGATCTTCAACTTCCCGAGATTGAGTATAGCAAGGGTCTTGTGTCGCTATTGCCGTTCGATACCATGACATCAATCTTTGTCTCCGAGTTTCGTTTCCACTTTCTCAGCGACAAGGCGACCAGCAGCCCCCAGGCGTTCGGCACGCACTGTCTGCCTTGGTTCCTCGCCCTTGTTGAGAAATGGGAAGACTTTTTCCGGGACAATCTTGGATATCTACTCACGGCCAAGTTTCAGGATACTTCAGTGGCGACCAACCTGGCCTATATCGATCCTGTCTCTGCACTCATTACATCGGTGCTGCCTGTGTTGAAGGAAAAGACGTCTGCTGTGGCAGTCGAGGCAGTCAAAAGCCCGGCCTTTCTGAGCAGCTTCATATCCCAACTGATGAACTTTGACGATAGCGTCCGTTCCAAGTTTAACTATGATGGCGGTGATGCGGAGAACGGTTGGCCTGGCCTGTCAGCGCACATCTTGGATGAGCACTTTGACACCTGGTTCAATGCTGAGAAAGACTTTGCTCTGGAACGATTCCACACTATCATGGAATCACAAGACGCCCGAAATATTGACTACGACTATGCGGTTCAAGGGAAGATGAAGCCAACATACGCCTCCGTGCAAGTCACAGACCTTCTGCGATCCGTGACCAGCCAGTACGAGAGGGTGCGCAGCTTCAAGCACAAAATTCGCTTCTTGATTGGCATACAGCTTGAAATTCTAGACGGCTACCATAGCCGTCTCAGGGACGCTCTTCAGGCATACCAGACCATGTCTTCGACACTTGGCCGTACTCTTGGTGGGAACAAGGAGGATCTTGCAGTTCTTGAAGGAACGGGTAGCTTTGAGGTGCTCTGCAAGGTGATTGGTAGTGCTGATTATATTGTCAACACACTGAAAGACTGGAGCAATGAAGAGGTAGGCTGCAATACTGCCTTTGCTATCATATATTCTAACAAATCTAGTTCTTCGTCTCATTGTGGGATGAACTGCAGACTCGCGCAGCTCAACGGAAGAGCAACATCACAAGCACTATGAGCTATGAAGATGTCAAGGACCGCACCTCCACGGCTGTAGGACAGAATAATGAGGACGGAGCCTTGTTCGATGAGACAGTCGCAGCGTATAGCATGCGCCGCAAGGCTGCTGAGGAACTTCTCGTCGGCGCTCTAGCCGAGTCTCACGGGAAGGCGTTCCGGGCCTACACGACTCGTGTTCAATGGACAACCGTTGGTGAGGCGGCTATTCTTGGTATGTTTTTCTTAATCTCACTTTGAAGCTCATCTAACATGGCATAGACGAAATGGCCATCACCCAGGAGCTCGACGAACCACTTCGTATCCTACAACGCAACTTGGACTTTCTGGCTAAGCCGCTCTCTGCTGCTGCTTTCCGCCGCGTTTGGCGTGACGCTCTCAACAAGATCCAAGATCACCTGTGGCAGAGCGTCCTTCTTCGCCAGAATTTCACCACCTACGGAGCAACCCAGTTCCGTCGTGATGGCGATGCCCTGGTTGCCGTTGTTGAGCGGTACATTCCCGGTGGTTCATCTACGCTCGACAGCTTGACCGAGGGCATGAAGCTTTTAAGTCTCCCCGTCGAGGCTGGCGAAGGAGGCGGCCTGACTCTCAAAGAAGCCAGCGATCGTGTCTTCACAGATAGTGACGAGGCTCGCAAGGTGCTCGAAGAACTTGGGCTCAACGAGTTAACACCACACAACGCAAGAAACATCCTGCAGCGGCGTGTCGAAAATAACGAGAATGTAGGATGGTGATGAGAATAGATTAATTGGGTATAAGATACAATTCTTCAATAGACTCTTCAAGGGTCATCATGGTAGACTTTTCATTATATCTTTATCCCAGATATCGAAAAGTCAATCTACCCGCTCCATACAACTTGTCCAAAACGTTGAAATAAAAAGCAAAGGCATGAACCCGTTTGCCTAGGTCATCATCTACCGTTCCGTATCGCCAACTGGTCATGTTGAAAACCCTCTATGATATCTCTCACCAGCGCTCGTCAATGTTGATCTAATCATTGATTCCCATCCCATTTTGTCGCATTAAAAAGTCACCAAGCAGAATCCTACTCCTTTTTTTTTACACATGTCCTTTTTTAGTTGAGAGCTCGCATGGTCATCTCGACAACAGCAAAGGTACCAGCGCTCACTGGCATGGCCCTCAGCAGGGTAGGTCCAATACCCTTCCAGAAGCCGCGAGCGCCCTCGGCGCGCCATGTCTTGGAGAAGCAGTCGCGCATGGTGGTGTAGCGCTGGTTGGGGCCGAAGCCATCGGTCTGCATCTTGCTCTTGATCACGTCGAAGGGGTAGCTCGCGAGCCAGAGGACCTCACCAGCGAGGCCACCGTAAAAGGCGATCTTGTAGGCGGGGATGTCCTTGCGGTCGATCTTGTTGCGAGCGGCGTCCTTGTTCATCATGTACTCAAAGGCAGTGAACCAGGCGCCGTAGGCAAAGGCCTCTCGCCAGATGGTGACGGCCTGGCCGCGGTAGATGCCGCGAAGGATTCCGTCGTGGGCGCCGACCTTTCGGATGCAGTCGCCGGGGCCGTCGTACAGGCGAGCAGCTCCGTGGGGCTGGCTCTGGAGACGAATACGAATGTGCTCGATAGGGCCTGAGAGGACCGAGTTCGCGACACCGGCGAAAGCACCCGCAGCGCCGTACTGGCCGTAGGAAAGCTCAGCGCCGCCGTTGCGCTCCTGGAACCAGCGCTTGGCGCCGTTGAAGGCTCCGAACTGGACCGACACGCAGGCGCCGATACCGATGAGCGGGGTCAGAGTGCCCTTGTAGAAAGCGAGGGCGCCCTCATTGCGGTAGATGGAGGTGGCGGCGTTGAGGGCGGACGAGTACTGGGTTGTGGTTTGGAGTCGGACCTTGACAATGTCAAAAGGCTGGCCTGTTTACCGCATCTGTTAGCGATTGAACTTGACGATGCATCTCAGATCGCATCTCTCGCTCGAGCCAGCTTCTGGCCCATGTGGTGCGCAGTTCGCAGCTGCATTGATAAGAGACTCACCGATCAAGACCTGCGCAATTCCTCCCACGGCACCAGAGAACAGATCCTTGGCCGTCTGAAGGCCGCTACTCTGCTTGGCCACCTCCAACTCGAGGGCGTCCATCTTTGCGATCGCACACGGAGAAGAAGAAAAAAAAACGAACAACTCCGGCCTCAAATGCCGACCTCTTTGCGCAGGGACTTTTCTCGAAAGCAATTGGCAATCGCAACAAAGAAAGTCAATCGCAAGGACGTGGGAAAAGGACAGAAAGACCCTGAAGAGATTGCGAAAAAGGAGGAGAAAAGATAGCGAGCAGAAGGCGCTGATAGCGACGGGACAACAATCTGGGGTTGTTGCGGAGGGCGCCCGGCAAATGACGTGCTAGGATTACAAAGCCCCGTTACCGGCGACCGGACTATCGGGCCCCGAGTGTTGGAGGTTTCGGCGACCAGATACCGTGGTACAAGCAGATCTCGGAGCGAGGCCGTCTTCTTGTCTGTCTCTACACTCTATCGGAGTCTGCTCCGGGATGCATCCCCCCGCGTTCGAGGTACCTCTCTATCGTTTCTTCTTTCAGTTGGAGATGGCGGGGAAGGAAGGACTGGAAGTCGGCACTGGCGAATTAGGAAGGTGGTCCCGAAATCGGGGTTTAACACCGGATCTCGGGGCCTTATCTTGACAGAGCCGCATGCAGCCGGGACGGCTCCGTTGCAAGCCGTGTACTGAATATCACGGAGCCCTTTGCTATTATTGAAGATCGTCAAGGTTGATCCTCCATGAAACCCAATACATTGCTGGTCTAGATTCGTAGAATAAGCAACACTCGCTTCTATGCTCATGACAACTCCCCGTCTCTTTTAGTACCGTCTCACGCCCTGCTTCTCGTCTCTCGCATCATTCTGCGCCTGCGCATGCTGCTCAATCGCCTCCATCAACTTGCCTACCACCTCTGGCTGGTTGCTGAATGCCGTGTGGAGGATGTTCTCCAGCTCAGTCTCCACCTTGGCGATCGGCTTGACTCCAGGTTTCCGGTTCTGTGAGTCGCTCATCAAAGTACCCCAGCGCTGTGTAAAGGCGTAGATTGAATGTCGCAACAGCTCATCCAGCTGCTCGTTCATGTCCTCAGCTGTCAACGTCTTGGCAGTTACTGATGGAGTACCCCGTGACCATAGACCGCCGCCGATAATGTTTGAAATGAATCCAACCCAGTTCTGGGGGCTGAGTGTGTCCCAGATATGGGTGAAATGCTGCATTGAAGAAGCATGGTTCCTGATGTCGCCAATCTCTAGAGAAACAAGTTCATTCTTTATAATGAGCAAGTTCTTGACCATGAAAAGGTCGGGATCAGTGCCTGTCTTTAACGACTTTATCCTGGTCTCTGCACGTTGCAGCACCTGGATCGTCTCTCGTACAATCTTGAAGACAACTGAGCTATTCTTAGCCTATAGCATTGTTAGTCGAGTCCAAGAAGTATCGGCTGAAAACATACTGCTCTCTCCTTAGGCATGCAATGCTCATACATGCCAAGAAGCTTAATGGCCTGCTTCACTAAGGGGTGGGCGTTTGAAGACGCTACGCCACCCACGACAGGGCCAATCTTCAGCGACGCATCCTGAACTGGTGCCCTTGTGATTAATTTCGTAACCTCCGCCTCAAAAGCATTGTCTGTTAATGTCCAGAGATGATGCGCTAGGAGTTGCGAAGTGTACTGCTTGCATTTGATGAAGTAGGGTGATTCAATGTCATCCAAATCGGCACCAAAGTACTCATTAGCAAGCAACCCAACCACATTGCAGGTAGTCTCCAGTGGTGCTGTCTGTAGCACCGTTTGAAGGTTCGTTACCAATGGCGTCAGATTGCCGGGATGCATGATGGATGTGTTGGTGGTCTTGATAGACTGGAAAACCGAGTCCGTTGCCTGGTTCCACATGGGTTCCACGTCAAAGAGCTTCATAAACAGACTCTCCTCGTTGTACATGCGCTCAAAGCATTGCTTGATGAAGTTGCGCGATGCCGTCTCAGCTGAGAGATCCTTGACCTCTTTGTGAAATTCCCCAATATCAGACTGCGCCATTGCTTTGAGGTCGCGATCTCTAGTCACCAGGTGCGTATAGAATATATTGTTGGCAGTATTCGCGTACGTCTCAAAGTGGGTGCAGGACTCATTCCGCTGGCCGTAGAAATCGTATGCGCGCCGCACAATTTGTCGCACATTAGGAATCAAGCCGAAAGAGTCGAGCATCATCTCTTGGAAACGACCATAGGCGAGAGCATGGCGAGCGGACTCGGATTTTGTGCCAGTAATTTGGCGACCAATCTCAGACGAGACCCTTTCCAATGTGTTCTTGTAGCCGTGTTCGAGCAGGTGAAGTGCTTTTGTGAGAAGCGCAGTGTATCGGGCAAGGTAGGTATCGCGGTCGCGGTATGTCTCCTGAAGGGATGTTAGTTCCGGTAATTCAACTTAGAGATGGAGTCCTTACATGTTTCTCCATGAATACAATGCACGCGTCAATGTTCTCAACCATTTCACCAAATGAGACATCATCCACCAGCCGACTAGCGCCAGGAGCATTGAGACGCCTTGTCGCATCGTCGAGGTAGGCGTAGTAATGCAGATCGGTTCCGACTTCATCAGCCAATTCCTCTAATCTTCTTTGTTCATTCAGGAGATCTTCGCATTGTGCTTGGAACGTTGACGTTTGAGCCTCGACAGATCCAAACGAGTTCGAAAGAGAAGTAAGGAGCTTGAGTGTCGCATTGGCATCTTCGATGAGTCCGTCCAAGTGTCGTTCCGTCAAGGTAAGTTGATCGCGATACAACCTAGACGCAGTCAGAACAGTCTAGGTCAAGTGCGGCCGTAACTCAATTCCATACAGGTATTCTTGTTGGCTGGCATCGAGTAATTGTTCGTCGTACGACTCAAGACCTTTTGGCTCATGCAATTCTGCCTCGACACTAGAGTCGGGGAGCAGCAAGGCCTCCCATGCTCGATTATTCTTATCCGTCTTCCTGTGTCGTGGCCTTCCATCCTTGGACAGTTGTTCTTGCGCCACTCGATATAAGTCCGAGTACGAGCTCGCTCGGCGGATGACGGTAGGTTCTGGGGGCGTGTTGGTGTTCTCGATCTCTTCGTAAACGTTGGGCATTGGCGCTACGACCTCGGATATCTGTCCAGGTTCCTGTGACCATCTTGTGAGCTTCGCCAACATGGTGGGAGTGCGAATCCAATACGAGGGAGACCTACATTGGGCTGTTGGAGCAGCGACTCCTTTCGACGATGTCCATGGCTCTGACTGTGGCTACTCGAATGGCCCCGACCACCCAGGTCGGGCATGATACTGTACCACGAATCCTCGTACATGGTGTCGATAGAGCTCCCTTGAGCTCAAACGTCGAGATTCGCTGGGGTCTTCTAGAAGCCACGCAGCAGGCGTTGGAGTTCAAGTCGGAGGCGTGAGCTCCGAGGCGCCGATGGCATGGCATGGCGGGACGGCGTGGGGATGTCCGTGCGCCCCGCTAGTCCCTACAGTGGCGCGTGCTTGAAATCTGTGGCTGAAGCCCTTTGTGGCTTCGAGACCTCGACCTGCCACAGTCCACAGAATTTTGCTGACCTCCAGTACGGTTAGAGCTTCAGCTCTATGACCTCACAACCTTTTTACCCTTCGATTAACAGTCGATTTCACTGACGACAATTTCAGTGCAACTTGTCCCTTTCACGAAAAGAGTTCACGAGTTGCATTGAGTTGATCGTCTATTGTTAAGCGTTTACAACATGAACGCTTCTCAGACTGCTCTCCGGCGAGCTGCCCTTCGCCCCAAGTCCATCGTCACGACTCAACGCCAATGGGTTCGTCACGCCAGCAACATTCCCCAGGGTCCTCGGCGCCGTGGAGGTAAATTTGTTGGATTCGCAGCCATCTTTGGTGTTGCAGCTGCTGGAGCTTACTACTATCCCAAGCTCAAGGAACAATTTGCTTCGCCTCCCGAGACTCTGGCTAAGAAGGTTCCCACCAAAGCCGATGTCGAGTTTGAGAAGCCTCGCAAGAAGGCCCGTTCCAAGGAGGAGAACCGAGATCTCATTAGCTCGCAGCATCTCCAAGTCAAGCATAGCTGGGAACATCCTGGCGTTTACGCATGGGGTTCCAATATCGGCAAGGTTATCGACCCCAAGTCGAATGATAAATATGTGAAGCTACCTCACCGAATTGCCTATTTCGATGACCAAGTACTCCGGGATCTGAAGCTCACCTCAGTTTTTGGCGCGGCTGTCACGGAGAAGGGTGATCTAGTTCAATGGGGACTGGGTTACAACAAAGAGGACCCCTCTCCCGTTCCTACCCTCACAGGAAAGGACCTTGTCAAGATCGACGTCTCTTTGGATCGAATTATTGCCTTGTCTCGCAATGGCAAGGTCTACTCCATCCCCTCTTCTCGTGATGACCAGGAAGGTGGTCTCAAGGAGGAACAGCAACAGAGTTCTTGGTCCATCTGGGGATCCAGTGGTGGAAAGGAGAGAATCAACTTTCGAAACCTGACACCATCTGGTCTTTCTTACGGAGAGTCTGTGACCGACATTAGCAGCGGTCTAGAGCACTGCCTCATGCTCACATCCAAGGGCCGCGTCTTCTCTGCTGCGTCCAGTGCTCTCGAGTTCCCTTCCAAAGGTCAGATGGGTGTCCCTGGATTGAGCTGGGGCAACCGACCCAAGGGCCCATATGATCAACCCCACGAAGTTATCACTCTGAGAGGTTTTGATGTGGCTCAGGTTGCCACTGGCGATTACCATTCGGTCATTCTGGACAAACTTGGACGCATCTTCACATTTGGTGACAACTCCTTTGGGCAGCTTGGAATCGATACCGACCATGGACTTTTGACTTCCGACACACCAGTCATGATGCCTGTCACCACACTCTATAGCAGCAGTGGACTTGTCCCAACAGTCAAGACTATCGCTGCAGGTGGAAACAACACTTTCTTCACTGTGGATGCAAAGGCAACAGAGACGCCTACCAACTTGAAAGCCCTTGCCCCGAGCAAAAGACTCCCTTTATTGACTGCAGACCTATGGGCTTGCGGCCAGGGAGTTTATGGCACATTAGGCACAGGACGGTGGTCGCATGTCTCAGCCAAGCCGACCAAGGTGAAGAGCCTCTCGTCCTTGTTCGAGTTTGACGAGAAGACGAACAAGATGAGCCCCATCAAGCTCAAGTCTCTATCTGTGGGCTCAACGCACTGTTCAGTCATTATGGACAACGTCACCGAGACGTCCGTTTCAGGCTCAGCGAGTGCCAACGCAACCAACTGGGGATCCGACGTCATGTTCTGGGGCGGAAACGAACACTATCAGCTGGGCACGGGCAAGCGAACCAATTTGAATGCACCCGCGTATATCGGGGCGTTGGACAGCCCGCTAGAGGCACGCAAGGACAACAGCGCTGACTTTCACCGGCTGTGCGTAACACCTCGAACGACGATTCGTCTGGATGGAGGCAAGGGCCGCAAGGTGTCTCTGGAGCAGAAGATTGAGTGTGGCAAGTATGTGACTGGTGTATACTCTTCTGTCTAAGAAAGCAAAACAGTCTGTGGCGAGGAGGGAACGAGATCCTGCAGACGAAAAGGATCGATCTGTTGTATTTTAAGATATCTAATCATGTACTTGTAAGTCCTGGGTGGAGGACACGAACGGGGCGTTGGGGACGGATTTTGCAACGATCCAACTCTTCTGCACGAAAATTGGCACAATATGCCTTGAAATTGACACACCAGCTCATCTGAGTATGGACATTGGACATTCGTGATGCACGCATGTTGAAGGAATGGTCACGAGGCACCCGTTGACATGTCTCACCATAGACGGACCTGATACGTGGTGGACACTACGAACCTATCAAGGGAATGCAGCCAGCGGGCGAGAAAGAGAACGCCATCGAGGATCCAGATCGATAGGATTTCCGCACGTCTGCACCTATTTTTGATCACCCCGCGTATGCAACCTCTGAAACTGCCGCGAGGGCCAGCGAACCGAAAGCTAAACAGGGGGTGATCCGACACTCTCCAAGGGAACTTGGGCCAACACGAGTCTCACTGGCCGCGCAAGCACGGGTGGCCAAGTTCAGGTGGACGTGATGTGCAGGTGGCGAGGGGATCGCGAATAATCATGTAATCGGCAAGAAAGGAGTCGAGTCGTTTAGTAAGAGGCCACTTGAAAGTCTTGGGATATCCACGTTAATAAGAAATCGGAAATGATGAGAAGGGGTCCCCCCCGAGCCTAAAATAGAACCACTTTTAGACAGCTCGCGCCTAAAATTATCCCCGGCCCTGCCCTACGGTGGTACAGCAGCAAAAACAGGCAAGCAGGAGCCACAAATAATTCTACCGACGTACCTTTGGTATTTCGTGCCTATCCCAATTCCCAAAGACGGCTTCGGAAGGCGCTCTTGCCTCTCATCATGTCGGCCTGGTCTGCATGATCAGACAAGTCGTGCCTGCCCAGAACCACGGGATCGGGTGGCATGGGCACGTGCCGCGAGACATAGTAGTACTCAGAACAATAAAACAGAAAAGCCATCTTCTGCAGAACACATCATCTACAGGCCCATCCTTACCCATGACCAGATTCACCCGGTAACCTGGTCTCCACAAGAGGCGAGGATCGGATGTATGTATTCTTGGAACAGGCGCAGGGACGGGTGTAGGCAAAGGCAAAGGCACAGACGATTCCTTCCCCACGTTCACGGTCGCGGCCACGGTCACGTTCCTGTTGCAGCTGTTGCCGCCGCTGTGACTGTTGGTGCTGCTTCTGCTGCTGCTGTTCGTGGGCCCGTCTTCGTTGGCGCCGCATCGGGCAGTGAGAATCTCGACCACCATCGCGACTCACCTCGTCCGTTCCGCCGTCATTCTTGTTCTTCTTTTTCTTCCCTTTCTTCTCCTTTCCTTCTTCTCCCTCTTCTCCCCCCTCTTGTTTCCCCCCTTGCCCTTCCTCTCCGTTCCTTAATCGCTTTTGATTCTCTTCTCGCCCACCTCCGTTTCGCCGACGATTACGCCACTATCAAACGTTCGGCCCAACAAGTTCAAGATTACTCAAGCACCGTCTCTGCCCCCTCCTCATTGACGCGGATCCGATCCCTGCCCGACCTCCACCGGCGAGAGGGACCCGACGCTTTTCCCCTTCTTGCGCGCAAATCTCCTTCTCCTTTGCTCCCGGCACCTCGATCAACCCGACCCCGACCCAGACTTCGATTCGCGACATTGTCAAGTCCTGCTCCTGGCGTCTTGCGCACCTTTTCATCAAGGACGTCGCATCCGTCCGCTCCGACTCTCGGCGCCATGGACAGGATTCCCAAGTTCCGGCGCAAACCCAAGAACCCCACGATCGAGACTGCCGTCGAGCGCTCAAGTAGCGATACCGTCGATAGTATCGCCAGTTCCGAACTTCAGGCCGCAAACCTTCAGCTGCAACAGCAGGGACTACAGATCCAAACCCAGAAACAACCAGCAAAGCTCTCCAAGAGGGCTGCCTTCCGAAATTTCCGTCTGCGCGGCTCGACCAAGCGAGCTCGCGATAGTCCTCCCGTCGAGTTGCCTTCCAGTCCTCCTCCGGCCGTCGTCAGCCACGACGGCATCAAGAGCCGGCCCGCCACGGCGGAAGGTGTTGCGCTGAGCAAGCAGGATGGCACCGGGCCCCGGATTCCTGCCTTCTTGGACTCTTCGATGCAGGGTATGTAACTTTTGGGTTATACGCATTGATACAAGTACTGAACCTCTTCAGATATCGATTTCAAGTTCCAGGAATTGACGTGGGCCGAACGTGATCGAGTCCTTGAAGGCAGCAGAAACGAAGCGGACGAGGATTTCAAATGGGGGCACTTCAAGCAACTCGATGTGGAAGAGAAGGGTCTCATGGACCGTTACATCAACATCAAACCGTGGAATCACAACCGTATTAGGTTGCAAGTCCCTGCGAACGAGCTCGACTACGTCAATGCCTCCGAGATCGTCCTCACCTCACCCTCGGACCCGAGCCGGGAACCACTCCGCTATATCGCCATGCAGGGTCCGACCCCGCCATCCATCGAATATGTCTGGCGTATGATCGCTGAGCAGATGGCGTCGCCTGCCGTGATCGTGCAGCTGACCACCATGTGTGAGGGCGGAGTCATCAAGTGTCACCCATACTTTCCCGACAACGAAGACCAGCCAACTTTGATTCTGAACGAGCATGATGCATGGGGCGATGACTGGCAGGGCGAGGTTACGTACGACTCATATGAAGAGCTTGCGGATGGTGCCATTGAGAAGCGCAAGCTACTCTTGCAGCTGAAGGACGAAGATGAGCCCCGAGTCGTATGGCACCTGCTCTACCGATTATGGCCTGACTTTGGCGTACCCGAACTTGAAGATCTCGATGGCTTCTTCGAGCTCATGCGACTATCTCGGGAGCTCAGCGCACCCACCAACCCGCGCATCATTCATTGCAGTGCTGGTGTGGGCCGAACCGGTACTTTCATCACCCTCGAACATCTCATGCGCGAACTCGAACTAGGCACGTTTCAAAATTACGATGAGCCCACTGAAGGGCCTGATCTAGTTTATGAAACGGTTGATAGCCTCCGAGAACAGCGTGTGGGAATGGTCCAGGGCAAGCCTCAGTTCTTGTTCATCTATCAGGTCATGCGAAAGCTATGGCAGGACAAATACGGTGTTGATGATGAGGGCAATGAGCCCGCAGCTAAGAGGCTCGAGGTAGGCGATCCGTTCATCGATGATTCACTACCAGACCCCAAGCAAAGCAGCAACAACCTGGCGATTGGGATTGCCAAGTAGCTGAAGGGTGGCCAAACTTGGGTTCGAGGGCGGCAGGCGTTATACGGTCTGGGGTTTATTGCAGTAATTAGCAGGAGTTGTGGGATGATGATCCAGGTTGAGCTGGTCTTTGAATCATGATATCTTTGGTGTTGCATGCTTGGGAGGTCTCTGGTCTTTTTTTTAACATTTATATATGTTTCGTAGCGGGCGTAACGGTTTCCCATCTTGTCGCATTGCGCTTATAGAAGAAGGCCTCTTCTGGGAAGAGGTGATGGGTTATTTTTGTAGGACTAGGCGAGGAGATTGTACAGGAACCGAGGTTTAAGGGTTCATGATGATCAGCATAGAATTACCATCTCGTACTGGAGGTTTCCATGATGCAAAGATTGGAATCAGATGTTTTACTCTTTAATGTCTGTCATCTTGATTATTGATAAAGGATAAGGGTGAGGTCAAGGATATCTATTAAGCTGGTTGCGATGTGATCAAGAATTCTAGTCGATGCTGTTTTCTCCTCCTTGCAGAGTAAAGGTACAAACTAATTATTTCAGCTTCGAAAGGAATAGACTGATTTGTTTTTTTTTGTTGAATTTTTTCTTCTCTTCTTGTTCAATATTTTCAAACCTCCTCAATTAATACAAAGAACCAAACCTAAAGCCCGCTGATATATCAAAAAACATTTACAACTTTCAACTTCATTACCACAATACACCTAAAAGAACAAATCTTCCAGAGATTGTTCTTACTCCGTCTATGCGCTAATCACCAGCGTCACCGTCTCCTTCTCGGTGACCGTGGCAGTAGGCTGGTCCTTTTCCGTCACCGTCACGGTAAAGTACACGGACACGGTGGGGACGCCGTCGACCATGATGGTGGTGGCGTGGGCGTCGTCGCCGGTCCTGGTGATGGCCACCTTCTCCTGGCCCTTCTCGGGGCTCTTGCTCTTGTCCTTCTCCTGAGAATCGCCGGCGTTGGCTGCTTCTGTGGCCGCCGGGGCCGGAGCTGCGCTGCTTTCCAGGCCGTCGATGGGGATGAGTTCGATGGGCGTGGGCTCATCGCTGGAGGGGGCAGAGGTTGGTTGGGTGTCGCCGGGCTGCTTGATGGATTTTGTGAGGGTGGTGCCGCCGGGCAAGGAGGGGGCGGCAGTGGGTTGCTCAACAACGGGAGCGGAGGTGGGTGGTTGTTCTTGAGCGGGTTGGGTTGGCTGCTCAGGGATCGGCTGGGTAGGCTGAACTGGTTGTTCCTGAGCTGGCTGAGTAGGTTGAACGGGTTGCTCCTGGGTCGGCTGAGAAGGTTGTTCAGCGACTGGTTGGGTGGGTTGAACAGGCTGTTCCTGAGCAGGTTGAGTTGGCTGCTCTGGTTGAGCCGGCTGTTCTTGAGCTGGCTGAGAAGGCTGCTCAGCAACGGGTTGCGTTGGCTGTTGAACAGGTTGCTCTTGAGTTGGCTGGGTAGGCTGAACCGGGGCAGGCTGAGTTGGTTGCTCAGGGATAGGCTGAGAAGGCTGCTCTGCAACAGGCTGCGAGGGCTGTTCCGCAACGGGCTGTGTGGGTTGAGCTGGCTGTTCCTGGGTAGGCTGAGTTGGCTGCTCAGGAACAGGTTGAGCCGGTTGGGTTGGTTGCTCTGCAACAGGTTGAGTGGGTTGCTGGGAGACAGGCTGTTCTTGAGCTGGCTGACTGGGCTGCTCAGGGGCTGGCTGGGCTGGCTGGGACGGCTGCTCAGCAACGGGTTGAGTGGGTTGAACCGGCTGTTCCTGGGCAGGCTGTGTAGGCTGTTGAGAGACAGGCTGCTCTTCAGCGGGCTGGCTGGGCTGTTCTTCAGCAGGTTGAGTTGGCTGAGCAGGTTGCTCCGGAACTGGCTGGCTTGAGACATGGTTGATGGGGAACTCTGTCTGTACGGGGGCAGGCTGAGCAGGCTGCTCGTTGGCGGGCTGGCTAGGCTGTTCCTGAGCTGGTTGAGAAGGCTGCTGGGCGGCAGGCTCAGTGGTCGGCTGAGGAGCACCATCGTCGATAGTGACGATAGTAGTGACCGTCACCACAGGAGGGTTAGGCTTCTGCTGAGCCGCCGATGTAGTTGCTGGCAGCCCCTCATCGTTTCCATTGCTCGGCTGGCCGTTCTCACTGTTACCGCCGCCAGTGCTGGGGCTTCCACCCAGGATCTTGCCTGCCAGAGTCGGGTCCTCGCAGGCGATTCTGACACCATCAGGGACGTTGGACATGGGCAGAGCAAAGCACTTCTCCTCGGCATTCCCGCAGGCCCGGAGGTCGTAGGCACCGGCGCTGTTGCAGACGGCAATCTGACCGTTGATGCAAGCAGCCTGGCCAGCCATACAGGCGGACTCAGGGGTCAGGCCGGCAAAGTTTTCATTGTACTCCCGGGCCTTGACTACGTTGCTGGCGTAGGCAGCGGCGGGAATGGTACTGGTTCCTGTGGGGATACCACCGGGGTTAACGGTTGGTACTGCCGGGTCAGGCTCGCCAGTGGGAACGATCTTGTTCGCCGATGAGGTCTCGGAGGAGGATGGGTCCGAGACGACGACGGTGCTAGTGGGAGGAGCAGCGGCGGGCTGAGTGTTGGAGTCAGGAACTGAAGGCTGAGCAGCCGCCGAGGATGAAGCCGGGGCATCAGGTTGCTCCTGAGCAGCAGAGGTAGGGACCGGAGCACTAGGCTGTTGAGCCTCAGAAGTCGGAGCAGGATTCTCGGGCTGTGCCGACTGCGAGCTCGGAGCCGGAGTGTCAGGCTGCTGAATCACCGAGGTCTCAGCCGGAGCAGATGAAGCCTTGGCCTCAGAAGTTGGGACAGGGTTGTTGGGTTCCGCCGGCTGAGACGTGGGGGCTTGGTTGTCGGGCTGGGCTGCTTCAGAAGTCGTGGCAGGTGTTTCGGGCTGAGCTGGAGCGGCAGATGAAGTTGGGGCACCGGGCTCAACCACGGAAACAACACTAGTAGTAGCAGTAGCGGGCTCAGACTCGACTACTGAGCTTCCAGGGGGCACGATCGTGGAGAAGACAGGGGCGGGCTCGCTGGGCTTGGCGATGGACTCAGTAGAGGCCGCGGCGGTTGAGCTGGGAGCATAAGCCTGAGATGTCTCGGCGGCAGAAGTTGCCTGCTCAGGAGGAGGCACCGTGTTAAACAGCGGCTCCGATTCGGTTTGCTCCTTGGCTGGCGCACTAGAGGTAGCGGGAGCGGAAGGCACCTCAGGGGCTGTGGTCTTCTCAGCTGGAGCAGACTCAGTCTTGACTTCAGACGAGGGCTTCATGTCGCCGAGGTCAACGCTCGACTGAAGGCTCTCGGTGCCTGTAGCCTCGGGCTTCTGGGCAGACATGGTGGGAACCTCTGCGGCGGCGGTGGTCTCACCCACAGCGGGCTCAGAGCCAGGAACCATCTGGCTGGAAGTCTCAGCCTTGCTCGTCGTCTCATTCTCGGCGGGGGGGGATGTGGTATAGTTTGGCTCCTCGGCAGAAGAAGACGCGGGCTGAGTGTTGACAGGCTCCTTGGGCACGATCGAGGTTGTCAGAATCGGGACAGAAGAGGCTTGTGTATTGGACACAGGCTCCTCAGGCGCCACTGAAGTCGTCTCGGCGGGAGCGGAAGGCTGCTGAGATTCCGACTCGGGCTGCTTGGGCACAATAGAGGTCGTAACGATCGCAGGAGAGGACTCTTGCGTGTTGCCAGCTGGCTCCTCAACCACGGCTGAAGAAGTCACAGCCGGGGCAGAAGACTCTTGTGAGTCGGATGCGGGCTCTTGAGGTACAATAGAAGTCGTCAGAATCGAAGGAGAAGATTCCTGCGCGCTGCTTGCGGGCTCCTCAGGCGCAGCAGAAGACGTCACCGCTGGAGCATAAGACGTCTGTGGGTCGGATGAAGGTTCCTTAGGGACAATAGAAGTCGTCACGATAGCCTCCGAGGGGTTCTGGGTAAAAGCAGGCTGCTCCACAGACTTTTCCGAAGTCTCCTCAGCAACTGTCGTGGGCGCGGGAGCGTCGGTGGTCTGGTCGATGGGGATAACCTCTACAGGCTCGGCAGGGCCCTCGGCATCCTTCTCGCCGTTCGGAGACTGAGAGACGAAGGACTGAGGGATGTTGATGTCCGAGTCCAGAGTCGAGAAGATGGGTCGCGGGGTCGACTCGCTGTCTTGGCCTGAGCCATCGGAGCTAGAAACCTCGTGTAAGTCATGATGCTCTCCACTTTCACGACAATAAATGCATACCCATGGTCAGCCGCAGTAGGGGCAGCTTGTGTGTTTTCGTTTCGAATATCTAGAAAAGCTCCAGGAGCTCTTCGGGCTCTGAATATCCAGTTAGAAACGCAGTGTTCTCAACAAACGAGTTCCACGTACATTCTGTCAGTCCAGATAGGGCCAGCCTGGGTGGACTGAGCAGCTAGAAGAAAGGACAGGGCTACTACGAGCCCATTCCTGTTGTACCGCATTTTCGGAAAGTATTATACGGACAAGTCGAAGGAAAGATATGAGAGAGTGTAAAAAAGAAAAAGGAACGTGTTGGTCAAATCGAAAAAAAGGTTCGGCCGTGTAGTTCGTTCGATCGTCGGGGTCAAGTTTCGTTTCGTTTCGGAGAGGTATAAGATCCAAGATTTTGCAAAGTGACACCAAAGGTCTTTTCGACCTCTTTTTCTTGCTTCCTCCACCAATTAAGTGTAAAATCGGTTTTTGTTCTCGATTCGATCAAAGGAGGACAACTTGTGTCACGGCGGATGACAAAGGAAGCTGATACACCGAAGAAAAGGAAACTTTTTCTGAAACAGCCGTGAAAGAGAGAGATTGATGATGTCAACGGGTCGTGAAAGAGAGATGTTGAACAAGAGATGGATGAAAGAGAGTTGCACAGATAGATAGGAAAATAATGACACAAAAAGGAAACAGAGAGGAAAAAAGAAGATTGAGAGGAAACCATTCAGAGAATATCTCGAGGTGTTAGTGAGGTATGTATGCCCGCTCTTCTGCGCTGTGACCTGACCAGGGCCAAGACACATCGCCCAGCATCACGACAACGGCGGCAGCAAAACTCGTCTCATGGGGCGTCGGATACCATCTCATCGTATCGTGCAGCGAGAAGCTTCCCCCATGCCCACCTGGTGGCCAGTCCATCTCGCCCCGTCCACTCGCCAGTCTCACGAGGCGCCCAACCCAAAACAGAGCCTGGGGTGTCCTAGGGACCAGCAATGAAACCCGTCCGACGGCTCTGGGCCAATCACGTGTATGGCTCCTGCCTTGAAAGCTTAAGCGCGCTGTTTCGCAACTTCCCTGACCCCACACGCGCGGCTCGCTATAATTGGCACCCCTGCCGCTAGCGTGGGTTTTACACAGGTACCGGGGTACCTACATTAGGGCCCCCCTTCCGGTAGCGGCCAACAAGTCGGCGTGCGCTGTCGGCCAATCATGCCTTCCCCACTGTACCTGCGTTGCGGGCGGCTCTGCACAACCCCAGCCCAATCGATTACTCCCACCTGTCGCATGCCTGATGATGCCCTCACCCGAGCAGAAAATACGATGTGCCCCTCAAAACATTAGCCGGAAAAGAACAAAGGTCAGGCCTTATTCGGGCCCAGTCGACCCATTTGTGGCTCTGTGGCTAACACGCTGGCCTGCGCGGTCTGGACCGGATCAACCCAATCAATTCCCCTTTTGGTTTCCCTGATCCCGGATGCATATCCTGAATGGTTACGGATGTCGAGCTTGTCGTCCCCCGAAAAGCTTGGCCTGACTCCATCCTTCGCTGCAAACTGCCATAGCCGCCCAAGGCCCTTCACCGTCGACCCAAATTACCCAGTCGAGGCTGAGTCTTTTTAGCATTGAAGCTACTAAAGACATGAACATGTCGTTTCTTCTTTTGCTCTGCCGTTGTTTCAACCCTTGCTTGGTTCCATTCCATGGATGCTTGCTTGCTTGCTTTATTCATGCTCATTCAGTTCAGTTCATTTCGTACAGTATTTTTTACACGTCAGAAACGCCACCCGCGTCTATATGCCACCGTTCAGATGCTCCCAGCGTACAGTTCTCCAGGTATTCTAGTAACAGCCACACCGTCTGCACCGTCGCCTAATCAGACCTATAAGCCTTTTTCCCAAGGTCTTTCAGGTGCTGTGGATCCAGAGCCTCTCGCTTGGTCTCTGTCCAGTCCACCTCTAGGTCGCCAATGTCCATGGCCCAGCCCTCATTCTCCGCCCGCCGCGTCGTCCTTCTTCGCCGTATCCATCGGAGAACCTCACTCAGCTCCCGATTAGAGTTACTTTGATGCCGTCCGTCTAGGTACCCTTCCACCGTTGCATCGTCGGGCCACTCCCAATACACCCCGTGTGTGTTGAAATCGGTTAGTACCGCGTCTAGCTTCGTCTGTGTTATCATGGGCTCCGCAAACGCGCGGAACACACACAGCGTCTCAAGCATGTCCAGATCGCGGGGCATCTCGTTCAGATCTTCCATTTCCTCCCGCAGCCTTGTAGGGCTCCATTCTCGGATGAGCCATTTCATCACCTCGGCCATCTCCTCAAACTCTCCCGCAAAGGCCAGCGCCAGCATCAGGTCGTGGGCGTATGGTGCCATCACGGGATCTCGACGTGCTCTCATGCCATCGAGAAGCGACACATCGGTAATCTCCCCCTGCCGCACCCTGTCTTGCTCCTGGAGCACTAGGCCGTAGAAGAAGGCCTTTATTCGTGAACCAGCCGACCTGATCAGGGACAGTGCCGAGTCATCCCACACCGGGCTCACCTTTCTAGGCGCAACGCCCGCCTCCTCAGCGCCAATGTCGTATAGAACGGCGAGCGCGCTCAGGTCAGCACTATTTGTTTCCACAGCCGCCGACAGCTTCTCCACCTCCCGTCGCAAGATCTTGCGCAGGGTTAGAGTGAACCGGTTGAACAGGAGAAGTGTCATGCCATGCGTAGATTCAATGCGATCCACAAGGTGCAGCAGCAATCGAAGCTGGGCCTCCAGGCTGAGCTTCAGGCCATAGTGATGCTGACCCAAGTTCTTCAGGATTGGCGCCCAAATATACGAGGCCCAGTTCTGATTTTTGCGACTGAGACGGGCCTCTGCCAATCTAATGGCACGTAGCATATTCCGACCTCTGTAGCTGGCATTTTTGGAACAGACATCAATGTATGCCGAGAAGACGGGGAGGGGAATGGTCTTGAGTGCATCAGCTATCGGGCTGGGCGATGTCAGGTTCGCATAATTCTGTTGTTGAGTACTGGCATCAAGCAGATACTCATGGGCCTCATCGAGACTATGAGCATTCGCCACCAGAACCGTGAGACACTGTTCGTCTGGCCTGAGCTTCTGACGTCTCATCATGCCATAAAGCTCCGCCGGTGTCGGGGGTTGCAGCCGAGACTTTTCGAGCTCCGTCAGGTTGGCCTCCTCTTGTGTGGGATAGTTGAGCGTAGTGTCTCCTGGTAGACTACTTGAATCAGGGTCGGCTTCGCGAGCAAAGAGTCTCTGAAACATGGCAGCGTATTCGTCCAGACCTGGTTTCATATCAGGCTTTGGGGGGTGCCTGAATCTCTCCCATGCTTCATGAGCGTTTCGTGTCGCCTTGATAGAGGCCGCCCAAGAAGCGAGGTCGCGATCTGGGCCAAGCTGCCTCCGCTGCTGGATTGTAGGTGTCCCATCATGGGCCATGCCTTGCAGAACATCGAGTGCAAAGTCAACTTCGCCTTTAGGAAAACCAGCTTCCTGCATCATCATTCCTGCCCGAACCACTCGGGTCCAGCTGTCATCTGGCTCCATCACCTCGTCCATGCCGTCTCCCGGTTGTAGATAAGGCGGCCAAGTCTGTGAATGACGCATTGCGCTGTGAATCTCATCCCTGTTCTTGGGCATTCCGGCCAGCACCGCTCTGATTGCCTTGAATCCGGTCCTATCCACCAACAGCGCGGTCGGGAGGCCCCCAGACATGCCCAATAGAATCCGTTGGGCCTCCCAAATGTAGGCGTAGGGTATTGACTTGCGCTGTGGCCCAGAGCCCGTACGTCCAGCCACAGCATTGAGCGAAGTGTTGAAAAACTTGCATTGAGTGTGATACGTCTCTTTGGGGTTTCCAGACTTGGCTTCGTATCGCATGATGAAATCCGCCGCGGCATCGGCCAATTCCATCAACCGCCTCGGCTCTATTCGTCGACAGTGAAAGGCCAACCTTTCCATAATCTGTGTAAAGTCCTCTGGTGCAAACTTCCTCATGGCTGTCGCTGCTCGGCCAGCGTACTTCTTCACGGCAGATGTGGGCTCAGTCTTGTCGGTTGTGTCCCTTAATCGGTTCTTGACGTATTGAATAATGCCGTCCAGAGTCGAAATTTCAGTGAAAGAGGAGCTCAGCCTCAAGAGATAGCTGAGGATAAAGGTGGGCTTCGGCTGATCATCCTCCAAGAATAGCCGGCACCTCTCTTCATCACTTTCGGCAAAGAGAATGTCCATGTACTTGTTCAGATTCTCTTCTGTATGCCCGTTGTGATGAAGGACACTCATCAACTTGTCCCATTGCTCCTTCGGAGGCAGCAGGTCGGCCATGTCCTCGTTGTTCTCTGGATCGGCCTCGACCTCTCGATACAAGTCCATCTGAATCAGGACAATCGGTAGGCGCATGCTGCGGATAGCGGCAATTTGTCGCTGCACGCTCCGGTTCGGCCGTTCGCTAGCAAGATACTGACGGAGGAGAACAGCTGGACTCTGATCGCTCCACCCTTTCTGCATCTTCAGTCTCCGTTCGACTTTATGACGCAGGTAGTTCTGCTCAAATACCGGCCCGGTTCGGCGAGTCTTCTGCGATCGGTTCGGTTCATGGTGCTCCTGGTCTTCCAGTCGATCGATACCTTCGCGCTTCTTCTCGGCGGCGAGTTGTTGCCTCAACCCAGCGGTGGGACGGTGATCTAAAGTTCGACGGCCGCTGAGCATCTCAGCCTCGATACCTTCCAACGTCGACGCATATCGGCGAGTCGCATTCGGATGTAGGGAACAAGCAATCTACGAGCAATTGCTGTCAGCGCAACGCTCTACCGAGCAAGGATCTCGGACGTACCTTGGCGTGGATTGTCACATTTTGCGACACCTGCCACCCTCGCCTCAACTCCCGAGTGGCGCTTCTCAGCATTTCTCCCTCATGTCTCCGAAGCCGGAAATTTTGTATCGGAAGGGATAGGGCGAGCGAGACCGGGCTGTTCGTGTAATCCAGGATCTATTGATGGAGACAAGCCGGCCGCGGGACGTTGAACAATTTGCATGCGCCAATCGGGGTTATTGGATTACCAGGTCCCAACTTTAATTGCCATCCAATCCTGACGATAGAAGTCAAGCTCCATCACTCGACCTCACCGGACGGTTCTCGGCCGAGAAGGATGAAACAAGGAATAGGTAGAGTTCCTTTATTGGGATTTTCGGTTTCTATGTTCGTTTATGCGTTGGTTTCATATAGATTCACCAGAAACCTACCCCTTCATGTGCAGACCTCTTCCGATTCATCTCATAGCTCCCCAGTCCAAAAGAAACAAGGTAAAGTCACTTTTCCTTTTCCTTTTTTGCTTCTACTTTTGTATGATATGGCTTTCCGTAGATACACCAGGAACCAGCCTTGAGTGCTTTTCTCTCTCAGTTATCTTGTGACTCCTTGTTCTTCTTGCTCTCCTTTTCCTCCTCGGCCTTGTCCTTTCGCTTCTGGACCACCTCCCAGTTGTATACTCTAGCAATGGCGACCTCCATGGTCTACAGGTACTTAATCAGAAACTGTACTGCGGAACCTGGAAACACATAGTGAATATACGTACCGTGATCTGCTCACGAAGAAAGTCCAAGTCCTCCTCGCAGTTTGACAAGCTCAGCTTCGCCGTCGACAGCTTCGAGCCTAGCAGCGTCTCAGCCTCATCTATAGGATATGACAGCATCACGTTGGCCTAAACCAGGTCAGCCTCATTCATGCACACCTGTCACGTGTGTAACTATACCCCAAGCCAGATGTAGACCTCCTCAGTCGCGGGGATATTCGCCCTCGAATACAGCGTGTCGTTAAGCTCAAACGTCGTCTCTATCGGCTCATCATCCTCCTACGCCGCTTGTCAGTTGTGGGTATCTTGAAGCAGTTGCGCAGTCCAAACCTTTCTTAGCTTGAGGAATTTGACCGAGTCGAGAGTCTTCTGAATGTCGGGAATCTTCTCCTTAAGGCCCCCCATCCGCTTCTGCAGGTTCATCTCCATAAACTGGTACTTGCTGCCCACCATGCACCGTCAGCACCTGTCCCATCTCCGCGCCTGGGCCCTCCAAGACCTGCGAGTGCCCTCTGGCTTCTCTGTCCGTCCGGATCGTCGAGAACTTACGAGATCATTTCTTGGAAGCTTCGTAGGGTAGGTTCGACGTCGTCTCGGGTTGTGACATAGTCCTCGACCTTATCGACGAACGGGGCGTAGGGGATGCCCCGCGGATTGGTGGGCGTAGCATCTTTACTGTTCAGAGTCAGCAGTTGCGGGGGGATCGAGACATGCAGCTCCTTTGTGCACTCACCTTGACGCCGCCTCCTTGCCTTGTGTCGCCATGTTGCTGGTATGGGCCCGTCGAGAACAGGGCGAGGTATGGAAAGCTGTTGTTGGGCGAGCACAGGTGGGTTTTGCGACAAGGTGACATTTCGTCAGTGGGGGATTGACCGAGGTGGGGTTCACCGAGGTGAGCGGTGAGGAGGGGTATTCTCATGGAGCTCATGGGCCTGTTTCTAGGTGCCTAGGTAGCTACACTCGACTCGTATTCTATTCTTCTGTCTTAAGATTAAATCGTTCAATTCTGGGATCGAGAACGGTAGAGAATTTACTGAATACCCTCAATACCACATAACAAGGTTACTGCGCCAAATACCCGCTCCTGTGCCCCGACTGGGAATAGAAAGCAGCTTCACTTCATGGGATGGATTATTGGGAAACGATTCAGCATACTTCAGAGCAAAGATTGCTAGACCTACACTCCCCAAGGGTGATTTCCCGCCCTTCTCTCTAGAATATTGTATTTCAGTATTCTTAGCCAAATGAATCAATGTTTGTAACAATAGATGAATGCAATGAAGCTCCATTCTCAACCCGTTCCCCTAACCGAAAATAAACCCGCTATTTCTCGTGAGCTACCACCAACGCCTGTCAAGAAAGTCTTCAAACAAGCAGATGACGTGCGACCCAATCGGCATAAACTCGTGTAGCATGATCCAGCGCAATCATGAGTAAAAGCGCTTCCACCAGGACTAAATCATCAAGGAAGTAGCCACTTTAGTCCGTCCGCTTCTTCCCTTCTCCTAAGTCGCCAGTTTCAGCGCTTTTATCACCACCTGAGGCTTGGGCGGCAGTGTGGGCCTCGGGGCTCTCCTCCTCGTCCCAGTCATCATCAATATGGTTCTCATCCCAGTTGTCAACCTCCTCCTCCAAAGTTCGAGACCGACTGGGAGCCTCGACGACGCCAGTCTCGTGGCCCTCCCCAAGCTCGACATCACCCTGGTCCTCGCCCGGGACGGCAGTGTACCGTCTGCGTTGTCTCTTTCGCTCGAGCATGCGCTTGTGGTACCAGGTGCAGAGACCAAGACCAGCAAAGCTTCCAAAGATATTTGCGACAATATCATACAAGTCGAATTCCCGCCCATTGTCAAGGAAGCCCTGTACAAATTCGGAGCCGACGCCGAGCACGAGAGTGCATACGACCAAGGTCATATTCAAGGTACGCCGGCGACTGGTGTCGACAACCCAGTAGAAGACGGTCGTGAGGACGAATAGAGTGAAAAAATGGAGCACTTTGTCGTTGACATATTGACCGAGCTGAACCGTTGTCAATCCGGCGTAGGCGGCGATAAATAATAGCAACACGAATGCGCCTAGGGGCTGTCAGTTTCATGCAAGCCATTCTTTGTCCACCAGATTCACGATCGGGAGAGGACAATCGATCCCAACCCCAGCAGAGAATCAGTGCGAACATCCGGTGATGACGTACCTGCAAAGGGAAGTCGTATTCTCATGGTGGATACTGGAGCTGAAGAAGGTAGAGTTTGAGCAAAGTCGTAGCGTGACGTTGAAGCACGTCAGTCTTGTGCACCGAAAAGTGTTCTGATTGAAGTTGACGCCCGACCGGATAGGTAGCGTGTGGTTGACTGAAGCAACTCTTCAAGAATGAAGGTGGAGGGACGTGAGGGCGAGGTTACGACAGCTATTCCGTTGGCGGAGAGGCTGGGATCGACCAGGCACAGAACAAGGGAGCTGCCACACTGCATCTGTGGCTTGCATCAGGCCATGTGGCGGTGCAGGTCCAGAACGACAGGGATCGCAACAAAGGTACCAATTGAAAGGTAACAAATGGGGTCGACAACGCGGGAACTTGATGCAAGCCGTGGCAGCCCCAGGCGCAGTAGCTCCGTTTTTACTTGGCAATTTGGTGCCTTTTCATACTGGTGCTGTGATCTCATGGACCCCATCCCACTGCAAGGCACTTCCCCATGTTCCCAATCTCGTGTGTGACTGGTTAAGATGATCTGGGGTGGAAGAAAGCTGTCTTTGTTCCTTGGGGTCAACCTGCGGCGTTTGTGGGCAGTATCCGAGAGGGAAACATTGAGAATCGGGCATGGTTGATTGTTTGGAGGAGCATGAATGAGAACAATGGGCAGTGTTGAGCCCAGATTATCCAGGATAGGATAAATGGACGCTGGGCAACCCAAGCAGTCTTCGACATCAATACCAACAAGGTGCTGGAAGAGCAGACCTTGTGCGCGTCTCACGTGACTGTTCCAATGACCCAGATGACAAAGACCGCGGAGGTCCTTGTACATCATCGGCCCCGAAACGGAGCCCCAGTCACGGAGTACGGAGTACGTCCCGGACAAACGACCTGAGGGGAAACCGTGCCGAGTGTCGTTTAAACGCGTCAGGAAACAGATACGGATCGGTGATTCAACAGGCCGAGGGCTGCTTTCACAGCGTCAATCGCCCTACATAACTGTGTCTTGGTAGGCATCCTCCTGAATCGGCCTCTCCAGGTCCTCGGTACCAGTACCTCTCCCCCGCGAGCCCCCGCGAAAGTCAGCACAACCGCCCTGGAAACCCGCCTGAAGAGGCCTAGCAGCCTACCAGTCCAGCGCGCGCCAGCGGCCAGCTCAGTCAAGGAAAAGTCTCCGCTTCGGGAAAGGTGCAAGCCTCCCCCCAAATCCTCAACCTCACCTCTTGAACAGACGACAAAACGGCCCATCGCGATCCATCAAAACAACGCCTTCCCCTTGGCTATTCGTCGCGAAACTCGGCCCGCCATCTCTGTCGATGTCGCTCTTTTGTCCCATGCAGTCTTGATCCTCCCAATCGCCTTCGGTCCGGCCGCACGCGAGCGCATCTCGTTGCGCATGGCGACTCGCGCCCCGTCGTCGCTTCCATCGCCCCGGGCCCATCATGTCGCTCCCCAACGGCCAGTCCGTCTGGCATCCTCCCTCCTTACAGCATGCAAACAGCAATAGAAGTCTACCGCATCTCGATGATGTTCCTGCGCGCACGCAGACCCCCGTCGATAACTCGGTCACATTGATGCCTGAGGCACCACTTGATATCGAGGAAGAGAACCGACGCGCCCTCTTCGCCGATCTGTATCGCAAGACCGAGGACAAGGTCGCGCTGCTCTTTGGCGAGGATGGCTCATACAACTATGCCGCGATCAACGCTCTCCGCCGCCTGCCGGCCGCCTCCGCCACCATTATCCCTCCCGCGACCGATCACGAGCCCATCAAAGAACCTCCGCTCAAGAAGGCGAAGCGAGCCATCGATGAGGATGACTACGACGACGATGACGAAGACGAGGATGAGCCCGCGCAACCCGCGCCCAAGCCGCAGTCTTCCGCCGCCGCCGCCAACACACTACTCTCCCCCTCGAAATCAGGGAGCTCGCCAGTTCACTCGGTGACATCACCCGGCAAGCAGGGCGACAAGTCCAAAGATAAACCCGGCGAAGATGCCATCAAGAAATTGGAAGAGGCTCGCACAGCCACTGAAGAGGCAGCGCGGAGGAGCTTCCACACCATATTTCATACTCTCGAAAATGACCGTGCGGCTATGCTTGAGCAGCAGCAACTGGAAGACTCCGAGAAGCAACTCCAAGCCGAAATGGATCACAACCACAACCCAAATCACAGCCACAACCATGCCCCGAATCAAGGTTCCCTCAGCAGCGCGAATCTCGGTGCTTCCAGCCTCACCCTGAAGCATCTCATCGCCCGGATAGACATGAAGCGAGACCAAGTTCGCGCCTCTGATGCAGAATTGAGACTCCTCATGAATGAAGTCCGCAAGAATCGGAGTAAATGGGCTAGTGAGGAGAATGTGAACCAGGAAGAGCTCTACGAGGCCCTAGAAAAGGTCTTGACGGAGCTCAAGGCGCATACCGAATACTCTACTCCTTTCCTGAACAGAGTCAACAAGCGAGATGCCCCAAACTACTACAATTGTGAGGCACCAAGCTCAACTGCGTCCCCGCGCCGCTAACATTTACCAGTCATCAAGAACCCCATGGACCTCGGTACCATGACCAAGAAGTTGAAGAGTCTAACATACAAGTCCAAGGCCGAATTCGTCGTGGATCTTAACCTGATCTGGGACAACTGCCTGAAGTTCAATCAGGATATGAACCACCCGTTACGACGTATGGCGAATGGAATGAGAAAGGAGGCAGAGAAGCTCATCCCCCTGATTCCCGACCTCGTCATCCGCTCCCGGGCCGAAGTTGAAGCTGAGGAGAGGCGAAAACAGAACGGCGGCGATGACGACGGCGGAGACGACTCTGACGATGAGCCCATCATGTCATCACGCGGCCGCAAAGCCAGCTCAAAGGGAACAACCAAAGCCCGAAAAGCACACAACGAGAAGGAAGATACACCAGCCATTGATCAAAAACCCATATTACAAGTGAACGGTCTTCTCGGAAAGGTCAGGGAGGGTTCTGAAGTAGACGGAAGCAACGGGTTCGCCACTCCGATCGCTGGATCAATCACACCAGGCGGTGTTAACGGCCACTCGGGAATCGCAAGCAACGCCGATGCCATGGATATTGATGGGCCGAGCCTCAACGGAATGGCTCTGAACTCGGCGTTTGGAGAGGCTGCTGAGCAAGCATACGAGGACGAAGAGTACAAGGTCTGGAAACAAACGACTAAGAAAGACCGAGCTCTTGTGGCCAAGGAGCGATACCAGCTCTTCAAGGACAACAAGTTCAATGTCGAGGCTCCTGCATTGGTCCGTACCAAGAATGGGATGCGACGATTCCTGAAGCGTCAGAGAGAAGCAGAGGCACAGGGCATCATCACGAATGCTCAAGCAAACTCAGCCGCCGTGGCCACAAAGGACGGGGCGACAAAACCAACCGAGACCCTGGCTGAGGAGATTGAGGAGGAGGCGGAGAAGGTGATCCCAGACTATTACGATGCCCAGAGCAACATCCCCGACATTCACCCAAAACTCCAGTGGATCGAGGATGGAGAAGGACAGGTCATTAATCAACACGAGGACTTCCTCCGCCTGGTTCCCACAGGGGGCTTCGTTGCGCCGCAGAGTCGCTTAACCAAAAAGATGGACGAGAACATCCACCAAATCCAGGAAACAAGAAAACTGGCAACAAGGATTTCGGTAATCAAGCAAATGCAAGTCCAGACTCAGGTAAGATTCTTCTGACTTACAACAATGGGCTATACTAATGACGCTTAGGTGTACACGAACCAATTCCCCAAGTCCAACTCGGACCCCTTTGTCGAGCAGGACATTGAACCGCATTTCATATCTGACGATGGCCCTGTGATGGCGCCCGAGACCTGCCAGAATGCACTCAAGCGTTCCATTGCCAAGATTCTTTACCATACTGGCTTTGAGGAGCTCCAGCCTTCTGCCATTGACACCTTCACTGGGGTCGCATCTGATTACTTCCAAAAGCTGATCCGAACATTCAACGTTTATAACCAGTCCGAGAAGAAGGCAGCATCAGCCACAGAAGGATCCAAATTCCAACCTCGTTTCACCCCAGAGGAGGTGATCCTGCACACCTTGGATGAGAACGGCCACGACATCGCCTCCTTGGAAGCGTACGCCCGGGACGATATCGACAGACTCAGCTCCAAGCTAGGCGGTCTTCACGAGAGGATGAAGATTCATCTCACAGATCTACTCCGTCCTGCTCTATCTCAGGATGCAGGCGCTGACGGAGTGGGTGCCTTCAAGGATGGCAGTGAGCAATTCGTTAGCGGCGACTTTGCTGAAGATCTTGGCGAAGACTTCTTTGGCTTCCGAGCTCTGGGTCTGGACAAGGAGATGGGACTCGACATGATCTCTGTGCCCCTGCACCTATTGCAGACCCGGGTGCGCAACCAGTACCAGATGCAAACCCAGACGACCGGCGAGACAACAACCGATCTGTTTGATCCATTGTCGGCTTCAGACCCAGTCACCAAGGAGAACATTCAGGACCAGATCGGACTGGTCAAGAACTTCTTCCTGGCTAAGCTGCACGCTAATGGCGATCAGCCTCTCGTTGAGGATGAAGACCTTCCAACCAAGCAGAAGAAGCCTCGTCCTCGTCTGGGCGCAAGCGGAAAGATTGTCACGGCTCAGAAGCGGTCTCCTAAGGAGCAGATGGCGCTCGCCAAGAAGAAGAAGAAGATGGAGGCGGCAGCAGCCGAGGCCAAGGCCAATGCCTCGCCCGACAAGGGGGCAGCCTCCAACACTCCCGGCAAGAAGAAGTCGATGACGGTGACAACCGGCACAGCGCCCAACCCTGCGGTGCTCGCCCTCGCCCCCAGCATGGAAAGGCGGGACAGCACTCAGAGCCAGGGCAACGCCAGCCAGACGGACAAGGACGACACCATCGGCATGATGAGCCCGGAGAGCATTGCACAGTAGGCCAAGCAGGGCTTCCGGTAACTCACATCATGGAGGAGAGAGGGCGTTTGTTTACCAAGACACTGCACTGTTGCTCGCAACCTTGAATACGATGTGTGCTCAGTTTAGTCCATCCATCTGTCCATTCTATGGAGATGGGTGTGGCAGGCCATGTTTACTATTACGCTCAGTTCAGGCCATGTTTTCTGACAGCGAAACCAACAAAGACAAGAGAGCGTGCAAATCCCATCAAGCTTCTCTTTGATTCACAATAATCATGTATTATTTTCCCCTGCATCTATTTACTCTCAAACATTTCTCATGCCCCAAATATGGCAGCTGTCATTCGATAGCTGCCATCATTGCCTCTCTCCTTGCCTCTTATCCCGGTCGACTCATACATATCACACATCCATTCGCGGCCTCTATCTCATCCTCGGGAGGTTTTGGTAAACCAAGCAGTATCTACACGACACAGGGGAGAAGATGAGCAAACCCTTTGAACGACTATAACAGCACCAAGCGAGATGGATTTATTCGAGATGGCCTCTTTCCCCCTTTTTTTCCCCTTCCCCTTATTATTCTCTCTCGACATTGGCCATTTGGACAAGACAAAAGCAAAACGTGGAGGTGGTTGGTTTGGCTTTCTTTTCCACAACTGCCCGGCGCACGGAAAGGCTCACGCCAGATGGAAGAAGTGAAGGCGAGACTTTCGAGGTTTCTTTTTTGTTATTGGCAACCCCCTTTTTTATTTGTCATTGGACTTTGATGAGACCCAGGCGGGCTCTTGTGTTTTGTTATATACGATGAATGGGTGTTTCTTTTTTTTTTTTTGCTTCTCGTTTGCTAGAAGGAACTGGATAGCCTGGCCAAGGAAAAGTCGGGCTAGGATGGATGGACGAATGGAATGGATCCGATTTGATTGATGTAACGCACGGCTGGGAGATTCAACGAAGAAGATGATGGATACCTTGAGAGATGGACGGCCGTGCGGGTTCGAAAGCTGATGTTGGAAGGCAGCGTGTTCCAGAGGCTGCTTGCTTGCTTTCTTGGTTAGAATAGGTAGGCAACTAATAAGCCTTGAAACAAACACCACGGTTCATATGTTTGATGTGATATCACGCTCATGATAAAGACATGACAAGGCACAGAGTTGCTGAAGATTGTTGTATTCAGCTTCAACTGCTTCATTGAGAGGCAGTGTGATCTAGTCCATCCGAGTCCCTTGCAAAAAAGGGAGGCCTCAGAGACTGATTTGAGAAGATCAAGACAATCCTCGATATCAAAACTTATAGAAACAGAATTTCCCAACTCCCACCACCTTTTTTCCAGCCAAATCCATTTTTTGTTGAAGGATTTTCCCTCTTTGATATCCCGGACCCCTTAAAGACCATACGAAAAGCAAACTAGGTATTGCGCCGTGATGAAATGCATGCTGTTGAAAACGTTTCGCCGTTTGCCTCATCCATGTTAAATGCGTACGTTGAGTGTTGAATTAGATACCCATCATCCCCAGGGTCAATGAGTGTGAGCAGGCACCTTAGATGCCGGCATCCAGACGCCAGCCCTCGACGGGGAGGGGGAAGGTGTTGCACCAGGCGGAAATCTCCTTCTTGAGCTCGTTGATCTTCTCAACCTCGCCGCTGGCGACCTTGGCCTTGAAGTCCTTGAGCTTGTTGGCCTCCTTGGGCAGGGCACCCTGGACCTCCTTGCAGATCTTGATGGACTCGTCAATGTACTTGGCGACGCGCTCAAACTCCTTCTCGCCGAAGCCACGCGAGGTCATGGCAGGGGTACCGATGCGGATACCGCAGGGGGTGAGGGCGCTCTTGTCGCCGGGGATGGAGTTCTTGTTGCAGGCAATGTTGATCTGCTCGAGGACGGCCTCGACACGGGCGCCGTCGAGGCTGTGCTGGCGGAGGTCGACCAGGACCATGTGGCTGTCGGTGCCGTCAGAGACGAGCTTGTGGCCGAGGGTCTTGAAGGTGTTCTCCAGGGTCTTGGCATTGGAGACGACCTTCTCCTGGTAGGCCTTGAAGTCGGGGCTGGCAGCCTGCTTCAGGGCGACGGCCAGGGCAGTGATGGTGTGGTTGTGGGGGCCACCCTGGTGACCGGGGAAGACGGAGAAGTTGATGGGGTTCTCAAGGTCGTAGAGGATCTCCTTTCCGGTCTTTGCGTCGACGGAGCGGACACCCTTGCGGAAGAAGATCATGGCACCACGGGGACCACGGAGGGACTTGTGGGTGGTGGTGGTGACAATGTCGGCGTACTTGAAGGGGGTGGGAATCACCTCGGCGGCGATGAGGCCGGAGATGTGGGCCATGTCGACAACGAGGTAAGCACCGACAGAGTCGGCGATCTTGCGCATACGCTCGTAGTCAATGAGACGGCAGTAGGCAGAGGTACCGGCAACCAGAACCTTGGGGCGGTAGAGGATGGCGTTCTTCTGGAGGGTATCGTAGTCAATGATACCGGTCTCGAGGTCGACACGGTAGGGCATGGTCTCGAAGTAGGTAGAGACAGCGGAGATCCTGGATATCATGTTAGTGAGAGCTCAGAGGACCAATTGAGTCTTTCGTCACTCACTTTCGCTGGGGAGTCTGGTAGCCGTGGCTCAGATGGCCACCGTGGGGGAGGTCAAGACCCATGAGACGGCCGTGAGGGGGCATGATGGCCTGGTAGACCTGGAGGTTGGCGGGGGATCCAGAGAGGCACTGGACGTTGACACCCCACTTCTCAGAGTCGAGGTGGAAGGCCTCGAGGGCACGGCGCTGGCAGAGCAGCTCGATCTGGTCAATGTGCTGGTTGCCACCATAGTAACGAGCACCGGGGTAACCCTCGGAGTACTTGTTGGACATGGGGGAACCAAGAGCGTCGAAGACGGCGCGGGAGGTGATGTTCTCGGAGGCGATGAGAACGATGGACTCGCGCTGGCGCTGGATCTCATCCTTCTACAGAGGGTGTAAGCCATTGTCGTGGCAATGTCAATGCCAATGGGTCAAGACGTACCATGATGGAGGCGACCTCGGGGTCGGAGTCGAGGAGAGACTTCTCGAGCATCTGAACAGAGGTGAGTCAGTCATTCGATATGCTTTGGAGGGGTAATGGAGGGGCAGGACAGCTTACCTCCTTGTGCGACTCGGAGAGCGCATAGTCGGCAGTGAGGGGAGCCATTGTGATTGAGTGAAGGATCGAAGCTGTCAAGATGTTTCTTGAGAGTGTGGGAGGATGAGGATGAAGAGGAAGGACAAAAAGGTGTGGGAGGAGCAAAAGGTAAAAGTAGTTATAGTAGCTCGAGGAAAAATTTCGTTACGGCTCCCGAGCGAGCGAGGGAGCGAATGCGGCCACACAGAGACCGCACACGGTAAAATACCGAACAGGCGCGGCGGGGTTACTTGGAGGTGCGGGGTCTTTTTCATTGGCGGGGCCTCCGATAATGGGAGGATGGACGACAAGGATGATTCACACAGGTGAGTGTAGCTACCCTGTAGGCTAACGATTTGTTGGCTGTTTGTTGATATGACGCTGATATTTTCTGTTTCAGTCTTGTACGATATTCATTTACTGGTGTTTTTTCTAGTTTGTGTCGTGTCCATTCCTATCTGTTAACCGCTGACTGGTGTAAAGCTTACTATCACGGGTGCTGACTTCATCATCACCTTCCACCCTCACTCAACCTCAACAACCACCATGCAGCACTGCACATCCCGAACCACACCCAGTCATCACTCCAATACAACATCCTGATGACACGTACAGCAAAGAAAATGCCGAACTACGAAGTTTGTCCGCTCTATTTAACGACTTGACCCGAAGCTATTGCAGCTCAACGGCGTGTCATCCCGCAAAGACCGATCACGTTTCTCCAACAAGGTGAAGCACCCCGCGTTGAGATGGGCAACGCCCACACCGACGAGCCTCCCTCAGCTTAGCCATTGGAAATCCACATTTCTCACCCAGCCAAAGCTCCAGACACCAACATCTGCGCCCTTCTTCAGCGTCATTGTCTGGCTTCCAGTCATCCGAATAGGGTCTAGTCCCCATTCAGCCTTAGTCGGTGTGGCTCAGTTGGTTAGAGCGTTGGTCTCATAATATGACTTGACCTCAGGTCAGGGACATCCAAAGGTCGAGAGTTCGAGCCTCTCCACCGACAAACCTTTTGCCGACGACCCGTATGGGGTCGTTTCCCTTTTTTCGTGGGGTTGTCAACTCGCTCCCGTTCTTGAGAGCTTTCCCGAGAGCCGCTCCCCACAAGCACATGGTTCTACAACCAAGTGCCCAGTCGGTGTGGCTCAGTTGGTTAGAGCGTTGGTCTCATAGTATGATTTGGCCCCAGGTCAGAGTAATCCAAAGGTCGAGAGTTCGAGCCTCTCCACCGACAAAAGAAGCTTGTCTACTCGACAAGCGTCCCTTTTTGTTGTTGTGAGCGACTGAGTGAGTGACCCTGCATCTTGTAGCGAGAGACACCAGCTCTCGGCAACCGCTGTCAGGTCCACTGGCATCAAACCAAATGCCAGTCTTAGCCAGTAGACGGGTCGATGGCCATGTCTCACCTCGTCTCTCTTTTTTTCCTCCCCTGGCCCCAGAGTCATCACACCTCTCTGTTCCACAGCTGCATCATTACACAAGCCAAAAGGACAAGGAGGCTTCGGGCAAAGGTGAGACAGGTAGAGATGTGCAGCGTGTACCGTGCGGTACGTACAGGGCGAGGCAAGGGAGCTTGGGCTGCTCCGTGGCTGTCAGAGCCGTGGATCTAGATTCAAGGGATGTGCACGGCAGCCCTCTTTATCAGTTTCGGACCAAACGCCCCAGTGGCGGTCTGTTGTCTGGTTCCTGGTGCATGACAAGATGGCTTTTTGGCGCCGGAATGTGATGTCCAAAAGCCATCACCGCCCCAACGCACGGGAGATGTAGCCGCGGAAAAAAAGCAAGCCACTGAGAGAGGGTGTCAGGTGTTGCCAATCCGGCCAGTTTCAGAATATGCCGTTGTCAACAGAGTTCAGCCAGTCCGAACCCATTCAGAGGCAGCTGTTCCTGAGTAACTGACATCGAGGCCTGGAGCGCGTCGACTGAACTGTTGGAAGAGAGGTTGGCCTCCCTGTTACCACGCCGACTCCAAAGTGGTGGCGGCTGATCCGAGACTTTGACGAACATGATTCTAGAAACACTGGGGTCGTCATGACAGGGTAAAACACCATATTCACTAGCCATTACACAGGTTAGAGTTCCCGAGGTATAGGGGGATTGGCATGCCAGTGCCCAAGGGACCCTTGGCTATCAATGGGCAGCAACACCTGTGTGTGCAGAGAGACCCCGAGACCTAAATCTGGTTCACTAGAGAGGGAAACAAAGGGGAAGAGAAGAGAAAAATGACGAAAGCCGATCTGGATCAATGGAGGATCAATGGACACAGAGTCAATTAGCACAACAGTTGAGAACTCCGGAACATGGTTGACATTGGTCGACAGGCATCTAGTCACATGACCGTGTGACAATGAGGAGACGGCCTCTTCGATGCTGAGGATGAGGTGCTTCTAGGCGATTACGCTAGCACACATGAACAGCTGTGCACAGTTAGTGGGCCGGTAGTTGTCAGAGACGGCCTCCAGGCGTGCGTTAGCGGACCCCTCGGGTCTTTGGGGTAGGTCGGTAATGAACGGAGCCGTTCAGGGACTCGGAGGCGATGACGGAGCAAAGCTGTCCAAGGGCCGTCTCATCTCGAGTCGGCCAGTCGTTTTTGCCAATCCGCCCTCTCGAGGAACAGACTGGTCCTGGCGCAGGCTGCTCGCTGAGTTCGGGCTCCATGGGTACCTACCGTCCGTCCCAAGCGTGGAGAGACCAAGCATGGAGGCTGGGGGACAGGGGACCCAACGGCTCTGCTGACCCGTTGCCGGTACGGTACGTAGCCTGCCTGTCGAGACGGCAGCCCAAGCAAGCAAGAGAGCTGGCGCGATCTGTCGGGTGGAGAGATCCCTGGTGATGAATGTCTCCCCCCATGTCCTGCAGGGCCCAGGCAGGTCCAGTACGTAAACGTTGGGCCCTGGCCAGATTGGCAGATCACCTCCCATCGGATAATTAAGCCGTACAGGCCGAGGCGAAGGATGATGATGAGGGTGTCGCCTACCAGGGCCAGGTGAGGCTCCCGAGACTTGGCTTCATTGGAGTGCCAGAAACCTCGTCGACGCCAGCAAAAGACGGGCATCTGTTAGGATAGCTGCGTTGCCGTCCGCACAGATGCGTCGAACCGCGCCGAACACGTGTGACTCCCCCGTCTCCTCGTGAATCCACTTTTTGCTGATTTCCATGGTGGTGGCCACGCCCACCAGGGCTGCTGGGCTGGGCTGGCTGGCTGGCTGGCTGGTTGGCTTTTGCTGTTGGGTCACCTGGGGAGGCCCGGGCCGGGGCGACTTCCCCCATCTGGTCTTTGTCGACTTCTGGCGCCTCTGACCTATCCCATTGCAGAGCCAGACGGGGAACAGAAGACAGCAGAACCAACCGAACGAGGAACCAAGCCTAGTGGGCGGGCATGAACTGGAAATGCAAGAGAGAACAGTGGGCGTCGAATCTGACACAGACAATGACGGAGAAGGCAGCCCTCCTTGTTGGGGCGTCCCCTGAGCGAATGGGATGGGATCGCCGGGGCTTGCAAAACACGAAGCGCAGACAAGATGAGGAAGAAGAAAAAAGCAAGTTCGCATGGGAGGGACGTGGGATGGATGGTGGTGGTGTCGTGCGTGCGGCACAGGCCAATTTTATCAGCTAGCACATTTCCAGCACTGGCCGTTGAGCAGTCAGTTCCTGGGCACGCTGAAACGAGCACAGCTCGTGGGGAAAGAACCGAAGTGAATGGGCCAGGGCGATATCTTGCGCCGGGATGGAAATGACTTGAGCAGATGCAGTATCGATGCCATAGTTAGATCCATCGTGACGCGAGGAGCGAGGGCTTGGCTGTTGTGCGCCATAGGTGGTACTACCTATGTAACGTTCACGGAACGGCCACGGAAGCCGACTGCAGACATCCAGAGGGCAGCCCTATTTGGTAGACAGAGTTGACAACGCCAATACTGCAAGGTCGCGCCGTGACATTTTCAAGTCTTTGAAGACGAATAAACATAGTTTCGACATCTATGTTCCAGGGTAGTTTCACCACTTGGGCCCATGTAGCTGTTTTCGCGAAAACCGAGAAAAACGCGAGCCGTAAATATCTCTGGGTGAACTACGGGTTAAAAATCGTGGGGAAAGGCAGAGCATCCCATACCCAGGTTAGCCGTACCACCACAACATCCGCATACAGACACGCTCAAGCTGTGCGTTGTACTGCCGATGTGAAATGTCCCCCGCGTAATGTGGGATCTGTCGGTTTTACCTCTACGTACGTACCTATTTTCAAAGCAAAATGGCTACGTGGTTGCGACCGGCCTGCAGTTACACCTGCACACCTACGCTGCATCGCGCAGCGGTGCACACTGCACTGCACTCTGCATGCTGCACGCTGCTGCGGCAGCAGGAGACTTGCAACCGATGGGAAGACAGGGCCTGGCCAGCGGTCGGGAAGGGGGTGGAACGTCCATCCGTTCGATAGACGACGACGACGACGTGCTCGCACTGCCTTTTTCAGGCGTCGGGTGTTTGTGCTTCTTTGGCCCCCCCCAGCCCAAAACACTATCGTCGTCCAGTCCATCCGTCAGTCCCACTCAAAGATGACCTCCACTCATTTATCCAGGCCGGTACGTACCTACCCAAGGTAGGTATCGGTGGGCAGCCAGCCGCCGCCCGCAGTCCTGCATCAGCCATGGATGGATCCATGGATGGCAGCCCCCCCGGCCCAGACAGACAGAAAAATATGCATGTCCACACCTACCACCGGCATCATCATCATCATCTCTCCTTCCCCACCCTTTCTTCCCCACTACACAGCTCTGCGTTCCCACAGCTGTCCAGCGGCCCCTGTTCAGAAGGAGCCACCCCTAGCTGCCTTAGTGTCTCTGGTTCACACGCCCCCTCCTCCCCCCCAGCATCCTTTTCCCACCCTCGGCCCACTTTGTCACCTCCCGTCCATCTCCATCCATCGCATCGCATCGTCACCTCCATCCTGTCTCTCTGCCTGTCTGCCTCTCACCTCTGATTGCTGCCGTGGCTACCCATCTCCATCTCCATCAGCGAGCAACGAGCCTCACCTCCACCCGTGACCAACCCTGGTATCCACCCATCCGGCATCCATCCACCCGTCCACACGAATCGGCCTCGCACACCACACCTTTGTCCATTTTTTGCCCTTGCACCCCTTGTCCCCCTTGGTCCCCTGTGGCCCGGTTTGCCCTTGATCCATGGGGCTCGTTGCAGCCCTGGCTCCCTTATTAGCTTCCCGGCGGCTGCGGTCACAGTCGCGACGCCGACTTCGAGGCTCGCGAGACGTTGCTGCTGTTCATCCAGGCGTTGCTAGCGTCTGGAGTTTCTCTGCAGAACGCATGCATAGGGCGCACTTCTGTTGAGTTGGCCTTGTCCAGGAACCAGCCATACGACATTCTGCATCCATATTTCATACACGACTCGAGGTTAAAGTTGGTGCAGCCACGATACGATGCAATTGCCTCGTCGTTAAACTTTGCTTCATCCAACAAGCGCACTGCCGCCGCGGCGCCTCACCTCAACCGACTGACGGCATCACACCTGGAGTGAAAAGCTTGTCCGCCCTTCGAGGTACGCCGGTCAGCCAGTGTTCGCCTTCGCTGTTTGAACCCTCCTGTCAGCGAAACTTGCGCGCTGCATTGCGGCTGAATCATTACTTGCCCACTGATCACCTTGTCATTCCTTTTTCTTTCGATTCTAGCGGATCCCGTCATGTCGCGCTGTGAATCTCCACGGCTCCGCTCATTACGACGCGGCTCTTGTGAGCGCGATCCAATCTCTTCTGACCCCAGAACAATGCGCGCTTGCGGTTGAGATTTATTGTGGCTTTTCTCGAATCCTCGAATCGAATTACAGGCATCAAGTCCATATTCGAGACCTTTTGTGCTGATTGACACTTGTACGATAAGTTGTCGACATCGCCGACCGACGACGATCTCCTCGCACAATGCGTCTCTCCTCGTTGCTTGATGACTACGCGACGCAAACTGTGCGGCTATGTACTCATTAAGTACGTTTTACCAGGGAGGCATTTGCATTCAACGGGGACGTGCCGTCCTTGGTAAATATATCGAGGCACGGGTCCTGCTCGTACGTTGTAGCATCTTCGTCATTGTCACTTGACAGGGCCATGGCGCTACCTTGGGGCCGGGAACCCCCTTTTTACTCCCGCTCGTTTGTTTCCCTGGTCAATCTCATTCTCCCCCAGCCCTCCAAAACCAAAACAAGCCGAGGCCATGCTCCGAACGGCTTACGAGAGAGATGGCCCGAAACACGTGGGTGACTTCCGGAACAGCTTAGCGGCGACCCCGGGAAGCGGTGAAAAGATTGGCCATTCCCCTTCCTGCGCGCCCGAAGCCACCACCGCCTCGATCCGGCTGTGGCCATCCAGCCTCCCCAAAGCGTGCTGCAGTCCACCATCATCCTCATCGTCGTTGATGGTCGCACAGTTCGTCTGTTTGTCGGGTACCGTTCTGCCGCTATCGTCGTCATCGCCTCTCTTGGTGCTTTCTGGAAGCCTGTGCTGGTGCTCGCCTTTGCGTCTTGGTGGTGCGTCAACTATGGATATCTCGTTGGAATTTCCAAAGTCTGTATGCGCATTCGTTCAGATCAGGCTACAGAGGATCCAAGAGAGTTGCTCTGATCAAACGATGAACAACATCTCGTTGCGCCACGCTATCTGCGACAAGATACGCAGCACAACAGTGCCTCTCCCTGCCAAAGCGCACAGATAAAGCGTCCTTGTTGCTCTCTACCTCTGCCGTTGTCTCGCCTCCCTGTCCTGCCTGACTTTGACAGGGCAGCGGTACGTACCTGTCTCCAAGGGTTCTTGGCATTTTCAGATGCGCCACGCAGAGCTTGGACGTGCGTCTTGGCCGGGTTTAATCGCCCAGCGGTGCTGTTTCGCTTGGCACCGAGAGATGAACACCACAGGGCGGCCAGGGTATCGATGCGCGACTTTATGCCTTCATAAACTCGACGGCTTTCCATTCGCTTCATCACTGCATGTGCGTGAGAGCATATGTACGTTGCGCATTCGACGTTGGATGTTATGAGATACCAGCATCGATGCTAGTCTCCCATCGTTTGACTCCGTAAAATGCCCGAATTTTCTCAATCGTCAGCGCCCTCCCCTGACGAGCGGAGATCTCCCCAAAATGGATGGATCAACGATTCATTTAGCCAGGCGCTGGACGTTTCTTTGTTTGGCCCAAGCTGGATGGGTATCTGACGGAGAAGCGTCGAATATCTGTCTTGGAAGTGCAAAGGGATAAAAAGGAAAGGCAGCTCGCTGCCTGAGCAGGCCCGAGATTGTCACGGCTTACCCGCCGATCACTCCGCTGCAGACTCCTCGAGTCCTCACAATGTCTCTTGTGATGGAGAGTTGTGTGTGTCCGTGTCTGTGTGTCAGCCGCCTTCAGTGTCCTGGAGCCTCAGCGATGGGCTAGGGGCCCCAGGTGCCGAACGCGCCACTGACCCGTCGCAGGCGAGACAGGACCCGAGAGCTACTCACATTATCTCATACCTGCGAGGTACGGAGGTACTTGGGATGCCGCCGCCACCACTCTCGGCCGCTGCACCTGGCGCTGGCTCTGGCGCTGCCACCAAGACGATTTGCGGGTACAGCTGGGCCAAGGCCGGTCCCGCTAGGCCATCCTTCTGGGGAGGGCATCGGGAAGTGAGCGACCTTAGCTTGCGGGCTGGAACTCTGTGTGAGAGCGTGCGTTGAGAGGACGGGGAGGGTGTGTGTGGGTGGGCGCGTGCGAGAGCTCCAAGGTTGCCCCAGTACGTATCTCCGCATGGTTCTGTTGACGGGTCCAGTGTGGCACTCCCAGGAGGGCATGCCCAAGGGCCGTAAATAAAGTAAAATCATGGGTTATCCTGGGTGGGGCCTCTTGCCTGGGCCCCTCACGCCGGCGTGCGTCTAAATTTGCCCGTTCCTTCCTTTTCATTCATGGGTTAGGGGAGTTTGCGAGGCCAGCGCAGGTCCTTCCTCCACCATCCTGTGCCTCTTCCCAACTCCTCACTTTCTTCCTCTCCCACCCATTCCGTTGCCTGCGAACGGCTTCATCGGTGACCTTTCATTCTCCTCCGCCAGCGCCCTGGGATGGTTTACGCTCCATCGTACTCGACTTTGACTTCCTTCCTGTAGCCACTTGCGTCTCCATTGGTGGTTGTTTTTTTCCTTAACCTTTCGCACCCGTTCACAGACATAGCCGCGCCGCCAGATACCGGTGTCGCTTTGACCTGACTTTGTCACTCACATACACCTTCGGGGCATTGACGATAGTTGTTGGGCATCACAACCGTCGCGCATCTCCCCCAGCATCGCAGCGTGCCTGATTCACGGTCGAGTCAGAGCATTCGGCTTCGTATTAATACTGCTAGCTGTCGCACGTCGGCTTGCTGCCCCTTGCAAGCTGTATTGTCACCGCTGCTATCACCACCCACGAGATGGCGAACCATCACGCGTCGCCGACCCTGATGCAGATGCATCAGGGCCAGGGCCAGGTGCCCCCTCCTCCCCCTCCTCCTCCTCAGTCTGGTGTCCAACCCGGCCCCTATACGCCTTCGCCTGGCATCGCGGGCATGAATGAGCTCGTCTGGATGCAAATAGGTATGTCGTCGCGTCGCGCCCCCTCGATACATTTGCTCACATCCATACAGGCAGCTTTTCCGAATTGCTGCGCGTCCCCGATGAAGCCATGCATGCGTATGAGCGCGCTCTCACCGCAAACCCCAACTCGATTCCCGCTATGAACGCCATCGGAATGCTACTCAAAGGGCGCGAGGCCTTTGACAAGGCGCTCGAGTTCTTCCGTGCCATCACTCAGATCGACCAGAACAGCGGCGAGGCATGGGGAAACCTAGGTTTGTTGTGTGCTCCCTGTGTGATGGCGCAAAACTGACTGGCGCGACAGGTCACTGTTACCTGATGACTGAAAATCTTCAGAAAGCGTACGATGCCTATCAGCAGGCTCTCGTTCATCTTAGGGACCCCAAGGTACGATGATTCACTGCAATCTTCTGTCGCGCTTTGCGCCAGAAGCTAAATATTGTCTAGGACCCCATGCTGTGGTACGGTATTGGTATCCTCTACGACCGATATGGCAGTTATGACTACGCCGAGGAGGCCTTCTCCCAGGTCATGCATATTCAACCAGATTTCGAAAAGGCGAACGAGATTTACTTTCGGTTGGGTATAATATACAAACAACAGTCAAAGTATTCTCAGAGTCTTGATTGCTTCAAGTATATCGTCAACTCTCCCCCAGGACCGTTGACCCAGGAAGACATCTGGTTCCAGATTGGACATGTGCATGAACAGCAGAAGGACGTAAGTGCATATTCATAATCACTCACGCAGTGACAAAACTGACATTTCATAGTTTGATAATGCCAAGGCTGCTTACCAGCGCGTGCTGGACCAGTCTCCAAACCACGCCAAGGTCCTCCAGCAACTTGGTTGGCTGCATCACCAGCAGAGCAACACGTACGAGAGCCAGGACCGCGCAATTCAGTATCTTGAGAAGTCGGTTAACGCAGGTATGATCATCTTGATGCCATTGCTATTCTGAATATAGAAACTGACATGATATAGACAACCAAGATGCTCAGAGTTGGTACCTGCTCGGCCGCTGCTACATGTCGCAGCAGAAGTACCCCAAAGCCTATGAGGCATACCAGCAGGCTGTCTACCGCGATGGAAAGAACCCCACCTTCTGGTGCTCGATTGGTGTGCTCTACTACCAGATTAACCAGTACAGAGATGCACTGGACGCTTACTCTCGAGCTATTCGCTTGAACCCTTACATCTCTGAGGTTTGGTATGACCTTGGCACTTTGGTATGCTTCACTTTTCTATCTTTCAAGAGGCGCAGACTAACACCGGCATAGTACGAGAGCTGCAACAACCAGATCACTGATGCTCTGGACGCATACCAGCGTGCTGCAGAGCTTGACCCTGGCAACCCTCACATCAAGGCTCGACTCCAGCTTCTCCGCTCTGGTGGTACCAACGGTGGCCCGCCTCCCTCTGCTCCTCAGCCGGCCGATGTCCACCCGCAGGCTTATCAGGCCGCAGGCCCTGCCGGACCTCCTCAGTGGGGAGGCTCTGCTCAGCAGGCCCCAGCTTCTGGTCCTCCCCCCATCACTCCCAACCCCGGAGACCCCTGGGTAGGCAGGCTCTCCAACATTAACCCTCCACCTCAACCTCCCAACCCCTACGAGGCCCGTGGAGAGCCCTTCCGTGGAGGCCCTGCTCCTCCTCTGCAACGCCAGCCCAGCCCCCAGCAAGAGCAGCAGATGCGCCAGCCGTACAACGACCCGATCCGGAACGGACCTCGTCGTGGCCAGACCCCTCCTCCTCCTCAGAGCCATCAGTACTCTCAGGGACCTCACCCCGCTCCCCCGCAGTCTCAACCAGCCGCCCCGGCCTCTGAGCGCCGAGTTGCCAACCCCAACTGGGGTGGAGCGACACCTTCGGCATCGGCCCCCCCTTCCAGCAATGTCAACGGTCCTAATGGCCCGAACGGCATGGCTCCCTTCCGCCCAACTAACAGTCCCCGTCCTGATGGACGCCCTGTTCATGACAACCGCATGCCATCGCCCAAGTCAGCGTACCCTCAGCACCAGGCCCCACCATTGTATCCTCCTCATCCCGAGATGTCTGGCCAAGGACCTCCTGAGAATGGACCACCCGGACCCCCGGGACCACCTGGACCACCCCCTCCTGCTGTGGCTGAGGCTGCCATGCAGCGAATGGATGAGCGGCCTCCTTCTGTGGGACCTAAGCGCATGCGGGAATGGGAAGAGGAATCTGCCGCTAAAAAGCAGGCTAACGAGGAGAACCGGGTTCGTCTGGATGACATGCGACACCGAAGACCATCCACTCCTCCCCGTGATGCCTACCGCCGCAATTCGTCAGAGGTGCGACGTGTGGAAGACCAGCGCCGGGTGGATGAGCCTCGCCGTCCAGAGGAGCCACGACGGCCGGAGGAATCTTCTCGCCATCCCGCCGACAACTACCATCCCTCTGATGCTGCTCATCACCCCCCAAGCCACGCATCGGGCCCGAACCATCTTCCACCGATGCAGCAGAGCCACAGCCCCATGTCTGGAGTTGTGCACGAGAAGTCTCAATCTGGGCCTGTCCCTAAGGAGGAGCGTCCACCCAGCCTTGAGCATGCCCCCCCTGCTCGCGCAGCACCACCTGCCTCTGAGCCTGAAAGGGCGGCAAGGAAGATGGAAGTGGACGAGAACTACGATGACAGCGGCGAGGATGAGAAGAAGACTGGTATCGTTACCAACGGCTCCGGTCCCGGCTCGGCTGCGGGGGATGTCAAGACATCAACGCCAGCCAACGCCAGTGTCAACGGTGTGTCGGGGCCCACCCCAAAAGTTGAATGATTGATTGGTAGCTTTGATTTTGCCCGAGTTACGAGTTGAAGAGTGTTTTCACAGTCGATCAGTTGTGTCATTTTTTCATGTATACCACCAATTTCTTATGGGGGCGCGGTTTCATTTGTGTGGGCAAAGCGAGGAGGCCAGGGACAGAACTATCAAAACCGGGGTTTCACGGTCTTTTCTTGGCTACATTTCACTGGCGAACAATATCATTACACATATCAATCTCCTTGTTGGTTGGTGGTTCCGTAGTAACTATTCAATTGAAAAAATCGTACCTAAATCGGGTTCATCCTAGCAGTCGTCGTGATCACACACTAACAGTAAAGGACTTTGAGGTTTGGGAAACATAAAGAGAATACTCACGTGACTTGCTGTTCCTGATCAGGGTTAGGTCATTAATTCGGTGAGGGAAGTCTGTTTGGTGGAAGATGGAAGGCTCAGCAGGCCAGACTGTACCATTGAACGACCGTGGGCACGAGGAGATGCGTTAAAAGTGATGCATTTGCTTTATGAGAATAAGAGTCTCAAACGTTCCCAATATTTGGTATTCCTGTGCCAATGTCGCCCAGGTCGTCTTTCATCTTCCTGAGCAGTTTCTCGGTGACCCCTCGGTGAAGCATTTTATGGGTCTCAGGTCAGAAAGCCCAGTGGCGCACGGGCCACCCACTGTTTTTTTTCCCAAGCGGCTCGCTTAAAATTTCGCCCACACTTTTTATTTGAACCCTCTTGCCTTTTCTCTTCACGCAGGCTTCGTCAACTCAGGTTCCTACTAACCCCCTCAAACCACACAGCCCGCCCAAGATGAGTGTAAGTTTGGACGACGACGACGGCTACAATGGCATCGTGGACAGAGACTGACGATGGATTCAATAGCACCGCAAGTTTGAGGCTCCCCGCCACGGCTCCCTGGCATACCTGCCTCGGAAGCGCGCTGCCCGCCACCGTGGAAAGGTCAAGTCGTGAGTATTTTCTGAAGAACTTTTTGCGATGCCTCTGAGGATCTCGAGCAGCAATGCAGTGGCTAACGCATTGGCGCAACAGCTTCCCCAAGGATGACCCCAAGAAGCCCGTCCACCTGACCGCCGCCATGGGCTACAAGGCCGGTATGACCACCATCGTCCGCGACCTCGACCGACCTGGCGCCAAGGCCAACAAGAAGGAGATTGTTGAGGCGGTTACCATCGTGGATACCCCACCTGTACGAACAATGCAGCCCGCTTGGCTATGTGCCTATGGCTAACATCTTTTAGATGATCGTTGTTGGTCTTGTGGGCTACATCGAGACTCCCCGCGGCCTCCGATCCCTCACCACCGTCTGGGCCGAGCATCTGAGCGACGAGGTCAAGCGCCGCTTCTACAAGAACTGGTACAAGAGCAAGAAGAAGGCCTTCACCAAGTACGCCAAGAAGCACTCGGAGAACAACGGTGCCTCCATCACCCGCGAGCTCGAGCGCATCAAGAAGTACTGCACCGTCGTCCGTGTCCTCGCCCACACCCAGATCCGAAAGACCCCCCTCAAGCAGAAGAAGGCCCACCTCATGGAGATCCAGGTCAACGGTGGCTCCGTTGCCGACAAGGTCGCTTTCGGCCAGGAGCTCTTCGAGAAGCCCGTGGACATCTCCTCCATCTTCGAGCAGGATGAGATGATTGATGTCATTGCCGTCACCAAGGGTCACGGCTTCAACGGTGTCACCGCTCGATGGGGCACCAAGAAGCTTCCTCGCAAGACTCACAAGGGTCTCCGAAAGGTTGCTTGTATCGGTGCTTGGCATCCTTCCCACGTCCAGTGGACTGTTGCCCGTGCTGGTCAGATGGGTTACCACCACCGAACCTCGGTCAACCACAAGATCTACCGCATTGGCAAGGGCGATGCCGACGACAACGCCGCCACTGAGATTGACGTTACCAAGAAGAAGATCACCCCGTATGTTTTCCTGTTCATTTGTATAAGAGAGTTGCTAACAGGTATTCAGTCTGGGTGGTTTCGTCCGCTATGGCGAGGTCAACAACGACTTTGTCATGCTCAAGGGTTCCATCCCTGGTGTCAAGAAGCGTGTCATGACGCTCCGAAAGACCATGTTCCCCCAGACCTCGCGGAGGGCTCTGGAGAAGGTCAGCCTCAAGTGGATCGACACCTCGTCCGAGTTCGGACACGGTGCCTTCCAGACCCCCGCGGAGAAGAAGCAGTACCAGGGTACCCTCAAGAAGGATCTTGCCTCCGCCTAAGGCGGTCGCTCGTTTCCTTTTCTGTCTTGACCAATTTGCACGGTGTCGAGGGTTGGGTTCGTTCGCCTTGCGTTTGGGGCTGCTGGGTTAGGTTAACTGGCATGAACGTAAAAAGTCCAGCTAGAGGGATGGATTCAAAAAATTCTAACGAGATTCCCAATGTTAATCACTGTACTGCTTGGTGACTTGTAGTTGCATGATTGTATTATTGTGTATGTGTGTATACCGTAGTGCCCATGGACCTATGATTTGCATGATGTCGTTGTGGCTGGTCCTTTATTCATCGTCGCCTGACGTCACCCCCACCCGAAACTTGTACATGCATCATCCTCTTGTCCCACTACCTCACGTTCCCGCGCGACGCCTCCAATTCCTTCCCTCATGTCCCTCAAAACCTGCTCCCGACGCCTCTTGAAATTAAAGACGACATCACTCCCCCTCTGCACGCAGTTTCGCTCTCAGTTCCTCATCCAAAACACCATCCACCGAGCTCCCCTCAGCGGAACAAGACCCTTCAGCATGTCCAACGACGACGACTACATGGCCTTCCTCAACAAGGCGAACCAGGATACTGGCGCCGACGCGACTACGCAGCAAAAGTCTTCTGTGTTCAAGGCCAAGGATACAGGTAGCGAGGTACCCAAGGAGATCCGCAACGTGTGCAAGAGCGCCGTCTACACCTCTGACGCCGACGAGCCATTCGAGGAGGTCTCGCTCAAGTGGGAGGGCAAGAATGGACTACCAACCGAATGTGAGAGAGACCTCTTTATACTCATACACAAACTCAGTAACTGACCTTGTTCTAGCCGAGTTTGCCAAGCTCATCAACCACTCGTCCCCTGACTCTGCAGAGATCAAGATCCTCGACCCCCTCAACTGGGACTCGCGCGGCCAGTACACCAACGTCATCGAAGCAGTGCGCGAAGCGTCCAAGGGAAATGACGTGCGTGTATACCAGATTGTCCGGGACGCCACGAGGGTTGAGTATTGGGTCGTCTCGCATGCCGATGGAAGGCTCATCGGCGCCAAGGCCCTTTCGGTTGAGAGCTGAGATGGAGTTGTGTTGCTTGGGATGGATATGGGAGCCTCGGGATATTGATTTTTGCAGACGCTGATTGTGCGTGCGTGGTCGCTGGCCTTGCTGGGCTGGTTGCTGCTATCTTGCTACATGCTGGTATTTTAGATCTTGCTGAAACGCACATCTTGGCTTGGATGGGATTCACGAATATGATCCAAACATGAGAAAGAATTCCGTTAAAGTGCCCCGAGAATGTGTTTCTTCCGAACAGACATCGATTTGCCTGGTATTATCTTGATGACGATCGAGACTACGGCCGTGAGTTGAAATATGCTCAACAGAACTGGTATTCATACTCTTTCATTTGCTTGTGGACAGTAGTCCGGACGGATTTAGGAGGCGGGTTGGCTGTTATAAGTCTACCTTGTCTATTGAAACAATAGTCACATTCTGTTGATCAAGTTTGATGCTAGAAGAAATGGTTTCATTTATCATACTGCTCATTGTTTCCCATGATTTCTTGCCGCCGCCTCCCAAGGTATCTACAATCATAACCAAAACACCCCTAAAATATGAATAACCAACGCCAGATACCATACGTCCTGAGACCGTTGGTAATATGAACATGCGTGTATATGCTTAAACCCCATCTGATGTACATTGCCTCCCCTCCCCCAAACATCCTTCATCTACTGACGAGCGAGTCCAAGCCCGCGTGCGATATCCGCATCCAATATTTCCAAAGGTATGGGTGTGTCGTCCCTCTTACCATCAAGGCTCAACAAGTCTGATGGAACGGGTGTATCTCTCTTTCCACTTGGGTTCAACAACTCTGCGGGAATGGGTGTATCATCTCTGCCCCCCTGGACATTCAGCAAATCCGCCGGCACTGGAGTGTCTCTCTTGATGTTGACATTGTTGAGTTGCTTCTTGGGAGCAGTTGGTGTCTTGAGATCCACATCCATGTTGCCATAAACCTCATCTGGCACTGAGAGACAGCTACTGGTGTCAGACATCTCCACATCATGATCAAAGCTCTCGCTTTCGGAATCGGCGCTTTCGATGCTTGGTGTTGGCATGGTGGAGTATGTGATTTGCGGGATGTTGATGGCAGTGAGAGGAGTTTTAACCTCTTGGGCTGTCTTGGGCTTTGCAGCTTCCGCTCTGAGGGCGGCGATAGATCCCCCGACATGCTCATCGTCCTCCTCATCTTGGCCAATAGTCCAGACCCAGCGACGCTTCTTTTCCTTTCTCTTGCGCTTCAATACGCCCTTTGGTCCTGCCGGCGAAGTCCCCTGTGGTGAGGATGGTGTATTGGTGGTCAACATGCCCATCCGACGTGTTGTGTCTGCAAAGGGTCCAGGTGTCTGTCCGCCGTCCTGAATTTCGTTGGCAGTGAACGCCATGGCGAGGTCCACAGCATTTTGAGGCAGGGGGGGTAAGCATGGGGGAGAGTGTGGTGATGCCTCTTCGACGAGAAGATCAATATGGGACTTGGTGTATTTGTTGGTGACGATCTCCTGAGTGAGAGGCTTGCTGTAGCCGACTCTCCTGTTTGCCTTTTCTTGCAAACGCCGAGATTGTCGTCGAGGAGAAAAGGGAGCGATGGCGGTAGGCGGAGGAAGAGGAGAGTTGCGGAGGATGCTGTGAAGTGATCGAGGATGGGTGTATGGAGCCTGCAGAGCTGCATCGACAAGGCTCTGTGACCGAGGAGGTGTGAGTGTCTCAGACCGTGAGGTGGCCTCTTTCCCACCTGCTGCTGAAGTATCGGCAGCCGAGAAGCTGAAGGGCTTGGATGTGTGTGAGTCGACTGGGCCAGCGGATAGAGGAGGCGTAGCCGTCATAGTGCTTGGGTAGTTGATCTCGAGGCGGTTTGGTGAGGGGGCATTCTCCGACAAAGGAGTCTCCGGGTATGAAGCAATATAAGGTGTGACAACTCTGTGCTTGGCGTCCATGGGCGTTGTAAGGCTGAATGCCTCGAGTGTGTGGATAGCGGTCATGGGCTCAGTGTTAACTGGCGTTGACCTCTCAATCGTGGTAACGTAGACATTGGAAAGTGTGTTGTAGGCGGTTGGGTCCTTGGGGTCCACGGCGTAGCTTCTTGACGACCTTGTGGCCGGGCTACATGATGTCTTGATCTGAAGAGAGAGCCGAGGCCTCTTGGATGATGCTTGTGTAGAAGCCATGGCCGGATGTAACGGAGGACGAATAGGTCGGTATATACCAAGTCGATACAGGCATCCAAGAAACGAAAAGAGCAGATTCTGTCGGAAGTGGCTGAGACTATACAACCAACAGACCAACACTTGTACCCGAGAGACTGGAACCGCCAGGGATCACAAGCAACAACGGGATGTCAAAACGGCAGAAACAACACGAGCAAACGGCGAGAAATGAGGGCCTTGCGTCTATATAAGACGGCATTGATCCAAGCGCACATCTCACTGGGCCGGCCGCGGAAACGAGAGGGGGGTCAGGGCGCCCATGCTCTGCTCGACCAGCCCCAACACCGAGACAAGCGCCCCTAGCCATGCATGCAGTGTGATATTTCGCTCACGACTAAACGCGAAAGTCGAGAGTTGAGAAGGATTTAGCCCTGGGGCCTCTGGCTTGCCAAAAGCGAGGTGAAAGTGACGGGGGTGTTGCATTGGCGTCTCCTCTGGTTGGCTGGTTGAAGCCTCAAGGGGGGGAGCGTTGAAGGCGCAAGCGCCCAGGTTGAAGAGTGACCCTTGTTAAGTTCCAGACCAGGCCCAATCACGCGGCTATCAGGTCGGCTCTTTTCGCTCCCACCGGCGTCTATTCCCCTCTTGCAACCCTCCCCTCCCTTAGGCGACATGGTGCCTTGGCTCTGAGGGGATTGACAGAGTGACTGGTCGTCTGCTGCGTCTGATCAAGCCTCCGGGCCTTTTCTGTGGTGGAATTTGCCTTTGATTGTTGAAGCCAAAACCGGACGAGTTTCAGTAAGCCATGAGCAAGGAGATCTGACGGTCCATATGACGGTGCATTTGGCGAGCAGATGACGGTGGGGTCAACCTCTGCTCAGCCTACTGACACGATGCTCCAAGCCATGATCCGGCAGGGCTTTCCCATGTCTTGACCACGCCAGACCTTTTTTTGTAAAATTACGGATGGTCTAGGGCTGACTGGTGGACGTAATCTGTATTTTTGCGATAGTGGCTGCGTGTCCTTGAGCGAGTGCCGACGGATACGGATATCGACAATAGGGCAGACATGAGAAACGAAACTGGGTGGTGGGAAAGTCAAAATGCGGTGGGCACGTCTGTCTGTCTCGCTCGACTGCAAGACCGGCGACATTGCAGCAGATGGATCCGACTAGACGTCTCTGTGCATCTTGGGCGTCAGGTCGGCGGCTACAGCGCAATCGTGGATGGTCGAAACGACCCAGCAACATGTAGTGGGTGCTTGGCTGTTTTTTTCTGCGTGCAAGGGTCAGTCAATCCGAGCGGGGATGAGACCGAGACCGAGACATTGACTTCGGAAGCGAGCCGGGGAAGGAGGGTGACTGGAGAGTCTTTGCCAGACATGGCATCCATCGCCTGGTACCGCATCGCGTCTATCGTGTCGGTCTGACCCTGCTGCACTAATGACTGGCATCAACATGGAGGTTGGCGTCGACATCGGACCTGCTGCTCCATGTATCTGCTGGGTCATGTCTCAGATGACATTGGAGGCGTTTCCTCGCAGCTATCTCGCATCCGTCTAGCGAGTCAATCCTGCAGCTCGTCGATCACGATTGAAACACATGTTGGGCGCGCTTGTTGAGACGTTGGAGGTTTGGCGCGCTTGGGGGCGGTGACTTGGCTCTAAGATAGTCTTTGTGACAGGCAGGGGGCCATCACCGCCAGTCGAAATACAGATGAACGCGTTTTGGATTCAAATCCCATCATGTTTGGAGTAAAGAGATGGATGGACGGATGGATGGAGTATCGCCAAGATCAAGGTCTATCCGTGTAAGGGATGAAGCTGCACGACGCTCCATGGACGCTGAGTGGTCGGGGCCTCAGGCACAGGCACAGGCAGCTGCAGCGGCCCGAACGGGCAGGCACCTCTGGCTCTGAGCAACAACGGGTACGGGTACGGAAGGTACCGTGAATTGAGAGATGATGGATGTCACCAATGACAATCAACTCTGTCTATCCTCGTTATAAGCGTTTGCTGATGTGAATGAATTCGCATACAAAATCAGAATTCTGTTTGGCGGTCAGAGTGAAGTTATTGGATCCTCCCTAATCTCTCCCGTCTCCTGTAACCTCTCCCGCTCAAGACAAATCTCGCGGTGCACGCATCCCATCTGCATGGCCCCCATCTCTTCAACTCCATGAATCCCGGTCAACCATGGAGACTCCGAATAAAAAAAGGCCTCGATGGAACAACGACCGAGTCATTTTACAATTCGTGCGTCTCACCTCTGATCCGTCGCAGCCCCCGTCGGCCGCTCGTGCTTACACATCAGCCATAGGACTACGACTGCTTCTACGCCCAGGTCTTTGAGAACAAGAACCCGGCGCTCAAGAAGCTACCGGTGGGCGTCAAGCAGAAGAATTGCCTGTCGACATGCAACTACAATGCTCGTGCCCTTGGTCTCAAGAAGCTCATGTCGGTTTCCGAGGCCAAGCGCTTGTGCCCGGAGCTTGTCCTGATGGATGGCGAGGATCTCACGCCATTCCGCGATACGAGCAAAATTCTCTTCAACTTTTTCAAGACCTTTTCGTGGAATCACAAGGTTGAGCGCCTTGGGTTTGATGAGGTCTTTATGGGTATGTTGCCCCGTCAGGTTTACTTAAAATAGGTAGTCTCAACTAAGGCCGCGGCCCGCCAGATGTCACAGATATCGTCGAGTACAACCTGCTTTGCCTCAACAAGGCATCCCTGGCAAACTCTTTCTTTTGCCTTTCGAAAAAAGACCCGGAGCGGGGCTTTCAGTGCGATCTGACTGGCATCGCGGGCTGTGTCCAGGACACAGCCTCCCAGGACCTTGACACCGAGAGTCCCGCTTACCTGCGCCTCCTCCTGGGCTCGCATCTTGCCCAATTCTTGCGTCTCCAAATAGAAGAGAAATTTGGGTTTACGTCAACTTGCGGCATAGCAACCAACAAGATGCTCAGCAAGCTCGTGGGTGGCAAGAATAAGCCCAGGAACCAGACGACGCTGCTGGCCTTGACCCAGGACGAGGCTATCGCATTTCTGGATGACCATAAACTTAGAAAGATACCTGGTCTGGGCTTCAAAACTGTCGAGGTCCTTGGGGGTCATGTGGGTGCTGACATGAGTGAGGCCATCTCAGAAATGCCGGAATTGCGAGACGTGCCCGTAACTGTAGCCCAAGTCCGGCTTCATCCCAATATCTCACCTGGGACAATAGAGACTCTACTCATGGGCCCTGGTGCCGAAAAGGGCGTAGGATCTAGAATATGGGGCTTGCTTCACGGTGTCGACCCGACTGAGGTCAAGGAGGCTAGCGACATGCCAAGCCAGATCAGTATCGAGGACACCTATAAAGGCCTGGAAACCATCCCGCAAATTGCAGAAGAGCTCCACAAACTATCTTGCTCACTGGTTAGGAGAATGAGGGTGGATCTGCTGGTTCCCGATCAGAACTCTGACGTTCCGGGTTCTCAAAGATGGATCGCTCGGCCAAAGACGCTGCGGCTCTCGGTCAGGTCCTGGGCACAACTACAATCAGCTCAAAGCCACAACTCTGGACGGGTTTCCAGATCGGCACCTCTTCCCAGCTTTGTCTTTGATGTCAAAGATGACATCGACCGCATCGCGGAGCGGCTCGTTTCGGAGGCTCTGCTACCGCTTCTGCGGCGTCTTTCACCGGAAAAGGGGCACAGGTGGAACTTGCAGATGCTCAACATTTGCGTGGCGAATATGGTGGCTGGTGCGGCGGATGACAAGACGGGAGCAGGCAGGGACATCTCTGCCATGTTCAGGCGTCAGGATGAAGTGCTGAGGCCGTTCCAGGTAATTCCAGATCAGGAGGATAAGGGAGAGGAGCCTGCGAGATCGGAGGACGAGTGTGACGACGGCGATGAGGAGGCGACGGGTTGGAGCATGGAGGAGAATGTTTCATGTCCTATCTGTGGGCATGCGATCCCCCCGTTTGCCGTAGCGGCGCACCAGAGATACCACGAAATGGGAGAAGAATGAAGTTGTCGTGACTTTGTGCCATGTGTCCGGTATGCCGCATGGCCATGACAAGGGCCAGCCAACATCCTGTACGCACTCGTTCGACCGAATCAAATCGAGACTGATGAAAGGCGCGTCAAGATCGGATACCGGTTTGTCCTTTTTCTCTTGGGCAACGGCAGGCGAGTCGAATCGATTCGGGGGCAGACCCTCTTCCGTCCGGCGTCGTGCTCACCGATGCTTCTACCGATATTTGGTTACACAACACCATGATTGATGGGGTGAGCTGGCACCTCGACTTTCTCACGACGTACGGAAAACAAGACCGAAGCCTCCTGCGTCACTAATGGGCGTCGTGGTGCTATGGGGGTTTGGATCGAGCTGGGTGTTGAGGGGGCTCGTAGTTGAGATTCGAGCTTGAGCAATGCCACTTGGAGCTATATAAAAGCCCATTAACATTTAATATGTATTTCAAAGGCCTATACCCTCTTCTTTCTCCCTCGCTTAGCCAATGGCCGAACTGAACAAGCTCCGTTCCCTAGTCGCACAAGTTGCGGAGATGCAAGCCCCCCTATCTCGCCACTTGCTTGCCGGTAGACTAGTCAAAGAAACCGTGACGAGTATCGACGAGCTTGAATGAAACCACGAGCAGACATTGTAGCAAACAAATTTTACGCCCTGAGTTTCACTGGCGGAGAGAGTTGAGCGCAAGTGACTCGGCCTTTGATGACTCTGACCAAGCAATGTTCCTCTTACACTCACAGATCAAAGCATTGAATGAATGACGACCTTGGATGCATCGTACATTGTGAAACTCCCTTATCCGCGTTTGTCCCCGTAGAGAGCAGCAGAAAGAGTGAGTGCCAGAGAGCCGGCAGCATCATGTGGTCACATCCGGCAGCCAGCTGGCAGACACTGGCAGACAGCCGGCAGCCCCAGCCAAGGGAAGGACCAGAGAGCTGGTGAAGCATCCAAGGTGCACCGCATCGCCCGATATTCTCTCCTCTTCCACTCACCTCGTCTCCCTCCTTCCGATCCTTCCCTTCACCTGTCACTCGCGGCTTCTGGCATACCCAACCAGATATTGGGGCAACCACCCACCCACCACCATCGCATCGCACCTTCCATCGTTTGATGTGCGGTCGTGCCTGCCTTTGCCCGTTTTACTCTCCGCCTTCTCCCTCTTCTCTCTTCTCCTTCTCTTTATTCTCCCTTGCACCTTCTGTTTACCGGCGAGTCCGTTGCTTCCTTCCTGTTTGTGTCCTCTCCCCCATTGTCTCCTTCTTTCATTCACCCATTCATTCATCCCAACGGAGAGGCGAGCCTCTCCTCCTTGTTTACGTCTTTCTGTCCGACCCTCTTCAATCTCGTGAATGAGATGACTTCTATTGGCAGCAACTCGATTTGCAGGAGAAAGAAGTACTGGCTGGTTTTCATCTGATGATGCAGCTTCTGCTTCTCCCTGGACTTCCAAAGCTCGACCTTTAGCAACTTGTTCGCCCTTGGTCATCGAGATTCCCGCGATAACATCATCTTGATCACTCAGAGTCCTTCCGTTATCTGCTTGCAAGAGTCTACAGACGATCGGTCGTCTTCATCAGTTCAGGCTCTCGCATCTCCTATCCCCGTTCAGCACTACACCAACTCTCCCACGACGGTATCATGGGTCGAGGTGGTCGAGGAAGCCCGGCTCCTCGCCGTCCGGTTGACTTGACCGGAGCTATCTCGTCTGTTGAGAGAAATGACCTGGTTACACTGATCAATGCTATAACCGAGAAGCTTCACAACGACATCAGCATCATCTTCGACTCTCCTCCTGTCACCCCTATTCTTGGGGATCAGGACATTGGTCATCACCAGTTATTGGCCCTGTCACTCCGCAACACAAAGGAGAATGCCAACCCCAAGCTTTCGTCCCAAGTCAAGAGAGCAACACAGGTGCCTCAGCCAGGTTCTAAAGTGGCCGGGTCTGGAGAGAAGGAAGATGAAGAGATCACACCTCAACTCAGGGAGCTCAAGAAAGAGGCACTCCTCTTCTACCGCAAGTGGCAGACGATCGCTTTGCAGCGTTTCCGAGACTTGAGTGTCATGGAAGCCAATGCTCCTCAAACTAATATTCGTGGGCGTGGACGTGGCAGTGCTCGAGGTGTAAGAGGTGGTCGCGCTGGCCGCGGTGGGAGAGGTGGCCGTGGAGGGCTTACAGTGACAACTGGTAAGTCGGAAACTGAAACTACTGGTTCGTATACATTTTACAAGACATTGTTTTCAACTATCCTTGTAAGTCTTGGAATCTAACGTGTATAGGCCCTCTCAAGACCCCCTCAAACCACATCGACCGTGACCTATCCCGTCGATTCCCACCAATCCCGACCTCGCTCTGGACACTTCCCGTTGAGAAACGAAAGCTGTTGCTTCATATTTCGCTTCTCATGGTACTTTCACTCCAAGAGTACAGCGCCTACGCCCGTCTTCTTCTTCTCAACCTCACTTCCTCTCTGAACCTTCCGTTGAAGTTCCTTCAGGAGGAAGAAAAACGCATTGCGCAGGGATTGAGCCAGCTTGCCGTCGATGTGGCCGCCGAGCAGGCCACTGAGCAAAAGCAAGATGAGAGCAAGCCTGTTGGGAAGACCAAGGCGCGCTTGGCTTCTATGACCGGCCCTTTTCGACTCGGAGCGCAGCTCATTGCTGCAGGCATTGGAACGGCCCACGGCGGTCATGGACTGAGACTACCTGCGGCTGCGGGCTTGTTGGGACCCATGTCTGACAATGGCATTGCTGCAGGCTCACTGTTTGGAATCTATGGAACGAGACCAACCAGCAAGATGATTGAGTCCTTCTCTCGTGAGATCCAGGACTTTGGCATTGTCCCAATTCGAGGCACGCCCCAGGAGGACTATGTGGACGCCAAAGCCATCCCAGCCAAGAGTCGACGGCTCCGAGTCATCATTGCTGTAAACGGTTGGGTCACTGAGAAAGAAGACATTGCTCGACCTTGGAAGTACCTCGGTGACCATGCAGAGGTTTACGTCCTCCGGTGGGAAATGAGTGCTCTTCAGAGTCTTGGAGGTGCGCTGGAGACTGTTGTCCGAAGCTCGGCGTGGGCAGTAGCAAAGAAGGCTGTCACTTCGCGAACCAGTAAGTCATAGCCTCAGAAGTGCGATCAAGCCGTTCCTAACACTGCTATAGTATTCACGAGTCTTATCGAAGCGTCTTGGCCTGCGGAGCTTATGAAAGTCAGCAAAATAATCGACAACCCCTGGAGCATCGGGATGGTTCGCGCTGAAAAGGCCGGTGTGGTGCTTGCAGACGCAATCATGCGCAGCAAGATTCAAGGTGATCGTCCCGTCTCTCTGATGGGTTACAGTCTGGCGGCTCGGGCCATCTATATCTGTCTGATGGTTCTAGCTGAGCGCCGTCAGTTTGGTATCGTCGATTCGGTCGTGTTGATGGGCACGCCTGCACCCTCCGAGAGCCGAGTTTGGTTGACGCTGAAGAGTGTCGTCTCTGGTCGCCTGGTCAATGTCTACTCGGAGAGTGACTATCTTCTTGGATTTTTGTATCGCACTTCGAACATCCACTTTGGTGTGGCGGGTCTTCAGCAAATCCAGGGCGCGGATGGTGTTGAGAACCACAACGTTAGCGACCTTGTGAAGGGACACTTGCGCTATTCGACCCTGACTGGCAAGATCCTCAAGGACATTGGCTGGGAGGACTTGAGCATGGACGCCTAGAAGGCGGACAAGCCACGCAGAACCGCTTAGAATGAGGGAGGTGCTGGCCGGCATGCTAGGTCCCAACGGGGAGGTATCATTGCTCAGGGGTAGGCAGTTGGGGAGGAGGGAGAATAGCCTTTTCAGTTTGATGCGAGGATGAAGCTTTGTGTAAGATTAACAGTTAGCCAGGACATTCTAGGTATGCGTCCGTATGGCTCAAGCACAGATATAAACGTCTTATGTAAAAACCAGTCCAGCCCAGCCCAGAGTGCACAGCACCACCGTCCCCTCGCTCCCTGTATGCTCGCTCATGCTGATCGATACCATATGCTCACTCCAGTGTGTATGCCTCTCTCTTCTCCCCTTATCTTCTGTATGCTCCAGACAAGAAATGCGAACCAAGCAAGGCTTCGGGCCAGATTGAAACAGCCCGGGGAATCCAAAACACGTGTCTATCGGGGGGCGCAAATGTCCTCTTTTTTTCTCTTTCTTCTTTCTTCTTTGCTCTGCTCCGTCATCTTTCCTTTCGAACAGGCTCACCCTTCAATCTACCTCTTTTCCCTTGTGGGTGGCTTCTGCTTTGTTTGTCCCCTTCTCGTCGACATCCCCTCCGATCTTTGTCGACTCCATCTTGTGTGGCCGGGCCAGCTATACACCACTTTTCGTTGCTGAGGTGGTCGTCATCCTAAATTACAAACGTGGTATCGTACATGGTGATTTCTCCCTATTTTTCCATTCTTCATCTTTGTCATTGGATCACCCCCCCCTTTTTTTGCTCCCAGGTAGCCTCAAGGGGGGGTGTCACACCATTATGTGTATGGGTTTCAGCATCACCGACGGAAGGGGGCTGCTGGTTGGATGGTCCGCTCCGAGCTCCCGGGCTCTTTGCTTCCATCCCTAAAAGAAATGTTGTCCTGCCGCACATTCTATGTCTCAAGTTGGAGGGGTGGTGCCAAGCATGCTGGGAACCTGCTTTCGGATCAGGCCACGGGCACCTCGTGGCTCGACACGGGGCATTCCCTGGATTGAACGGGGTTCCCGCATGAGAGACCGGTCGAGGCGAGCGGGAATACGCGTCACCACAGATCGGTACTCGCCCGGGAAGTTGCCCTTGGGCAGCGGCACTGAGGCTGTCCGCCAAATGTGGTCGGACGTGTCGCCGAGGAACTGAGGCACCTTGCCGCCGCGGTTCGGAGGAGCAAAGCTGCCGGCGTGCAGGGAGGCACCGTGAGAGGCACGGATGGTAGAGAGACGAGAGAGACCTGTCGACAGACCGGTCCGGCCTCGGGCCCTCTTGGCCATGATGATTTCGTCAAACAGACGGATCGCCGATGCATTGGCGGGGTGGATCTCTCGATCATGAATAAACTCGTTGAAGCCTTTTTAGTTCCAGATTAGCATCAGACCGTCCAAAGGTTAAACAGATGGGATGTGACTTGACTTACACTGTGTTTCTCGCATCATGACAGCGTAGTCGTGCTGCTCGTACGGGAGACTCTTCATGAAACCCTCCATATCAAAGGCGTACAGCTGGCCATTGCTCTTTTGCTGACGCGAAGGCCGTCCAAGATATTTGCGGTATGTGTACAACAAACTCGCCTGGCAGCGGACAAACGCCGCCCGGACTCGGTCTGCGTGGAAGGCGTCGGGACAGACAAGGGAGACGTGGCCGAGGCATCTGCCGTGGGAAAAGGTCTTGCAGGCGTTGCACATGTAGATGCCATCTCCTTCGGCATGTTCGTTGCAGATGGTACAGATGGACGTGTTATCCCTGGGGATCCAGTTGAAGCAATGGCCCTCAACCCAGACTGTTGTTTCCGTGTTCCGCACGGGCTGGATCTGCATGCTGGGCATGATAGTTGACGCGGCCAGCGTCGACTGTGCGTAGGTTGAGGGAGCATACCCCCCGCCGCCGTATCCACCTCCGCCATATCCGCCTCCGTAGCCTCCTCCAAACGATGTCTGGGAATCCACAGAGATGGCCGAGATGGACAGGTTAGCCTGGTGGCCATTGAGGAACGGGAGGCTCGGTTTGTGGAATGGCTGGTGCTTATCCAGGCCAAACGACGAGCTGCGTCGCATCTTCTCTTCTCCGAAATGCCCTGAGCGCTTCTCTCGGAGTGTAGCCGCAAGGGCAAACCCAGAGTCGCTTCTGGACACTGGAGTTGAAGGCATGGGAGGGAATGTCATCGAGACTGGAGACACCGAGGACTGCGGGCTGGTCTTGCCAGACTTGCTAGTGCTGGGTCTGTCTGATCTGCCATTTTCCACCAAGGCGGTAGCAAAAGCATTGAAGACTGGCGGCTGCATCTCGTTTGTCGGATCAGCCTCTCCAAAGCCCGAAGAGTTCTGTGACACCCACTTGCCCAGGGTGCTCTTGGAAGTTGGTGACCTGAAGAGGGCGCCGCTCTCGCTGGAGAATGCATCGTAGGGGAATGACTCCATGGCATATGGGGGAGGTCCTGTCGTGACACCATATCGAAGCTTGTGTGGCGCCGCAACCTGCAGCAGGGACATGAGTTTCCTGCGGGCTTGACGTGGGAGGCGGACCGGCTGCGAGGTGGCATCGATGGTATCCTTGTCCAGGTCGACCAGGACATAGTCATCCTCGGGCAGCTCGATCTTGTCGTATCGTCGCTCGATGCCTACAATATAGGGGCAAGGTGCCTCGAGGGCCGACAAGAGTCGTGCGGGAAGAACAGGGATGAAGATGCTCGACCACTTGAGTGGGTAGAGCAGATTAGCCAAGGCATGGCATGCAAGGTGCAGCATGCTCGTGTGAGACGAGAGAAAGATGATGCGAGATTCCGACATGGCGTACTCGAATAGCGCAACTATGTTCTCCAGCGACAGACACCTGAACAGGGCATAGAGATCAATGGTTCGTGAGCCCGGGAGCTCGTTCTCGGCCTCCTTTCGAGCATAGAGCCGTAGCTCTCGAACACCCAGCTCGACCTGGGTCTTGGATCCCAGGGGGTTGAACGCCTCGGTGCACAGGTTGACAACGTACCGCTCCAGGGGCTGCCAGCGCCCAACCTTGGGCGAGCTCGGGGGTATTCTCAGCACACCGCCGTCTGTCATGGGCGTGACAATGGCCTTGAGCCATTCCTTCCAGAACGACATGTTGGCCGGGTCTCGTCCCAGAATACCGTAAGCACGAGGTGTCCAGAGTCCGCTCTCGCCGGTGGTGAGGCCCTCAATCTTGGATGCAGCACCATGTCTCAGGGGCCGAAGCATATCCGTCATGAGGGTGATCTTTTCCTCCACCGTGCTAATCTCGTCTTCGAGCCTCTCGCGGGCTGGAGAGCCTGATGGGATCGTGGGCAGCTTGGCGAGAAGCTGCGAGAGGTGTGTCCGCTCACCAGCCAGTCGAACTCCCAGGCTCGCCGCCAGCTCTCGCTCCTCTTCAGACATGTGGCTCTGTCGCCATTCCTCGCACCTTTGTTCCACCTCCTCGGCGACGTCGGCGGTCAGAGCAGTCCAGATGATGATGGTAATACCATACAGCTTGCTGTTATCGTCAGAGGTCATGGTGAAGCCGTGCCATGTCGATCGTGGCCGATCATCTGAGGACACAATCTGAATGTCGTTGGGAAAGGCAAACATCGGCACGTAGTCGGGGAACTTTCCACGCCTGGAAATCTCATCCCCAGCCTCCTGAGGAGGATATCGGTCAAGTAGAACAGGCTCATACCGTCGCTTGAGGGGATGCATATCAGGATCGGTGTTGAGGGGCTCGGGCGGTGGGATCACAGAATTATAGTTGCTGAGACGCTTCGCAGTACGGATCGAGGCTGCATCTGCAAGTTAGCTAGAGTCACCATATCAAGGATGGGGCGCACAAACAGGAGCGCCGAGAAGATGTAAAAGACGAACCTGCTCGGCTTGCACTCGCTCTGGTGCTGGGCTGCTTGCGCAAGCTGTTCATGTCCCTAAAACTCATCTTGCGGCGGATGCTACCCTTAATGCTTCTGAGAGGACTCAGTCTGCCGCTGTCGCTCTCCTCCGCCTTGATCCTCTCGGCTCTAGGGTTCACCATCGGTGCCCGAGCCTGGACTTTTGCGCCGGCACTGAAGGTCAGATCCTCGAGAAAGACCTCGCGCTCTGCTGCAAATTTGACAAGGGCCTTATCAAAATCAAAGTCGCCCATGAGCATGGGGCCCTCGCCCAGGATGCCGCTGGGCGTACCGGTGGAATTGGCCCCTCCATTGGTGGCACCGAAGTTGGGGGGATTCACAGGGCGAATAGTGGCGCTGCTGCGGTTACTCTTGGTGTTGCCGTCGTTCTCCTCGAGCGTGTGCACCGAGAATCGGTCGGTGAGAGATATCCTGGAGAGTCGGTTGGAGGAGCTGTGCCGCGAGTGTCGTGCGTTGACCTTGGCCTGGGAGCCGTTGGCATAATCGTCTTCGGGCTCGCCATCCTCGGCGATGGTAGACTCGACAGGAACGACGGGGACGACTGGCTGCGACGCGGGGTCGTGGATGGACACCGACTCTACGCCGGCGATCCAGAAATATTCGGCGAGAGGGGTCGAAGAGTTCTCCATGACATGTCAATTGTCGCTATTAGGCCGCAAATGGGCAAAGGTTGGAGTAATCGGGGGTCGTGAGGGCGGAGAGCGGCGGGGGAGCAGTCGTCGACTATGCTGCTCGTCTCGCTCTGGTTGTGGTGTGAAGAGGTCCGCGGTCGACAAATTTCAGGTTGCTGGGGTTTCGGTTAGGCCATGGACGACAAGACCAGCAGCGCAGCGCAGCGAAAGACGGATTTATCGAGCGAGGGCGGCAGCGGCGGCGGCAGGCGGTAAATTTCAAGCTTGAGCGACTTACTCTAGGCGACGGGAAGCTCTATGCTAAGTCTGGCTGGCAGAAAGAACTCGACTCGACGTGGACGAGGAGGGGGCCGAGGTCGAGAAACTGGCGAGGTGAGCCAGTCGCCCAGCGCCGTTCGTTCGTTCGTTCGTGAGCGAGCCAAAAGTTGGGTCTGGGTCGGAGGGTTCAGGTTCGAATGATGCAACCCAAACAACAAGCCCCAGTGAGAATAGGGCAAGACACGATAACACCGGGAATCCGAGCCGAGTGAATAGGGAAAGGAAAAAAGAAGAAAGAAAGAAAAAAGAGAAGTTGATGATGATGGGAGAATGAGATGAACCCGGGGCGGATAGAACAGGAGAGAGAGCGAGAGAGACGACGAGGATTTGGCGTCGATCCGTCCGTCAGTGCCAGTGCTGGTACCTGCTTGGTACTGGTTATAGGTACCTACTGCCTGAGCTCGACACGGACGAGGCCTGGGACGTGGACGCCCGTGGATAGCAGATGGATGGGTACGGGGTACTTGGTGGTAGCGGTATCCGATACATCCACGTCCAATCCACCCAGGCCCAGGGCGAACAAGCAAGCCTGGGCCATCAGAAAAGCGACCGGGGTGTCTGACGCAGGGTGCCTTCTTTAGTCGTAAAATGGCGGATTGTAGGGTCCAGTTCCGTCACCTCTTGGACGCCTTCGGCCTCTGGGGCTGGAGCAACGGCAGCCCGGGCTTTTGGGCGACTGATAGTCCAGGGGCTTCCCGGGAGGGCTTCTAGGGGCAACCACCCACCAAGAGCGTTCGATACCAAGTAGGGTTGCAGTGTGGTAGGGGACCGATTTTTAGGGGACCACTGAGAAATGCGCCTGGCACCAGTCCGTCGAGGGCGTGATAACCTCCTGGAGTAAGCTCCCATCACCCACCATCCATCATCAGTTAGGGCCAACCACTGATGAGACTCACCGCTGGGTTCGGGCTCTGGGCACCATCACCACCACCACCACCACACCTAAACACAACGCATACCTGACAAGGGGCCAATGCCTTTACACCATCTGCATCCGAGTCAGCAACAATGGCCGTCTCGTTCCCGTCGCCGTAACCCTGAGTGAAATGGTACAGTGTCGGAATGTATCCGTGCCTTTTCTGACGGTTTGATATCCGTAGGCGGCCGCAGCCAAGAGAATGGGCGTCGATCTTGAGAAACACGCCGTCTCTGCACACCTTTCGATGATGCATCCATCCAGATCACATCTGCCCATCCAAACAGTGCAGCACTTCCGCTTACCAACAACGTACAGTACCGACCGTTCTGCGGTACAGTGCCGCCTGCGCCCGGCATCAGGTACCTCCCCAAACCAGCTCGATCCAGGTACCATCAGCCTCAGGGGGTCAAGCAAGCAAACCTTTGCGCCAGCGGCTCCACGGGCCATGATGGATTTCTGTGGTGCTCCGTTGGTGCATGCATTGGTTCTCATGGCCGGGGTCAGTCGTGTACCATGGCTTGTATCTCTCTCGTGTGGGCGCTTCTCCCCCACCAACCCGTTCAGTTCGAGGTACCTGCAGAGTCGCGCGTTTATCGTGCGGCAGACGAGGTACCTCACTCTGTCTCGTCCCAGTCTGACCTCCATGTCTTGTCTTTCCCCCATGGATGAGTCCCACTTGGTCTCCGTCTCGGCTCCATCAGCTAAGGCAGAGTGCTCCGTGAGCCAACATAGCCAGAGCTCATGACGAAGTTGGTTGGGTGATGGGGTTGGTTGGCCGATAACCATGGACATATAAGCCCCAAGTTTGACCCTCCGAGATATGCTTGATCTGAACATGATGGAGACCAGCAGATACTACTCTGCGGATGATATGAACGTCAATCGCTGCGACAGCTTCCGCCTGCTTCTGCTTCTGCATCAGCGACATTAGGAACATGCATGCTTTGGGCAGTAACTCGGCGAGACGGCACCCATCACGGCTCGATGGCTCTCTCAACCGATGAGTTGTCCGTCCTGGGCTATGACTCCCTCGCGCCTGATGCGGCCCTGTTTGGATTGTAGTCAGCCAGCACAAAAATAGGTGTGGTGTGGTGCGCTGTCGTTTCGAGGCAAAGCCACACAACACAACACAGCACACCGGTTTGCTTTGTGGTTCCGGATCACTGATGAGAAACTCCTTGCCTGGGATCCAATAAGTGATTAGTCGACCGACAGCACTACGATGCAGTTGTGGTTGCAGCGCCGGGTGCAGTAGCAGAATCAGGAGCTCGTACAGGACCCATATTTCCGGGTCCGGGCCCGGGCTTGAGTCCCATTTGCTGCTCCCGTTGCAGGCAGGCAGATCTGAAGGGGATGAAGAGGGCAGGCAATATCATCTCGGGACCACGGCTCGCGCAACGACTGATGCGGTGCAGCGCAGCGCAGTATTGAATAAGGCGTCTTTTGTACTCCTTTGGGAAATACAACAAGAAATGGATGCATGATTATGAGCCCGGATGCTGAAACCCGGGGTGGGAGATGGGCAGCGACTGTTGTTGAACCAAGAAGTCTGGGCATGCTGTCCAACGCTCCTTCCTACCTGGCTAGGAAAATCGACTTGCCAATAAAAACCCGATTGGAGCTGGCTGAGCACCTCGGCTGGCTAAGTGCGCAGGTGGGCACGCAAGGCGCTCCTTCCCCCATCTCAATCCCACCCTCACCGTTCTTGTGCAGATGGGCCTGCAGAACGACGCCCCAAACGCTCCGTCGACATCAAGACTGACTGGCTGTGGATTTCCAGCTATGTACTTGCATGATCGTTTTACCCTCTTTCGCTTCTGTAATATTTGCTTTTTTTTTTTCTTACTGTGCTTTCGCTTCTTTCTCTCCATTTCGCCTCCTTTTTCGCTTTTTTCATCCTTCCTTGCTTCTTCTTTGGAACAAACTGTTAAAGGCAGCTGGGCCTACGTCAGTCCTAGTCTAACGAGGCTAACAGCCGACCCCCAATCTAGCGTGGTGGGTTGACGATGGCGTCCTTTTCATAGCGCCCCTCTACTCTCTGGCTCCCTCTCCGCAATGACAGAGATGAGCCAGCCGGCCAGCCAAAAGCAGATAAAAGAAGTGCAAGTACACAGTACTTGGGCTTTCATCCCGTGGACGTGAGGCAGTAACTTCCATGGATGTTAGCTTCATCTGCTAAGCAAGGATAAAGATGAACTGAATTTGGATTGGGCTCTCTGCACGTGCGTGGGCAAACCATGACTGACATCCATCCCAAATCCCTGATCGACGTGAAGTTGCACGAGCGAGGCAGGTACGTCGTGGGATAGTCGCTCTGGAGGGACCCAAAGTCGATAAAAACCCTGCAGATCACTTCGAATTCGGGCATCTCCTGCCTCTTACACGACGCCTGCTTGAGGCACAGCCATGATTGGCCAGTCTTGTATGATACCGATTTACAGAGAGGTGCTGCTTGAACTTCTCTGGCCACGGAGTATCCATGGATCTCTCAACTCTTGTTGCATCCGATGTTGCTCTTCAATACGAGCACTTCTCCTTTCTCCCTGACGCCGCCCCTTGTTATCTCCCTTCTCCCATAATCCACCTCATGTGCGACCTACCTCGAGCCCGTGGATAAATCGGGCACAGAATCGTTTGAGGGGCCGCCGTCGCCGCCGCCGCCGTCCTAGTCCAGGGGCTACCTGCACCCAAGACAGCCCAAAGAGTGCGCCAGCGCCAGGTCGCCCTAAGCAATGCGCCCCTGACGGGCCCTGGTGGGAATACGAAAGCACGAGCCAGGCTCTGATGCAGGTACGGACGACGCCAGAGACGCAGCGCAGTGCAGCGAGGCACACGAGAACGAGACCGACTCTCTCCACCCATGGATGGATGATTTGTTTATGTACATGGTTCGTCTTGTCGGCCAATCTGATCCCCTCGTCGGCCTGGCTCCGGTCCAGGAAACAGATGGCAAGAAACAGTATGGATATCGGGGACAGAAACAACAACCTGGGGCCATCAAGACGAGCAACTCCCTTGTCCCGATGCAATGGTCCAGGCTCCCTTCCATCCCGTCCGTCACCTTGACGCCTCAATTGGCCTCGACCTCGTGGAGCCACAGGCACGCACACACCTCCTATTTCATCTTTGGACGCCAGTCGGTAATCGGATTGGCCGCCTACCAAGCGCGCCATGGTGTTTGAAAGATTGGACTGTGAGCAGCGAGACCAGATGGCTAACCAGGCCATCCTCTCCAGGTTGAGTGAGCCACGTCTCCCGGCCCTTCATCTAGTGCTGATAAGTCAGTGTATTCTGGACACTGACAACTCATCTTGCACCAAGAGGACCACCACACATGGTCCACCAAGCTGTGTGTCTTGCTGGATCAACCACGTGGTTTTTGTCCATTGAGCATTCTTTTCGATTCCTTGTGCTTCACCCAAAACTGCTCATCATGCTGCACACCGCGCTAATCAGAGCACTCTGTTCGCCCGTCTGGGTAATCATGCTCATGCACGTCTCCGAATGAGGTACGCTCAAGCACTCTCTGTACTCTGTCTACCTGACACAAGACGGCGCGCCTCAAGATCGTGGCTGCGCCCAAGTTTCCGATCACGGCAAACCACTATGCATATCTCTTGCTCACTGATCGGCGTCGGATATCCATCGCGTCGTCTTGTTTCAGGTCGCTCTCCACGTTGGACCGTGTGTTACCCTTTGGTTCCGTTCCCCTTCCCTTGCGGGTATCAGAGATCTTAGTGTGAGGCCCTGTTTCGCTTGGTGTTTGCTCACACCCTGGTAGATCGCCCGCCGCACCGTTGGAGGCGAGTCAGTGCCCTTACGGATATCCCAGTCTCCGGGCTCTCGAGTTGTGCACTTTTCTTGCTCAAGGTTGAAACATCGTGGTCAGCGGAGAGAAGAGGATCTACACGCAGGCAAACATTGTCTCCCATGACCTTGGAACCCCTGCTCAATGTTCCTGCTGCATCCCTTTTGGGAAACCCGGTCCAGAGACGTGGGATCAAGCTTGAGACGGGACGCACGACAGGTCGCATAATATCTGTGGTAATATTATTCTATTCTTGGCCACCTATGGAGTACTATATAGATAGATTGTTAAGCAAGGCATGGCATGGCATGGCCTTGTCTTCTGCAGTCCCCAGATTCCCATGCTGCTTTGCTGCACACGTCATGGGCTTGTCTATTCCGTATCATGTCACCCAATACCAGCAGCCGGTGGTTTGGGACGGGCTGACGAGGGTGAACCCGGCAGTGGGCTCACCACTGCCTTCAACTCCCGTCGTCGACGTACCATCCATCCCCAGTTATTCTGGCTCGACATCAGTCATCCCATCCATCCTTTTATATCCCCGTGTACAACTGACAGAAACCCCGAGAGAGACCCTGTCCTTGACATCGAAACTCAGACCCAAGCAAGACTCACATGTCCCCAAAAAAAGAAAGAGAGAGCGCCCCCATGTCTCGCACCAACTGACCTTGGTGAACCCTGTGTCCACTCCCCCATCTCTCGGCCGTGACGTGACCCCTGCCGTTTACCTTTCCCTGCCCGAGCCTCGAGTTAAGGTTCGAGACAGTCAATATGCCATTGAGACCGAGTTGTCGGAAACTGGCTGGTGCTTTGCCTTTACTTTGCATCCTCCAATATCCCTGCGCCCTCTAGCGGTTGTGCTATTCTTGTGCCGTGTTGCTGACAGTCCGAGACCTGAATGTCGCAGTGCGTGAACCCGTCTGCGCCGCGGCACAGCTCGCAGGCAGTAGAACGAGATCACGGGATTGTCCTGATGGGTTCCAAGTTGAGAGCCCCGGGTCAAGGTTTGTCTCTGCCGTGTCGCCCTCACCGTGCCACCACTCGCGTGCCCAGCTTGCCGGTTGACAGGAATCCTCGGTTGCCCATCTCGCCCCTCCAGCCAATGCCCAGTGACCCAAATATGATCCTCCCGTCTGGTGTCACCTCGACGTCGCCTCCCGGCGTCCCGGTGCCGCTGCTGTCCTCCACCACGAAACACACCTGCTCCACCTCGCCCGGGTGCAGCACTGGTTTGGTGCTCCCGCTCGCCTCCCAGTTGCAGTCGCGGTACCGCAGCCCAGGCTCCGTGTCCAGCACCACCTTTTCCAGCTGCACCACGTCCTCGCTGCAGTTCTCCAGCTGTGCTTCAAGCGCCCACCGCCGCGGCTGTCCGTCGCCGGCCGCAGCATTGAGAGGTCCGACCTTTGTGCGCACAATCAATGACGCCTTGCAGATGAACTGATAGAGCTTGCGGAACGTCCTTGTGCGCCCACTCGTCTCAGTCGCCTCGTAGTAGCTGACCGTCACCGCCAGGACGTGGTTGCCCTCCTCCTTGAGGTCGAATGAGACGACCCTCTGCAGCGTGCCGCCAGAGTCGAGGTCCGCCTCGGGTTTGTCGGTGGGCGGACCGAGCTCGAGGCGCTGGACGGCACCCAAGCCGGGCGTCTTCATCTCGGCCTCGATGCGCACATCGCGGATATTCTTGGGTACGTCCGGCAGAAGGTCATTGTTGGCGCAGAGGGTGCAGCTAAACGTCTCGCCAACGTATGCCGAGCCAAATGACACGGGAAGGTTGACGATGGGGCTGAGGAGAAACGGGGAAGGGTTCGATACAGTTTCGGAGCGGTAAGCAAGCGATGCCGGAGCTGGGGCTGGCTTGATGGTCGCGCCTATCGAGGAGGGAGGATCGATGGGATACTGAGTGACGAGCGAAGGGCGTGATAGTCTTGAGCAGTGCCATTGCAGGTTAGACCCGAGGCATTCACATGGAGCCGCGTAAGATAGACAGGAGCATAGCTCACCGAAGAACCTTGAGGGAGATGGAATGAGGTTCCTTGACGGGATCGTGGGAGGGGTATCGTTGATGGCTCATCTTGCCATGTTGCAGCTCTAAAGCGATTTTGGGGACGGCACAGAGTTGTGGCCTTTGCGCGTTCAATGATGATGGTCTTGTCTTGTTCCAAAGAGGTTGGAGTTGCGATGGTGCTCATGCGACCAAAGGTCAGTCTTATCGATAAGATCTGCCCCTCACCAGCCACACTCCTTCAATCATACCGAGCTACATGCGAACAGTCCGAATCACTTCTCATAAAGTCTACAGATTCACTACGATTACTAGAATGATATTAAGCAGATTAACCGTCCTGGGACGTCAAACTATGACGATCCCTCAATTGGATCAAGTTGATATGGCCAGGATAGATAGATAGTCTCAACCTGTAATAGTTATTTCAAAAAACAATCTTTTGCGACCTACTAGAGAGCAATGCGGTGCGTGCTAGCTTGCACGGCGGCATCCATTCCAAACGACGCGCCGAGACTGTTCCCTAGGTACCGAGCAACTAGAATTCGCATACGAGAACCTGAATCAACGCCCTCTTTTTCGTAATGCAAGCCGGAGCGTTTACGTACAGAACCAAAGCATTCCAACACCAGCAAGCAAGTCTTTCTTTTCTTCAAAGGAGGGCCGTGGCCGTTTCTGTGAGGGGGGGAGGGGGCACACCCTTTAGAGGCCTGGAGGAGGGGGAACCTGCAAGGAGATGTTAGTCAGTTGCTGCACGCGGCACAAGATGCATTCGAGCTGCTCGAGAGTGGACGGAGTCCCACTCTCTCGGGGTTCCACATACCGCGCCGTAGCTCCCTCCAGCCGCAGGGGGAGACCCGGAGGGTGGAGGTGGTGGAGGCGCCGAGCTGGGCGGCGGAGGCGGCGGAGGAGCTGCCTCACTCGGGGGCGGAGGAGGCGGTGAAGCCGATTGCCCAGGAGCGCCTGCAGGAGAACCCTGGCCCTGCGTTTGAGCTTGTGCCTGGGCTCCATAGTACTGCTGATACATGGCAACATAGCTGCAGAACGTGGTTAGCATCGGTCAACCGGAATGTTGAGTCAACACGAGGGGCTCGAGAGAGGGGTACTCACTTAGCATATCCGCCATAGGCCGCATAGGGATCTGCTCCTCCATAGTACTGAGCGTACTGAGCAGCGTAGTCGGCGGCATTGGTTGGGCTATTGACACCAGGAGGTGCCGGGCTATTGTTGGAAGCACCACCAGAGCCAGAGCCGTAACCACCATAGCCGCTGCCACCATGAGAGCCACCATAGGAGTTATGAGAACCTCCGTGAGAGCCGCCGTGAGAATGATTACGATCACCTCCATAGCGGTCACCTCCATAACGAGGGGGGCGGCTCTTGAATTCTTCATACTGCTCCTTGACGTTGGCAATCAGATCCTCGCAGAGCTCCTTGGCCTTATCGACCATGTTGGCATCAGGTCCCCTAATAGCATGTTAGCCAATTGTCGAGATACCCATTGAGATTCCCTTACGTGACGTGGAGGAACATGTCCTCGTCACTTTCTCTATTCGTGGCTGCTTCCAAGTAGCCAGATCCTCGGCCCTTGATCTGCACACGGCATCCAGTTTCTTGCTGAATGTGCTTGACGTAGGCACCACCATGTCCAACAACCTGAGCGCGCAGGTTGAATCCATGAACGGGCTCCAAGGTGATTGGGATCTTCTCTTCGGGCCATTTGCGCTGTGGCATGTGTCAGTTTGTCCATCTTGCATAGTAGCTGTAGTTTCTCACTCGTCCGAATTCGTCTCGTTCCACTTGCTCCTGGTCTCGGCGGCGGAAACGTCGCTCATCGACGAGCTGGGGAAGTTCCTGCTGAATTAGCTCATTGATTTTGGCGACAGCCGACTCCAAGCCTTGCTTGGATGTGCTTGTGACGTGAAGGTAGAGCGGAGGGTTCTGTAGGACTCGTCAGCGACATATCTCTTGGAACGAAAGCACACTTACAGCAGCTGTGGCCATGCTCTTATTAGGATAGTAATTGCCGCGAGTGGTGACATCTTGCAAAGTCAACATGAAATCCTACAACAACAGTGAAAGGAATTGCGTACCAGCGCCGGTCTCGTCTTTAATCTATATCAAGCGGGAGTCAGCAGGAGCAACGAAGGGGGTGTCGAAGCGAGCTATCAAGCTGTGTAAGCATGATATCCTCGATTCAAAGTGCAAGAGGCAATCCGACATGGCGAGTCTGGGAGGATCAGTGGATTTCAAAGAGTATTTACCATTTTCTGCGTGGACCCCTTGGTGAGGAGGTAACGGTTCCTCAGGTCGTTCACTTCAATGTCCTGGATATAGTCGCCATCTGCGACGTACATCTCCCCGTTGAGCGCAGGAGCTGTCTTTGAGGAGCTTTGCGAAGTCGGCGCGGGAATGGCGGGGGAGGATTCGGCGGGCTTGATCGGAGGCACATCGACGTGTTGGATTCCTTTGCGAGCTTGGAGCTGCGCATTGATTCTAGCCGCAGCGGCAGCTGGGAGACAGGTTAGACACAAGTTTGGGGAAAGAAGCGGTCGCGAAAGTGGCCGCGAAACACAAAACAACACACGTACCAGCAGCAGCGGCGGCATCGGCAGGTGACTTTTTAGGATCAGAACCTCCATCGTTTCCAAGGGGGCTGCGGTCCCTTCCAGGCTCAGATCGACGCGCCGGAGGAGATCGAGAGCGGCGGTCGAATCGCGAGGCCCTCTTGGGTTCAGGTTCGGTCTGGTCGAAGCGCGAGCGCTTCACCGTTCGGCGTTCGGTATCATCCATGGCGCGCGAAGCACGTGTGTGCTCAGAACGAGATTGGGCCGTCTGTCACGAGTCGTGTCTGCCCTTGTAAATCTCTAGAAAAAAGATTATATGTCGAAAGATCCGTGTCGACGTGTAATAATGCGATTCTTCGAGAGTCTGGGTAAAAAATCGGTAACCGAAGCGCTCGTGTATCGAAGTGGAGCTGTTCTCGTAGATGCGAAAAGAAAGGCTGGTTGGTTTGGTTTGATTTGGTTGGTGAGGGTCTTTCTCCGGCGCCAAAGCCTCACAAAGGTTGTCGTCTCATGCACGGACCTCCAGCCAGCCTTCCGCCACATGTGGCTGTGCGAGACATGCGTCGGCGCGAAACCGGCGCCCTCGAGAGCGGGCAGCAGTTTTGAGGCCGAGATTGAGCACAGGCTTCAGTGTGAAAAGTGAGCAACAAATGTGCCCTCATTGGACGATGGGTACAGCTGTGGCGCAGCCTTGCATGGGTTCGTGGACAGATCTGGGGAATCTGATGGCAGTTGGATTGAGAGCTGTACAATTGTGCGACCAGACAGCAGCAGCCATTGCGCGGTCACATGGACAGCGTCACCTCTAGAAACTTGATTTTTCAAAGTTCATACACCCGTTAGATTGCCTCTATCAACCCTCAAACAGCCTCCTCGTCAGAAAAAAGCTCCATCTATCCGCTGGGCTTCAGCGCTTTCGCGGGGCTGCGATAACAAGCTCCAGCGGAACCCCCCTGCTGAGCTGATCCGTGCCCGCAAACCCCGACCGTCTACCCCATCCACACCTCCTCCGGTCACCGGCCTATCGGTGGCCCATTGATTTTTTCGGCCTTTCCCTTTCCTCCCCTTGAGTCACGATCTCTATCCATCCTTTGCCGGTCCAATTGCTATTTCTACCGCCTCTGGGAAGCATCTTGTTCTGGCTAGAGAACCATACCGTTCTCCTGTCTCTTCAAGATGGCCTCTCTACGGCCCTTGGCCGCCTCTCTCTGCAGGGCAGTCTCCACGAGGGGTGTCGCCTCTGTGCGGCATAGCTCCTCTTCGACCTCTGCCATCGCCTACAAGGCCCTTCGCCGTCGCTCTGCGCCTCTCCCCGTGAGCGACAGCCCTCCAGTCTGGTCTGCTCAGGCCGCCGTCTCCAACATCCTCTACGAGACCCCGGTCCCCTCTACCGCTCCTCCCAAGCGCCACATCCTCAACTGTCTGGTCCAGAACGAGCCCGGTGTCCTGTCCCGTGTCTCTGGTATCCTGGCTGCCCGTGGCTTCAACATTGACTCTCTTGTCGTGTGCAACACCGAGGTCAAGGACCTGTCCCGCATGACCATTGTCCTCACTGGCCAGGACGGTGTTGTCGAGCAGGCCCGCCGGCAGCTTGAGGATCTTGTCCCCGTCTGGGCTGTCCTCGACTACACCAACGCTGCCCTCGTCCAGCGTGAGCTTCTGCTCTGCAAGATCAACATCCTTGGCCCCGAGTACTTCGAGGAGCTCCAGGCCCACCACCGCGAGATCGCTGCTGGTGACCTTGAGGTCGACTACGCCCACGAGGCCATCGAGCGCAGCCTGTCAGATACCGCCAAGGACTTCCACCCCAGCAAGCTGGCCATCAGCCAGGCTCTCCGACACAAGCACGAGCATCTCAAGTCCATCACTTACTTTGCTCACCAGTTCGGTGGCAAGGTTCTCGATATCAGCACTAACAGCTGCATTGTCGAGATGTGCGTCACCCACCCCTTACTCTACCTTTTCGATATACTGACATCCACTGTAGTTCCGCCAAGCAGTCCCGTATCGACTCGTTCCTCAAGCTGATTGCCCCCTTTGGCATTCTCGAGTCTGCCCGCACTGGTCTTATGGCCCTGCCCCGATCACCCCTGACTGAGGCTCCTGAGGAGGCCATCGTCAAGGAGGCTGACGAGGTTGTCGACGCCAGCCAGCTCCCCCCTGGTTAAGTCACGATATCATGGATGGTGGCCCGGCCCCATGGCGTCCGGCGAGGAAAGGATTGGTTTAGTTGATTTAATTCCAATGACTATTTTGTTGTTCGTACGCCAATGCTCCGCCTCCAACCCAGTGTAGAAACAAAAAAGACACCAGACATGTACACATTTTCCGTTTAGAACTTGCCCTTGTTCACGACAAAGCCCTCGAGAGCGGCTGGGTATTGTCAGTGTTGAGTCTGATAAAGATTGTGATGAATACTTACAAACAGCGGCCCAGAGACGGTTCTCGGCCTCAGGGAAGACCAAAGATCGAGGGCTGTAGAAGACCTCATCGGCGACCTCCTCGGGATGTCGAGGAAGGCAGTGCATGAACTTCCAGTCGTCCTTGGCGCCTCCTCGCTTGGCAAGGTCGTTGGTGATCTGGAAACCAGCAAAGTCCTTGAGTCGCTTCTGGGTATCGGCCTCCTGACCCATTGACACCCAGGTGTCGGTGACCAGCACGTTGGCGTCCTTGACAGCCTCCTCGGGCACGTTGGTCTCGAGGAGCTTGCCAGGAGAGATGACGCCCTCAGCAGCAGAGTTGATGAGCTGCCTCATGCCATCAGGGATCTCATATCCCTTGGGGGCGGCAACCGAGATGTCGACGCCCATCTTGACACAGCCAATGGCCAGATCGAAAAGAACATTGTTGGCGTCACCAACCCAGGCGACCTTGAGGCCGTTCAGACCAAGGCTAGCCCCTGTGGTGTTGCTAGCTGGGAATGTCTCATGCAGGGTGAGGAAATCGGCAATGGTCTGGAGAGGGTGAAAGTCATCGGATAGGGCGTTGATGACAGGCACGCTCGAGTGCTTGGCAAGAGTAGCGACATCGGAGTGAGGTCCAACTCGAGCCACCATGCACGAGGTCATGGAAGAGATGACAACAGATGTGTCATAGAGGGACTCATTCACCTTATCGAGTATTAGCACTAAGCCACGTTGGCGGTCACAATTAAACCACTCACACCAAGTTGAATATCATCCTTGCCCAGGAACATAGGGTGGCCGCCAAGCATAGTCACAGCAGCTTCAGTAGAAACTCGGGTACGGGTGCTACGCTTGCTGAACATCATGGCAACGGCCTTGCCAGCGAGGCCACCACTGAGCATGCTATGAGGAGCTCCGCCCTTGACAGCAATCTTTCGGGTGTTGGCATCACGGACCAGGTTGGCAAACTCGGTAGGAGTCAGATCAGCAATGGTCATGAGATGCCTCGGGGTAATGGCCTGTGAGTAGGCTCGCTTCTGAAGGCCATTGACGGCACCTCGAGCGATTCGGAAAGCAGTGGACTTCATGATGAGGGGATGTGCTGGCGGGGTCAGTGAGAGGTCTATATGATCTCTAGGGGCATATGACTTACAGATCAAATGTCTAGATATATCAATGAAAAGAATTGAAAGAGTTTATGCGAGATCGAGTGACGAAGTTTTATTGAGCCAACAGCTGGAAGAGTCATGCTGCATGCAGAGAGCGAGCTCCCGGACCGCGGATCGCCTTCTAACCAATGAGGGGCCCCAAGAGCTATCAAGACCCACTTCTATCTTTTGCTCGACGTACAATCTCTGTAATATTTTATCACAGCTGTTTTATAATCGTAGAGCTCTACTTAGCTTCTCAAGCTATGTACAAGATTTTAAAGCTATTACAGTTATTGTATTTAAAAGCACTTTTTAATTGAGGTCGATGTAAAGAACTATCACCGAGAAGCCGGATTTCCAATGGCGATGGCCCTGTTGGTCCACTAACCTGCACGCTAATGTGGTGACAAGGGCGCGCTCTGTGCAGTGACAATGAGGTCCCTGTCTGTTGGCGGTGAGACGTTGCAGGGAAGAGTGAGAAACATGAGCTGAGTGTCTGGGTGTTTTCTGAAAAATGAGTTCATGAAGAGCATTCTTGGTGCACGACTTACCTATAGGTACATGAAGAATCGAGAGCTCAACAAGTTCACTCATCCATCTCCGGGTCACATGCCAGCTGACGTCAGAAACCCTAGAATAACCTGAGTGCTGGATTACTACACACCAGAGATGACATGGATTCTGAGGCCTAGAATCACTCTTCATCAACTATACCATACCTTTTCATCCAATCTTTGCAACACTCACCATATGACGTCCTCACATGAGAGGGTCTTGAGGGAGGGTCACCGAGCTCGGAACAGGCCCCAACCCCGATCTCCAGGGCCAATCGCCACGCGAACTTTCCTCTTTAGGCTTGGTATGGGGCTTGGTTCCTGGCGCGGGCCATTGCGAACCAATCATATCCCGTACCTCCCCACATCCTTATCAATCCATTCCCACCCTGCGACTTCACCATCGATGACGAGTCGCCCGTGCTAACTTGCCTCTATCAACTGTCTTACACCATCACGTTGTTGCTCATCATCTTCCATTCTCTCTTCTGTGGTGTCCGTGATACTTCATTCTCGCATCTATTGGGTTACCTCATAGCCGCGACCACTTCTACAACTTACGCGCCTTGTGCGCACCTCAACCCACCCCATTAGGCGGCCTCACCACCGACAACAGCCCACCATGACCGCCCCCGACGAAACCGAGCCTCTCCTCTCGCCAACGCGGGAGGAGCAGCCCACCGAGAATTCACCTCTTCTTGGGGATCGCGATGATCGACATAGCGAGGTTGACGAGCATGAAGAACCCTCAGCCGAGCCTCAGCCTGAGGACAATAAGAGCGCCCGGTCATCATGGCGATGGCCTTCGATTATTGCCATGGCCTTCCTCGGCATCCTTGTCATTCTTATTATAGTCCTCGGCTTCCTCGTTCCTCCCGCCGTCAAAGAGTATGCCGAGAAAGCCGCCGTCCTCGAACCCACAAACTTGTCCATCGAGAATATCACGACCGATGGAATCCGGGCACGAATCCGTGCAAATGTCTACCTCGACGGCTCGCGTGTCGACAACTTGAACTCTCGTCGTATCGGAAAGGCCGTTACTGGTATTATGCGAAAGCTCGAGACCAAGGAGACAACCGTACGAGTCTACCTCCCCGAATACGCCGAGGCTCTTGCCGGCACCGCCGTTATCCCACCTTTGGTCGTCGATGTTGTAGACGGACACAATAATGAGTTGGACTTTGTGGCCGAGGTCAGCCCCGGCAAGGCCGAAGACATCCGCAAGATCGCAAACGACTGGTTGGATGGCAAGTTGAAGCAACTCAAGGTGGTGGGCAAGACCCAGGTTCACCTCAAGTCGGGCATCTTCCCGCTAGGAACCCATGATGTGGCCGAGTCCATGGTTTTTGAAGGTCAATCTCTCTACCGTTCCTTTGCCTCTTTGTACTTGGGCCAGAAAACCCTACTTTAATCAAACCAAAAGTGCTTCCCTTGTTCAGAGCTCGACTAATGCCCTCACAGCCAACAAGATTCCGTCCATGCCCGACTACAAGATAGAACGTCTCGATCTCCACGATCGCCCGGTAGATGGCCACGGACGGAAAGTGATTGAGGCAGATGTATCCTTGACTGTGCACAATGACTACCCAGTGTCATTTGAAGTCCCGACTCTCGGGTTTGAGGTCCTAGTTCCCAACTGCGACTCATCACTGCCCTCCATCAGTGTTGCAGACGCCATTACCGACCCCATTCACATTCGTGCCAACAAGGACGTCAAGGCAGACGCCAAGGGAGTCATCCGCCATATACCGGAGTCCCTTACACGAGCATGCCCTCATTCCAAGGGCTCTCCCCTAGACCACTTTATGGATCGCTACCTCCATGGCGAGGAAGCCCAGGTCTTTGTGCGAGGAAAGAAACTCAATGATTCAGATACTCCAGAATGGATCTCGGATATCCTCGAGAGCATTACTGTTCCCGTCGAGTTTCCCGGGCGATCATTCGACAACTTTATCCGCAACTTCTCACTAACAGATGTCGACTTTAAGCTACCAGATCCTTTCGCTGATGCCAACGACCCCAACAGCCAACCTCGGGTCTCTGGAACGACACAAGTGTTGGCAGCTCTTCCGCCTGAGCTAAACGTTGATCTGGCAGTCGAGAAACTCCGCGCCAATGCGGATTTGTTCTACGAGAAGCGCAAGCTCGGCGAGCTCAACCTGCGTCACTGGGAAAAGGCCAACTCGACAAGGGTCCAAGACGACGCGAACGATGAAGTCCTACTCAACATCACCTCACGAGTAGTCGACGTACCCTTGACAATCACCGATGGCGACGTATTCAGCGAAGTGATGCAGAAGCTGCTCTTCGGCGACGAGGATCTCATCCTCGACATCAAGGCCGAAGTCGATGTCCAAGTCTCGACCGTCCTCGGAATCTTGACGGTCAAGAAGGTTCCCGCAGAGGGCAAGATTCCAGTAAAACGTTCGTCTTCGTTGTGGTAATCTCTTGCACCCCCCTCGAGGATCACAGTCCTCCATCACACACACTGAAGTATTTCCTTGAAGTGCCTCGCAACTCTGTCGATAGCCACCGCTGACCAGGCTGTAGGAGTTCCCGGAGACACGCTCAGCAAGCTCAATCCTCAGGTTGGAGAGATTGAGATTGTCGAAACATCGGAGACGGGCGTTCAGATGAGGGGCCTTGTCAACATTACCAACCCTACGCCGTACACAGCCGTGGTCCCCTATTTCAACATACACATTCTCCATGACGGTCAAGTACTCGGAGAGGCTATATCCAGGAACGTCGATTTCGGTCAGGGCGTGAACACAAACATTCTCGTCCACGCAACTTGGGACCCAGCACAGTTCGGAGGAGAGAAGGCACATGAAGTCGGCAGGAAGCTGCTATCAGATTACGTCTCTGGAAAGAACACGACTCTTACAGCAAGGACGCACAAGGGAAGTATCCCAAGTATACCTCTTATTGGAGACGCTCTCTCCAAGATCAACGTCACTCTCCCTACACCACGGATAAGAATTCCAGGCGAGGATGAGAACGAAAAGCCGCGCTTCATCGCCGATGCCACTTTTCACATCCTATCATCTACAGCCACCTTCACCCTGCTCTCACCTTTGCAGTATAACACTCTTTATATCGAGCATATCAATGCCACTGCCTTCTACAACCACACCGAACCAGTCGGTCAGATAATCCACGACTCTCCCTTCCCAGCAACACCAGGTCGATCCCAGACTCCGCGTCTCCCAGTAGAATGGTCCCCTGGCAGCGTGGGCTACGGCAAGCTCAAGGAGGCGCTAGGCGGAACGCTCAAGCTCGATGCCGTAGCCAACGTGACTGTCAGACTCGGGAGCTGGACCGAGAGTCTACATTATCGAGGAAAGGGCATCGGGGCAAAAGTCAGCCTCTAAACATGCGGTTGCGACTTTCTCAAGATTGTTTTGGAGTTGGCGGCTCTTTGTCTTTGGAGTTTGGGTAACTATTGAATCAACAGTGGGTTAGCGGTTTTAGGATTAACGTGCAAACACGGCTCGAATGGCACAGAACATGGAGATTCAAGAACTTGTTCTTTAAACGTCGTTTTCTCTTCTTTATAGTAATTGGCACTATTATAGACACATACATGTTCTCGCTATCCATGGGAATCAGCATCACAGACTTCCGATTCCTGCTCGAGAGTTTGTTCACATATTAAGAACTTATTCATAGCTACAAGTTCAAGCTTAAGCTTGAGCACAGACCTTGGTGCAGCCATTAGATCAGACCTATTCACACCCACAGTTAAGGACAATAGTTCATGGAAATGGTAATGGCCTGCCTTGTGATATCTTTCTGCTACGGGTATAAGAAGGGCACAATGCCAGTACAGTAAGATGGATTTAACAAACTATTCACACATCGTCTTGGACACAGCGCAAGTATTACACACGCAAACATTCGACACACCAAATCTACACTCAAGCAATCAACCATGCCCTCTCACATAAATAACCAAAGCCGCTTTCACACTTGCAAGACAGCCGGAGAGGCGTCGAAAAAGGGTGAGAGCCAACGTGGAAAGAAGGGCAATGACACGGCAGCTATGCAGGAGGAGCTAGAGGCCATGCTGTTGGCAGTGGATGATCTAAGACAAGAGGTGGATGAGGATCAGGACGAGATGCCCGAATACTGGATCCCCGAAAGGTAAGAGTGGCTCCTAGTTGTATCGTTGGCAATCATCGAAGGATGGAGGTAGAGTAAAGGGAAGGGGACATCCTGTTAGTGACAGAACGTAACATATCAGAGTCCAAAACTCTCTGGATGTTCACCAGACACCTAGACAGAGTGGTTAGGTAGTACAAAGACGGCACACATACCTGTAGCTATCTTCACATCGTGTCAGCAGGAAATAACAAACTCGGTGAGCACATGAAATAAGGGTAAAAGCACCTTTTTGATCTGAAACTGTCCATTGCCCGGTATTACTATTCGCAGTATCCCAATATCCCGTATCATAATCGATGAGTGAGTTTCTTTTCTTTCACGCAAGTCGAACGCCTGCTTCCCGCCGCTTCTTGAGTTGCTGCTGTGCCGCCAGGCTCATGCCGGCAGACTGGCTCGCGTCAAACATGCTCTGGGCTTCGCGTCGCTTCTCGTCCTCGATCTTCTTGAGGCGTTTCTCCGTCTTGCCCTTGCCGCTTCCCTTGCCGTGGAACTGGTGGCTGAGATGCTTGAAGGCCTCCTTCTGGTCGAGGGCTCGTCCGTGCTCGTCCGTGTACTTGAGCTCGACGTTGGGCTTGTATCCGGATGAGAACAGCTCGGCCATGCGTCGCGATTGTTGCTGATCGCGCCATGTGTTTTGCTGCCGGGCCCATTCCTCGCGATCACGTACTGACATCCTGTCGAGTTTGCCGCTCATGCGGTCACGCTCACGCTGGTGACGTGCCTGATCATCCAGCTCTTCCTCCAGACGTCGCTTCCTGGCCAGGAACTCTTCTCGGTCTCGCAAGTTGCTGTACTCGGTGTCACCACGTGTATCTTCCACGAGACCGCGCTCTCTTAGCAGCGCTAGAGCGGCGCCCATTCCCTCTCCAACAGCCTTTTCTTCTTCAACACCAGTCTCGTCCACTTCGTCGAGCGCCGACGTTGCTGGCTTCTCGTCTTCAGGCACGTCTGCGTTGTCCTCCATGGGATGATCCTCGTCTGGTTCTGGTGACTTTGATACTGTCTTTGGCTTGCGAGGTTTGCGTTCTTCGTTCTCGCCAGGCTTGCTTAGTCCAGCCACGAACTCTGACACTTCGCCCAGAACAAGTCCTCCCTCCTCTTGCTCGGCGTGTTCCGGTTCATCTTCTTGTTCCTTGAGCTGCTTGGCGATGTCCTCTGGTCTGGTCTTCTTCCGCTTCTTCAGGGCCTTCTTTCGTTGAATCGCGAGTGATGCCTGAAGATCGTCGTCGTCCACAAAAGTATCGTCTCCCGTCTTTCGCTTCTTGCTAGCTGCGCCGTTACTGGAATCGACATCCATGGCATTGTTGTCCACAGGCGCTGTATCTATAGGAAAGATATCATCCTCATCAACAGGCTTTTGTCTTGTTCCCTTGTTCTTCTTGCTCTTCTTGGGCTTCTTGACTTTGATCTTGGATGGATCCAGGTAGTCTGAAGAAATAGGGGTATCGCCTATAGATTTGCATGTTAGTTCTGGGTCTGGATATTCATGGTTTGAGAAAAACCTACCAACAATGTCGTCAAGACTGACACTCTGGATCTTCCGCGCCTTTTCAGCCGGCTTATCCAGAATGTCTGAGAGCTCTGCGATGGCACCATCCATGTCGAGAGTAAACTTCTTGGTTTTCTTGCCACCGATTTCGTCGTCGTATTGCGCAAGAATACTCCGTTCACCTTCCTCTTCATCATCGTGGGGGTTGTAACCAGGCTTCTTCTTCTTGAGGTCAAGCCTCTCGGAGAGCTTCTCGGCCTCTCGCATGTTTAGGTTCTCCAGCTCATCGCCTTCAGCTTCATTCTCCTCGATTGTGGTATCCTTGAGGGTAAGAATCTGATCATCTCCGTCCAGGAAATCAGCCGTGTCGTGCGCAACCTTGATGCCCGCAAGGTCCTTGGAGGTGTACTGGACTGCAGCCGCAGCAGCAGCTTCGGCCGCGGCCAACTCCTCTTCGAGCTTCCTGGTCTTGGCGATCTTCTTCTGTCGCTTCTTCTGACCGATGAGCCAGTCCTTTGCGCTCAGATCACCACCCTCCTCAGCTTCTCCAAAACCCTTGCCTTCGATGGCGGCGTGGAGTTGGGCCTGGTCTCGCGCTTTCCGAATAGCAGCAGCCTTCTCTTCACGTTTGCGCTTCGCATTCTCGGCCTCCATGGCCTTGTTGTAGTTGTCGTAGGCCTGAGCCTGGCGGCTCTCGAGGGTGCTGGCCACTTCGCCATCGCTGTCGGCGTCATTGGATTCTTGCTTATTCGATGTGTCGGCTCCCGGGACAGGCAAGGGCTTCATGCCCAGGGAGATACGAATGCGGTTCGTCTCTTCAATCGTCGCGGCGTCCATCGTTGCTATCGTTACGCGAAGGCGACTTTCGGGTTTGATCAAGGATATGAATGCATTACGATAAAGAAATGACGGGATGGAGCAGGCAGACGCGCTTGAAGTTGGCACGGACCACTTTGCGGCTGCGAAGCGGATCAGTGGTCACGTGATATGCCTCCAGAATTTCCTTTATTAAGGCCGCGAGGAAATTTTCTTTCCCTTCTCTTTTCCTTCTACAATCACGGATCTGTGCCCAGCGATCCTCTTCTCCTCGGAGTTAGGGTCGATTGCTGTGCAGCTCGATAATTCTAGGGAGCCATCAACTTGCTATGGTGTCAATCATCCTATCGACAGGTCCAAGAGTAAACGGGTGCTTCTGGCTGCTTCATTCGCTGTCGCAAGACGGCTTGAGTGATTTGGCTGCTGCATCCGAGACGCTATATTCCACCCCCCTTTTCCGAGGCCGTCGGTCGGTGAGGTTGGGGAAAACCATGGTCTGCCTACATATTTAGATTTTTACATTCATTTTTTACGTGATGTCAGTGTTGATACTGTTCTGCCACAATGAGAGACGTTCAACTCTTGGCAGGCAAAGGTCTAGCCTCGCTCAAGGGCAATGTCAAGCAGGGTCTCCTACTGGTCGCTGTCAAAACACCGTTATTCCGGCCTGCCGGTTGCGCTCAACCCCAGACGATGCTGATCACTTCGTCGGACCGACGCTTGGTGATGATGCATGGCTTCGGGTCTTGGGCCTGAATCTGGGGATAATGTCACCTCGGCAGGAGTAGAAACAAGCACTTTCCACGATCTACGGCCCGTCCTCGGTGCTGAGACCCCAGATGCGACTAGGTTGCTTCTAGTTGAAGTCGGAGTCTCCTGTTGAAGGGCCTGTCATGAGCACGTTTTTTCGAGTTATTGGATGGGACCTCAGACCCCGGTTTGCATGCATAGGGTAGCTCGTCTAAGCTGTCAGTGAAGCTTAACATGAGTCTAACGATCCCTCCACGCGGGTCAAGGGAAAAAGAGACACCAGTACAAACACGTTGGTTTGTCCCCTTCTAAGGATGATCAACAGAATATAAGAAGAGTGGATAAAACAGATCCAAGACATTACCTTCATCATGATATATTTTTAATCATTTTGTTAAATCTTCTATAAATTTACTCATTATTCTAGAGAAGAGTTAGTAAACTTACCTCATGTTCTCATGCCTTGCTTATTCTTTCTCTGCCTGCCCCCGTGCCTTGCTGGTGTGTGTTACACTCGGCCATTTGAAGCCGAGCAATATTTCATCCGTCCACTCATGCTGCTTGTCCTGTTAATATCCCAGGTTGAATGTGAATATCATGAGATCGTGCAGATTTGGTCGGCGGCATGTGAAGGAGGGCGGGTACCCCACACTCCACTCCTCCACAGCTGCCGAGCTCTGCCCTCTCACATCCATCACCTGAACATCACTGGAACATGCCGTCACATGGTCTCTGACCGTAGACAATGTCTCAGTGCTATCCGCCGCAAGACAGTCAGATGAGACGTCCTAGGACAAGCTGTGAGCTTCCATGGCTTGAAGAGAGAAAAACCACCACGGGTCGAGGTTGACCATGATTTCTCCATCTGCAGCATACCCCCGGTGAAGACGACTATAGCACGAGTTTCCACTTCCATAACGGCTGGGGATCGCATGCACTCATCAACCGTTTACTCGGCCTCATTCTAAACATTCGGCCCTTTGAACCACACCTCGCTATCCCGCAACGGCTCACGATCACTCCCCATGGGCGTCTCCGCATCTCCCCATTCCGCATCTAACCAACTTGGACGTGGAGAGTTTCCGTATTCGAACCTCTGGCCGACATGCCCGCCGTCTATAAGATGTTCACGATGGACCTCATCGATGTTGACGAGGCAGTCTCAAGCCTATCGGTCAACACAACAGCTTCTCTGATACAGCCCTTCATGTATATCCTGTCTTCTGCTTTCCTCCTCGGCTCCCTCGCTCTTCAGAGCGTTCTGGGTAGACCGGCGGATAAGATTCAAGTGAGACAGTCTGGCGTCGAGAACTTCATAAAGTCCGAGAGCCCGATTGCCCTCGAGCAGCTTCTTTGCAACATTGGTTCGGAAGGGTGCCACGCCAAGAATGTTCCCGCTGGCATCGTCATTGCTTCCCCAGACACCCAAGATCCTGACTGTGAGTTGCGTGATCCGACATATATGTCCTCAACTAACAGCTGTCAGACTTTTATACCTGGACTCGAGATGCTGCTCTTGTCTTCAAGTATATTGTCGACAGGTTCGTGCACCAGTATGATGCTGGGCTCCAGAAGCGCATCCAGGAGTACATTGCATCCCAAGCCAAGCTTCAGGGTGTCTCCAACCCCTCTGGATCCCTCTCGGATGGCTCTGGCCTGGGTGAAGCCAAGTTCTATGTCAACCTGAGCCCCTACACTGGTGGCTGGGGTGAGTCAACAGATACGTGCCATGACTCAAACAGGTACTGACAGTCTCTAGGTCGACCTCAACGTGACGGTCCCGCCCTTCGAGCCACGGCCATGATCACTTATGCCAACTGGCTGATCGCCAACGGCTACACCTCTACGGCTAATGACATTGTGTGGCCTGTTATTCGCAACGATCTCAACTACGTTGCTCAGTACTGGTGAGTGAACTTGCTTATCCATTGATCACTACAAAGACTAACCTCCATAGGACCCAGACTGGCTTTGACTTGTGGGAGGAGGTCAGGGGCAGCTCATTCTTCACGACTGCTGCTCAATACCGAGGTCAGCTTTAGCCATCCTAAGCCTTACCCTTAGTCGCGATGCTAATCCATATCATAGCTCTCGTCGAAGGTAGTGCTCTTGCAAAGGCCCTTGGCAAGTCTGGCGACACCTATTCCAACATCGCGCCCCAAACACTCTGCTTCCTGCAGACCTACTGGGTCTCAAACGGTAGATATGTTGACTCCAACAGTGAGTTTTACCTCTAGAGACTTCATTACGTCGTTTACTCACAACGTCTAGTCAACGTGAATGATGGCCGCACCGGCAAGGACGCCAACAGCATCCTCGCATCTATCCACAACTTTGACCCCAGCATTGGCTGTGATGCTGCGACATTCCAGCCCTGCAGTGACAAGGCCCTCGCCAACCACAAGGCAGTCACCGACTCCTTCCGTTCCTGGAACATCAACAAGGGCATCGGACAGGGAACTGCTCTGGCCATTGGAAGATACATTGAAGATGTCTACTACAACGGCAACCCCTGGTACCTCACCACACTCGCCGCGGCTGAGCAGCTGTACGATGCCGTCTACGTCTGGAAGCAGAAGGGATCCATCACCGTGACTGATACATCTCTGTCATTCTTCAAGGACCTCGTGTCAAGTGTCTCCACTGGCACATACGCCAGCGACTCGGCTACTTTCAAGCAGATTATCGACGCCGTCTCGACCTATGCCGACGGATACGTCAGCATTGTTGCCAAGTACGTGGGCCCGAACGGCGCCCTGGCTGAGCAGTTCTCCAAGAACGATGGCACGCCCATGTCCGCTGATGACTTGACCTGGTCATACGCCGCATTCCTTTCGGCCACTGAACGCCGAGCTGGTATTGTTCCTCCCACTTGGCAAAACAATGCTCCTTCAGTCCCCAACAGCTGTGGATCAAGCACAGTCGCTGGATCATACACCTCGGCCACGGCAACCTCGTTCCCTCCTTCGCAGACCCCCAAGGACGGTGTGCCAACTCCCACGGGGCCAACTCCCACCGATGGGGGACCGACTAGCTCCCCAACAAGCTGCGCCATCGCCACATCCGTCGACGTCACCTTTGAGGAGGTTGTCACCACTCAGTTTGGCGACACCATCAAGATTGTCGGCAGCATCGACGCCCTGGGCAGCTGGGACACCACCAAGGCCATCTCCCTGAGCGCTTCCGACTACACGGCATCGAACCCCCTGTGGAAGGTGACGATTCCCCTCAAGGCTGGTCAGACTTTCGAGTACAAGTACATCAACGTCAAGAAGGACGGCTCGCTGGTGTGGGAGCGTGACCCCAACCGCTCTTACACTGTTCCCAAGACTTGTGCCACCAAGGCTACCAAGTCGGATAAGTGGCAAGGATAAGCTCGGGGAGCGATCTAGGACCGAATGCATACCTGCTTAAACGCTGATAGAAAGGAGGAAGGGCAACACCTCTATCCTTTCTACAGCAGGAGAGCCGGTAGTTGAGTCTTGGACAACATATCCGCACAATGCCATGATACAAAAGCACGCTCTGACGACGCTACCGCTACACTAAAAAAATTGAACATACTGCACAAAGATCCCATTCTAGTATATAGTCTTCCCTTTTCTGCCCCCTGGAACATTTTGTCGGCTTAGGTCGATCAGTCCCCTATTCCGCGATTCGGAAGAAACGGCACAACGAGTTGGCTATTAGGGACCTCAATAGGAGAGGCAGAATACTTTTTTTTTGTCAATTCACCTGTTCATAGTTATTTTTAAATGTCTATTTTATCTCCACTTTCAATTTATTGGCTATTTTGAGCTTGTCAATATTCGTCAGGTTTGTTGGGAATAGGGGCTTTCATCCCAGATTGACCATGACCCCTTCCGCAACTTTCAAAAATGTTGATAGTTTCTTGACATGAATTCATTTGATGTGTCTATGCCTGACTTGCTGCCTCCCTCCAAAACGCATGATAATCGTTGACACATACAAGTCCCATCTCCCTCCTCCTTGGATAGCAATCCCGGCGGGTTGCTCCATGTGATATATCCCAGTCCATTTGGCTTACTCGATCGTTTGTCCCTCATTCCGTATCTCCATCTCTTATTCCCTACGCAAACTCATCATCCGCCTCCTCGATCGAGTTCTTGATGCGCACCAGGATGGTAGTCTTCCACTTGTCGAGCTTGCTGATCTGGTCAAACTGGAACAGGCGGTCGGTGAACTGCTCCTGGCTCTTGGCCTCGATGGCCTCGCACAGGTCCGTCAGGAGCTGGTGCTCGCGCTGGGCGCCGAACGAGGGGTCCATGTCGCGGTACTTTTCGAGGGCGCGCTGGGCCGCCACCAGGTCGCCGCTGGCCAGGTGGCAGATGCCCGCCTTGAGGAGGTAGTCCTTGACGCTGTACTTCATGAGGTTGTTGTTGATGGACTGCTCCGCCACGCGCTCGTACTTTTCGATGGCCTTGTAGTAGTCGCCCTCGATGGCGGCCACGTCGGCCACCTTGAGATAGAGCTTGTTGGCAAGACTTGCCAAGTTAGCAGATGCCTCCAAACATGAGACAGTTTCAACTTACGCCATGGCATTATCACCCTCGTACCAACTAGCAGCCAGCTCGTAGCACTCGAGCGCGCTCTTTGCGTCGCCGAGATCCACCTCGTACAGCTCGCCCAGGTTCTCCTTGTGAGAGGCAGCGCGGCGGAAGTTTCCCTTGGCGCAGTATCGGTCGACGGCCACATTCAGACATCTGGCGGCGGCCTGGGGATCGTCCTTGCGGTAGGCCTTGAAGGCGTCGACGAGGGTGTTTGCGGCGTCATCGGGCTCCTTGAGCTTCTCAGTCTGGATCTGTGCGGCTTGCTCAAAGGCCTTGCCGGCTTCGATATCTTTTGAGGTTTGTCTAATCAGCTTTCGTTCGGTATGTATCGGGTTCAAGGCACGCACTCTGCTGCTGCATCTTGAAGGCGTTGGCGGCCTGGGTGAAGAGGTCGGCGGCATCTTGGTACTTTTCCTCGCGTCCACCAAAGAAGCTGAAGCCGCTGCCCGCGCCCTGCAGGGTCTTTTGGGCCTGTGGACGGAAAACGTGGTCAGTATTCGTTGCGACTCGTGTGCTTATGGCCGGGTCGGAGACAATGGCGGGGGAGGGGTTACGGAACCTTTTGGAGGAGGGCTCGAGGATCTTGGGCCATGGCTGTGAGGATTTCGCTATCTGGGTATCAAATGAAGTATGTCAAAGGAGAAGGAGTAAAAAAGAAGGAGCCACGTCAAGATGAGTTTTGGGATGGGCGATTGAAGATGTAGGTATGGAGGTAGAGTTGCGGCTGAGCTATGACGACGGGGTCGACTGAGCCACATTTGGCACAAAGTGTCAGAGCCCGGTTAGTGGGGGTTGGCTGCCTTGTACCGGCGGGCGCATAAAATAGCCGCCGCTACCAAGCGCAGATCCCTTCAAAGATTGGAATTGGTATCACGAGAGATTGATAACTCAATGATACACTCTCAATCACGAGCAACAACTCTGACAAGTTTACGACACTGAAGGAGCCCATATATATTCGAAAATTGGCCGATAATCACACAATGGCACTCTGCTCATCTTGCCGTCTCGCCCTCAGGCGTGCCATCACCACACGATCAATAAACTCGGCAACAGCTCGCACCTTGACGACAAATTCAAGCTCGAAATCGACCGCCGCTTCAATCCTCGAGAAGCCCACCTGGTCCGTTCGCAGTCTTCTCCCCTCATCACCCTCGTCGGCACCAGCAGAAACCATCACACCCACCCAACTCCACCATCTCCTCCGTCTATCGGCCCTCCCTCTACCCCCAACACCAGCCGACGAAGCTGCAATGATCAACACGCTCCAGAACCAGCTGCAATTCGTACGTGCTGTGCAGCGAGTCGATACCACTGGTGTAGAGCCCCTACGTGCCATCCGCGACGAGACAGACGCAGCCCACGGCGAAGCCACCATAGGACTCGCCGACCTAGACGAGGCGCTTAGCAGCGAGGTCCTCGTGGGCCATTACCAGCGCGCGAGGAGGGTCAGGGACAAGGTCGAGTCGGAAGCTGAGAAATGGGATGCTTTGAGTACCGCGGGTAGAACAGCGGGAAGATATTTTGTTGTCGAGAGTGGGAAGAAGGACGTCGAGGGGATAGAATGATAATGGAACATGAGCTACAGATATGATACCCATTTGGACAACAAAAAAAAGCATTGACATAATTATATCATTCGCCATGTAATTGCACGCTCATGAATCTAGAGCATCTGCCCTCCTCCGAAACACCCTTCTAGCAATGTGTGTTGCGTGTATGAACCCAGAAATCTATACTTCATATCATCATGACCGCTTACCACCATCCTTCGCCTTCCCCTCAGACCGCTCGCCATCCTATGACGACGCACCCTCGGGACCATCCTTTGGTTTCGGCTTGGGAACCTTTTCGTACGCGTTGGGACTCGGCGCCCTCTTCTCTTTACCCTTGCCGTTCTTGCGCCCCCGCCGTCCGTGGTCGTGCCCGTGTCCGCAGCTCTGTCGCTTGCCGCCTGCCGGTCGCGCGCCTTCAGGCTCCGAGTCCGAGTCTGAGTCGGAGGACGAGTCGGAGGAGGATTCATCGCTGGATTCGTCGACCGGCTTGGGTTTGTGATAGATGCAGCACACTAGAGTAACAGTTAGCACGTGCTTGAGAATATCCGTAATCAGAACATACCCTTGGAGCTCTTCCGCCCGAGACCCTCGTTATCTACAACGTCTTCTGCCCACTGCACCGATCGTCCATTGGAAGAATGTGCACCTCGAAGTCTCAAGATTCGCGGCGCCGGCTCGCCAGTCTCGGGTTCTTTAGGGGTCTCGGTCTGCGTCTGTGCAGGAGCCGGCGCATTGCTCTGCTGTTGTTGTGACATGATGTATTTGCTCGTGTGATGGTCGTCAAGTGATCGTTTGTAAGGAAGGAAGAAAAAGAGCGTAGGTTGAGTTGGACGAAATATTTGTTTGCAAAAGACCTTGTCACGCGCTGGTTATGGAAGCGGATGGCAAAGGAATGAATCGTCGTCGGTCATGGAGGGGCCGAGCCTAAAGAAAAAATCCGGGGTTTGCCCCCACGTCATCTCCTGTCAATGAGGTGATGTTTAAGCCACTCACTCATGAAGTGCATATATTTCTTAAAGTTCCTTGTTTTGTTTTGGGTGTGTTATACAAATGGTACAGTCTATGTTTCATGCAGATAGTATACATGTGACATTATACAGCCGTCAAATCTTACACTCGTCATTCATCATGACTTCCTCAATCATACTCTCATTCAGAGTTCATCTGGGCTCCTCGCCTCTCCGCCTTGGCCTTCTTCTTCTCCCCCTTCATGCTCCTCCGTGGTCGACCTCTCTTGTGTTCCGCAAGCACTCGCGGCTTGTTGTTCATCCATCCGTTGAGGGGTCGACGAGATCCAATGAATCGACCCTCAGGGCTGTAAACGTCGACGGCTGGCCACTCCGGCTCCGGCTGTGGCTCATGTTCCCGCTCAGGTTCCCTGTACCTCACAGGTTTCACCTTGGCTGGATTGGTATCTCTCCTCTTCGCAGCAAGAGCTAGGAAAGGATCAGAGCTGAATTCCCCCTTCTGCGTCACTCGCTCTACAGGTGGTGGCAGTTCTCGAGGTGGGGTGATTAAAGGAACAGCGAGATCCTGAGCCCGCACCTGAGCCACCAACTCAACGTAGCCAACGCCCTCAATGAGGATATCGGTCGAAACGACTCTGAAGGGCAACCGATCAACCGTCAGCCCGACTGCGTTCTTCCTCGTCAGGGGACCCGCTCGTATCTTGGTGACATCGTGAGACAACTTGAACGTTCCAGCATGTCGCATCTTGTCTCCGACACCAGGGAGCATGATGCTCGGGACACCAATAGACTCGCGCGTCTGCTCCTGGAAAGCAATCGCCTTGTCGGTCTGTGTGAGATGCTCCTCCAAGGGTGTAAAGTTATAGGCGAGGAACACCATGTTGGGGTTTTTGGGTGTGATTCGAATAAGTCCTCCTCCGAGGATAAGTGACTTCCCCGGCTTCAACGAGACCTGCTCAGGGACGATCCGTTTCTTCATGATCATGGATTGCCGGCACTCTTCCTTGACGAACAAGTCCAGATCGCTTCGTGCCAGACCCGGTAGATCAATCAGCTCGCCCTTTCCGTTGCCAAATGGTACTCGAATCGGCGATGCGGTGGTTCCAGGTAGTGACGAAACCAGCGGCATATCGGGATAGTTCTTGGCGGGCTGCGCCGGGGGCAGCAAATCTCCAACGTCCACATCTTCCCAGTCGCCTTCTCCGTCTTGATCGGTAGCGATTGACTCTGTGTTGACGACCTCTCGAGGATATGTCGATACCGATGCCCGCTCTGTATCCTTGCCCATATTCATCCTGCCCTTGGGGTAGACAGCTTCAAAAAGCTGACTCTTCCCCACGTTGACCTTTCCAACCATCCAGCCCGCACCACCACGACGCCAGATATCTTCCTTGACATCCTTGGTCCACCATGCTCGTCGCGCACTAACACATCTGACATTACCCAGTCGCACCCGACCTCCGAGTCGACCCAAAGCGTCTCGCAGCGTCTCACGCAGGTAGGGCATCATGGAATCAACAATCTCCTTGGTAGGTCCTAACAGGTCGCCGCGGGTGATGATGAAGCTCAGTTCTGTTTGCCGGTCCTTCTGGTACTTGCCCGCTCGTGATCGTCTGTTGCGGGTCCTTATGGGGATGTCTCCTAGTAGAACATTGAGTCGTGGGATCAACGACATGGGAAAGTCGGCGGCGTCGATAACGTGATAGATGTGGTTATACTTGTGCGGTGACTCTTCGATCGTTTCGCGCAGCGACTCAACCGTAGGATGATACATGGTGACTTTAGCGGTATCGCTTGTGGTGCTATAGTGCTGCAAGTTATGGCATCGGTCGCATACAGGTTGCTTGTCCTGAGGAGGGGCTTCTACCAGTATATTAGCTTCAATTACATCAATGGTCAGGAAATGTACCCACTGGGAGCAATATCGCCCTCTGTCTCTGCCCCAGACATCAAGAGGGATGGTTTCAAGCCAAGCGCCTCCAGCTGACTCTGATCCAGCGTCTTGAGCACATCATCCACAACTCCATCCTCTTCGCTCGCCGTGCGCTTGGGCTCATATGCTTCTGGGTTCAGCCACTTCTTGACCCTTTTGCTATTCAAGTCAAAGTACCCCAACAGCTGAGGATCGGCCGTTTGCGAAAAGGCGCCACATCCCGTACAATTCAATGGCAATCGTCTCCGAGGGTCTGCAGGAGCTTCTTTCGGGGGCAATTCGGTTTCGGTAACAGGAACATCTTGGGACACAGCCTCTGTATGGTTGAATCGTCGAGAATATAGTGTCGTGGTTCTTGAAGACGGCGCAACTCTAGACGTTCTGATATAACGAGCTGATCCTACCGCAGGACACAAGAAAAGAGGAACACTCGATGAAGCCGATGCCTCACCGATGCTGAGTGCCCGATTGAGCCATCGGGCCGACAATGCTCGGTGCATTGCGTTTCGAAACAACTTCAAGTTGAAGATGATCGCAAACTAGAAAAAACCGACTTAGAAGAAATCCGCCTCCAAAAAATTCCATCCCACTACAAGATCCTTGGCACGCGACATGTGGACGGCCCCACTCAAACATTTCCCATCCCGGGTCAACGCTCGGCCCGCACTTTGAAAGAACGGGCAGGGCCTGGTCGATTTTCGAGCGTCGACTTTTCGAAGCCATCGCGAAAGCCTCTGGAAGAACATTGGCGCATTTCCAATCGAGGGTTTGCGTGGTTCAAGATGAGGTCTCTCGGCGAACGTCTCAACACGCTTCGTAGGGTAAGTCAATTGTGCACAATGACTTGAGAATAGACACACGCTGACAAGCTTTACAGAAGGTAGATATATCTCGCCATTGAAACGACCGAGAGACGACCCAATGCTTACGCCGTGTACAGCTGATCAACATAAAATGCGGTCCCGGAGCTGCTGTCCTCCCTCCGGAGGTGACTAGAATACACATGGACTTTGCCAAGAGCCTCAAGGGCCATATGGGAGCCAAGTTGGTCACTCGGTCTACACAAGCATATCACATCTAACGTCCCCTTCAACAGAAAGTTCTGGCGCGAGAACCTCCCCCGACTAAAGTATCACAACCCCTCGGTCCCCATGATCGTCAACCGCCACACCCAAAGCGAGAACAAGCCCACCCTCTCCATCTACCTCCGCAAATCCGACGCATCCTCTCCACCCCCCGCGACTCGCAACCAGCCCGCCTCCTCGCGCGACAACCTCTCCAAGGCCGCTCCCCCGGACGCCGACGAGAGGGTCGTCACCATCGACATGAGTGAAAAGCACTCGTCGCACATCCTCGAGTACGTCCTGGCCGAGACCCGCGCCGTCGTCATCCAGCCCACCAAGGAGGAGATCCGAGAACTGCAGGAGATTGAGGCCATGCGCAAGCAGGCCGAGGTCGACAGGGATCGCATGAGGGAACTCCGGGAGGAGAAGAAGCGCGAGGAGGATATGCTGAAGCGAGCTCGGGCGGCTGGTGGCGTTGCCGAGGAGGAAGAGTCATGAACATGAGTGACGACGGACCAGAAAAGATGGATATGACGCTGTACAATAAATGTATTACTCGACGCCTTGAATCTGGCAGGTGTACAAGTTGGGGATATAAAACAATACCACCAATGTTTGATCTGTTAAGAATGGTTAATGTTGACATGAGAAAATGATTAAATTTTACCTATTGGGCCTTGCTTTGGAGATGGCTTCTCATTAAATACCCACGAGTGCTTTGGTCTATTCAGGGCACTGTAACAGCTTGAATTCATGTTCTAAACACCACATCATGGCGTTGATGTAGCTCGGTAGTCTATATATATTCCCAGTTGATAACCCTCCCAAACTCCATAGATGAAAACGGAATGCCAATTCATAATTTCGTCAAGTGTATACTTTACTTTAGTCCAAAGCCCTCGCTCTCACGGACGGCCGTCCACAGCAACTTCTCCAGCCTCTCCTTGGACCCGTATCGTGAGAGGGACAGCATGTTGAAGCATGTTCTGGCAATGGGGAACCTGCCCTCATCTTCTCCGAGGCAGGAAATCTTGATAGGTAACACAGCAGCGCCCATGGCGGGGATTCGATCACTGCCGGTGATGAACAGCAGCAATTTGCGCTGGTCTTCAGGCGTGGCCGCTTTGAATGTCTCCCAGAACCAGTCGATAACAGGCTCGGAACCATCTGGCTTCTTGCTACCCCAATTGTCGTACTCAGCAACACCCCGTAGGGAGTCAATATCGAGGGCCTCATCTGACCCTCGCACAAGGAGCTCAATCTCTTCCGGTCGGAACAGGGACAGGGCGTTACCTCCGCACACAGTGTAAAAGCCCCTCTTGAAAGGCTCAAACTGCCTCGTCACGGACACATCAATGATGTACCGCACGTAAAGGTCCACATATTCTCGCCGGTTATTGTTTGTGACAGGAATGCGTTCACCTCCTGGACAAAGGGGAACCTCGACGGTAGTGCCATATTTCTCCGTCTCGACGACAAAATCGAGAGCAAAGGTTTCTTCCACATTACCCTCATACTCGAGTAGTTGTCGAAGTCCTCGAGCCAGTCCAGGTCGGTATTCAGCAAGATCCTCGAGAGTATATCGCATAGGGGGCCTGGGGTGGGAAGAGGCTCCTGTACCCTGAGTTGGAGCCGATGCAATGAGTTTCCGGAAAGCAAAAGGTGGGAGAGCCAGGTCCAAGATGGTCGAGTTGTAAATAGCCAAGCCCATGACAACGCCAACCAAGAAGAACTGATCTGACGTCTCGAACGAGTTGGGGTTAAAGTAGCAATGCTGGGAGTCCTCATCATAAATAAACATCCCTAGCACAATGTTAACTTGATTTGATGATGCCGAAAGAACTTCTCTCACCATGGTCGGGATTGAAAACCTCTCTGACGAGGAGCAAAAACCATTCCTTGCGCAATCCGCCAGCATCAACTCCCTCCTCGCCCTTGAAAGTAATGCGAAGGCCTTTCTTGATGTCCTCGCTCCCGCTTCCAATGACCTCGCTGACAGCCTTTAGACTGTCATCGACCAAGCAGTCTCGTCGTACGTTGAGTTCGAGGAACTGATTGATGGCCTTGCGACTCATGATACTATCAAAGAAGGCGTCTCGGGCTTTGCTCTGCATCTGACGACGAGCATCATGCTCAAGGATGTGGTTCTTGGCCCAGATGCTAAGGAGGAATGGATACTGGCAGAATGAGAATTTTCCTCTCCGAGCTTCCCAGTTCTCAAAGTCGGCAATCAGATCAGTATAATCAATCATCGAGTTATAAAAGTCGCTCGTCGGCAGCACCTGTCCATGAGAATGAACAGTATCTCGGCTTGACCCAGTGCCGTTCTTGCTGGTCATAGGCGGTGCGTCTTCACTCCGTCTCCCATGAGGGAGGTTGTTGGCGGCAAAAAGGAGAGCCAGAACTCGTGAGGAGGCCTTGATCTGCCAGTCGTCGCTGTACACAATCTTCTTTTCAGGCTCCTTGGTCTTCTTTGAGGAGCCAGAGCGGTTGATTTCGTCGTAGAGATATGCCCCTGAGCGTCCTTCTTGCATCTGTGGGATCAGGCCAGCCGTTATGTCAACTCTGACTTCTCGTTTCTTTTCCCTTTGACGCAGCATGCGGTATGTGAGGAAGCCAGAAACCATCTCCTTCGTACTTGTAAATCGAGAGGGGTGATGTCTCGCAAACCAGGTGATCAATTGGTTGTGGCATTCCACTGACGAGTTGGAAATCAACCCAACGATGCGCTTGATGATTCCAGAATGTTGGCCAGAAAGGAGGCCACTTTCGGGAGTGCCTGTTTTCCCAGATTTTGTCTCTTTGGCCGTTAATGGCTTGGGATCTGGCTGGAGGATTCCGCCAAATAATTGCTGGTCTTCGTAAAGGAGTGGGTTTTCGAGTAGTATGAGAAGAAACCGCAGGTCCGCCGGGTCCTTCAGGGTCCTTCCAGGTCGTTTAAGGAGCATTTCTGTTGCTTTGAGTAGCACACGTCGAGCATGCTCTTGGCCCTGCAAAAGATCTCGCTCGAAAGACTGCAGCTCTCGTGCAGTAGGCGGCTGGAAGTCATCAGCCTGAGAAAACTCTTCATATACAACGAACCAGCCAGCAGCAGTATTTACGACAGCGCTGTACCAGCCCATCAAATCACCCCAATTCATCTGAGGGGTCTTGGTAATAGCCGGAACGCTTGAAAAGCTACGCTCATTTCGATGCGTTGGTGGTCTCCGAGATCGCGTCTCCTCCTGGCTGCCAGTCCACCATGTTCCATTCTCCGCAAAGTCTCCCAGTAGAAGCAGTTTCGGATCAAGATCCCACATTCCCTCGTTTTCTTGGGGGCTGTTTCGCTCTTCTCGCTGTTCGCGCGCTCTCCGGTTTTCTGAAGGTTCTCGACGATACTCTCGTTGCTCTCGTTGCTCATGTTGCGCTACAGGCCTCCGGCGGGTTGATTCACTTCCCCCTCTTGGGGGATGGCGATGGTGATGGGTCATGAATGACGAGTTGATACATTCAAATGAGCCGAAACATGCAACCAAATAGTCTTCCAGCGGTTTGAATATTCGCTTAGGCTCGCTGTCGTCTGTCGTCGAGGGGGGAGTATGGTGGTCCTTGGACCCATCGCCTGACAAGATATTCTGTACTGGGGGTTTTTCTGTGTACGAAGACGAGTAAGATCGAGCAATAGGCGCAGAATTCGTTCGCTGGGCGGTCGCTCGTAGGGTTGGCTCCTCATCGAATACATAATGCGACACATGTATAGTGGGAGATTTGGATGGAGCCGACACCTCCCGTCTTGAATCTATCACCACGGGTTTATGGCCAGCAGCTTGCATTCGGCTGCTGAACGATAGTCTATTCTTCGAATGGTTTTGGGCATCGTGCGCGGGTTTAGGAACTCGATGTAGTTTCTTGGACAAGTACGAACGGATGCATTGCTGGACAAGTCGTCTCGTTTGCTCGATCGAGATATGCGGGACTGCATCGCTATCAGCAATTGATCCAAACCGTTTCCGCGAACGCCTACCTCTTGCCGGAGAGTGTTGGGGTGCGCCAGGGGGGCCTTGGCTTGCATCGCGGCGCGTTCTCGAGGTGACATTGTCCGCACTTAGCGGCTCCAGGTCATTGACAGTGGTACAGATGGTGCACTTGAAAACCTTGAGGTCCCTCGGCCACCGCACTAGGGAACCACAGGTCATGCAGTTTCCCGTCGCAAAGTCCTTGCTCCCTGCAGGACCCCCTCGAGTATGGGACGGATTCCGGGCGTGGTTCTTGGGCGCTTGTCGAGGCATTGCGGCGTCATCATCTGTAAAGCCCAAGTCGGGCGGGGGCGCGCCGACAGAGCTCTGCCTCTTCTTCTTGCTGCTAAAGAGAGAAGGGAAGGGCTGGCTCATAGAGCGCGTGTGCTGGGGTCGGCGAGCAGGCTTGGACGGTGGTCGCGAGGGGTGATAGTCGGAGTCGTCGGAGCTCGAGTCGGCGTTGGCATTGGAGATGGACAGGTCAAAATTGCGACCATTCGGTGTCGGTGGCAGCGCTGTCGAATATACTGCGTTGAGAGTCGTAGGCGTGTGTAGAGCGGTGTTGTGAATTCGACTGATGAGGTCACCAGAAGAGTTGTTGTTGGGTTGAGACCCACGACGAGTCGACCAGGGAGCCATTTCCAGGGAAGCCGCCGAGGATCAAGGGAGCTGGTGTGATGGTCACGGGACGATCGTCTAGTTGGGGGGAAAGCCCTTGAGCTCGAATTTGGCGGCGTTGACAGGAAAGAGAAGGATGATGCCTTTGGAAGGAAAAAGAAGAGTGTATCTTCTCCCTCAAGAAAGCATCATCAAAAGTCTGCGAGTCCAAAATTGGAACCAAGCCTCGTCGACGCCAGGTACGCCAGGATGTCAGGGGAACCGGGCATAAGCAACCTCGAGGGATACGGTACACAGACGTTCAGTTCAGTTCAGTTCAGCTTTGTCCCCGTCGAGTTCCAGGGATGGACGCAGAGAAAAGGTCAACATTTAGGCGAAGGAGTGGTGAACCGATGTCGTTGAACAATCCCGCGGATGCGGTTGGTGAAACAATGGACGAAAGCCAGCTCAGTACAAGAATAGCTTGCTCGACGTGGTGACGATACAGTGGGCTACAAGCGGCCGACCGGCTTCCGGCTTATCAACTGCGACCAAGATATCCTGGCTTCTGGTGGACGAATTCGTCCAGAGCGTCTTGCGCGTTCCGCCGTATCCGTCATTCACGGGCATGGGAATCCAATCGAGGGTCAGGTTTAGACGCCCAGAAGCAGGGGGTCAAGAGGAACCGCGACGAATACGGACGGGCATTGCCAAGGAGACGTGGAGTTCCAAGCGGCCGCTCAGGAATGAAGTGGACAAGCAAAATGCAGGATTGACATTTGCTTATCCGAGCTTGGACGGAGACGCACCATGGGATGGGCTCCTCCTTGGCTGCTACCGGGAATGCGCTTATACACGATCTCAAGTGCAGCGTTGGACCTCGTATTCTCCATTTTCGCTTCATTTATAGCCTCGCCCAATGAGCGCGAGAGCTATCACCGCATCTGGACTTGCTACTACAAGGGTAGTATCACGACAGCTTCTATGATAGTTGCCCGCTCATGTCACTAACTGCACGCTCCTTAAAGGGAAACTGTTCGGAGTAATCTCCAGGAGATGCTGACCTGCAAACATGGACCAGATTCAAATCCCGGATCCGAAAAAAGAGACGAGATGAAACGAGATGCAGGGGCTCTGTTAAGCCATTGACGATCCCCGCAGAATTACCCCTGGCGGCGGATGTTTGTGGCGGCCGAAGGACGGGACCCGGGCAGCCAGTGGAGGGCGCCAGCGAAGCGGCCGAAGCCGGCACCCGGCCGGGCCTTGAAGTCTGTTGTATATCACCTCACGATTCGTGTCTTTAATCAGTGATTCACCATGTCGTATTCTCCCTTGTCGTTTATTTGGACGCAAATGATATATGATGCCTTCTTGACGAGTTACCTGACACGCCGGTCTCAACGGGTTAGCCGAGGACATCAATCCATGATTAATCTCCATGTTGATAGCCGACCTTCGGTTGCGTAAACTATGATGGCCATAACCTATCACTACGTACTAGCGGCTCAATTCCCAAGCCAGTGTAAATACAGCATCTTTGCAAACGTAATCTGGGAACACTGTGGCGTGGTAACGTGGTAATTGAGAGTCCAATCGGCGATTTATCCTCTGAGTGAATGAATCAACACGTAGAGCAGGGGTTTGTTTTGACACAGCAGGATAACATCAACCCCAGCAGGTCGCAGAAATTATACGGGCTGCACATACGGATACTGACTGAACAACTCTAGCCTATCAGCAGGACTCAACTCTGATATCCACAAACGCCAGATAAGCTGGGTTTCTAGTTAACCTTAACTCAACTTGAGCCTCGCAACATTACGAGAAACTACCCTAGACAATGGGTCTACACACAAGTCCGTGCAGTTATGCAAGGATCTATGTCTGTAGAGTCACTGTAGGCTTTTATTCTCTTGCCTTCTCTTGCCTTGCAACTCAGTGGCTGTGATCGCTTGGTATTCATGCTAATAGATATATCCAGAGTGTGTCCAATTCACCGTCGTCAAAACCAGTCCCTTGTTATCCAAGCCTACACCGCAACGCCAAATGAATCCTCAAACTGTTCCGCCCGTGCCGGTCATGACGCGACATGCTTCCCGAGATCATGTCATTTCAATACTGGAGCAGCTCCGCATACTCCGGTCTCAACCCAAAGATAACATCCATCTCCTTGATCGTCTCGCTGCACCACGAGCTCCCCTCCACACCGACTCCCACCAGCCTGGCCATATCTGATGGTGCCACACCAGGTCGCGTCGTGCCATGCAGCGTGTAGTCGGCCTGCCCCCGGACGATGTTCAGATCGCCCCTCAGCTCTGCCATGGTTTCGCCTCGGGTGTTGCGCAGCTCAAAGATGCAGCGACCGTGATCGATCTCCACAGGACTCGGATTATCTATGTGAAAGGTCGCCACAATGCCATTATCACTGGAGCGTGATAGCTTCTTGAGCTCCATTTGCGGGCCGTTCATACACTTTAGTGGGATATCGAGACACATTTCGCAACCCGACGAGGTGCCCAAGGCTCCAACAGTGCACCAGCCATTGTCGAGCTGGAAACTGCTATGGCTGTCCAGCATGATGCTTCGGATGAATGTTCGAAAGGCTGTCATGTCGGTAATGTCGATGCGCTGTTCTTTGACTAGGACTTTGGTACCCCAGATGCTCGTCTGGACTTCAGGCAACTCCACCGTGCCAAAGCTGAAGCCATTGAAAGAAAGTTCGACGTCCATAGCGCCGATGATACTGGAAATGGCGCCAGAATCGACAAGGCGGCTCTCGATAGCAAGGCAGAAGGAGCTGGCACATGAGTTAACTAACACCATAAACTGTGCACAGCGACAATGCTCACCTTTCAGAAGCATCACTGATCTTGATCTTAGTAACCTCAAGGCTCGCGCGGTCCAATAGATACTGCATCACTGTGTCCATGATGCCAAACGGGGAGAAGCGTGCCCTCTGACGACGGGGTCTCGGATCAAGCCTTGAGTCGAGGATTGGCCGGGCATAGGCCTTGAAAAGCGGCGAGTCGGCGATGTTCATGGCGATTGAACTGATGACTTCTTCGAAGACAGTCTCTCGTACTTTGGTATCTGAACGCAAGACCGGAGTCCTCGGGCTCAGCAGAAGAGACGAGGTTGGTCTGGTGCGACTCGGTCCCGGCAAGTATGATGATTGAAAGCGTTGGTCAAGCTGGAATCTGTGTGCGCTAGAAATCTCAAGTGCGCAAACAACAGGACGTATGGATTCTGAGCAGTGCAGAGTAGACAGCTTGGAAGTGCCAGGCAGGTGCAAACAATGAGCTGAGAGCATAAACCAGCGTCAACCTACATATGAATGTCCAGGACTCAGCCATCCATCCAACATTATCAGCTGTCCTCCTGCATAGCCCATCACCCATCGCGCAAGACATCGACAAGGGCCATCCAACTCAACCCGGAGGCTCCCGCTGTCTCTATACACGTACAGCCATGCACCTATGCGCTGAGGTCGGGATACTATCAATGCGCCCTGCAGTTGCGCCAACAGGCGTGGACAAGCTTCAGCATGCAGTCGAAGTGGCCTAGCGGGACCAGGATTCACCACCAGATGTTCACTCTTATGGCTATGAAAACTCAAAAGGAGGGCCAAGTCTGATTTAATCTGATCTCATGTCAGCTTTAGAATTGGGTTCCAAGCCGCGCTCACCATGTTTCTGAATCTCATTGGGTGGTTCGGGACTATTTCTAAATCTGATAGGATCCTATAAGCGGCCATCTCACAACTGAATTGCCAAAATGAGCAAAGAGAAGAAAAGAAGAGCCAAGTTATTCACCGCTCTCCTTCAGCCCCTTCAGCTCAGAACATGGCCTGACTTGCACGGCATGGATCTGGTCTTGAAATCATGCCAAGTAGCTCCACCACATACATACATGCAGATGCAGCTGTCTTGCGGGGAAGCATCCGGCAAAAGAAAAGACGAAAAAGAGATCCTGGGTCTATTTGAGAATGCGCGAAGAAATACAAATGCTAATGATAAAAAGGCGTCTCTGGCAGCCTAGGCAGGTATTATCTGTATCCGATCCCACTTGCTCCGTTAAATCATCGTGCAGTTTCCCCTCTTACATGAACTGGAACCATCTCGGAAGGAACAACCCGGAGAACAAAAGCCAAACGAGAAAGAATCAAGAACGCCGCTTACGAGGATGCCTCAGGCTTCTTCTGTTCTTCTTCGGGCTTCTTCTCTTCAACCTCGGGCTTTTCAATAGCTTCTGTCTTCTCCTCAGCCTTCTCCTCAGCCTCGGGCTTCTCAGCCTCGACGGGCTCGGGCTCAACAGCCTCAGGCTCGTCACCAGCCTCGGCCTTTGTGGACTCAGCAACCTCGACCTCCTCAGGGGTGGCCTCAGGCTCCTCATCGTCAAAGACAATAGCAGCCTTGATGGCGGTCTTGTTCTTGATGCTCTCAAGAGCCTCACCGAACTGCTCAAGCTTAAAGGTCTTGTTGACGATACCCTTGGTCTTTACCTTGCCAGAGTCAAGGTAGTCAATGGTGGCGGCTGTAACCAATAGTCAGCAAATGACGGTGAGTTGAAATCAAGGCATGACTTACGGAACATGTAGGTCTCGGAGAACGAGCCCAGAATTGTGATCTCATCACCAAAGATCTTGGATGGGGGCCAAGAGACACGGTCGGCGTTGGCGTACACGCCGTAGACGACCAGAGTACCACCACGCCGGACATAGTTGATGGAGTCCTCGAGAATTCTGACGGAGCCGGTAGCCTCAACAACTATACAAATGTCAGTTCCGAACTAGCTATCTCTCCAATGCGGACCTACCGATATCAAAGCCATAGGGGTTCTCCTTCTTGAGCTGATCAAACTGCTCATCGGGGTTGGATCGCGAAAGCTCGATGTACTGGTCAGCAGCCTCGAGGCTCTTGGCCAGTTCCATCTTCAGACCACCGGGCGCAGCAACTGTGACCTTGCAGCCACCGTTTTGTCGGAGGAGTTGAGCAAGCATCTATAATGCCATTAGCCTTGGGTCGGGGATGACTGTTAACATTGCGACCTACCAGACCAGTAGGGCCGGCACCGAACATGAGAACATGGGAGCCCAGCTTGGGTCGGATCTTCTCAAGACCATGGCAAGCACAGGAGGCGGGCTCAAGAAGAGTGGCATCGACCCAGGAGAGGTTCTGAATCTTGAATACCTTGGCCGCGGGATAGGCACAGTACTCGGCGAAGCCACCGTTCATTGTTACACCGTGGGCGTTGAACTACATGTTGTTAGTATCGCCCTTAGTAGTGAGTTGTCATTGCTACTAACGTTCTCGCAGAGAAGAGGCTGGCCTCTTCGGCAGTAGAAGCACTCATTGCAAAGCTCACTGTTGTCGGCAGCAACACGGTCGCCAATAGCGAATCCTCTGACGTTCTAGATAATGTGGGTTAGCGAGATCTGCCAGACAAGGTCTATCGAGATTGGAACACGAACCTTGCCAACGGCGGCGACGATACCGACGGTCTCGTGACCAGGTATCAAGGGGAACTTGGCAATGAATTCACCCTCATGGATATGCTAGTGGTATTGTCAGCCCCTGTTTGACGAGCATGTCGAGTGCCGTGAGTTGGGGTAATTACCAGATCTAAGATCCGAGGTCAGCTGCTACATATCCCCTGTACGAAGCGGTAGTATTGACTTACCAGTTCCACACACACCGCAGGCCTTGACTTGAACGAGGACGTCATTGTCCCGCATTTCAGGGAGCGGGACGGTCACGATGGAGAAATCTTCGGGCTTCTCATATCTATATTCAGGGTGGAGATCGATGTTAGTCAAGGGGATGTTGGAGTCCAAGCTGTCGAGCTAATGACAAGCGAAAGGATGACCTTGATGGTCTCCGTGGTGGGTATATAAAGCTACGAGTGCCTATGTCTAGGGTCTTGGCATACCTGAGAGCCTTCATTTCTGTGGGAAGAGTCGCCATTTTGACTGAAGAGGGTTGGACGAGGTGGGATGGAGGTGAGTGAAGTGAACAAAGGCGTCAATGTCGAGACAGGTGCTGACGACGAGGTGTTAAGGACAAGTCGAGTGTCTAGGGAGATGTGTATCCCTGAGCTTGCTGAGTTGAGAGAAGAAGAGGAAGCTTGTTGACCGAGCCAGATATGAGATCGAAGCGAGGAAAGACGGGTTTTTGTTGACGAGAGATAAAGACAAGATGGGGAGATTATCGAAGGACAACGGGTATTTCAACGACAGGGACACGCTCATTCCCGAGGGGAAAGGGAAGAGGAAGAGGCCCAGGAGTCGCAAGGTATCGTCGGGACTCGCAAGGAGTCGGCCAGGAGCCCATGATTCCAGGGGTATCTCGCTCTGCCCACCTCCACGATGCCCGGCGAGACACCGAGCCACCGAGCCAGACATCAGGAAATGCCAGGAAGCCATGGCCCAACATGGTGAAAGCATCGATCTGCCTCCCACCCAAGCGAGTGGTTCGTGCTGCTCCGCACCAGTAACAGTGCGGCCATCTTGGAGGGCGCCCAATCTCGACCGGCATGGTGGGCGCTGAGTGTGGAAGAGTCACCTCATGGTGAAAGCTCGAGCCCGTTTTCCCCAGTCCAACATCCCCTGATCCTGTCAAAGCCCTCGGTCCTTTCGACCGTATCGTCATGACGCCTCCAAAAGGGGGAGATATCGGGAAAACAAGGAAGGGAAAATGGCTGCAGCGTGCCTCTTTGAGTGGTTTTCACTGCAACAAGCTCAAGTCAGCGCTGCCATGGCAGAGGTTTACTATACGCGGTCGTCTCTTTCAGGTCTGTATACTTACACGGACAACTCGACTCCAACGCCTCCTAAGCTCGGGCCAGCAACAGACAATTGTCACAACTGGGTACCTGCTATCACCAGGCTTACCTAGGTAAGCAAGTATGAAGTGCGGGCATATGCACCTCATCGCCCATGGGGAAGCTCCCTGGCTCGGTTTCACCGAGAGACAAACATGGCGATACATGCATGATACAACAGCCAGGCCCAGACCGGCGCAGCCTCTCAATGCAAGGCAAGGCGACACAGGGCTGGGCGAGAAGACGCATGGCGACCCAAGGTAAGGGCAAGGTCAAAAATGCAAGGGAAACCCAGGACACTCAGCCGAGCGGCCGTTGGTAGTAAACGGGCGTTGGACGGTGGTCTGTTTTCTATAAGCCGTTGCCGTCACTCCAGACGCCGTGAGTGGCCCGGACCGTGGTGCCGGTATCCGGTGAGGCCGTGAAACCTTCCGGTGAGGTGAGAAGGTGAGCCGTGGGCGACGGTATCGTACCGTTTTGTATCTTGTTTACCGATTTCACTTCGTGATGTGGATTGTCATATCAACGACGTAACCCTCGGCGCAGCAGCGCTCTGGCTCCTGGTTGGATGCTGGCGTGGACAGGGGGAGAATATGCCTCTCACCGAGGATGAGAGATGAGCCCGTGGCAGCATGCGGAAGGCGATGCCTGCAAGTGGTGAGGCCTGCGAGCGGCACATACCCCTTTTGCATGATTTGCGGAGGTGAGCATGTCGATGTGAATGATTGAGGGCATTCCCACGTACGACCCCAGACTCTCACCACTAACACACCCTGGTAAGTGGCGGAGATGCTGTTTTGGGACTTTGCGCCTCTGCTCTTCACCAACACGCACCTTGGCTCATGTGGAGAGAACATGTAAAGCTTCGACTCGGAGCCGCAGAGCGAGTTCCATTTTCAGCTCTCCTTCCGTAGAATGTGCGGAGAAGACGCATGGAACAATCTGGATGCTCCTGATGTGTCCCTTTTCCCCAGGATTTCACCTACCATTCGCGGCTCCGCATCCTCGAATCTCACCTTACTCGCCGCCACAGCCTCGAAGTAACACAGCTCGGTGGTGTGTTCAAGGTGACGGCCAAGGTGTCCCTGAGGTGTAGGCCTCACGAGAAGAACGTGTTTAAACGGAGCATCTGACGTAAGAGTCAACCCACCGTCCGACACTTGCACTCTACCCCGAATAATTAGCTACGACTACCCCGAGCCCAATGCCAGCTGCTGCTCTTGACAAGCAAGTCTCGGACGCACAAACGAGTCCTCGCCGTTCAGCCGAGAAAGCTTCTAGACGCTGCCAGTCCCGAGCTCCCTTCCCACACTCATCGAGGCACGTACCGATCAAGGATCAAGGGTGAGGTCACGGTCAGGTCACTCAGCGGACACACCTTTCCAGCAAAGGGCAACGGGACGGATCGTTCCCTTCGGACAGTGTCCGGTTTAGGAGGGTGAGGCGACAGAGGTAAGGTAGGTAGGTGATATTCGTATCGTTCTTCACATGGATCACTTTAAAGATTTGACGTCTTCACGTTATCTCCCGAGCAATTATCTCGTTTTGACGGCGGCAACAATCGACCCTGATGCAAATGATTTCCGAGGTTCTAACCCCTCAAACTCCCATGGTGTCTGTCTGTCCTCCCACGCAACCTGTCACACGAGCGAAACCCATGGTGAAAATTGCCCTCCATTTTTATGAGTACATGCCGATACCGTTCGCCATGCAGCCCATTTGTTCACCACCGCAAAGGAAATTGGGTTCGTTTAAGAGGGGGGAGCAGCGCCACGGCCACGGCCGTAACCACCACGGCTGTCAAGCAATGTTAGCCAATTGCGCTTGGATACTTAATCTGTCAGGGAAAACTCACAACTGAGGAGCGAACTCGCCGGGAGCACCGCCCTCCTTGCCCTCGCCAGCATCCCTTCGTCGGTATCCGCCCTCACGGTCGCCTCGGTCGCCACCACGGCCACGGCCAAAGGGTCTTCGCTCACGCTCACCCTCGCCGAGCATGCCACGGGGAGGAGCGTGGGATCGTTGTTGCTTGATGTGGGTAGCAGGAACGATCTCAGCGGGGAGGTGAAGCCATTCGCGCAGGTAGTCGAGACCCTCGGGGGTCAGGGTGTAGTAGTAGTACTGCCACGAGAACTGGGTCTTGACGTAGCCGCGGGAGTTGAGGGACTGAAGAGCCTTGATAACGAACAGGTTCTTGGTGTCGATATCGGGGTGCTTGGGAAGGTTGAAGTCCTTCTGGGCGACGAGGACACCCTCTCGGAAGAGGTACTGACGGAATTGTTAGTCTTGGTTGCTTTCTTGTGCATTTGCCAATTCGCAGCTCATTCTCGCGCGGGCGGGAGCTGCTGCTGCGGCAGCGCCAGGTGAGTCTGTATTACCTCGTGGATCTTCTTGCGGTCGGCCTTGGGAATCAACATCGTGGCGGTATTGCTGCTCGTCGAAGGGGTCGATGTTGGAAGGTGGCAGGTTTCGGAGGGACGAAGGCAGATCTCAAATTGGATAACTTTTGTGGGCGGAAACCCTACTTGAAATTCGACGTAGCGAAGTGGGGGTTTGCTGTGTGCCCGTGGCTGGTGGGTTTGTCACGTGCTGATGCGGTTATCGATGTGGCTGGTGAGGTGGCACCTTGAATCGCCATCGGCCTAGTAGCTTCGTCAACCCAGTGTTTTTCTGGTTAACATCAGGCAAATACTTACAACGACCTCCGATTCCCCTCCTACCGACTTTTCACGATCCATACAGCCACTAGAATGTCGTCGCGAAACCTCAACGTGCTGGTTACCAGCTTTGCCGGTCTCGGCTTGCCACCTACACTCGTTCTGCCTCTTTCTCCATCAACTACCGTCACAGAACTGCGAGATCGCATCGACGAGCGACTGCCAACAACTCAGTCTAGACTCATCCTCACAACTCTTTCAAATAAGCAACTGCCATCAGCTTCGGACTCGCCAATCTCTGAATACCTTTCGACAAGCGAAGATGAGTTCTTGTCGTTGCGACTGGCAGTGCCGCTTTGCGGTGGCAAGGGTGGTTTCGGATCACAGCTGAGAGCTGCGGGTGGTCGCATGTCTTCTCGGAAGAAGAAGAACCAAGAAGATCACGGTTCGAGCCGTAACCTGGATGGCCGACGGTTGCGCACGGTGAACGAGGCCAAGGCTCTCGCTGAGTATCTCGCCATCAAACCCGAGATGGAGAAGAAGGAGAAGGAGAAGCGCCGTGAGCGCTGGGAGCAGATTGTCCAACTGTCGGAGCAGAAGGAGGCTGAGATCAAGTCGGGAAGCAAGAGCCGGCTTGACGGCAAGTGGGTTGAGGACAAGGAGGAGAGCAGCGAGCGTACCCGAGATGCTGTCCTGGCTGCCATGAAAGCTGGCAACTACAAGGACAACCTACTCAGCACTTCTCACGAGTCAAACTCTGCGCAGACGAGCAATGAGCAATCCGGCTCGGATGAGGAAAAGGGCGCCTCGTCTCAGGGATCAACACCGCCCCCGGTGGAACAAGCCAAGCCTGAGAAGGAAAAGGCGAGGACATTCTTTGGGTTTGACGAGGATGACGAGTTTATGAGCTCCGACGACGAAGAGGCCGAGGAAAAGTGATATTTACACCCTTTTTCACGAGTTCGGTCTCTGGTTGCTATGGCCGGATGGGGCCGGCCAATGACGACCGGGATTAATGGGATTACGGCGCATGGGACCCTTGGTGTTTTTTGGATTTCAATTGCCAGCGCTTCCGGTTGAAGTTTGATACAGTAGTTCACATGATACCAATAATAGTCCACTCAATGACATGAGTCAGCAAAACGTCACGATATCCATGTCATTGATTTGAAGGAAGGGATGAAGTATTCAGACAGAAGTCAGCGTTTACGAGGATTTTATACAGCAGGCAGCTTCACAAATGATACAATTGCAGTGTGTCTGCTCTGTCTCTTCTAAACCATCCACTACTCCAAGACTACATGTCCAGCTTAAGCGTCCAGCTTGACGGGGAAGTTTCCGGCCTCTGCACGATGCGTTAGTATTACTTGGGGAGTCGAATTGTCCAAGGGGGAGCGTACCGCGCTGCTCATCCCATCGGTTGTACCAGCCGGAGGGGCAAAGGGATCGGTAAGAGAGCCAGAACTAGGGGTCAATTAGTAACCGGGAGCTTCGAATAGGATCCTTTTCGTCTTTGGCGATGCGTACCTGGCGGCAGGGCGCAAAGTCCTCACCCTTGGCGAGGATGCACTTGTGGTAGTCGACGTAGTTTTGCCAGCAGTGCTTGGTCTGGTTCTGGTTGGGGAAACGGGCGTCGGTGCCTAGGAGGTCATCATGTCAGATCCAGTCCAGTCGGAGCCATTGGCGATAATGCAATTGAGTATCGATCGCGCGTCGGGTCGTCGTCGTCGATGGTCGTCGGTCGTGGGAGGGATTGATTGTGCTTACCAGCTGCGCGGAATTGTTAGCCTCGGGATCGAATCAGGTCATTTTTTCGAGGGCGGCGCTGGGCAGCCGCCGCCCCAGCGGGATTATTAGGGAACGTACCAGTGACAAACTTGAAGGGCTTGGTGACAAGCTCCTGACCGTCCTCAGCCATTGTGAATTGGGTTTCGAAGGGGAATTGACTTGGGGGAAAGGAGGGGAGATTTGTCTAAGGTCAATGCCGGATGGAGCTTCGGTGCGGGCGGTTTTGGATGGAGAGAGGTTGATGCGTCGACGTTGTCCGGCTCGAATCAGGTGGTTCGATTTCCCGGGAGAGAGCTTGGGTTTTTCGTGCCTCAGGCCGTCACGGGCCAATGGCGTAAGGCACCCAACCCGGATTGGTGGGTCCCCGCTGGCTGGCAATTGCTTGCACATCAGATGTTGCGTTCGGCCAACTCCAAACACTCCCTCCCAAGGCCGATAATTTCCAATTGAATCACCTCCTCTGGACCTCTCACAGACCCTCCCCACTCATCAAGATGCGTTCCACCGCTGTTCTCCGGATGTTCAGGCAGACGCCTCGCATGCTGCGACCCGTTCCCGTGAGTGCAATGGATGGAATCTTCGGTTATGACATCAATGCTGACCATGTTGCGTCTCGCAGAAGGAGGACCAGGCCGGTACGTGAAACTAGGGAGCTCCCGCCGAGCCTCTCTCGGACCGCTCGAGACTCGAATACCGACTCCAAGATTTGTCAATGGGCTGGGAAACTAACCGAATCTCTCAAGGCCACACCATCTCTCAGCGACTCCGAAAGCTCAAGCAGATCCCTCCTGAGCTGTACCCCCTCGGTAAAGCCATGACCTGCCCCCATTGAGTCCTTTTCCCATGCCCTAACAACCCGTACCAGCCGTCGTCGTTGGCTTCGCCCTCAGCGCTGCCACCTACTCGATCAGCCGCAAGTTCATCGTCGACAAGAACCTCCGCCTGTCGCGACAGGGCCCCTCTGGGCGCTCCGAGCACCACGGCGAGGCCCACGGCGAGGAGGAGAAGCAGGAGCACTAAGCTCTCACTGAAAGACTGGGGAGCCTGCCGGGGAATTGGAAATGATTACTCGCCAACGGGGGGCAGTACTGTACATGTCGGGAGAATGGTAGCAGTGAATTCCATCAGGCATAAATCTTGAATATTCTCGGTGATGATATATATCTCATGCCCTCCAACCTGTAACCTGTGAATCCAATGCCTCAAAACGCCTTCGCTATGCCAGCCGTAGAGTCAACACCAACCCGAATTTTTCCTTATCTTTTTCACTCAGGTTTCGGCCCTGCAACGTCGAGTCCTTCCAACCCTTGCATGGGGTCAGGGCCAGAATCTGGCACTACCTTTGCATCATCTCCAAGCCTGTCATTCTCATCCGCCGCATGCTCGGCCAGCCAACCTTCCTGCACGCTCAGTCAGCATATCGAATGAGTGAGAGGGGATATAGCCAAACGTACCTTTTCCCAGATAGCCGTCTTACTGCCCAGCCCTTCGTCGGCGCTCTTGGGTGCCTTGGCTTGTGAGACCTTGAGGATCCTTCCGAAAAACTCCGACTGATCCATATTGTCGATTGCCTCCTTCGCGTCGGCGGCGTCCTCGTACTCGACATATGCGAACCCCCTGTGGGCTTCTCCAGAGTTTGGTGCTTCAGGCTTTGGCAACTTGCAGTCGACAATCTCTCCAAACGGGATGAAGGCGTCAAGGATGTGACCTGTGGTGACCACCTGGGAGAGTCCACCAACGTAGACTGTCGCCTTCCATCGAGCTGCGTCCGACATTTTTGCTTTATATGAGATTTGGAAATGATGAATATGAGGAGTCGTGGTGAAGGTCGTGTCAAGCTGTCGTCGTAAATCCCATATAGGTCGGCTGGCGACTCAGAGCAATGGTGAACCACCTTGATTGTGGTAAGCTCCGTGCTCGTCACGTGACGTATAGCTTGAGACTCAAAGGAACAGCTTTCAATTTCAAAGTCAATTATCCATCAAGGGTAGTCTGAGAGAAGCATTCTTGCGGGGGATCAATGCAGAGTCAATTTTATATAGATTCGATCCAGAACTGCTCATGAAGAAGAGTGCTGGGATTGCTGGATCCTCTTAAGAGCTGCATATCATCCAGTCAACATCTTACAAGTGCTCGCGTACAAGTCCATCTACCTACATATCACCCACCACCAATAGCGTATAAGAGAGAACCCTGGCTAGCAAACATTCTCATAAAGGTATGTTACAAAGAACGTCAAGAAAGTCAGTTCTGTGGCTGGAATATCGACGGTATGAGCCGACGATCGCTCGGGTACCTCCTCTAGTCTGTGTGGCCATTAACCCTGAAGCGCCATAACAATGGACAAGGAACAAACAATAAGCTCAGCTATCATCCAACTTACACCAGAACTTTCCCATTTCCTCACTGCTCCCAAAGATGCCACGGTCACAAGAATTAAAGCCCCTAAAGATAGCTCCCAGCTGAGTCATCACGTGATAGCTGGCCCACCTCGAGGACAGCCGACTACTCAGGGGCACGGACGTGTCCGCTGTTAGGAGCTCCTGAACATGGAGGGCAGCCTGCAATCTGGCATCATACCTCCCAATTAAAGACAACCGACTGCCCAACCTCGCCCTGCTTCGATCAACCTCGAAGCTATACTCGCGGGCAGAGGCAACAACTTCTTTAATACTGTCTGGCCCTTGTCTAGCCGGAATTGTTTGGTTTTTGTCTTTATAACACTGACCGCCACCTCTAAACGTCATCCTGAGCTGGTCCTTCGTCGCATTAGTCCCCCGCCATCACCATCATGGTGCGCCTTCGAGAGATACCCCGAACGGCCGCCTTCGCCTGGTCGCCAGGTGCCGGCAAGCCTGTCTTGGTCACCGGTACTCGCGCCGGCGCTGTCGATGCCGATTTTTCTGACGAGAGCAAGCTGGAGCTCTGGGATCTTGCTCTGGACGACCATGAGCAAGGCCTCGAGTTGCAACCTGTCGCTAGCATCACCACCGACGCTAGGTAGAATTATATCCATGACAGCTTGAGGGGAATACAACATGCTGATCTAATTCAGGTTCTACGATGTTGCTTGGGGTCCCGCCAATGATGATCACCCCAAGGGTATCATTGCAGGTGCTCTCGAGAACGGCTCGTTGGATCTTTGGGACGCCGAGAAGCTCATTGCTGGGGACTCAGATGCCCTGATCTCACAAACTTCCAAGCACACCGGCCCAATCAAGACAATACAATTCAACCCCCTGAAGCCGCAGATCCTGGCCACGGCTGGCGCTAAGGGCGAGCTCTTCATCTACGATGTGAACGACATCGCGAACCCTTTCAGGCTAGGAAACACGGCCGCCCGATCCGACGATATCGAATGCCTTGCATGGAACCAGAAGGTCTCTCACATTCTTGCAACTGGCGGTAACGGTGGTTTCGTGACCGTGTGGGACTTGAAGACCAAGAAAGCTTCATTGACTCTTAACAACAGCCGAAAGGCCGTCAGTTCCATCGCCTGGGACCCCAACCACTCCACAAAGCTCTTGACAGCGACTCCAGATGACAACACTCCCGTCATTCTGATGTGGGATCTCCGAAACTCCAATGCTCCCGAGAGAACACTCCAAGGTCACGAGTCAGGTGTCCTGTCCTTGTCATGGTGCTCACAAGATAGCGACCTGCTACTCTCTTCAGGCAAGGATAACCGCACCATTGTCTGGAACCCCAACACCGGCGAGCGTTATGGCGAGCTGCCTGAAGTGACAAACTGGACTTTCCTCACTCGTTTCAACCCTCATAACCCCAACCTCTCGGCGACTGCCAGCTTCGACGGCAAGATCACGGTGCAGACACTACAAAACACCAACCCCGACACATCCAAGGCTGCGGCCGAGAAGAACCTGGATGATGAAGACTTTTTCCGCGCCGCTCAAGACCAGCCTCAGGACGCATCATGGACCCTGGCCAAGGCTCCCAACTGGTTCGAGAGACCCATTGGCGCTTCGTTCGGTTTCGGAGGCAAGGTTGTGGTGTTCAAAGCCAACCCTGTCCAGGCTGGGCAGAAGCGATCTTCCAAGGTTATGATTACCAACTTCTCAATCGATTCTGATGTGTCTTCTGCTACCGAGAAGTTCCAGGAGGCCATCGCCTCTGGTGATATCTCTTCCATCTGTGCCGACCGCATTGAGCAGGCCAAGACTGAGGAGGAAAAGGCCGATTGGCAGGTGATGGAGACTCTTGTTGGCGACAACCCTCGCAGCAAGATTGTCGATTATCTCGGCTTCAATGAGGAGGATCTTGCCAATGGCAGTGTTAAGGAGGAAGAGGGAGAGGCTGATGATGATGCTGAGGCCGAGACCAAGGAAGATGCCGAAGATAAGAAGAAGAAGCGTGTTTCTAGCTTCTTTGACGGCGCCGAGGCCGAGGATGATGATTTCTTGTCCAACCTCGCTGCTACCAAGGACGCCAAGACTGACAACCCCTTCCAACTGTTCAACGAGTCTGATAGCCCAGTTGAGAAGGATATTACCAGAGCTCTGATGCTGGGCAACTTTGCCAAGGCTACTGAGCGTTGCTTGAAGGAGGAGCGCTTCGCTGATGCATTCTTGATCGCCAACTGTGGCGGCCAGGAGCTCGTTGACAAGGTTCAGTCTGCTTATCTGGCTCGCAAGAGCGGCCAACCCAGTTATATGCGCCTGCTTGGCTCTGTCATTGCCAAGAACCTTTGGGACGTCGTTTACAATGCCGACCTTGAGGACTGGCAGGAGACCATGGCTATCATCTGCACTTTCTCTGACCCTGCTGAATTCTCGGATCTTTGCGAGGCGCTCGGAGACAGGATCAACGAGGAGGGATCCCGAAAGGATGCCTCGTTCTGCTACTTGGTTGGCTCCAAGCTCGAGAAGGTTGTGTCGATCTGGGCTGCCGAGTTGGACGAGGCAGAGCAGGCTGGCTTGAAGGAGGCATCTGGAGATTCCACCTTCTCTGTCCATGCTAAGTCCCTGCAGAACTTCATCGAGAAGGTCACCGTCTTCCGTCATGTCACCAAGTTCGAGGATGGCGAGAAGGGATTGAGCGCGGACTGGAAGCTCGCCACTCTCTACGACAAGTACACCGAGTATGCTGACATCTTGGCTGGCCATGGTCAGCTCGAGACTGCTCAGAAGTATCTCGACCTTCTCCCATCCAACTATCCCGCTGCGGAACTGGCCAGGAACCGTGTACGACTTGCCACCAAGAAGCCTGCTGCTCAGCCCAGCGCCAGAGTACCAGCGTCTTCGAGCCGCACTTCGTCCAGAATCCAGCCCGCCATGGGCTATCAGCCTCCCCAGTCCGTACCGGCTCCTGCTCCTGCTCAGACTGCGGCCAACCCCTACAGCAGCATCGCCCAGAACCCGGCTCCTCGGTCGACTGGATCACCAGCCCAGCAGTACATGCCCCCGACAAACGCTTATCAGCCTCAGAGCAGCAACGCCTACCAGCCTCAGGGTGGTTACGCACCACCTGCTCAGACTGGTTATGGAGCCCCTGGTGGCTACCAGGCGCCCGCTCAGCATGGATACGGTGCTCCTCCGCCTATGGCTGGACCTCCTCGAAACACAACTCCTTCCTCTGTGCCACCTCCTTCTAAGGCTAAGAACATGGACAACTGGAACGATGTTCCTTTGGTCACCAAGGCACCACCAGCTCGCAGGACTACTCCGAGTGTCGGACCTCTGACCTCGCCCTTCCCTGGACAACAGGCCTCTCACCCTCCTCCTCCCCCTGGAGGCCCGACCCCTTACGGACCGCGAGCCGGAGCCACTCCTCCTCCCCCTCCTCCCAAGGGACCAGCACCTCCTCGAGTAACGTCGCCCCTGGCCGCCCCTCCTCAGAACTTCCAGCCCCCTCCTCCGGCTGCCAGCGCTCACAACCCATACGCACCTCCTCCTCCAGCTGCGGGTGCGATCCCGTCGCCAATTGCCCATGTCGTCCCTCGAACGGCGTCTCCCTACAACGCCCCTCCTGCCGCAGCACCTCCTTCCAACCGGTATGCCCCTACTCCGGTAGCGCAGCAGCAGCAGCAGTTCAGCCAGCCCCCAGGCTCGGTGCCGCCTCCAGGTGCTGCTAGCCGTCCCCCGCCAGCTGGTTCGTTTGGAGCGCCTCCTCAGCAGTCGACTCCCCACAACCAGTACGCGCCCTCTCCTTATGGCGCTCCTCCAACCCAGTCCTACGGTGCTCCCCCGACCCAACCTTCCGCACCTCCAACCGGGCCCCCTCCTACTGGACCTCCTCCTATGAACCGAGCTGGCCCTCCCGCTGCTTCTTCTCCTAAGCCAACTCCTCCACCTCAGCCCGCCGCGCCGCCCAAGGCCCGGCACCCTGCAGGTGACCGATCACATATCCCTGCCAACGCTCAGCGTCTGGTGGACATTCTGAGCCAGGATATGCAGCGAGTTGCCGTCAAGGCCCCCTCCAACTTTGCCCCCCAGGTCAAGGATACGCAAAAGCGACTCAACATTCTGTTCGACCACCTCAACAATGAGGAGCTGGTTCAGCCCGGCACGATCGAGCAGCTTACAGAGCTTGCGCAAGCCATTGAGGCCAAGAACTACGACGCGGCCCACAAGCTGCAGGTTGAGGTTCAGCGAGACAAGACGGAGGAGTGTGGTAACTGGATGGTAAGTTTACATGGTCCTTTGAATTGCACAGAAGCTAACTCAAATACTAGGTTGGTGTCAAGCGCCTTATCAGCATGAGCAGGGCCACGCCGTGAGTAAGTGTTGGAATACACGACATGTCTTAATGTAACTTGCTTGTGGATAACCACAAAGGATGTTGGTGAAGGGGTCGGATAGTTTAGCGGAGGTGTATGATTGGGAATGACATTCACGACCACACCTAGGCTGGACTCTTTTTAGATTAGAAAAGTATATGATGAATGTGGTGTCTTTATGTAATGTGTTGATGAACGTTGTCCCTTGACTCTGGTTGTGCTCTCTCTTTGTAAAGACGCTGATACGTGATATTACATGACTTGTTGAGGTGTTACTTTTTGGATGCTTATGAGTCTCCCATGTAAGAAGCAGTGAAACACCACCTCAGCCAAATACCTACCTATCCTTTAAGCAAAGGTAGATTCAAGGCAATTCTTAGTTTTCATAAAATTCAGATTTGGTGAGACTCTCATCTAGGGTAAGTCGGTATCCTCCACCGCCAGCTGTCACCTGGTCCCACTAAAGCTCCCGCCTCCACCAAGAAGTACATACCACATCATCGCCCTCCACATCTCGACCACAAGCTCTACTCCCCCTCCAAGAGCTCTCCCAAATACCGCCATCATGTCCGATACGGCACAAAGCCCCGAAGATGCCGCCGCCAAGAGAGCGGCCGAGCAGGCGCGTCTGCGCAAGGAGCGACGAGAAGCCAAGATCAAGGCTGGTGGCTCTGCGAGACTGAACAAGATCACTGGTCTTGGAGGTCGTCTTCCAGGAGGTGAGTGACAACTTGAGGATTGGAAGAAGAAGAATCGCCGCTGACATCAATACCACAGAGCCAGAACCTGACACTGCGACCACGACTGCCACAGACTCTCCCTCAGCTCCCACACCAGCACCCGCAGCCGCCACAACCATTGCCTCTTCTGACCACGGCGACCCTGAAGAGGTTGACATCTCTGAGCACTACTACGAGCCCAAGCGCACCGCTTCCGCCCGCGATGCACCCCCGACGCCGGAGCCCACCATCTCCGAGGAACAGCTCCGACAGATGATGCTCGGTTTCGAGCGTGGCAATGGCACTCCCGCCCCGGGCACCCCCGGCGGTCTCGACGAGGATCCCATGATGAAGATGATGTCCCAACTCATGGCCGGTGCCGGCCTCCCACCGGGCTCGATGCCTCCCTTCCCCGGTATGCCAGGTGCCGTGCCTCAGCCTCCTCAGCCTGCCGCCCCTTCCCGGAGTACATCCACAAACCTCTGGCGTCTCCTCCATGCGCTCGTCGCTCTTGGTCTTGGTCTCTACATCGTAATCCTCACCCCTTTCACTGGAACAAAGGTCGAGCGCGAGCGCGCTGCTCTTGCTGGCACAACTCCCGCTGACCCCCTGACTGCCGCCTCTGAACCCGAGCTTGAGACAGAGCTCGAGCACCGCAAGCAGCTCTTCTTTTGGACGTTTGCCACGGCTGAGACGGTACTCCTCACGACACGCTTCTTCCTCGACAAGCGGGGTACGCCTCCGGCGGGCATCGTGGGAACTGTCGTGGGATTCCTGCCGCAGCCGGCAAAGGGGTACGTTGAGATTGCGTTGCGGTACGCGCAGATCTTTTCGACTGTGAGAGGGGACATTTTGGCGTGCATCTTTGTGCTGGGGGCTGTATCTTGGTTCAAGGGATAACTTGATGCTTCACGAGGAATAAGACGTAATATCTTTGCATGGTTTATGGAGTTATGAATGTGTTTTGAGAGTCATCGTGGGCTCAACTCTTACTGTCCTATTACGTGAACGTGATGTGCCTTGATGATATCTTGTTATCAAAAGTGTAAGTATAGTAACAGATTACATATTACAAGACTATATGACTATGTAGACAAACCCCTTTTTACATCTTCTTACACTGGGTATACCCAAGGAAACAAAAAAGAAAGTTATAATCCGCCCCCCTATTTCGCGAGCACCGTCTTCAGCAACTTGCCAAAGACGCCCCGAACTCGATCGGGGTTTTCCATAACACAAGTAAATACAACAGCGTTGCTGGCTGCAAAGACAAGAGTCTCCCTCCACTGCTTATCCAGCGGATAGCGTCTTGGCAGTACCGTAGCCATAGCACGCGGGGCGACAAACAGAGCAATGTCCTTGCGTCTGCTGGCCGTCTCGATCAGAATGCTCCAGCCGCACAGGAGGCAGCCGGTGCCAACGCAGATGCCCCCATCCATCTTCTGGCGTCGCTCGATGGTTGTGCCACCGGGGAGGCGGGGTCCTATACGCGTGCGGCTGAGACAAACTCCGTAGTAGAAGAGAGTGATGAAGGTGGCGAGGAAGCTGGACGAACGGCACGAAGAGATGAGGGCTCGGCGGAAGGCCTTGTGAGACGGGTTCCGGAGCGCAAGGGCGAGTGTCAGGGGCAGGTATGTAGCCATAGACCACTTCCAGGCTCGAAAGAAGCGGCTGACAGCGTGGTATTCGCACGAAGGGCCAGAAGCCATGTGCACCATCTGGCAGGGGATGGGCACAACCACTGCAGGATCTCCCCAGGCAAGCGGCCACTCGTAGTCGACGCACATCCCCTGTAGCAGGGATGACTGGCCCGTCTCCTTGCCATACTGGAACTCGCCCGTGTGGCAACGGCGAAGAGCCTCGATCAACCGTAAATCGACAGATGCAGCCGAGGTGATCCATTTGTTGTAACTGCGGGGAAGACGCTTGGGATGGTAGAACCAAGCCCACATGACAAGACCCGACGACGCGGCAAACACCAGGGGGTCAACGAATTTCGACACGAAACGTTCGGCCTAAAGGAGTCAGAAGGAGGGCATACTGCAGTCAGACTCAGTTCAGGGGTTACCTTTGACCACTTCTTGGAAGCCACGCGGCGGGCCTTGTACCTCGACCATAGATCGCCGATCACAACATCAAGGGCGCGAGTGACGGCGAACAACGTTAGGTCCAAGGTTCGGCCAGCGAACTTGACCTTTTGAGGTTCATCACCTGGGGAAGAATCTCCCTTTGCAGGCACTGTCTCTTCATATGCTCGACTTTCATAACAGTGCAGTAGACGAAGGCCAAACCAGCCTGCAAGGAACGTGGATAGCCATCTTGCTAGTCTGGAAAAGTGAATGTCAGACTAGAGTAGAGCACCAGGAACTGTGTTCTCACCTTGCACGAGCTGCTTCACTTAGACCCTTGGCAGCCTTTTCCAAGATGCTCTTGATAGGTTCCTGTTGACCGGTTAGCATCAGATGAGTTGGGTAGAGGATAGGTTTCCAGTTAGTCAAACTGCAAGGCACCACTCCTTCGGCACAGAGAAGGGCCCGTCTTACATGTGAAGACTTTGAAGGATCAGAAAGGGGTCAGTTACCTGCAAGAGAGTGCCACCACCAACCAACACGGCACAGAACGTTGGAAAGCGTTGGAGGTTGAACCCTGTTTTCACAATGTGAGTTGCAGACTTGACAAAGGAGCTGTCATCTGAGTCTAGAGACAGTTGGTTGGCCGCTTTTCGTCTCCTCTTGGCAACATGCTGTAGCACTAACGTCAACAGCCGAGGAGCCACGGCAGACGCATAGCCTAGGAGATAAGCGCGGATCAGAGGCCGGAGGATCTCGGGGACGGGATCGAGCCTCAGGGGACCTTTGCGGACAGGGCGCACATCAAGGGAAGCCATACTCCCCCCGCATACAACAGCAGACCGAAGCAGGACTACGGGACCTGCAGCCGGTGGGATTGATGAGGCGAGGCTAGTATGCGGAGGTGGCACTCAGGAGGTGGGTTCCTGAGAAGACGTTGGCGGGGTTTCTGGATAGGGATGAGCGGTCAATTCAAAGACCCCTGTCGGGTGTAATGAGGATGGAGAAGAAGAGGGTGTGAAAAGGAGTTTGACAAGAGAATGAAGGACTTGGAGTGACGGCGGAAGCGGAATACAACCGCATCATGCACTGGGCAATCTGGACCTCAGGGCTTGAGACAATGGTTGCAGAAGTTTGAGATTGTTTAAATCAAACAATGAACAATCAGGAGTTTGGTCAAGAGAACTTCCTCTCAGGGCTGTGGAGTTGTGGAGACGAGTTGCAAGGCCGTTGATCATGAGCCTCGGCTCAACACCGAGGCTGCGTGTGAAAGTGGACAATCATGACAAGAGGATTCCATTCCGAAGCGGCATGCTCGGAACGAATACAGGGGAGCTGAACTGAACTTCTCGGTACTCGGGAGTAAAAAGGCCTTGCCACTGCGGGTATGAGATCGTAGGCCCCTGGCAAGGCTGGAGGCGACACACTGGCATGGAGTCGCGAATCGGAGGGGGCAAGTATAGGAGTGTGGATACTGCGACTAACCTGGGGAATGGTGTTTTGAGGGGTCAGCCCTCGACTATGAGCTGTACGTATGAAACGATCGCCGCAGGAAGGAAGATGAGCTCGGCGATGGTGTCAAAGACACCAAGAGTGAAACGGATGATGGCCGAGCTGGAGGTGTGGTGATGCCAGGAGGGGCGTGAGACCCAGGTAGATCAGGGGACCGTTTTGAATCTGATAGGACACGAGGATTTTCGTGTGTATGGATGACAACGCAAGGCACAGGTCAAGTCAAACTGTAAATGGCGTGGAGGCGGAGGAGGCCACAGAAAAGATGGATGGAAGTTGGATGTAGGTGGTTTCTGAGAGCTGAGATCATCACCGGCCATGCAGAGAAGCATGTGGCCTGAGTTCCCCTTTGGTCACAGGCACGGCGGGTACCTGCCCAGAGGCTCTGGGGTAATGAGGCGTGACTGTTTAAACGGGTAAAGGGCATGTGCATATTGTGGATTTGGTACGTGCATTTTAGTTTCCCTTCAAAGCGCTGGTGCTTGTTATCCAGTTTGAAGCTATTCCAACGTCCAAATACTTCATGTCCTTTTTACTCGGCCAATTTCAAATAGCTAACGGTATTACCATACCCTGCTTATGCAGTGTTACACCCCGTACTTTGACGTCCCCATTCAGCTAAGCCGACGCATGAAAAATTCGCACCCAATTCCGTGTATGTGGGGGAGCCCAGCAGGCACGAAATCAATCCAGAAGCACCTCGACGAACAGGGGAAGCCAGCCCCACGACGAATTTCGGCCCTTAGACGGTTTTCGGCTCTTCTTCCTTGCCTGGATGCCCCGTTCCCGTTACAGCATGGTTCCTTTGAAAAAGTCATTCCGTACCAGGGAGGAGGTCTTGCTCCCCGACACGCCAGTCAAGAAGAAAACGAGACACCAGAGCTCTTGAAAGGATCATTAACGTCCTCTCAATTAGTAAAATTTTTTTTTCTTTTTCATAAAATATAATAAAATATTAGTTATATTTTAGAGTACTTTTATCTATCCTTAGTATATTCTATTAATGATATATATAGAGTAAAAAACCGATATACTTATACCAGTGTCTCGTTTTTTCCTTGGCCCGGGTGCCCGAGAAGAGATGGATGTCATGGAGGTGGTCCAAGTGGGAGCCATTCCCCTGCTGGCTGTCACCGGTGTCATGCTGGCACGGCCCGATCATGGTCATGGGCTGGTCACGAGACGATGCAGCAAGCCATCAGACCGCCAGCCTTGACTGACGGGCGGCAGAGGCGTGTATGGAAATTGAGACTTGGTTCTTTTGGCCATGCTTATTCAGACGGGATGGCATAACCTTTTGTCTATCTGCCGGCAGACGATAGTCCCGGGTCAAGTGACCAGACATCTACCGCGTTCTCTGCCTATCATCAATGCTACACCGAGATGACTCGATCTTCTCCAACCTCTTTGTCGGCAAGTAAGAAGCCCGCCCGCCTGAGGAGGTCGTTAATAAAAGGTGGCGGAGTCGCCCGAGAGCTTAAAGAGCTGCAGCCAGCGCCTGGTTTGCTACTACTGGAGCTGAGTCGTGAGAGAGCTGTTGTTTGGCAATTGGGAAGCATGTGATTGTCCCCTAGATGCATATTCAAGCCAAGCAAACATCCGTAAGTAGTACGTACGTCATGGCAAGGTCTCACTCCATGTTTCGGCTGGGTCGGGGGACATGTTGACGAATTCCGGCTGCAGTTTAACGATATCGACTCGGCTAATGAATCTTGTTTCGTTCTCTCGTAATGATCTCTTTGTTAGATGAATAAAGATTTATCACAACTCGGCGAGACTCTTAACCAGGGCCAACAACTTGGAGACCAGAGATTTTTTAGTCGACGTCGAATGTGGAACTTGGTGGGAGATGCAGGTGACCTCGCGACCTAGACCCAGGGAGGGGGAACATGCTCTCTGTCAGGATGCAGCGCCAGGTTGGAGGCCATGTAGACGGTACTTTTTCAACAATCCGCTACCAAGTTCCGAGGCTGCTCCACACGGCTGAGTCTTCAAAGAACCTGCCCAATTCGGATCCAAACTGGCCAATGGCCCCGCCGCAGGGGTCTAGGTCGCCCCTTCCCCAATATGTCCGGTACGCACCGACCAGGTACCGGGTACCTCTGACCTTGCAAGCCCTGCCACTTGCCCATAACGCTCCCGTCGACACAGCAGGTGCAGGTGGGCTTTCCGCCTTCCACCCTTGCTCGTCCAGGCCTGGCCTTCTTCCTCTACCCACTCCTCCTCCACCACCACCACCACTACCACCACCACCAGCTCCATCCATCCCCATCCCTCCATCCATCCTCACCTGGACGCTCGCTGCCACCCGCTCCTCACGCAGCCCTTTCTCCAGCCCTTTCCGGCGAAAAGCGCTTCGTTGTTCTAAGCATTTCAGCAAGAGTAACATCAGGCTCCAGTCCCGACTTCTCGTCTGGGACAGTGGGATGTGATGTGATGCATTGGTGCAGGTCCTAGCACATGCGCCGTCCCTTCTGTTCCTGTTGCTCTCTAGTCGCTCTTCATCCTCACTAGATCTGCATATACCATCTCCCACGTTTCTTCTCTTTCACAACCGCAAACCGACGCTCCTTCTTCCTCCAATCTGCCTACATAGTTGTTCTACTCCTGGCAACCTCGTCCATACCTGCATCGGCATCAACTACTTTGCTCCTCGCCGCAAGCCCACCGCATCTGGATCAAGAAGTCTAGCTCAAGCCTCCCCAGTCGCCAAGCACCCAAGTCTACCCCACGAACCGCGTCCTGCCGCAGACGAGTTCACCTGATCACCCTGATCACCTTCCGCGCCTCTGCCTTTGCGACTCCCAAGTTTCCAAGCTCCTGGCTGATTGTCGACTCTCGCCCAAGTTGCCTCGCCCTGCGCTTTGCCTGAGGCGACTTTTCGTCTGTGTGCCTTCTCGTTTTGAAGGCACCTGCCACTTCCGTCGTCGCGCTTGTATCATGTGTTAGGCACTTACTCGTAACTCGATCGTTCCTGGCACTTGCACGCTTCATGTTTGACGACGAACCACGTTCTTTCTGCTATCGAATTCAGCATCTCTGGCACCCATCGCCTATCGCCATCCTGATCCAGCAGCCGCACATCTCCCACCGACTCTGGCCGCTGGCATCCATCCCAGCTCAGCACATCGCAAGAACCCCGATATTACAAAGACGCACCCATGCTCGCCGTACAGCAAGCTCCGAGGATGGGTTCGTCGCAGCCGCCCTCAGATCCTTTTCTGCCTTTTGGCTGTACGTCAACCAACTACTCGTCTCCCATATCCAGCATTATCTCGTTGCTCTCGGAGAAATGCGAACTGTTTGCTAACTTGGAATGCGACTTTAGACACCCTCGACTCGACTCAAGATCCTCCTCTCCCCGATCCGCCCGAGCCTGCGCCCGGCGATCCGCTCCTAACAGACAATGACAACAGACTCCTGGACTCGTTCTTTCAGGACATCAATGCTGATCACTACAACATGCCCTCGTTTGGCGAGGGACTCAACTTCAGTGACACTTGGCTTGATCTGCCACCACAGTTTATGGGGACTTCAACTACCTTTGGCCATCACCCAGGCTCTTCCCTTCCTGAACCAACAGGTCAAGGGCTTCCCAATAGCCTGGGCGACTTCCACGGCATGATGCCCATGGAACCGAACATGATGCCGCCGCCTCCCCCGCCGCCACCTCAGTCACAGCACCAACTAGATCACCAACTAGATCATCGACATACGCCCGACGACGTTCTTCATGCCGCCGCGACGCTGCTTCATAATGGATCCGCCCAACGGCAAGCTTCTAACGGAGTTGATGCATCCCTGCAACGACGGATGACTGCGCCCTTGGTGGGACACCTTCAACATCAGCCACTGGAAGAGTTTCGTGAAGAGCATCGACGCAGTGTAGCGGCCAGCGAGCAAGAGCACTACCCAGACTGGATGTCAGGACCACAGGAGAGGCGTCAACATCGAGCACCACCGGCTGAGTATCAGTGGGGATCTGACGCGAATTTCAGCCGAGTCCAAGGGTACATGCCAAATTCAGAAAAGGAAACGGCGGAATCTTTGACCAAGGAGCAGCTCAAGTACCTCGAATGTTTTGAGCCGAGCCAGAGTGCCGATAATACGCGACCCAGCAGCCCGGTCCATACCAAGATGGCACCCCCTCAAAATAGGTTGGCACAGGCCGTAAAGCCACTGCCAGAGACAGACGCGCCGCCGCGCAAAAGGCGGAAGAGCCGGAATAGTAAGGAAGGACCGGACGAGGATGCACAAGACGAGACAACCACACCAAAGTCGAATAGGAGACGAAAGTCCAAATTGGAACGGCTAGGCTCAACATCTTCTGGACCAACAGATGAAGTCTCAACGGGCAAACGTCGAAAATCCATGGCTAATGGGGCCAAGGCAGCGCGGGAGAACCTTACAGAGGAACAAAAACGAGAAAACCATATACGAAGCGAGCAGAAACGACGAACACTCATTAAGGAGGGATTTGAGGACCTCTGTGACCTCGTGCCTGGGCTCCGTGGGGGTGGATTCAGTAAAAGCACAATGCTGACAATGGCAGCAGAGTGGTTGGATGATCTGCTCAAGGGGAACGAGGCGCTGTCAGCTCAACTAGCGGCTTTGGAAGGAGGAAAATAAAGTCGGTGATGCCGGGTGTGGTGGCTCTGGCTCAACGACGGTGACGAAATATTCTGGACTTGGGGGATGGGATAGGATGGAATGGACTAAACGGAATGGCAATTCCGGAACGGATCTGGCGTTGATGAATGGGACTGATGAAATTTCTACATGGCGGGGGGCTCGTGTCTTAGTCGAGGGGTTCGGCTAGGGACATTACCTATTGTATACCCAAGGTGAGAGGGGGGGCACGGTGTAATGGCGGTAATCATTCGTCTTGGGGGTAGAGAGGTTGGCTCAAATGCCGTGTTAAGGGGGATTTGATGGAGTACACAGTTATATGGCATGGCATGGCATGGATGCATGATAAGGACGAGAATGAAAGCTGGAAGTTCAATTATGAAGGACCTAGAGTCTAGATGGCAATGATATGAGATACTCTCCCGTCAACACGTGACGGTTACCTACCTGGCTGTCTGTCTGTCTGTTTGGGTGATTGCTTGATGAAGGATTGCCAAGGGGAATGGTGAAGCGAGCCTGGGGCAATCCTTCGGTTGATGGATGGATGCAATATGGCGATTCGTGGGTTTGGGGGGCTGAATTAAGCTCGCATATTCGGTGCAGAAACTTGGGGCAAGGCTTGCATCCATGGATTTCTCCGATGATTGAACGGATCATGATTTATGCAGTTGACTCGATTTTGTTAGTGTGTGAGGCTCTGCATGATGTCGAGTAACGACAAGAGTGATTGATGTCGTTGAGAGCTCAACATCTAAGCATGTTGGCCTCAACATCGTTTCTGATCGTTACACAAAGGTTGGAGGATGGTTTAAGGAATACACAAGCAAATGCTGCGTGGAATCGAGTCGGTTACAGTCCATGTTTGTTGCAGATTTATTCTCCTTCGCGCGCGACAAGACAAGGCAGCTTGACGGGGGTCTAGTGTTTGATCGACACTATACCCGAGTTGAAGGATCTGGACTGTAATTAACCTCAGGTCTAGGGAGCGAAGGACGATTGGTTCTCACGATGTCTTGTACGACGGAAGAACTGATTTGTTTCTGTGTGCGATGCACGAAGGATGGAGATTGGTAAGCCTTGAGGATGGATGCGAGGTTTTGAGAAGGTTTTTCTTTGACAGGGGATGGAGGAGCTTGAAGGTGAGACATAAGCTTTTATCAAGGTATATATTATCTGGATTGTACTCTCTCTAATAGTTGAAGAACCAAATAGGCATCTACTCTTCCTTTTCTATATTGACGCTGGTTGCCATTCAACACCATGAAGTTCTTGTCCCCTCTCGCGGGCGCCCTCGCCCTCTTCACGACCACTTCAGCCTCAGCCATCGCGAACCGCAACACGGAGCGGACATGCATCACACCTGGCGCCATCCCCGACCTCAAGGGCTCCGACATCCGCAACGTTGGAGTTGTGCTCTTCCAGGCTCTCGACATGATCGACGTGTTCGGGCCTCTGGACCCCCTGCAGCTCGTCTCGCTCAGCGTCCAGCAGCTCAACCTGCACCTCATCGCCGAAACGCTCGATCCCGTCTCGACGGCGCCCGTCGCAATGAACAAGTTCAACTCGAGCTTCTGGCCGACCATTCCCCCCACAAACACGTTTGCCGACGATCTTGACCTTGACCTTCTCATCGTCCCCGGCGGACCGGGAGCCCGGAACCCGAATCTCGGAGCTGTTACCGATTATATTGCCAAGATGACGCCCAAGGTCAAGATCCTCATGACTATCTGCACGGGCTCAGGCATCGCGGCGAGGGCAGGTGTGCTGGATGGACACTTGGCTACTACCAACAAGAATGCGTGGGCGACGATGAAGGCCATGGGACCCAAGGTGAACTGGGTGTCGCCGGCGCGATTCGTGATTGACGGCAAGATCTGGTCTTCATCGGGTGTAAGTCTTGTCTTTTCTAGACTGAGTAAAGTGTGTTAACGTTAGCAGGTCACCTCTGGCCTTGACCTCATCTTTGCCTTTATTGAAACCTTCTGGGGCGCTCAGCAGTCGCAGCAGATCGCGAGCATCATTGAGCATGTTCCCCGAGCTGCGACGGATGATCCATTCTCACAGCATTTCAACATTACACCTACTGAGGCTCAGCCATGTCCCAAGACGTGAGTTTCTCATACTGGGTGGTGTATAGCTGAGAGGTGTTGACCATCTAAAGTGTCATTTCACTGTGAATATTTTGCCAAGGGTTTTAAATCCAGATGAGGATACTCCATAGAATTAAAATAGAAAATAGAAACGGGCTTGCAATAAGTTATCGGAAAGTTCGGGCTTGGTGTTGCATCTCGTGGTCGTCTCTTGTATCATGGAATGTGGGCCATGGCGTACTCAGCCTCAGTCCAAGGATGGGCGATTACGTAGCGTCGTGCTTTGAGACGGGTGACAAATTGATGAGATGATGGGCAGGGGGGCGAGATAGAGTGCTTAGTGGCAAGGTCATCGTTTGATTCTTGTGTAGTCGACGGAAATAGTATTGTTTGTGGTGTAGCTGGTTAGGTAGTTATCCTGACTATTGTCAGAATGGAGATACGACGTTGATGATACTCATCTAAACCAAGTCAAGAAGCCTTAATTACATCACTAAGACTCTTGTAAAATGCCTCAATCTTCAGGTATACACAAAGGATGCCTAACAAAGAGCGGATGAACTGCACCTCATTAAACAATCTCGTGTCAAGCTAGAGAAGAGAAGGGATCCCAGTTGAGCTGAGTATCAAGGCACGCACTAAAGGCCTCGGATAAAGTTTCAACATCCAATAACCAATCGAGGGAGACGCAACCAGGAAAGTGACGGCTTTCTTAATTCCCCGCGCTAACCTTGTTCCTGCCACACCTTAATTCGAGCACATCCAACTCTCTTTTAAATCGTATCCCCAAATAGAGTCCAAAGAGCCATGATATTTGAACAATTACCGAAAGGTCATTGTGATCATCCTTCACGTCGCATTCACGGCACTTCTACCAGCTGAAGTCTTGTCCGGCCACATGGGATGAAATGACCCGCCTCGCCAAGACAGGGTCGTCGTGGCCTTGAGAGGGATCGTCACACCACCAGAATCCTTCGGATCGAAGATATGGAGACACGAGATGGGTCCTGAAACATCCTCTCTGCAGATTTGAAAGTCATTCTGGGCGGAACCTGTCCCCTCTGCTAAGCCTCCTTCGCTTGCCAAGTTCCCCAAGACCAAGGCCTGCGAGGAAAGCCAAGTCCAGAGCCAAGCAAACGAGTACGTATGCTCGGGCTGGATCCAGCCATACATGTTCGACCGCCCAGAGGGCTGTGTAGATCTACCAGGGGGGCAATGGACTAACACTGATCAATGTCACTACCCACTTGCGTATCAAGGTTTCCATGGCGAGCCCCCCCCGGCAAGTTTTTTTCATTGAAAATGTCACCCGTAGCCCGTCTACTTGAGTCCGGCAGACGTTGTAAATGGCGATCTCTAATGGGGCAGGACGATACCCAATTCCTCGGTCTTTACCTGCTTGAGAATAGGTCTGCTCGTACATTGTTGCACAACGAGTTTGTTCTGTGACACTCGAATCAAACATGGTATACCCTCTGTCGTGATCTTTCTTTTTATACGCAAACTAACCGTGGCTCAGCGCGACGATGAGAGATATCCCACAGTGGTCGATCCACCTCCGGATCACTCACTACCAGAAGTGGTCACTGGTACTCAGGTCGACCCTCATGGGCGCGACAAGGTCGTGAGCGACATACAAGACCCCGGGATGATTCCAACATATGACGACGCGCAGAAGGAAGTTGCCGGAGGAGAAAAGGAAACCAAAGACATGGCCGGGGCTGCCGGTGTAGGAACCAGAGGTGGAGAGGCAGCCGAGTCTATCGAAAAGGGCCCTCGCAGGATCTTTGGTATGAAGAGGCGCAAGTTTTTGATTGTGGCTGCTGCGATCATGTTCATGTTGGTTGCTGCTACTGTCGGTGGTACAGTAGGCGGTATCCATGCCAACAAGGGCGATGACAACGGCAAAGAGGATGGAGGTGGTGGAGGAGGAGGAGATGGAGATGGGGGAGACGGCAATGACGATTCAACACCGACCACTACAGACACTGGCCCTGTCCCTCGAAAGACGGGACCGATTAATGCCGACGAGCGCTTCCTAGCAGCTGTTGTCGCGGCAGACGACGACGACGAGAACTTTCAGGTCTTTTACAACGACCTCAACACGACAAACATTCTCTATCGCCGCATGCACGACGACGATGGAGGTGCCGAGCACACTCTTGACCTGGATATCGAGCCCAACTACGGCACACCTCTCGCAGCTACTCTCAGACTTGCTTCATCTATCATGACTACTCAGCTATTCTACGTGACGACGGAGGACAATGAGACGCAGATTGCACAAGTTACTCTCAACTGCGGAAACCTCAATGCCGACGATGACGATGGAGACGACGACAACGACGATGACGGCGAAGATGACGATGATAATCAAGCTGGCGGAACTGCGAATAGCGGCACAGCAGCCTGCGCAGTCACATCCAACTCCATCATCTCGACAAACCTCACCAACGGCATCCACCCAGACTCCAAGCTCGCAGCGCTACGCCTAGGCAACGACTCGACCCGCGTCTACTTCCAAGCCAGCGGTACAAATGTCTGGGTCCTCAACGGGGATGATGCTGATACTGAAGGATGGGCTGGGTTTAACCTCATGGACGGTGTCCGGCCTGGTTCTTCTATTGCGGCGACGAGGTCTAATGCGACTGATGTACACGTCTTCTTTGTTGCTAATTCGACGGGATATATACGGACATTCAACTATGCCGATGTCCTTGACTCTGATGATTGTAAGTTATCTGTTTATAAGATACAAGACTCATTACTTACTCCTTACAGCTCAAGTCGTCGATGATGAGCCCGCTTCCTCCTGGCGAGCATCAGCATTCTTCGACGCAACCTACATCCCTTCCCTAAACTCGTACCGGATCTTCTACACGAATCCTTCATCCGGGTCCATCGTATCATACACTCGAACCGGAGCACAGACAGCCTGGACGTCAAACAATGACAACGCATGGGGTCGTCCAGCAAGTGATATCGCGGCCGTAGGATGGCAGGACAATGTTCGTCTGTTCTATTACCAGAGCGGTAGGTTGACCATGTCGGCCAACGACGGCGATGATTGGGAGGATGCAGAACCTGTAGCATGAGGTTTCGAGGAATATGTTTGGTGAAAAACATGTACAAAGGGCGTTTTCGGAGGACTTGTACCAGATAATCAGGGGCAAGGAGGAGCAACATGGTATGCCCTTTAATGACAACCACGAGATATGTGAACATGTATTTTTGATATCCCATAGAAGAATGACCGCTTTTCTTTCTTGAATACTCTTTTTTATAGCTTTAGACGCGAGGGTCCCATTCTACGCCAGATCAGTATGGTACAATTATCCCTGACACTTCGCACACGCCCTTGACCACTCCGCGCACTGCACGCGTCCACGTCCCAATTTCCCTTAAACGCCAGGCTCTACTCGCCGACAAAATTTAACTGAGATCCATCTTCTCGCCGTTGCCCGCACCCGGTGCCGCACCCGCAGCCGAAAAGTCCACGGCGCCCGTGTTGCCGATCAGCCGCTTCTCCGAATCGCTCACAAACTTGACGCTGCGCGCTGGGTCGTAGAACAGCTGGAAGCTGCGCTGCACATCGCCAATCTCAACCTGCTTGGCCCTCCGCTTGGCCGACACGAGCTGCGACGTAGTGATGAGGTTGCTAGCGTATCGGAGGCCTGCCTCTTGGCCGATCTTGGTCAGGAGCGCAAGAGCGTCGGGGTGAACCTCAATCTCCTCTTCTTGTGCTCGGATAGAGAGGATCTGCTTAATCTCCTCGGGGTTGTACGTGTGTGTGTTGATAATGACCACTCGGTCGAGAAAGTCCAGAGGCAGACCGTGAGGGCTGCGGTAATCAGTGCCGCGGATGCGCGAGTTGCCCCGGTTGCTGGCCATGATCACCACAGGCGCCAGGTCGTCCTCCAGGGCTCGGTTGATGTATGAGAAGCACTCAATGTCGAGCATGTGAACTTCGTCGATGAACAGGACACCGGGGACGATCTCAGCCTTGCCCTCCTCCTTCCACTCGCCGACCTTGGTGTTGATCTGGTCTCGGATCTCGCTGCGGATCTCTCCTGTATCGCCCGAAAAGAGGGCCAGGAAGCCCTGTGTCCTCGAGTTGATAACATCAATCTCGTGCAGGGTAACAGTGTGCACCACCTCCTTGCGCTTCTGGATCTCGCCATCAGGGCACTGCAGGAACTTGGTGTCGACGCCCATGGCATCGTAGTCGCGTGACCGAGCGTAGGATCGGCCGAGCTTGGTGATCTTTCCAGAGGACTTGTCGATCGAGATGATGTCGCCAGCCATGACACGCTCCTTGGTCATGGCATCAATCATCTTGCTGCCCATGTCGTAAACAGCCTCCATGTCGGTCGTCTTGATGGTCAGCTTTCCCTGCTTGGCGCTGCCCGTAACACTGCGGTCAATCTGAATCTCCACAACCTCTCCCTCCATGATCTCACTCTCCTCCTTTATCCGGACGCCGATCGACTTGCGGAAGGCTTGGGTAAGGGCTTCGGTCTTTGACATCTCAAGGGAAAAGATCTCTGACGAGGCGAGGGTTGTAAAGGGGACATCGGGGCCGAGGGACTGCGCCATTCCCATTGCAATGGCTGTCTTTCCAGTGCTTGAAGCATGTCAGCGCGCGTCGCAAAAACAATGACGTTAAACCAACCTGGGAGGACCGGCGATGAGAACTGCGCGGCCAGCAATCTTGCCATCCTTGATCATCTGGAGGATAACGGCAGCAGCCTTCCGCGCCTTCTCCTGTCCAACGAGGCCCTGAGAGGCAGCTCTAGGTTCTAGGGTTGTAGCATCGACGCCGAGGCCGCGAATGTGGGAATGGGCTGCGATGAGGTTCAGACCTCGAAGGTCCTTGGACTCTGACACGGTCATCACGGGCTATCGTATGCATCGTCAGCGCTCAATCGCATATTGAAGCAAGTCGCAATACTCACAGCAGCCATCTTGTCGCGTGTTTTGCGCAAAAAATGTCTGGGATTATCAAGGGTTGTGTTGCAAGGCTGTGTCAATGACAGAGGAAGCCAGCAGGATGAGGCTGGAAGCTCGCGAGCTCCTGTTGCACCTGGGAAAAAAAGGCATGCACGCGGCTCGTGCCTAGCTGCGCCACATTCCTAGCGCGCACCGCCACATCTCCAACTCCGATGTCTCTTACCTACGGGATACCTAAGTCAGTGACCAGTGCACTGTGCACGGTAAAGGATGGTACCCCATCTGACTTTACGGATGGAATAGAGACCTCTTGTGAAACCCTGAGGATTCCACCTGTTGGAGAAACAGAAACGCCATGCGTTGTTCGTTCCACAGACCGGAGCCCAACATGCAGCTTGCCTGTGCAAGGGTCTCTAGGCTCGTTTACAATGTCACTTTTGTAATAGTACGTACTGCGGAAGGCAGTCTCAATGGAAACTACAGTAAAGGCTAGCCGAATTAGATTACAAGGCAACCTACTCGAAACTTCATTGACCGGCAATGACAAGCCCAGATGCACCTTCCCACTCGTTGATTGCTCTCATACGATCCTACAAGCAGCCAGCCGCAGCTTCCTCCATGATGATTCCATGACGGCTAGGGGAGGGGGGGCCGCTGGATGGTAACCGGCAGGTGCGAGGGACCGCACTGGCAGTGGCGGCCAGTTGGCGCCTGCCTCGCTCCCCAACTCGCAAATCGTCCACCTCCACTGAGCAACACTTCCCACCTTTCTTTGTCCTGTGTTTGCTCTTCTCCCTTTTCTCTCTCCCATCCCAACACCATCCATCTAATTTCCTCCGTGCGCTACTGATCCCCTTGCGATCATAAGGAGATCCTTCTTCCGTTCCCGATTCTTCTCTCCATACACCTTCTCCACAGCGCGACGCGTTGATCGTTGCTCGAGCTACGGCCACAGTCTAGCGCGCAGCTAATCCTTATCCTTCCCCCACTGTATCAGGTTCCTGAGATATTGCCCCAAATATTCATTATTGCACCGCCAATCTCCCTACCTTTTTCTTTGGACATCTTCGCCTTCATTCGCATTGCTTCGCCGGATGTTGGCGCCCCCAATACACTGTCAGTGCCACGATGGCGGGCGTATATAGGCGACCAGATAACAACGATCGCCGAAGATCCTCGGATTACTACGACCGCCGCGACGACCGTGAACGAACATCTAGAGATGTCGATTACCGCGATCGAACCTCGGACAGATTCCACCGCTCCCCGCCAGAGCCTTCCTCAAGACGTGGCTCATACGAACGAGACGAATCGGTGCGCTCGCGAGACAGAGACAGAGAAAGAGAAAGAGAAAGAGAAAGAGAAAGAGAAAGAGAAAGAGACAGAGACAGAGACAGAGACAGGGATAGGGATAGAGATTCAGAAAGGGATCACAAAACGGCCCATGAATATTCTGTCATATCTCCTGTCGAGAGGTCTCTCTCTCGGAATTCCAGCAATGCCTTTGATCAAGGTTAGTACACATTAATGCCAGGACAGTGACATGACAAGGCCATGGCTAACTCGCGCCTGACAGGGTCGAGAACACCGTCATCCGTGACAGGTGGTACATCTGGGCAGCGCGCGCACGCCTCTGATGCAAAGCCGTTAGCAGAGCTACTGACCGAGAGCGTCAACTGTCGTATTCAGTTGCATCGCGTAGAGACGAGACTCAAGCAGGTCAGAGCTGACCTGGACCGCACGCCTTCTAGGCCTGCAGACTTTGCGTCAGTGGACGATGTGCTCCGGAAAGAAGTGCAAAGCTATGAGACGAGCCGAACCAAATATAAGCACCAGACTGAGAAGGCCGACCATAGACTGCAGTCAGCTCTCGATACCTACTTGAGGAAGCCACTGGCCGCAAGTCCCAACAGTCAAGCAGGTGGCCAGTCGCCACAAATTGGCACATTCCCTGGCCTCGATGCGCGACTCATGGAGCTGCAAAGATCGACCTCTACATTGTTTAACACACAGTTGAGCACCGAAATTGGCAAAGTCAGGGAGACCATCAAGATCCAGAATGAAACCAACGGGTCTGAGCTTAAGGAGTTGAAGAATAATCTCGACGAGGAAAAGCGCAAGAATCAGCTCTTGGAGGAAAGGCTCGATAGGCTCGAGCGCAGACTCGAGGGCTTCAACACGGGCCAGGGCATCCGCATCACAGCAATCGATGAGAAGTTCGAGAAGAGGATATCATCCGATGAACTGGCCTTGCAGAAACTCCGGGAATCGACCGAGGATCATTTCAAACAACTAGCTGGACTAGGACCTTCTGCTTCAGCACCGGTTGCAAAAGTCGACATCTCAGATCAGATCAAGACAGCTGTTGCAGAACAAGACGGCAAGATCTCAACCCTTCAAGGCCAGCTTGAACCCATCCTTGGAAGCATTAAGCAACTAGAGGACAAGTCAGAAAGCCAGTCCTCTCAGTACTTTACCACCAAGGATGCAGATGAGGTTGTGGCCAAGGTGGAAAAGCTGAAGCAGATGCTTGAGGACCAGGCCACAATCGCAGGGGAATACCAGCAAAAACAAACTTCTCTAGCCGAGAGTGTCTCCTCGTTGCAATCCACTATCAAGGAACAAGGGGAAAAGCAAGAGTCTCTTGATGACATCGCCTCCTCTCTAGGGTCCACTATCAAGGGGCAAGGAGAGAAGCAAGAATCCTTAGCAGCGGACGTTGCCTCGCTACGCACTATCACGTCAGAATGGCCCAGTGAGGAACTAAAGCAGCTTCTGGCAGAATTGCCACCAGCTAAGGATTTAAGGGGACTTGTCGAAGATCCGCCAGTGCCCAGAGACTTGAAACGTCTTATCGATGAGATGCCACCAGCTGAGGAGTTAAGGAAACTTGTTGCAGAGGTTCCTAAGATCAGGGAGTTGCAGACACGCGCGAGCCCTAGGTCTTCTGAGACACCTATGGCAGAGGAGAGAGTATTGCAAATTATAGAACCCAGGGTCCAGGGAGTGGAGGGCATATTAAGGAAGGCGTTCTTTGCGAAACTCGGAGAGTTGGCCAATGGATTTGGAGAAGTCATTGATGGAGAGCGCAACAGGGTGAAGGGGCTTGAGGCAGGTACCAAGAAGTTGGACGAAAGGGTCTCAACGCTCGAACGAACTGCGGAGTCGCACGACTCGGGCGACTCGGGCAAGAGGGAAGTTGAGGAACTCTCGGGCCGTCTGGATAAGAAGTTTCAGGAGCAAGGTGTCGAGATAAACTCAATCCGGGGCAACATCGCCGGGCTGGGTCGAGAACTCGAGACAGTGCGCGGCGCCTCCAAGGGAGGGCTAGACGACGTGCAGATGCAGTTGACGCATCTCAGCGACTGGGCTAACAACCTAAGCACCAAGAACTGGTATAGGGAGGTGGTGCAGCAGATCCAGGCTCATGTACCGACGCACGTCCATGGTCAGCTTGAGAACATCTCTTCGCGGGTGGAGGCGATTGAGAAACGGATCAACGACCCTGAAGGCTCCAACAAGAAGCGCAAGGTGACCAATGGAAGCCCAATGGTGGTTAACGGCAACCATTGAGGCCGGGGTGGCTTTTTTTGTTGGAGAAGTGTGAGTGTGGCGGCGGTATGTGTGAGCGAAGCCTCGAGTTGGCGTTCCCATGGTAGCTTATGGGTTGCTTTGTCTTTTTTGGAAGATGCTAAGGAGAATATTGGGAAAAGGAAGGATATTGGCGGAAAGGCATATACCCTCATCATGAACACGGCGTCGCGTGAATATTCAAGCATTGTCGACTGTAGGACAAACCAAGTGTATGTTTCTGTGCCATGTTTCTTGCTGTCTCGAGCAGCTGTGTAGTGATGCAAGTGAGACTCTGGACGCGGGGATGAGAGATGAGGTTAGGACTGAGCGGGTCCGGAGGCGGCTCTGGCTCGGAGCCGAATGATGCGCATTGAGATGCAGGGGAAGCGACGACGGGAGTGAAGGCGTAATAGGATTAGGCTGATCAATGAGTTGGTAGAGGGGGAATTGGGGTTTCTGATGCCGTCTTTGTTAGGTAGTGATGTTAGCTCGTGTTTCCTTGATGAATGCAAGCACGGCGCAGACCTGATAGCGCACGTGAGCAGACAAGCTCTTCTACCAAGACAATGGGTGCATGGGCGAGTGCCGCTGCATGTGTGGTTCGAGGAGAGAAGGAGGTGGGTGATGTGGAAGGTGAGACGATCGCCAATGTGTGAGAGGTGGAAGGCGCATAAACTCAATGGGGATAATAACATGGCATCGGACGATGGGAAGAATGTACCATTTTGGGACGGAACCTAGCAGTGTTTCGTCTCCTTGATCCTTTATTGTCAGCGCACTTTCTGCTTCAAACGGAACATTAGCGCTGGGTTGACACTGTAAATGCCCGCGTGCGTTGTGCCTGACCAAACAAACGACGAGTCAGCCATTTCTCTTGCTGCATACACCCGAACCTTTCTCTCCTTCCTTGTATTTCACCGACCTCACTCAATCCAAACTTTGATTAATCCATCAACATATACAACAACAAAAAACATCATCACCATTGTTCAATCTCGACTCGTCTGTCCGTCATCCCAGGGTAAGTACTCGACTGACGTGCTTACCCCAAGCGCGCCTTGTCATGGCTCACGCCAATGCCGTCAATAGCCCGCTAAGAAAACGTGAGAGACAGAGACAGCCGGCACCCCCTGGTCTCCCCCTCAGCCACACACGGGACCTGCCCAGACCGAGGGAGCCACAAAAAAGAGCCCATCACTGGCTGACACTGACACTACTACCGCCATCTACCGCTACCACTGCCGCTACAACTCTATCGCTACAGGGCCTGGCCTGGGCACTCAGCACCTGCACCTCCACGCCCCTTGTCTCTCCTGCCGTCGGGTTCCTGTTTCCACCTGGACGGACGCCCTCGCCCTTCTCTGGATCCCGGGGGGAAACAAAGCGACCTCAACAGACGAGGCCAGACCGAGACCACTTACTTCCAGGTACAGTACCGAGTGACTGGCCTTGTTCATCCCCATCGCGAGCCGCATCAACTACGCTCGCTACCTGCATATTTTCCCTTCTTCCTCATCCCCCTGCGCAATCGCTCTCTTTGTCCAATCCCATACCATTGTCGGCCCCTACACGGAGCTTCTGGGCTCTGATCCACTGTGCCGTCCTTCCCCAGCGCGCCATCGTCTTGCGACTGGACTCGTCGCTCGGCCCCGGTTTGCTGTGTGTTTGGTTTGGTTTGGTTCGTGCCGCCCCGTCAGGTCCGCCATCACCACCAGCATCATCATCACCATCGCGACGACCGGCGAATCAACGCCCGCCATCGCTCAACCGAGGCACTCTCCGACTTTCGTGTTTCGCGTCGAGTCGACCTAGATCATCGCATCCGCACTCCCTCGTCACCTTCGCATCCACCGCCCTCGCTGCTATCGTCGCGTTCTCGGTCTCCCTGCGGCTCCCACGCCCACGCCCACGTCCCCCCCGCGCGTCACTTGCGATCGCCCACCTTCACTCTTCGCACCGCCCGTCTTCGTCCTCCCGGCATGCCCACGTCCACGAACAATGGAAGCCGCGGCGAAGACGGTCCAGCAGCTCACCCAGCGCATCCTGCCCGAGAAGCCTCACCACCTCTCCTACTCCCCCGACTGGCGATACCACATCCCCGCCAACGAATCCAGACAGAAGAACCCTGAGGAATGGGAAAACACCCGTCTGCAGTATTCGACACTCGTGTCGGAAGCCGACCGCGGTGTCCTCCTCACAAGATCATACTACGACATGCGTGTCGAGCCCCAGAAGCCGCCCCCTCGCGACGTGAGCATCCTCGCAAAGGGCGGCGGCGAGAAGAAGAAGTTGTCGCTCAGCGACTACAAGAATAAAAAGACTTCGGGTGTTGCCTCTGACACCACCACCCCAGAGCCACCCAGCGCCCGAAAGCGAGATGTCGAGCGCGCACATGCAGACTCCAAGTCTATTCACGAGATCAGGAAACCTGAACCCCATCGCTCAAGGGATTCTCATCCTCTCGATGCTAAACCACAAAAACACAGAGAAAACATTGTTGATATGAGGTAAGACATATTTATTGCAGCTCCGTGCCTTGATTGGGTTCGGCGCCCCGAGGGCTCATGTACTGACGTTCTTGTAGACTACCTCCGAAACCGCCAACGCTTCCGCCTCGGCCCGTATCACCAGACAGCAGAAAGCGTTCCGCCAATATTGACGACGACCACCGTTTACAAAAACGGCACAGGCCAGACCTGCCTCGTGCAGCCGAAGACCGGCCGCGACCCTCCCGCGACGAACCCCCGCGCCGCAAGGAGCGTGATTCTCTGGCGCCTTCCGATTACCCTTCTCGAGACAGCAAATCGGCCAGTTCTTCAACGCTCACTAATGGACGCAGCCTCCTCAAAAGCACCAATGCTTCTGCTGCAGCTCGCAATCCCTCGCCAGCTGGGCGCGCACGGGGTGACTCAGTCAACGGTGTCCGACCCAACGTCTCGGGAAGCACGAAGAACACGCCGACCAAGATTGACCAATCTTCGCGATCGTCGGTCCCCCCTCTGCTGTCGCCACTGCACTTGAGCTGGGACAGCCAGAACGCGGCCGATAAGGGAGAGAAGAAGAGGGCTCGAGAGGACGCCGTAGATGGCACACGGCCGACAAAACCCAAGAAACCCGATCCGCCACCACCTCTGAAGGCCAAGAGCGACGCCAGCAAAGACAAATCTCCTCTTCGACTACCTGCGCTACTCTCCCCAACTCTACCCAGCGCCCTGGAAGCAGAGCTTTCCCGAAGAAAGGTTTCTGCCAAGGTACCAGATGTGAAGACACGAGATGACAGAGACAAGGACGAGCGAGTTGAGAAGCGGAGCGAAGAAAAGCCGAAGTCGACGACGGCCAGAAAGGCGCCTGTCGAACCAGAGGAAGAAGCCTCGGGCAACAAAGAAAGGAAGCGGTTGATTGTGACTTTGCGGATATCCAAACGCATGCGCCAGACACTAAAACGGATCCTAGCCCTACCAGCCGGCAAACGTGAACGCTCGGTCAGCACTGAGGCGCCACCTGCTCAGGCCAAGAAGCGTCCCGTCACATCTGAGAACACGGGTGACACAATAGCTGTCAAACGACCCCGTATGTCGTCCGTCTCGAGCCTCCCACCACCGCCTTCGACACCGTCCAAGAAGGGCACGACTGCCATGTCCCGTGTCAGCTCGAGCAACTCACAAGCTCATACCCCTGGCGAGATCACTAACGCAACGCCTGTACCCCCCGGATCGTCAGATCGTCCAACCACCAACGGTACTGATGCTCCCCGAGGCGACAAAGCCGATCCCCGAGCGGCATTTGAAAAGCATGTTCGCTTCTCGGACTTGGGTCGGCGACTTAAGCATGAAGGTGATGTTGCGAACAAGCATAGCATGAAGCTTGCTGTCAGTGACGCGCGGTCTGGCGAGTCGAACCGCAAGAAGTACTTTGCCCTCGCGGTAGAGAGCACCATTGCCTTTATGACCAGTTTCCACCTCCTCAACGTCAGTCGAAACCTACAGAGCAAGCCGTGTGATCCAAGTGGCTGGTCCAGCTTGATCAAGATGGTCGACTACCTCTCAAAGGAGATACGTCGGGACTCGCGGCGATACCCACCGATATTTGCCCTTGTCCTGATACTGCAGGCTGTGGCGGCGGACGAGTTTATCAAGTCGTTCAGCAACTTTGAGCATATCTCCAAAGAGGAGATTTATCAGCACCAGGCCACTCGCTTCCGCAACTGGCCCACGGTGCGCGAGGTCTACGACACAGTTGACAGCTCCAACCTGCGAGCAGACATCACCCCCTGGTCTACTGTCGACGAGGTCTGCCAGGCATCGATGCGTGTCATTCGGCAGTGGTGTGTTGACGAGAATGTTGATTGGGCTCCCGAGTTTAATCCCAGGGAGGCCAGCATCAGAGTCAGCCGATGACCAGATACCCCGGGCTGAGCATACCCTCGCACAGAGCATACACTACAGTTATTCTACGACTAAGACTTGATTACATGTATTACGACCAACATTACAATATCCATCTGCTCCTTACAGCAGACATACACCGAGGGCTTCCCCGGAAGAGGGCTTATCACCAGCCTCGACTTGATCGGCAGCGCAGAAACCAAGCACGGGTATTGCAGTACCGAGAGAAGCACTGAGGTACAGAGCGAATCGACAGCATTGAGAGTACGTCATTACTCATGTGGCTAGCTCCTTTTGCATGGTCATCATTCTCAACTCGCGGGGCTGAATTTTGTTGAGATTTTGTTGCATTCTCGCTGGACCTCTGACGGCCAACGTCCCTCATGAGAAGCAAGACTTTTTGATTTGTACAATGATATCCCCCGGATCAAAACGGAAAGCGATCTATTTTATTTCATCACACAAGGGAACACGGGAATTCAGTGTCTGTGTGTTTCACCACGGACTTTTATTTGTTTTTGGCAAGGAAGGAGAGGAGGATGCCAGAGGAGTTGAGGGGTCAAAAGGGGGGCTTGAGGAGTCAGGAGATAAGCGATCCAAAGGAACGAGAGAGGCGGAGGGAGGGAGGTACGCATGGAAGGCATCTCAGGAGGAACTTGATATCATGGAACAGGCAGGCAGGCAGGCAGGCAGGTATGTAATCCGCATGGACTACGGAAATGGAGGGATATGACACGAAGTGTATTCTCTTGGCTTGGTGGAGGAATCCAGGGTTGGCAATGTATTGGTAGTAAAGCCAAGGCCAAGATTATGAAGAAAAGATCTCGAAAGTCTCTAAAATTATGTGGTGATAGTATGTATAAGTTGGAGTTGATCATGATCTGTCTTTGATGGACTGAAGTTGCCTGCCCCCTGTCTCTGATCGAGTGGGGCTGACATGTGACGCGATCTCCAACGTCGCTCAGAGGCGGGGTAGCAAAAAGTTATGACGAGAAACAACATCACAGTCAAGATACATAATCACGGAATTGCAGGAAACATCATCTCAATGGGAGGGATGGATCTATTTTTTTCTGTCCACGGCTATACTAAGAACACTCTGCCTAGTAAGGGACTTGAGCCGATGCCAACATCTTGGTTACACCCCCTCCGATATTTCTCCCAGGATCGAGTTTTGGTATTTTTTTACTTTCTTCGTCTCTTTGAATCATTAACACACGCGGCAGGCGCGGGTGGCCGGCCAGCCACGGCGAATTAGGTTTGGTTTTGCTTCCAGCCCCTTGAGCGATCTACGCTTACTTGGAGGCATCGACCTTGGCGACGTGGGCGAGGAGGTCGAGGACACGGCGGGAGTAACCCCACTCGTTGTCGTACCAGGAGACCAGCTTGACGAAGTTCTCGTTGAGGGAGATACCGGCCTTGGCATCGAAGATGGAGGAGTTGGTGTTGCCGTTAAGGTCAGAGGAGACGACATCGTCCTCAGTGTAGGCGAGAATGCCTGCAGAGTTATGGTTAGTTCCAGGTTATCTCATATCAAATCAGTGAAACATACCCTTGAGCTCGTTCTCGGAAGACTCCTTGATGGCAGCCTTGATCTGGTCGTAAGAAGCACCCTTCTCGAGGCGGACAGTCAGGTCGACAACGGAGACGTTGGCGGTGGGGACACGCATGGACATGCCGGTGAGCTTGCCGTTGAGCTCAGGGATGACCTTGCCGACAGCCTTGGCGGCACCAGTGCTGGAGGGGATGATGTTCTGGGCAGCGCCACGGCCACCTCGCCAGTCCTTGGCGGAGGGACCATCGACGGTCTTCTGGGTGGCAGTGTAGGAGTGGACAGTGGTCATGAGACCCTCAACGATGCCGAACTTGTCGTTGATGACCTTGGCGAGGGGAGCCAGGCAGTTGGTGGTGCAAGAAGCGTTGGAGATGATGTCGGCGGAGCCGTCGTACTTCTCGTGGTTGACACCGACGACGTACATGGGGGCATCGGCAGAGGGGGCAGAGATGACAACCTTCTTGGCGCCACCAACAAGGTGAGCCTTGGCCTTCTCGGTGGTGGTGAAGACACCGGTGGACTCGACGACGTACTCGGCGCCGGTCTCAGCCCAGGGGATGTTGGCGGGGTCACGCTCAGAGTAGAACTTGACAGTCTTGCCGTTGACGACGAGGTCGTTGCCGTCGTTGCCGACCTCACCCTTGAAGATGCCGTGGGAGGAGTCGTACTTGAGCATGTAGACCTGTAGAGAGTTTGGTCAGCTTGGCTGATGATGTAGTGTTCGTCGGGAAGGACTTACGGCGTAGTGAGGCTCAATGAAGGGGTCGTTGACAGCGACAACCTCGATCTCGGGGTGCTCGACGGCGTTGCGGAAGACGATACGGCCGATACGACCGAAACCGTTGATGCCAACCTTGATGGGAGCCATGTTGAGTAGTTTAGAGATGATGTTTCTGTTGAAAAGACGGTTAGATTGAGCTGAGAAGAAGATGGGTTGAATCGAAAGAGTGAAGCTTGGTGAGGTGAGGTGAGGGGGCGGGGTAATTTATATTGTATGACGCTAGCCGGGCAACGCTCGCCACAGACCAGGCTCTGAAGGAGCTCTGCCAGGGGAGGGAAGATGCCTGTTGGGGTCTGTGGAGGGGGGCAGACGTCGCCGGAAAGAGGGGCATGGTGCAATTGGCTGGGGCAGCTAAACAGGAGCTAGAGCTCTCATGTTTTCTGCTTGCCCAGGCCCGACATCCCGTCCCCCGATTGACGTGTCGTTGTATCGTTGTCGCGTCGGTCTTTCGGGAGGGAGGAAGCGGGTGAGTAGCCAGCAGGATCCCGCCGGAAGCGGGGATTGATCATCAAGGTGATGGGTAGGGAAAATGATATGACAGTCGAAAGTGGTGGGAAAGGCAGGGTAGGCAGGTAGACATCATGTTATGATGCCCATGTCGACTGAGATGTGATGGAGGTGCGGGCAGGGTAGGACAAGGAGAATGAGGTGAGGTTCACATACTTGAGGTTGTTGTTGATTGAAGGTGATGAGTATGGAGAGAAGAGAAGGAAAGAAGAAAGAGTCGAGTTTGAGGAGGAGGGGACTAGAAGTACAAATATGAATTCCGGGCTCCGGATTATCAGTTGCGGCCATTCGCCCGTCCAGAGTCTGTCCACACCTCTAACGAGGCACCACCACATCATCTCATCCATCCCACGAACACACACAGACTACAGCGACAACACGACACGACGCATTCCCCTTGTTCCCACGCCCCCCGTTACTCTCCGTCCCTCCCGTCCGTCGTTGGAGGGGGCGGGGAGGGGCGTGGGCGTGGGCTGTGTCAGAGCAAAGATGGGCATGGGAGGGGCAGCAGCACAGCAACAGTAACAAAAGCTGGCAAGGGGGGCCCCATATTCCCAATATCGGCTGAGAGGGAGGGTGTGAGGGACTTGCTGAGAGAAATGAAGGTGAGAGGTGCTAACTCCAGATGAGGCATCATGACCAATTCGCCAGCCCAGCCTTACTACCGTGCTAGCGAAGCTGTCCGTCTAGTGCGCCCTTTGCATTGAGCAGTACTGGAGGTTGATTGCCGCGACTAGTTCGATGGTATTACTCCGATGTTTGTGTCACTTTCTATTTCTCCATGAAATCTTTCACTCACCCATTCTACAGCGTGAATGCTTTCTTTCACTCATCCATGATTACAACAAAAAAAGACCCCGCCAGAGCTCGAGGTACCCAGCAATTGGCGTCACTGACTGGTGGGGTGATGCGTCCAGAGGGGTACTTCCCAACACGAGGCGGACCCGGCAGGAACCCAAGTACCTTTTTTCTGCCCCTCCATGGATCCTGCCGCCGCCTCACTCCATCATTTTTCATCCTGGAGGGGGATGAGCAAAGCAAAGCGACAAGGATCCATCACGCATCCCATTCCATTCATCCATCCTTGAATGTCTCGATATTTGCCGCCCACTGCAGCATCACTCACCGTATAGGCACAGGCCTTTCTGCGTCCGGGAGTTGACAACGACGACGACGACGACGACAACCGCCAACGTGCATTTCGCCCAGGGGGAGCCCCCCCGGAACCTTCGCCGAATGGGCAGACGACGTCGTCCGATATGTAGGTATTACGCCTTGCGTTCGACGATGAGATCTCATCGTCCCTCTCCCTGGCCCCGGCTTTTGCCCTTCTTGCCTGATTTTCCCTACGATCCCTCCACCGTTGTCTGTGCTTTACGGTTTCTCTGGTCTTTTACCGCCTAAATATCCCCAATCCCAGTATCCATCGCCTATGCGAATGTGCTTCCCGTAATGCAGCCCGGCATCCAATCCATCCTCACCAAACGGCCGCACTCCCCGGCGCCTACCGCCGCCGCAGCACGCACCCACGTTTCTCGCCTCCCGAAAGCTCGGGGCGCCATGTTCACCGCGACCGGCGTGTCGTACGGTTTGTCCTGGGATATCATATTCCGCCTCACCTTTTCCCTCTCTATCTGCTCAACTCGACTGGTGTTCGACGTGTTTCCATCTCTGTCTGTCGTGGTTATTACGTTTTTTCGCCCTTGCCCACTTATACCGGAGAACTGAGCTAGAAAGTTCACCACTGAGACGGCTTGGCCCCAAAGAGGGTTTAGTACCTGATCTTCGCTCGACTCTAGCTGCGGGCTTTACCATCATGTTGCGTCTTTTTACGCAATGCGGCGGGGCGACAGCCATGTTCTGGGTCGCGGGGGGTGTTGAGAGCTATTATTGAGACACAAGTCTTGGTCAACTTGTTTACAATCGTCGTGGTTGCGTACGCTGGCAGTCCATGATGCCTATTGCAGCTAATGCGGCCACAGGTGTATCAACAAGATATCTGTTCGGTGGCGGCAAGACAAGACATGACCACCCTGTTGTCCCGTCAAGGTGAGGCCTCTAGGGCCTCAATCATGATGACTCTTGTCTCCCTCCCTCAGACATGCCATGGGTCCATGCCCTCAAATTGTTGAGCTCTACTGTGAGCCTGGCTATCAGAAATTACATCCATCATGGACAAACAGCTCACCGAGACGGGCCTGTGTCGGGCCGTTGATAGGCCACGGGCCTTGACGGACCGACTGCATTCGCAGTTCTGCCATGGATCGAAACGCCGTATCAATTCCCTCTCACCCTGGTCTTTTTTGTCAGTCCATCTGTCAATTCAATCGCCAAAAAGCCCACCGCCTCACCTCATGCCGCTTATCTGTGACAACCTTTCTCTTGGAGACACCCAGGGGGGCGTACCGATCCTGAACCCCCCATCAGAGACGAGGCTGGCTGCTGCGTTTGCACGGCCCTTCGCTGGTCTGTGGACGTGGTCTCATTCTTTTCCAAATCTCTAATCTCACCGAGGATCCTCACCTGAGATCGACCTGGCCTGACCTGGCCTGACCGAACCCCTGTCCCTTTTTGGACAGACGGCGCTCGCCTCCACAGAGCCTCCTGCTCGATCCCTCCACTTCTAATCCTGGACGCATCTAGCTTGAATCTGGGCTAGACCACAGATGGCTTGTCGTCGATGCCAACATCAGTTCATGAATTGCTTCACCTTGCTCACCGGAAGAATTATCTTTTTTGCTTTCACTTAGAGGCCCTTGCTCGGCGCCTACCAAGGCACCCACATGGTAACGTCCGATGCTACACAGACACCATGACCAAGAACCAGACATGACTGTCTAGAGTTTATTCCGATCATCAAACACCACTTACATGCATGCATAGGTGCAACTTGTTACCAAATATCCCTGCTCCCTCCGACTCAGCCCGTTTGCCGCCGGCCGCTCCCCCCTTCCAGCCCTTTCCCACGGTAACCGCTCGGCTACGGCTTACGGCTGCGGCCCCGGCTTCCGCTCCACGCGCCGGAGCATCACGGGATCACGGGCTTGGGTCGGCTCAAGCCTCGCCTATGAAGTCGCCAACTTCCCCCGTCCAGCCCCATTCAACCTCACCTTGGCCCCCCGGCTTCTCCATCGTTCATACTCCACGCTGGGACCTGCCCCGGCTTCTCAGCCTCCTCAGCCCTCGTGCCCCCCTCAAGATCCCACTCGCCCGGCCTCACCCGCCCCCCGGCCGCGCATCGGGATCCCCAGGAACCCAGCTGCCAGTCCTTGCCCAGCGTCAGCCCTTTCCAGCACCTTGGAGGCCGTCTCGGCTCTTAGCCTCCCCCTCCTTCGTCATCGTCCCGCGGCATCCATCATGCACCATCATGCCAATTGACCATTGACCGTCATGAATCCAGGACCCCGGCTAACGGCCACGCCTCTCCGGGGGCCCGCATGCTCGTCGTCGCATGTCCGTCGCAGATGCCACCGTCCATCCAACGTGGCTCTCCCCGGCCCCAAACCAGTAGCCACAACGTCGCAGCCGTCCGTCTGGTGTCATGCATTCATGCCTCTTCAGTGGGCTCTCAAGTTCTCGACGCGAAACAGGCTCCACAAGCCGTCATGGCGTCGCGTCTCCAGAACGGTCCATCTTCATGTACACATGCACTTGGTTGGCCGAGCACCCACATGCTCACAAGAAGAGCCGGTTGGTGTCCATCTTTGGAACATGTTGGAAGCCCGTTGCACCTTTTTAACCTGGAACTTGCCCGTCGCCCCAGCCCAGCTGTCTCGCGGCAAATCAGACAGGCGCTTGGTGCACCAAAGTGCCTGCTTCGCCCGCACTAACACGGCATACCGATATTCAATGCCTCGGCTGACCTTCCGTGGCAATCTTGTTCATTCAAAAGCCTTGACCTGCGATCTCCATTCCCGGCCCTCCTCCACAACTCGGAACTCGACCGCGTCTTCTGGGAAGTATCCGGCATCCTGCCACGCCTTCATCGTAGCCCCGTCGTACGGTCCTTGACTGGCGCCTCCGTCTCGTCCATCTACCCATCGGAACTCCCACATCGTCCCCGGCTTCACCGCCGTCTCCTGCCCCTCCCCCTCCTGATCCCGGTCAGCCTCTCCTGCTTCCGGCTCCACCCAATCCTCGCCAGTCTCTCTGCGATATTCTCGGACGAGGAGCTCCCGTTCTTGATCGTAAATGTCCTCGTGGTCCCGGCTTAGCAGCTTGTCTGCAGCATCCGTGATGGCATCAATTGAAGCCTTTATCCGCTGCTGCTCTGCATCTTGGCCATCAGCACTGCCGTCCACGTCCATGCCTTCAGTGCCCTTATTCATCTTCTTGAGCTTCCACTTAGGGATCTTCTTGGGCTTTGTTTGCTTCTTGCCAAGCCTGGCAAGCGCCTCGAGCGGTGTTTCTGTTCGGTCCAGATTGAGAATCAGAGTCTTGAGGAGGTCTGACACGAGAACCTCATCTTCGTCCATACGTCGTTTTCGTGCCTCGGCCTCCCGCTTCTCATGGGCTGCCGCAGCCTTTTTCATCTCCTTCTTGCTGAGACCCTGGAGCCAGCTGTCATGAACGGCGTCGGGGTCGCCGCCTTTGCGGACGTAGTTGCCGTCTTGATCAAACTGACCATCTTCCATCTCTTGCTTTAGGTTGAACGCCTCGACCTTGGGGGCATTTCTCTTGAGTCCTCCTGCGCCAACCTCTTCATCGACACCCTCCTCCTGAATAGCCAGATCCACGTCTTCCTCGTCGTCGCTACTTGCTTCGTTGTCGAGCCGAATCTGGTCCTTGTCCCTGCTTGCTTGTTCTTGGCCGACGATTTGATCATCGTCAAGGAAACGGACCTTGTCCTTCTTGCGACCGTTCTTGTCAAAGTCGCCGTCTTCGGGAGCTCCTTTTTCTTCACTGTTGTCGGCCGCAAACATGTCATCGTCATCGTCGTCATCATCGGCAGCAGCACCTGGAGCTGGGCCAGAACTGGTGGCATCGTAGTTGTCAAGCTGCTCTAGAATATTGACATTGCCTCGTTTGCGATTCTCGGCTCGAGCGTTAAAGTTTTCATTATCCGAGTCGCTGTCATAACCGTCGAGGTTGACAGCACCTCGCTTCGTAGCAGCAGAGCCACCAATGACATCGGCATCGAGGATCGCGTCGTCTTCGCGGGCATCGGGGGCCAGTGTGGAGGGGTTTCGAACGTCAAACTTGACCCGTTTGGAGTCGGAGCCATCTTCGTTATGATGAGTTCGCGCAAAGTTCTCGCCGTCGCGCTTGGGTCGCGCAGCCGAGTAGCGTGACGCCATTGTCGCTATGGGACAGGGGATATGTGAATAAACCGCTTCCTGGAAATGTGAATGTGGCAGGGAGAGGAAATTGATAATTTGGGGCGAAGGCGCAAAGTGAATGTGACAAAGGTAGAAAGCTTGAAGGAGCTTGGACGTTGTCGCCGTAGGCTCTGGTGGGTAACAAACGCGCTATGCTGGTTGGAGCAGTGACAGCCCCCAAGCTGGAGCTGGCCAGCTGCTACAGGGTGGGGATCCAACAATATCGACGGGCAAACAAACGAGTCCAGAAACACTGAGGATTCTATGTCTAGTGTTTTGTATTTGGCCTTCTTTGCTTCTGTTTTGTGAGCCATAGTATTCACTGTTTCTTTTTGTACTCTTTAAGCTGAAATGTTTACCATCAATGTTGGTCTATGGTTGGAATGTCCACTATCTCATTGTAAGGCAGGTTTCGTTTTCACAGTCCTTTAGACAAAGCAGAAGACAGCCTAAAAATCTGCGTCATCTGCCTGGGCGACATTAATAACTGGACATGGAAACAGTAAAAACCCCATAAAGACGCTGCCTTATTTCTGCAACCAATTACCAACGTGCATTCTTTTTGTCAGCCTGCCCCAACTGCGTCATCCAAGAGCTGCCTCTGCCGTTTCGGCAGCCTCCACCCCCCCACGCGGCAGGAGCCTGTGCCTGTGCCTACCGTGAGTGATGGTGGTCCTTAGAGACACCTGCGACCACCATCAAGAAGCTCTTTCTTACTTAACTTTGAAACCCACAACCCAACGCAACCACCAACCGACACTCCCTCTTCGCCTTTGCTAATTCAGAGAGAGTAATCGTCCTATATCCGAGCCTGGCACAGTCTTGATCGATTCTTCTTTGACCGCTCCCGAATACCTCGAACCTGGCCCCGCCACATCACCCAACGATCCGTCCACGACCAAGCAGCTGTCGCCATGGTATGTCTCCCAGACTTCCCGTATCGGCGCCGAATAGCTTCTAACGAGAACGCAGTACTCAGGCCTTGGCCGCGGGTATGATCCCGCTAATCCGGATCACCTCTACAACATGGCTCGCCATGGACGACGACCCATCGTGCAACGCTTCGACGAATACTATCGATGCTATCCCCTCATCATGGCACCCGGAGCCGAACGACCGGAGCTCAACTATGGATCCAAGATCATCCTCCCTCCCTCGGCCCTCGACAAGGTGTCCAAGCTCCACGTTCAGTGGCCGCTGCTGATGGAGTTGATCAACGGCGAGAAGGGAAAGCACTCGCACGCGGGTGTGTTGGAGTTTATCGCAGAGGAGGGTCGAGCATACATTCCGCAATGGGTACTACTCTCAGCCATGCCTACTGGAGAGCGCTGGAAGCTGACTTGGCACAGATGATGGAAACACTGGGCATGGACGTTGGTGATATGATTCAGATCCGGACCACATCCTTGGAGCTGGCCAAGATGGTCAAGCTGCAGCCGCAGTCTGTGAACTTCCTCGAGATCAGCGACCCGAAGGCTGTTCTAGAGAAGGCCTTCCGCAACTTTGCTACCCTAACAAAGGGTGATGTTTTCAACTTTGCCTACAACGACGAAGTGTACGAGGTGGCCGTCCTCGATGTGAAGCCCGAGACGGACAAGATGGGTGTCAGTATGATCGAGACGGACGTGTCGGTAGAGTTTGCCCCCCCTGTCGGATACGTCGAGCCCGAGCGCAAGAGTGGTACAAGCACCCCGAGGAGCACACGAGGCGGCGGCGTTCCTGCTGGAGGTCTGCTACACAGCCAGGGCACCATGGCGCAGGCCATCAACTACAGCGCCATGGCCCCATCAGTAACCAGCAACATCACCAACTTCCTGGGAGAGGGTCAGAAGTTGGCCAAGAAGGGGAGCAAGAATTCGACCCCTAAGCCGGCGACTCCTGTGCCCGCCGCAGTAGACATCCCGGGACTGCCCAAGCGACGTGATGGCGCCCCGGCAGCTCTCCGTCTGCCACCAAACAAGCTCTTCTTTGGATATGAGATTAAGCCGGTCAAGACAGAAGCAGACAAGGAGCAAGAGAAGGAGAACGCCAACAGGCCTCACTTTGCCGGCCAGGGCCAGACCCTCCGAGGCGCAGTTAAGAGAAAGGGCGAAGGAGATGACAAGTCCAAGGCGCCTGAGAAGAAGGGTACTAGCGAGGGGAACCGACTTGATGGTCGACGACCCAGATAAACAGTGACACTTTGGGTATTTTGAGCGGCGTTTTGGAGGGTATCGGACACGACTGTCATCTTTGGGATGGGGACTTGTGTATGTAGCTTCAGGGATCCTGGCCGGAAGTTTACGAATTCCGCGACAATATGAATGACGGAGATTGGCCATTTGATGATTTCAATGGTGAGACAATGTTGATGGTTTACAGCAGACGGACAACGTCCATCTCGTTACCGTGGCTGATGACTTTAACTCTTAGGAGACACGATGGTACGGCACACACGAGAGAACAATTACGAATTCTTTTCCATTTAATAGAGGCATCAAGTATCTTCCTGCCCAGCCCTCCCAAGGCTACAATCTTGCTGAAATCCCCAAAGCGCCATCACGCCTCAAATACACAGACTAGCTGGTTCAAAGATGAGCTAGAAATGTCTGTACCTCGCAGTGAGAGCTTAAGCCTCCTCCTGCTTGCCAGTCTCGAGCCAAGCCTCGAATCTGGCCTCATGGCTGGCGGCAGTGGCACTGTCTACAATTAGTTCCTGGTACTGCACAGAGGAAAGGGTGGAAACATACCTGCGCTCGCGCTTGCGGTCACCAAGGTCATCGGGCTTGACGTCCTTCTCCTCGTCCTCTTGCATCCGCTTCACCTTCTTGGCGAGGGGAGAATCGGCGAAGGGGTCGTTGGTCTCGTCATCGTCATCCTCCTCGGATGCGACCTTCTTCTTGCGACCTTTGGCGGGAGTGGTGCGCTTTCGGGTCGCCTTCTTGGGAGCGGAGGTAGGAGTGGAAGCGTTGCCGTTGGTGCTATCGCCGTGGCGGGCCTTGAAGTCGCGCATGATGGACTTGCTAAAGTGTTGGCTGTTGGTGGTCAGTATCATGGAGGTAGATTTCGAGATGAAGAGAATGAAGAGCGAGGATGGAAGAAACTTACGAGATGGCATCTTTGGTGAAAGAGTAGCCCAGTGCTTCCATGGCACTGTGAACCTTGGGCCAGTTGTATCGCATGCGATCACCATCCTGAGCACCCATGATGACGGCGACGCAGAGGTCGCGCTCGGCGTTGGCATCCCACTTCTTCTCGGCGGGAGGCATGATGAAGAGGGTGGGAGTTGTTGTTGTTTCTGGTGGAGAGGGGGAGAGGAAGAGTTGTGTGAGAGGTAAAGGATGAAGAGTGTTGGTGGTGAAGAGGAGGAGAAAGGTTTTAAAGAAGAATGTGAGGATTATATAAGAGGGAAGACGAAGGAGAGGGAGGGTAGAGGTCAAAGGATGTGAGGATAAATGGTGAATAAGGTAAATGGGAAGAGAGCTCGGCTGCCTATTGTTAGTGACAGTTATGGTAGAATACTCGTTATCAGTGCCCATTCTGTCAAGGCTGATATTTGAACACCAGCTTGATTATTTGGGGATACTGCCTTATAAGGAATTATGTGCTCGCTCACCCCCCATAATGGTATTCTAGGGTATGATTAAATGATGATATGGCAATGGCAATACTCAAGTGTGAGAATACAAGTCCAGGCAGAGTAGTATCACCTCTCACATCACCACCATGAGTGCTTCTGGTTCTCATTATGGATGCTAAATGTCCATTGTGAAGTCCACTCAATTTTAGCCTGTGCTTATATATGCACTGGATGGGTGGCAAGAGATTCTACGCAGTCTGCAGTCTGCAGTCGGCTCGACACCCATTTCATGAAGATCAGAATACTCCTATTCCAGTCTTGGTGAATCAAGTGCTGGACTGCTCATCCAAGATGGCAGCACCCGCCAAGTCAGACATCACAAATCGCAAGTTAATCCATGGTTGTCTTTCGTGTCATCAATTCGTGATAGAAATCTTGTGATATCGCCTCATATGGCAATCCTGTTGTTACATCCAGAGGCATGTGCCTGTCCCATTACCATGTTTTCTCGCGCTTTCGTTCAATAGGCCTAGAAGCCATCCATCCATCCATCCACCCATAGCATATCCTCAAGGGTGAAGCGTGTTCTGCGCAGTCCCTGTTGATCGAGGATGACGAGGGAGATAAACACCCAAGTATGAGTCTTGGATCGATCTATGTGACTCTCCACTACCAAACTACGAGGAAGTCAGTGAGGTATATTGCGAGAAAAGGACGAGTAGACTTACTTGATAGCGACAAAGGAAGAGAATTAGATCTCTCCTCCGATCTCTGCCTCGAGCTCTTCATCCTTAGGCTCAGGCCTGCCAAGCAGTCAGTAAGCGGATAGAAGATGAACTCTGCACCTGTTCAAACTTACTTGGGGGTTCTCTTGGCGCGCTTCACGGGAGAAGGGGAGACGAGTTCATCACCTCCATCGTCATCGTTCTCCTGCTTGAGCTTCATCTTCTCGTCCTCGGCGTCGTCCTCCTCGACAGGGGTGTTCTTGGCGTTCTTGCGCTTGCGGGGAGTGGCGGTGGCCTTCTTGCGAGGGGTGGTAGTAGCCGAGCCGGCGCCGGCAGTCTGGATGGCAGTGAGGGCGTTGGAGTCGCGGTTCTTGCGAAGCTTCTGGACGTGCTGGCTGTTGACGAATTAGCTTGATGTCAGGCAGGAGTGTGCTTGGCGACAAGAGAAACAGGGTGCGGTACTTGATGGCATCAAAGGAGTACGAGTAACCCTTCTCGCGCATCCGCTCAGAAACACTGGTGAGGACGGCTCGGGAGGGTTTAATCTCCTCCAGCAGGGTCAAGAGGAGGTCCTCGTGGGAGTTGGCATCCCAGCCGCGCGATGGCTTTCCAGACATGATGATGATTGATGAAGAGGGGAGAAGGGTTGGGATGATGTTAGAGGTGGTTGATGGGAGATGAGTTGTGGCGGAGGAAGAGAAGTGGGAAGTAAAGATTGGAGGTCAAGTTTGGAAGAGGGGTGGTGGTGGTGGTGGTGGGAAAGGTGAATGTAAATAAAGCGAGGATGAACAGAGCAAGGAAAAATGCTAAACAGCAAAACATGGAGGGGCAAAAGAAGATGCACGCGAATCATACCGAAGAGCACTTTCAGTAAATGTGTATCCCAGCTTCTGCAACTCGGCCATGACACTGGTCCAATCCTCGTTGTTCAGCTTGAGGTGCTGGAACATGCAGATGAGGATGTCCTCGTGGACGTTGGAGTCCCACTGCATGGTCTGACGCTTGGCCATGGTGTATATCGACGTGTTGGGGAGGGTAAAAGAGGTGGTGGTGTGGTGCAGCTCAGGGTTGATGGAGAATGGATGAGGAGATGTGATGCATGAGATGAGAGAGGAAAAGACTTATCACCTCCTCAGATCCTAAGATTTAGGCTTCCAAATCCAGGTGCAGTTCGAAGCTCGGTGAATCATGTGCAGGGGAATACGTGCTCGAATTGGAGGGAAATGGATTCAATCTCGAGTTGCTGCTCAAGAGAGCGAGTGTTTGCCCCGACCAAGCAGCAATCTCAACAGCGAACTCGGCGCTCAAGTTTGAAATCCAGAGAAAGAGAAAGAGGTCACCTACCGAACTGCGTCAAAGGAAGTCTTCCAACCGCGCTCCTTGAGATAAGCCTCGACGGCTTCCTTGACGGGGACGGGGAGAGCCTTGTTGGCCTGCGCGGCCGTGAAGAGCGCGATCCCGAGGTCCATCAGGAAGTCGGAGTTGTCCCAGTCACTGGTGTTGGGCATCTTGGGCTTTGTTGCGAGGGTTGTTTTTGTGATGTGTTGGTGTTGTGCGAAGAGGTTGTTGTTGCGGAGTGAGGATGCAGGAGAAAAGAAGAATAAATCTAGGCTGCTTTTGGAGCTGAATTTATACCCACGAGAACCAAGACGGGGTGAATCAGCCTGGTACACGTTTAGGATACCTTTCTATCAGTCACAATCATTAAAGTCACGGGAAAAGCCAACTCGTTCGTTGAACCCATGATAGGTGCCAGAGGTAATCTACGTCTTCCATCAACTTCACCACTCCTAACAAGTAGATAATCATGTAGTAACCATACATTCCTCCATCATCAAACTCCAAACAATCGAGGCTCGTTCCATGTATGTATGTAGTAGTAGTAGTAGTAGTACCCTGCGACATCGTGTGCGCCGCGCAAAAAAGACCCAGTTCCCGCTTAAACCTATTGATCCCCGACAACAAGAGACCGAGTTTGAGCAATTCCCGATTTCTACCGATTTCTAACGCCTGTGCCCATGGTATCACTGTTGCAAATTGCTTGCTGCTTCTCATGCCTCTCCGTATGTAGCAAAACTGTGACAGTTAGCATCTTCAACAACGACAAGACTGGTAGAGGCATACTCAGAAGGGAATGGGTCAGCAGGGCCGCTGTGGGCTGCAAGTGCCAGAACAGCCTCATCGTCCATCACCTCCTTGGATGGATCTGGTGAGCTTAGTCGTTGTCGCTTGGCAGCAGGTTCGTCTCCGTCGGCATCAGCATCAGCATCAACATCCACGTCGGCGATGGGATCCACCACGTCGACATCAGCATCAGCATCGACATCCTCGTTCGCTTCCTCAAGGTGTTCCGACGGTCCCACAGATTCTGAAGGCGGCTGATGATTGGGTTCCACGGTTGGAGGCTGAGAGGTTGAACTTGTGTTTGTGCCTTCTCTGAGATCTCGGGGAGGTTCTTGTCGGGGCTCCTGATTTTGCGCTCCATGCTGAAGAGGGTGTAGATGTGGGGGATTTTGGGGAAGCTCAGGGGCACGCGGCGGGCTGGGGTATGTCGCATGAGATATCAACTGTTCAGCGGGGGGTGCACCGGGTGGTCCAGCAGTAACAGGAGAAGGACCAGGCACAGTAGCCGCGACAGGAGTTGAAGCTGGAGCAGGAACAGAATCAGGAACAGCTACGGTGGTGGGCATTGGCTGAGGGAGGATGGCTTGACCAGGAGGAACACCATAGCCTTGAACGGGCTGAGCGTGCAGCCCTGGCGCAACAAGACCCATGGCTTGGTTGGGAATACCCTCACCGGGGACACCAGCAACGGGAACAGGAGGCTGTTTCCTGGGCCGGCCTCGACCAGGACCTGGACGACGAGTAATCGGGTTCAGGGTTGGATCAACCTTGCGTGAGTTCTCGCTGCCACCACCGGATTCTGCCTTGTTCTGGGCTCGTCGGAGACCTTGGAAGTGTTGACTGGACCAGTGTTAGTGGCATGTCTAGTAGCATCATAAAGAACATGTTAAATGGAAGAATAAGATGTCTGGGTCGAGTATCTTGGTTGGTCTCGGTCGATCGACATGTCTCATGAGGCAAGTACATGTAACGCCAACGGCGCGTATAAGGTACCAGGAGAAGCAAAAGCAACAGTCATCCATCATAAAGAAGCAACACGGAACACGATCAGATGATGAACCATCACGTGTTGCAATTCCAATAACACTTTGATAAGAAGAGATCACGACAACTTACCGACACCCTTCATTAGTGAAGCCATATCCAAGGCCTCTCATGTGATTGCCAATGGTGGTCCATTCCGCGCCGCTTATGACACCAATGTTCTTGACGGACAGAATAGTAAAGAACAGATCTTTGTCTGCCCTGTCGTTCCAATTCTTGTTGTTCATGACGATGGACAGTAACAGACACCGGGGCAAACAGGACGGAACACGGAAGTGTGATGGACGACAAGACGACTCGAGGTGGTTAGATGCTGTTAAGGCAACGGCTGGATCAATGGGAAAATTGATAGTGAGAAATTGCTAAGGGAGCCACTGAGGCGGGAGGTTGGGGGACCTTGGAAGGCATGTGGCCCGGGCGTCGCCTTGGCATGGGGTAGTGGCGGAGCGGATCAATGTTTGTCCCGAATGCTGGTGTTGCACGGCATTGCTTTTGCAGGGAAAATTGTAAATCCACGAAGGATTGAGACGGTTGACGGTCGACGAGGGTGATGCTCACGACAAGGACTCGTCGAGAGGTAATTCGCCAGGACAAAAGTCAAATAACACTCTGATGACGAGACTCGATGATGCTTCTGTCAATTAGATGCTCTGGCTTAACCGAGGGTATACCATGGTTTAGCCGGGCGCACGAGAGGAGGTTACGAGTCAAGTACGGTCTGGACAGTTTCAGCGACGGACCAGACATTCAAGACGGAGAACGGTCCGGAAACGGAGGATTGACGGAGTGGCAACGGTAGACCCCGTCAGCCAGGCGTCAATTCGCGTCAGCTCCTGCAAGGGGGAAAGAAAAGATGACACGCGGGTGGAGCCAGGGAGAAGACAATTTACGAGGAGCCAGGGGCTCACGTGCTTTCGTGGTGACTTGGCGAGGAGCCAGGCAGCACAGTGTCCCACCAGATTCGCGCCCGTCGCGTTTCCCATCCCACTTCATCCCATGCCCTCCACGACGGTTGGTATCTTCTCGGGGCTCATGCGCGACCATAGATGCGGCCGTTTGCCCTCGAGATGAATTTTTCGAGTCAGGTTATAGCCTCTGTGAATTTTCCAGACTCTCAGAGCTCGTCTGGTGGTGGAATTGCTGCTCGTCGTGTTGCTCGTCACCGCTTGTGACGCTGGCCGGCAGAGCACCATCCTCCAACTTTTCCAGGCCACACCCCTCAGCCGAGCGTCAGAAAAGGGCAAAGCAAACCTGGATGGATCGGCTGCATGGCGCAATCATTTCTTTCTCATTCTCGAGGCTGTTTGGGTTTGTCACAGGGGGTGAGGTCAGTTCAGCTGCCTTTTTTACTTTCTTGCAATTTGCTATACCCAACATGCATTCAATGATCAACTCTTTGTTTTCCCTGCACACCACAAGCTCCAGCTCAATTCAAATGCCCGAGCCAATTGTAGAATAGATATAGACACCATCGGCAGACTCGAAGCCACGAGGCTGTCCAAGCTACTGTATCGCCATGGAATAACCAGGCGGCCCACCCCATATCGTTCCCCCCCTGCGCTCTTACATGTCGGATGCTCGATGTGCAATAGATAATTCGTCGGTGGCCCGCGGAATGAGTCACACGTTGTGGTTTCACTCCATTCCAGGCTTTGACACCCCTGTCCAAGCCCGCTTTAGCTTGCCCTCTGTCGATTGAGATCCGGACCAAAAAACTTGTCTTCCGTTTTCCGTGGCGCAATTGAGCGATAGGAGTCGGCACAGCTCCCGGGCGGACCTGACAAGGTTTTGGACATGTCGCAGATGAGTCGCAATAGAAAAAACATCCAGTCATTCCATAATTAAAAAGTCCCCGTAGAGAGCGTGAAGTTTGCTGTCTCAATTGTCGAATCTGTCTCTCACGAACCGGATCTGGATGCAAATGGATTGATTGCTGGGACCTGCGGCGAGCCGCTGTAGTGTAGTGGCTGCAGCACACCTAGCCCCGGCGGCAGGGGACATGGGGGGCGGTCTTAGACTCTCATTTAGTGGGTTTTAGCGGGGGGTGGGCAACCACTTTACGCGGTGCTCGCGGCCGTCACAGCCCCTCGTCGCGAGCGCCCCATTTACTTTCCTTGTCCATCCATCCATCAGCAGTGGGAGGGATCATCTTCGAGCCAACAAGGAAAAAAAGTCGTAGCACCAGGCAACTATGGGGCATCATGACCGCCATCTCAGACATTTTCGGCCCTAGATGGGCTTGCGCATTACAGTGCGATTACACAGGCCCCATCCCCATGTGTGTGCCTGGATCCATGGATCCCCTGGGCTGCGTATTCGCTGTTCCCCCACAGAAGAAGATGGTGGCATCGCAGCGCAGAGAGCGGGAGTCTTGGTACATACATAATGCAAGCATCTGCCGCCCCCTTTCAGCAGAGGCTCTTTCCACTCTGTTCCCCTTCCTCCCTCTTCTGCTGCAGCCTCTACCTGTTCCCTCTGCAGTTCACGCTTCCTCAGGCTTCCAGCTTCAACTCCTTACATGATCACATCTGCTACTGCTACGCTACACATGCACACCAGCTCCAACACGTCAAATTCTCCCTAGCACAGCTCAGCTGACACCCTCCCCCGACGGGTTTCCCGCCGAGAGGCCCTGCCCGGCCCGTTATCCCCTCCGCCTCGTCCATCTACTGGTTCTCCTGTTTGGCCAGAAAACCCTCAACTCCTCCTGCAAGCTTTCCTATCACACGCCTTTCGCCTGTGACACCTTGCAACCAGCCGATCACCCTCGGGAGTGCCTCAGCCTTGCTGTCGAACCTTGCAACCTTGAGTTCACGGCATCGAGAATCTCGGTGAACAACCACTTGTGACTCAGTTCAACCCACAACCTTGCATTCGGGCCGCTACTAGATCCCGATTCCAAAATTTTCACGCTCCCGTTGAGGCAACTACAGCCACAGCTGCCTAATACATGTTCTGATTTATATACTCGCCATCGTTCTTTCTATTCTGCCTGCTTCCGCAGCCTCGTTCTCGCTGCACGTCGCCAATACTATCCTTACTTCGTCCTCGACAATACTATCTATACTCTACTCTATTCATAATGACTCCCAACAGCGAGAACGCCATGGCTCGGTTCCTTCTGGCCATCCTCAACCAGAAGAACCTTAAAGACGTAAGTCCCTCCGCTGTGGATAACCCCGACACTCCCACTTACCATCCTGGACAGATCGACTGGAACCAAGTCGCCGCGGATCCCGTCCTGCTTCAGCCCATCACAAACGGACACGCTGCGAGGATGCGTTTTGCTCGGTTCCGTGCTACAGTCAATGGACATGAGCCGCAGAAGAGGAACCGCACTGCCGACAAGTCCCGGGTGACCAAGTCGAAAAAGACGCAACCGGCCAAGAGAGAAAGTCTTATCAAGGCAGAGGCGGGCGTGAATCTTTCGTCGTATGCCCAAGTTCGCCCGAGTCCCAAGATCAAGCAGGAACCTAGTCAACCTGGGTATCTTGCCCAGTTCTCTCCCGCATCGACTTCATCACCTTACCTCACCGACAACCGAGACGACATGAACCCTCGATTCCTTACCCCCTGCAGCGACGACATGACCCATGGTCTTGCCATCAACCCTGCATCCCTCGAGGACCTCAGACTGCGTAATGGCTTTGGTCCTTCGATGGACTGCCCCCAGGACATTATGGCACCGCCGTCCCATGACTTCACCCTGGGGCAGTCAACCTTTGATACGTTTGACGCCGCCTACGATCTGACGGCCTACAAGACTGCCGTTGGCGGCCAGAGTCCCGCGACCATCGACTTCGGCGCTGCCTCTCTGGCAGATTGCAGCCCCGAGTGGACTGATCACTTCAACGACCATCACTTTTGATACCCACGGAAAAAAAAACACTGCGGATAGAGGATGAGACATGTACAAAACTGGAGACATGGTAGAATGCTTTTGCCTTTGCTTTTGATGATTAATGACAATGATTTTTCTGAGAGTGTTCTCTTTGGTGCCTGTTCGTGTTTAGTATTGTTTCTGTAATGTCTTGCTTTTGAAACATCTCTACTACAACATGATCCCAAGTTGGATCCGAAATATGGAATGGCTGCCGTGCTTGGGTTGCTGGATTTTGCCTTGGTATTGAAGTTGTATTATAGCATCCAGTAGGTGCAGTCTGAAATTGAGCGTTCTGGTGTTGCAGCGGCCTACCTTGCATCTGTTTCTACTTGTCATGTGTTGATGCTCCCCTTTCGAGATCGGCTTGATACAACCAACTAACTTGGTGTTTAGGAGAATTACTTAATGTCCCGATTCATTCAAGATTGGGTAAGCCTGGAGGATGTATTTGACTTCATTTAACTCAAGAAATGATATCTGCCTTTCCTGGCGCTGTCCCTAGGTATTCATTGACATTGTCTCGAGTATTTGCATCTTCACCCAGATTGGTTAATTCCGATGCTGAGCACCTGACTGGCCTATTCACCACCTTTTCTACAAGCCTCGTCTAAGAAACAGCACAGGCCTGCCATTGTGATTGCAGAATTTCACCCCGTTTGCTTCCCTCTTCTGCCTAAGCCTGAAAACGAAAACAATCTCTCCTCCTCTGGTGAAATAAAACTTCCCCTCCTCCAAACCACTCCGCCTTTTTCGCATTTCCCACCACAACAACATCGCAAGGCGACTCATATTCTTTTATCAAACGTGAGTTTAATGCCTTTGTTCTCGTTTGGCCTTTGATGATCGTTCGAACTTACCTGAAGACTAGACCCGGCTTTGAACGAACATCATGTCCGACGCGAAGAAGGAACCTACTGCCGCCGAGGCCATGCTCTTCTTCAGCATTGTCAAGCACACCCGAAACAAGGCTGATGTCGACTGGGACTCTGTCGCCCTTGAGGCTGGATTCAAGAACGCCGATGTTGCCAAGGTAAGCGCGCTTCCTCCATGCACCACCACCAAACGTTGTCGCCTTGGACGACCTCAATTAATATCACGTACTGACATTTCAATAACAGGTCCGCTTCGGCCAGGTCAAGCGCAAGCTTGGTATCTCTACCGACACTGGCGTCACCCCTCGTGCTCCCACCACCCCTACCAAGAAGGGCGCCTCCAAGGTGGCCAAGACTCCCCGCAGCACCACCAAGGGCAAGGGCCGTAGCCGGGTCAAGAAGGAAGAGGAGAAGCCTGCCGAGGCTGAAGAGGACGAGGACCAGAAGATGGAGATGGAGCAGCCCATCGTCAAGGACGAGCAGCAGGACGAGCTCGCCCCTGACAGCACCAAGGCTGATCCCTTCTGAACCTGTCCTTCTACACATGGTCCCGATTGATCTCGGATGATGGGTTACGCTATGGTGGATGAATTTTGGAATGATTCACTGAACCAGGATGGACGTGTGATCTGGAGGTAGATGATATAGCTGAAGTGGCTGTACTATACCACAAGATACGACATCATGAGGAATTACACAGATGATCTAGGTACATGAAAGCAATTGCCTAGCAAAAATACTTGTTTCATTGCTTTCATTTCTCGTAGGTATAGATTGCAAACAGTGCTAGCCGAGTGAAGGTTGTGGGCAAAGCACAACTCCGCACCAGTTTTGGTGATATTGCCATACTCTACTGAGCGATGCTCTGATCTCTGAGAGAGAGTGCCCCAATGGAAAGCCCTAATTACCTCTTCTGTGCCCGTGAAGTGGCACTCGACCTTTTTCTCCCGTTTTGACCGATCTCAGCTCTATGCCCCCTTTCCCCGCCTCATATTCTGCCCCTCTCGGTTTCACTGCCGACCCGACACTGCAAGCTAATGCCTTCCAGCACAGATACAGAAGAACAATAGCTATTGAATTCGATTTTACAGTGGCTGCACCTCGCTATTGTACCTGTTTTCTGGTAATTCTTCTACCTTCCCCCATGCTATAAAACCTCTCCTCCCAAACATTCACCTCCAAACGCTTTCCATCCCACAAACACTTTTCTCTACACTCTCACAAACAAATCTTCAGAACATCTGAAGATACCACCTGGATTCTCTCCAAGCCTCGTCTTTCTTCAAGAAACCTTTTATCACAGTAAGTCTTTCATTTGAGCACCTCTCCTCCCAGTTCACAGCTGACCCTGCCGCAGCCCCAACCATCAACAAAGATGCCTCCCAAGAAGACCACCACCACTGAGGAGGGCGCTCCCACTGGCCTCACCGACGGTGAACTTCGCTTCATCAAGGCCATCTTCGACAACATGACCCAGAAGCCCGACGCTGACTGGGACGCCGTCGCCACCACCCTCGGTCTCAAGGACGCCAAGTGCGCCAAAGAGCGCTTCCGCCAGATGTCTGTCCGCCACGGCTGGCGCGACCAGTCCAGCGGCGGTGCTGCCGCCAGCCCTCGCAAGGCCGCCGCCGGCGACAAGGTCACCAAGAAGCGCGCCACTCCTCGCAAGAAGGCAGCTGCCAAGAAGGCCGAGAAGGATGAGGAGGACGAGGAGACCAAGGAGGCCAAGGGTGAAGTCAAGGCTGAGGACAAGAAGGAGGTTGTCAAGTCTGAGGATGTTGACGATGACACTGAGTGAACTTGCATGGATCGGATTGAGATTCTGGCGGGTTTGTTGATATGTGGTGTCGCAAGCACGATGGCCGCATCCTTGGGATTCATGATATAGCCGCTCAAGTAGTTGTCGATCTTATCGAGATGTGGCACTAGGACGAAATTGAGGCATATGGACATTCATCTACGTTGTCTGTGGATTTGGTGAAGTTCTTGACCTGTGATGCTTATGCCCAGCCCCAACCGAGATCCTGCACGCTTAGAGGTAAGGCGACCACACGCAACACTCGGCTTTTGCGCGCGACTGCAAACAATGGGGTTTTAAATATCAAACGAAACAGTCACCTGGTCGTGCGCTCTTGAGTTAGGGCTTGTCACATTTTCATTTTCCTGCCCGCAGGCGTTGATACAGGCGATGCAAATCAGCCCCTGAATCCATGGTGCACTGGTTCTCGGAGACAGGCACAGGCTGAAGGGCTCATGTCACAGCTAGAGAACTTGAGGTTGCGGGCCGAGAATATCTATGACCTCATTTGAACCCATCTCTTGAAGCTCGAGCCTGTTGTCCGAGTTCACAGCACCACAAGGCAATGAGCTGGCGCCTACAGGCAGCTCGTCGCCCCGGTGACTGCACTGCAGAGACCTTGATGAGTGCCAAACTGCCCTGTAACTCGTCTCTCAGTGCACTCAAAGCTAGTCCCCGCTCATTGGCCGTTAAGACTTATCGTGGACGTTGTCTGTTTGGTTAATCCACGCCTGGCTCACCTGGTGCTCAGATTCACCTTCACCACTGCTCGACCACTGCCTGTAGTAATTCTCCTCTTTGGGTGGACACGACGCGTTTATTTTTGGACATAAATTGTCCTTCGACTCTTTGCATCTCCTCCTTCTTCTCTTTTCTTTTCCACCATCCGCAACTTTTGTTGTTCGCCACGCACATTCCCGACTCGCAACACAGCGCAACACTCAACCACAACACCTCGTTTGACGATCGTGAGTTTTCCCATCGCTTTCATTCCGCCTCTTCTCCTCTTGCATGCTTGTATTCTAGTGTTTGAGTTTTCTGTTCATACTGACCCGCTTGCAGCCCAAACACTCGTCACCATGTCCAAGCAAGACCCCGCCGATCAGGTCAAGTTTCTCGTTTCCTGCATTGGACACACGTCCAACGGCCGAGTAAGTCCAACTCTTTCCGCATCTCTTCGCAGTAGCTGACACGGCCAGCCCGACTTCCAGGCTGTCGCTGATGAGCTTGCCATCGTTTCCAAGGCCGCCGCGTAAGTATCACCCCGCCTCACCCTCCTTGCCCAAGCAGACACTGACACAAACACCAACAGCCAGAAGCGATATGAGCGAATGCTGAAGGCTCATGGCATCAGCCGCCCTGGCGCCCTCGCTGGTGACAGCGTTCCCGCCACCCCCACCAAGCGCAAGGCCAAGGCCGAGGGTGCTGGCAGCGCCAAGAAGAAGCCTACTCGCGGCAAGGCCAAGAAGGAGTCCGACGAGGACGAAGAGGCCGAGGCTAAGCCCAAGCCCAAGGCTAAGCGTGGCAAGCAGGCGGACAAGGTCAAGAAGGAGGAAGAGGAGAGCGACTCTGGCGAGTCTCGTGGCTCTTCTCTCACCGGTACGTTCAAGTGTCTCGTCGCTTCTGCTCACCAACTAACATCCTTGACAGAGCCTCCCGCCGCCTCTGAGGAGGGCAGCTCCTAGAGCAAAGCGACAACCGCATGATCATCTGATGGAGGATCTTTTTGGAAGGACAAGACACTGACTTCGTACACCTATTCCGAGATCTCTGTTGCAACTACCTAGTTATCTGAGATGTGACAGTCGGAGTAGCAGAATCGTCGAGGACATGGTTGGGGGGATGAACGAAGTAATGACAATGATATCATCTTAGCATCGAGTGGACAATGTTCCATAGTTGAAGCATTTTAATTCTTGAGTTTGTGTGTTCTCCTGTGAATATTTGTTGTCTCGTGATGTTCCAAACAAGCCGGACTGTCAACACCAAGTGATCCCCCTCTAGTCAAACTGTCAGGCAACACTCTTTGATTTCTCTCCGAGCTGACGCAGTCTCGCGTTTATTTGCCACCCACCCGTGAGTTTGGTGTTTATGTATCTACCAGGCAACACGCTGCAAGCTATTGAATAATGCGAGGTGTGGGTGAAGGTCGTTTCTGGGCAACATCCGCCATCACCATTCGCCACCGCCTTGATCTCGACTTATCTCCATTGCCAGCCTTTATTCCTTTGTTTTTCTTCCGTTCGTGGCCGCACGAGGTCATTTATTCTCTATTGTCTCTCTGTTTTCGGCACTCACCTTATCCATTCGTTCTGCATCTACGTTTTGGCTCCCGCCGCGTCCCTCGTTTAACATGTGCAGCAACATTTCCTTCTATTGATTATCTCGAGACAGATCTCCATCACGCAAACGCCACCATACACTCTTTATTCCAGTCTTAGAATCGAGACTTCTATTGATTCACATCTTGTGAGTTTCTTCCCATCCTTTGTCGCACCGCCATGCTGACCTGTCAAGGCACATCTCCTGCTTCACCAAACACATCAACAAACTCACACTCCCTTATTACCCGTTGGCTCTGCCCAAGAAGACCCCCTCATGTCGCCACCTTCCAATATCCCATCGTCGACCTCTCAGCTGCAGAGATTCAAATCGCAGCTCAATGATCTCGTAGCCCGCGAGAGAGCCCACGTCCAAGCTACTGCCGCCATCACTCCCGAGTCACCCATCGAGGCGTTCCTGCAAAAGCCCGAGACCCCCCGGGAGAACAACACCTTCATGGCGTCGACACGGGGATGTAGCACATATCCAGCCGACCAGCTACAGATGATGGCATCGCAGCTGGCAGAGGCGAGACGCAATGGAGAGTTCCCTACCACCAAGGCGTCTCCCATGGATGTTGATGCAACCATCGAGGACTACCAGGCTCTGACACGGCTTCGGCAGCTTCGTGGCAATCCCATGTGCCCTGCCCCTGAGGCTTACAACCACCTTCGCATTGAAATCACCCGCCGTATCAGAGAACGTGATGCCCTGAGTGGAGAGGATGAGACCGAAGGTGCAGCAGCCCGTCGGGTCGACACGTATCTCCAGGCTGTTCAGCATGAGAACCGTTACTTTGCTGCTGCTAACAAGTCCATGCCCCAGCGCCGTGGACAGAACGCTCAAAAAGGCAACACTACCTCCAACGGTCAGACCGTCAAGGCCAACGCGAATGGCTCTGACGAGAAGATGCGTTCCATGGTCGAGCAGACTATCGAGCAAGGCATCGCCGATGCCACTGGTCCTCTTCGTATGAACGTGGGAAAACTTGACGCTCAAGCAAACACGCTCCGACGCCAGAGTGACACCATGGGCCAGCAGATTGAGATGCAACAGCAAACCGTCTCGGCTCTTCAGACCATGATCCAGCCTCAGGCCTTCAACATCCAGGCAACCACCCAGAACCTCGCCATGACCCACGGGCTCGCCAACCAGCTCTCCCAGATTGCCAATGATCTCCCCCAAGCGGTCAACCAAGCGGTCAACTCTGCTTTACAAGAGCACACGCAAGCCTCACTCAACGGCCTCCTCGAAGCCCAGCGACAAGCCATCCACGACATCGAGATGCGCACTCAGCGTCTGAACGAGCTGAACCGCGAGGCCGAGGCCCGAGACAGCCCCGCACGCAGCAGAACCGATTCAACTGCGAGTGTCAGAGACCGTTCCAAGATCCAGAGTTTCTTCCAGAAGACGTTTGGACGTACGAACTAGGGTGCTGATGCTGGGTGGGTTCGGACATGGCTACGGATGCGAGCAAGATGGACATTGAGGCATCCTCATGTATGTAACCAAGACCTGTCACCCTAATGTGAAGATTTCTCTTTAATTGAGAGAAGTATTCGCGACACTTGATCGGCTACGCAATTTTGGTGACTGCAAATCAACGTGCAAACGTCTTCGTTTGGGTCAACTTGATAGTGACACCCATGCGCGACACTCCGAGCAAACAGAACAACCGTCTGGAATTATAATCCCAAGAATATCTGGCCTCCGAAGGTTATCATCTCAATTCAACTGCAGGTATCATCATCGCAAAAACTTCTGTGTGTTGGTGTTACAAAATGTCAATATCAAATGCAACCACCAAGCATCACCACCAGCCTCACCACCACTATTCTCTCCTTCAGGGCCGTCTTCCACGAGACGCGCTGCCCTGAAATTTTGACATAATTCTCCAATTCAGGTTGTGCGCTCCCAGATTAGGTGACTCCCAAGTGATGGTGCAAGCGATTGGGTTGACGGTCGACTCCCCTCGACGGCCGTCTGGCAGCTGTCAGCCATCCGGCGATAGCTTCACGCTCCAGCACTGGCAGCCTCGCACATTTTACCATAAGAGATTTCCTCTCTTCCTCTTCCCCTCCTTCTCTTCTTCCTCTTCACCAGAATTTGAATCCAAGATCACTTCACATTCAACAATCTTCGATTCAAGTTCATCATTCACTCAGCTCATCGTTCAAGTTACTTGTCACGTTTACTCACACCTCACTTCTCTTCACGTCTTCAAGTCACTTTTCACGATGTCTTCCTACGGTCACAGCAAGTCTGCTTCCTTATCTTCCTCTGCTTCCGCGCCGACCCCTTCCCGTCGCCGTAGCAAGAAGTCTCAGCAAGCCTGGACTCATACTCATCATCTCCCTACTGCCGAGCAACGCTCTCTCAACGGCCGCAAGAAGGATCGCAATCTAATTTCATGGACTCGTAAGTGCTTCGCCTTGATTGACCCTTCGCCTCAATTCTAACACTGCTTTAGGCCCGCGCATGTCTGACAAGCTCCTCCAAGTCCTTGTCTACGAATGCAACAGAGCGAAGATCAGATTGCCTTGGGACCAAGTCGCTCATCGGCTCAATCCTGGCTCCAGTGGGAATTCGATCACTCAGTGGCTCGGACGCAACCGAAACGACCTCATCGCTGAAGGTCATATCGTCCCTCCTCCCCTTTCTCCTCGTGCCGACCGAACTGTTCGCGGAGTCATGCGTGCCGATCTTGATGGCAACGACACAACCACCACTCGTGAAGTTCTCTTCACCGAACCTCTTTACCACCCCGAGTACAGCCTAGGTGATGCACCTGAGATCAAGGACCCTTTCACTTCCCAGATGGAGGCTGCCATTGGCGCCCCAGAAGCACATACATTCCCTGATTCTCAAATCCCTGTTACTCCCACTCCTGTCTCTCGTCGCCGACGCCGCCGTCATCACACTCCTCAGCCTTCGGTCGTTGAGTCTGTTGCCTCTTCTTCTTTCTCTCCACCTGGCTCCGAAGTGTCTTGCCCTTCTCCCTTCCCAGAATCCGCAGCGTCCGAGTCTCAGTCTCCTGGTCAGTACCTGTCCGAGCCTGCTGACGACTATCTTCCCGAACTTCCTGCCGATCATCTGCCTGGACTTCCTGTCGACTATCTTCCTGAACTTCCTGTCGACTACCTTCCTGAACTTCCTGCCGACGACGACAATGAGTCTCTCAGTGCCTACTTCAATGAGCCTGAGACCGACCCTTTCACCAACAACGCGGCAACCTTCTCTGACGAGGCCACCCCTGAGTATCAGGTGGTGTTTACTTCTCCCATCACAGCCTCCACCGCCGCCTTCATGATCGAGTCAGTCGAGTCCGACTCGGAATCGGACACTGAGGACTTTGATGGCTACCCGCTTGTCGAGCTAGACGAGCGGGAGCTTGAAGAGTCTTCAGTGTCTGAGGAAGAGGAAGACGAGACTGAGTCCGTTCCCGTCGCTGCCCCCGTTGTCGCTCCCGCCCCCTTCGCCGACAACAGCGTCCAGAGCTTTGCCGGCCCAGGTTCGGTCGCAGCTTTTGCTGCGCCAGCCTTTGGGCCGGGAGTTCCGTTCGACGCCGAGGCCATCGCCGCCTCCCTCCCTCCGCCTCCCCCCTTTGATGTCAACGACATCACCGACTGGTCCTGGTTCCCTGCCGCCCAACTCGCGGCGGCAGAGGAGATCAACCAGACCGACCTGTTTGCGGGGATCGACATCGAGCGAGACATCCTCGGCAGCGGGACTGGGGTCGCCGGCTTCCCAGCTGGTGGCCAAGGTTATGGTTTCGACCTAACCTACCAGTTCCCTGTCGCAGGCTCTGTCGACGACGTCTTCTTCGGGGCGGGTGGCCAAGGCCAGCCCGCCTTTTCGCAAAGCCTGAAGAGGACGGTAAGTTTTCCTGTGAACCCTTGACATGAACGAACAACAGCTGACATTAGTCTATAGCGGGGAGAGGGAGAGGAAGAGGAGTCCCCTTCGAAGAGAGGGTGCCCTGGGTGGTTTATCCCCCAGTAAAAAAAAAAAGTAAAAAAAAAGGAGAGAGAGAGGGAGAGAGGATGTCGTCGGTTGCTGTTTCGTTTTGTTCCCCAAGAGGGGAAAGGAGTTGGGCTTTAAGCTTTGCAATTTGTTGTTTCTTTTTTTTTTATCTTGATCATATAGAGGAATACCGACTCGGAGTCGTCTGCCCATGGCAGAGTGCATCATGATTGTATTGCATCACCACTATCAAGTACTGCCGTGACGTGAACTACCTTTACCAAGTATCGAATCTTTTGATATTATTGACCCTTCTCTGGATGTATTCTATTTCCATGGGATAACTTACATGTGTACAGACTGTATTTAGTAAGATATGGTGCTGAACTACTTTATGATACCTAGATCGAGCGCAGCCTTTCTATAAGGACAACGCGCATATCTACCGCCGTGGGCTTTGTTTCGGAGTCTGACAGCGGCATGCTGCTTCTCTGCTATTGCTAAAAATCAATCTCGCTCTTCCCTGGGGGAAGGGTATGCAGCAGGGTGATAGAGAGGCTGGGTTTCTCTGACTCGCTCATGTAACTAGACAGGCCAAAACACCACGACCGCCCGTTCTGGCCCATCACGCCCTCGGAACTGCCATCGAATATCATAATATGGTTCTTGTTTCTAGATTCAAGATGTACCTGTTCGACTCCGCGAGGAGTTTCTCTCACCATGCTGAACTGGAAGATCGAGGCATCGCGAATCACGGCCCGGAACACGCGTTTAATAACCTCTTTCCCATGGTCCTGGAACAACTAGCCCAACAATCCAACTCTAGAGGTTCCTGTCGTTTAAGGCACAATAGTGCTTGGCGCAGGCTTACGACATGAGCGCTCTCATGCCCAAGGTAATGTATGCTGCATCACGGTGGATGAGTCACAGGGATGCTTTTGGGTCGCACATCAGAACATAAAAGTCCTCCATGCTCATGAGTAATACACAGAGTTTAGAATACCAGCTGCAAAGGCAGTGACTATTCAAATGGTAGTTTAATTAAGGTGAGCTGCAGGCTTTGCTTGGTGGCTGGAGCCGAGGTCTAGCTCAACTGTTGTTGGTGGGCGTCTTGTCCACGCAAAGCAACAACCATTTGGTAACTCAATTGTCAAAGTCAATCATTATTCATTTGGATAATGAGCCTTTATCAGTGTTTAATGCTGCTACCATTGCTTCCAGTTGCTTTCTGTGCCTTACGCCAGCCTCTCCTCCCATCATTGCCTCGATATTTTTGTCCAGCCACCAACTATGCTCGGTTCGCGCCTTGCAGACTGCAACGAGTGGGCCTATGCAGCATATTCCTTTGGCACAAGAGGTTAACAAACTACTACGTGGAGCCGGAGCTGAGCATCTTGTGGCTGGGCTTTGAAGTGAAGAATTGGGAGAGAAGAGTTGTACCGAGCAGAGAAAGATTGCAACTGGTCTCGGCACTTGGAACTGAAATGATAGAGGACCTACACAAGTAAATCGAATCAGCAACTATAGCCAATGCCTTGACCATTTCCTCGGCCTCCTTCACTCATAGACGGCACATTCAACGCCCATGTTGCATCTACCGAAGAATAGCGCAAGCATCCAATGGTTACTCCGACCCCCAGAGAACAAGAGCGAACCCCAGCCAACACATTTGTCATGATGGAGTCGTTGGTGGAGCCGTTCGCTGGACATTGAAAGCCGCTCGTGACCCGTCAAAAGGCGCCAGAGGGCTCACAGCGGTCTCTCCCCTCGGCTATGGCTCCGGTAATATGAGTTCCAGGGCTCGAACGCCGCCTTTTGGAGGGGTTAGCGACCTTGTCCGGCGAGCCTCACAGACGTCGTTGGAAAGGTGTGGAAAGTGGCCGGCGATGGCACTAGTCCCTTTATGGCCTAGACTCGCTTCTGGGTGGATGTTTTGCCGACGCTCCGAGCGACGATTTTTTTGGACCTCGAGCTCTTCTCCAGTTTTGCCATCATATCAACCTCTTGTCTCCCCGTCTCTTCGCCCTGCTCGTCCGTCCTCGTCCCAAGGTCGAATTCCTCCCGAGCGTTCTTCCTCCTCTTCCTTTTCTTTCAAGTCACATTATACCCCCCTAATTCACACATCATGCAGCGCGCATTGAGCACCCGGGCGAGGGCCTCTGTCCTGTCCTCGGCAGCCACCAAGTACCGAGCGGGCGGTCTTAGCCAGCAGGTCCGATTTGCTCACAAGGTATGAAGATGATGAATTGATGTCCTAGGCTTGCGAATTGGGTCACTGACATGTTTATAGGAGCTCAAGTTTGGTGTTGAGGGCCGCGCTGCTCTTCTCGCTGGTGTCGACACCCTCGCCAAGGCCGTCGCTACCACCCTCGGACCCAAGGGCCGAAATGTCCTCATTGAGTCCAGCTTCGGCTCTCCCAAGATCACCAAGGGTTCGTACAAGTAGTCTGTTCATATTCTTGGACATTTGACTAACTACAACAGATGGTGTGACCGTTGCCCGCGCTGTCAGCCTCAAGGACAAGTTCGAGAACCTCGGCGCCAAGCTGCTCCAGGATGTTGCCTCCAAGACCAACGAGGTCGCCGGTGACGGTACCACCACCGCCACTGTCCTCGCCCGCGCCATCTTCTCCGAGACCGTCAAGAACGTTGCTGCCGGCTGCAACCCCATGGATCTCCGCCGCGGTATCCAGGCTGCCGTCGAGGCCGTCGTCGAGTTCCTCCAGAAGAACAAGCGGGACATCACCACCAGCGCCGAGATCGCTCAGGTCGCCACCATCTCCGCCAACGGTGATGTCCACATTGGTCAGATGATTGCCAACGCCATGGAGAAGGTTGGCAAGGAGGGTGTCATCACCGTCAAGGAGGGCAAGACTGTCCAGGATGAGCTCGAGGTCACCGAGGGTATGCGATTCGACCGTGGCTTCGTCTCCCCCTACTTCATCACCGACACCAAGTCCCAGAAGGTCGAGTTTGAGAACCCTCTCATCCTCCTCTCTGAGAAGAAGATCTCTGCTGTCCAGGACATCATCCCTGCTCTCGAGGTCTCCACCCAGCAGCGACGACCTCTTGTCATCATTGCTGAGGACATTGAGGGTGAGGCTCTCGCTGTCTGCATTCTCAACAAGCTCCGTGGTCAGCTCCAGGTCGCTGCCGTCAAGGCTCCCGGCTTCGGTGACAACCGCAAGTCCATCCTTGGCGATCTCGCCATCCTGACCGACGGTACCGTCTTCACTGACGAGCTCGACGTCAAGCTTGAGAAGGCTACCCCCGACATGCTCGGTTCCACTGGCTCCATCACCATCACCAAGGAGGACACCATCCTCCTTAACGGCAGCGGTGCCAAGGACAACATTGCTCAGCGATGCGAGCAGATCCGTGGCGTCATGGCTGACCCCACCACCTCCGAGTACGAGAAGGAGAAGCTCCAGGAGCGTCTCGCCAAGCTCTCTGGCGGTGTCGCCGTCATCAAGGTCGGCGGCTCCTCCGAGGTTGAGGTCGGTGAGAAGAAGGACCGCTTCGTCGATGCCCTGAACGCTACCCGTGCCGCCGTTGAGGAGGGTATCCTGCCCGGTGGTGGTACTGCCCTCATCAAGGCTTCTGCCCACGCCCTTGGCGAGGTCAAGTCTGCCAACTTTGACCAGCAGCTCGGTGTCAGCATCGTCAAGAACGCCATCACCCGCCCTGCCCGCACCATCATTGAGAACGCCGGCCTCGAGGGTTCCGTCGTCATTGGCAAGCTCACTGACGAGCACGCCAACGACTTCAACAAGGGTTTCGACAGCGCCAAGGGCGAGTACGTCGACATGATCGCTGCCGGTATCCTTGACCCCTTCAAGGTCGTCCGCACTGGTCTCATTGATGCCAGCGGTGTTGCCTCTCTGCTAGGCACCACCGAGGTCGCCATCGTCGATGCTCCCGAGGAGAAGGGTCCTGCTGGACCTCCTATGGGTGGCATGGGCGGTATGGGCGGCATGGGTGGCATGGGAGGTATGATGTAAGAGACGGAATAATGTGATTGGGATGATATGATGTACAACAAAAAAGCTGGACGGACGGCGCACATGGTTTGCGTGTTATCATGGGACAGTGGCCTTGCAATCTCCCCTCTCTCTACTCTACCTACCTTTTCTCGACCACCACGACGGCCTTGTCCTCATACCCCCTGCAGATTTTCAGGCCACATTTGAGCCCTGTACAATAGCATTGACTGTGTAGCACTAGCATGAAAAGACATGAGATCAAGAAAGAATAAAAAAAGAAATCTATAAACATACATTTGTTTCTGGTTGCCTGAGCTGTGTTTCGTAAGGGGTTGATTGGAAGCTGATGCCTCGTTTAGGCTTCACCGAAACGAGGCCGGGCTCGGCGGGCGGGACAACAGGCAGGGGTGTGTAGCATTGATGAGATGATGATGGGTTGCTGAGGCCGTCGTCGTCAACGACAACGAGACAGCACAGACAGCAGCCTGCCATGGGTAGCTCTCCATAGGAGAGACAGATGATAAGCTGACGAGCCACAATTGACACGCACGCCAGGGGAGTCACGTGGAAGGCCTCCTCATAGTTGTGGTGGGGGAGAAGGTAGGTAGGCCAGGTGGTGTTTTTCTCCCGCAAGAGGTCTGGCCCCGCCTTTCTATGGGACAAGTCCCAGTCCCCCTACCGCCTAAATCCGCCCAACCCCCAAGATACAAACGACCCTCCCCTACAACGCCCATTTCCATCTTGTTTCTTCATCTTGAACCTCGACTACTCTTAACCTCGATCTTCTTCCTCTCCCGGTACGCCAACGCCTCCCCCACTTGGTCCTGCACCTGCATCTTTCACTCTGCACCTCTCCTGCGCATGATCCTCTCTCTGTCCTGATAGCTAATTCGAAAGCTCCCGCCAGCCCGTCCGCCCCTCATTCCCAAGATCTCGACCGTCTCCTGACGTAGACCGCAACCATGGTAAGCTTCACCGACGTCTCCTCCAGCAAGATCTTCTATCTAACTGTGTTTTTCAGTCTCAATCCGGGTTCGTCCTCTCGCTCTCTCCCTCGCTCCATTTTATTCGCGCGCCGTTTTCCCTCCCCCGCGCCTGATGCTCCCCTCCCCCTCGACCATGACGCCGCCGCCGCGGGGCAACACAACACAACAAAACACACGCAGCTTCAAATCTTTGAGACAACCGCGCTAACCCGCCGCCTTCCGTGTTCCAGAGCCACCGTTTCCCAGGAGTGCATAACTGCCTACAATGACCTGAAGCTCAACAAGAAGTACAAGTACATCGTCTACAAGCTCTCGGACGACTACAAGGAGATTGTTGTCGAGCACGCCTCCGAGGACAAGGACTGGGAAGAGTTCCGTGAGAAGCTCATCAACGCCACCTCCAAGAGCCGAACGGTACGCTCCGCTCCGCTCATGAACTGACGAGGAATCCGGGCAAGAATCTGACAGGTTACAGGGCGCTGTCGGCAAGGGTCCCCGATACGCCGTCTACGACTTTGAGTACAGCCTGGCCTCTGGCGACGGTATCCGGTGCGTTTGAACAGAACAATCGAGTATGAAGAACATGTCCTAACAACTTTCAGAAACAAGCTCGCCTTCATTGCCTGGTCTCCCGATGATGCCGGCATCCAGGTCAGTAACCCCTGTCTGTCCTCGCCTCGCTGCGAACCATGAACTGACACCCCACCAGCCCAAGATGATCTACGCCTCCTCCAAAGAGGCTCTGAAGCGATCACTCACCGGCATTGCGGTCGAGCTCCAGGCCAACGACACTGATGACATCGAGTACGACAGCATCATCAAGACCGTCAGCAAGGGTCTTGCTGGTTAAGCGCGCTGTCACGAATCAACCCACTAGCCGCCCCGCACTCTATAGAAGCGGTGCCGGCATAACTGAGCATATCTAGGGTCGTTTCAAGCGTTGAGAGACCAAAACAACCATGATGTAGGAGTGCAACTGTGGATGGAAGCACGGGGTGGTGGACGTCCCTTGAGGGATGTGAGCCATCGAGTTTACTTCTGGGCGGATACGTAAATTCTCAGATTTGCCAGCCCTGACCATGTACCGTACCACGGGAATAAACTCGCATGCTGGTATGTGGAATTATTGCCATTTTTCATCTATCGTGTGGTCTATCATGTCTGCGCTCCGAGAGATATCATGGACTTGCTTGGCTAGACTGCCAACTCGATCTAAAGAGACCGGATAGCTCCTCCGCCTGAGTCTCATCCTTTAATCGCTGCATCAAGAATCCCTTGAGGTCGCTCCAGAACTCTTCCGTCTCCAATGCCTCCTTGCCTGTAGGCAGCACCTCGGGGGCGGCCTCGGGTTCCTCAGGGGGGATGGCAGCGGCTCCACCAATGACCATGACCGTAAACTCAATAGACATGTCCGTATCCCCTAGGAGGTCCTTGAGGATCTTGCTGTCTGGCACAGGCTTCTTGTTGTGTAGCAGCTTCATCTTTGCGACGGGTATCCTGGTCTGTTTCTGCACGCTGCTCTTGATGTCCAGGACCGACGTATCGAGGGGTTGCGACGTGAGCTTGATGCTCAGAGGAGGGTTGCGCAGGGACTTGAGGGAGACGGTGACGCTTCGCTCAGAGCCGGGAGCGAGGTGGGTGGGCTTGCTCATGGCCTTGGGCATGCGGGGGATGATGTACTGTGACTGTTAGAGGAGTCGCGGGTGCGGTATATGCTAGGTTCGTACAGGTGGGCGAGCCGGGAAGGTCTTGGGATCTTCGACATGGTCGGCAGAGAGTCGGAGAGGTCGCGACTGGAGCGACCCGAGGAAGGTCTGGGCAAAGGCGGTTTCAGACATGGTGAGCTTGCGATGGAGGTGAGCTCGAGGTGGGGTTGAGCTGGTAAAGGTAGTAGGAGGTGGTGAAGTTAAAAATGATGTTAGACGAAACTCTCAAGTTCTAATAAAGCTTCTCGGAGAGATTTGGGCAAAATACCGAGACTCGAGTCCAAGTAAAGAATGTTGACCGTGTCCAGATCATCGTCATTGAGCATCGCCTTGGGCTTGGGGGAGTGGTGTAGCTCCACCGTAGCATGGATCACGTGGAGATTACCATCTTATCGGACCCTTGCTATCGTTGCGCAAAGAAAAAAGTTTCGGCGGGGACTAGACTACCTTTTTCTTTGGTAGCCAAAAAAGACAAGACGGCCTTTCTCGCGTCTCGTCTTCTCTAATAACTCCCACAATCGATTGATAACACTCTTTCAAGATGGGTGTCGGACGTCGCATGAAGAAGCAGGGCCCGCCCCAACCCCTGTCGGAAGAGCACTTTGCAAAGCTCAAGCGCAAGGCCGGTCTGCCTGCCGATCCCGTCATCGAGGCCCCCGAGAAGAAGAAGCGGAAAACCAGCAAGGTTGTCGAGCCCAAGAGCAATGGAGTCGCCAAGAAGGACTCTGCTAAGAAGGATGCTGTCAAGAAGAAGGGAGCCAAGGCTGTGAAGGCTGCGCCGCCCGCGCCCAAGGCGAATGGCAAGAGCAAGAAGAGCAAGGCCCCTGCGCCAGCATTGGAGGATCTTTCCGATGAGGAGATGGACGATGAGTTTGATCTTGACGATCTGGAGGATGGATCTTCGGATGCTGGTGTTGCATTGAAGGACGATTTCCTCGCATCTGGGTCCGATGACGACTCTGTGTTCGACTCAGAAGAGGAAGACGGCGCTGCAAAGGCCATGTGGTCCGAGGATGAGGACGAGTCGGACGCCGAGGAGAAGCTCACAGCCGCCAACATTGAGGGTCTCTCAAGGAAACTGGACGCTCAAATGGCAGAGGACGCTGCCGAGGCCGAGGCCGAGATGGCTGAGGACGCTCTGCAGACCAACATCCACGGCGACAAGCCTCACATTCTACAAAACGATGACGAGGACGAGGACGAGCTCACAAAGACCAATGCCCTGCTGGCGCCCGACCTGCAGCTCCTGCGAACGAGAATCACCGAAACCATCCGCGTCCTCGACGACTTTGCCAACCTGTCCGAGGACGGCCGCTCGAGAACCGAGTACACAGCACAGCTCATCAAGGATATCTGCGCATACTACGGCTACTCTGAGTACCTGGCTGAGAAGCTCTTCAACCTCTTTACACCCCGTGAGGCCTTTGCCTTTTTCGAGGCCAACGAGTCGGCGAGACCCGTCGTCATCCGCACAAACACCCTACGCACCCACCGCCGTGACCTCGCCCAGGCTCTCATCAACCGTGGCGTCACTCTCGAGCCTGTTGGCAAGTGGTCTAAGGTCGGTCTCCAGGTCTTTGAGAGCAACGTTCCCCTTGGTGCTACCCCCGAGTACCTCGCCGGCCACTACATTCTCCAAGCTGCCTCATCTTTCCTGCCCTGTATGGCCCTTGAGCCTCAAGAGAACGAGCGCGTGCTGGATATGGCCGCTGCTCCCGGTGGAAAGACGACTTACATGGCTGCCATGATGAAGAACACTGGCGTCATCGTGGCCAACGATCCCAACAAGGCCCGAGCCAAGGGTCTCATCGGTAACATTCACCGTCTCGGCACGCGCAACGTTGTCGTCTCCAACTACGACGCCCGAGAGTTCCCCAAGCCCATGGGTGGCTTCGACCGTGTCCTGCTTGATGCTCCCTGTTCCGGCACCGGTGTCATTGCAAAGGATCCCAGCGTCAAGACCAACAAGACGGAGCGTGACTTTATGCAGCTGCCTCACATCCAGAAGCAGCTTGTCCTCGCCGCCATCGACTCGGTCAACCACGCCTCTAAGACTGGTGGTTACATTGTCTACTCGACTTGTTCCGTCACCGTTGAGGAGAACGAGCAGGTCGTTCAATACGCCCTCTCTCGCCGTCCCAACGTCCGCCTCGTCGAGTCAGGCCTCCCCTTCGGAAAGGAGGGCTTCACGAGCTACATGGGCAAGAAGTTTGACCCTTCAATGCGCCACACCCGCCGATACTACCCCCACACTTACAACGTCGACGGTTTCTTCGTCGCCAAGTTCCACAAGATTGGTCCTACACCCCTCAAGTCGTCCGCACCCCGCGACCGTTCTTCAGGCCCTGCAGATGAGGAGGAAGAGGTCATCGACAAGACGCCCATCGCCACCGATGACGACGAGGAGCTCAAGTCCAAGGCCGACGACGACTTTGGAGGCTGGGACGAGGACGGGGACAAGGAGTACATGGAGAAGGGCAGGAGGAACGCCATGCGCAGGAGAGGTCTCGATCCCAGGAGTAACAGCAAAAAGGCCAAGAAGCAGAGCAAATAGTAGATATACCAACCGTTGGAGCGGGCGTTTATTTGTCCAAAAAAGGGGTCTGGGTGTAAACTGTTTCTATATCTTAGAGTTGTGCTGCTTTCAATCTCATGGCTGAAATAATACAAGAGTGATGTCTTTAAGCGGTTGAATATTCTGCCTATGATTATACATACTTCTGATGAAAATAAGTCAAGTCTATGTGATGGAAGTAGAAGATTCATAAAGGAGTAAGAGCCTCCAAGTATTCTGTCCTTTACCATCCTCATGCTATAGTAGAAGTTATTCAACCTTATTGCATACCCAAACGGCAGATCGACGCAACCCAGTGGGAGAAATATAGTTATCGACACAATTAAGCTATCAGCTCAATGCTTTTCAACGCAAGGGTGAGTATCAAAAAAGCTCTGCAAAACCTCATGCTATAAGAGATCCAAGATAGTGGGCATGTTTGAGGATCCTACAAGCGCCACTGTCTCATCATTAGATAGACATCTGGTATTGGGCGAAATTGTTGCTTTCAGGAACATCTAAGGTTGAAGCTGCCTGATCAGAGTGTTCAGACTCAGGGGCTTAAGTCAATGGTCTCAACCTCTGTCCTGGTCCCCTGTTCCATCTACAGCCAGGACCTCGAGTTTTCTTCACCCCCCATGAAACAATTGATTTCTCACTACCAAAGCATGCTGGGGCGGAGAGGACTGGATGGAATTCTGCCCCCTCTGGTTCAATCCAGACTCATACCCGTCTCAGCCTCAATGCTGCCCCTGACTGACCTCGCATGGCCCAATCCAGCGTTCTACTAATCTTGACGAGACACAGGTATCACATCTCCAGGTAGCTGCCGGTGGCAATCAGGGTTCATCACCCAAGATATTATATGTGACAGGGTCTTTACTCGAGGAAGAAGGCGGTCTGTGGTTGCGCACTACGTTTCGGCTCAAGTCTCACTATATGGGCGAGACCATCCGAGGGTCGGCTCTCCGGGCTGGACGACGAATTAATAATCACGCCTATGGAATTTCTTCCCCCTGATACAAGTATCAAGTAGTTTCTGTCCTTCATATTACAACCGCTCCTGATGGTCTCGGTCCTTGCAAAGGTCTCTCAAGTAAACACCTTCAAAGACAGAGGCCACCGCCAGTCTACCCGGTGTCATCTCGGCTTGCGATACACCTCAAAGGGAATCTGGACAAGTATTATTGACTCTTTTCCAGGGGCGTGAAGCAGACATCATCCTGCTAATGGGGCGTTTGATAGTCATTGCGGTTGAAACTTGACTACCCATCCCCAGTGTCTTCACATCTTCATCATCCCGCAAAAGGATGGACCATTTGTCGTTGGCGGCATCAACACTATCCAGACGACAATCTCGGAAACCCCCGAGCGTGGGCATATAGGGGTCAAGGGCGGAGTGTAAGTCAAAGTCAGCCTTTTAAGGATGAAGGGAATGTTTCAGTGGGCTCTGAGACAGAACGATCGCCCGGACTCCAGGGAGGGACCCTTGTTTAGATCTAGACCCTTAAATCGCCGAGTAAGGTAATTATTTTGCCGCGGGAGGCGACAGGACTTGGATCACTTCAAATATCATTGCCATCATGTAGAAGATATGGATGGCAACGGTTCTAGCCACTCTGAGAGTGGCGGTTATAATCCCCAATTCTGAGCCATCTACTCATCGATTGGTTTCATGGTCTAACGGTTATGACTGCGGATTCTGATTCCGCCAGCGAGGGTTCGACTCCCTCTGAGACCTTTCTTTTTAATGTCTGAGACAAATCGTAAACTGGCTTATAATCGACCTCGGACGTCTTCTTTTTGTCTTGTAAGTCGTAACCTTGGCTTCATGGCACTACTAACTGGATGGCATACATTGTTGTCACCTAACGTCAAAACCATATGTACCTCACTCGCAACATCATGCCAACAAAAGAGGGACCACTACGCCAACCTCTTGGTTTTTCACTGTTCCACTTGTTGTCTCGGTAACACTGAGAAATGTGTGTTAGTCAAGGCGTCCCAGCCACCGAACTTTCACCCCGTACACCAATGACGCCTCGTGGCACTTCTGACGCCTCGAAACAAATGAGAGTAAATTGAAGGAATGAACAAAAAGTAGGTAGGTAAGTAGGTAGGTATCCTGCAATTAAAACAAGTCATCAAGTTCGTCTCGTCATTAGATCCCCCACTCCCAGATCGTAGGGGTTTTCCACATCCATCCATCCATCCATCCCATCCCGCCCACCGTTTTTTCTCTATCATGACAGCCGAACCAAACCGAAAGCCAGCCCATCCATCCCGAGGGATTCCCATAGAATACATGGTCATATCGTCCATCAACAGCCCTTCCCTCCTTGGGGTGCTGGCATCAAAACATTAAATCCATCAAAAACAAAGCAAAACAGAATCTCCGTTGCCGTGCCATCAACACAAACTCAGTCAAACCAAACCACCCAGGGTATCCAGCCATAATGCCTCCGTGACAACCGGTACTCGTTTCCGACATGTCTAACGTACTGTACTGTAGTGTACTGTGATGTGCTGTGTATCCACAAAGATCCGGCATGGTGATTGTGTGTGGTGTTACAAGTGTTGCTGAAACAGGAAATTCGGGAATGAATGAAGGCCCGAGGGCTTGAACTCTCACATGGCCAAGTCGTCGAATTGAGAGACGAGTTCTCGGATCGTCCATCGCCAGGCTTCACGATCTCGTGTGCCTCGGCCGATCCATCTCTCACACTTCTTCCGCCACCGCTCTTCTTCTTCTCGTTGTCGTCTGATGAACTCGGGTCCGACATCAAACTCTTCACCTACGAGCCAGTCATCTTTGATGTCGCTGACACGGCCCTGGACACCCTCGTCATCGGCAGTGTTGTCTTCGAGATCAGGGATATCCTTAAAAACGTCCTCGTCGTCGAGGGCATCGAAACCGTCCATGGGGTCACTAAGCTCGGAGCTTGGCTTTGTGGGCTGGTCAAGTTTCAGCCAGCACATGTTTTGGGGATCAAAGACCATGCCGCCGACGACCTGGACACCCTTGGTTGCGCTAATGTTGGTGATCAGCGCGGGCCGAGGTGTCGGTGCCTCCTTTTCGCGTGTGCTGGTTGCGACCTGAGTCGGGGTTTGTACCGGCGGGTCAAAGACATGCAGAGCATTCTCATTGCCTTCCCACCGGTATGTGTCCGCATTATAATACATCCCGTTCACCACTGTGGCTTGGTTAGCACTAGTTCCAAAAGGTCTCGGCATCTTCAACTTACTCTTCGACTCCTTTCCGCTATTCAGGTTCGAGATGAGATGGGGTTTTGTCTGTTGGTGCCTCTTGTGCTTCTTGGATCGGACGGTTGATTGAGGAAGAGAAGGGTTAAGATTGCTGGCCCTCGTGTTGAGCTGGGTAGCACGTTGGGTGCTTAAAGGGGTCAACGAGCCGCTGCTAGGGACTCGTTGGGCCAGAGCTGTCTCCCTCGCGATCCTACTCGCAGCCGTGTCACGAGCAAAGTGAGGCGTAAAAGAAGGCCGCGGCGTCTGCGGTATTGATGGAGATATTGTCGAGGTCCTGTCCGGAAGAACATTGTGGTAGAGCTTGTTCCGTATGGCAGCCTTAGGTCCCGATGTCGTAGGCTGCCTCAGGTATTTGGTCTCAGTCTCCTTGGAGGTGGGTAGATCGTCAAAGCCGTCCAGCTCATGCCCGTCACCAAAGTTCTTCTTGTTCTTTGGCTTGCTCAGTCGCTCCCACGTATCAGCAGCGACTCGGTAACGGTGATTCGGGCTGGGAGACCGCATCGTTGACCTGGATATTGTGCGAGAGTTGGGTCGAAGGTCAATCGAGTTGTCAGAGTCGTGGCGACGGAAGCTACGCATGTTCTTTGATGAAGCGTGCTGTGACTGTGACTGGGAGGCCCCAGCAGGCAAGAATGGCATTTGAGACTTGCGAGTGGTTGCAGGGCTCTCCGAGGCACTCTGCCTCTGGCGTTCCACAGGTGTCTTGGGACGCACCCCAGACGATGGTCGGTTGCTCTCCGATCTCGATGGCGGCCGCTCATTGCGGAAGCTGGTTGGCTTGGTCGACGAGTCCAGAGCCCTAATAGCTGGCAGGGAACGCTTTTGCTTAAGAAGCTGAGCACTGGTCGTAGTTGGCCCAGTTCGGAGCGAACTCGTCGATGTTCTGAGACCAAGCTCCCTTCTCCGAGGGGTCGGTGGCAAACCCTGGGGTGAGGTCGTAGTAGGGGTAGGCAGGCTGGCGATGGAGGATTGTGAAGAGTGACCTAACCTGGAATGAGAGTGACGGCTTCGTTGGGGAGCAGGACCACCACTCTCGTACACGGGTTCCAGAGCTGTCGAGTGTGTCCGCTCATGATGGTTCAGCCGAGGTATCCGAGTGTTGACAGGCTTGTTGGTGAATGTGAGAGACACTGCCGCCTTGGGCCGAGCGGGACTCGCAGGCCGCGTCTCCTTGACCCTAACATTCTTGTGGAGAGTGAGCTTGCTCGAGTCAAACACATCGCCATCACCAAGGTCCAGACCTTCCAGGAAGTCAGGCCTATCAGCTTCAGCTGCAGACGCCTTCCTTGGAGGGACAATGGGTTCCTCGGAAATTCGCTGTGGAGACCGGCTCTTCCGGCGCTGCTGCAGCCTTTCAGTCCAGTTGACAGGTCCGGAGGGGAGGACCAGTCCATCGAATGTCTCATCCTCGCTTTCAGCGGTGATCGAACTAGACACGCTGGGGCTAAGAGCCGATGCTGACGAGCTTCGGGCAGATCGTGCATCCCGTCGCGTCCCACCGTATCGAGTCCCGAGACTGCTTTCTCCCCAATCCAGATCCTCCGACTGGTTGAGGGGGGTCTTGGGGATATCTTTTCTTGTGGAGAGCTTGAGCTTTCCATCTGATGGGAGCTCGAGGTCCATTTCAAAATCGTCCTCGGCATCTGTGGGCTTGGTTTCCTTCTGGGGGGTAGGTGGTGTAATGAAAGAAACAGGTTTAGGTTGACGGCTCTTGGAGACCCTGATAGTGTCTCCGCCGTCTCCGAAAAAGTCGTCATCTTCTTCGGCATCTTTGAACCTGTCCAGGTTTATGGCCGCGGACAAGTTGCTTGTGGCAGACTGGATAGACTCTCTTCGATCATCCCTGTCAAGAGCGGAGGCCATCTTGATGACGTTACCTGGGCTGGTCTGTGTAGAGGAGGAGCCGATGCTGACTTGTCGCAGGCTCTCAGGGAAGGCAGACTGGTCCAGTTTCTTGATCTTGAACCCTTGAGACGTGTCGGGCAGCTCCATGTCATTCTCCCAGTCGTCCTGAATAATTTTTCGTATTTTTCTTCCACCCAGTCGTTTGATAGTACCGCCCATCAAAGCAGATGATGGAACATTTGATGGTAGTGGGATGCCGGCATTTTGGGCAGCGGCGATGGCATCTCGGGTTGATTTCTCGTCATCTCCAGGAATGTGGACGTGCTTCTCTTCCTCGCCCTCCAACTCAGATCGGAAGGAAAAGTGCGACGAGCCAGAGTCGCGACGTCTGGAAGAAGATGGCCGAGAGGGGACGTTTGTGGCGGTAGACGGACTGCGGAAAGTCAAGTCGTCGCCCTCAACGACAAAGTCGTCATCGTCCCAGTCCTCGATGTCGGCCTCCACTGGTTGTCGGGGTTTAAGTCGTAGAGGTTCCATGGTAGTGAGTGTAATATGTGTATGGTGCGCAATCTATTGCAAAAGTCCAAGAAATAGCAGGAATCGCAGCTGAGACGACTGTTGGGACGCGATGTCAATTGCGCACAGTCATTCTTGTCAACGGCGACAGTTCCCCGCATACAGCAGCATCTCCCTCAGGCGTGATAGTGGCGTGGACGATGCGGTTTCCAAAGTCGAGATTCAGCAATAGAGAAAATTCGAAAAATGTGTGGGAAGCTATTTTCTCGGTTCTGCAGTTGAGGGGGCTGGTTCTCTGCGGTGCGTCTCGGCGGTGATAAAGAAGCTTGGTGTGCGGAGAAGCGACTGTAGATGATTTGTTTGCTTGCGGGCGGGCGATATGGGCCTCAGAACGCAACGTCGCAGTGCGGTCTCGTGGAAAAGAATGGCCACAGACGAAGGTCAAGGGAAATCAAGACGGCCAAAAGGGTCTCGCGAAACAGGGGGATTGGTTTTGATAGCTGAGGATTTTTTCGACGGTCGAGAGGGTGACGTGCAAGACAGATGTGAAGGTCAGGAATGTGGTCGGCAGGCGTGCTCAAAGGTCGGTGGATGGTGGGTTGTGTTGTAAAGAGAAAGGCTGGGGGGTCGCAGTGGGCGTGGCTGGAGGACCCAGGTTCCCGCTAACTCATAAGGGACGTGCCTTCCCACGATGGGGTTACGTCCACTGAGGCCACCGGATTCTGGGCGCTGAGGTCACTAAAGATGGCAACAGGTTCTGACCCATCCAGGTTGGTCACTGCGCTACCCAGGACTACAGGGGACGCTACACCAAACTGGGCTCCCCGGAGGGAAAAAAATTTGGAAAATTCAGAGGCCGGGCAGCAGCACGTGATCATGTTCTCGCGGAAACAGTGAGTGTCGCCTTCCAACGCTGAGGTGGCTTGCTTCAGGGGACTTGTCCGATTGGTCCCCGAGTCAAAATACCGCGCCGTCTCGTCTCCCACGCGTCATGGTCGCGACGAGAAACAAGCCCAAGCAAGCCAGCCAAGCCAAGCTTGATGGGACAACGCTCAGGTTGCGAGCCGGACGTCAGGTCAGCTCCTGTTAAGCGGGACTCGGGAGGCTGGATCATCAGCTTCCTAAGCTTTGTGCCTCCATTCTTTGTTCCTGGACTATCCTAACCGAGGAACCCGGGGGCGTTCATTATTAGCTGACTTCTATCCTTTCTTTGTCCCGTCACGGAAAACTCTGCCTTGGTCATCTCCAGAATAGATTAACTACCCTCCCTTCTGGAAGAAATGTGGTCGCATTGTTCATGCGACTGTCATGCCGGCACTCAACTCCACCAGGGCGCGGGCACGATCTCGAGGCCAGCTGCCAGGTCCTCCCTAGACCAGGCCCAGGCCTCTAGGGGTCTTGGGAGGGCAGCCTCTTGATCCAGATCAGCTTATTCGGGGGCCAAGGTCCCCTATTCCCCACCGCGAATCTTCCACTTGGACCTACACGGGCATGGGCACTCTCCAGCGGCGGGAGGTGCCTGGAGCGGGCGGCCATGTGGCCTGGGGATGCCCTGGACTAAAGACGGCCTGCAGGCTGCAGCCGCCCGCTCCTGCCTACATACAGACAGCTACGCAGGCCAATAATGCAAGATCCTTAGACACAGCTGCCTGGCAGTGTTGATCCTTTCAAGATCGAATCACCTTCATTTAAGGACGACGCCTCTCGTCATCAAACCCGACGCTTGATTCTGCAAGCAGAAACAGAATCAGCAACAAGAACAATTTGTCTTCATTCCCACCAGCAATTGCCCCTCTCCCTCGACTCCCCTGTCTGAATCTTGCGCCCGGGCGCTCGCCTCATATCCTAGACTCTGCGGATCAGCCGAAGGTCCAAGCACCACCAACAACAACAGATCATCACCAACTAGCAGGCGGCGTTCCTTTCACGATCAAGTTTCCAAATACCTATCCTCACGCCCCCCTCCCTCTTGTCTCTCCCGTCTGTTTGCTCTGGCTGGCCACAGATCCGAGAGCTACGACAACGAGAAACATCATTCCTCAAACAAGCCCAGGTTCCCACGCGCCCATCTCGTCGGCCCGTGTCTCGCTCACCTCCAAGACACAGCAAGGGCTCAAACGGCTTCCGTCTTTCCGCCCGAGATCATTCCCGCGACGCCGTCATCTGTCATCATTCCACCCTGCTCAATCTTAACCCTTCGTATCATCCAAATCACGAGAATCCTTCTGGCCCAAGTGACATCAGCATTGATCAGTCCCTCCCCCACTCATGGCTCAGACTCGTGTCCTCAGATTCGCTCGCAGCGATGACAAGTCTGCCTTTGTCCTCGTCCAGGTCACCTCAAAGGGCTCAAAACCGTTGGATCTCAAGCTGGTGGGCACTGAGGGGGAGGCGCCATATGTCGCATCATGCAAGTCATCCCATTCCCCTCCATTGCATCGCAATCTAGGACCCCGGTCCGCAATTTCCAGCACTGACGTAAACTGACTTCTTGTTAGTGAAACACGATAGGGTTGTGTCTCTCCGTGTGAAGAATTGTCCAGCTTCAGAGGACGAATGGCAGAGCATCCTCGAGGCCCTGTTTCAGCAGGAGCCGGTTCCGGACATCCAGGCCACAGCCACCGTTCAGAGTGACAAGAACATCTCAATCACCATTCGAAAAGAGATACAAGGCATCACTGTGAGTCTATGATGCTATCTCTGAAACTCGAATGAGGCACTAACCAGTTTAGCAACGCCTTGGCGCCATCACCCTCAACTATGATCCGGATGAGGCCATCGAGCTGTTTGAATGGTGCGGTGCAGCCGTTGAGAGCTCCGCCGCCAGTAAGCAAGCCGTGGCTGACTTGACAGTCAAATCGACCGATTCGGAGGCTGCTGTAGCTCAGCTTCAGTCCCAGCTGGAGGAACTGCTCCGAGCCAAGGATGAGGATGAGACAGCCTTGCTAAGAAAGTTCAGAGACCTGCTAAACGAGAAGAAAGTCAAGATCCGTGAGCAGCAACAGGTCTTGGCATCGACGACTTTCAACGCCAGTATGCCGGGTCAATCACAACGAGCTGAGTCTGTTGAGATAAAGGTTGAGGAACCAGAAGTCAAGCAACCAAAGAAACCGGCTCGGAAAGCAGGCAAATCAAGGGCATCCAAACGAAAGGCTCCGACTCCAAAGCCGGTAGAAGAGTCGGAAGAAGAAGAAGCTCAACCAATGGAGGTGGACATCAAGCAAGAACCTGAGGACACCGATCCTGGAAACACAACCGAAGCAACCGCATCAGTGTCTGGCGACGATGAGGATGACACCGGAGTGCTCTCCAGCTCCTCTCAGGAGAGAGATGTTTCGGGATCAGCTGCTCCCCAAGAGGATGCTCCACCACAAGCCTCACAGCCTCCTCCGCGAAGAGAGCTTCCATTTGCGCTGAGAAAGAAATCTGCCAAGCCTGCTCCCCCGCCTGCAGGAAGCGATACAGATTCTGATGACGAATTATGAGTTATGAGTTATGAGTCAAGTACAAGGCCATGCATAGATATGTCTCTCAAGTAGTCATTGTATAAATCTACTTGACGTGGACTCTGTATCCACTTGCAGCAGTCAACTGCTATTTCTGTCATGATACATTACAACATGAAGCTCCAGCAGCTTAGGATCGGTCGTTCTCATCAAACTTGTCCTTCCAGAATCCGCGGAAGTGCTTTTGGCTTCCGAGTCTAGAGATCTCGGCAATCTCCTCAGGTGTCAACTTGAACTTGGGAAGCCTGGACAGGTAGCCCTCGAGTCTCTCCACCTTGTTGCTCGTTGTGAGCGCAATGATGTCTTGGTCAATCACCCATCGCAGACCGATCTCAGACTCTGTGACACCATACTTCTTGGCCAACTCGGTGTAGAGACCGTCGACGGGACCGCCCTTGGCCGTCACGAGAGGGGTGAGGGGGCCGTAGGAGGACACAGCAATGTCATGCTTCTTGTGGAAGGCAACGAGATCGCCGTGCTGGAGATAGGGGTGGTACTCGATCTGGTTGATGGCGGGCTTGACCTTGGCCGTCTTGAGGATGGCTTCGAGGTGCACCTGCAGGAAGTTGGACACGCCGATGGACTTGACACGGCCAGACTCCTTGAGCTGCTCGAGCTCAGCCCAGCGCTTCTGCAGGTCCTCGTCGGTCTCGGCGAACCAGGGACCATGGATCAGATACAGATCGACGTAGTCGAGGCCGAGCTTCTTAAGGGAGACGTCAAACGAGTCAATCGCGGAACCCTTCTTCTCAGCGGGGATCTTGGTGGTGACAAAGAGCTGCTCTCGGGGAACGCCACCCTGCTTGATGGCCTGACCAAGCTCCTCCTCGTTGCCGTAAACTGGTCGTTGTCAGCATTGTTCAGCATTGACTTGCAGTTGAACTGACCTTCGGCACCATCAAGATGGCGGTAGCCGACTCCAATGGCCTTTGTGGTGATGTCAACCACATGAGCATCAAGTCCGCTGTTGGGGTCGCTCTTGTACTGAGCAGTTCCTAGACCAAAAGCAAGCTACAAAGTGTAAGCTGGTGCTGTTCCGCAGATGCAATCAAGTTCCTGAGTTGTGTGTCTGGAACAATGACTCTTGGAGGATAAACGTACAACCGGGATCTCATTGCCGTCATTGAGCTTGTAGGTGGGGATAGCGGCCATCTTGAACGATTCTCTTCTCACGGGGTGAATGATCTTGTTGGTAGTAGGCACTTGGTTCTGATCCAGCAGAAAGTGTTCAGCACTGTAGAGTTTCAATTGAGGTTCAAGTGTTGCAGACGCGAGCGGGAAGCTGCGTCGTTTAAGAAGTCTCCCCTCCCCCACCAACGCATCAACACGGCAGCGATATCCACGGGATGGCGATCGAGAGTGGGACAATGCCGTGATGGCCGAGCGACCTCGGCGTTGAGGCCAGGCTGCTGGCAAAGCATGTACTTGCGGGGTCTTTGCACATTTGCCGTTGAAATGGCGCCCTGTGGTGCAGGGCGTGGGATGCGTCACATCATTCTTGCAGTGGCTAGTCCTCCAACTGTTGCAGTAACTGAATAAGGAGTATGACGATGACGATATATACAGCCTGTGTTGATACAATTGGAACTAATACCTACCTCGAGTTGCTATTTGTTCCCCATTCTTGTGTAATGAGCAATTGACTGATGGTGTAACCCGGAAATAACTATCCGGATAGGACGTAGGGCGAGATCGGAAAACATCATAGATGCAGCAGTATTAGAAATCAATATTAGAGACGGCATATCATACCGGCAGGCATTGGTTCCCTAGTGTCAATGTGAATGCGGTCTCCCATATATACGCTCATTAGATCTAACAACGGCATTGGCGTTGCTTTTATAGCTCACCAACCTCACACGGCATTTCCAGGGTAGCAGCACATTCGCCAATACCGATCAAGTGACCGGCGATAATTCCGTCCATATCATAACCCGTTGCTTTCCCCCGAGCCTCGCATCCCAGTCGTCGGCATCACGAATTCCAAATAGAAACGCGGCCCGGTTCCGTCTTACATGCGTCCGAGCAGCCGGGGTGTCATCGGAGCTCGCAATGTGGGGTGTGCCCGAAGCCCCGGAGATGTGATGTCAATGGGCGACGGTAAGCGTAGGTAGCTTGGAGGGCGAGTTGCCACACCTTTTTTGTCAGCGAAACACCATAGGTCGGCGGTTGATGCTACCGTTAGCAGGCATCCATGATCGCTTCTGATCAATGATTCCAAATCAATACTCGAGCTGCGTGTTATAAATCCCGCCATTGATGCTCTGTCGCAACGCCCTCCGCAGAGTTACCCCTCGGTCACCTTCGCAGAGAATCAACAAAATGGCAGCCCATCTCTCCAACGGTGCGGCGGCGCCCAATTCAAATTACCCCGGCGCATCCCTCGAGGATCTTCCAAAGTCCTGGCACTTTACCGAATCTCTCCCCGCCGATGCCGTCTTCCCTACGCCCGCCGATTCGCACAAGACCCCACGAGATCAGATAACTCCCCGACAAGTCCGAGAAGCCATCTTCACATGGGTACGCCCAGCTGAGCAGAAGGACCCCGAGCTTCTTGCCGTTAGTCCAGCTGCGTTGCGAGATCTGGGCATCAAGGCTGGAGAGGAAAAGACGGACGACTTCAGACAGCTGGTTGCTGGCAACAAGCTCTACGGCTGGGATGAAGAAAAGCTTGAGGGAGGATATCCATGGGCTCAATGCTATGGTGGTTTCCAATTTGGACAATGGGCTGGTCAGCTCGGCGATGGCAGAGCTATATCCCTATTCGAGACGACCAATCCAGCCTCTGGTGAACGCTATGAGCTTCAGCTCAAGGGCGCCGGTTTGACACCATACTCCCGCTTCGCCGACGGAAAAGCAGTTCTCCGATCGAGTATCCGAGAGTTTGTCGTTTCAGAGGCACTCAATGCGCTCAAGATTCCCACCACCAGAGCATTGTCGCTTACTCTGTTGCCAAACTCCAAGGTTCTTCGGGAGAGGGTTGAGCCGGGAGCCATCGTGCTGCGGTTCGCCCAGTCTTGGTTGCGTCTGGGTAACTTTGATATCCTCCGGGCCAGAGGAGATCGCAACTTGATCAGAAAGCTGTCTACGTATATCGCTGAAGACGTCTTTGGTGGCTGGGATAAACTACCTGCTCGATTGGAGAACCCGGATGAGCCCAAAACTTCACCACTGCCAAAGCGTGGTGTGGCAAGAGATACCATTGAAGGACCTGGAGACGCTGAGGAAAACCGGTTCACGAGACTCTATCGAGAAGTTGTTAGGCGTAATGCGAGAACGGTGGCTCATTGGCAAGCCTATGGATTCATGAATGGAGTGCTGGTAAGTTATCAGACTGTGAAGACGAAATACGGCTTCTTACTGACAGCATCAAGAACACAGACAACACCTCCATCTATGGACTGTCGATAGATTTTGGTCCGTTTGCCTTTATGGACAACTTTGACCCGACGTATACACCGAATCACGACGATTACGCCCTCCGATATAGCTATAGAAACCAGCCTACCATTATCTGGTGGAATCTCGTCCGCTTCGGCGAGGCAATTGGCGAGGCGATGGGAATTGGTGCCAAGGTGGACGATCCAATCTTTGTTGAAAAAGGAGTTACAACAGAGCAGGAGCCAGAAGTTGTGGCCAGGGCTGAGAAGCTCATCACACAGGCCGGCGAGGAGTTCAAGATTGTGTTCCTTAATGAGTACAAGAGACTCATGACTGCCCGACTTGGTCTGAAGACACACAAAGACTCCGACTTTGATGTGCTCTTCAGCGAAGCCTTGGATACCCTTGAAGCCCTGGAACTGGACTTTCACCATTTCTTCCGTCGCCTTAGCAACCTCAAGCTGCAGGATCTGGCCACCGAAGAGGGTCGAAAGGAGAAGGCATCCACTTTCTTCCACAAGGAAGGCCCCCCAACGACTGGCACAGAAGACGGGGCCAGGGAGCGCATTGCAAAGTGGCTGGCCAACTGGCGAGAACGTGTTGTCGAAGACTGGAAGGATGAGAGTGACGACGTGTCAGAGGAGACGGACAATGAGAGAATCAAGGCGATGAAGAAGGTCAACCCCAATTTTGTCCCTCGTGGCTGGATCCTCGACGAGGTTATCAAGCGCGTTGAAAAGGACGGTGAGAGGGATGTGCTCGACCGCATTATGCAGATGGCTCTTCACCCCTTCGAAGATGCCTGGGATGGACAGACCTTCGACGGGAAGACATTCAAGGGCGACAAGGACGAGGAGGCCAGGTGGATTGCCGACCCTCCCAAGACTGAGAGAGCCATCCAGTGTAGCTGTAGCTCATAGATGATAGACAACATCGCAAAGCCTTAGAATCGTCTCCGAGATCTCATCTACAACTATCAAACTTGGTCCCAACTGGTGGTATGTTACGACCGGCGGTAAGAGGCAACGGTCACGGAGATTGGTTACTCTCCCATGCTTCCATAAACGGCGTAATATTTCTCTTGAGCACAAGATAGAGGAAGACTCGACTGAAGCAACAGTTCTGCAGAAGCAGCCCTGTCGCGCAAGCTCACCTACAATAAAGTGTGCCCGTGTACAATTTGTTTGGTGAAGAAGAGAAGAAAATTCCAAAATCGCGGCCGAAGATGGAGACAATGAGGTGATGGGTGGTGCCTTGTGGCCTCAGGCATCAGGAATTGACTGCTGACCAATGAGCATCTACGTAAATTAATCGCGGACTAGCGCCACTAAATCCATCACCCGAACAGCAGTTCCCTTCGAGAGACGTCAACGACTGAGCACATATTCGCCGCAACGGCCTGCAACGTTCATCTCCTTCACTCCGTCAAGGCGACACGATGCTCCGACATACCATAGCTCGTTCGGCTTGGCGGACCAGCCGGCGGGCGGCCAATGTCTCGCGAGCCTTCGCGACGACAAGCCAGCGTCCTGCCGAGGTGGAGCTGACAATTGGTGAGCATCTTTGTGTCCTGAGCCATTGACCGTCCGAGGATAGCTAACAGTGCTGCTAGATGGAAAGAAGGTCTCGATTGAAGGTATGCTGGGATGTGCGGCCGGCTTTGGGTTGTTGTTCTGACGAAATTGTAGCCGGTTCGGCCCTTATCCAGGCCTGCGAGAAGGCGGGTGTTACAGTCCCGAGGTAAGTTGACACAGCAATGACGACGTGAATGGCCTGGCTGACCTTGTCTAGATACTGCTACCATGAGTACGATCCCTCCGAGCGTTCCTCCGACCGATATAGAGCTGACAATGCTTCAGGAAGCTTATGATTGCCGGCAACTGCCGAATGTGCCTGGTGGAGGTTGAGAGGGCCCCGAAGCCCGTCGCCTCTTGTGCCTGGCCCGTACAACCCGGAATGGTCGTCAAGACCAACTCTCCCCTAACCCACAAGGCCCGCGAGGGTGTCATGGAGTTCCTGCTCGCCAACCACCCCCTCGACTGCCCCATCTGTGATCAGGGTGGTGAGTGCGATCTCCAGGACCAGTCCATGCGTTACGGAGCCGACCGAGGCCGATTCCACGAGATTGGCGGCAAGCGAGCCGTCGAGGACAAGAACATTGGCCCCCTTATCAAGACGTCCATGAACCGATGCATTCACTGCACCCGATGTGTCCGTTTCGCCAACGACATCGCCGGAGCTCCGGAGCTTGGCTCCACCGGCCGTGGTAACGACCTCCAGATTGGCACCTACCTCGAGAAGAACCTGGACTCGGAGATGTCTGGCAACGTTATCGACCTCTGCCCCGTCGGTGCCCTCACCTCCAAGCCCTACGCCTTCCGAGCTCGTCCCTGGGAGCTGAAGCACACCGAGTCGATCGACGTTCTCGACGGTCTTGGCTCCAACATCCGAGTTGACTCCCGTGGTCTCGAGGTTATGCGTATCCTCCCCCGATTGAACGACGACGTGAACGAGGAATGGATCAACGACAAGACTCGATTCGCCTGTGACGGTCTCAAGACCCAGCGCCTGACCCTGCCTTTGGTCCGCCGTGAGGGCCGCTTCGAGCCCGCCGACTGGGAAGAGGCTCTGTCCGAGGTTGCCCGAGCCTGGCAGATCAAGAACCCCCAGGGTAACGAGTTCAAGGTTATTGCTGGTGCTCTTACTGAGGTTGAGTCTCTTGTTGTTGCCAAGGACATGGCCAACAAGCTCGGCTCCGAGAACCTGGCCCTGGATACCCCCACTGGCAGCCAGCCCATCGCCCACGGTGTCGACGTTCGATCCAACTACCTCTTCAACTCCCAGATCTGGGGTATCGAGGAGGCTGATGCCATCCTGATTGTTGGCAGCAACCCCCGACATGAGGCTGCCGTCCTCAACGCCCGTATCCGAAAGCAGTGGCTCCGATCCGACCTTGAGATTGGTGTTGTTGGCGAGACCTGGGACTCTACCTTTGAGTTTGAGCACCTGGGCAACGACCACGCTGCTCTCAAGCAGGCTCTTGCCGGACCCTTCGGTGCTAAGCTCAGGGCTGCTAAGCGACCCATGATCATCGTGGGCTCTGGTGTCACTGACCACGCTGATGCCAAGGCTTACTACGAGACCGTTGGCGCCTTTGTTGAGAAGCACGCTGACAACTTCCGAACTGAGGAGTGGCAGGGCTACAACGTTCTCCAGCGTGAGGCCTCGCGTGCCGGTGCTTTCGAGGTTGGCTTCACCACCCCCTCTGCCGAGGTTGCCGAGACCAAGCCCAAGTTTGTCTGGCTCCTGGGTGCCGATGAGGTCAACGAGGCCGACATCCCCAAGGACGCTTTCGTTGTCTACCAGGGCCACCACGGTGACAAGGGCGCTCAGATCGCCGATATCATCCTCCCCGGTGCTGCCTACACTGAGAAGGCCGGTACCTACATCAACACCGAGGGCCGAGTCCAGATGACCCGAGCTGCCACCTCCCTGCCTGGTGCTGCCCGAACTGACTGGAAGATCCTCCGAGCTGTCAGCGAGTTCCTGGGTGCTCCCCTTCCCTACGACGACGTTGCCATGGTTCGGGACCGCATGGTTGAGATCAGCCCTGCCCTGGCCGCCTACGATGTCGTTGAGCCCGTCGCCCTCCCTTCCCTGAGCAAGGTTCAACTTGTGGACCAGAACAAGGGCGCCGCTGCTAGCGGTGCTCCTCTCAAGAAGGTTATCGACAACTTCTATTTCACAGATGTTATCTCGCGAAGGTATGATACATGTCTCTGCATAACTAGCAAAGTTCCCCTGCTGACTCTTTTTACCTAGCTCGCCAACAATGGCACGCTGCTCGGCAGCCAAGGCCACGGGTGACCCCCGGACAAACTTTATGGCCCCCGGAATGGAGGAGGATAGGCCCATGGGCCAGGTCGAGTATGGGGCATAAGGCGGCGGAAGCTGTAAAAGAATAGAAAGATTTTTTGCTGTTTTTGCGTCTCGGAAGTTAGTAACTAGTGTTTGTACATATAGGACGTCGGGCTGGAGGGCAGAGAGAGAGAGGTAAATGAGTTGGGTTACCTGTTTTCCCTCGCCGCGACGTAGAAGGTTCAAGACACATTTTCTATGTTACTTTTTTCTCTTCCGGTTGGTATTTGGCAGAAACATGTCCTGGTACTTTTTCTTCGTAGGCGTGACGTTGGGCGACGACTTCACCTTGCCGTCTCCAGCCTTTGTAGGCGTAGTATCGTTTAGAATGCCAAACCCGTGAGTCGATTCCTACTCAGCCTCACGCGCCTGGGTTTCCCTTGTTTGCTCAGCTCTAATCTCAGCTTCGAGCTCTTCACGTCGCTTGGCAAGGTCGACCTCCCGCGCCTCTGCCAGATCCGCCGCGAAACCCGCAAAGTCGAGGAGCTGGACAGCCTGGCGCTCGCGCACCGGCCGGGGCTGGTTCACGAAGTTGGGTTTAGGGATTGTCTTGATCTCGACGTCGGCACCGGGGAGTGGCTCAGCCTCCATGTTGGCGATCATACCGTGGAGGACCCCAGGACGAGGAATGTCTGGAGGCACTTGGCCCGTTCTCTGGTTATGAGCCTCAAGACGACGGCCTTCCTGCTTGATGCGTTCGCGCTCGCGGACGCAGAGGTCGAGATAGTTGTCGCGGTTAGCCACGGCGTGAGCATCGAAGGCCTGGAGCTTCCTCTGAAGGCCATCGAGCTTCGTGGCGTCGGCGGGGTCGACAAAGGTCTCGGATTCGGGGATGGGGGCGAAGAGCCCCGCGGTGAAGTTGCCCAGGTTCGGGATGATGGGGTGGCCCTTTGGATCCGGGACGTCGTCGATCTCGGAGAGGTCAGGACCGGGCCGCTGAGGCTGAGCAGCCATTGTTTGCTTCGCTTGGTGGGATCGGCTCGGGTGCAATTTGGGAGAGAGGGTGTAGACCCCGCGTTATGGTCGAGGTTGCTCGGCGCGACCGAGCGCTGTGTAGCGTTGCAGTTTGTGCATGTGATGGTGTGGGACTGAGGTGGTGATGTAGGAGTTGAGTGAAGTACCTGCATAAGCCTTCAAGGTGGCGAGGCTGAGCAAGCTCAGGACTTGAGGTAAGGATATGTATTGCAATAAACCAATGGATTAGTGCCTGCGGGCACAGGAGTGGGCACCACTGAGTGGCATAATCATCGAGAAGCTTAAATTTTTGCGTTTTGGATGTTCAACTTTTGACAGATCAAGATTTTTGTTCGAATCCGCCGTTCTTTTTTGTCTTTTGCATTGAGTATGTTCTCTTCTATCTTGTTCAATACCTTGCAGGCCCTGCCTCGCCTCTATTCCAAGAGAGATGCTCGAATCTCTGTCTTGACCCGGAGCCAGCCTTCTTCTATATTAACCCCATTCGAGCATCAAAGGCGCCACTATCACCGATGACATTGACAATTAGATAGGTAGGTACTTGACAGGAAGCAGTCCAACCATGCTGGTTTCAAGCTTCTCTTGCCAATTAGGGGGTAGAAACCTCGATATCCAATATCCCGAGGAGGCATCAAGCACCTATCCTCTTCATCGACCCAAGTCCGCTCTTCACGGACCAGAGCCTGGTAGACTCGCAGGCTGGCCACGACTTGGTAGGACTTTCCGGACGTATTCCCTTGCAAGCCTCAGAGCTGCCCTCACCAGATCCTCTAACCGTCGGTCCTTGCGCTTCCTCATCCATAATAACACGATGGCCAAGATGACGAAATCTGCAAATAGATGCTTCACCACCAGCCAGGCGAACCATTTAGCCCACGCCGGGAAGCTGCGCTCCTTCTTCGCCCGCCACTCTCGACCTGTCGTTATCTGCTCCCGTAGCGCAGCCACTTCGGCTGACATTGTCGTCAGGGCTCGTTCCACCCTTCGCTGCCACCTGCCTCCACGTTGACTGCCTTCTTGTCCTTCTTCCATCTCGTCCTCGAGGTCCAGCTGCCGCTGTGATCGCAATTCCGCCTCGTCGTATTCGCTCATCGGGCTGATGACCTTCATGGGGCCTTCGGCTTCGCTCGGGGGGTCGGCGTAGTGCTGTTGTGATGCGCCGCCTGATCGGTTCGCTCTCGGTGATGACATGGACGAGCTGGGGCTGTTGTGTTTGATCTGATTCCAGACGAATTCGAGCTCGGCGACGAGTTCCTTGGCGTCTCTGGAAGTGTGTCAGTGAATTCGGCTCTTCTGTAAATCGTGCCGAAGGGGGCTCTTACGGCGTCGTCGCATAACGATGCATCGTGTCTATCAGGGCTTCGACATATCTCCTCTTAGACTCTGTTCGGCTCAGGCCCTTTTGTAGATTCCACGCATCCCACTTGTCCTTTTCGCGCTGCAGGTCATCAGGAGCCATCCCCGAGGCAGCATTCGGACGCTCCATGACACCATCCACGTCGCCCTCCATTGCTTGCTTGTAGAGTCCATAGAGCCGGAGCCGATCGTTCGGTGGCGGCCGCGACGCGCCCGTCTTGGGTATCTTCTTTACTGTGTTGAGGGCGTGCACAAACACGCGATCTGTAGCCATCACGTCAGCCATCGCGAACCATCAACCTCGGCGCCATCGGTGCCCCGGATTTCGGAGAGGCAAAAAAGCAACCCCAGGAATTAGCACGACAATGACGTACCCACTGAATCCGCCATCTCCTTTATAGAAGGCGGCTTGCAGCACGCCAACTGCGACCTCGTGAAGGCGTGGGCAGGTGTAGAGGGCCGAGGTCTGGATATCCTTTATCGGGGTCTGAGCCGTCCGGACCGCGGCTTGCTGGCCGAGATAAAGCAATGGAACCCCACTGACGCCAAAAAGAGCCAGGGGAAGTAGTGGCGTGGATTCAGGAACGGGGGAGGTATTAACAGCTTTCAAAAAAAAGATGATTACAAAAATAAAAAAGAGAGAAACAAGCAATGAGGCGAAAAAGTAACCCGATACGCCGGATCCTATGACTCCATTGGGAAAAAAGAGAAGAAGAGGGCCCTTTTTTGGAGGAGGAGAAGGGGTAAAGGGGGACCGGGCTAATGCTTGATCAGAAGCGAGCGATGATGATGCTGGATCTGAATTGCGGAGGGCCGTTTATCGGCAAATGGACTGGACTTTGACCTCGGCGCGGGCAACCTCCTCAGGCTCACGACTCGCGACGGAGCCTGTGGACGGGACTCGGGGATGCGGTTACAAGGGCCGTCCCCACTGAAGCGCGTCGAGCTTCTAGGGGGGTTCCAAGAAGGATGGTGGACGTCAATCAATCAACGGGCAGCCCCAGACGGATGGGATCTGGGGCAATTGGACTGGGCTGGATCCATTCATCCATCATGGCCGCCTGTGAGATGGAGGTCGGGTCGGGGTAGGTTGTTCACCCATGGCCGTGTTTTGCAGTTTGGGCCGAGACATGTGAAAGGCGAGGTAGCATTGACGGATATGCTCAACTTGTGCTAGCTGTATTACCCTTTTGCATTAATTATGGCTTATTTGATATTAAACCCAATGCTGCTTGGATGAGTTCATTCCCTCTTGTCATGCGGTGATGGTTTGCACCCACTCGACTTTGTGTAGTAGATCCGATCTCGGGAGCCAGCTCGCACTTGTTCAGCACTCTCAGTCAAGACGTGGAGCCCACCTGAGGTGGATAATGTTTGTTGTTTGCATTGGGAGTTACTACATAATGGACTTAATGATAGATGTGTTCTGCCGACCAAGTATGTGCAGGCAGTACGAAGCGTGCATTGTCACGCACAAGATCTATCAGCTGCATTGTTACGAAACCTTCCAGGAAAATTCCCAAGCAACCCGTAGAATACTGTGCTTTGCAGAGTATTAGCTAATATCACGATCAAGTTTGTTTGGTCGTAATGACAGAGTTTGCTTATTAGTCTAACATTCAATATAGGTAGGTAACCTTGTCATGTCGCCAGATCACTCCAGTGCCCTTTTACTCGACTACCCTCTTGCACTCAAAAACGCCTTCTTCTTATCCCCAAGCAGCTTCATCAGTTTCCGGTTCTCCAACGCCGCGCTCGCCGCCTTTGCACCCGCCTCTGTCTTCTTGAGCGCAGTCCCAACACCCAAGAGCTTGTTTGTCTCTCCCCAGCCGTCCAAATACACACCCATCGCGAATAGAGGAAGCCCCAGGTTCTTATCCTTCTTGTTACATGGCATGTCCTCGTACCGGATTTTGATACCCTTGACGACGAGAATCTGGGCGAGGCGCTCCTTTGGTGTGGGTTCCTTCTTGGGTGGTCTTGCGTCGCCTTCGGCGGGTTGATCGACTTGAGTCTTGGGTACAGAGGCGTCGGCCCTCTCTATCCGCTCGATTTGGTCTCTGATTGTACGGCCCCAGAGAGCTTTGAGCCAAGCTGCAGCGTTTGTCCGTCCATGCACGGGGTCTGCTCGTATAATTGCTCCGACATATGCTTCGAAAATGTCTCCTTGAATCTTGATGACATCCCTGTCTCTCGGCTTTGTGCGCATCAACTGCTCCATGGTCCCCATATCGATCGGGAGATGAGTTCTCTTGTGAAATTCATATTGTCGGTAGTATTCTGCCAAGGTGATGTTGCGCACAAGCTGCTCGCGAATTTGAGATAATCGTCCAACTGGGAGGTGATTCTCAAAGGTTTGCATGACAAGGTCTGTGGAGATGGTCTCGAGGGCAGCGTCACCGAACCACTCGAGGATTTCATAGTTGGGCCCGTATCCAATTCCGGGGTGTCTGAAAACTGCAGTTTCGAGCTCTGGCTTTGCTATGGGGGGCAGAGGTGGCAGCTCTGTCGGAATGTCTGAAGAAGTCCAGGGTGTGATGCCCGCGATGATTGAACCGATTGTGTTGTCTGCGTTGGGTGTAAGATGCGGGCGCTTTCGAAGCCCTTCATCCTCGAGGGTTTCTGAGTTCCGTCGTTTACTCATTTGGTCGTGGACAACAGTGAGAATTAAACGAAGAAGAAGCATACGCAGCTTCGAGAGGGTCTGAAAATTGTACGACGTTGTATTTTCATGAAGGTTGAATAAACTGAATCCTTGAGGTGAAGGCACGACCCTTGGATGCCACGAAGCCCCACCAGAGGTTTCTTCAACCAATTAGCGGCCCTCGTTCCACTTCGGCTCAGATGCTTCTCAACGTCAATTCGACTTCGAAAAAAGTTGACTGGAACACATTTCATGTCATCCACGCCAAGATGAGTGTCCCACGAGCGCGGATATTGGATTTGATGAAGGTAAGAAGCCTGATACTGACTCTGTGACACTCTTGCTGACTTTCTCCAGGCGCAATGCCAGCTCTTCGCGACGACCTTCAACCCTGAGGGCGTTCGCATGGGCAACAAGGTCCTCCGACAACGACTCAAGGGCCCGGCCGTGGCCGCCTACTACCCTCGAAAGACAGCTACGATCAAGGACCTCAAGCGCGAGTTCGGCCCGACCCTGGCGACCTGGGATGAGGCGGAGGAGGATCGATTCGAGTACATTGACGAGTAAGCGCGGACAAGAACATATTTGCCGAGGACGAGGCACGCTGACGGTTGGATTCTAGACTCAAGCTCCGTGGAAAGAGTGCACCCAAGAAGAAGAAGGGACCCCCAGGTATGGACGACAATGCACACGATGGAGGCCAATGGCTAACCGATCCTCAGCTCCCACTGGCAAGAAGCGATAAACTGAACGAAACCCACAATGACGCATCCGATGTTGATGATGGTGGCCTAGAACGATCCCCCCACATGCCGAAAGAGTGGAATGTTTGGATATATGCACGACTCCTTTCGCGCAGCAGAGGGGAGGACGGGGCCGGGAAACGATTGACGTTTCCCTTGTGGTTTTTCATCCAAGTATGTAAAACTATTTGTACCATTTCCCAAAATACATCTGCATATGACTTGAATGCCAAAACTTTGTGAGATCGTTGATATTTGCGCGGGCAAGTTTGTGACGGAAAGGTTGTCATGCTCCTGGATGAGCAATCTGCCAGGAGTTCTCGGGGCCAACTTGGCTCTCCCCTGATCTAAGGACTGGACTTCATGTGCCATTGCAATACTGGAAAGCAGCGGTGCCTATGGGTACTCCTCAATAGGTCTAATTTTAGTCATGATGCCCTGAATACGTCCATGTAAGCTACACCAAAGGCCCCTCAATCTTTCCGCTCCAAGGCTCCTACCAAGCGTCTTGTCATTCCTGCGCTTTCGATCCATTCAATAGATCCAGATCTAATACCTGATGGCAGGAACTCCAGCTCAAAGTTGGTTGAGTTCCCTCCTCGATCAATGTTTCGCTTGACGTCGCCTCGCATTACGAGCTGCCCGCCTCCCTATCTAGGCAACCAGAAGTCGGCATTTGAGTTCTGTGCATTTAAAGTGCCGACACCTTATTCATTTGGAGCATCACTGAAAGTATCATCAACAAATTCAGTCGGGCCGCCGTGGTGTTCTGACCCATTTTATCAAGATGCCCGCCGAGGTGCAGTGCAAGCCCCCGAGGACCGTCCGTGACTGCCAGCTGCAACTGACATCTTACACTGGCAGGAGCGACCACGTTCGCGGCAATGGCTGTCGGCTGCTGCCACTTGCCGCACCTGCGCTCCTTCCCTTCGTCTTTCCTCCGCCTTGGCCCTGCTCAAATACTTGGTCAGTGAATAACCGTCCTCTTCTCCACCATCTTCTCCTCCTCTCTTCGACTCTCCCCATTCACTTTTCTCTTCTCTTCACTTCCACAACCCCTTCTTGGCCACGGCGTTCTGCACATTCACTCTCGTTCTTCTTTCTCCGTCACTCCTTTCGTCGTCTTCACGATCTCGGCCGCTATCATTTTACTGCACTTCGATTTCTGCCTCTCCTGCATCGGCTCTCGACGCCTCAACCGAGTCCTGCAGCCTCATGTCATCCCCAAAACCTTCCTTGTCCCCACCGCAGGTGGCCTCTCGCATGCCCCCTGGTGTCGTGCATGTGGGTGACTTAGTGTCTCCCTCCGTTTCTGCCAGCGTACGTCTTATCTCGATGTCCTACCCCCCTCCGCGTGCAAATCTTCTCGCCAGCATCGTCCGCTCGATTGCTTTGCTGCACTACGTGTTTTGATAATGGTGCTAATCAATCTTCTACAGGATCTCAGTCTGGGTACCTCGATGAAGAAGAATGTCACGGCTCTTTCTACTTCGAAGCTTGCCAACCAAGGTGTCCCAAAGGTGATTTCAGCTACTTGTCATGATAGCTACCGATTGCTGACCATGATAGAAGATGAAGATAAGCCATGATACCTCGCCCGTCGAGGAGTCTTACCCAATGGACAAGCTTCTAGCTAAGCTCTCGGAGCAGCAAGCTGTCTTGAGCCAGCAGAATGAAGCCCTCAAAGCCAGCGAGGATGGCGGTGCGTATCCAAGAGGCCTGGATCATGCCTCTTCCAGCAACTCTCTCCCCATCACTCCTGCTACCGACGCTTTCCCAAGCACCGCTCCTACCACTCGCCCCGCAAGCGCCACCCTTGAAGATTCCCGTGGCGACAGCGAGGAGATCATGCGTCTGAAGCTGCAGCTTGCACAGGCCAAGAGTGAAATCTCCAAGCTTGACCAGGAGCTGGCCGAGACCCGTTCGCTGAAGCAAGAACCCGATATCCCGGCTTTCGGTTTTCGAGGCCCCCCTGCCTACCCTCCCCGTGAGGGTGCCTGGGGCACCCCAGAGGACGCGCATTCTGATACTAGTGATGCCATGTCCACCACTACCTTCAGCCGCACTCGAGGAATCTGGGGCCACCCGAAGGGCTCTTTTGCCAACAACACTCTCCAGGCTCCAGTTTCAGAGCCTTCTCCGGGAAACTGGCTCGGAGGTCGTGGTTTCAACGCCCCTTACCCAGATGCGACTGGCAACCCTTACCCCAGCGTGGAGGCTCATCGAGGAGACCGCCTGACCCCGGACTCCGAGATGCTGCGTTCCAACAACGGTCGTCGCAATAACCGTTTCGAAGGCCGATTCAACTCGCCTCAGCCATTTGGGCCTGGCTACGGAGGAGGCTACAGCAGCCCTGCCACCCATACTGATTACACGGGTAGCCCAGTGCCCGGAGCACCCATGAATATCTCACAGGGACTTGGTCCCATGGGAATGTTTCCACCTTACCCAGGCCAACCGGTTGGTACTCCCTTGTCCCCCCATGCATCAGAGTTCACTTCTAAAGCTGGCTGGAAGAATGAGGTCGGTCAATCCTCCAAACCCACGCCATGGGCACTAACCTGGGTACAGGTTGTGTCTCCCGAGGACCAGACATATCTCCCGCCTACAGAGCCACTCAACTACCGTCGTCTGCTGGACCGAAACGTTAACTGCAACTGGAAGTATATCGTCGACAAGATCGTTTGCAACAATGATCAGCAGGCTTCCATCTTCTTGCAACAGAAGCTCAAGGTCGGTACCCCTGAGCAGAAGTTCGAGATTGTCGAGGCTATTGTGGCTCAGGCCTATCCTCTCATGGTCAACCGCTTTGGCAACTTTCTTGTCCAGCGTTGCTTTGAGCACGGAACGCCTGAACAAGTCGTCAACATTGCCGAGTCGATCCGAGGCAACACCCTGAACCTCTCCATGGATCCTTTCGGATGTCATGTTGTTCAAAAGGCTTTCGATTCTGTTCCTGAAAACTTCAAGGCCATCATGGTTCACGAGCTTTTGCGCCGGATCCCGGAGACGGTCATCCACCGCTATGCTTGTCATGTCTGGCAGAAGCTTTTTGAGCTTCGGTGGACCGAGTCCCCCCCTCAGATAATGAAGTATGTCAATGAGTCTCTTATGGGCATGTGGCATGAGGTAGCTCTGGGTGAAACCGGCAGCCTCGTCGTCCAGAACATCTTTGAAAATTGCCTTGAAGAGGACAAGGTACGTGGCCCCTCTCCACAATTTGGATGTTTGCTAACGTGTTCTAATAGCGCCCCTGTATCGAGGAGGTCCTCGCCAACATTGACATTGTTGCCCATGGCCAGTTCGGAAACTGGTGCATCCAGCACATCTGCGAGCACGGCGCTCCTCCCGACCGCAGCCGGGCAATCGACCATGTCATTCGCTACGCTGCCGAGTACAGCACCGACCAGTTCGCCTCGAAGGTGGTTGAGAAGTGCCTCAAGATCGGTGGTGCTGAGTTCCTTGGCCGCTACCTCGACCGAGTCTGCGAAGGACGTCGCGATCGTACCCGTATCCCCTTGATTGACATCGCGAGCGATCAGTATGGAAACTACCTCATCCAGTGGATCCTGAACAATTCCTCTCCTCAGCATCGCGAAATCGTTGCTGCTCACATCCGGAAGCACATGGTCTCCCTTCGTGGATCCAAGTTTGGTTCCCGAGTCGGAATGCTCTGCACCAACCATGCGGTTACCACCCGCCCCGGTCCTGGTGCCGGCCCAGGAATGACCGGACGCATGGGACCTGGGCCACGCTACAGCGGTGGCTATCGTTGAAGGTCTTTTGATCTTTTGACGACGTCGCCGTCGCTGGCGGCCTCCCCTGCTGAGACAGGCGAAACCCCTCGACGCCTGTCTTTCATCCTTTGTCACCACCCATGTCACAGAGTCCCTATCTGAATTCGCCATTCGTTCCACTCGTCAAGATCACGCAGAACAGCCCAGAATATGTCGACCTTTCTTAAGAAACATCTTCCCACGCAAAAATTTACAGCTCACACGTCATCCTACGCTCAGCAGGCTACTGCTTGCTTGGGTGCATTGGACACATTATGGTTATGGATTTTGCAATATGCAGGAGATGGCAGATGCTAGTCACCGCAGCCGCCCTCGAAGGGCCACAGCTTGCATCTCAACGCTCACCCTCTACATGATACGAAGCCAGTGAGCGGGAGCGCCCTTTTCAAGATGCCAGAACCATACTTCAGTCAGCCTATGAGTAGCAGGGATGGTGATCTAGGAGGACGCCCTTGGAGGACGGAACGAACTGAGTTCACATGAGAAATTGTATGTTGTTTTTCGATGCGGATGCCGGCTGGGTTCGGTGCCCCTTAAATGAGTTGTTATGGTAGTTACTAAACACCTTTAATACACTTGCTTCTCTTATCCAGACTCCTTGCTTGAAGTTTGTAGTGTATGGCGTCCAAATTTTGCGCCATTTTTTACTTTTCTTGGTGCTTTCTTTGCGAAAGCAACTAAAGGTACAGAAACAAGCACGATATTGACGTCGGGGCCGGCTCTGATGGTTGATGTTACCCTTGCCTCTCGAAGGAATTGACTTGTGTCTTCTTTTAGGCAGTTGCGGCATTCGCAGGGGTAGGGACATCATCGTCGACTGGTGGAAATTCGGTGTCAAGAGCTTTTGGGAGATCTGGGAGAGTTGGGGGGTCGGCGGCCGCGTCTTTCTCCCATGGCTTCCTTGGGACAGCCCTGGCCCCTACAGGTTTGACAGACTAACAAGATATCAGCGCTGTTTATGATATGCTGACTGCTTTGAGTGCACTTACAGGATCTCGAACAATGGTGTTGGGGATCTGGCGGATTCCAGGCACGGGTTTACCCTCCTTCAAAAGCTTGATCATCTCAGCGAAGCCCATGGGGTAATTGGGCTGATCCTCTGAGCCTGCTTGAGCAGCTGCAGCCTTACGATCGATGTACAAATCAGCTTTGGGGGCGGCTTTTTGCCAGTCCAAGGCTGGTGGCGGAGATGCATTGGTTCCATCACGGCGGCGATACTCCTCTGGGAGGACGTCTGGAGGACTGTGGTCTGGGTTGCTAGCGAGCCAAGCCTTGTAGGCGGTAAAATCAATCACGACGCCGATGCGTTGGGAATAGTAGAAGACGCGGGCATGGATGGCCATGTCTGCAAGGGAGGCTTGAGGGTTTTGCTGGCCAGGTTCACCGAGGATGGCGTAGAGGCCCGACTAGGGAAAAGAGTGAGTAAAGAAGATTGACCATGGGGAAGATTGATGTGTTACCATAAACATCTTGTCTTTTGTCCAGGGGTAAGAGTCGAAAGCAGTGAAGATGGCATTGTCGTCTTTGAGGGCTCGGATGCTATCGGCTCCGGCGAGGGGCCGTTGGGCAGAGGATTGTTGTTGTTCCATTATGAGGTACTTTAGTTGTGAGTAGATCAGATTAGATTCAAGAAAGAACTGGCTGTTGAATAAAAATTAGATATTTTATCCGTAGATAGAACTTTGTAAGTGACGGCAATAGAGGCTAATGAAATGGATGGATGGGTGTATCAGTATGTGAGGTGTGAACGGAACCTAACTAACATGTGAGAATCCGGGGTCGGCAAGACGGAGGCCAAGGTTGAACCCCGAGGTCGGCACCTACTATGAACAAAACAAAGTAGGATCACCTAAAATGTCTGGATGAGTATGGCCGGCGGAACTCGGGTCTGAGACAAAACACACGCTCACAAAGAATAGCAAGCAACAACTGGGAAACCAGGCTCAGAGAATGTCGGGTGCTTGTTCCGTTGGCTCACGTGCAGCTGAGATGGCGACGCAGGCGGGACAGTATTGGATCAAGTGAGCGAGGGTGTGACCTTGACGGCATGCGAGAGCTCGGGATATTTCGCGACGGAGAGTTGGTCAGGCAGATTACTTTCCGTCTGCAACAACTGCAGCCTTTACCTGGAGAAGATCAGATGAAAAGGTCGACAGCTTCGCAATGGTAAAGTCGGCGTCGTTCAACTTTACAATTAATACCAGAACGGAAAGGTTGAGATAAGATAGCGCAATCGGGGACCCACCACGGAGCAGCTTGGAGCAAGTGTCGCCGCCGCCTGCATCTGGGTCCATCACGGCCTCCTCTTCCATCGTTTCCCCTACTCTCCATGTCATCGCCGTCGTCGAGTCTTTGGCCGGCAACATCCTAACCTGTTTCTTGGGTTACAGCTTTATCCGTTAATTCTTTCTTCACCCTCTTCTTACAACTCAGGCCAAGCTTACCACAAGCTCCAGCCGCCCAGATGAATCGAGTCGCCGTTCGAGCCATCCGGACGACGTCTCTCTCTGCCGTCCGCACCCTCTCCCACACGCCGCGCCGGGGCTTCTCCATCTCGTCGCTCTCGCTCGCCCAGGCTAGGTCTACCGCCAGCGCCCACGCTCGTCGCGCCCGTCGCAACCCAGCAAATACCACGCCGTTGAGGTCCTCCATGTACTTCCGCCGTCTGCCCCTCGCTCTCGTATCCAGTCTCGTCGTTGGGTACGGCGCATGGTACTCCTACAACGGCTCTAACACTGCACCAAGTTCGGCCACCGTCTCCAGGAACGTCCTCACTTCGACTCAGACAGCGGATGCGCTGCCCACCCGAACCGTCCTCGTAGTGGGCGCCGACGAGCTCCGACAGGGTACTATTGTTGGCGAGGGTCCCATTTCCAAGGCCACCCGTGACGACGGTCGTCGCATCGTCGAGATGCTCACCCCGGAGCAGGCCACCGATAAGCTGCGACGACTTGAGCAGTCCTTCTCTGTCAACCGTGGTCACGGTGTCACTCGCTACGATGTAGTTCAGTTACCCAGCAACGACCCTATTGAGGACGACCATGCCGAGAAGATCGTGGAGGTTCCCAACAGGTCCGCGGGTGCTGAGACTGACAGCAGTGACTGGATGTTCTGGGGTGTCTTTGATGGTCACTCGTGAGTTTCAACATGACAATTGACATTGCACAAGGCTTTGAAAGCATGGCTATATACTTACACTCATTTAGAGGATGGACTACTTCGGCGACTCTGAGAGAAAGCCTGATCAACTATGTTGCGAGGGAGCTCAATGACACGTATAAGAAGGCTGCTGGCGACCTTCCCTCGGAGGATGCTGTTAGCCTGGCCATCAAGACTGGTTTTACCCGCCTGGATAACGAGATCGTTCACAAGAGCGTCGAGAAGGTCTTCAAGGCTAGTTCCAAGACCGTCGCCGCTGAATTGTTACAACCTGCACTGTCCGGATCGTGCGCCTTGCTTTCGTTCTACGACAGCCGCAGCAACCTTCTCCGGGTTGCTTGCACTGGTGATTCCCGAGCCGTCTTGGGTCGTCGGTCGGAAAATGGAAAGTGGACTGCCACGGCTCTGTCGGAGGACCAGACCGGCAGCAACCCCGAAGAGGTTGCTCGCATGCGCAAGGAGCACCCCGGAGAGGAAAACGTGATCCGCAATGGCCGTGTCCTCGGTGGCCTCGAGCCCTCGCGTGCCTTTGGTGATGCTGTCTACAAGTGGAGCAGAGATGTGGCCTGGAAGTTGCGTGAGAACTTCTTTGGACGTAGTCCGTCGCCTCTTCTAAAGACTCCCCCTTATGTCACGGCCGAGCCTATCGTCACCACCACCAAGGTTAATCCCGAAAAGGGCGACTTCCTCGTCTTGGCCACCGATGGTCTCTGGGAGATGCTGACCAACGAGGAGGTCGTTGGTCTTGTGGGCAAGTGGATTGAGACCCAGGGACAGGCTTCATCCAACACTCAGTTTGACGCTGCTTGGAACAAGATCTTTGGCTCATCAAAGGCCCCATTACCCGTCGAGGAGAGCAAGACCGCAGGTCCTGATGGAAACAAGACGCCGATACGCCTCCAGCAGTGGGGTATCGACCCTGATGCCAAGGATCGGTTTGTGGTCAAGGACAAGAACGTGGCAACGCATCTTATCAGGAATGCCCTTGGCGGTACCAATGATGAGCAGGTCTGTGCCTTGCTCACATTGCCTTCTCCCTTCTCACGACGATATCGGTAAGTTGTATATGTTACGCTAAGGTATCTATCATACTAACGGCTCCCAGTGACGACCTGACTGTTCAGGTCATCTTCTTTGGCCACGGCGAGAAGACGGGCGAGGTTACCGTGAACCTGGACGCATCTACTGGCGAGAGTATGCGAGCGAAGTTGTAGAAAAGGCTATCGCATCGCAGGCCCTAGTCCTCTCTATTGGATGACAGCGCAAATATTGTCATGGAGTTGCAAGGCGTTTTAAGGATTCCCATGGGAGCGGATCGCACCCATTTCATTTCGGGTCTTGGCTTGTAAGAATAGAAGAGCGGCAGCGGTAAAGACCAGATATACATGGTTGATAGCGTTAGAGGTGGTTACTCGTACTCTGTCGTGGGATAGAGACCAATACATTGGTTACACGCCATCTATTAAGGATCGAATAAACACACATCCCTCATTAACCCTCCTTTTGCGTGATTCCCCTAACGCCATGTGACTGTTGACCTGGGCTACCCGCTTGAGAAGCAAAAAATCCAATTCTACAAGATCGCAGAGGATCCAGGTAGAAGTATTAAAAATAGTACAGAGGAACCCCTGGGGGCTAGACCTCATTCTTGGGCCAGAGAAGTCTCTTCTCCTTCAGACACCACACCATTCTCCCAAAGACAACGGTCCATACAATTACAATAGCAATGGTCATGACGCATGCAAAGATGTGCAGACCATCACTATGAAAGATGTTTCCCATGACGCTAGTGGCCGTGACCTACAAAAGGGGGTCAGCGATGTGTAACGATAACCAAGGATGGGGGGACACACGAGAGCCGTGTTTGGAAAGACAAAGGACCACCAGGATATTTGGAACGGCATGCTACTACCAGCACGAACATATTTCCACAGCGCGCCTACACAGACGAGGAAGAACCACATGGCTAGGCCCCAGAGCCAGAGGCTGACGAGGACGGAAACAACCTTGATGATTGGGGCAACTTGTGGAGTATCCAGGAAGGTCGGCGGTATAAGTGATTCTGCTTGGTTTCCCAGTTGGGCTAGGAGAATTAGAGACTTTCTATGGTCAGGGCCAATGCTTAACTCACCTATACCGGCGGCGGTGAAACCATAAGGACCAATAGACATGAACTGGCGAAAAGTTAGACGACTTCAAACAAATCAGGTTTATAGGGCTCACAATGCCTGGTCTTTGCGTATCCCGCGGGAGCTTCTGTGTCATGAGACGGTAGATGAAGGCAGAAGAGATCATGAATGCGATCAAGCATCCAGTTCCCTGGATTGCAGCAGCACCGAGAGCCATTGCTGTGGTGTTAGTCGACAAGGCATGGCCAGATGCATGTGCAGCGGCTATGAGGTTTGCTGCAAAGGGCGCATTGAGGAGCAGAGGATACGCAGGAAAGACCCATGTTGGCGTCATCGTATGAACCGGGAAGACTCTGGCAGTACATGTTAGTGTGCTGGTTATAGCAAGGGCCAGGTTCGGGCCAGCGTTATGAGCACATACAACGTGGACCAGAGGATGAGGTAGAGCAATGCGCTAACAGAGACGCTGAGAGCAGCGTAGATCCAAAACATGAGCTCCATGGTACGAAGGAGCCATATGCCGGTGTTGGGGATGCCATATTGGCATGTGTTGATGAGTATCACTGCGATGCTGAGGGCGTTAGAGGGTACATGTGAGTCTGATGTGGGTTTAATTGTCTTACGAGACTACCTATCACGAAGATCAGTGTCGGTCCAAGTGAAACGAGAAAGGGTGGGCGATCTTACAGATGCCGGGATAAAGAGGGATTCAACCTGGTCGGTGAAGGAGTGTGTGAAGCTCCCTGGACGGATATGGAACCGAATGGACAGGAGGATGAGATTGGTGACGAAGAGAATAAGGTTAAGGATGAAGAAGAAGAGGCCGATGCCGCGGATCCAGGGTGCGTCCCATTTGACTAGCGAGGATTAGCAAAGCTGACGTGTAAGTGATACTTGTACCGTTGGGTGGGTTTACGTGAGTGAAGGATGTTGGCAACGCCACCGGTGGACATGGTCTTGGGAAGTGTAAGCATTTGGTCAGCTTGTAAGCGCTTAAGGGAGGCGTACCATGGTGAAGTAGGTCCATCTATGACACGCAATGCGATCTCGGATGCCGACCTTTGGCGTAACCGGCGACTTTTCCGCGATGGCCATGACATGGTTCAAGCTGTTGGAGGTTAGAGTAGAAGCGTTGTTCAGCATGCGAGTGGGATTCCGGCGGAGGTCATCCGGAGCAGCAGCGGCGATATACGACGGCCGCTGAACAAGGGGAGGCCGCGCCACGGCGACGGGACGGTCATTCGGGGCCGGGGTAGCATCGCCGGCGCCGACGATGAAGGGCGGGTTCTCCTCCGAGGGGGACTCGTAGCCCGTGGACGAGGGGTCAGCGATCACCATTGGATGACGGGAGGGGGCCATTCCGGAGGCGGTCCGTCAATGTCGTCGGCGCGGCGGGCGAGCAGCTTTGAGACGCAGTAGAGGACCACGAGGGCGCTGGGCTCCATGTGGGCAAAGGCGATGTGGAAGTAGGCCAGGTGAGCGACGAAGACGAGGTGGTGGAGGACCAGGGTACCAAAGTTGGCGAGCGGCATTTTTTCCTCTTTTTTTTTTTTCTCTCTGTCTTTTTAAGGGTCGGATCGGCGGATGTCAAGAAAATAAGAAAGACAGTGCCGCGTGAGCCGCTCTGGTGGAGGGAGGGTTGGTGCCGGTGTGGCCGTGTTGTGTTGATGGGAGGGTGTTGAGTGCGACCTGTGGGAAAAGAGGGGATTTAGAGTTGGTTGACAGATGCTATGCTACCTTGAAGTTTTTTTGTGCCTTGCATATTGAGCCCCTGCTTGATCGTTTCTTCGTTTAGTAGAGTTATAGAGGAAAAGGACCTGCTCGAAAGAGCATCTCATTAAACAAAAGATGATGAGCTTCCCCCGTCGCTTGGCTCGCGCGCCGAGTCAGGATAGCCTAGACGCGGGTTGGGCTGGTCCAAGTCGCTTGTGCATGTGCGTGACGTTGTAGCGCCAAGGATTACGTCGTTGGCCTGCCCCAGAGTCTAGGGTAGGCTATCCGAGTTATCTCCAGGAGATTGTTTGAACCGAAATGCCGCGGTAATGATTTGTCAATGGCTTCTAGGTAATGATTTTTTTACTAGTTTCTTTGATCATGTAGTTGCTTTGGAATAATCCGGACATGCTCCGTTGTAGCTACACAACAGCGCGCCACTCCCGATACAGAAGAGAGTCAGCACGATTCACCACTTAGAATCATGGACCTACCAGGGCACAAGATCCAATACCACGACATCCCCCGCCAACCCTCTTCCTGATTATCCTATCAAACTTGCCTTTTTGGGACGTGTCATATCGCAAAGCCACATTGGACGAACTGGCTGGATAACAAGGGTTCATGTACATTTTCCTGCTATACTAGCGCTTGAGATGATGCTCCCAAAGCCTCCTAACCCCTCCCTTGGCATTACCGCCATCAATGACATACAATCATTCCAACCCAACTCAAACCCGCCTCCGGTTCTCAACCCCGGGGCAGGCGGAGCTGTCAACCGGCATGAAGGCGGGGCTTCGGCGTCAGACCCACAATTACCCGGACAAGCTGCACGTGATCGATAGATGCCACCTTTCGCACCCACCTAGCTTCACACGTAGCTGCATTTACTTGTGCCGCGAAAGCTAGCTTTCATCTTTGTTGTCCTGGAGAAACGACATTGCGCTTCCTCTGGGACCTCCCCGACAACCCAGCCTCTTGCGACAGCATGAACCCTTAACCATTCGAAACACCGCGCGCCAGCAATGTCCTTCACCAACGCTCCCGTGACCCGGCTTGGGGTGCTCTGCCTCATCGCTGGCTCCATCCTCGCCAGCGTCCTCGACGTCAAGCACTACTTCTACATCATCATCGACACACACATATGGCGCTACCGCCAACTCTGGAGGCTGCTGGCCTATCAGCTATGCTACACCAATTCGACCGAGGTGCTATTCGCCGCCATGTCTCTGTATAATTTGCGTATCGTCGAACGCATGTGGGGTTCTCGCAAGTTCGCAGTCAGTTTCGCCTCCTCGTATTCTTTCCCGTCGAAATGACAGCTAACATTCTTGTGACCAGTCCTTCTTGATAGTCACGTTCCTCCTCACCGCATTGCTCCCGCCCCTCGTCTCAATCGTCTTGCGACCTCTCACCGCGGGGTGGTTCAACTACATGCCGGCTGGTCCGACACCCATCATCTTTGCCATCCTGGCCCAATATCATGCTATGGTCCCGCACATGTACAAATACCGTGTTGCTACGTCCGAGGCGCCACCCACTGACGAGCCCTTTGTCGGCCTTACATTCTCGGACAAGTCATACAAGTATGCCATCACCTTGCACCTCGCGCTATTGCAATGGCCGGGATCACTCCTGGGGGCTGTCATTGGCTGGGTCCTGGGGTACTCGTGGCGGGAGGGACTCCTTCCGGCTGCCCTCGTGCGCTGGCGGGTGCCGGGCTGGGTGGTGGGGCTGAGCACGCAGAGGCGGAGTGCCGAGTTTGAAGGTCTGCGACGTCGGCTTGAGGGCGAGACGACGACATCAGCCGTCGCAACTGGTGCCCAAGGTGCGGCCGAGGGTCAGGCGGAGCGGAGGAGGACGATGGGGCAGCAGATTATGGATCAGGTCCGAGAGGTGCTGTAGGATCCAAAAGTTGGCATTGATACCATGAGATGCAACATGATTTGATGCAACATGATTTGGCCTGGCAACCATCTAGAGCTCGGTATAATGCTCCGTGAAATCGCGGGACGTGCGGTGCGGGCATGCATGTCCAAGCGCGTGCCTGTTGTGCAATGTCTCAGCCCAACGTGCGTATGACATCTCGAGTGTCTAGGAGCTGTCACTGGAGCTCGCAGATGGTGTTCAGCCGTTCACAGATCTGGATCTAGGCCCGACGGACTACCGTTCCCTGCAATCGAGCCGTAGGAAGAGGCTGTCGTGGGGGGAATAGCCATGGCGTCGTCAGCCACCGCCAAATAACCTGTCAGCATACATTGCATGGCAAGTATTGGCGACACACACAGCCATGATGGCGCTGGTTGTCGATCGAGGAGCGGTGACGTCTAAAAATATCCGCGAGAACAATGTGAGGAAATTCAAGCAGGATGAAACTAGATAACAGCTCAGCCACGAGATGGGATTCACGCATGGAAAACTCGTGGTCCGTACGTCTGTGTTGGATGCCATCATGGTCCATTAAACACTGAGAGACGTGCACCTCGTCATTATACCTATTTCCGAATTAAGTATAGCACGTAAATGAGGACCCGCATGCCTGTGTCCAATGCGGCAATGCCCCATGCCCAAGAACGCGGGTGCGCCCCCCGGCACCTTCCCAGCCGCCCTGCCGGAGTAAAAATACGTACCTACTAACCCAGCTGCGGCTCCAAGCGCTGTAATTCAGCTTCCAGGTCCCTTCTGGAGGGTCCTGGGTCCACTAGCCAAAAGGACGGCGATGGGCCTCCTTTTTCCTGGGCTGGACTCAAGTGGACAGCCGCCCCCGACCTCTCCTTTTCTCTCCCCCAGTATCTGCATTGTTCCTGCGTCTTTTCTGCGAACGCTGGCGCGAGATCTATCGAGTGTTTTCGAGAGTATCATTCTTGAGTTTCTGCGGTTGTCCAGACCAAGAGGCGTCCCAGCGCAAACGCCCCTTTGTTACATCCATCCGACCTCATCACCCCCCCCGTCCAGTCCAGTCCAAGCGAGCCCGGCGGCCGGTCAACCACTGACGAGACCGAACTCGAACTCTTTTATTTCGACCAGCCACTCAATCCCCATGGCCGCTGTTACCATCGCCTAGCTCTATAAACCACCTTGTTTCCTCACTCATGTTTTGCTGACCGAGACGACGCGACATTGAGCCTTGCAACCATGAATGCGTACGCGCCAGAGGGGAGCCCTTACGGGTACGGCCCTTCCAGGCTGTCGCCTCCGGCCCCCAGCCCCAGCGGCAAGACTCTTGTGGAAGGATATCGTAAAGACATCCTTACTGGTTTTGAGAAGGAGCACCCTCGTTATAATCCAGTATGTGATTCAACACGTGGAACCACGCCAATTCTCGACTTGACCACTTACACATTCACTCCCTGCAGATGAACCCAGATCGCCCCCAGAGCTCCGTTCTAGTCGACCTCAAAGACCCGATCCAAGTACATCTCCTCACCGAGACGGCCCTCTCCGACAGCAAGAAATTCGAGATCCTGTCGCAGGAGGAGGTGGACGACCTGAAGAAGCAATGCCAGTCCCTGACCCAGCGAGTTGAGTCGACGAGACAGAACTTGACTATCCAATCGAAATACCGCGATGCTGCCATCTCCATGGCGAGGCTATACTCTCCTGGGAAAATAGAAGGGAGGCGGAGGAGCTTGTTGGGTCGGAATAGTGGTGGCGACCATGCTCGTGCTAAGGAGGCCGAGGCTGAACGACAGGCGAGCGAGCGGAAATGCGAAGAACTGGCTGCTGAGCTGTTCAATCTCGAGAAACGACTGATGGAGCCTCAACGGCGTCTCCTGGAACACACGGCTGGTATCCTCCAGTTGACGCACAAGGTTTCCAAGAAGAAGGGTCAAACACCACCGAACCAACCCGTGAACGGCATGCCTGGGAGCCCAGAGAGCCTATATACTTATACCCGAAACAGCATGGACCATCCCGCCGACGACAACTATTTCAACGACAACTATGGTTTTGGTCATATGGACGAGTTTTCAAGGGGACAGCCTCGTCAGAATGCTATCGAGATCCCCCTAAAGTCGCCAATCAGGGAGCAGAACCAGCTCAAGGAAGAGATGGAGAAGATGCGGGATGAAAACACACAATTAAGGAGCCAAACGGACACTTTGGTCAGATCGATATCTGACATGGAGACACGGTTGGAGAACCTCAATGGTTCATTGCGGGACGCCATCGTTCGCTTCAACCCCTCCAAGAACGACGAGTATCTGGAGCCGCCGTTTGGAGTTCCAGGAATGGAGCCTGGAGAGATGCTCAGGAATCAGATGGATTACCTGGAGATGGGTCTTGTTGCTATTGAAGCGGAACAAGACTCGACGGATGAGCATGGCAAGGTGGACGGAAAGTTTGAACAACGGATCGAGGCGTTGAACAGACAAGTGCGAGAGCTTCTCCTGACCGTGGATCCCGACTACCCCATGGCGCCTCAATCAGCCAAGGGTGATACCGATGCGCAGTTTGCGTACCTCGAGGACGCCTTGCGAGCTGCCGACTCAGAGCTGGAGCGAGCTGTGCGGGCAGCTTCGGCTGGCATGCCAGCTGGCCAGGACAATGACCAGGTGGAAAGGGTCTTGATGGGTCTATGGGAGATGATGCAGTCCGGCTTTGCCAAGATTAAGAAGGAAAAGGAGGAACGCAGGAGAGCTCGCATGGAAAAGGGTTACCAAGACGAAGAGATTTCTGACGACGAGTTCGATGTGGATGAGCCGTTCACCATTTCTGGCTTCTCCAACCGTATCCAATGGCTCTATTCCCAAGCCACGACGCTCAAGAACCAGAAGTCGGTGCTCAAGCGACAGATCAAGCAGCAGCGTGAGCTCAACAACAAGTCTGACGCCGAGAAGGACGAGGAGATCCAGAGGAGACAGGAGGAGCTAGAAGAGACGCAGGTTCTGCTTGCTCGCGCCGAGAGAGACGCCATGACGGCTCAGACGATGCTCTCCGAGACGCTGGAGGAACTCGAGCACGCTCGCTCAACCTCCACCAACAACATCGGTCGTGGGCCCGAGGCTGAGGAGAGCAGCAAGAAGGTTGCGGCTCTCGAGGCTGATGTGAAGCGGCTTCAGACTGATCTGGCTGGTGCGGCTGGCGCAGCCGGTGCAGCACACGCCCAGGTCGAAGAGCGCGACGAGAAGATTGCAGATCTGGAAGCAGATCTCAAGCAGCTCCAGGCTGATCTTGCTGGCGCCGCGGCGGCTGCAGGTGCTGCTCAGTCCCAGATTGAGGACCGCGAAAGCAAGATTGCTGCGCTTGAATCGGAACTGGAATACCTCGAGACTGCCAACGCTCAGATCGAGGAACGCAACCAGAAGATTGCTGCGCTCCAGGCCGAAGTCCAGCAGGCCAATGCTGCTCATGGTCAGGTCGAAGAACGCAATGCCAAGATCGCCGCCCTTGAGGCCGAGATCCAACAAGCCAACGCCCTGCGAGACGAAGTCGAAGAGCGTAACGCTAGAATTGCCACTCTGGAAGCAGAGATCCAGAAGGCTAATGCCCTCCGAGATCAGCTTGACGAGAGCAACGCCAAAATTACTATCCTGGAAGCCGAAGTTGAGCATCTCAACGCTCTTCAAGAAGAGGTCCAGGAGCGCAATGCCAAGATCGCTGTCCTCGAGGCCGAAACCCAGCAGACCAACACTCTCCGAGGTCAGACCGAGGAGCGTGATGCCAAGATTGCTGCCCTTGAAGCTGAGCTACAGAAGGCTAGTGCTGCAGAGGCTCGACTCGAAGAGCGAAATGCCAGGGTCGCCCACCTCGAGTCTGATATGGAGCTTCTCCAGGCTGACTTGGCTGGAGCTGCTGGAGCCGCCGGGGCTGCCCAGGCTCAGATTGAGGAGCGCAACCAGAAGATTGCTGCTCTTGAGGCTGAGTTGAAGCAGCTCGAGGCAAACCTGCTTGTTGCCGAGTCTTCAAGCAAGGCCACCAGCAACCAGTTGACCGGCGTGGATTCTGTAATCGTTGCGCTCAACGCACAGCTCGATGAGACGACCAGGGCGAAGAACAATGCGGAAGAGTCTGCCCGTTCCTTGAAGCAACAAGTGAGCACGCAGAAGGAGGATATCGCAGCAAAGAAGAAGGCGCTCAAGGTCAAGGAGGACGAACTCGAGCTTCTTAACATGAACCTCGTCGAGATGAAGACGGAACTCACCATTGCTCAGGCCGAGCTGGACGGCGCTTACGGATCACGCGCAGAGCGTGCCGCTGACGTTGCCGCCATCAAGACCAGCGGAGAGGTGATGAAGCTTCAGAACCAGCTCACAAGACTCAAGAACGAGCTCTCTGGAACCGTGCAGGAGCTAGAGGAAGTGACAAAGGAGACGCTGAGTGCCGAGCGCGAGAAGATTGTGCTCGAGAACAAGCTTGAAGACGTCCTATCGACAAAGTCTGGTCTTGAAAGCGAGTTGATGAAGCTGCGTGGACGACTCGAGTCTGAAATGGACAAGGCGAACGAACAGATCAGCAAGCTCCAGGAGGAGCTGGATGGCGAACGCTTGAAGGCGATACCCCCTACGGGTGGAACTGGGCGAGGAGCGTCTATGCTGAGTGAGCAGTTCCGAGCCACGATGAGGGAAGAGAGGAAGAAGTTCCAGGAGAACATGAAGGTATGTGTTGTCGTTGCATGATGCTGTTTACAATGGTTGACTAACAATGTGTGTAGGAGGAGCGTGCGAGATACCGCCAGCTTGAAGAAGAGCTCGCAAAGCTGAAGCGTACCCAGGGGTCTGACAAGAACTCACTGAGCCCACCATGAGTCCATGGTCAACCGGAGAAGCTCAGTCCCTGAGGACGCCGTCGAGCCAGGCGATGGCCCTCACTGTACAACATTGTCTTGTCTTGTGTGCGCCATGGATGTCGTTATCCTTATGGGCCTCGGTTCCATTTCTATCGTTCTGTTTCTTGTAACATTATCCTCACGGATGAGGAGTCGGATTTGTCGTCTTGGAGATATGGCGTGGCTGGGAGTAAATGCTGAAGCTCGATGGGGGGGATTACATACATACAGATCATACTGGGAGTTATTATATGGGGGATGAATCAATGACCAAAAAAACCTAGGCTGGAAGAATCGATACGAGCTTCCTCTAGGATGATGGGAGAAGGAGGTTTGGTGTTTTTTTTCGGGTCTGAACTGGAGATAGTTAACAGCCCAAGAGATAGATGACGAACCATGGATGCATTTAAGTGGTCATGCTTTTTTGAGCTCGGAGATTTGAGAAGTATTGGTGACATAGACAAGGGGGTGTGTCTTGTTGGAACTGTGTGTTTTCGAGATTAACTTGACGCTGCACGCTGCACACGCAAGGCAGAGTTATTGCAAAGCTTGAGACAAAGAATGATAGAGACGACAGGAGTTGAAGCATCATCACGGCAATGACTGTGATGCTCACTCTTGCACGCATTTATACGCTTGTTGTTACGTTGTCGTTGACTTGAAGTAAAGGCGCTAACGCAAGTAAGTAGTGTTATAGTTTGATAAGAGCACCGAGACTTTTGGAAAATTTCTGCAAGCAAGTGCATATACATATAACTCAGAGGCTAAAATGAGGAAATCATTCATTTCTGTTGATGGTGGGGATGTTATTTAGGAGAATCATGACGAGTTTTCTGCGGAGAAAAGTTGTGGTTGGACAAGTTGACAACTCATGCGAGGGCCAATTAGGTAGAGACTACCATGGGCGAATACTGTTTCCCGAACTGTCTCGCTCCGACCAAAGAACAACAAGAACAAGCTTTGCAAGGAAAATTGATAAAATGGAAAAAGTTTTGAGTCAACTTTGGAAAAGTTTCGAGTTAAACTCACGGCCTTTATTCGGGGAGACCGTTGAGATTCTGGGGGAAAAGGAAGTCAAAAAATCTCGGCCATGCATGCATCAAGCTCTTGTGACTGGTGGCGCGACACAATTGCAACAGTTTTCTTCTAGAACCAAACTGATACAAGCCTCTCTTGTTCCTCGTATATTTTCCCATCACCTTGCAAACCCCATTGAGCTATTTCCTAGTGTTCCCCTCCTGCGGCATCTCCTATTCTACCTTGCGTATTGTATTCTCTTTCCGTAGACCCAAAGGTATTCGGAGTCTGCGGAACAAACTGCGTCTTCTTCCTATGAATGCGTAAACTAAAAGCAGCTTTCGGTCTATATATATCCCACAAAATATTCCTGTACCCGCCAAAGCCCGGAATATTTCTTTGGGGTGTGTGGCTTTTAGTTAGACGCATCCCTTGCATGCCATGCTGCTCACGTGGCTCCTTTTTGATGACCAAAGATCCAGACAACCCTTTGGGATACCCAACAGGAGGAAATTTTCATCTTGGATTACACTTGATGATGCAATCGAGGTCTTTAGACTGTGGCCCACCTGTCTCATCTTCTCAACAAGCTAATACACATGGAAACATGAAGAATCACCATTCTTAAGCTAATTGACCTCCACCTCCAGGAGGTCCCAGATATATGCCCTTGACTGATATAAAGACCAGTTCTGTCACAGACTCTACATTGTGAACCGTGTCAGGATTAACAAAGTTGTATGCTTCAATTCCAGTTCAAACCCTTGTCTAGTCTAATGCCAGAAGCGGCGCCTCGTATATGTACAGAAGGGATATCAAGTAAACGAGCTTGTGTAAACGAGTCTGATCTAAATGCGAGTGAGGGTGGTACAAGTGCTTGCGTAAAAAAGGCTGATTCTGATCCCCGGTGCGTGGGCGGCTTCTGCCGTGCATGTAAATATGCAATGCAATGTTCCTCCTCAGCTCGCCGGGGCACAGCATCATGACGAGACGAATTCCAATGCAAAGACCGCCCAGGCGCCGTGTATCAGGGGGGCTCCATTCTCCTGCCGTCCCCCTTATCCGTCCACCCAACCATCCGTCCGTCCTGAACGCCGAAGAAAAGGGGCAAAACAAAGTGCCGGGCAAAGTGTAAAGACCCCAGCCACCGTTGAAAAGCAAAAACAAAATCAAACATTCCCGCCCTTTGTTTGAATACACCATTACCCCTCCCCCGCACCTGAGTTAGGTAGGTTCGCAGGGGACAACAGCCATGAGGTTGTGATTCGGTCCAGCCGGGCTGGGTGTGGCTCGGGACCCAGTGAGAGACGAGAAAAAAGGGGTATTGTGCAGAGTGCGAAATGTCGCCATTAAAAAGGTGATAAGCGTGATATAGCGGTCCAACAACTGTTGAGGTGAAGGGGATTTAGTCCATTGACATGTCGTCTTCGTCAATGTAGGCCATCCGGGCCCAGATCCTCCAGTGAACAACGCCGACATGAGCAATACGCGTAGCGATATCCTCGATGCCACCCTCCTGCTGGCCCATACGGATGGCCGCATCCAGTTCTCGGTCTCGTCCAGCGTCGAGGCTGCGGCTGCTCACTGGTACCCGGTTGCCCGTAGCAATCGAGAAGAGGCAAACGCCTGACAGTGCCTTGAAGTAGCGGACCCGAGTAGCCAGCTCAGTCAAGAGTCGGCTGCGGTAGGCCTCTTCCATCTCTTGATACATGGGAGAAGACATGTTGCAAACGTTCTCTGTCAGCTTATCCTCGAACGAGGGGAGCATCTCCATGGGTGCCTTGGTAAATCGGAAGATCTGGAGGGCCAGAGAAGGGGCCATGGTTCGCCACTTCTCATGGTAGTGGGCATCATGAGGCGCCTGCTGGAGCAGAGCGACCAGCGACTCGCGGACATTTCGGGCCTTGGTCTTGCTCTCGTTGGCATCCAATGCAAGGTACGAAGGGAGGACCAAGGAAGATCGCGGTGATGATGAAGCGGAACCAGCCGAGCTAAGAGCGACACTTGCAGGTCGCGAGAGTGAGGGGGGAGTGTTGAAGTTGAACTCGTGACCTTCCTTGCTCGAGGACATGGGCAGGTCGTCATCTGACCCAAGGCTGGCAAAGGCGGGGGCCAGATTGCATCGTGCAACCCGATCAAGATCATCAAACATGCGCATGCACACGTCGAGGTTAATTGCATCAAGGATGTCGGACCGAACTCTGCCCAGTCGATCCTCGTCGAAGAAGAAAGTTCCTGGCAGCGGCTTCTCGCCGGCAGAAGGAAGCATTGATCGGGAGAGTCCTTCAAAAAAGACACCCATCTCGCCGAAATGAGACGACATGGATCCAGCTCCAGCCGGGTACGTCTGAGCTGCCTCCTGGTACCAAGGCTTCGCATCGCCGATATCCATCTTGCGGTTTCGGAGCTTCTTCATCAGGAACTTTTGCTCAAAGGCTGTCGTCTCCTCGATGAGAGCTGGTCGAAGGCAGCGAATCTGGTGGTTTGCAACGTCCAGCTTCATCGCCTCAAGAACGCTGAGTAGACTTCGCATGCCACTGACAAGCTCGTCCACGTCATTGTTTCGGTTTCCGTTGCTGAGTTGCTTGTGCATCGAGTCGACCCAGTCGTCGCGCATGGGTGCGCAGTGTGACTTGAGGACCCGTGAGAGCCACCCGGCGAGCTTCTCAAGATCAGCAATGCCTCGGTGGAATTGTTGCATCAAAAGATCGACGTTGAGGCCCTCGTCCAGAAACTGGCGGTCCCGCTGCGGTACCAAAGTTTGAATGATTTCCTTGACAGACTTCAGGAGCTTTGGCAAGCACCAATCGTCTCCCGTTCCGTACTTCTCATAAAAGCTTGGGCGGTCCACAATGAACTCGACCAGTTGCTCCTTCAGGTTCGTCCAGAAAACACTCGCGCGGTCGTGTTTCCTTCGCCCCTTGTCGCCTTCCACATTGGGTCTAAAGTGTAACTCAGGGTCAAAGTTGATATCGTGCCTTAGCTTTGGGTTGTTGATTATTTTGGAGACCTCAAGCTCGCTCAGACTTGTCTTAGTAACTGGAGGCTCGAGGGGTTGATAAGGAGATCTCCGGGTTTCTGGGGCCGGACTTGATGATGCTGTTGAAGTCTCGGATGGGTTCCGGGAGAGCGGTGCCGCCACTGGGGATGCTGTATGTGAAGGGTCGGTGTACCGTCGTGGTGAAACTTGTGATGATTGCGTGACCTCAACCTTCTCGTCCTTCGCTGGCTTCCTCGTTGTCTCTTTCTCAGGTCTGGCATCGCCTTCGCCATTGGGCCCGGGAGTCGAGGTCGATAGATTCTCCCTCGTCCGCCCAAATTGGCGTCCATACCCCTGATCCGCCGTCATGGTTGGTGATGGTGTTCCTTTCCGGCTTGTCCAGGGAATCTTCCAATGTCCGATAAAAATTCGTCTCGGCAATAATTCTTGTTGTTTCTAAGGAAGAGGTTTGGTCTGATAAGTTCAAGAGCGACTCTTGTCAAGAATTATCGCTTTGTGTGGGCTCGGGAAATACTAGAAGGGACAGCTGGTCAGCACTGTAAAGGGGTCGAAAGCATGAGGACGCAAATTGAACGCGAGGTGCGTGCCCAAACAGTCACGAGCCAAACGGCCAGCTGCAGATGCAGACGGCTAATGGCTGTCGAGCTGACCAGGCGTTGTGTTCCGAGGACAAGGTAGTCGACGGACTGGCCCCTTGTATAGGTTGTGGAAGGGGAGAGGCTGTCGAGATTGTGCGGCTGACTTACATGGGAGGGTGCAAATGCCCGAATAGGTGGGTGAATCAATGGTCTGGGGTATATGAATCGTTGCGGAACGGCTCAATGTCGAATTGCCCGCCTTGAGTGCTGAGAGTCGGGATGTCGAGAAGAACTCGTTGGCTGGTCGTCGAGGCCCGGGTCGGACGGGGTGTTTGTTTGCCTGCAGGAGGCTATGCTTGGTATTGCGTTGTGTAACGGAGGCTGGCTATGCCCTCTTCTTATTTCAGAACGTCCTGTCGGTGCGTCGCCTCGCAGTTCGTTTCGGTCGTGGTGTCGTCTTTCTTGTTTTGTCTAGGTACTCTATCGATCCAAGGTGGCCATGTAAGAAGCAGTAGGCGTCGGTTTATGGTACTGGTCTATAGTTTCCGGAAAGAGCGAAGAATATTCAGAACAAGCAGCAAGAGCTAGGAGGAGAAAGAATTCCAGAATGGGAAGACAGAAATAGGAAAGGAGGAAGAAAAGGAAGGGAGAAAGAAGAAAGAAAGGACGGAAAGGGGTGCAGACGGGGATATTGATATGGATGGATGGATGGATGGGGATGGATACAACGCAGGGTGCCACTTGGGTTGGGATTTAGACTCCTCCACCTTGGAGCTTTGATCTTGAGACAGACTCATGGAGCAGAACCATCCATGATTCGAGTCAAGAAAGGTCTTTTCCACCAAGCCAGAAAAAATAGGGAGGCCGACGGCGGAGAGCCATGGCATGGCATGACAGCCCGATGGGTAAGGTGTGGTGGTGGGCCAGTGACCTGAGGGTGACGGAGCAGGGGCAAGCGATCCCCGGAGGAGGCAAAAATAAACGGAATGGTCTGGCCATGCTAGTCACTGCAATATTCCTGTGTTTTCTTGGACCCCCTAGCCATTCCAGTCGATTCGCGGTATCCACATGTACTTGTCGACCCTGACGCTCATGTTTGCAGGGTTCGCGCCAGTGCGGGCAGTCCTGGACCAATTCTAGGGGGGGCGTGTCCGTGTTTTGATGGTGTGTTTAGCTGTTTCTGGGCCGGGTACGGGGTGCGCGTACTCCGTACAGTGTACCTGTGCCCCTAGGGAGGTGTGGTGTAGGTTAAAAGGCGTTGCATCGACTGGCACTAACAACCTGGGAACAGCAGTGGAAGTCTCCGCCAACCGCCTCCTGAATCCACGCCAAAGGCCTGTCACTGGCCCATGGCCACGAAGCAATAGCGGACGGGCTCGTACTGTGCTATACCTGTTAGCCACCACCTGCACCGACAGTGTCCAGGGCAGGGCAAGACGCCTAGGCCTAGGGCAAGACCACCAGCGCCAGCCGAGCCGAGGACGGGATATGAGCTGGAGCGGTCGAGGTTCCTCTCACTGGGAGAAAAAAGTCGGTAGCCACCGCCACCGGAGGACGGGACCCAGCTGGAGCCCTGGTGCAGGTGCGCAAGCGTCGGGTGCGGTGCGTGGGCAAGGCCGACGAGGGTTGTAGCGCAATCTAACACTGCAGCGACAGCGTGACCCTCCCGATATTTGGATCTGAGCCATCTTGCTGCTATCGTCTCGGCCTCCCGTCTCTGTTAGATGAGAGGAAATCAAAGGTCAGGCGCTACTTGAGTCAGTCCAGGGTGGACCACGAGGACATAGGGATAGCTGACCCTATTTTGTCGTCTCGTAGCGATTCTCGTTCGCCTTTCAGCACTGAGTAGGAAGGTATCGAATGGTAGACACGAAGTCGAGTGTCAGCATGGTCATGACGATGGCGACGATGGCAATGTATGTACAGTCTGACCCCACAGGCAGTGGAGGCCATTCAGCCATGGATGGGTCCACGGGATGATGAAGGTGGGATCGATCCATGGAGGCAGGAGGGAGTCGTAAAAGGAAGGAACGGACTGTGCATGACACGGGAAAACTCTGGCACGTCTGAGGTCTGCGGCAGGAAAGCCACATCACGCACGCACACACTGAGCACGATTGGAGGTGAAGAGCACCCTCGACATTCTACGTGCATTTCCTTGCTTCAGGATGAAAGGAATCTCAACAAGACGATACCCATGATCCATCCAACCAACACATGCATCTTGGGACGACAGGGTAGGGAACCTCTAAGCTGCCAAAGGAGGGTCAAGTCCCAGGAACATCGACCGAAACGGACCCAGGGATTGGCCTGGCCCGCCTTTTCCTCCAGGGGCATCACAGTCACTCGGGACCTCTCCCATTGAACCGTCCTGGGTGCCACTGGACGCTCGCCCCAGGAAGACTTTTCCAGGGCTCTCTAGGGATCACCAGGGTCGCGCTAGCTCAGTTCGAGGGGCCACTGAAAGATCCATCCGCCGCCGCCGCTGATCTAGAAGCGGGCCAGAAGCGTGCAGATACAGTGGACGGCGGAGTCGCTGGCGACTAATGAGCCGCCCCAGCTGTGTTGCTTCGGCCGCTACGAGTCGTTCTGCAACTCTCGCTGGCCAGCAGAGCAGTCAGTTGGCTGAGTGTGAGGTCACTTCGCCCTCAAATCCGAGGAGACGTGCTGACTGAAGAGTCGGGTTCTTGACTCTTGTTGGAGTGAGGCCCGGAGGCACTGCCTCTTTACTACGTCAATTCAGCGCCCGCGATGCGGCAACTCTGGCTTCGGCTCCGACACCGACACTCATTCAGCAGCAGTGGCATTCCGCTCATGCCGTCCTCCGCCACCACCACCACATCTGCTTGCTCTCATAATCATCTTCGCCGTCGCCTCCTCCGCCTACAGCCTGCGCATGTAAACACCATCGTCAGCGGCCCTCCTTCCCCACGGAACGGTTGTGCTTCGCCACGACGGGAAAACACCGCTATCGCTGTAATCTTCCGACGAGGGCAGGGGTGCGTGCGAAGTACGATGATGGAGGGTAGCAAAGTATCCAAGGTTGACACAGACCGTCGTGCCATTTCCCTCATCGCCAGATAATGCGACTTTGTCGAGGCCTTCACGAGTGGATATGTCATCGCACTTCCAGAACCTCTCCAAGACTCGACGACGGTGCACAGGCGTCGATTCAGCAAGGCGACGGGCAATCGATAGGGTTCGGTGTCGCCAATTGGACAGCGCCGCAGGTAGCGCATCCCAGCGTGGTGGTACTGGGACCTGGCTCTGGTCTATCTAATCTCTTCCTACCTAGCGCTCCGTCCACTGCAAGGTGAAGGCCGGCATGTTCCATGCGCGGGAAGGTGTAGGGAGCACCTCGGCACCGCCTAAGGGACATTGTTGTGTTGGATTGGTGGAGGTTCACTTTGATGGTGTTGTCGGGACGTAGAAATAGCGTCCCGGATGGGGAGCGATATTCAGGGCGGGCGAGCAAGTCAGGGTTCACCCACGTTTCGGCCTCAAAGAGGGTTACCAGCAATGACTAGCTACACTTGTCTACGGGTGCAGGCCATGGTGCCGCTGTGTCGGTCGGACGGTGGTGGTGCGTTGTGGTGTGTTTTGACGCTGGGCTCTGGGGGCTGCCCTCGTCAAGTCTCCTGGTCTTCCCTGTCGAAGCAGGGAGGATGCATAAGTTCAACACCAGGCCAGCGAAGAGACCACCGGTTCATTCTTGTCAGAGTCGAGCCTGTGAGAGAGTCGGTCTGGCTCTGGCTGGCGTCTGTTTGATGTGCCTGTTGTCCAGTGCCCAGCTGGCTAGCTCTCCGATGGATGTCTGACCGACAGCTTTGGGCTCTTTCTTTGTCTTTGTTGTCACCCACACTCATCACTCGGTCCCTCGAGGCCCCCTTGCTATGAGTCAAGGACCTACGCAAGAGACGGCACAGGTCCATTCGCAGCAAGACAAAACACCATCCGTGTGGAGCCCACATCGCATCGCCATCCACCAGGACACGAAGTGGCCAACGCATCGATGCACCTTTGTCTGGGCCGTCGGGGCTCAGAACTTGCTGGTGCTGCAATGCTGCCCTGCCCAAGACGATGCGAGGCCATAAAAATTGATGCCATGCCATGACCGCGGTAGCCGCAGCCGCATCGACACCTCGTGCGATGGATGAGTCGTGGCTGAGATGGTGGTATCTCGACGCCCACCCAATGGCGCTGTCTATGTAATATCGGCAGCACAAAGCGGCAGCAGCGACGAAGGCCTCGGTTTGCAAGAATGGCTGGCCTCTGATAAGTTTCACAATGCCTGAGATGCTCGGCTGAGAGTCTCAACACCAAATCTCAGGTCGACATGGGCTGTATCTTTCTTAGCATGGCCCTCGTGACAAGCGGCAATGTCCAATGCACCCAAAGTTCCAAGATCGTCAGCCGCCTCACTACTTCGCTCACTCATACCCATGTCCAGCTCGTCTCGTCAAGCTGGCGGGGACCTGTTAACCCCCTCCCCCATGTCTAGAGCCACACGCACTTCAGAAACGAAACCGTCTCGGACACGGCGAGGCTGCACTGTCTCTGCACTTGCAATCAAAGCTGAAGCCGAGGAATTTTCTGAACCTTGAGGTTCTTCCCACTGTTAGTAACCTAGACCCGCAGGGATACAAGCCACTCCCTCTATCCCTTGCAACCGCAACAAAAAGTTGAGGCACTACTGCGCAGATAGGCGCTGAGCAAAAGGACGGCACGGTCACGCGGCCAAAGAGCGAGGGCCGGAAACTGACAGAAAAAGGCTGCTCATCTGGCCGTCCCTGGCTCTAGCAAAAGCCAAAACACTCACCTCTGCTTCCGGCCAGGGCGGAATAGTCGATAGCGCCATGCAGGACTCCCAATACGAAAAAGGGTTTCCCAATCTCGAAGCCAACAACTCTGCTTACATGCTCGACTGGTATGCTCTAGAGTCGGCATGTCGGCCTTTGAGCCATGGAGTCAGAAGCAAACGCAGGGCGAAAAGTCCAGAAGACGGTGTGCCGTACAGTAGAATCAAGGGACAATGTCGCCACCCCGACTCTCTGGTGGTCGTGGGCACCTGGTCCCTGTTGCCCCAAAGGCGATTCCGATTCCTGGAGCGAGATGCTCCCTCCAAGAGCAGTGTCTTACTGGGTAGTATCACCGTCTCGAATCGCCTAGAACTCGCGCCTTGCATACACGCACCGCTTGCATCCATCCGTCCAGCTCAGCCTGCGTATGTCGCCGTACAGTAAGTATCACACATACGGCGTTGCTTTTGCGCCTTCCACACCCATCATCCTTTCCGCAAAGTCCGATCAACTCTGGCAAATTTCGGCTGCCTCCTTTTGCGCAAATCGGCCACACCAGGAGGCGCTTAGCTTCAACTCTCGAGGTCCGCGTCAAAGGAAGCCTTTCCTTGCTGACCCTCCCATCCATCACGATGTTCAATTTCACGCATTGAGCACCTTTGCAGTGGTAGTGTAGCAGCGAGTCAGAATTGGGGGGCACCTCAAACTTCAGGCCGAGCTCGGGGCGATAAAGCTCGGGGCCGGGATCCACGGGGCCGCCAAGGAACCAGGCGCGGAAGGCCGCAGACTCGGTCTCTGGCGGGCAATCCTCTCGGTCAGCATAGCACACCACTTGCCTCGTACCTAGGTATTCTCATGGTGCGGGATGTGGACAGCCGCGTCCGGTGAGCAACTTGTCTGGCGAACGAAAAGGATCATGGCGACTTGTGTGTTGCACGCTCGTATATGACGGCGTCTGACTGTCTGGGCCATGGCTCATTCATGTGCTTTATGTGGCTGGCTGCGTCCGCTGCTTGGGCTTGAAGTCACATAACTGCTGGCTGTTATTTCTTCTCATCTCAGCCTCTTGGGAGTTGCGACAACTCTTTGTCATCCCTTCAGCCGCCCAGTTCATTTCATCTCGTCCCAACCAGCTCGTGCCGTCCGAGGCGTGGGGTCTGACTGGCAAACGTGCAATGCGGCTGAAGCGGTCCCAACAAAAGGGGACTCAGGGCCATCATCTCCGCAACGACTCCGTCCTCCTTATCCGATCTTAGGCAGTTCGCCCCCCATGTCTACCTAGTCGAATCGCCCCGGATTCCCCTCTTGGATGGAGTACGGAGAATCTTGGTTTCCTTTCTTTTTCCCACACCTCGCAGTCTGCGGCAATGTTCCGTTACACCAATCCAATTGTGAATCTGCTTCCTCATGCCATGACCCAAGCAATGTGACTGTGGTCAGCTCACAACGCCTCGTCCTGCAATCTCATCACGTTTGTACAACAAGTTCGTTGATGTGTAAATAAAGGAGTAAAGGGGAGAAGCAGTTTCTATGTTACCTACCCCTCAATATCTGGACTCTTTTCTCTGCGGCTCAACAACAGTGTGCCTTTGCCGCGCCACTACTACTACTGTACCCCTAGGTACCCAGTGTGTTGGCGTGAGGCGCGAACCATGGCTTGGATTATCTTCAGCCTTGACGCCTTGCCGTGCCTCATCCACGGCAGAGACATGGAAAAGGGCCAATTTTTGAAACCGTCTTCAATCGCGAGTCATTGTGCCGTCCGGTCAGACATGGCAATATTCTGCGCAATGCAATGCGCCAGACGAAACCACTATGCGCTTGGACGAACCAATCCGACTCTGTACTCACTCTTTCACATCTGAGAGCCGAGTTGTCGAAATGACAAGAAGGCACTGCGTCGTCTGTGCGACAGGCAAAGTTCCGCACGCCTTGTCCGATTCACTGAGATTGTTACTCCAGTCCCACGCACGCACGCACTCACTCATGCACACACGCAGGCGCCTTGCGGCAATGAAGTGCATCAATTGGTTAATTGGCCTTATCAGGCGAGGTAACCACGGCACACCCATTGAGCAGGATCCAGATTGTGTTGGGATTCCAGACTTGGCTTCTGGCCTGGGCTCGCTGGAGTCTGGATGTAACGCAAACTCGCTGGATGGTGAGTCTCACTGGTGGCGCGCTGAAGTTTGTATGAGGAAGCCAGCCAGACTTCACAGCATATCCTGTTCTTGGTGAATGGTAAGATCGTGATCGTGAATTTGCAGATTTGTACACATGGAAGCCGGAAACCCGCCCATTAGCTTGTTTATGCTTCGCCCCAGCCCAACTCCTAGCCCATCGTAATCATGGTAAAACAGAAACGTCCCGTCGGTAGGTAAACATGAGATCTAGTTGAGGAGGATGGAGCACTAGACAGACAGGTTAGTCAGGAGCCAGAGAGTGGTTCGAACGGTGTATTGGGACATACAGCCATGAGGACACAGCATATGCTTATGTATGGACTCAATCGTTCTCCTATCCTTGCGCATTTCCAGAAGATGCCCATGAATCTGGCCACTGTCAGCTCGTCGCGTCGTGGGTTGGGAGTCGTCGCATCTCATACCCGTTCTTATTCCTGTCCATAATGCCCGGGGTGAAGTGGTGGACGTATGCGCTCGTGCAAATGAGCAACAGGAGGACGAGGAGGAGGGACTGGAAGTTGAAGAGGGCGGACTATGGCACTGTTAGCAGGGAGTAACCTAGGCAAAAGAGCACCGCGCATACCATCTTGACAACTGTTGATTAGGGCTCTTCTGAAAACAACAACGGAGATTACTTATAACACGCGAGGGGCAAGTCGTCGTCGAAAATCGCAAACGTCGCTTGAAGCAATCGCTTCAGCCTTCTCACATGCGCAATGTGTGCTTAGGGGTAAAGATTCGCCGAGCCGTGTCCTCTTGCTAGGGGTGACGTCTGCTGGACCCCACAAATTTCCGGCCCCACCAAAGCCCCCCCGTTGCAAGGCTGGCCGAGAGTCTCTCCCAGCATCCGACTACATCTCTACGACGAGGCTGTGGGTGGTTGATCTCCTATCACGATCTTGAAGTCCTCGGTATCCTACTCCTCGTACCTGTGTATCGCTTGAGGAACGCTACGGCGTGATACAACACTTTCACCATGGAGCCTCGAGCGCGAGCCGGCAAGAATGTCGGAAAGATGAACTTTAGCCATGCGGAGCGTATGTTCACCTTGCTCTCTACAATGCCTCCGTCGCATCTAACGTTTTCTTCTCGACTATAGTAGCGCAGCTGCTCTACGCTCACGGCGACGTTCAAAACCCCCTCCCCGAGACGGTCCGAGTGCTCGACGAGATCCTCACAGACTTTATGCAATCCATCGCGTTCGAGGCGACGCGGGCGGCAAACTACTCTGGCCGGCAAAAGATCAAGTACGAGGATTTCGAGTTTGCGTTCCGGAAGAACCCCGTGTTCCTCGGAAAGGTGCAGGAGGTGTTTGAGAAGCAAAAGGAGATCAAGAAGGCACGAGAGATTCTGCGCGACGGTGAGGACGAGATCATGAAGGATGCCGCAAATGAGGAGAAGCAGAGGGAAAAGACGGACGCGAGGGGAGCCGCTGCGTCGGCTGCCGCAAAGGCGGAAGAGGAGCTGGGCGAGGCAGACGACGATGCCGAGGCGGAAGCGGATGCGCTTGGTAAGAAGCGCTAAGGCAGGTCTCTGGATATTTCAGCATCTTTTTGGCGTTCTACAAGCGAGACTACCTATGGGCTTGGGATTTGGTATTTGGGATTCTTGCGGCCCACCGGAGTTATTGGAAATTGCATCAACATTGCACATTGTCACGAACTATCACGCAACCGTTGGTTTCTGGGGAGTTTTGGTGTGAAGAGAAGACCAACAGGACTTTGACCCCCCACGTTTTCTATCGCAATTGCTATCACAATTACAGGGTGCTTTTCGGGGTTGTATTTTACATGTGTGGTCCAAAACTGGAAGTTGACTGAGAAGCTGATAAGCAGAAATCCCCCAACGCACACTCCAGCGGTCAACACTTTTCCACACGCCCACACCATCTCCAGGCTTCACTAGTCAGGGCCGATCGGCAAGACTCCGTCCCTCGTGGGAAGTTGGGGAATAGCACGGAGGTTGTATCCCGGGGGGTCCCACACCCGACCCGACTCCGGAGCGAAGCCGGGGGTGTGGTGCTGCTGTGCTGCGTCTTTTTGGTTGCAGAGCCAAGAGCCATGATGGATGCAACCGCCTGTTCTGGTCACATCCATCCCAACCCACCACATTTTTTTTTTCTCTCTCTCCCTTTCTCGAGAAGCCTATTCGCCACTGAGCAGCGCCTCGTCGCTCTGCTTTTCTGGCCTCCGTCAGCAATCTCTGCACCTGATCTGAATGGTCCCCAGCTGATCCGCGACGGCCCGGCCGATAGCGGCACCGAGCAGAGCTGATGACTCGTTCCTGCGCTGCAGCTGTTTTTGTTTCGCCTTGTCATGAACGGGGAGGATTTCCAGACAAGTCCCACCCCCACCCGTCATCCTCTTTGCACATTCGTCGGGCTGTGCTGCTGCTGAGAGAAGAGGAGAAAAGAGGATCCCCCGTCCCATGATGGGATCGTTGGTTCGCCTGCTTCCGCTGCGGGGTCTGGATCGCTCATGGGTGGTTGGGTCTTGACGCTTCTCGGTCGTTGATCTAGGCCTGGTTGAGATTTCTCCCATTGGTAAGCTTTGCGTTGACTTCACCGTGACTCTTGGTCGTCGACTTGTCTCCTCTGTGCTGCCCATCCGTCGTCGCCGTGTCAAGCAACCCCCAGGACGATAGTGATAGCCTCTTTTGTCTATCCGGCACCATGGCTCAAGACTCCAGCATCCCACCGCCTTATGAAGAGATTCCCCAAACTCCCGGCGCCAAGCTGGCACCTGGGAATGTGGAAGAATCAGGCCGTCATATGTTACCGGTGCCTTCACCATCCCCCAGCTTAATGGGAACCAAGCTCGACGACTCGAATTACGACGAATTCCGCCGGTTGTCGCTAAGTCCCTCTCCATGCCCATCTCCCATTCCCATGGGACGCCTTCCACACAATGGCACCGAGTCGCACCACGACGCAACACCTACTCGGTGGCAGGTATTCTGGGCCAGGAACAAGCCCGCTGCCCTTGTTGCTCTGTCCCAGTTCTTTGGTGCCTTGATGAACCTCAGTGCCCGTCTGGTTGAGCTCGAAGGCAACGGCATGCACCCCGTCCAGGTGCTCCTCATGAGACAGTTCATGACGGCGTGTTGCTGCTCGGCGTACATGTGGTGGAGCAAGACGCCCGACTTTCCGTTTGGTAAAAGGGAGATCCGATGGTTGCTTTGGCTGCGTGGATTGTCTGGGTACTGGGGTATATACGGCATGTGGTATTCTATGATGTATCTCCCACTCGCAGATGCTACCGTTATCACCTTTCTGGCCCCTGGAGTTGCTGGTTTCATATGTTATTTTGCCCTCCGTGAGCCCTTTACTCGAATCGAGCAGCTCGCGACCCTGGTGGCCCTCCTAGGTGTGGTGTTGATCGCTCGTCCCACTTCACTCTTCTCCCACTCCGGCGAAGAACAAGATCCCTCGACAACTGAGCCGCCAGAGGGTGGGATACCCGGCGCAGATCACGAGGCCACATCCGAGGAGCGATTAGTAGCCGTCGGTGTTGCCCTTGTGGGCGTTCTAGGGGCAGCTGGTGCCTTTACGACCCTACGAACGATTGGAAAGCGAGCTCACCCCCTGATCTCTGTCAACTACTTCGGTGTCATCTCCACCATCATTTCAGCCCTGTTTCTGATTTTCGCACCTATCCTCGACGTCGCTCAACCAGGTCTGCGCTGGGTCAACCCGTCCACCGCCAAGCAGTGGCTGTTGCTGCTCCCTCTGGGCATTCTAGGCTTCATCATGCAATATCTTTTGACCTCAGGTCTCGGAGCGGACAAGTCGAATCGTGCCAACGCCATGGTCTACACACACATGCTCTTCGCAGCGAGCTTCGATCGATGGGTATTCGGTCATCGCATGGGCTTGATGAGTGGCGCAGGGTGTACCTTGATTCTTGGAAGTGCCATTGGAGTCGTTTTGATCAAGAAGTCGCCGCCTCCCAAGGTGCCCGCGGATGATGTCGAGAGGCATGGGAACTTGGCCGGCGAAGCGGAGGGATCTCCCATGTTGTTACCTGACTCGGGCACGTCTGAAGAGATGAGGATTTCCCGATAGATTGGTGGTGCGAAGGGTTCAGCTCAAACAGGGGTTGACATCCGGTTCAGTGGCCAGGGACATAAAAGTTTGATATAGAATTAGATTGAATGAACAAAATCAGCAACGGACATTTATTTATGTGTGTTTCTGGTGCTAATTTGTCTAGTATCTGATCATACTAGGGGGGCACGATTGTCATCAACTTGACAAGTCCGGGCGTATCACTCTACAGGGTTCCGGCTACACTGCCTTTCAGTCATCCTCCTGCAACATCATGTCGTTAGTTCTTAGTTCTCTACATGCTTCTTTTAATTTGGGCCTCTAGGTTGTTCTGTGTTGGCTATTCGGGAACCACGTCTTATACGAACGTAGATTCCGTGTTGCAATTTAGTCTACCCTTGTGACTAATTAATAGACACTCTAGACCAGGTGGGTTCTGTCTGCTAGCCACATTTCTGAGGAGGTGTATCTCAGACTAGAGTCAATGTCTATAACGTCATTTTAGTGCTGGTTGTGGTTGTTTGTAAAGGAGTATCTTTTGTCACAATTCAGGTCCCTGTCAGTGATATTGGTACTTTGGCGCATAAGTGTGGGTGGAGGTTTCAAAGTCGATCTACTTGATCGAATTGGCATTGTCGCTAACCAAAAGACGTGTCGACCACAAGTAACCTGAGACATGTATTAGAGTCTATTACGAAGTGATAAGTCGATTATGAATTATCGGTACTGAAAATGATCAATCCAAAGGTTGCTCAGAAGCAGTATAGGGTGAGGACGTGCTCAGTCTGATCACGTGACGTATCATGTCGCGAAGACGCGCTGGACAAGGAGCAACTAAGCTTCGATCGCAAATCTTTGGAGCTTCAGGCTGCTACATCAACAACCACTTCACATCACCACCAACCACGAGACACCATCCCAATTCGCCCAGAATCGTCGCGTCGATAAGATAGTTTGCACAATATCGGAAATTTCAACAGAACTCGGCGCCCACCGACATCATGGTCCAGATCAGCGAGGTGAAGGGGAACAAGCGAGACAATCGCACGGCCGCCCACACTCACATCAAGGGCTTGGGTTTGAAGTCAGATGGATACGCAGAGAAGCAGGCCTCTGGCTTTGTCGGCCAAGTCGCCGCCCGTGAGGTGAACATTCACAGGTACACACAAGACTCATCAATAGTTAGCTGACCCATCGGAACAGTCGTGTGGCGTCGTGGTGGACTTGATTCGAGCTCAGAAGATGGCTGGCCGAGGTGTCCTGTTGGCAGGAGGTCCTGGAACCGGAAAGACGGCACTCGCGCTCGCCATCAGTCAAGAGCTGGGCACCAAAATCCCCTTCTGCCCCATCGTGGGTAGCGAAATCTACTCGACCGAAGTTAAGAAGACCGAAATGTTGATGGAAAACTTCCGAAGAGCGATTGGCCTCAAGGTCCGAGAGACAAAGGAGGTGTACGAGGGAGAGGTTACAGAGCTGACCCCCGAGGAGGCCGAGAACCCTCTGGGTGGCTACGGCAAGACCATCAGCACACTGCTCATCGGCCTGAAGAGCGCAAAGGGACAGAAGAAGCTTCGCCTCGACCCCAGCATCTACGAAGCTATCCAGAAGGAGCGTGTCACAGTAGGAGACGTGATCTACATCGAGGCGAACACGGGCGCATGCAAACGAGTTGGCCGATCGGACGCCTATGCCACAGAATTCGACCTCGAGGCGGAGGAGTACGTGCCCATCCCCAAGGGTGAGGTGCACAAGAAGAAGGAGATTGTGCAAGATGTCACGTTGCACGACCTGGACGTGGCCAACGCGCGACCCCAGGGCGGACAGGACATTATGAGCATGATGGGCCAACTGATGAAGCCCAAGATGACTGAGATTACCGAAAAGCTGCGCGCTGAGATCAACAAAGTGGTCAGCAAGTATATTGACCAGGGTGTGGCTGAACTTGTGCCAGGCGTCTTGTTCATTGATGAGGTAAAGACCCCCCAGTGTCCCCCGTCTCATGTCGGGACGGGAACCTATGGCTAACCGACGGGATCGTTTCATAGGCGCATATGCTCGATGTGGAGTGCTTCACCTACCTGAACCGGGCCCTGGAATCGCCCATCTCGCCCATCGTGGTCTTGGCCTCCAACCGGGGAATGTGCACCATCAGAGGCACCGACGGTATTGTCGCAGCTCACGGAATCCCCTCGGACTTCCTGGCTCGGCTGCTCATCATTCCCACAACGCCATACGAGGCGGATGAGATCAAGCGCATCGTGCGGATACGTGCCTCGACCGAGGGCGTCTCAGTCTCGGACGCCGCCATCGACAAAATCGCGGAACACGGTGTCCGCATCAGCATGCGGTACTGCCTGCAGCTGCTGACTCCCGCAAGGTAAGCAAGCCCAAGCCCACTTTGGTGAAAGGGGTTGAACCTCCCCCTTGGGATGCACCGAGACATGGTTTGACTGACGGTGAACAAACAGCATTCTTGCCAAGGCCAACGGCCGTTCGCAGATTGACGTCCAGGATGTTGCTGAGTGCGAGGACCTGTTCCTTGACGCCCGTCGCAGCGCGGCGCTCCTCAGCAGCGAGGCCGGACAAGGCTTCCTGTCGTAGACGGGGGAACGACTGTAAGGCTCGGGGTTTTGTTTAGGTCTAGACGGCGCTGGGGTGGAAGGGGAGAAGTGCTATGCATAATTACTGTTTAACTGAACAGGGTCACAGGATTTCAAGAGGATTTTCCGAGGCGATACGAAAATACCTGCTTCCTGGCTGACCCGTTGTGTACTTGATAGGGAGCCATGGATGGAAAATACTTGCAAACAAGAGGTTCGGCGTCGGGCTGGGTCACATCGAATGACCATCATCATCAGAATGCCATTTGCGAATACCTAGAGTCAACCTGAGTTCCCTTGGGGGGGGATCTCTCCCTTGTTATGTTCCCATTATGCTAATTCTAGACCAAACAACAAAGGGGCCCCTCACCCCCTCCCACAAGTCCTTTGATGACTGACTCACCCAAGCTAATGGGGAAACTGGGGAGGGGGATGGCTGGATCTGGATGGATGCCAATGATGAAGGGCCATTTCGACAGCCGTCTCGTCTCGCATCAGGATTGCTGACCCGCCCTGTTGGATTCACTATTTGGCTATCTGTCAAAGAGAAATCAGGTTTGTCCATCACGTGCACAAGACCTATCCCATGCCAATTTCGGCGCGGACATTGTCTTTGTCTCAGAGCTCGCCAAGCATCCCATTCCAGCCCCAAGACACGGTCTACGTACATTCCGGCAGCGCATTGTCGCCGTTGGATGAGGCTGGACGGGGAGGAAGTAGGGGGAAGGGGGAAAGCGTTCGCTCGGGCCAGCTGACGACCGGCATTCACTTCCATTGCACGACTACAAAGGAGGGCGGAGACAAAAGCAGCTATGCTGGGCTTGCCCTGGAGAGGCAGGGCAGGGGAGAAGCGCCGCGCGCCTGTGGGAGAAAGATGATATATCATGGCAAAGTCCGTGGATCTTCCTTTGTGTGTGTGTCGCGCCCTTCTCTTCGCTCCGTTTTGTTGGGCCCAGCGGATGAGTCTGTTTCTTTTTCAAGAGCATCCACACCACACACACATTGGCCACACACACACGCCATCACGCATACACACATACACACCCTGGTTCGTTCGCGCTGCTGGTACCACTGGAGCCTGCGGTATCTGCCTTGTACTGTCTGCGGCTGCTGTATGCTTCCTAGTGGTTGCTACGGACAGACGGGACAGCCTACGGGGGGCAAACGCGAACAAAGCAGGGCAGGCTGATGGGGTTGCTGCTACTCTCTCACCAACCAGAGCAAGGCTGGGGCATGTTCCCCGCCGTTCACTCTAGTTACCCCGGGACTAGGTCGTTTTAATCTATCTACCCGTTGTCGGAGAGGGTAGACGCAGAGAGGGAGTTGACGCGTGAGAGAGACACACAGACTGAAGAGACAGGGCTGCTGTTGGTGGACAAGTTTGGGATACTGCAGAGGAGGCGAAAAAGAGAGAGAAAGAGAAGACTTGAAAGAGCACGATAATGGAATCACGCCTCATGTCATGCCCCAGGCACTGATTGACCGACTGGCCCCAGTTTCATTGTCCTCTCTGCCAGGCACACAAAGACTTTGGCAGCACAGACTGGCCCCGACACACGAGCAGCGTCGACGCTCTTTGAACCAAAAAAAGACTTGGTTGGAACTCAGAAACGCCTTCTTTCCGTCGAGGCTTGGACTTATTACCTCTTGTTCTTGCCGGGTTCCTCTGAGGTTGCTGTTGTTGTCGTTGCAACTCATCTCAACTATACTCAACCTTCTCAGCCTTCTCGCTCAAACATATCCCAACTCCACCCTCAGCCCGCTACGCTACGTTCAGGGTACAAGGTTGTGTGGTTGCCAAAAAGTTGGCGCTTCCCGCTCTGGCCCAACCTGCCGCTCACAGCGTCTCGCATTCGTTCGTTTGCCAGCCAGCCCAGCCCAGCCGCCTCCTCTCCAAAATGACACAGGTCATCTCTCTGGTTGCTGCCACCGCTCCCAAGCAGGCCATGACCCCTGCTCACTCCCCCATGGACGCCGTCGACGAATATGACAGGCCGCCGCGGGCCTTTCGTTCTGTCCCTGACACCCCCGACTCTCCAAGCCCTCGCACTGCCGGCCTGGCTCGAAAACGTGCCGCTTCCATCAACACGGCCGACGCCAACTATGGGAGGCTCGAGAAGCTCCAGCTCAGCACCCCTAGCAGCATGAATAGCGAAGGCCCCAGAGACATCTGTCTCTGCACTCCTGCCCCGAAGATCCCCAGACCTCGAAACGGTGAGTCTAGTCAGATTCCTTTGTTGAGGTTCGCCTTGAGCGTCGAGACTGTGTGAGCAGTAACATCTCTACGCTGACAACCCCTTTTTGCTTAAGCAGGGTTCTTTGTCACGGCTAACTCGGATATAGCTTTCATCCTATATCGTCAGCATCATCAAGCTCAAGTTGTTGCCCAGAACCCCCATCTTTCCAACCCCGATATCTCCAAGATCATCGGGGAGCAGTGGAAGGACGAGGCTGAGGATGTCAAGGCCAACTGGAAGAGCCTAGCCGATGAAGAGAAGCAGCGCCATCAGCGCCAGTATCCTGACTATCGATACCAGCCACGACGCGGCAACAAAGCCCAGGGGACCCGGACAGGTTCGTCCCCGGCTGATGACTCTGGACGCTGCTCCAAGTGCAACGGGCGGTCCATCGCGACCCCTCGTACCCCTTCTACTCCATTTTCCGCGCCTTCCACGGCGAAGCCTCCAACCCCATATAACCCTGCTGTGCGAGACGACCTAGATCTGTCTCGCCGTGGAAGTTACAGTAGCTCTCCTAGCTCGAGGTTGCGCTACCCCCCGCAACGACCCGGATACCGAGAAGTTGATGACTTGGATCCTGAGTCCCCAGAGGCGAAGAGACGTCGCCGCAACCAGGCCGGGGGCTATCACGCAGTTTCATCGCCTCACCAGGGAGTGCGAGCGTTGTCGATGGGGGCTCCGGCTCTTATGCGATCGTTCTCCACGACTCCTTTGCCTGAGCCGGGCTTTCCGAGATCCAAATCTGGCCCGATGGGCCCTCCTCCACGACCAGGGCCATGGCCTGAGCAGAGCCATGGTCGATACACCTCATACGATGAGTCTCTTCGACTGCCTCCACTACAGACGTCTGTTCCAATGTCGCCTAGTGTGGCGACAGAAGTCGACGTCCGACATCTCAACACACCCATCACTGGCCTCGGAATAACCGGTGCTCGAGATCCCCAGGCTCGAAGCGTCGAAGCCATGGTCATGTCTATTCCGTTCACTCGAAAGTTGTCAGTCCTGGCTCGAATCAATCACACACCCATCACAGCTCTCGACCCTAGTAGTCAAGGGCTGGCGAATCGTGGGGCAGTCATCGCGGTCGAAGGGCCCAAGCCGAGAATGCTCAAGCAAGTCGGCCAACTGGTGGAGAAGGCCATCCTGGCATCGAACGAAGTAAATCTCAAGACGTGGGGAAGGGAGTCGGAGGAGTCAAATACCACCGAAAGACGGGACTCTCCGAGTGAGAGTGTATCCGCGGACGAAAAAGACACGTTCAAGTCATGCTTCGAGACCATGATTCACTGGCACAGGAATTCCAGGGAAATTGTGAAGCATATCACCAACAAAGACGACTCGACTTCGGATTCGAACAGGGAGGACGCTGGATCGCAGGGCTCACGGCGAGGCTCTGCGGAGGAGAATGCAGCAGAGCCACAGGAGAAAGGACCAGCTCCTAAAGTGCCAGTGGCACTCATCAAGGAGGGATTCAGCCTCACCTTGTCGGACGCTTTTGCGTGTACCGTACCCATCGCCGACTCGTACGCGCCGATTGACCACTGGCAGTGGATGGCGACTCTCTGGCGGGGCACCATCGCCCCCGATCTGGTGGTCTACGTTAAGCCAAGCGTGGATGAGGAGATTACAAAGTTTGGGGCTGTCGAGTTCCACAAGCACCCGGGTCTTATGATCGTCCGGATTGCTGTCGGAAAGGACTTGGACGAGGCGACTGAACGACGAGTCGCGTTTGAAGTGGTTGAGTGGATACGAGGAGGATCCTTCCGAGAAGAAGCCCCCAAGGCTTGAAAAGATACTTGATTGCATATTGAGAAAGGTGTAAGTTGAACCGGATTTGAGACGGTACAAGGCGGGCATTGCTTCGAGTATCTGGTGCCATGTTTGGGATTTGAAGCATACGAGATACTCTGGAAGCATAACGTCGATCGAGCATGGGTCTAATTCTTTTTTCGAATACATAGAAACTCGTGGACGGAGTTTGAGTAGCGAGATTACTGTCAAGCAACTAACAGACGAGCCCGCGACATGAAGGGAGAGTTGTCGGGCTGAAATAGACAAACAAACATTTGAGTTTCGGATCTTGACGAATGATTTGAGTAGGATGAGAGATGAATAGTTATGTTAGCCAATCAATTACGCGAAAATGATTATTTGTTGTTACAGAGTTGAATTTCTTTGTTGATATGAGGGGCGTACAAGTGAAGGTGAGGTTGTTTGATGTCCCACTTTGGTACGTACCTACACTAGCCGCCGGGAGTGGATTGCCGCCGTCGCGTTTATCCGAAAGTAGACGCGTCTACTGCGCACTTCAGGGATGAATGTCAATGGATGGATCCAAACATCATAGACCCTCTCTCTAAGCGAACCTACCTACTCAGGAGACAGCTCTCGAACAGCTACGACGACGACGACAACCGCAATCACAGCCACGCCCGGCACGATGCCCAAAGACCCCGACTAAACTGCCCACAATGCCGGATTTCAAGCCTGGGCAGATCGTCCAGCTCTCGGACGGCCGCAAGGGCACCGTCCGCTTCGCTGGCCCTACCCACTTCCAGGTCGGCGAGTGGGTTGGCGTCGAGCTCGAGGAGAAGACGGGCAAGAACGATGGCAGCGTCCAGGGCGAGCGGTACTTTGACTGCCCCATGGGATACGGCATGTTTGTCAAGCCCATGATGGCCACCATCATCGCCCAGGCCCCCGCCCCTAGGCCCGCGCGCAAGCCATCCCGCCCGAGCAGCTTCAACCCGGCCGCGGGGAGGACGTCGAGCGCGGGGGACGCTGGACTCGGTAGGAGGAAGAGTCTGAATGCCCCCAGCCCGAGCCCGGTACCTAGAGTGGCCAGGCCGACCAGCATTGCAAGAGTGGGTGTTGCGGTGTGCTCTCTCTGAGTTGAATGCTGACCTTTGCCTAGTCTCCCACGAAATCGCCTACTAAGCAGATGAGTGCTTCTTCAAGTGCTGCCGTATCTCGAACAGGAACGCCTTCGAATCCCCGTGTTTCATCCGCAGGATCCAAGTCTCGCCCGTCTGTTGGGGGATCGCGAACCTCTATGGGACCACCGCCACCCCCTGCCACTCGGACGACAAGACAGGCTTCTACATCTTCAGTTTCATCTCGAGCAGGAGGACCTATTCCAAGGACTGCAAGCGGTCGCTTGTCCTTGAGTGGACCAAGAGCGGTATCGGTGTCGCGACCGAGCTCACGACCAAGCTCTGTGACAAGACGGACATCGGTGGACTCTCTGGCAGGGAGGGACCATGGCTCATCTGACAGAGACAGCATTGCCTCCCCTGTGAAGGATAACGGGGACATATTATCACCACAACCCAGAAGCCCCGTCCAGGCGAGAACAAAGGCTTTGGAGAAGCTCACAGGAGGGACCTCATCACGAACATCCACACCACCTGTGTCAAGGAAACCCGCCCCTGCACCTCGACCCGCTGGGAGCACCGCTGCAAGCCGGGAAATTGAGGATCTCAAAGCGAAGCTGAAGGTTTTGGAACGCAAGCGGACCGAGGACCGGGATAAGTTGAAGCAGCTCGAAAAAGTTCAGGGAGAGAGAGACAAGTTTGAGAGTGTCATTCAGATGCTGCAACAAAAGTATCAACCACAGCAACAAGAGAACAATGAGTTGAAGAAGTTATTGAAAGAGGCGGAAATGAGGTTGGAATCCATTGAGGAGATTCAAGCCGAGCACGACAGCATATTAGAATTGGCCACACTCGACCGAGAGATGGCCGAGGAGACAGCCGAGGTTATGAAAGTTGAGCTAGATGCCCTGAAGGAGAAGGCCGAAGAGTTGGAGCTTGAGGTCGAGATTCTCCGAGAAGAAAACGAGGAGTACAGCAAGGGTATGACCCCCGAGGAGCGATCCAGCACTGGATGGCTACAGATGGAACGCACAAACGAGCGATTACGAGAGGCTCTTTTGCGATTACGCGATTTGACGCAAGCGTCAGAGGAGGAGCTCAAGGACCAGATCGCGGGATTGGAGGAGGACCTGAAGGAATTTAATACCGTCAAGGAAGAGTACGGCGTGTGCCGGGAAAAGCTCGAGCAGTCCCAGTCAGCTGTTGAGGACCTTCGGCAACAACTGGACAATGCGCTTGGTGCCGAGGACATGATCGAAGACCTTACGGAACGCAACATGAGCATGGCCGAGCAGATTGAGGAGCTCAAGGCCGTGATTGACGACCTTGAAAGTCTCAAGGAGATTAACGATGAGCTGGAAATCAACCACGTACAGAACGAGAAGGAAATGCAGGAGGAGCTCGACTTCAAGGACAGCGTCATTACCGAGCAGGCTCGACGGGCCGTCCAGCAAGAAGAGTCACTGGAGGATATGGAGTATACCTTGTCACGATTCCGCGAGCTGGTGACGAGCTTGCAGAGCGACTTGGACGACATGAGAGCCTCGCAGGCCGTCACCGAGGGCGAGTCGGAGAAGCTCAATGATCGATCTCGAGCTATGATGGACCTCAACATGAAGCTTCAGATCTCGGCGGCCAAGGCTCAAGTCAAGACGATCGACCTGGAGCTGCGACGACTGGAGGCCCAAGAGGCAGAGCAGCACCTGGAGATTGTCAAGCTTTTCCTGCCTGACACCTATAAGGAGGATCAGGACTCTGTGCTTGCTCTGCTCCGCTTCCGTCGTCTGACCTTCAAGGCCAACCTCCTCAACGGCTTCATCCGAGAACGACTTAACGGACAGCCTCATCCTGGACATGAGGACGACGTGTTCGCTGGATGTGACGCTTCGGACAAGTTGGTCTGGGTGTCTAACATGTGCGACCGCTTCGTCAATGACATCAGCCATTGCTCTATTGAGCAGTTCTCGAGGTACCAAAACGCGCTACACGAGCTGGAGCCTGTTGAGCGTGCCCTGAACGTCTGGATCGACGGTCTGCGAAGAGATGAGCTGAAGGAGCAAAAGTGCGCCGACGAGCTGCACCGTACTATTGCTCTCCTCTCTCATCTTGGAGAGGTGCACATCTCGAACAACCTGGCCAACTATGCCGACGACGCTCACATGAAGGCCATGCTGATGCAGAGCCATCTCGACTCTGCGGCTGTCACTTTCAACACTCTTCGAAACCTCGTCCAGCGTGTGGTTCCGGCTGAGGGCGAAGAGGAGGAACTGGCGCAGCACTTTGCCAAGAAGTCTGAGGCTGTCATTACGCAGACCCGCGGCGCCAAGGTCATTGCTGGCAAGGCTGTGCGAGCTCTTCAAGACCTTCGAACCAGATCTCTGTCTCTGCTGCCGGATACGAGCGAGGCATTCGAGCAGTGCTGTGAGGCAACCCAGGAGCTTGCTGATCTGGCACGCCAAATCGGTCTCGGCCTTCACGAGCTTCTCACCTCAGATGAGACCAGGACTGAGCCGTTTACATATGTTGAGGTGCAATCGGCGGTCCACAAGACTGTGCTCGCTGCCAGCACTTCAAGCGAGTCGGATCTCTTCTCCAGCTACCTGGCTAAGCTTCGAACTGTCACAACACAAATCACAGACCTGGCTTCGTTGGCCACTGATCTCGACCAAGTTCAGGAGTTCGATGTGGCCCCCGCCCCCTGGCGGCTACGGTCCCAGGAGCTCAAGGCTCTCAAGACCATTCCTGTTGACGCCGAGGAGGAGCTTCGTCGCCTTAAGGAGGAGCACAGCGAGGCTCGCCGCACCATTGCGCAGCGCGACGAACACCTTAGCACAGCCGTGCTCAAGATCGAGACGCTCGAGTCGAGAATGCGGGATGCCCAGGCTAACATCGAACGTATCTCGAACCTGCAGAGCGAGCTCGAGGCTTCGGGCCAGCAGATTGGCAGCCTCAAGGAGGATATCGAGAAGCAGGACCGCGAGCTCAAGAACCTCGAGTCGGAGCGCGACAAGTGGAAGAAGATTGCCAGCGACAGCCGTGCCTTTGCTGACGGCGCTGATGCCGCTGGCGCCAAGGCTGGTCAGGAGCGTGCCGTTGCCACCGCCCGCGAGATGGACGCCCTCAAGAAGGACATCGAGAGCCTGCAGTCCGCCGTCCGGTACCTTCGTGACGATAACCGTCGGGCCCGCACTTCGGAGCAGCAGAGATACGACTGGCTGGCTGAGCCCCTTCAAAAGCCCAAGACCGTCACCGAGCAGCGTCGTGGCCTCATCGCCGCCGAAGGCAGGGACGTCCTCAGCGAGCTCGTCAAGATGGCCTCTTCAGCCTCCTTGTACAACTTCTCGGCTCTGCCCGAAGACAAGCTCGCCTGGAAGCCCGCCCGGTCCACGCCTCAGTACCACGCCGCCAAGCAACAAGAGGATTACGCCGCCTGGACCGCCTGGGAGGACTCTGTCCTCCACAAGGCCCACGTGCTCCAGGGCCAGACGGCCAAGGTCGAGCGGAGGAAGGCGGGCAACCCGGCTGCCCGGCTACGCATCAAGCTCCCCGGTGCCGACGGAAAAGTGGTGCCCGGGTCCGGACGGGACGTGCAGATTGTGGGATCACAAGAGTGGGAGGTTCTACAAGGGCGAATCGCTGTATGATGGGAAAGCGTGTGGACATACCCCCTTTTTTCGTTTCATTCATCTTTTCAATATTTGGTGTCAATGTGTATCAGGCGAGTATCATGATACTGCCTTAGAATCAAGTTTATCTTTTCAAAATATCATTCCCCGAAAAAAAGGGGGCTTCTGAAGCATTTTCATCTTTTTTTAAAATGTGTAGTCATGCCCCATCCCTGGTATCTCTTAACATTTCCCAGAACTTGATTCATGTGCCATACTCTCCCTCTACATCTCCCTCTATGCTCGACCTTTGCCCTTCTTATCCTTCTTCTTCTTGCCACCTCCACTGCTGCTCTCGTCACCACCCGCTTGCGCACCCATCAGAGCCGCCATGGGATCTCCACCACCTTGCATCTCCTTCATCATATCCTTGAACAGGTTCTCCGACACACCACCGCCCGTCATGGCAGGGCTCAGGTAGGGCAGCAGCTCACCCATCTTCCAGCCCCGCGGCACAGCAGGCTTGGGATAAGGCTTCCCAGGCTCTGGCTGCAACTGACCTCCAATCCGAACACGCAGACCGGCGCTGTCCTCGGTGGTGGGGTTATCCTTGAGATGCTCGGCGATGAGGCGGTACAGGTGGTGCTTGTTCTGCACGGGGTGTCCGGGGGTCTTCTTGAGGCCGACCTTGACTCGGCCAGGGTTCGCCCAGTCCTTGGGGTGCACCTTTTCGGGCTCGAAGAGGGTCGGGAGGCGCAGCCGCGAGCAGGCGTTTGCGATCTCGCGCGCGAGGGGGTCCTTGACGGCGAGGTCGGCGTTGACGCGGCGACCCTCGGCGCGGGACCTCGAGGCGTCAAAGTAGACGGGGTACAGACACTGGAAATCTGCGTAGGCGGAACGGTCTGCGTTTGGTGGGAGGGTGCTGCCCGCGGGGGCACCGGCGGGGACGATGTGAGGCATCTGCTGGCTGGCTGCTGCGGGTGCTTGTCGGGGAGCGGAGGATGATGTCGTTGTTGTGGAGGACTTTGGTTCGACGCGACGCATGATATCCGAGTCGGCAAAGTCGTCAATGTCGGCCTCGGCTGGGTCAGAGTCGAAGTCGCTGTCCGAGACTTCTTCTATCCTTGGGTGGGACATTTTTGCGGCGAAGGAGGGGGGAACGTTCGTAGGAGGGGGTAAGTTGTTCGTAATGTCAAACCCCAAGGGAGTATCTCAGAGGGAGCAACAATTATCAAGAGTTCGAGGTTGAAATTGAGGGCGACGTTGGAGTCGAGAATGGTAGAAGTGGGATGCGTCGTGGGAACGAAGGTGGCACTTTCCAGTTGACACCACAGGTGGGCAGTCAAATGGAAGGTCAAGGTGTGGGCGGGGCTTAATGTGGGGTAAACAAGTACCCCTTCACCGAGCTCACCGAGCTCACCTTGGACTTACATGATCAAGATTCAACTTGACTTCAACAGATGACATGAAATTCGGTTCCATGATACGTTGGAACGGTTATCTAGGAAATAAAAAAAAAGAATCTGAATTCATAAAGAGCGAAAATTAAAATCATCTCAATTTGTTAAAACATCAAGCAATCCTTCCCAGCGAGCAAAACCCTCTGGAGGCCATGAGCCTTGTACCTGGCGCTTGGAGAAAAGCAAAAACTGAAAAAAAAAAAAAAAAAAAAAAGATCTCATCGGATCACTGATCCCCCGAAATCTTATATAATAATATTAAAAACCTTGTGATCGGATGCAAAGAATCGATCCTAGTGTACATGGAAACGAAGCTCAGAGATTGGTTGGTACTCGATCATATCATAGTGTAGTTGCTATCGACCTTGGTCGAGTAGCAACAGCCTACGCAGAAAAGCGCATGGCCTAGTTATCATGGATGTTCTTGTTGGTAAACTTGATGCCAGGTGGATGGCTCTCCACCTTGAACCTGCAATATTGTCGCGTGCACACCCCATTGCTGACATTGGGACACTAGACAAATCATGTTAGGCACGGAGGCCAAAGGAAGAGAGGGTGACTTACATGATGGCCATAGATGCAATCATCGACATCGCAATCTTGGCCGCGCGTGCAGGGGTTCTGTCGTGACAACATTGCAAGAGCGCGGAGCTCCTCCTGAGTGGGCTTGTAGGTATGGACAAAGGGACAAATGTCAATCCTAGTGCAAGGTCCGCGGAGGAAGTGGTTGTTGCACAGTTTATCATTGCCCGCCCGTCGCTTGATGCTCTCCATAGCCTGTTGACCCACTGTGATGGGTTGATCAAGTCCTCGAGGACCAGGATTCCAAGCAGGCTGAGGCGGGGTCTTATTTCGATTGCTGTTGGCGTTCTGCTTTGGCGGCAGGGGCATTGTGAGCTGTGGAGGTGGAGTAGCACACTTGGTGATCTTGGCATAGCTAGCAGCCGGAGGCGACATGGACGCAGTACTCGTTGCAGGTGTCAGCACCGCTTGAGTAGGAAGAACGACTGTTGGCGAGACTTGGTGCGTGATTCCATTGGGCTGAGGCGGGGCAGGCTTCTCGATGGGAGTCTTGTCGGTAAGCTTTGTTGTGCGGAAAATTTGGTCGAACGAGATGACGTTCATCTTAAGAGATTCTAGTTCGCGGACCAAGGGTGTCGATCTGAGCAGAGAAACGAGGTTTCGTGATGTGTCGTCCTGGAGTACTTCGTCAAGGAAAGGCGCATATCCAGCATCATGTCCAATTCCTAACAGGACATGTTTGCAATTATGGCTTCGTAAATGCCAACGAGCAGTTTCTGAACCCAATGTTAGCCAGCTTCTCATCAATTGGACATGAGCTGTGTCGCTGTGGCTGCATATCATAGGCTGCTGTGCTCTCTTCAACGTACCTCGAATCTTGGAGTCGGCTCTCTCCTTGCCATAACCAACATCGATAAAATCAAACGTCGCTTTGGCCTGGGTAAAGCCCAGTGTAAACTCCTTAAACATGCTGGGGTCGTCAATGCTGCCATCGCGGCAAAGGGCCTTGCTCAGGCCGGCGACATTGGCCACGACGCGGCAAACAATCTCTATCCCATTGAATCGTTCCTGGCTCTGGTTGCACAGTTCTGCCACGGCAGAGCGTATAGCGTATGCTGCCTTCTTTCCGCCCTCGAGGCCCTGTTGGACGTATTCTTCTTGGAACTGTTGTGCAGTTAGCAGCTATTCCCCCAGCACCAGGTCCTGTCCAACATACAATAAGACCATCTCCGTCGATCAACAGCAAAAGGTAAGGAGCATCATCCTGTCGCTTTTAGCCATTGTATCCCCAGCGCATCGATCTGATGCTATGTACCTTGAGTTTTTCGTTCTCATTTGTCACCCATTTTATTCGAGACTCGGCTTGTGATAGGCTGTGTTGTAGATCTCGTCGGGACTTTGTCGCAGCGTGTAGGTCGAGTTCGGCTTCGTGCAATCGGATCTTGAGTTGCTGGTTCTCTTGGTGTAGGCTCTCTTCGATGCCTTGGCAATAAAGTAGTAGGTCCTACCAAGCGAAAAAGGTTAGCGACGTTAATGACAAGATCACAAGGTCGCGGTGTTGGGGTGCTCAAGCTCCTGATGCGGGCGAAGGGAATGGCATGCGGGAGCGCACGTGTGTGTCGCGCAGACGGAAAGATGGCGCGCATACCTGGAGCAATTTGTCTCTTGTGTTTTCATACGCTTGAACGGCCTGATACCGCTGGACAAAGTCTGTTAAAGCGCCGGCAGCGGCCATGGTGGAATGCGTGGAGCTTCTGGCGAAGCTTTCGAAGCTGGTGATGATGTAGGTTGGAAGCGAAATTTCTAGACCAGGATGTCCAAGGTTCGATCCGAGGTAGGATTCGAGATGCCGGGGAGGATAGGTTTTCGGATGGAGAAAGGAAGATGAAAGAGGAAGAGAGGGCGAAAAAAAGAAAAATGTAAACGAGAAGAGCCCTGGAATATTGATTGGGCGAGCGGGTAGGTCGAGTTATATCAACGGTAGCAAGCGAGACGAGAGGAGACGAGAGAGGCGCGCGCCAACGGGACACTGACAGGCAGACGGACGATGTGATGGCTTGCCTTCTCTCCTTCACAGCCCAGCCTGGTCTTGGCTCCGTGCCGGGTTGTGACGGCGGTTGCGCGCAAAGGCGATCAGTTCGGCCGTTGTTGGGCCTTTGTCTGCTTGCGGCCACACACCCTTTTTCTGCGACAGTCGGCGCAAGGGGATTGGATGAGGGTGTGCGGGAGAGGTGCACGTTTTGGAGATGAGACAGGGAAGAGAGAGAAGAAAAAAAAAAACCACCTTGAGTGAGTGATTGTTACCCTCGCTTGTGCTTGCTTCTTGCTTGAGGATGACAGTCAAAGTCGTTCCTCTTGGCCTCTTTCTCTTGATCTTGAGGAAGAGAAGGAAGATGAGAGCAATTCAAGGTTCGTTAAAGATCAAAAGATGATGGGTTGATTCTCTGCCAAACTTTTTTTTTTCTCTCTGAGGTCCCTGCCTTCATACAACATTAAAAAAAAAAAAGTCAGGTCGCTCCTTCCCTTGAGTGATCAAGGTGCATCAGCGCAGGGGGCAGGATCAGCCCATGCAACTGCCGGCCCATCGACCCACAGTGGAGACGCGCCAGAAGGAAAAGACCCTACAAGGGGATTCGATCTGACTGACACTGGCACTGACTGAGCGAAGGGGTTCCGAACGCTCAAGTTAAGTCCTCTGTAAGACGAAGGAGGACAAGGCGATGAGAGGAGGACGAGAAGAGGCAGGTACGAGGGGATACAGATGCTAGGTGTGCACAGTATTGGATCTGAAAGTCGTCGTTGTGGTCCTTTTAATTATGGGCTGCTAAATATAAACCTGGTCTAACTTTGGCACTGTAACGCTTTTGGACAAAACAGGGCTTCAGCTCTCAGCACTCACTTGCTTTAAACACCTTCCATGATGGACCCATCTATTTAAACAGATCAATTATAACTGCATGACAACTCTACACACGCACAAAAGACTCGAACACGGCAACAGTGATTCATCCACGCATTCTCGAAACCATCACGTCCATCGAATGACAAAAACACAGCAGCACAGTAAGAGTGCAACGCTGCATCACTGAGGCCACCAACAGCTTTCCCAGTTCTACCTATCCCGAACCCTCACGGCTTGTGTCCTCACGCCCTGAGGCCGTGCAATCTGCACGTCGGCGTGTCAAAGCATTCCCTCTCTTTTGCCTCGCACCCCCATCCTCCAATCAGCCCCAGACATTTCCCAGAGTGCAACGCCTAGAACGCCTCGCCGTGACAGAGCACCCGCCTCCCCCCCGTTGTAGTTTCACAGCGCGGGGAGGGGCAAGCAATCACAGGCCCAACGGGCGGCCACTCGCATACGGGACGGCTTTGCCGTTTACTCTTTTCAGCTCGCCGCTTACTCCGTTGTAGTAAGTCTGCCTTGTGGCTTGGAAACCTTGGCTTGGTATTAGGCAGCAAATCAGGCTCTCGGAAACAAGCAGCAGGCTCTCAGGAATACTGCGTAGATAGAACAGATAGAAGCAAGCGCCTTGTTATTTGGTCAAAGGCGACCGCATTAGTATATGCAATGGAATAGTAGACATGTAGTTGTTCAAGGTGTATGCTTGCTTGTTGGGACAGAGTCTAGCATAGACTCACAGCCAATCTCACAGCCTCCACCACCCATGTTCCAGTCTGAATAACGCCTGCTAGATCAACCCACGAGGCTTTGTATATTTGCTTTTTTAAATCCAAAAATCCAACTCAAACGGCGGGCCCACCGTCTCCCGTCGCCGGAAACTGATTCAGCATCTGCCAGACCGTGTCGTCACCCCAGTCGCCCCCAAACTGCCACAGTAAATCATCCCCTCCAATCTCCCCCTCTGTTGATCCCAATGGCAGCATCATGCCGTCCGGACCCGCCGTGAGGTCGTTGTAGATTAGATCCCCCGTGGGGAAGAACGGTGCTATCGTTGTCAGGTTGTTTGCTGGCGGTGTCCTCCACGTCGTTTCGGCTGCGGGCTGAGACTGTGCGAGACCGGCAACGTCGCCCGTGCCGAGAGATGAGCTTCCCGGTGTGGAAGTTGGTGCCAAGCCACTTGAACCGGTTGTCGATCTGTTTTCCGTGGAGGAGAGTGAGGTGCTCTCTGCTTTTGCGACCGCCCTTTTGAACCGCACAACGATGGCTCTGAGAACACCCTGTGCCGATTTTGCGAGTGGATTACGCTCCTGCATGGCTGAGAACCGCTCGATGGTCCACTGAAAGTGCTCCAGGATCTTACCCGTGAGCTCAGCATGCTCTTGCGGAAAGAGGATGTATACAGAGGCGATGAGCACGATGGCGTCGAAGCTGCTAAAGAAGAGCATGAAATTCCTCCACGAGTCCGGCGGTAGGCCCTCAAACGTTAACTTTTGAATCTCGAGCGTCCTAAGACTAGAGTTGATGGCCTCCACCCTGCTCTCCTTGCGATTGAAGACGTACGGCCGGTGCAGCGCCGTCTTGCTGAACTGGTGTAGGTGGGCAAAGTAGTACCGATTCGCTTGATACCAGTGTGTCTCGGGGCGATCGTCCCACCGCGTGTCGGGATTTTCCAGTCGAAAAGCAGGTGGCATCGTCTTGTCGAGATCGAGAATGCTCTGGTGGACCTGATCAACTTTGCTAAAGTCGACAGGATATGGGCCTTCATTTTCGAGGTTCGTGATTGCTCGTAGTGGTCCGCAAAGCTGGTAGTTCCAAAGTAGCCGAGTTATCGGCGTAGGAGGATCGTCTTCACCGCGAGGGACTATCGGCGACTTGTCCCCATTCTCTGGTAAGATGGCGTCCACCGGTGGCGTGGGGAGGAGTCTATTCCAGTCTATCGTCCCAGGGCGTCCGAGCACCATGGAACAGTTGAGATCCCATACGGCGAGTAGGGCATACATCTTCCTTCTCCGTTGTATCACCCATTGGTTCTCGAGAACGCTCTCGATACTCGAGTCTTTGGGTTTGGGGTCCAAACTATCGCGATGTAGGCCTAGCTCCTGCGCATCACGCGTGGCCATGGCGATGGTATGCCACTGCTGAGTGTTAGAACAGATTTATTCTGTAGAATTGACTTAATACTTGCCGCTTCAGTGACCTTGGCTGTAAACTTGAAAAACGATGCCCGCAGGAATTGCGCCTGAACCGTCACCAGTGATAGGTGCTTCTTCCCCAGCAGATCCACAACCGCCTGACCAGAGTCGCTGTAATCAACAGCCAGATCCTCAAACCTCATACTCCCGGCATACTTGAGCGAGTCAAACACCGGATCTGGCCGCTCTGGCAAGAGCAGAAGCGCTGTAGCGACGACCTGGAACACCAGGGCTGGGAACGCACGCAACTCAGGGCTCAATCCTCGCGGGCCAACTGTCGACAGTATGGAAAAGGGGAGATTGTTCCATGCTTCGAGCTGCGCGTAAAAGACCACTGGGTCGACGGCAAAGTACTGCCAGTTGAAGCCGCGCATGTACATCTCAACAAGCTTGTCGATGTAATTCCTCGCAGGCAACTGACGAATAATACCCTTGTACTTTTCCCTCAGAGCAAGGTCATCTTCCGCTGATCCGGCCGAGAATTCATTAGATCTACCTGCAGATGAAGGTGAGCCATGTTCGCCATCAGTTGCTGTCTCAATCTGCTTCAAAAGTCCCATAGTTGACGCGCCGTTCTGAGCGTAGCCAAAATCAGCTGCCTTGGACGACAGAAGCTCATCGAAGCCATCTTCGGTCGAGTCGCTGGATTGTGCTGGAGATGGCTCCAAAGCCTTTTCCGTCTGTTGATGCTGGCTTCTTTGGCGACTCTCCTTAGCAGTTGGCGCGCCAGTCTCATAAATGCAGGCCGACTCCTTATTCCTTGACCTGCAGTTTCCACATGGCAGCTCTCGATCACACTGTGATACGATTAGCAGAGATTCAGTGTTGCGGTATTTCAATAAAAATTCAATTATTCACAAACCCTTTGCTTTCTGCGATGACATTCAGTGCAGCTGATGACGATGCGACGTCTCTTTCTCACTCGTTGGCCATCGCCTTCTCCACGGGGCGGTGTCATGACGGTTTATGGATGATGGTGTCTGACCTCAGTGAGATATCCTTCACATGATTGGTCGCTTGACTTAATACGCGTATACTGTACTGAGACCGTCTCCGCGCTTCAAAGAAACAAAACATTCATCTCAACCCGAGGCTGCTTCATCTCAGTTCACTTCTACGGTGAGATGAGATGAAACCGGACCTGGCGTCACCAAGTGGGGGCTCCGGAGCAATCGGCTTTAACGCAACCCACCACCACAAACTCAACCCTGGATTTCAGCCCTGCCAAAACTGTGGAGATGAAGCGCCGAGCTCACACGTCAAACAAAAAGGTAAGGCCAGAGCTGTGCGCTCGGACAGGACGCTATAGCGGCAGTGATAGTCATACGGTAGTGCTTGGATATCGTATCGTCCCTAGCCAGGGCTCATTCTTCTCCATTGAAAGCGACTAAATACTTCCGCAGTTGCTCCAGTACAGTCATGATGATGATATTGATATTGCAATTCCCGCTTGATATTTCGCCAACCTCTGTGATGCTCATCCCTTCTCCCATAACGACTATGCCATGTCCGCGTCGAATCTGTCCCGTCTTCAACGAACCCGTTCCGTGTAAGCCTTCCAAGCTGCCGATCGGTATCGCTCAGCTTCTCCCTCGGGGTCGTTGGCCTTGATGATGCCCCGACCGACAATGGCAATGTCGGCACCGGCAACGCCGATGATCTTCTGTGGCGTGTTGTACTGCTGGCCCTTGCCGTCTCCCTTGATGGCGGCGTTCTCGTCCTCTCCCTCGGGGGGCAGTTGGCAGCCAGGTGTCATGTGAATGAAGGCATCGTCGGGTTGTGAGTTGAGACATTCCTGTGAGACGAATCCCATGACAAAGCTCTTGTGTTCCCTCGCGGCCTCAACGCAGGCTTGCGTGTACTCCTTGTTCATAAAGTTGCCCTGGCTGGACATTTGTGCCAGGATAAGCAGACCCCTCTCGATCGGCGCCTCCTCGATACCGGGAAATACTGCCTCGTCGCCCTCAGGGATCGTCTTGACAAGACGTGGTGAATCGGCCGACTCGTACTGCTGCGTGACCGTCGTGGTCGAGACGATGCTACCCTTACGACCGTTGTCGGCTCGAGGAGGTTCCGGGTGGTCGTTTTGGTTCTCGGCATCTGAGCGTTCGCTGTCCTCGTCCAACTGGCTGGCCGTGGGAGTTCCGATGCTGATCGACGTCTTGACCTCGTAGTGGTATCTCTCGAGCCATCTGGCGGCAGCGTTGGACAGGGACGTGACCGAAGCCTTACCGGGGACCATGTTGACGTTGACGATGTGCGCCCACTCGATGATGCGCGCGGCACCGCTGGTGTATTGCAGCTCGACCGTGTTGCCAATGTCGCCAAACTTGCGATCCTCAAAGATGAGGAAACCATGCTTGCGAGCTAGAGCGGCGAGCCTCGCGCCGGTTCCCGTCTTGGGGTCAAAGTCCCAGCCGGAGACCATGTCATGATGGGTCTTGAGGACGACGATGGAGGGGCCAATCTTGTCGGCAAAGTAGAGGAGCTCGCGGGCGGTTGCGACATCGGCGCTGAGGCAGAGATTTGAAGCCTTGAGGTCCATGAGCTTGAAGAGGTGTCGGTTGAGAGGATGAGTGGCCGTCTCAGACCGGCTGGCGAAGGTCGCCTTGAGCGACGGATGCGACGACATGATGCGACCGTATGTGTGTTGCGAGTAGAGGAGATTGAAGAGTGAGGAGGTGTGCAGAGACGGGGAAAAGGCAGAGCAAGGGCAAGCTGCACCCGAGGATATACACTATGCCGGCCTCGAAATTGCAACTACTCGCTTGGCCTTGACCTCGCGCAACTCGGACGGATGACCTGGACGGACGATCTGGCGCAAGTGGCGGAATTTGTGGAGGGGAAACTGGGGAGTTTGGACACGAAGACGAGAAGCCACAGATAGGAACAAGGGGAGTAGATCTAATTGGCTTTTGTCCGAGAGTTGTTGTATGAGAATCACGATCGGTGTGAGGGATCGACCGATAGAGTCGGAGAGAAGGAGAAGAGAAAGAGGAAGAAGAAGAGAGGAGGAGAGGAGAGGTAAAGGTGAAGTGGAAGATGAAGGATTTATGAGAAGGAAGGTCAAGGCCAGGACAAGTCAAGTCAAGTCAAGTCAAGTCGAGGACGGAGCAAGTCGAGAGAAGAGAAGGAGCGACAAGACAAGGCGGCAGGACGGACGGGAACGACGCTGGTGAAAAGTGAAAAGTGACGATCCACAGCTCCAAGGGACCGGCCGGCTACGAGAGGCGACAAGGCTAGAGACTAGACAGGTAGAGGCTAGCTAGCCGGAGAGCTGGAGGGCCAGAAAGAGGCTAACGAGAGAAACTGCCCGGCAAGCCAAAGTCCCCGCCGAGAAGCAGAAGCAAGTCGCCCCGAGGCTCAAACGCATGTACTTGTACGGTACGTTAGGTAGGTAGCGCTGCGGTCCCTAATGTAGGTAGAGCCAGGGATTCGATTCGAGGTGCAGTTGGATGGATGGGGGAGTGGAGGGCAGGGATTGCGCTTTTAGAGCTTGTGTGCCTTAAAAAGAGGCGGACGAATATGGGCTAGGCGCAGGGACCGGGGGTTGACAGAGGCGAGCGAAACGAAGGATGGAGGGGGGTAAGGAGCCCAAGAAATGATGAATCGGGGCTTGAGGATGCTGTTTGGGGTGGCTTGCGGTGCTGCGATGCTGTGTTGTGCTTGTGCGAAGCTTGGCTTGGCTTGCCTGCTGGCTGCTGCGAGGTTGAATGGTCCGAGGGGCAAAGAGGCGGCGATCCCAGAATCTGAAGCCAGGGGAATGAGCCACAGTCGTAGCGTGGATATACTAGCCCAGGACCTGGGGTTACTACGTCGTGAGGGTAGGTCAAGGAGGGTTGTCTAGGGCCTAGAGAATGAGCCGGAAGTCGTCTGGTGTAAGAGAGAGGAAACAGTAGTAAGGAAATTGCTCCGAGAGAGGAGCGAGATGAACGAGTTTGCTGGCGTTGCTGGCATGGTCACTTCGTATCAGTCAGTTCTCTAGATGTGACCAAAAACTGCCGAAACCAACAAAAAAATTTCAAAAGCCCTAACGTAGCCTGCGTAGGTCGTTGACCGTGTCTGTTTATTGCTTTGCCTGCTGCGTTATGCCCCTCCATGCCCCATAATGGTCCATCATGCCCGCAGAACAAAGACCCTGCCCACCAGTGACGTGTGTCGTGGGGCGGACAACCTGACTGAACCAGAGGTGCCGCGTTTTTCTGGAGGCGGGAAGCTTGTTGATGGCACCGGGCAAGGTTACGCCGAGTTGAGCTGAAATTCCCATCTCATGATGCGCCTCGAGGGGGAGGCTTGAGCAAAGGAGGAGATTAGTACCTCCCGGTCGAGCATGATGGGATCAAGCTCCCATAGATCCTTGGTAAAATGGAGGGGGATCAGCACCCAAGAGACAAGAGGGGCTCCGGGATATCCACAGAGGCGTCTATCAGCAGGTCAAGGGCCCTTCATCCCACAACGGGCCTATCCACAGAGGCGACTGGGGAGCCCCAGAGGGCTTTTGAGTGGTGGCATCTGAAATATCCAGTTGGGTAACACGGCATCTCCTCGCCAGTCCAAACGGGACGAGACAGAGTCTGAATCGAGAGTCAGCCCGAGACAGAAGCTCTTCTCAGGTCGAGACTGAGACGCGGGTCCGGTCCACTGAGGTGAAGCCAGCCGCCGACATGACACAACAGGGGCCTGACCATCCTCGGACGCGCGCTCCCTCGCTGCCGGTCAAGTAGCCCTGGGAGCGGAGCCCTGACCACGGCGGCACCATCCCAAGCCATCTTCGACCACCCGGACGAGATGAGACGACGAGACCAGCCAATGCCCATATCCTCGGGCTTGGTAAATGCCACTAGCGGGGCCGGCAACGTAGCACCGCGACTCCCAATTATAGGACAGGGGAAAACACATTTTGCGGACGAGAGGATATCTATTAAGGATCAACCCAACAAAATATTCTGACTCTTGTTCGTCGTTCGCCTCGAGTTTTAAGACGGAGCAGCCGGCAGAGCATGCTGCAGCAACATCCCAAGCCAGGTGAAAACTAGCGCCGCCAGTGACATTCCCTGATGCAAGGCACAAAGGCCGCGGCGGCCAACCTTTAACCATACAGCGAACACTCTCCTCGCGGGGAGGGGGGAACTTAGCACTGGAGGTTCAAACGGTCTTAGTCTTCCCCCCGGGACCAACCACCACCACCAATCTTGCCCAGGATATCGTGTCACGGGCATGATCTTGACAAAGCTCTGGACTGCTAATACTAATGCTGCTGTCCGCTGCGGGCGGGCTTGGGCTCGTTGAGAGATCGTCGCCCGGGTTCCGGATCCGCCATCCCCAGACTTTCTTGTTTCCTCTCTTGACCCTTGCTGATTACCTGAGACATGAGAGAGAAGCGGTTCACCGGCGACATGATTGAACCCGGTTCGAGAGAATATGCAGGCTTAATCAGGTCATCGCTGAGAAGAAGGGGTCCTCCTTTAGACCTACCCTTTTCTCAATGTCACCATCCCGTTGCGAAAGCTTGTCTTGTCGGCTATCCCGCAAAATCCCTCTCCACTCCCCGGCGCCCCCGAGGTCGAGGTTTAGCTCCCTGTACAAGGAAAAACGAGGGGTGTCATGTAGTCGAGGAAAGAATCTACCTTGTCTCGATCCGGCTGCATTCGCTTATATGTATAGGCTCTCGCTTGCTTGCCTGTCCGCGCGTTCAACTTGCGCGTCAAATAGCTTCCGTGTAAATGACTTAAAGCCGCTTACACACCTGCCGAAGTGACCAGCCGGGACTTGACGACGCCGAGAGATGGCATCGAGCCAGGCGTCGGTTGATGTAGTCTAGCTACCTAGTAGCTTCATCGTCTCGATACGAGATTAGCCCTTGACCTCTGCTAGTTGATCGATCTGCCTGCTTAGCTGGGGTACTTTACGCGGGATATCAAATGGTGAGGGGCAGGCAGGGCAAGGGAAGGTCATGGGAGTGGCTTGAATTGAGTTTGCGCGACGAGGGTGCTAAAGACGGCAAACCCCACGACACGCCAGGCTTCGTCCTTTGATATTGCATTCATTAACTGGTTATCTGCCGTGGTTTGTCCGGGGCAGGCAAGCGAGCGAGTGATGAATGAGTTGGATGCGCGAGGCTTGGCTTGGACGGTGAGGACGGCATCTCATTGAGGGAGCCAAGCCATAATAATCTCGCGGATGACGTACATGTCATCCTATGGCTTTGTTGGAGGGCAGCAACAACTGTTCTCAGGTGCCTGATTCGGTGATTACTCGAGAAATGTTTATATGAACTTGGATATTGGTATCCGAGTTGTGTGTAGAAACTTTGTCGTTGCCTCGAGACTGGATGTCGTTGCGAAGTTTGTTCCATCCAATGAGACAGGCCGGCAGGATGTACCAACAAACCCAACGTGGAAGTCCCTCGGAGACAGACTTCAACAGTACATGAACGGGTACGAAATTCTGTTATTGATGAACTCCCGCACTCACTTACGTGTCCCGTAATTGCGTACATGATCGGACATGCACCAGACCATGCGCGCAATCTGTGACACCGAGGTCCATAGTTATCATCCCATCGCGGCTATTGCAGAGGAGTCATGATAGCCTCTCTTATCTCTCTAGATGGCCGCTAATGCACATCAAGCGGATGATCAGCCTCTTGTGTCTCCCTATCTCTCGCACAATGCGACGTCAAGGCTAGCCTGGCAAGCTAAGCGGCCCAGTTTGGACCAAGTCACGGCGCGCAGCTTGGCAACGTGTGTTGTCAAGTTTCGAGATTGCGAAAACTCCCCGCTTTGTCATCAGAACCTCGGCGGCCCGTCTCTCGACCGCCAGTGCAAATCGTACGTGCTGGAGCGTGAGGTGAGGTGAGTGAGGTGTATGCTGGCATCTTGACAGAAATCAGCCTCTATGGTGGAGAAGAGGCCGCGCTGGCCCTGTCTGACAATTTGCCTCGAGCGGATCAATTCAGGGGATCTCGTGGTTGAGCGGGTGCTGATTTTGACCATCTCCAGAGTTTGAGCACGCATTAAATTATCACCACTTTTAATAAAATCCTCACACTCTACAGCTCTAAACGGCCCGCTAGCGTGCCCGAGCCTACCGAAAAAGCCCCCTGCCACTCTTGGCAGAAGCATCCCATTCCATCAATCCATCCAATCCATCCAGTGGGAAAAAGGGAGCCTCTAGAGGGACGAGTACCTACCGCCTTCCGCTGTCATCACTCTAGAACCTTGCCCGACTTTTTTGGTTCCCTCTTTTACTTTTTTTCTTAACTTCTCATCCGCTCCTTTGCTCCTCAACGAGTTCTGACTACTTCACCGCGCGCTGCTTGCCTATATCTCGACGGCCCTGACGATAGCTTCAACAGCGCCAAGCTACCCCTGCCCCCTTTCGTATCCAGTCTCACCACTATCCGTATCTCGACAAAGGTGGTCGTCAGCCGACGATAAGCCACAACCGTTATCGCGACTCCTCCAAATCATCTCCGCGCAATCTTCAACTTCAGACATCATGAGCCCGCGAACTCGACGACAGGCCGCCAAGGCTGGCAGCTCTTCTTCATCTGACTCGGAACGCGATGTCAAGGCCAACGGCTCTAGCAACACCAACGGCAACGGCGCTGCTCACAGCACTCCGGATGCTTCGGACAGTGCCCCTCGAGAGAACATCTTCCTCTTTTGGCCCAACCTCATTGGTATGACGAGCTGTGCTGTCGCTCAAGTCCTCTTCTCGTCGCTGACACAACCCCTCCAGGCTACGCGCGAATCGTCCTCGCTATCGCGTCCCTCTACTACATGCCCCTCCATCCTCGCACGTGCTCGTTCCTCTACAGTGTCTCGTGTCTCCTCGACGCCCTCGATGGCTACGTCGCGCGCATCTACGAACAGTCGACTCGCTTCGGCGCCGTCCTCGACATGGTGACGGATCGCTGCACCACGGCCTGTCTCATTGTCTTCCTGTCCTCCGCCTTCCCTCGATGGGCCATCGTCTTCCAGGGCCTGATTGCCCTTGATCTCGCCAGCCACTACATGCACATGTATGCTACCCTTGTTGTCTCGGGCACCGATTCGAGCCACAAGAACATCGATGCGAGCCAGAACTGGCTTCTCAGCCTCTACTATACCAACAAGGTGCGCCAACCCCTCACTCGTCCGCAATTCGCCCCCCAAACCAACTAACATATTCTAGAACGTCCTCTTTGCCCTCTGCGCCCTCAACGAGCTGTTCTTCATTGCGCTCTACCTCCTCTGCTTCTCGTCTCCTCTCGTCTCCCCCTACCTAATCAAGCCTGTCAAGGAGGTCGGCGCCGAGCTCCAGGCCGGTGCCCAGGTCAACACGTCGATTCTGGAGCAGATCTTCCCTGATCCCTTCAGCCCCGCCGCTCTCGAACTGGCCCGAGCCAACAAGATGGATTCCACCGTCCCCTGGATCATTGCTGGCGTCAGCTTCCCTTTCATGTTCATCAAGCAGTTCATCAACATCGTCCAGCTCGTCAACGCGAGCCAAGGACTGGCCGAGATCGATATCAAGACCCGCAAGGAGAAGGGTCTTCCCCGACCCAAGGCCAAGAAGGCTTAAATTCGACAAACCTATCTATAACCCCTCGGGATAACTGTTTTAATGATTCTGGCCACGGCCATCGACTGGGATGGTGAACCCAGTCCCTTGCTGGCGACCTTTCGACTTTTCTCACTGTCTATCAACTTCTGACTGACGAAAACCGGCTTATCGGCCTGTTTTCTCAGCCATTTCAACAACGCCCTGTCTCAACAAGGCGCAATCTCTAGGGAAGACTTATGGGGGACATTATACGAGCCCCCCGGACCTGCATGACTCGGCGTAAGAGGTACGGATTTGATGATTCCAACCTCGGAAGGGAGGTGAATTACTGGGTTAAGGGGGAAATGCAGTGTCCTTACCAAAGGAGGAGGAGGAGGAAAAATCGCTGATTGATTGTTGGAGGAGATAATCAAGGAAATCTTTCTCACTGGGATTTAGCGGGTGCACGTTTAGACTTCGTTGTACACATACCTTTTTTCGCTCGAGGGTATTCCCCTTTCCTTTGTTTTGTTCCCTTTTTCTATATCTTCTTAATTGTAGACGGATGTCGGATACACACTCGCTGGAATTGAACGAGATTTACAACTTCATCCTTGGAAAAGTCTTGCCAAACTTGAATAGATAAAGGGGGGAGACGTGACGGCTGATCATAGAATCGTCCGTAAATGTCTAAAGACATGGGCTCAGCTTCACAGCCTAGCTTCACGTAAATGTTTGTGTTGGAGAGGCACAAGTCTAAGTGAACAAGCATTGTCAAGATAGCGAAAGATTAAATTGACGGTATGGTCTAGCCAAAGCGAAAGAATCAACAAGATGGTATATTCAAACTCAAATCATGACATCCAACTCTCGTGGCAGCAACTACAGCCGCTCCCACGAATTTTCCTCAACTAGTCCCTCGGTCAATTCCCTGCTGAAGCGCTCGCCGTGGCAGTAGTTCCTTGGGGACCCTTCTGCACGGGATGCGAGTCACCAGAGTCGCTGTTGTCGACAATGCCGGCGCCGAGGGTGCCAGGAGTGTCATCCTGAGGGACCTTGGCGAAACCGTACCAGGCGACGACGGCCACACCGAGGATACCGCAGATGCAGCTGAAGACGAGGGCGACGATGCCGCGGGGAGTGAAGCTACGACGATGTGTTAATGGAATGTCTCTTACAATATGAAGATTGAGAATAGATGTCAGGAAACTTACCCAGAGGGGAGGGGTCTGGAAGGCTTGTTCTCGCCAGTGAGGTCAAGGTAGTCGGCTGTGTTGGCAGCAGCGTTACCCTTGGTGGGCATGTCGGCGGCGGCGCAGGCGTCGAGGTGATTCTTGGGGATCTCAATGGTCTTCTGGAGGGTAAGGGGATCCTCGACAAAGGTGGCGATGAGACCGGAGATGACGTGCCACTCGATGTGGCAGTGGAAGAGCCAGACACCTGGTCAAAGTTGGTTAGGAATTGATCTTTCATATTACTGGGGAGGATCTCACCTGGGTTGTCGGCCTTGAAGCGCATGACAATGTTGCCGTTGGGGTAGATGACGAGGGTATCACGGCGCATGGGAGTATCAGGGAGCTCCTTATCAGGGACCTTGGTGTCCGCCCAGATACCGGCCTCTTCTTCAGAGCGGAAGACAGCCTGGAAGGCATGTCCGTGGAGATGGAAGGGGTGGCGGCCCGAGTCGAGGTTGTTGACGACAAGCTGGACGATCTCGTTCTTCTTGAGGACAATAGAGTTGGTGTAGCTGCCGTAGATGGCGGGGTTGGTGGCATCTTCGCCGGCGTTGAGGACCGTGTACAGCGTGGGAACCTTGGCGCCGGTGTAGGTGATGTTGTTGAAGAAGGCGTAGTTCTTGCCGTCGCGAAGGTTGTCCATCATGACATCGAGGGTCACCTCGTGGTCGGGCTCTCCGAGGAGATCCATCTTGTCGTAGGGGACGAGAGTCATGTCGTCAAAGGGGTCGAGGGCGTCGACAGTGGCAGCCTCAGGCTTGTCCTTGGAGTCGTCGTACACGAGCCAGCCAGTGGCATTGTAGTTGAGGTCGTCGGGAAGGACATCAAACAGGGTCTAAGTGAGTGAGGGTTAGTTTTTACTCGACGACACTGGAGGTTTTGGATCACTTACGGTATCCATGCTTGCGACGATGGGAAAGTTCTTGGAGGTGTCCTTCTTTGTGGTGAGGAGGAAGCTCACACGCTGAGCAGCAGAGATGTAGATCATCTCAGCCTCAGCAGCCTCGGTGTAGATACCGTCAACCTCAACAATGCGCATCTTGTGGCCCTCGAACCAGAGGTACTGACCAGCAAAGGCACCCATGTTGATGGTTCGGAACAGGTAGGTCGTGTCGGGCTTGACGGACAAGGTATAGTTGGTGGTCTCGTTCATGAGGGCGTTCTGAGGAACGGGCTCGGCACCGGAGGGGTTGGACTTGGCCATGAACTGGGGAATGAGGGTCTGCATCTCCTCATGATACCAGTCAGAGAGAGTGAAGATGAGCTCCTCATCATAGTCATCCTTGTAGGGGAACTTCTTGTCATTGACAATGAAGGGAGCGCGCAGGCCGTCGGGATATTGAGCGCTGGTGTGCGAGTGGTACCAGTAGGTTCCGGGCTGGTCAACCTTTGGCAGCTGTTAGTCGACTGAATAAAGGAATTGGTTGAAGCAGTTCTCTTACTGTAAAGTTGTATGTAAAGGTTGTGCCAGGGGCAATGGGGCACTGAACCACACCAGCAGGGCCATCCATGTGGTTGGTTCCGTTCATGTAGAGGCCGTGGAAATGCAGCGAGGTGGACTGGTTGCCCAGGTTGTTTTGGGCGTTGATGATGACCCTGTCACCAATGTCGACCTCGATAGTAGGAATAGGCCACTTGCCGTTGATTCCAATAACGGGACGCTCAAAGGCACCGTCAGGGTTTCCTCTGACCCAGCCAATGTCAAAGTCATATTTCCTCGTGGCAGCGGCAGCCAGCTGAGGGAGCGCAAACAGCGAGGCCGCTGCGTAGGGGAGAGAGTTGAAGAGCATTGTGAAGGAATGGAGAGTAACCCAAGTTACCTCGAGCTCATCAACACACAAGGAGGGAAGAGGGTATCAAGGATAGGAAGATGGGATGGAGAGGGGAGGAGGATGAAGAGGAGATAAGCTCAAGAATGCAGTTATTAGAGCTTGCAGACGGGAGGCAACACAAGACGGTGTCCCACAGTTCGTCCGTCCACCGTGGATCGGAACTCGAGGCAAGCAACGTACAAGGCGGAATGGATTAGATGGGGGTCGCGGAATAAGAGGACGACGATGGGATGATCAGCTCACGAGCATGGGGAAATGGATGCAGCATCCCATCAATGATGCAGAGAATGCGTGGGTGATGTTGTACTGGGCACACGAGAGGAGAGATTGATAAATAATAATAGCAGATGGCCGAGTCAAGCGCCCAATTGAGCTGTCTGCGGCACGGTGATCCATCCCTCCATCCATGTCTGAGGAGCTATACCCACGCGCGGGTGGGCGTATGCGAACGAGTAGCAGGGTAGCGATGCCGGAAGCGCAAGCAGAAGAATTGGAGCGGCGCATGATGGATTCAAACTGAGAAGGGCGATGGGCCGGCCGTGGGCCATGAGCCGATCGAGAGCTTCAAGAGAGTGACCTGAACCACGACGGCGGAATCGAAGAGCTAGCCCAGTCTAGGCTGGCTCAACTGGGCTGACCCCCCATTAGCCTCGAGATGGATAAGATGAGCAGCTGTTGGTCCATTGTGGCTTATGCGCTGGACGGTGTAAGTGGTTGGTGTTTTGTTGGAGGAGCTGAGTTTTCGGTAAGTCGGCTAGGTCCATTTGTAGCTAGAACTTGTCTAGTCCTAGATGGTCAAGGTGGTCCCACATTCCGCTTCTTCATCTTATCAATCGCAACCCTTTTTTCCTCGTGTTCCCCTCTGACTCTTGTTCATGCTAGTCTAGAACTTGACTTGTTGATCAGAGTTGAAAAAAGGTCCGCTTACCTTAGGTGGTGCCACCCTTTACCGGCACCTTCGCAGAAACTTGCATGGATTCTCGCATGGGCGCCAAACGAAAAGAAGCTTGGGCTGAAGCTTGTCCCGACCCTGGCCCTTGATCATGATGCTAATCCTCGTCGATGGAGCCTTTTCTCTGCCGTGGGGACCCTGCAGTCGCCTCAAGTATCCCGTGCCAAGACGGCTCACCCGCAATCATCAACGTGCAGAGTCTCGGCGATCGGGTCTCGGCTGTGGGTTTCTATTAGGTACTCTTGAGGGTAGACATCGACAGACGACGAGGGGGGGAACTCTTCTCGAGACTCATGGCAACGAGACCAATTCCGCACTTTGAGATAGACCAAAGAGGCGTCTGAAAAAAAAAAAGAGGGTCTCACGGCACGTCAAAGCCGAGCTGGACACACCTCATCCTCGTCCCTGCCCAGCCACAAGTTCGTGCATTCGATAAACCACCCTGTGTGGACCCCCCATCAACGGTCGAGAAGCCAATCCATGGGATGGAGTGGTCTGACAGACGAGACCTGCTGCGTATGTCCGAGACAGAGAAGGACATGTCCTACAGCCTGGTCTGTTGGTGTCTCGATCGTGCTTCAATGGCGGCGGAATGTTTAATGCTTTGATCATGAGGTTCTAGATCAGATAATCGCAGAGATAATCAGTATCTGATGATCTGATAACCTTGATTCTAAAAGCTTTGATCTTGATCACAAGAGGCGAAAAAAAATCATCACCATCATGACAGCAGCCTCGGCGGAAGAGGCCCGTGAATGTTTGTCTGCCTGTCGGCCGCCCGTGTCTCCATCTGGCCGGGATCCTCTCCTGTGACTGCAGCTGAACTGAACTGAATTGCCGCCCAACACCCACGGATTCATCTTGTTTGACGTAACCGCAAGAACCGCAGCATCATCGATCCCATATTTGCCTCCTTTCACGATTCATACGAGATGCTTCATTAGGAAAGAGGATTAATAAAAAAAAGAGACAACATCAAACCCCCATCCTGCCAGATCCCTAAACTAAATTAGAGCCACCGCTAGACTTACACGCACGAGGATGGATATCCCTTCATTCCCTCGCTCTCCGAGGAAGAGAAGAAGCCATCCATGCATTGTGGGGTAGAAGCTCCTTCTGTCCAGGGTCCTGTAGTCAATTGGACGCCATCTGCCACCCACGGGTTTCAACATTGTCGCATGACTTTGCTGCTGTCGATCACAACTCGTGCCATGCCTCTATTCAGAATCCTTGTCTGTTTGAACTTGGACCGAGCTACTCCGAGCAGATCCGATATCAATCAATCTACGAAAATGAACCCGAGAATAGACAATTGTCAGCTCACATTTAATGCTCAGCGGTTCGCTACGAGATGTGTCGGAACTGTAAGCGAAAATCACCTGTCTTGTGCATCTCCACAGGCCACAGTCGAGATGCCTCACCTACAACACCAACACAAACCGAATAAGCTGCAACGCCATCTGCGGGAAATCTAGGACATCCACTCACATCCTGTCAGTAGCAATTCGAATTTAAACACACGCCCCCCAAAACAGAAAAAAAAGAAACATCCCACGACACGGCAATTCCTTGCCGAACCTCGACCTGCTAGCAACAAGCCACAGACCCCATCCGCAACCCCCCAGCTGAGCCTTTTGATCGCCCGTTTTTACACCCCAAAATGCATGGATCGAAGAAGGGGGTCCAACCGGTCCTCGGGGATCCGACACAATGGAGCCCTTTCCGCTTCTCTCGTTTCTCGTCTGCCATGTGGTTCTCAAGATTTGCAAAGCTTGCCGTATTAGCTAGCGTAGAATACGAGTAAATACCACGGTCCTTCTTCTCTCGATTTCCTTTCCACCCCCTCCCTTACTTTAGGACGAACCGATCCCAGGTTTATCTGATCCGTCTTCTGTCGGCCGTGAATTACAGTCCATGATCCTTTATCAGATCAAGCTCGCCGCTACCTCGCGCCGCTAGTTTCAAGCCCTCACACCCAAAAAGGACCAGGTGTAACCCATTGCCACACCTCGTTGCCCTCTTCTTATCGTCCTTTCAAACCCTCCTCCCCTCTGAGCTGGACTCTCCCCTCATCTTGATTCTATAGTCCTCAAGAAAAATAATCCATCATCATGGCCGTCGACGTCTTTGCGGTTCCCGTCTTCCTCGTCGTCTTCCGAGAGACTCTCGAGACAGTCATCATCGTCTCGGTCCTGCTTGCTTTCCTCAAGCAGACCCTCGACGGTCCCGATGGCGATATCAAGGTGTACAAGCAGCTTAGACGCCAGGTAAGCCACCACTCCTCCACCCTTCCACAACTCATGATACTAACACAGCTCATAGGTCTGGCTCGGCACCGGCATAGGCTTCTTCATTTGCATGATCGTTGCCGCCGCTCTCATCGGCGTCTTCTACACCGTTGGCAGCAACTCCTGGGATAAGCACGAGTACTACTACGAGGGTGCCTTCTCCCTCTTCGCTGCTCTCATCATCTCCGTCATGGGCGCTGCTCTGCTCCGTGTCGGTAAGATGCAGGCCAAGTGGCGCGTCAAGCTCGCTAAGGCCCTCGAGTCCCCCCTCAAGGCCGGTTCCAAGGGCTGGTTCAAGATGTTCCTCGAGAAGTACGCCATGTTCGTCCTTCCCTTCATCACTGTCCTGCGCGAGGGTATCGAGGCTGTCGTCTTCGTTGCCGGCGTGTCCTTCTCCGCCTCGGCCAAGTCCATCCCCCTGCCCACTGTCGTCGGCCTCATTGCTGGCTGCCTCGTCGGTTACGTTCTGTACAAGTAAGTTTGCTTCCCTATCTTTAACCGCCTTCGAGTACTGACTGCTTCAGGGGTGGTTCGAGCACCAAGTTACAGCTCTTCCTCGTTGTTTCGACCTGCCTTCTGTACCTCGTCGGTGCTGGTCTCTTCTCTCGCTCCGTCTGGGCTTTCGAGATGGCCAAGTGGAACGAGTACATTGGCGGCGAGGCTGATGAGTTTGGCAACGGCCCTGGCTCATATGATATCGACCAGAGTGTCTGGCACGTCAACGTAAGATAACTCTCCCCACACCTTGACTCTCTTTTCTGACTCTTTCAAGTGCTGTGCTTCTACCGATACCATCCAGAACGGCTGGAGCATCTTCAACGCCATCCTGGGCTGGACCAACTCGGCTACTTATGGCTCTGTCATCTCGTACAATCTGTACTGGATCTGCGTCATGATCGGTTTCATCACCATGCGGTTCCACGAGACCCACGGCCGCTGGCCCTTCATGAAGGCCAAGGCCCCTGCTGCCGCTGTCAACGATACCGAGAGCCGTGCCAGCTCTACCGTTCCCAAGAACATCCCCACCGAGAAAACCACCACCGTAGGATCGGCGTAAGGAGGAAGACGAAAGTGACAAATTGAAGCGCACCTAGCGTGTAATCATGTGTGATTCGGTTCGCCTTCTCTATTCTTCATGAGTTCATCTCAGTCTATTTACCAAAACACGCAACAACAAGCAAGTCTTGTTTTCCTCTTAATCAACTCTCAGGGGTCCAGTCCCACTCTTCAGCCGTGAACATGGCCTTGGCCATACGGTCCACGTAGAATGCTCCCTCATGTCGTAGTCTTTGGTCATTTGCAAGGGCCCTCGTGAATGCAAATCTCTTGGATGGTGCATCGCGGTTAGGGTCTTGGTCTTGCAAAGGTACCCATGAGGTCTCTGCTCGTTGCTTCTTCCAACTGGCATAGGATATTGGAACGACATTGGCCGATAACATGGAACGCAAGTATCCCACGATGGGCTCGAGCCGTACCCGCAGCCCACAGTTAGTGTGGTGCTTGTCGACTTGGTAACTGGGACACTGCTGAAGCGTGGATAACAGTTCCTCAATCTCGATCATAGCTGTGTCGGGAACTGTATTCAGTGATGCCGGGCTGTAGTCAACCAGGAATAGCAAGTTCTTGCCAACAAGGAACTTGAGCATCTGGCCAAGCTGAAACGAGTCACAGGCCGCACTGGAATCATATCCAAGCTTGCATTGTCTCTCACGAGATGAAAACAATCCGAGAAAGTGACGTTGAACAGAAGCGATGGTGTTGAGTATACACTCACGCCGGAATCGAAGCTCCTCTGCTCACAATTAGTCCATTACTCTCTTTAGTCCCGTCTCATCGAGTCTGAGGCTTACCTTCTATACCATCTGGCAAGTTCCACCAAGCAGCAGGCAGATCCGCTTCAGGGTCATGGAATTCGCTCCATAGAGTCGACCCCCGCATGATCAGCTCTCGGGTCGACTGCTGCAGCCGCATCGGTTGTCCCAACAGCCAGGCAACAAGAATCTTCTGGCGAAGCACCTGCTCCGTGTCTGTAGACTTCCCGTCCTCGCTCCGCAGAGGCTTGTTCGACGTCAGAGGCCACTTGAACTTGAGTTCCGTGTTCAAGACGCGGGCCACAGCCGCCACGCAGTCGAACCGATCCGCAACGATGGCCAAAGTCGTGACATATGACATGGTGCCGCGTGACGTTTTCGGGGGCTTCTGGTGAATAATGTTCAAGATATCCTCCATGGCATTCTCCCGACCTGCCGCCTGAGTGGCATCGTCATCATCCGTGATGGGAATCCAGGGTAGATCCTGGATGTCTGCCTCCCCTGGCTTGATCTTTAGCTGCGCAAGCTTCTCATGGGCATCCGATATAACTCTGGCTTCTCGGAATTGCGAATTCGAGAGCAAGTTGGAAAAGTACTTGGAGTGCTTCTTCAGGACCGCCAGGCTGACACGATATGCCACCCGAACCTTTGACTTCAGATCCGAAGGCTTTGGAGGTTGAGTCCCGGCCTTTCTGCTAGCAGCAATGGCAGCTTTGCGAGACTTTTTGAGAGTGCCGATAGAAGTCTCAAAGGTTACATCCAGAACAATGTCTCCGGCAGCATCGACATCGACTGTCCGGGGGAGATCTCTCTTAGAAGCTTCGGACCCGTCCGCCTCGGCGGGTGCTGCAGTGCCGGACTCGCCCATTTGCCAGGTGATGGGTATTTTTCGACATGAGAGATGTCAGCCTGTTTAGAGGCGTGGGAGTGTATAGACCGGAGGACACAACGGCTGCAGCCGAACGAAGCCTCGTCGTGATAAAAACTGATGAAATTGATAAAGATGCTGGCGGTCGAATGACGTTTCTTCACTCTGCCACCAGGTACGTATCCGTTGTACCTACCGCCTTTCCAGCGCCAGGGGATCGGAGCCTAGATAGGTACCTACAGTGACGCACTAAAGTCAAGGACTGTGCGCCCGCAAGTCGTTAATTTTAGCGATTGCCACGGGGTATCGGCCCCTGAAATCCCGACGTGGCCCCCCCGCCAAATTGGCCTGGAGCATGGCAACTCTGTTCTCTGGTTGGCCAGATGCTCAATTCCGAGGAGCGATCCCGGCCGGGACGGCTCCACTCTGGAAATCGTTGTCCATCCATCATCGTCACTTTTCAACAACCAACAAACAGGGCTGAGCCAGATCTTGCACCTTTTCTTTGCCAACTCGTCTGTGCAACGACGGGTGCCTCGACGAAGCTCTTGCGATTCACTCAAGAGCAGAAAAGACCAACGCCATTGCCTTGTTGGCATCTTCACCCGAATCAAAGCTGGCACCCTGTCCACGCCCTCTCAACATCCTCCGTCCTGAGCCGCCGATATCCTCTCGTCACCCCCTGTTCCCCTCCGCTAAGCAACTCGCCCCATGGCTCTGCAGACAGCAACCTGCACAGCGCTCCGGTTCTCCAAGGGACCCTGATGATCAAAGACTGGCGATTCCAGGCACTCTTCTTCGACAATGGCTCCGTTTACACATCCTGCCACAACCCCCGCGATCCGGCTTCTTAGGTCCACGTCCACTGGCCATACCCCGAATTGCGTCAATATCCGACTGTTCAGCTGCAATGGCAGGACCAACGCGCTGCGCCGGTTACACAATGTTCCTGGAACGAGCAATTGCTCGCGATTCTCTGCGGCATATTCGACGTGGGCGACTTCATCTGAGGGATCAGGACATGTCCGGTCTAAGCGCCCGAAACCACACCCAGGCCGAATATCCCCGTCGTTCGCCGAGATAGAATCGCGACGAGAATTCCACACATACTTCGTAACACATCTCCCTTCCTCGTCAGTTCATCCCGACTCTCGCATCCGAGGGCCTGGTCACAAGCTGCCTCGCGATGCCTCGACCCCTCACACTCCGAGCCCCGGGTCGGCCCCCGCCGTCTCCCCGCCCTATATCCCGTCAACCCGAGACTTGACTGTGGTGCGCATTCCAATGCGCCGAGCGAAGCATCACTTGGGAGTTGCGACGGCTCGAGGAAGCCGTCCGTATAATGAGGACAGGGACCAGGCTGGCACCATCAGCCTTCCAGCCTTTGCCAAGAGGGCACCTAGGAGCGTCCAGCAGAAGCCCGGAGAAGCAACAGCAGCCGACAGCGCTTGGGGAGACCCTCAGATCTTCTACTTTGGTGTATTTGACGGTCATGGAGGATTTCAATGCGCTGATTTTGTCCGCGACGAACTACCCGGCTATATCGAGAGGGCATCGGAGGAATTCGGCTTGCAGAGCAGTTTGCGCAAGAAGAAGCCAGGTCGGGAGAACACCATTCACAACCACCACCACGACCATAAGCATAAGACGCGATTATCGAAACCGCCGGCAACTAAGAAGGAGGCTCTTGATGCTGTTCATATGAAGGGACCCGAGGAGGTCAAAAAGGATGTTAAAATGACCGATCCCCAGTATGATAGTGTTTCTGACAAACCCATACACGGAGAACCAATGCACAGCGCAACTTCGCCGCCTGCCGAGGTCTCGGATCTTTCAAAAGCCATCCGAATGGAAAAGAGCTTGGTCAAGGAGTACAGGGATACCATTGGCGGCTACTTTAGGCGCTTTCACCCCGAACACTTTGTCCTATCAAGGGAAAATCCAGGGGAAGGGCACAAGATCACGATAGAGTCGGTTCTCACCTATGCCTTCTTGCGAGCTGATCTCGACTTTGTGTCAGCTCAGGCGCAAAAGGCAGATCCCGACGATTCGAGGGTGGGAGACACGCCTCTGAACAATGACGAGGTATTTGGTAGCCCTGCGACGCCGACTGGGCACGACATTGGGGGCCCTACACGCTTCAAGGGGGGTTCTACAGCCTCGATCGCTCTCATCTCTACACCTACTCCTGCTCCTTTCTGGCATCCTGCTGCACAGTCTACACTACTCTGTGCCCACGTCGGCGACAGCCGTATCTTGCTCTGCGATACTGCTACCGGCCTCGCGCAACCCCTGACATCTGATCATCACCCCAGTAGCCCAACAGAGAGTCGTCGGTTGCGACGTTATGCGCCGGCCGGGTCGATGGTCTCTGGCGATAGCTTCGGCGAGGAACGTATCGCCGGCTTGGCCAACAGCCGCGCCTTCGGTGACATGAAGAGCAAGCGGATCGGTGTTTCGGCTGAGCCCGAGCTCACGCGCGTCGAGATGGGACCGGCTCAGTACTCGTTCCTCGTCCTCATGACGGACGGTATCTCGGGCACGCTCAGCGACCAGGAGATCGTCGACGTGGTCAAAGAGGCTCGCACGCCAGAGGAGGGCGCTCGAAACATTGTCGCGTACGCCACCGAGGTTTCCTCTGACGGCGACAACGCTACCTGCCAGGTCGTTCGTCTCGGCGGCTGGGAGCGTCGATCTGAAGGTGGTCTCGGCAGTCTAGGTACCAAGGAGATTCGCGACGCGCGCATTGCAGAGGCCCAAGACCCACGAAGGGTCAGGAAGTAATGACGGCCTCGAGACTGGCCAATATCAAGCGAATTATCTGCCATGGTGCGATGGTTGAGGAAATATCTGGGCAGATGAGCATCTATCTAGCATGTTTTGTATCTCCAGCACTATACTTTGTTGCTTTTCTTGTTTGCAATGGCATGGGACCAGGAGTTGAGGGGCTAAATCATAGCGACAGAGCAAGCGCTTGCTTGGGGAGGGAGAATCATCAGCGTCACTTGATCATCATGTTCAACTTTTGAAAGAACCCCTGGCTGGTGGTCAGGGTTTACAGCATCGTATCCGTGGTTATGCGTGATCTTTGCGTCTTTATAGTCACTAGACAAGAATACCTACTTGAATACCCTCCTCTACGACGAAGCATCTCTCGTTATTTTGGTATTGGATATCACAACGGCCGTATACAAATCATTCCTGCCTGAACCCGATCCAATCCCAATCCCCATTGACCCATGCCAACCCCGCGATCTTCATGTATCATATCGCTATGCACCGCTAATTTTCCATTGGGGTAGTTGTTGTCTAGTATCTGTGATTCTGACCAGGGTACTGGCCCCAAGACGGCGGAGGCTGCTGGCCGGGAGGTCCACCATAGCCACCCTGTTGACCGTAAGGGGGGTATTGAGGACCTCCGTAGCCCGGGCCTCCGTATTGCTGAGGAGGAGGGGCTCCGTATTGTCCAGGGGGAGGACCGCCATATTGTCCCGGAGGTGGGCCGCCGTACTGACCCGGAGGCGGAGCGCCGTATCCTTGGGGCGGAGTAGGGCCGCCATAGCCACCGTAAGATGGCTGAGGCGGAGCGCCGTAGCCGCCTGGAGGACCCTGTTGGTAACCGGTGTCCGATCCCCCGTAACTGGGGTTCTGGCCATAGTCAAACGAGGTCTGGCTGGGCGGCGCCGGCGAGGTAGACATATAGTTCTTTCCTGGGTCACCATCCTTGCCCTCCATGGCATCGAGATCACGGGTCTTAACGTGTGACCACAAGGAGCCCGCGACCTTGCCGTGACCAAGGCTAGACATATCGCCAAAGGTGCCATGGTTGCAGCCAGCACCTCCGCCAACACCGCGGTGCGAGCTCTGGTTAAGGATATGGTTCTTATGGTTCTTAACAGCCTCGGAAGAAAGGAGGTGGGCAAGTTCGTGGCGTCGAGGATGTTCATCTGCCCACTTCTTCACTGTCCTGAACATGTCACGCTGGATCTCAACGTGGTCGTCACGGGCAGCGGGATGGTGGAATGCACGAAGCACATCGTTGCAGATCTCATCAACAGAAACACCGGGGTTCTCCCAAGCATAGAGAACACGCCTGTAGCTGGTTAGTATAGTGCTTAGGGTTATGACAACAGTTGAGGCTCTGCTTACGGGACAGTGTACTGCAGAATAGTAGCGGCGATACGACCGGCGCATGAGTTAAGGATGTTGGTGAAGTGATCCTTGGACAACATGGAGTGAGTGGGGTCATCACATCGAGGGTTGTCCCAGGGCTCATATTGTGAGTTGGCGCTGGCAGTGATGACGCTCGAAGAACCATCCTTGAGAACTTTGGAGACCTGGTTGATAATAGGTCGGATGAAGGGAGCGAGGAGGCCCAGAATAAAGGCAGTCAGAGTTTCGCTGATCTTCTCGAGCAGCTTCTCAAGACCAGGAACCTTGGCGATTCCACGGCTGATGGCCTTGACAACCTTGTCTCGGAATTCGAGAATGGGGTAGATCTGGCCAGCTACCTTGACAGGGTCGAAGTTGGGGCTCATACCGGGAACTTGGTTAGCGTTGTCCCGGGACAAGTCGCCTCGAGTTCCCTGATAACTCCTGTTCTGCCTCTCCTGGGCCTCAGAGTTGGCCTGGAGGTCTCTGGCCTGAGAGGCAAAGCCGTCACCGACACCGGGAAGCTTCGATACCAGACCAACAAAGTCGGTCGGTGTAGAAGAGATTCCAAGGAAGCCACCCAACAAGGACCTCTCGCCGCTACCGCCGTTTCCGCCGCCTTTAGTTCCCTCGGCGTTTTTGAGGGCAATGTCAACCTCGTCAACTTCGGATTGGGTAAAGTGATCCGAAGCTTCTCCAATGACGGAGTGCAGGAAGTCGACAGCTCCAAAGGTACCGGTAACGAGGGGATAGACGCGCTTGCCGTGGAGGTTGATTTCGGTCCCCGCACCGCAGTGAGGGAAGACGGAGTGGTAGCCAAGTTCACGGAGGGCAAGCTCACAGTAGTTGCTGTGGGCGCTAAAGTCCTCCATGGTGTGCAGAGCCTGACCCAGACATCGCAGGGCCTCACAAAGGTCCTCCTCTTTTCCCTTCTTGGCACCACTGGTGTAGAGGCGGCCGAAGTGAATGCTGCGCGCAAAGCTGAATCGCAGATAAGCCGCGCTGGTCGCCCAGTTGCCGTTCTCGTTCGCGATATAATTCTTCATGCCAGTGCGAGGGTCTATCTGCGTCTCTATCTTTTCGACAGGACCGCGCAACCGTTTATCGAAAGTGCGAGCGTCGACGCCATCTCCGTAGCCAAGGGGGTTGTCGATGTGTTCCTCTGGGCGATAGACACCAAGACGGTCTGCGGTCACCTCGAACTCCTCAGTGGCATAGCCATGAGCCATGAAAGACAGTACCCAAACCTGCCGAGGTTAGACGACGGATATTGTTTGGCGCATCTAGCGCGGGTCCTTACCAGAATGCGAATCGTCTCTGCGTTGACGCCCTTCAAGCTGCCGATATCGACGGCCTGGGAATAGTCACGCAACCAATTTCCAAAGTAAGTACGCTTGATAAGCATCGAAGTCCATTTCTTTCCGTGAAGGAAGGCGATCGTCTCGAGCATATCCTCAATGTCTAGACGCGGTGTAAGCAACATGTGACGAAACAGGTGCTTGGAGGGGTAGCTTGCTCACCTCCATGACGCCAATTGTGGCCTTCGACCTAGATACCGAGTGCGCGTGTTAATAAAGATCTCTGCGACAGCTGCGGAAGGTCAGTACGAACCTGAGCGATCGAGGGAATGTTTCCAGCTCCAAAGGCGTTGGCTTTGCCGGGCAAGAGGATGAGGCAGACCGCGAAGAGCAGCAGCCACGAGCCCCGCGGCAAGGAAAATGACGGCATGGTGGTAACGCAGCCCTACAGCGCGGGGTTATAAAATACAAGGGTCGCGATAGAGGGGAGATAGGAGTATCGTTCGTCAGAGGAGAGCAGGAGGGGAAATCAGACGAGGAGGAGAGGGGAGAAGAGGTTTAAGAGCTGACTTGAGTGCAAAGGGAAGAGGCGGCGCACAAGCTAAAGGGCAGAAGGTGACGATAAGTGGTTGCCACTTGATGACGGATTTCCTGTGGCTGGTTGCTATGCGCAAGAGCCCGAGGTGCCCTGCCGAGACTTGGCTGCTACACTACAACTGCGCTTCAGGGCTGCTTGGCTCCCACTTTGGGCGGCCATGGATTTCCACTCTCAGGTGTCTCTGCGCCAGGCCCCATGATCATCCTGTCGCCCTCACCTCAGCCTTAGCAGCCTGCGTTAGCTGTACCAGGCTGCGGCCTCTGAGTGGCTTGAGAGGCCTCTCGCGACCCAAGACTTAAGCTTGCGAGTCCACAGCCTGTGGCTTTGCGACGTTGTCAGAGGCCCAGCCAAGACAATCCTGACCCGCTGGCTGCCGTCTCAGCCGTTCACAGTATCACCAACTGAATATTCATGGTTTTCAGTGCAACCGCTGTTTTTGTTGTCAAGTGGGCTATTTCTATTTCGTTAGAGCTTGCGTATCGCCTGTGACACGTAGCCGACGATAGGCGATTTACCATGAAGCACTAACACGAGAGGGAACCTGACCTGAACGCTGAACAAAAGAGAAAGCTTCCATCAGCAGTTCATCCTTGCCCATATCAACTGCATTTTTGTCGCATTCAGTGTGCCCTAATCACCACCCCATCCAAGACGAGTTCGTCACTGGCCGCCGCTTACTCGTTCGATACATGCCTCGGTTGCGAATAAGAATAAGCATCTTCCCAGGGAGCTGACGAGCATGGTTGTGGACTCGTCAGCAAAAGCTCAACCTCGACATGCAAGTCGATCTGCGCCATGCATGAGCTAACACGCTTGTGGCTGAGGGAGGTGACACGCGGAATTGGAGGAGGGAGCTGATAGCATGGGTGTCAATGCCTCAACCAGAGATAAACCTCCATAACAGTGAATCAGAAACATAGGTAAGCAGTTATGAAAAGAAGTGGAGGCAGCTCTAATTCCCTTCATCACAACGGCTAGAGGCAGATCCGGATCGTTCGGAAAATACCCCCTGACATTAGTTCGACAATGGAGCTGCAAGACACGGTTTTCATCTCGGAGCCATCACTAAATATTCCCTGCTCGGACGATTCGGAAGTTGCAGACTCCGATGCGCGCGTCGTCAGGGCTGTCTGCTTGTCTGCCCGCCTCTTCCAGTGTCCCGGTCGAGACAGTCAAGAACAAGAGCGAGGCATCGTGATACTGATTGATTGCGATAGATGTTTAATTTCCTGGATAGGAAATTCAGCCTCTCACACGCTAGCCAACTTACAGTATCACAAACTTGGATAGCTCCGATGAGCTGTGATCAACTTGAACGCATCATGAGCCACCTCCGCTCCCATGAGGCCAATCGCCCACCGCTCATTGGAATACTAATCGCGCCGAGTTCGTCGTTCCGGCAAATAATCTGAGTCCCAAGTCTTTACCCCGTGGCACCCGTCAATGTGGCCTTATTTGCGGTCATTGTAGCGCCACTCCGCTGCTAACACGGATGGGGATCCTCATTAAAAAAAAAACCACCCTGGACCCCTGCGACTCCAACTTTGCCGCCCTTCCATTCCGTCCAGCAATTGCTGCCTCGATATAAACTCCCCCATCCGTTCCTTTACGTTTCAATCGCATTTGCTTGGCCCCCCTTTCGCTTCTCGTCCTCGTGCTTCACCCATTTTGGCTGGCACCGCGAGGATAGTCTCCTAGTTGAGCGCCGTTTGATCGCATCGATCTTCAATTGCAGTCTCGACTTTCACTCGTTCCCACCTGTTTGTTATCTCCACCGCCGCTTCAACATGCCTGCGCGAACCCTTCCAACCTTCACCCGTGCCGAGGTCGAAGCACACAACTCCAAGACTTCCTGTTACGTCTCCATTGGCAACAAGGTCTACGATGTGACCGATTTCGCCGATGATCACCCCGGCGGCGCTGATCTTGTCCTCGACTACGCCGGCCGCGATATCGAAGACATCCTCAAGGATCCTGATTCCCACGAGCACTCCGAAGCCGCATACGACGTCCTCGATGACTCTTTGGTCGGCTTCCTCATTTCCGAGAAGTCCGCCAATGGTCATGCTAATGGCCATGCCAATGGAAATGCCAACGGCAATGGAGTTGCCAAGGTGGCCAACGGCAATGCCACGACCAACGGCGAGCCTTACGTCCACCCTCGAACCGGAATGTCCTGCGCCGAGGACTTGAGCAAGGATACGGATTTCGACAACGATTACAAGAGACACAAGTTCCTTGATCTGAGCAGACCCCTCTTCCCTCAGATTTGGTTCGGTGGCTTCTCCAAGGAGTTCTACCTTGACCAGGTTCATCGCCCTCGCCACTACAAGGGCGGCCAGTCTGCGCCTCTGTTTGGAAACTTCCTCGAGCCACTCTCCAAGACCCCATGGTGGGTGATTCCCACCGTCTGGGGACCTTGCGTCGTGTATGCCGTCTACATGGCTTCCCAGGGCTATGACAACCAACTCTATACTGCTGGGTACTTTGCGTTTGGATTCTGGTTCTGGTCTATTATCGAATACGTCCTGCACCGATTCCTGTTCCACCTCGACTAGTAAGTGCCTATAACTTTAGATATTAGATGATCTCGTGCTGACTTTGCCTTAGCTATCTGCCCGACAACCGTGTGGGTATTACGCTGCACTTCTTGCTCCATGGCATTCATCATTATCTCCCCATGGACAAGTATCGCCTCGTCATGCCTCCCACGCTCTTTGTGGTCTTGGCTTACCCTTTCTGGCATTTCGCACATGCCGTCTTTTCGTACAGCTGGTATGCCGCTACCGGAGCCTTTGCCGGTGGTCTCTTTGGCTACATTTGCTATGATTTGACACACTACTTCCTTCATCATCAGAACCTGCCTCTTTGGTACAAGGAACTCAAGAAGTACCATCTTGCTCATCACTTCCTTGACTACGAACTCGGTTTCGGCGTCACGAGCAAGTTCTGGGACTCCATTTTTGGCACTGAGCTCATCTACAGCGTCAAAAAGACAAACTAAGTTGATTCATCTTGCATATGCCTTTACTGCCCAGCTTTAGAAAATCAGTTTCTGGGCAGAGTAAATATTGTCTGACTACAAAGCATGGGGTTCTGATTGATGGGAGTTTGGGAGTCAGACGAAAGCAATCATGATTGAGGGACGGTAACGAGCTTTGCCAGGCGCAGGGCATTTTACGACGGCAAAGAATTTGTTATGGATAGTTTTAATGCTCGGGACTGTACGCTTGATGGTAGAGCTAGTATTGGAGAAACAAATAATAATCGATCGTTATTCACACTATCACTTATCACACACATCTCGTTTACTTGCGTTGAGGCCACTGAGGCCTAATAGTCTGACCCGGCGTGGCCGACGTGGAGATTGCGGTGAGTGCCACGTGGCAGGTCACGTGAAAACTTTGCTCTTGAAGCTGCGGCTCGGCCCAAAAGCTTGATTCATGGGTCTTTTCAGGCATCCTTTCCCCCAACATTTCAGGGACGCATCGACGACAAATACCTACCGCTCGCAGGAGAAATCAATCATCTCTCTGTCGTTATCAAGAAACTTGGGGAGTCTTGATCTTGAGCATCTACCAACTCACCTGACACCAAAACACTAGACACCATGGCTACCTTGGACGTGGAGGCACTCCTCGACGCCACCGCGAAGGATTCGGCCGAGCAGAAGAACAAGAGCCCAGTTGAGGATAGGACGCGAGACGAGGCCCCTAGCCGCCGTGATCGAGACCGAGAACGCGACCGTGGCCGTGATCGAGATGGAAGCAGAAGCCGCGACCACGGCCGACGTAGGGATCGTAGGGACAGCCCGACTCGAAGCCGCAGAGGCACTCCTGATGTAGGAACACCACGAAGCGATGCAGGCAGTCACAAGAGTAGGAGGAGAAGCCGAAGCCGCGATGATGATCGCCGTCACTCACGCCGAAACAGAGACGGCGATTATTACAGAGGAGGGCGACGCTCAAGATCACGATCACGCTCACCCTACCGCCACTACCGCCCTCGCGATGACCGGGACCACCGTGACAGGCGAGACCGCGACCGACGCCCTCGTGAATATGGACGCGGCCGGGAGGATGATCGACGGGAGCCCAAGCGCGACGGCACGCCACAGCTTACGGAGGACGAGCGGGATCGTCGCACGGTGTTTGTCCAGCAGCTTGCCGCTCGTCTGCGTACCCGTGAGCTGAAGGAGTTCTTTGAGAAGGTGGGCCCTGTCAATGAGGCCCAAATTGTCAAAGATCGTATCAGCCAAAGATCCAAGGGGTAAGTTGAGTCATGATGCATCACAGAGAACAATCACTGACACGATTACAGAGTTGGTTATGTCGAATTCAAAAACGAAGAATCCGTTACCCAGGCCCTTCAACTTACTGGACAAAAACTCCTAGGAATTCCTGTCATCGTTCAGGTGACAGAGGCCGAGAAGAACCGACAGGCTCGCAACCCTGAAGCGTCGGGACCCCATCCCAACTCCATCCCCTTCCATCGCCTCTACGTGGGCAACATCCACTTCAACGTCACCGAGCAAGATTTGCAAGCGGTTTTTGAACCTTTTGGTGAGCTCGAGTTTGTCCAACTCCAAAAGGACGAGAATGGCCGCAGCCGCGGCTATGGCTTTGTCCAGTATGTTGAATCCTCAATTATTACTGTTCTCTGCTGACATTAAACAGATTCCGCGATGCTGGTCAGGCACGAGAGGCGTTGGAGAAGATGAACGGCTTTGACCTGGCTGGTCGTCCCATCCGCGTCGGTCTCGGAAACGATAAGTTTACCCCTGAGAGTACTGCCAACATGCTGCAGAGATTTTCCGGCCAGAACCAGTCCTTCCAGGGCTCGGCATTTTCAGGTGCAGGTGGACGCGGCCCTCAATCCTCGACATTTGATCGAGCTGGCGGCCGCGACAGCGAAAAGACTGGAGGTTCCAGCGCCTTGGACGACACGGATGTGGCGGGAGTCAACTTTAACAACTATAGTCGTGACGCATTGATGAGGAAGCTTGCCAGAACCGACGAGACCAACACCAATGGCAATGACGAGCGACAGGTCCTGAAGCCCAAGACGGAGACAAAACCCCTGCCTATGAATGTCAACATGGCTAGTCGCTGTGTTGTTCTTCATAACATGTTTGACCCCGAAGAGTGAGTTTCCCCCCAGGATCTTTAGAACAGATGACTGACGCGCATACAGGGAAGAGGGTGATGACTGGGTCAAGGAGCTCGAGGACGACGTTCGTCAAGAGGCCGAGAATCGGTACGGACATGTCGTCCACATCTCGGTTGACCCCAACTCAAAGGGCGATATCTATCTCAAATTTGACAAAGTCCAGGGCGGCGAGAATGCCATCAAGGGCCTCAACGGCCGGTACTTCGGCGGACGGATGATCGACGCGTCGCCTGTTGTAGATGCCGTCTACAGCAGTTTGTTCTCTCGTACTCGGGCAATCTGAAGCTAATGTTGGCCTGTCAACAAAGCTCTTCTAGGACTCTTGCAGGTTAGCAGAGTTCACACCAATCACTTGGCACAGGAGCGTCACTAAGACTTTTTGGTGATCAACAGACATCAAGTCTCTCTTTTCTTCCGGAAGCCTGTCTGCCGTTGCAGCAGGCTGTATGTATACAACTCGACGTCCCAAGCAACATCGACGACCGCCCACCTACTACCATCACCTATCGCCAACAGCAAAATCCCGTCTCATATTTTATGCATCAAGGTTCACAAGTTCAAGGCGTCACATCCTCTTTAACTATATCATGTCACGATGTCGCAGGTTTTCTCAGTTCAACTCGACCCAACCCAACAATCTGGACCCCCTCCTCTCCGGATCGGCACCGATGTATCCCAGGTTCAGCGCTCGCTCAGTCGCAAGGTCCAATGCTGATGTCTTGTAACACTAGGATGGCCCTCCTCCTTCGATCAAGAAGGGGTAGCTCCCCAGACCTCCGTCGTTTGTTGTCAGTGTAGTGTAGTTTGGTGCAAAATATAGATTGTGTTTACTTGTAGCTTATGTGTCATTGAGTGATGTGACTGCATTGGTGAGGTATGTGATATAGGGATGACATGGTTCACATTGTATGCCTTGCTAATGAACTCAGGATTGATGTTGGTGACGTTGTTTTGTCTACTAGTAAGGTCTTGGGTCTTCCAGCTGGGTCATCTCAGGTTTCACGCATGGCTATTTGCGAGCTCGTCCAAAGGAGTGGTACTACCAGAGTGTGATATCTGCGTGGTGCTCTGGCAACTAGAGGCTACCGATATCCCTCAAGTTGTCTACGTGCAAGTATGGATAGATGGCTTCAGGGGTATCTAGCTTGTGACCTACAGCCCAAAGCAGCCCTTCAGTGTCAAGCAAATAAGCTAGAGTTCATTTCTGGCGCATTTCCTTCCGTTTGTTCGAATCTGAGTTGCAGTTGACTTTGAGCCACCTGACCAAGTGGTAGTGGAGTAGAATTGCAAGTCGGCACTCCGATCTCGAACTTCTCAACACTCCTCTCTTCTTCCCTTCACACTCCCTTCTTCTCTTCGAATCATCTTCTCGCACTCTTCTGCAAGAAGCATCTCTAAAATCCTCTTCTTTCCCGACATCCAGCATTAAAGGCACATTGCTGGTATCATCGCACCCTAGCCCCTGATTTCATCTGGTGTTCTGTCATCCAGAGTCGAGGTTTGTTTTTTCTCCCATTCTCTCTCTTTCTTTTTGCTCTCATTTTCGTCTCGAGCTTTCTGTGCGTTCTGCCTTGCCCTGAGTCCCTCCCGAGGTTGGTGTTTGCGGAGTTTGGCCATCACCGTCCGCCAGCTGGCAGCAACTGGCAACGATTCTCGCCACCGACAGCTCCCAACTACCCAAGATCAAGCACCGAGAAGCACATTCTCTTCAGTCCCTTTCCCTTCATACAAGATCGGGGTGCTGTCACATCAATCTCTTAGTGCCGCTTGACTAACCTCGAGTTCATCTCTTCCTCTCCCCCCCTCGAATTCAAGCCCTGACTTTGATCCCATGCCCTCGGTTTGACAAACAGAACGCACACAAGAAAACTGACCTGCGTGCTAGAATTCAGGAACGGGCACCCGCACAGGAAAACTTGGTTCCCCATCTCTCTCTCTCTCTCTCTCCTCATTCACCCTCCTCCCCTCACCACAACCACTTTTTCCTCCCACCCCCCTCTTTCTACCCTTTTTCATCACGCTGTTGTTTTTTCTCTCCCCGATCGCCCATCAGATCGGATTTCTTCCCCCTTCGGTCTTATAATGACCTTCAATCTTCTCGCGAGTTCTCAGAGTTCCTCTCGAGAATCCCAGGTCGCGTCCCGGTGGTCCTCCAGCAGCGGAAGCCGTCCAGAGACAAAGCCCGCGGGCAAGATGTTGTCCATCAACTTTTCGACTCCCCTCGCCGGGGCTGCTCGTTCTGAAAGGATCAAGCAGATGACCAACAATCACGTAAGTTCCTTTCTTTCATCTCAACCCTGATCGTCGCACAAGGTGCTGACCTCTGCAGCCTGCCTTTGCAAAGGCCCGCGCCTCTCAGGAGATTCTCGTCAAGATCCAGACGTCTCTCCGTCGCATGCCTGGCGTCTCCTCCAAGGAGTCCAACGAGATCGTCTCGCAGCTCCAGGAGGTTGGACAGATCGTCAGCACCGAGACGAGCCAGCTTGTCGACGCGCTCATGAACCTGACGCTCGATGCTGAAGACACGGACAAGGCCATCGCGCGCATGAGTATTGAGGCCAACCTCGCAAAGGCCGAGGCCGACGACCAGAACCACACTATCAGTAACCTCCGTGTCGAGCTGGCCAACGAGAAGGGTAAGCGCCAGGAGGCTGAGGCCGAGGTTGCCAAGGTCATGGAGGATCTGCAGAACCTCACTCGTGAGTTCAAGTCGTTCAAGGAGAAGGAGGGTGGCTCCGAGGACTCCAAGTCAAAGTCTCCCGACCGTGACGGAATGATCAAGGTACGTTTTCCAGGCTTTCAACTCAGGTCGCAGTAGCTGACTCTTCTGCAGCAGCTTGAAGACACCATCAAGCATCTCGAGGATCAAGTCAACAGCCGACGATCCCTCTGGGTCATGAAGAACCCCAGCCCCGACTCGGTGGCCCGCGTCATCGAGACCATCGCCGACGCCTGTCCCAACAAGGACGTCGTCCACAAGTCCATCATGTCGCTGCGCCCCGAGGGCCGTGACGAGGCTGACTCGCGAGACACCAAGGGTCTCTCGCAGGTCTTTGGTGACCTCTCGATGCAGCCTCATCGTCCTCCTACCGGCTTTCAGCCTGGCCGTCCTTCTTCTGTGGCTCCTCCTCGCTTTGGACCTCATGGACTGCCTCCCCGTCCTACGTCTACCATGCCCAATGATCGTAGATTCGGCCAGTGGGCTCCCCCGACCCCAGCTCAGTCTCGCTTTGGGCCTTCTCCTATGAACCCTATGAACCCTATGAACGGCCCCGGTCCCATGAACGGTCCTGGCCCTGTTCCTGGCCCTATTCAGCCTCCCAACTTTAACCGGGCTCCCTCTCGACGAGGCTTCAGCAACGGCACTTATCGCCCCAACGCTCCCGAGTTCTACCCTCAGTCTTACACTCACCCTGACAAGAACTTTCCTCGTCACGATGCTGGTCCCTATGGCCATGGCCAGCGCCGCGATTTCTTCCCTCCTACTCCCTCCAACACGCGCAACAAGTACAGCCGCTTCCGCGACCCCATCTCGCCCGACTTCACGGCCCCTCCTGGTGCGCTGACCACCCGGCCTCCTTTCCCTGGCCCTCTCATCCACATCACCGAGATGACCATCGCGGCCTGGAACGACCAGATGATGGAGCTGTACACTGTCATCCGCAACTTTGTCGAGAACAATGCCAACCTGCCCACTTACATCAAGCCAACTGACCTCTCTCAGACACGGGTCTGGCCTGTTCTCCTGGCCACCTACCATCCTCTGATGGAGCAAGAGGCTGTCTCTTACCTTGAGTACCACCTCAAGGAGGAGAGCTCCAAGTCGTGCCTCGTCACCCGTGTTGTTGTCGACTACATTGTCAACCGCGTCTGGGTTCCCCGTGCCTGGGCTGGTGCCGACAATGATGCTACCTACGGCCTCCTTGAGGTTGAGAAGGATCTCGAGCGAACTCAGGGTATGTGTCTCTTCTCCTCTTCCTCAGCACCTGCTAACAAATTCTCTAGGCCAGCCAGCTGCTCACCGTCAGCCTATCCTCGACCGTCAGGCCAGTCTCATCGACTCTGTCCTCAAGCTCGACCAGTATCCCCAGTTCAGCAAGGTCCGTTGTGACGAGATTGCCGACATGCTCATCAGCATGGTCCAGCCTCTCCTCAACCCTGGTGTCAACCCGGCGACCACCTACCGGGACCTCGAGGCTGTCGCCGCCTCCGCCTGGGCCCTGTCGAGCCGTATCCTCAGCAGCCGTCTGACGTTTGACTTCCGGTTCCCCGAGGTTGGCAGCCGCTTCTCGTGCCAGTCCATGGTGCCCATCTGGCCCAACATGGACCCCATGGAGCTTCAGGCCAAGCACTGGCGCGTGGCCCTCGTCACCACGCCTGTCATCACCTGCCGCAACGACACGGGCGCCAACATCTCGGCTCACTCGGTCTCGCTGGCTGATGTGGTCTGCATGCAGTAAGAGGTTATTCTACTGTATCTACCCCTGAGCCATGGACAAACACCAAGACTCAAACAAGAACTCATCTACATCTGACGGGATCTTCCGATGATAGTGACAAACACTACGCATCGCCTCTCAATTTGAGCGGCTCTTCTTTTAACACATTTTCCTTACGACTAATCACGATATCCGGTCATCATGAGAAGACACATGTCTCTTCTCCTCACGGCGTAACACAGAGCGCCAAGACCAAACCAGAGCCAGGCGTTCAGCGTTCATGGTCATTTGCATTTTTTAGATTCCCGGGCCATGAATTCGTATCCCACCGTTATTACCCCGATACCTGGTTCTTATCTCACGGAAGGATAAAAGAACTTGACTCCCTTGCCCCAATACTAATATCACGTTTTCGACCAGAGTTCGTTTTCTGTCATTGCCGGGGGGGTATTACTGGGGGCTTTTGGCGGTTGGGGTTCAGAGTAACAGAATTCTATCAGGGGGGGGAATTACAACGGGGGGGAATTGACAAGCAGTCCTGGGGGGAAACTACTTTATCGACAGGTCGCCTACTTCGAATGGGGGATATATCCAAGGCGGACTGAGGCACTGGGGATCAGGAGTGATGCGAATTGTTGTGTTTTTTTTTTGTTTCTAATAATCCTATCTTGATAAAAAAAACTCAAAACAAAAGAACAGAAAAGAGTGTGATTGCGGTGATAGTGTTCCCGTGGGGGTATCACCGGGCCAGTACTGTTGAACCTGGTTTTTGTCTTACCATCCATCCAGTGCCTGTCTATGAACTCTTTGGGGTATGGTAAAGTCAAGTCTGCCACTCAGCCGCCAACCGTTTATAAAAGTACAGTAAAAGTATGAACTCGAAGAGAAGAAAGCAAAAGAAAACCACCGTATCCGTGTGTGGTGGACCGAAACCCCCCTTCAACTCCTTAAAAGTGCAAAATGACCGAGGCAGACAAGAGCCTTTGGTGTTGAACGAAAAAGCCCGTTTAGCGGCGGCGGCTGTCCACAGAGTTGCGGATGGACTGGCGATCCAGGCGTCGCACGACGGCGCCGAGAACAACCTTGAGGATGCCATCGGCCTTCAAGCCGTTGGTGCTCCAAGTAGCCGTGTCAACCATGTCGCGAATACCCTGATCCTCAAGATCATCGTCCAGCTGTCGCAGAGCGGCGGCAGCACCGTACTCGTTACCGACCTGGAAGAACTGGATGCCGACCTGGTGAGGAGGCGCCTCGAGAGCGTCGAGCTTCTTGGCGTTGTGCACGATTATGGCCTCGGGGTCATCCGAAGCAGCTCCGTCGGTGATGACGATGATATTGACCGGCTTGGTCGTATCCATGCTGTCAGACCGACGGGACAGGCTAGCGATGTAAGGCTTAAGAATACTCTGAAGGCGGTTTCCCGTGGGGGTGGCGCCTGATGGGCGGACGGAGCTGAAAAGGCGCTCTACCTGTTGAACGTCACGGATGTTGTAGTACCCGCCGGGAGCCTGGCCATCAGATCCGGAGCTATTGGAGCGGTGGTTCAAAAAGTAGACGTCGATTCCATCTGGATCGTGGGCTGTGCAGATTGGTGTGATGGCGGCGAGGGCATCACGAGTCTCTCGCCACGAGCGACCGGACATGGAGCCAGAGTCATCGATGACAAAGATGGTGTCGAAAGTGGAGAGGAAGGCGTACTTGTCCTCGGCGCTGGTGATGCTGGCAAGACTGGGAGATGGCGAAGCGCCGCGACGGCCGGCCCCGACGTTGAGATGCGTAGGCTTTCTAGACCTAGCTCTGCTTTCTTCATCCACAGGGGAGTAAGCGGGAGGCGCGTCGTTGACTGTGATTTCAGGTATCAGCACTTGGCGGGTCTTGTCATCGTCGCACGGAGGCCAGGGCGTCTCACAGTCGTCGGAGAATGGATTGTTTGAGTTGAAATCAGCCATGTTCTGATCCTGTGGTGATGATGCGCAGGAGTTTCGCTTGCTGGAGGAGAACTTGTCCTTGATGCGGCTGAACATGGTTGGCGGTGTTGATGGACGAGAGTGAAGGAAGGGCATATTGACGGAGAGAGAGAAGTGTCTCTTTTAATATTCGAATAAGACGGGTTATGAAAGTATGTTTCAAAGCAATGTGAATCACAATCCTTTGAGTGCAGAATAAAGCCTAAAGGTAAAACAGACAATGACTGTTTGCGTGTGTTCAGTATTCTTTGTGGCTTGATGCGTTTGTGATAGTGTGCACGGCAGTGTTTGTTGATGGTGATGATGAGCTGCTGAACGTTACCTGAATGCTCTTTCTACTACATATATACCACCAGCAACTATCTCGATTCGCCAAATGTCCAGTTGATCATTGAGCCTTGTATCAGCCTCGGCAGATCGGTTTCACGACGGATGAAGGCTCATTTGATACGTGACCCGTGAAAGTGGAAGAGTGTGTACTCAGCCGCTAGGCTCTGTATTGGACTGAGATTGCCCTATCACTCTTGAAGCAGTAGCAACACATCAAACTTCCAAGCGCCTTGGTGCGAACTGCGCCTCAAAGGCAACATGTGGTTCGCCTTTGTGGCCCAGTTGGGTGACCCCGCCTAGAACACAGCCGGGGGCAAGGCACCAGGCGACCCGCCTCAGCTCAGCCACACCACAGGATCGGGCTTCAGCTGTCAAGCACGATGTCGCCTCTGGGTGCCTGACTGTTGGAATGTTAGAGAGGAGTCAATCAACAAGAGGAAGGCAATTCAAGATAGGGGCATCTCGCCACCTTATATCAGTCCAGCTGCACTCGTGTTCAGGTTGCCTCTCATGTCCATGTACCGTTTGTATCTCGATGCCCGATTTCGATTTCGAGTTTGCAATCCAAGCCGGCCTTGGCTCGGCTGATTCCCCTGGCACAGCCTGGATCCATCCAATCGATGGCATGCATCATGCATCCAATGAGACCCATCCATCATCTCCCCCAGCCTCAGGCACTCACAAGGCATTCGCTCAGGCACAAGTCTCATATGCGTCTCATCGCTAACCTGAAGCATTCCCTAGATAGGTACCCCAGAAACCAGCCGCGATAAACAGAGCCGCAGTCTAACCGCCAGCGTCCTTCCAAAGAGCCGCACCCAAGCCCATATGCAAACGCACATGTATCAACAGAGCCCCTCTCTCAGGTAGTCAGCATTGGCATGCTATGTCGTGGCATATCCAACACGTCCATCGAAAATGACAATGCTCCTGCGTCCAAGGCATTGAAAACACGGGGCAGTTTCGGTGAGGCTTCTGAGAAGGTCATCTCCACTGCCAAGTAGCCAAAGGGGTGAGAGAGAGGCTCAGATAATAACACGGCGTGATGTCTGTCTGAGGCCAGGGTGGATCGACGTTTCTCAAGGACCAAAAGACATCCCATGCCCTAATTTCAACCCCAGTAAAAAGAGTGAAGGAAGAAGACAGTTTTGCGCGAATAATCAAACGCTCAACTCCCTGACATGGTCACCTTCAACCGTGATACGGCGAGACCGTTCCCGCCTCGGGCCTAGTTGAGGGCTTTTCGAGGTGAGCACGGTGAGCAAAGCAGTCCCCTTGTCAAACACCCCCAAAACCATTCCACCGCAACGTGGTTCTGACGCCATGACAACCCGAGTCGAGAGACCTCAGCGCCCGCCCGTCTCGTGATTTTCTAGTGTCAGTGAGTTTCGGGGCGGCCCTTGGACCCTCGTTTGGCCCCGCGACCATCGGGTCCAACCGGGCGGCCGTCATGCCTCCATTCCGAACCCTACAGGCTACACCGTGGTGATGCTGCTTCTGGTTCTTCTAGCGAGCTTCTAGGGCCATTCCAGCCCGTGCTTCCCTCACCCTGCCTCTCCACACCGGGAGGTGAGCTTTGCCCACACGAGACGCTTCGATAACCGGCTCCCAGGCCTCCCCATTTGCTGGTCACTACCAGGGCACCCCCAGTTCAGATCCAGGGGGTTAAACAGAGGAGGCCTCGCGTCCGCCGAAGAATGGATGGGGGTTCGAGGGTTCGAGGCTGTCAAGGATTCCGTATTCATTCGTTGGAGGACGCAGAGTGTTGAATCTTGGTGATAATGAATCGAGAGCAATGCTAATGCTCCAGGGGGGACCGGGTCGGCAGCTGAGATCCGGGCGAGTCTCGTTCGCTCTGTGGACTTGGGTCCCCGATTCATGCGAGCTAAGATATTGTGGGATTGGTCCACCGGGGAAGGGACCAGAGTGCCCGTTCCAGCAGGGTAATGATTTAGTAACGATTTCGATGCGTGCACCTGTAAGATCACCAAGATGCCGCTGTTGGGCGGGACGTTGAGACGGGGGGGGTCATCGGGTTGGGTCGAGATTGGGCTGGAGGATGGTAAAAGAAGTTTGTTCCCGAATTGCGATGTGCGTTTTTTTTTTCTGGGAAAAGATACAATGTTTTCTCTGTTGCTTGGACTAACACCATGACCGCCAATATGTGCTGGCTGAGACGGGATCAAGGTCAGCTCTTCCCTGCTAATTGCATTGTTTGCTCTAACCCCGGCATCTCCGCGTAAGCAGGGCAAGCCCAGTACGTCACTCTGCCGCTATTCCCACCGAGCGTGCAGAGGGGAGAGCAGAGGATCAGGAAGTCTCGGCACCGGTGAAAGGGGCCATCGCTGTTTTACGAAATATTGTAGTCGCCGCCGGAGCAAATGGTTGGACGAGGTGTCAAAAGTGTGGCGGTGTTGGCGCGGGTAGGGAATAGGCCGCTCTACTCCTTCAAGAGAAGCGTCTCGACCGCCATCACGCCCGCGAACGGCCTGACAAGTCGTATCAGATGGCCGGAACGGGAACGTTTACCCCAGGATTGCCGTTGCAATGGGACGTCGACTACTGGAAGGTTCTGAACAGTGGCATGCTCCATCATCTAAATCTGTCGGGAACGGACGTTCCATGGATCCATTGAGCATGTAAGTGTAAGGTACCTTGGGTAGTGAAGCAGGTACTGTACTCTCGTAACATGAGACATATCCTCTGTCACTGTTTGGTAAGTCATTGGCAAGCCTGTTGCCGCTGCCGCTGCCCATGATCTAATGCATCCATCCCATCCATCCATCCTGTTTGGCCGGCATCTCCAGCCCAGCCCAAGCCAAGCTCAGTCCAATTGCAGCCCAGCAAACGATGCCCATCACCACTGGAAACCTCCCACTGTCCATGTGTCGAGCGTCAGTGCTCCCGCACCTACCTCCCCGCCGCCTTTCTCACTGCAGAAACGCTCACAGACCAGCCAGCAGCCAGCCCCAAGGTGGACAGTGACCGAAGAACCTGGTTCCGGGTGACGCTGTCAGTTCTCTACGAATGGCTTCTCCAGTTTGGCACTTGACGGAGCAGCGTGAGGTAGGTACCAAAACGTAGCCTGCCTCAAACTCGCGCCGCCGTCCCCGGCCGCCGGACCCCCGTCCCACCCCCGAATTTTTTCTGGTGTGCGACCCGACGCCATTTTGCACTTATATCCAATCCCCCTTTCAACATCCCCATCGTGTTTTCTCCTCTCTTCTTCCTCTTCTTCCTTGAGCTCATCCCCTTCCCCGTCTCTCCTCCCCTTGCTTTTCTCCATCCTTTTTTTCTCCTCCCCGGCAAGAAAATCATCTCTTGTCTGCATGCCTGAACCAGCTGCTTCCCAACCGTGCAAGCACCACCTTATCTAAAGAGCATCTCTGGCACTCGAGATACGCGAGACCAGATTTCAATACAAACACCAACCCTCTCTCCTCCACAACTCTTGATCCGTCGCCATCATGTCTTTCGGTGGTCGCAAGTTCTCCATTAACCGCCATACTGGCGCTCCCAAGACCCTCGCTCGTCGCTTTAGCATGGGCGAGCCGTCGACAAACGGTACGCTTGCTTGTCTTGCCTTGTCTCTCGTTGTCGGTGTGGCTTTTCGCCGCTTCTTTCCCCCGCACGAGAGCTTCCCCTCTCTTGTGAAGCTCTCAGTTTGCCCCTCCAAGCCATTCTGGCCGACTTGAACGGTTGCGCGTCGTGACTACCCGGGCTTCATGGCTTGATCGCATGAGCTCAGCTTTCGCGTGTCGTCAAAACCCTCACCGTTTTCTCTCACCTCCCTCACCTCACCACCTTCACCGTCCCGCCTTTTCAGGCTGGACGCCACCTTGGCTGGGGCGTCACCTTCCCCCTCCCTCACTACCCCTGCACCTTCCGACCCTAGCAAGGCCCGCTCTGCGAACCCCTCCAAGCTCCGCCCTACCCAGCTGCACCACCGAGCTTGGCTGCAGCGGGAGCTATCCTCGCAACGTCATTGTCAGACCCTGAGGTTTGACAATCGATTGTGTCGCAACAACAACAAGAAGACTATATCCAATTCATAATGCTAACCTCTTGCAGAGTTCCAGTCCAAGGTTCATCGTCAGTTCCGTAATGCCCACGAGGGTCACATGCCCCATGCCGGCCTCGACGCTAGCCGATCATCCACCGGTGTCATCTGGTGCACAGAGCGAGCCTCCGAGTATGGCTACCTCGAGGAGCCCGAGCTCTGGGCCAACCTCGGTCAGGGTGCCCCTGAGGTCGAGGATGACATCCAGGGCTGCTTCCCCCGACCCGAGTCCATCAGCATCTCCATGGCCGGCCGAGAGTACGGTCCCACAGCGGGTATCAAGCCCCTGAGAGAAGCTGTCGCCAAGCTCTACAACCACATGCACCGTCAGGGCAAGGAAAGTCAGTACACCTGGGAGAACGTCGCCATCGTTCCCGGTGGCCGTGCTGGTCTCATCCGAATTGCCGCTGTCCTCGGAAACTCATACCTTTCCTTCTTCTTGCCTGACTACACGGCCTACAATGAGATGCTGAGTCTCTTCAAGAACGTGAGTTTTTCCGGCCTACCAAAAGAGCCGCAATCTGACTGATCATGTCTAGTTCGCTTCTATCCCTGTCCCTCTGTCTGAAGAGGATGGATATCATATCCACCCCGATAAGATCGCTGAGGAAATTGCCCGTGGTACCTCGGTCATCCTGACCTCCAACCCTCGTAACCCTACTGGCCGTGTTGTTGCCAACCCCGAGCTTGCCGAGATTCAGGACATTTGCCGTGACCGTGCCACCTTCATCAGCGACGAGTTCTACTCGGGTTACAACTACACCAGCAACTGTGATGGTACCACCATCTCTGCTGCCGAGAACGTTGAGGACGTCGACGAGGACGATGTTCTCATCATCGATGGTCTCACTAAGCGCTTCCGACTTCCCGGATGGCGAATTGCCTGGATCCTGGGTCCCAAGGGTGAGTTTCATACGCAACCAGAAGAGTCATGATTCAGTACTAACTTTGCCTCACAGAGTACATCAACGCGTATGTTACGAATAAATCTACACTCGAGGCTACGGATTACTAACATTGTTTAGCATCGGCTCTTGTGGTAGCTACCTCGATGGTGGTGCCAGCCACCCCTTCCAGGAGGCGGCCATCCCCATGCTCGAGCCCGAGGTCGTGCAGAACGAGATGGTTCACCTTCAGGCTCACTTCCGAGTAAGTTTAGGTGGCAACCAGCGTGAACTACACCTCGCTAACTATTGTCTAGGACAAGCGTGACTACGTTGTGCGACGCCTCCGCGAGATGGGTTTCGTCATCAAGTACGTGCCCGACTCGACCTTTTACCTGTAAGTTGTCCTGTCTTTGTTGAGGTTGTTCAAGTGGGACTAAGTGTCGGTTAGCTGGCTTAACCTGGAGGGTCTCCCCGAGTCGATTGCGGACGGCCTCAACTTCTTCCAGGCCTGTCTGGAGGAGAAGGTGATTGTGGTTCCTGGTATCTTCTTCGACCTGAACCCCTCTCGCCGCCGTGACCTGTTTGACAGCCCTTGCCACCACTTTGTGCGTCTGTCATATGGTCCTAGAATGGACGTGCTCAAGATGGGCATGGATGCCATTGAGCGTGTTGTCCACAAGTAAGTTGCTACCATCTGATGTATGTGTTATGAGACAATAGCTGACCGACTACGCAGGCACCGCAAGTCTACTTAGACGGTGTGTCATGGATGGGGTGCATCATGGAATGGCCGTTGTGTGTGACATTTAAGGCGGTTGTGCTTTGGTGTCACCAATGAGTCAAAGATGGGTGCACAAGGAGGAGAGGAGTAGAAGGGGAGTCTTTTTATAGACAAACTCTGGAGTGACCCCATAGGAAAGCTACACTCAGGCTTGCCCTGTGGATTGGCATTTTCACTTACCTACCTGCTATGCCAGGATTGGGCAGTCGGACCGTCACATTACATTAGCTGACGGTGCTTGTTTCAGTGTTGGGTGGCGTTTGCATAGCAAGCCCTGTAGAGGCCTGGATTTGATGAATTTGAACCGACAATTTCCATTGCTATCCTTGACATGTTCATTATCATGATGACCATCCCACGCCGAGGCCATACATGCGGGCATTCCACCGCATATCTGCATCTATCACGTCTTACTTCACCCCAGGTTTGTATCTCGTCATCGCCCCTGCTCCCGCAGATGCCTGCCTCAAATCCCCAACACGACGAACCTGTGCCTATCACGACCCTTGACGAACCCCCAGGGTCTCGATGGCATCATCGGATCCCGCGGCGGAGATCTGCCCACCCGCCGTCCTTCAGTTCCGATCTCACCTTGAGAAAGAAGCAAGAACCTGCCCGTTTGGGCCTCCATGTGGTTACAGCTCCATTCCGCATCCCCCGCATGGTCAAATCTCCAATAGACAAGGATATTCTAAAAATGTTAACAAGGAGATCGGTTTTTTGGTGTTGTGTTAAATCGCCCTTGGTTAGCGGGCCGCCAGACCGAGACTTGTGAGTGGCTGGTTCAAAGACTCCATCTCTCTCTCTCTCACTTTCTTCACCTTTCCACAAAAGCTCCGCCGCAATTGCTACTACAACCTCTGCCAAGGTTGATGTTTTTTTTGCGCCTTGTTTTCAAAAGTGCTTTGAGTTTTTGGCTATACAGCCGAGTTGGTCACACCTGAAGTCGGCAGTTGAGGCTTACCGCGGCTATTTTGCGATCCAATCTTGAAGAGCAGATACACCACGTACAAAACTACAACTACACTCACAAGCCATGCTCACGCGGCTGCCACGCCTTGCTCTCACACGCCTCTACAGCACTATTCCATCTTCATCTTCAAAGCCTTCTGCAGCAGGCAACATGTCCGAGTCCACCCCGGAGGACAAGAAGCAGCAGCCCCTTCCACTCCCGGCGCCCGAGCAAGACACCGCCGCCGTCGCCGGCAGGGGCGATGGCGTGACGGCGCTACGCGTGGGTGAGTCCGTCCGGCTCGACGCGCTGGGCCCGCTCGTGGTCAACGCCGACGGGTCGATGGGGAGGGTTGGTAATTGGGCTGGCATGACCGAGGGGGAGAGGGAGGCCACGCTGAGGCTGCTGGGGAGGAGGAACAAGCAGCGTCTGGAGGCTCTAAAGGCGAAGAAGGCCGAGGAGGAGGAGAAGCAGAAGGGGGAGTAGCAAGGGGAACAGGAGGTTGGGGGAGATAAGGGGATGGATAGAGTTTGGCGACGAGCCGAGTGTACACTACGACAGCCTGACACGGCAAAGGGAGGCGGCAATGCGGATGGCGTTGGACAACATGATTCAGAAACACCACGGAGATGCAAATGAAAAGTCTAGATGTGTTGAACATGTTATAAAGAAAAGTGTACGGATCGAAATTATCGTATACCCGTTGATATCATTGCAGACAAAACAAAATGTCCTCCCAGGTGTGTCTTCCTGTCATCCCAAACCAGGACCTGTTTCTAGCCAGCTGCTTTCATCACAGCCGTATTGTCCATTCATCCACTGAACCATCTCAATCAAACCCCTTGCCTCACATGTTTTTTATCTTGTATGTCGTCTGTCTTGGGCAGCCTTCATGGCCAACCTCTGGCACCTCCACGCACAATATACTCCTTGTAGATTCCCCTCCCGGACCAGGTCTCGCAATATTCAAATCAAACGCCACCACCCCGTCCACTTGATGCAACCCAGACAGAAGAACGCCGCCGGCCTCCCGAGATCCGCATCACACATGTTTCCCGTAAGCTGTCGTTGCGCCGCACCGAGAGTTGTGTGTCGCTTGTTGTTGGTGATCGGATTACCTTGTCTCCTCCTTGACGGGGGAGTCGGATTTTGACTCGGGCTTGTTCTTGTCGCCGCCAGTCTTGGAGGCGGCAAACTCCTTCCACAGGGTGACGATCTCGTCGTTGCCCTCGTTCTTCTCGACGAGGAGGTTCTTGAGCCACTTGTTCTCCATCTCGAGCTGCTGCACCTTGCTCTCGAGGGAGGTGACCTTCTCCGACATCTCCTTGGCCGACTTCTCGAGAGCCTGCTCGCGCTGCTTCTTCTTGATGCGGAAGCGGGCGCTGGCGGCCGTGTTGCGCCTCCGCTTGTCCTCCTCGGCAGCCTGGCGGGAGGCTTCCTCGAAGTTCATGGAGCGGCCCGAGCCGGGACCACTCTCAGACTTGCGCTTCTCAGCGGACTGGGGGACGGGTTGCTGGCCATAGTGGGCGGCCTGTTGCTGCTGCTGCTGGGGGACGGGCTGATAGGCGGCAGAAGGGTTGGGCTGCATGGCCTGGAAGTTCTGAGCACCATCCGCGAAGCCGTTCAAGGGGGTCGACGGATAGGCGCTGGTAAACTCGGGGAAGCTAAAGTCACCTGCCATCGTTCAATGGTCAGTCCAAGTGGAAACAAATAGTCAAATGTCATGACCAGAGGCAGAGGAGAAGAAGATAGTAGGTAGACATGGACGATTGAAGAATAGTTGATGTTGAAGCAGAGGCCATGAGGCCTGGGGAAGAGGCCTTGCCAACTTGGGAAGGGACGGGTGAGGTGCAGGGGTGAGAGGCGATGTCGTGATCGGTGTCGGCAGATCACGAGATATTGCACCATAGACACCATCGCCCGCCCAGCCACTGAGATCAAGCTTGACCCCCGAGGCGGGCCACCCTCGAGCAGGCCTGCATCTGGAGGAGACAACTATGTCCCAATGACAAAAGGGCGCCATGCACACAAGGCGACAGGGTAGATTCAGACGAGGTGGGGGTTTGACCGGTTAGTGAAGCGGTCGAGGCGCTGCTCGTTGCCCATCAGGGACCAGCATGAGATGTATCATTCTCGCCCGTCCGCTTGGATCGTGGCCATGCAATCTTACTGAGGGGAGAGGGGAGAGTTACAGATTTGAGATGAGAGAACGGGGAAACGCACGGGTTTCTGGTCAGATCATTCTCATTTCAGTTGCAGAAACATTGAAACGACAATATTCCTGCTAACCTTGATGAAAAAATGATGCCCATAACTCGTTCGCTGTGCCTCAACTCTCACCCCCAGCCTGACAACCTCTCACTCCCCTCCCTCGGCAGTTGTCCCCAATCCTCCGGGAATTGAATCTCGACATAAAACGTAGACGGTAAAACTCACCCTGGATGAAATCAAAGTTGGAGAGGTCGCCCACGACAGAGGGAGCCGGGGTCATGCCGTCGGAGGGCGAAGTGCTCGGGGGAGCCTCCATGTCAGTCTTGACGGGATGGGCCTGATAGTCGGTGTTCTGGCCAGTCTCAAAGTCGAAGAACTGGGTGTTGGTGAACAGAGCAAGGTCCTCCTCCATGTTGAAGGGCTCGTCGTTGGAAGTCTCCTGGCGGTTGATGGCATTAAGGTCGCGGAGATACTGCGACACATTGGGGCCGCGGCGGCCGTTGTAGTTGGACATTTTGACTGATGTGGCCGGTAGGACCTTGAAACGAATAAAAGAAAAAAGAATCCTCCTCTTGCTCAGGTAGTTGGCGTCGAGTTGTCGTCCAAGATTCGAGGCCGAAAGCGGCTCACTCACTCAAAAAATAAATAGCGAGGGAGCGGGGTTTGTGCGGGCTTGCGGGACAAATTTTGGTGACTCAATGAATATCGCGTCGACAAAGGGCGAGGCTTGGCTTGCTGTCGGCGTCGAGTGTTGTCGTCGTCCTGGTCGTCGGCGGCGGCAAACAAAGTTCTATTCTCGCTGGGCGTCTGTCTCTCCTCGAGGTCAAAAGAAGAAGGAGAAGTCAGTCTCGAATGTTGGGGGAGGAAGTGGAGGAAGAAGGAAACGTCGACGAACGGAACGAGTGCTTGGACCCGGGCGGGCAAGGTTGGTTTTGCTCAAAGTGGACGCCTCTGGCGAGGCCGATTGCCGCCGAAGCCACCTACTGCACCAGGTGCCAGTGGGTTTAGCGGATGGAGTGGGCAGAGTGGGTAGTGGGCAGTGAGCAGCCGGCGGCGACTGGACAGCCAGAGGACAGTATGTGGGATGGGTGGCCACGGTGGTGCGCCTGGAGAGGTCTAGCGGCCCATTGTAGCGAGGTGGCCCTGTAATGGACTCTCTCATCTTCCGCGTGGGCAGCCTGGGCCTTGGCAATCCTGGCAAATCCAATGGACCACCACCCATCCATCATCCTTGGATCCAGGGAAAGGGCTGGATCCCAGGCACCTGGGATGCCATCTCTTGTCCATCTCGTGTTGTTCACTCACTCACTCTTTCATCTTTACATCTATAGACTCAAAGTTTTTCGTCAATGACGGTTCAATGCGTTTCCCCTTCCAAGCCTCAATACCCCTCAGCGTAACAAAGGCAGAGTTGCAGCCAGCTGCTTACAAACCCGAGTACCTGGGTATTGCTTAACAATCACGCATGAGAGCGCCGTCATGGATTTCCCCTCTCAGAGACTCGAGATGGATCCCCCCCACGTCAACGGCACCACACCCAACCCAAACCCATGAACAACCGGGACCCTGCGTTGGGATGCTCACACACGCCGACTCACTTGAACTCCCCGCCCCCTGTCGCTTGTCTGCAGATTTTGATGCCGTCCTGGATCTGGAGAGCGGGCGCGCGTGGGTTCTTTACTCTCTTTATTTCGCGGGTAACATCTCCGTCATGCTGGGGATCCAGACCTGTCACCATAATATGCACCAATCTCTCGATTTGTATGAGTGATTATCCCGTACGAGGTCATGCCAGGTCACTCTCCCCGTTCGTCCTCGGGGTTCGTCCGTGGTTTGGGACAGACGACAGCACTCCACTCACCTCATACTACTAACACGTACGTACAGCAGTAGCACGCTGTCAGAGGACGACATCCCAGCATTTACAACCGCGCACAGCTCGGCACAGCAGCATGGGAAACAAAACTCGGCAAAGCGTTCAGGGTCGCGTGAAGCTAGCGTTGGCCACGCGGAAAGTGGGAGCACAGGCACAGTCAGCCAGCCAGCCAACAGCCAACAGCCTCCTCCCTTCAGCTCTCCCAGCACAGTGGCAAAACCGGGCGCCTTCGGGGAGTTCGTTCTGCCCAAGGCGAGTCAACCATGTCGATTCTAACTGTATTATTCCAAGTACGGCGCCCAAGACATCCTAGTGTCCGGCACCGGGAGCCTCCAAGTCGGTGAATGAATATCGCGCACAACTTTGATTTTCCTACTCCCTGCACAGAAAAACTCTGCCCGGACCGAATATTCGTCGAGGAGGAAGGCATACGCAAACATCCCACGACACTTCAATGTCAAAAACAAAGTAGTTCAAGGATCTGCATCCCTTCCAGACGGGCAGCAACTGGGGACATCCACCACATCGGGTGCAACATGACACGGTACCGTTCGCCGTTCAAGAGACTCCCCGAAGATTCACTCACAGCTGCGTCCCACTCAGTGAATCCATAATTAACGGCTTTTGGTCATTCCAACGTATCCCACGCCGTCTGTTCGTGACACTCTGAGACATCCGTCAACCAAGCCCCTGTCCTGTCGCTCCATGCGCATACGATCCAGCCTCAGAGACACCCTCGTGCGCTTTTGCGGCTGATCTTAGCCCATTGGGCTAGGCACGGTGGAGGTCATTCCCTGTGTGCGCGTGGGGAGTCTGCCAGCCGCAGGAGCCCTGTTCATCTTGGTTGCTTGTCGTCTGGAGGTGATGAAGAGACGACATTATCAAACAAGTCTCCACGAGCCAATCCCCATCCTCATCACCCACAAAATCCCGCCCATTTCCCGAACTCCCCGACAAATTGGGGCCCCAGCATCTCACCTGTGGAATCATTCTCCAGAAGCAAGTCTCCCCGGTGTCTCGCTTGTCTGCGACCCCAGCTCCTTGGAATTTGCCATGACACATCTCATCAAGGAGCCATGCCATGGAGCTTGACCTCGGTTTATTATGGACCGTGTGTCGTTCCGAGGCGCACGCTCACACAGCTTCAGTAGCTCCCACAGCTTTCCACCCACACACACTTTATTCTTGAGCCTGCAAATGTGACCCTTTGCCCTTGATGGTCCTCGCGCATCTGCCGGTCGGATCTGCAACTTCGACGGGAAAACGTCATACCCCCTGTTTCTGTGCTGCGTGGGGGCTTTCAGAGGGAATCCTGACTACGCGGAAATCAATTCCCTCCATGGTCTGCCGTGTCGTCAATAGTTTGCCTCACCACCTCGGGATCATCATGAGTGGCATCGTAGGGTTTCTGGACCCTGAGGCCCAAGCGCCCTCCTCTTAAGCTTTACATCCCTTGTCCCGTTGGGCTCAGCCAGTCTCGTGCCTTTCAATTCATCTAGGTTAGTCTAGGAATGCCATCCCCTGACGGTGGAGTTGGAACAAAGCTGGCAGCGTCCCGAAGAACAAGGCACCAGAGGTCCTGGACCAATCGAAGGAGGATGGCCGCATCTCCGAGTCAGCCCATGCCCACGTCCGAGTCGACCCATCGTTAGAGCCGAGATGGCTTTGTCTCCTTTTGAGAGGTTGTAATCCCGATGGCAAGCGGAGTACAACCTCCATGGGAGCGTACATCGGTGTCAGTCCATTGGTTGGGCTCCCGATGAGGCACCTTGAATGACATTACTGTAGAACTTTCAGACGTTGTCCTAGCTTCGGGGAGTTCACTGAGAAATAGAAGCACGTGTATGGTCACATGACTTATCAGTAACCATTCCCCTTTGAGATGCAGGATGGCCCGTGCTCACGAAGTGGCCATCATTGGCAGGCCTTGCGACGCGACTGAATGAATATGTCGCGACTCATCAAAGCATCGATATTTGTTCATTTGCAGGATCTTGGAAATTAACTCACGTCTAATCTCCAGTCTGGGCCAGCGGGGCAGCCTTGGTGTTTTGTTTAACCTCTCAGCCTTGCTTGCGACGCATTGTGGTTGTTCATGCCTGTCAAGTAACCGGGCCTCTAAAACAACAAACAACAATGGCCCGCTTCTCAGTCCCAACAACGGCCAGACTACCGTCATCTCTTCGTGTCGATGCTTCAAATCCGGCTGTGTTGAAGAGCCTCAATCGCCTGTCACGAGAGTCACTCATATCTCTTGCCTTGGACTGGCTCGATGATGGGAGTCTTGCTAATGCCATTCCCTACATCGAGAGGAGAGACGAGGATGAGGATGAGGAGACCGACGACATTTACCCCCCTTGCCAGTCTATCGACGAACTGCAGCAGCTTTATCTAGACATGCAACAACAAAAGGGGTCGAAACGCGATGTGATCAACCGGATCCTGGAAGGAGACTGGAGGTTGGGTCTCACGCTATATCAGCTGGCAATGGCGGATCTGGCTTTCTTTGAGCAGAATCCTACTTCTCAGAAATGGTCAGCCTATCAGATTCTACCTCTCAGACAACCCTCGCAGAACGCCGACGAGGAGGAAGTCCTCAAGGTTGATCGGGAAAGCCTTACAATCCCCCGGTTTCACCCTTCAACATTTCTACAGAACCTTCAATCCCAGGTGCTGCCCGACGTAAAAGCGCATTATCACTTTCATCGGCCTAGGGATCTGCCGGTCTTACTCTTACGGATTTTCGTCATTGATTCCCCTTACAACACCGACTTTGCTTTGTCGAGTCGGAATTCTTCAGGGACGGCCGCCAATTTCGACTCTTCCAGGACCGTGTACATTGCCTTTCCAGATGGCTCGCCCTCGCTGTACATAACAAAATCCCAGGCTACTGGTCCCATTGGATTTGGAGAGTCCAAGAGCTTGCAGAGTTTAATCGTGGACGGAGTCCCCAAGGCCCTCTCACGACCTCGCGAACGGTACACACTCAAGGCTGGCAACCTGACAAGCAAGAACTTGGACGCTCTCCTGGAGAAGAAGGGATCCGGACGCACCAATGCTGCAGGAGGCGGCTGGAGCATCTATGCCGATGAATCCAACAAAATATCTCCCTTGGATACCATTCTACCAACTCCTCCACTTTCCAGGGAATCATCAACTTCCAGCATAAGCCAGAAACGCGGAGCTCAATTAACAGAATCTCAACGGGCTGCGAAAAGAGCAAAGTTGACGGCCAAGGCACGGTTTGGCGACTCGGGCATCGTGACGGACGGGAAGGGCGTGGAGAGAGTGGATATCGTGATACAGGATCCATTCCCTTTAACGAGTACAGGCGTAGATGAGCCTATGAATGAGGAAGAGGGGGATGACGATGCGGCGACAGGGGCTGCAAGCCGTCGACGAAGCAAGATTGATGCCGTTATTCGGGAAGCCAACGCCGGCGATGATGACGCGAGAAAAGACGGGGGAAACTCGGATCGATGGACTCCAACAGTCAAGATAACGTTTAACGGCTCCCATGTGTGGGCTGGCGTACGGCAACTGGTCGAGGCGGGGATAGTGGATGGCGAAAGAATGCCGGGGTGGATGACGGGAGAAGAAGGCGTGACGACAGGGCTTGTAAGGCATGGCAGGATACGGGGGCACAAGGGCTCGAGTATGTGACGAATGGACGGACGGTTTTGGATCTATAACGGCGCATGGTCTATGTCTTTTTTCTATCGTTGATACCCCTCGACGGAACAGGCTCCCGTCTAATTCCTAGTTGTCTTCAAGTCCGAATACCGTCACGGTGTTTCGCCAGGCGGCCTCGCAAACCTCCTCAACACTGACCTCCTTGATACCAGCAATGATCTTGGCGATGCGCTCGATGGTGCAGGGCTCGTTGCGTCCCTTGACCATAGCGCCCTCTTCCCACTTCTCCTTCTTGACGACCTTGAATCGTTCGGGGACTTCAGGCGCCTTCTTCTGGTTCTTCTTATTCTGCTTCTGTGGCTTTTGAGCAGACTCTGGAGCGACAGCAGCACCGTTCTGCTCATTCTCAGCAGCAGGCTTCTTTTCGATCAAGTATTTCCATCCCTCGTGGCTCGGCCGAACCTCACACCAGGGTCCATCCGTCTCGATCATGAGACGGTCGAGGTGGACCTCCTTGACAACAGCGCAGTTCTCGACAGTCTTGAAGCTGCAGCCGTTGATGCCAATATACAAGCCGAGATCCATGAGCTCTCGCATCTCCTCTGCTGTGCCGGTAAAGCTGTGCACCACACCACCCTTCTCTAGCCTCTCGAGCTTCTCTCCAAAGGCATCCTTCAGCAGACGGACAAAGTCAGCATGCGCAGCGCGAGAGTGCAGGAATAGCGGGAGCTGGGGTTTTATCGATGCAGCCACCTTGAGCTGGGCCGCAAAGGAGTGAAGCTGGATGGTCTTGGAGCAGTAGTGCAAACGATCATAGTCGAGGCCAAACTCGCCCATAGCGACGAGGCTCTTCTTTCCTGAGGCCTGAGCTTCAGTCACGAGTGACGTCAGGTCCGCGATGAGCTTCTCCGTCTTTGTTGAGCAGGGAGGATGCTCCTCCGATACTGGGGCTGAGGGGTCGGGATTGCATGGCAGCGTGTGCTCGGACTCATGGGAGGGACCGGCTTCACTGAAGACTGCGCTGCTGCAAGGATGGATACCTGCAGTTCCATAAACGGAACCAGCTGCAGATTACGGTTAGATGTATTCTGTACATCATGATGTTGAGGGGAACTCACGATAGGCCTCAGCAAGTTTGAGAGCATCTCGGGAGTTGCCCAAGTCTGAACCAGTAACTATGAGTTTCGTGCAGCCAACTTCATGAGCTCTGCCAATGACAGCGGTGAGATCATCAGGATGTCGCTCCTTTCCATGATATCGTCCTCGAAAGATGGGATCGGTGAGATTGATACCGATCTACTAGACAGTCGCCGTGTGTCAGTGATATTCGGAAATATCTCAGTGGGGTCGGATATAGGTCTGAGCACATACATCGATGTATCTGGGCGTGTAGCCGGAGCCGTTCACGGGCTCAGGCGGTGAAGCTGCTGAAGCCATGGTGCGAAACCTTGACGACGAAAAGGCGGAGGAAACAAATGTCTTGGAAAGAGATGGAAAATGTGAAAGAATACGTCTTGATATCATGGACTCGAACGTAGTCTTGACTCTAAAGGTTGAGTCACTCGAAACCCTGCAACCGTAACCTTAGGTATTCTTCTGTCTTTCCTTTCCAGGATTTGAGAAAAAGGCACAGCTGTTGCCTGGTCTGGTTCCGTTGCACGACGTTAATTGGCTGCTTGACCTCACTCTAACGCTTTCGTCTCAAGGTCTCACTCATCCTCCCGTCAACCTGTTGGCGGCGTCCGAGCTTCAGTCACGGCTTACGAGAGGTTGACGCGCTTTCTTAGGCCCCACTCTTATTCAATTAATAATGTGCATCTGACCACGTGACTTCGCGCGCCAGTGTCTTACCCCCCATCGGAACCCCACCACCACTCCGGCAACGCGCAGGGGAACCAGGGGGGGGGGCATTCAGGTCCCGCGACATCGGAGAGCCATGATGGATAGCTCATGCTTCCAAGACGTAAAAATGCATGAATTAGTGGAATGTATATGCTTCACCGTCTCAGCTGCCGCCGGATGAGCCCGATTGATCCCTGTTTTGAACGGAAATCGGCGGACTTAGTCGGGCGTCTCGGGCTGTCGCAGGCGTCGATTGACTGGGGCGTTGCCTGAGGTTGCAGGGCGGGGCGTGCTTAATAGGTTGCTGCCGTTCATTCATTCATTGTTTGTCGCGCTAAGAAAAGTTGGTGTCGCGTCCGGGCAGTCTCCAAGACGCGACCTGCCTTAAAACCTCCCTCGACCTCCACGTCAATTTTGCATCCCCCATTTCCTCGACATACCACAGCAACCGCCAGACTCTGGATAATTCTTCATCTCTCCTTCAAGCGTCACACATCGTTGGACGCTGCTGCTCTCTTGTAGCTGCTTCTATAAGCAGGGAAGAGCCTTGCATTAGCTTTGCATCCGATTCATCCCGCTCATCCTCCTCCTCCCTCACCCACCGCCATCATGTTTGTCAGAAAGCGCGGTATGTTTTGACTTGAATCTGGTCATGATGGATCATGACAGCTGATAATCTCTCAGATGGACGCCAGGAGCGCGTCCAGTTCGACAAGATCACCGCCCGTGTCTCGAGGCTCTGTTACGGCCTTGACATGGACCACGTTGACCCTGTTGCCATTACCCAGAAGGTCATCTCGGGTGTCTACGGTGGTGTCACAACTGTCCAATTGGACGATCTCGTAAGTCCCCTCTCCATCATGATTGCTTCTGCAGCCAGCTGACCCGATATCACAGGCTGCCGAGACTGCTGCGTACATGACCGTCACCCACCCCGACTACGCCATCCTGGCGGCCCGTATCGCCGTCTCCAACCTCCACAAGCAGACCAAGAAGCAATGGTCCGCTGTCGTGAGCGACCTCTACCACTATGTCAACCCCAAGAACGACCGGGCGTCGCCCATGATCTCCCAAGAAACATATGAGTGCGTCATGCGACACAAGGAGGAGCTAGACTCTGCCATCGTCTATGACCGTGACTTCCAATACCAATACTTTGGCTTCAAGACTCTTGAGCGATCCTACCTCCTCAAGATTGATGGCAAGATTGTTGAGCGTCCCCAGCACATGATCATGCGTGTGGCTGTCGGCATCTGGGGTGACAATATTGAGCGTGTCCTTGAGACTTACAACCTCATGTCGAGCAAGTTCTTCACTCATGCCTCCCCCACCCTCTTCAATGCGGGTACTCCCCAGCCTCAGCTCTCCTCATGCTTCCTTGTCGACATGAAGGAGGACAGTATTGAGGGTATTTATGATACTCTCAAGACCTGTGCCATGATCTCCAAGATGGCCGGTGGTATTGGCCTGAACGTGCACCGAATCCGTGCCACCGGCTCCTACATCGCCGGTACCAACGGTACCTCCAACGGTGTCACCCCCATGCTTCGTGTCTTCAACAACACTGCCCGATACGTCGATCAGGGTGGCAACAAGCGACCTGGTGCCTTTGCCATCTACCTTGAGCCCTGGCACGCAGATGTCTTTGAGTTCCTTGACCTGCGCAAGAACCACGGCAAAGAGGAGGTCCGCGCTCGCGACCTGTTCCTCGCTCTCTGGATTCCCGATCTCTTCATGAAGCGTGTTGAGAAGAACGGTGACTGGACCCTCATGTGTCCCAACGAGTGTCCCGGTCTTGCCGACTGCTACGGTGAGGAGTTCGAGGCTCTGTACGAGAAGTATGAGAAGGCCGGCAAGGGTCGTAAGACCATGAAGGCCCAGAAGCTCTGGTATGCCATCCTCGAGGCTCAGACCGAGACTGGTAACCCCTTCATGCTCTACAAGGATCACTGCAACCGCAAGAGCAACCAGAAGAACCTGGGTACCATCCGCAGCTCCAACCTGTGCACTGAGATTATCGAGTACTGTGCCCCTGATGAGGTTGCTGTCTGCAACCTTGCCTCTCTTGCCCTTCCCTCTTTCATCAACTACGACGAGGCCTGCTACGACTTCCAGAAGCTGCACGAGGTCACACAGACTGTCGTTCGCAACCTGAACAGGATCATTGATGTGAACCACTACCCCGTTCCTGAAGCTCGCAACAGCAACATGCGACACCGACCCATTGGTGTCGGTGTCCAGGGTCTTGCCGATGCTTTCCTTGCTCTGCGCATGCCTTTCGAGTCTCCTGAGGCTCGAGAGCTGAACAAGCAGATCTTTGAGACCATCTACCATGCTGCCCTTACTGCTTCCGTGCAGCTGGCCAAGGAGGAGGGTCCCTACTCTACCTTCAAGGGCTCTCCTGCCTCTGAGGGTATTCTCCAGTTCGACATGTGGAACGTGAAGCCCTCTGACCTCTGGGACTGGGAGTCTCTCAGGGAGCAGGTCAAGGAGCATGGTATTCGCAACAGTCTGCTGCTTGCCCCTATGCCCACTGCCAGCACTTCGCAGATCCTGGGTAACAACGAGTGCTTCGAGCCTTACACCTCCAACATCTACCAGCGCCGTGTCCTTGCTGGCGAGTTCCAGGTTGTTAACCCCTGGTTGCTCAAGGATCTCGTCGACATGGGCCTGTGGTCGGATTCCATGAAGAACCGAATCATTGCCGAGAACGGTTCCATCCAGAATATCCCCAACATCCCGGCTGAGGTCAAGGCTCTCTACAAGACCGTTTGGGAGATTTCCCAGCGCCAGGTCGTCCAGATGGCCGCCGACCGAGGTGCCTTCATTGATCAGTCCCAGTCTCTCAACATCCATATGAAGGACCCTACCATGGGCAAGATCACCAGCATGCACTTTGCCGGCTGGAAGCTCGGTCTGAAGACGGGCATGTACTACCTGCGAACGCAGGCTGCCGCTGCCCCTATTCAGTTCACTGTCGATCAGCAAGCTCTCAAGGTCGCTGATACCAACTCGGCCCAGATCCGACCTCTGAAGAAGCGCGCTCCTCCCGCCGGCTCTAGTTATCTGATTTCGTCGCCCTCGTCCTTTTCTGGGGCCTCGCTGAACGGAGGCAGGCCCGCCGCTTCTGGCAACCCCCGAGGCCAGGCCACCATTCCCGGCAGAGCACCTTCCATCAAGGCTGACCCCGAGGAGGGTGACAGCCCCAAGGCCCTCGCTACCGAGCCTGCTGAGAAGGTCAAGGAGGAAGAGCTGAGCCTCAAGAAGAGTGAGCAGTCTGAGGATCAGGACAAGGATAGCGAGGAGCGTGAGCGTGACATCTACTCGGATGCCGTCCTGCAGTGTAAGTGACGCAATGCCTTCTTTGATGAATAACAACGCTAATATGATGGTTTACAGGCAGCATTGAGAACCCCGAGTCCTGCGTCATGTGCAGCGGCTAAACAACACGGACTGCTGGCGGAATGTGTGTGTGTTAATGACAATCGATGAGATGAAAACGAAGGCATGGTTGGAAGCATGACATGACGGACAGAAATGTAATGGATCGGCACAGGGTATTTGCTTGAGTAGGTTGCATAGGTTATCTCGCGAGTTGGACTGGGTCGGCTCGTTCTGGTATTTGTTGTAGTAATGCTTGATTCGCGTCTAGATAGTGAGTATTGATGCTTGCGCGTCACCAAAAAAAGATACCATTGAATATCTCTGAGCATGATTGTGATGTGATGACTGCGACTGGCCTACTGGTATGACATACCGCTGAGGCTGTCCAGCAAAAACAGGGACTCGTCAATATCCACGGGTGTATTTCGTTGATTGCAGAGGAGGTATGAAGCAGCAACTTGGTCGTGCGATATGGAGGTCTGGGGTAAGGCATCCATTATTCCTTATGGCTTTTTTATCCAAACTACACGTTGAGGCTCGGACAATATCTTTAGTGCCTACCCTGTGACAGGTATGAATGAGTGTCAAATAGCCGGTATTGTATCGAATGTCGTCCGCTTCCCCGACAATATCTCTGAGCAACGATAAATGAGGCTTGTGAACTAGCATTGAAGAGGCATCGGGATCACCGCCAGATGGGAATGGGCAATTTGCCGGCTATCAAAATTGAGAAAAAAGTGAGACAAGCGTCTGTTAGCATTCAAGGATGCTGGAAGCGATGGTCTCGGCCAGGCCCATCAACCCAAGGTGGATCAAGGCCAATGGTGGTTGCAGCACCTTTCGAGGCTGGTGCAGAGACGGACTGTGCAAGCTCAGCTGAAGAGGGTGGTGATCCACCACGGCCTAGCCTTGTGAGTCCCAAGGGCGACCACGGCCCCTTACCTTAGTCCTCCCTTTGGACGCAGACGCTCACGCTCGGATTTTTTGTCTAAGACGCTGGGCAGGCACAGGGTCGGCGATGCAGACGGACAACGACTTGGGCTCAGATCAAGGGGCTCATCACAGCGATCACAGTTGTGCACCAGGAGTCGAGATGAAAAGGCCTGCAAGCTGCACACACTAGTGGGCCACGAGGTGGCACGGGTCGCGCAGCTGCAGCGTGGGTTGGCTGCACTCAATTTGTGTGACTTTGGAAATGATTGCTTGTTTCAAGAAGCGTACCAACCTCGCCATCTCAGAGATCACAGAGGCACAATCTCTCATGTTACGAGGGAGGCCTGAGGATGAATCTCTTGCAAGGAGCGGGTAAAGAAGGGAGATCGCGAGACATCAGAGACTCAGCCACATCGATTACCTGTGTCAGTTGTCCAACTGTCTTGGCACTCATGCCTTGATCTCTCGATTTTGGAGGAGCGGTCTGGGATTAGGCAAAGTGACAGGTTCGTCCGCTCCTGAAGGCCCTGTCAGTGCAAATGGTGACCCCGGAGCACAGAGAGATGAAACGAGTGAGCTAGTAATCAGGCATCGTCAGTTGGCTCACAGGACGGTGCTGCCGCACTGCCAGTCCTCAGACCGTCATCGTGACGGTATGGTAGCATTGTAGATCGAAATCTGGGGAGCCGGGTGTGGTGAGTGACGTTGGCCTGGTCCAGCTCGACAGGGCCACGTCGGGCTTGGCTTTGGGCGGTCGCAAAACTGATCATGGTCCGATCAATGACATCAAGTCGCACCGGTTAGCCGGACCCCTGGCTCGGTTGGCTTGTGGCTTGAGTGGCTTGAGCGGTGGAGTGGCTAGGTCCCTCCAGAGCCACCCGCAGCCAGCTGAACAAGGGAGGGAACTCAAGGCATTGATTGAGTTTGATGTTGACGAGTGGGACGGTGCGGGCAGACGAGGAGTTGTGTGGGGTTATCGTTTGATTGATTCGAGCGGAAAATGGGCGCAACTTTCTTGGCTTCGGGGGAATGATGCTGTAGACTTTGCCAGAAACCTGATGGAAGGACGAAAGCGAAAATGACCGGAGACGGAATAATTGGCAGGCCTGGCAAATACGCGTTGATACCCGAAAATCAGGTTCGGTGGGCATCCTGCTGTACCTTGCTTCCTACATCTGTACCTTAGACATGGGGGCACACCACCTCATGAACGAGAATCTTGAATCGAACAAAAAAAGTTCCCCGCGAAAAGATGATTCCGCTTTCCGGTTGCCAGGGAATCAGAGGTTGGTGACCTCAACTTGGTGGCTGCGGTGGGCTAGCAAGGGTGGTTGGAGCAGGGGGTAATTGGCCAATCGGACGAAGCCGTAGGGCCATCGGCCGACGACAACTGACCTCATTGTCGAGGGTTGGACACTTGGAAGGATGGCGCTGGTTTGCTTTTTTCCCTGGTACTGCGAGAAATATGCCATATCACACGTGTTATGGGTGGTTGATGGAGGTGAAAGCCGGGATAGGGTCGAGATTTGAAACGGTGCCACTTGATCGTGATTGCTTGCTTCTTTCCTGATGCTGTGAGTGGTTGCCGTGGCAGATTGTTTCGTTGCTGGGTGGCAGGAGCATGCTGTCGACCACTTCACTTGGACGAGGGGCAGCGGTCGTCATGTCCGCCGACCTTTCTCTTAGCTGTGGCCGTCTTCCGGCTGGGCGTACGGGATCCTGCCTTGATCAGAGGTTTCCATCGAGAGCTTCGTCATTGGGTTTGCCCGAACAGCTCAGCCAGCCTCTCCAGACAGACATCCGTGAGCTTGTCTCTGCTGAGGCTCGCAACATCGGCCAAATTGGAAGCTACCCGAAGCCTGTCGGTCGGCACTTTTTTGGACAGAATTTCCCGCTTGTTCCAGCTGTGCTGGGACTACAGACGAAACCGGTAAATTGGGGCTTGGGGCTTCCGTTGCGGCGTCGAGAGCTAGAGATCCGTTTTAGCGTCCGGCCGAGAGAATCGTCGGGCTGTGGCCCGTCCATGGCTCCAGCTCCCAATCCCTGGCAGGCGTGATGTGGGTGCTGATGTGGGTGCCGATGTGGGTGGTGGGCGGGCGATCTTAGCGTGGCAGCCCGGCCAGCGGGCAGCGAGAGAGGCTGCATCCCAGCCTGCCTGCCACGCCTTCCCTCCAACCTTCTTTCTTTTGCGCGGTCTGCCAGCTCGCTTGCTCCCTCCTTCTTCTGTCTGGCTGCAGCTTGCTTCCTCGACAACGGGTGCCATTGACGATCTGGCGTCTGCTCCCCGCTGTATTGCCGTAACAGATTGGATCCCGCTTCTACCTGTCAAAAGTCAAACGTCCCAGCCTCCAAGCTGAAAGCTCTGCGGCATGGCAATGCACTGTACGGATACATTTGCCTGGGCACCTAATGTAAAACAAACAACGGGACTTACACCACCTGACGTGGATGAGTTGTTATCTGGTACCTAGCCTGTTTGGTGGGGCCGTGAATGCTGGCAGGGGTCACCCTCGCCTGCCGGCCATGGTCTGACCTCATGTGTATCGCTCGCAGACGACAGCAGCAAGCTCTGTCGAACACATTCTTGCTTGATGCTGCCCCGGCTTTCGGTTTGCGCAACGAGGCGAATTGGGCAGATGTGATCGCTTGGCTCGATGATTCACTCCCGTCATTGACAAGAATCCCCGCAGAAAAACTACATCAGAGTCAACATGGGGGGCCTCCCGTCGAAGTTGTCTACACTGGCCGGCCGGCTTGTGGAGTTGAGGTACCTCTAGCTCCAGCAGCTGGAGCTTGCTACTAGCGTTGGCCACTCCCGGCCGCCTTCTCGAGATACCCACTTGTGACGAGCTTCGAGACTGAGGTGCATCTGTGCATGCTCAAGCCGTGCCTTCCTTCCCTGCCAGTTCCAAGTAGACCGCCAGTGCCAACCTGGGAACCCCAGTTCACTAGGCTGGTTGGCACTTTCCTCGCAGCTGGCAAGCACTGCATGCAAGTGCCCGCCAAGATTCTGGTTGCTGCGCTCCCTCCCTCCTTCCCGTCTTTAAAACAACGGCTCCTCCTCGCCCTTCCTCTTGTTCCACCTCTCATCACCAGCCTCGAGAACTTTCTCATTCCTACACCTCCACATCCTCTCACACGCTTCTCCCTTGAGTTCAACTCTCGCGCTCTCTCGAGTCCAACGCCTTCGTTTGTGCCCCAGTCACATATCAGTTACCATCACGGTAAGTCGCCATCCTGCCGCCTCGTCTCTGCTCAGCTCCGCCTTTGGTGCTGCTGGCATTGTTCCCTTCCCGTCATTCTTGCCTCATTTCGGCTTGGTCCTTGTGCTCTCACGCTGGGGCATCGAGACCAGAGATTGCATTACATGGTGTTCCCACGCCCCAGGCTACCCAATTCCCGCTCTCGTTCCTCTCGGCACTTCCATACGTTGTGTGGTACAGCTCCCCTGGCCTTGTCTCACGCAAACACCGTGTGCGTTTTCAGGAGCAGGCCTCCGGTCAGCTTGAGCTTCCAAGCGTAAAGCTGCTTGCACTGCCGCAGTGATTCACTCATCCCACGTTTATATCCCCTGGCCCAGCCGGTGTTCACTTCTCCCTCACACCCACCTTCGTTCACGCCATCTCTCTCGTTAACCAGGCTTTCCCGAACTCAACTAACTTACCGGCAGACCTCGATTTTCCATCGACTTGTCAACAAGCACATTCGTCAAGATGAAGTCCACGATCCTCTCTGTCTTTGGCCTTGCTGCCACCGTTGTTGCCCAGAGCGCTGGTGACCTTCCCCAGTGTGGTGTAAGTTTTGCCCAAGCAACTGGAAGTCGGGGCATTTGTTGACCTTCCATAGCAAACCTGTGCTGGCAACATGATCGGTGCCGAGAAGTCTCAGGAGCTTGGCTGTGACACTGGCGACCTTCAGTGCCTTTGCACTAACCAGAACTTCATCTACGGTCTCCGTGACTGCTCTCGTGCTATTTGCAGCGAGGAGCAGGCCGCTCAGGTTCTGGAGTACGGTCTCTCTGTCTGCCGACGTAAGTTTATCGCCCCTCTTAACTTTCATGCATCTGACATTCTTCACAGAGGCTGGTGTTGCCATCACCACCGGCGCTTCTGGCTCCGTTTCCGCCACACCCACCGTGACTGGCATTGTCCGAACCGTCCTCAGCACCATTGTTTCTGGTGACTCCACCATCGTTTCTGCCGTTTCTACCATCAGCGCTGCCGCTAGTGAGACCGAGGATGAGGAGACTGTGTCCACCTACACCAGTGTCTTCACCAACTCTGATGGTGATGTCGTCACCACTACCGGCGAGACCACCATCGGTGCCGCTGGTGCCCAAGTTACCACTTTCACCTCTGACGGCACCGAGATCGTTCGAACCCTGGAGACTGAGACTGAGACTGCCAGCGACGACGAGGACGAGAACGTTACCACCTACACCTCTGGCGGCACTAAGATTGTCAGCACTCTAGTGACCAAGACTACTACTAATGATGAGGAGGCCGATGTCACCACCTTCACTTCCGATGGCACTGAGATCGTCCGAACTCTGACCACTCAGACTGTCAGGACCGGTTCCGCCACCGAGACCGTTACTGACGCCTCTACCGCCACCGAGACTGAGGACTCCACTGAGACTGGCGAGACCGGTGATTCCAGCGAGACTGGTACTGCCACTGGCACTGGTGAGGCCAGCGAGACCACTAGCACTGGCAACGCTGTACGTATTCCCATTTCACTGCTCCAATATCAATCACTAACCAAATCACAGGCTGTTCCCCAGATGACCGCTGCCCCCGTTGGCATCCTTGCCGCCGCCGGTGTTGCTATGCTCCTTCTGTAAATGAGGGATGCTGTTGCCTAATGCTTGATGTTTTCACGTTGCACATGTTTGATACATAATTCCCGTCTGTACCTCGATCTTTGGGACCCGTAACATATTTCCTCGGTGCAGGAATTCGGCTTCGGGACAATCTTCGGAAAGGAGAAATGAAAACGAGGTGAATGAACATGACGGTTCGGTTTTTGGGAGGTTTTAATGACGCATACGGCTTATCTTTCGTTGTAATGGAAATAACGAAATGCTAGAGGGAAGGGATCTCGATGTTGAGTGTGACGATGAGGAAGGGGCGTTGACTTGGGAGATGACGACGGGAGGCGGCAGACGTTGTGATGCCGTCGCGCAAGACGTGTCGTCTCTCAGAGCAACACATGGGTTCTGGGGAGCGTGATACCCGGCCTACGGCCTGACTTCGGTGGAGGATTTTTCTTCTCGCATTCATTGAGAAACATTAATAGATAATCTTTGGACCATGATGGTTTCTTGATGCCGTGAAAGGTAACTCGTGTGACATGTGAAGGTTGGGTCTTGAGTTGGACGGACTGAGTTGGGGTGTGTCTACGCCTGGGACATAAAGGAGGACATGGTTGTTTCGAAGTGATTCATTTAGATATTCAAGTAGATTCTTATTTAAATACTAGCAGATTTCTGTGAGCCCCTGCTCTCCAGTTCAGACGCTCGCAGCTTTGATATCAAAAACAAGTAAAGACCGATAATTTTAAACCTTGTACCAACAACGCCTGTCCCTGTGGTGGGAACTTGAGGCCTTTCAAGGGCCAGTCTAGTGCAGCATGGACTTTCCAATCTCGCTCTCCCAGTCCTTTGCTCGCTCGAAACCGTTGGAGTGGGTTTGGTAGTCGAACAGAGCCTTGGCCACCTCCTCCTTGGAGGTCAAGACAAATGGACCGTACTGGACGACAGGCTGGTCGAGAGGGGTGCCAGCAATAAGAGCCAGTCGTGCGGGCTTGGTCGCGTCAGGATCAACCTCGAAGTGGACGACGTCGCCCTGGGGCTCAAAGACGATGTTGTGGAACTGCTCAACGACTCGGCGCTGGTCATCCTTTCCAACAATCACATCACCCTCCAGGGTGTAGGCAAATGCGTTCCAGTTCTGGGGGAGAGGCTGGGTGATCTTTCCGCCAGGGCGGATCTCAATGTCGAGGATCCAGACGGGGGTGTAGGCGAGGTCCTTGACGGAGTCGATGCCGTGGCTCTGGCCGGAGATGACCTTGACGGTCACTCGGTCGTCGTCAACCTTGGCGATGGGGATCTCGGAGGCGCGGAGATCACGGTAGCGAGGCTCGCAGGCCTTGAGGTTGCTGGGCAGATCGACCCACAGCTGGAGACCGACGTTGGTGTCAAAGCTCTGAGCGGGCATCTCGCTGTGGACGATTCCCTTGCCGGCAGTCATGAACTGAAGGTCACCGGCATGGATGGTTCCCTTGTTACCGGCGAAATCTTCATGGTCAACACCGCCCTCGAGGAGATAGGTGATGGTCTCCTGGCCTCGGTGGGGACTTTGGGGGTGTTAGTGATGAGACGGGAAGTGGGGGGGATAGAGGGAACACATACTGATCAGGGAAACCAGCGCCGGGCTTGATGGAGAAATGGTCGAGCATGAGAAAGGGCGAGAAGTTTCGCAGCTGAGGAGTGCCGATTGAGCGTCGAACGCGGGCACCAGCGCCCTCTGACTGCTCAATGGCGAGGAAGACCTTGCGGATGGTTCGAGAGACGGACATTTCTGTGGCGTAAAGGTGGTGGTCTGTATTTGTTTTGGAGATCAAAAAGGCAGCGGGGGCCAGTGTCTTTATAAACTCAAAGGCGACAGTCGCGGTGTCTTGGATACGAGGCTGGAAGAGTACAATGGCAGTCAGAGCAACCAAGAGTGAGATGATGATGGTGATGGTGTTTCGAAAGAGGGTCATGTCCAAGACGGCGGTAGATGAGGGGGACTTAAATAGATATGAGAGGGGTAACGATGAGAAGATGCTTTCCCAAGCAAAGACAAATGCGACGACGACGGGTTAGAAATACGTCGAAGCAGCCCGGGGCTGCTCCCATTGTCCAATTGCTCAAGGCGATTTCATCGGTGGAGACAAAAAAGTTGCGAGGTTTGTCACTTTTACATCAGCAGAGGCATACGCTTGTGGGCTTGGTGGGTTTGGTAAGGCTGACCCAATCGTCGGCTAAAGAGGCGGGATTACTAAGGGTGACGAGATGGTTGGTGGGTTTCTTTCATTCCCGGGCAGAACAAGTCTCACTTCTTTTCATATTGATTTGGAGGTTTCTTGGCTTCTGGGGGATTTATAGAATATACTAGGAGGTTCGCATTGTTGCTCTTTGCGTCAAGTCTAATCAATGACAATGAGGTGCTTCGTGTTGCATCAGGAACCACACTTGAAACCACCAGAAACGAGCATCACCAACATGCACCAAGTAGCTTGACTATCAAGTCTAAAAGTCCCAAATACGAATAAATCGATAAATACCCCATGTAAACCCTATCGAAGATAAACTACCCAGGCGATAAAAACCGAGGTTGCATCGACGCCAGCAGCCACATCATGACAACAGTGGATACCCATGATGGGTGTGGGCTGGTCTAGCATCGAACCTGGCTGGAAGAACGGCCTTCTAGTGCAATCATGCATCATGATCTGATAATCTCGGCTGCTGGTCGATAAGCGGCAGATGAGTTGCATGCAGGTCCATCATGACAGCTCAGTGTGCCCATCATGCGCTGGTCAGCTTACGTCGTGTACATGGATGAAGAGATGGCACTCTTCAGTCAAATCTAGCCAGTGACTTGTACTGTCGGTAGTTTAGTGTTTTTTAAAGGATCTTGAACATATACAGCAGCTATTAGGTAGTTCAAGGTTCTTACAAATCCTGACACTGGCTGGTCGGATGGAGGACAGCACCCTCCCGGTTTCGGACTTTGTCGAGATCAAAGTACAGAGACTGATAAGACTTGACGAATGGGGACAGCTTGTTCCATGTGTAACTCCGCCTCTTGCATAGGATGTCATGGCAGAGAGATACAGGGTTTATGCCACAATGTCGGCAGAGTAAAAGCCAGTGCCACATAACGCCGCAGTGCTGGGCCCTAAGAAGGCCAGTCGCAAGTCCACGTCAGTGGTTGCAAGTAAGAAAAGGCTATGGCTCAAGTCCCAGAAGAACAACACCCTCGAACATATTACTTCCTCCCTCTTAAACAGGTCCTTACAGCTCCTCCACCTCATCCCCTAGATAGCCCATCTCATGGAATAGTCTCAAAGTCTTGGGCGACTGTGGATTACACAGTACCACCCCATGCCCAACAAGATACTCAGTGACCATCCGATACATATACTCAGCCTCGTCTTCATATACAGACATCTCAATCTCCATCAGATGCAGCGTCCCAGCCACAACATCATCCAGCTTAGCCTTGCGACCCAAGATCTTTACCTTCCACTTGCCATCTGGAAACGGTCCATACGGAACGAGCCCATCCCAGTTAATCTCGTGATACGTCTCTGCAAAACGAACCTGCTCTTCGCTCCAGATCCTGCGTTTCTCCCCGATCAACGAGTATCGCTCGCCACAGGTGTACAGCACGCGATCACCATAGCGATCCCACACGCACTCGGCCGTCGGCGGCGTGTAGATGGGCTTCTCGTTGAAGCGCACCTTTATGACGGAAAATGGCGAACCCTTGTTTATCTTTGTGCGAAACATGACGCCCTGCTGGGCATGTGAAGGAGGCAGAGTGTCAAAGTAGGTGATGGGGTTCCGTTTATATGGGGGGCGAACATGATCGCCCAGCTTCTCGAGCACCGTCTCTGGATCGCGATCGCATATCGACCACTGGAGATGAGTCTCGTTGTCGTGTGTTTGACTGAGCGAGGGGGAGGCGAGAAGTATCCAAGTGAGGGGTATGTGGAACTTCATTTTCCGTCAAGTATCATGGTGCAAGTAGTTATCACACAAGACGATGGACGAAAAGATGGTCGGGTTCAAGTTTATATATATACAAATCGAGCGTGAAAAGGGGCTTGGCTCTTTACATGCGAGACAAGATGTCTCACCCGCCAGCCTCGTTTTTTTCTTTTGTGGCGGACAAGCCTAGCGATTACACGGCGATGAAGCCATCATGTCCTCATGACAGGCAGAGCAAACTAGGGTCTGGTGTTGAAAAAGATGTCAGCGAACAGCCGCGCGCCCAATCACGCCACCGAATTGACACTCCAACAGCCGCGATCTTTTGATTTTGCTCCGGAAGATCAAATGGCTGCTCGGGAAGGCGACTTATCTTGGGCGCATGTGAGCACGGAACCTAGGCGCCCGGTGCGCCAGCCATGAAACTCACCGGGAAGTTGAGACAATGTATGCTTATCAGTATTTCCGATAATATGATTGTTTCTAGGGTGACTTAGCGATGAGTTAATGGCAGATATGGCTTCTTCCTAAGCTGTTGTGTAATTTCTCGATTTGTACAACGTAGTAGATCCGATATCACGACAACAAACAACCCGTCAAAGTGAATACGGCCGAGGGAGCACAAACATGACTTCCATGTAACCCTTAAGATGCGATAACTACCCTCAGCTATAACACGTCTACCTCTTCATAGAAGACGTGGCTCACATGCTTCTGCTGGGTGGATTGCTTCGCCACCAAGTCAAATGTGATGGTCTAGGGTAGCCAGTTTATACATCAACACTTTGAGATGAGGCTCACAACCTGTTTTATTCAGAGTTTCAGTGCTTGATGATCACACATGCCAAGGAAATGATACATCTTGATCTGGAAGTCGGCATCTTTCAATTCCTCCCTCCTTGATGCCACAAACATGTGCAAACCATATGCTCGCGAACCTCTCCCGATGCCACTAGTTCCCATGGTTGATTAACCCGAGGCCTGAAACCCAGCCAATCACGAAGCAAGGCCCGGGTAGTGCTCGTCAATGATCATCTCGGATCCATGGCAGCCAGAGTTCGGCGGCTCGTCAACTCTGCAGTTCATGGCGGGCGGTTCCTCGAACATAAGCGAGGCAAGTTCGTTCTGCATGGACGCGGCGCAAGCCATGAGAACGCCTCGCCAACGCATTGCTGACAGTGAAGAGAAAAGCTCGGAAACACGCCGACTCGAGGCGCTTTTGTATCCTGGGGATCCTCGCCAACCAGAGAGATAGCAGCCAGATCTACAACGCCTACATAGGGCTATCTCTTAGCCCAATGCAGGGAGTGACCGGTCAACATCTGCCCCACACCAGCGGCTGAGGTTGTCGCCTTGATCATCTTGGGGTTGAACCATCGCGACAGGTCATGATTTTCACTCAACAACATCGAAACCTGCATCTGTCCAAGAAGGACTCAGCCACGTGCCGTTCCAGCGCCCGACTGTGCATGCAGAGTGTCGAGTATCGTTAGCGACCATCGGAGCATGCATGTTTGCTTGGTTGACCGTTGACATGTCGGACCAGATTTGCGTTTTATGGCACACACATCACGGACAAGTCAGCAGGCTCTCCTCAAAGCTCACCAAGAGGGGAAAAGAAACGCGATCAAAGCCTCGCATGATACCAGAAAAAGAAAAAGGAACCAACAGAGCAGGGTATAGCATCCAAAAGTCCACGCCGGACTCATCGGAAACCATACAATCAATAGCCTTGGCTCTTAAGGTTTCTGCAGTCAGCCCTCATTGGAAATTGGTCGAGCGGCGCTGTTGATGTTGCACGTAGCGCCTGTCACCCCTCCTTCCAAAATCTGCATCGCCCGCCCATGAGGAATGATGGCGTGTCTGTGTCCTCACTTGCCAAGTCGATCGCAGGAGATTGCTCCGGGAAGACCTCACCGACACGGTTACCCGGCATGTTCCCAGGTTGGCTCTGCTCTGTCGACGACGCGCCGAGAAATGAATGCTGGAGGGTGTAAACTTGGAGATGCGGGATCTAAGATAGTCGGTCTCGGATGATACCCCATCACCTACCTAGAAAGAGAGTAAGTTCAGTTGTGCATGGGGTAAACTCCACGGGGAAAGGACCCTTTGTGCCGACAGTCGTCACCTCATTACGACTTCGTTTCCATGTAGCGAAACCATCTGTCGCGAAACTCACAGAAGCGATCCAATGCGCGAGCAAATAGACAAATCGAGGACGTGATGGACGAGCGGATGAGGTGACGGCCTGTCGTCGAACATGCCATTATCAGCACTGGTCGGTGCTCCGAGCCAGGTCCGTTACTCGAGACTCATGATTGAGGCCGATGCATCAGGAACCGGGACCGGCTGTCGGAGGGTTACACAACAAGGGACGGACGGCCGGTCCCATTGGCCTGCTTTTTTCGTATGAAGCATCCGGGGACATGTTTGAATCCCTTGCCTGGCCTGGCCGTGTCTCGCATCGCGACAGCAGCTGCAATATTTGGTCAAGTTTTTGACATGTGAATGTGGCTGCCAGTGGGCCGTGGGGCATCGCATCGCGGGACTGACGACTTCAACGACAGGGGAACGCCGGAGGTGCATGCCACGCAGCAGGGGGTTCAGTCCGGGCTACAAGGGTTCCGTGGGGCCCTTGGTCGGTCGATAAGGCATTGGCGATGCCATCAACGTGATGCGGCAAAGGAGAAGAGGTTGAAATAGGAAGCGAATTCGTGACCACGGGACTAAGCGACCGAGAACAGGGCCGCTTTTCTAGAATCAACCTCGACCACCTGGCTTGGCACCCGAGGCCATCCATCAAGCTCGTGCCTGATATCGTCGTGTAGCCGCGGCAGCAGCTGGAACGAATCCCGCCAAGTTGGGCATGGGGGCGGGACGTCCCTTATCAATTTCTCTGTTTTCGCCTCGACGCAGCAATCCAGAAGAGTTGAGCCAAGCCAACCGGCCAGAGACGACGCCGTATCCGGCTTGTTTTCGCGCGAGTGCATCCAGAGATGTCGTAGTAGTGAGTAATTGAGCATGCTTGGCTTCAAACTCTCCAATGCAGAGAGCGGCTGGCGCAGAAGCACGGTTCCATGCTTGTTGGATCCAATGCTTCGATGATATCTGTGCGCCATGTCTAGCAGGGCAAATCTGTTGGCGGAGAGCCAATCGCTGTGCCATTCCACGCCGAGCACGAGGGAGAAGGGAGACGAATCAAGAGATAAGGCGCGGATGGAGATTGGAGGCGCGCCTTGACGACAGCCACTGACCAAGCGCTTGTGCGCCAACACGGACTCGGATGGGATCCGGTTGAAACGCAATCATGACGAGGAATGAGGTTGCAGTGTAGTATAGTGTAATAGCTGCAGGCGCTTCCACAGATTCTCACATTTGGCTCTCGGGTTCTCGCGTATACAGATCCCGGTTGGAGAAGACGCGAGGTCAAAATACCCCGATTCACAAGCCGGCAGAAAGCCCTGGATCAGGATCAGGATCACCGATCCATTTGATCCGTCCCAACGCCAAGTCCCGTCCGAATTACCAGAACGAGCACATCTCACCCGTCGCGGCTAGGCGCAATCTGTGATCAACGCCAAGGGTTACGTGGCGTTGAATGTTGGCGAATGTCATAGCTGCAGGCAATGGAAGGGCGAAGGACTCGGCAGATGACTTTTGCTTTGTTGGGAGAGAGAACGGGTTGATGAAACTGAGAGTGGATGAACAAAAAAGGTCTCTTACTCTGTGTCTTGTCTTGGTGGAGGGGAAGAGGAGCCACTTTCACATGCCAGATCAACAGGGGGCATGAGCAAGCGCAAGAGCAGGCAAGAGCAGGCAAGAGCAAACAAGAGCCTCGACAGGGATGGAAGGAAGAACACAACAGCTCAGGCTGCTTAGCAAGAGGAATGGGGCTTCAAAGTGTGCGGCTGAGTGGAACCACTCTCTGCTCCAGCACCGATGGTGTCACGGCGGCCCAACAGCACCCCACCACGCGCAATACCTTGTGAGGTTTTTGATCTCATTGTCACAGGCCGTCAAGACGTGCGTATGTGTGGCTTCGCAGGAAGCAGGGACTGAAACACCAGCTAGACAATCAGCGGAAAAATAAGAGCAATGAGGATCAAATGCCATATCAAAAGGGAGACTCAACAACGCCCCAGGAACATATGAGAGACAGCTGACGGAACCAGGGACCAGCCACAGGTACAAGACTGAGGCGAACCAAGAGGTACCCCACCCACCAAGAATAGCTGGAATCGATACCCGCTAGAGTACCAGCACATGCTCACCCGCATGCGCATGCACATGCTAACGCTGCCATGGATGGGTGGATGAGGTAGCTCGCGATGGCAAAAAGCTACCATCTACACGCCTAATGGACGGCTTCTCCAGCGGTTGAGGTACATCCTCCCTTACCTTGCTATACCCCCAATTCCCTGATACGGACATCAACTTAATTGCTACCTTCCTACACTCTACCTACGTTCGCGGCCGGAGCCTGGCCTGCTTGTGGCGTCCCACCATCCATACCTCCTCTTACATATCCATATCACTGCCCTCCTGCTCGGAGCTGTTTTGTCTCTCCCTCGTCTCCTTTTTAGCCTCCGCTGGACCCCTTCCACTGCTGCATCTTGTCTTCTCATCATCTCCTCTTCCTTTTCTGTCAGCTAAAAGCCCTCCCATCCTCGCCCATCCCTCCTCTCTTGCTCAGGGTTTCCCTTGCTATCTCGCGGTACTTCGTCACACTGTCGTCATATCAGTCCGACACCTCCCGCGACTCGATCGACCCAGCCCATTTGGCTTATCTATTCCCCAACCATAAATCAGTTCGACCTTATACCGGCTCATCGCCCATCATACACACAATCTCATCACAATGTCTTCCCCTCAGGTCAACGGTGATGTGAGCGCTGCGCACTCGGCGTTCATCCAGGTATGTGTCATTGATCTTGTCGCATCACATGCTCCGACTTCGCGACTAACATGGAGGCGTGATAGCATCTCCTCAACTACCCCGTCATTAGCGACGGCGTCCACACTTTCAAGTCCAACGAATACGGACAGAGGTCTATCCAGCTCAGCGACGCCGCTTACCAGACCTTTGCCGCTCCCGTTCTTCCCTGGTTCCAAAGGCCTTACCAGTATGTCTCGCCTTACGTCCAGAAGGTCGACTCCCTCGGCGATAAGACCCTCGACCGCATCGACGAGAAGTTCCCCGTTGTCATGAAGCCCACCGAGGAGCTCTACAACGATACCAAGGGCCTCATCCTTCTCCCCTACCACAAGGGCCTTGAGGGACGGGATCACGTCTTTGAGGTGTACAGCTCGGAATACAAGAAGAACGAGCAACCCGGCCTCGTCGCCCACGGAAAGGCCGCCGTCATTACTGCGCTTGTCGTTAGCAACGAGACTCTCTCTTGGATCAGCTCCTTCCTGCACCAGAAGAAGGCCGAGGCAACCAACGCTGTCAACGAAAAGATCAACCAGTAGAAAACGGTCGCCAGCAGCCTGATCGCGCTTATACCCTCCCTTTTCCCTTTTTCTTTCGGATTTGCCTCTGAAACATGGGGCATCTCCCAGTGTACTCCTCTTATAGTTTCGTTCCGGGGTTCTCAGTCTTGCGACGAGAGTGGAAAGCCGGCCCGCCTGTTTTCAAGAGCTGGCACATTTACAACTTGAATCTTTTCGGGGTTTCCTCTTGCGTCTTGTCCACCTAGTCCTTCGCCCATCATCCCACAAGGTTCTTTATCGCTCCCGCCGAGCACTCTAATAACGCCGATTCCGAAGCTGTAGGCATGTGTCCTCGTCATGACGCCAGGGAGGGGTCGGCAGCGGCCTACTTGGGACGCAAATGTGCAGCCTGACGCGCCAGGGGTAGTACTTGACGTTTGTTGACGATGGATGTTACGATTACGTGTTATTGGTTCTCAAGTTATGATACTTCGGATGTGTCGACTACGGATGGGAGCTGAGATTGCCAGACTGATGCGGACATGGAAAGACTTAAAAATCGAGAGTTAATAGATTTCTTATATCTTATCTTTGAATGAATGCTTCGTGTATTTCTCTGGTAATATGATTCACTCCTTTTATGGTCTCACTTATTGGGTGAGTTTGAGATGTCATGAGCCCAGAACAGTTTTGACAACGGTTCAGCACACAAGACAATGCCTACGACATATCCCTACCACTTAGTATCATCTACCTCTACTTTCATCATAAAAATCTTAAATTCCGTCTATTACGCTTTGTTGGTCTTGTTTAAGCGCGCGTGCGTTGGTGGCTGACTTGTTTCAGTCCGGGAATTCTGGTATATGACCTCAGCGCTCTCAATAAGCTCGAGGTCAGCGAGGTACGAAGGCAATTCCTGACGTCTTTCTTCTCGATTCGGAGGTTCAGGTGCAAAAGATTATATGCGGGCTTCTGCTTGCTTGTCGGATATTCACTGCAATTAGTCCCCTCGCTCTGCCCTTACATGTTCTGTGCCTGGTGTTATCTCTAAACGGATGAAATGAACTGTTCACAATGTGCCTTTTCCGCCTTTTAGCTTGGAGGGATCACTCACTGGGAACATTGTTATATGTGATGATCAAAGCATCTAAATACCCTTTGATTCAACTTGACTTATGTGTAGCGATCCCGCTCTATCGTTGTGGTCATGCAGGTGGTGGAACCTGGAGATGGCCTCGCCGCAATGTGACACGCGTCTGAGTCGAATATTGAATATGCATTGATATGTATCAACTGATTTCTCCTCCTTCTTCTTTCAACTTAGGTCCAGTACGGTGAAGGGGAATTTGCAAATCCCCTGTTTTTGTTTGTCAAGACTTCTCTCCCTGCGACATCATTATCCTCTGGTGCCATTATAACACCAAACAAAGGCTGAAGAATATTATCAAGAGTATCATCAAAGAACACTTCACATACAGCATTTAAGAAGCCAGGACCTAATCGGCGTTCAGCCTGCATGTACAAAAAGCTCGCCCACCAGAGCAGGCGGGAAGAGTGAGGGGGTGTGCGACGCTGGACAACCACAACTGAGTAGATATAACGTGAGTTGGGTAACAGACATATTGAACTCAGTCTGAGAACAAAGAAAGACTGTTGATTCAAACAAGTTACAAAGACATTTGTTCAGAAAGGAAAACCCGCCTCTTTGTATGGCGTCCACATGATTGATCAGGACAGCCTCCACCAGGCAGTCAAGTTGTCGAACGGCCGTTTCTAGCCGTTTGAGAACATGGCATCGTCTAGAACTATGCCAAAATATAAAACCATGGCTACTCTATTGAAGTTTGATTAACTTTTTTGCCGTTCCTCCCGCGTGACGTCTAAGTTTTTCGTAGTGTTCAAATGCAACGTTTGGATACATCACTTGAGAGAAGGCTTCGACGTTTGCACATTTCTGACTCATTGTTACCTACTGCTGGCATATAAAGCCTATCCCCTTCAGAGCCTATTCTGACGCAATACTTTGTTCTATCCATCATCACATTACCATTGCTCAAGCTCGTACCTCCAACGTTTTGAGCTTACCGACAGCAGTCCTCGTCTTATTGACAACCACACAACACGTCACAGAGAGAATCTCCAAGAGTCAGCATGGCCATTGATGAAATCGAGAAAGAGACTCCAGCTGGAGCTCCCCCAAAGGGCAAAGTTGTTATTCTAAATGGCTTCCCGGGCACAGGGAAATTTACCATTCTCAACAACTTGCAGTCGAGGCTGGCCGGTCAGGATACACTGGTCATCGATAATCACTCCATCATTGACCCAGTACGGAGGACATACCCTGATCGAGACCTGAACTACTATTACCTACGACAGCAACTGCGCCAGGTCATCTTTAACGAGATCCGAAAGATGGTAGACCAAGGGTATGTCGTGTTGATGACGGCTTGTCTGGGGAACAATGAAGGGGACCGCAAAGTTTTAGACGCCCATCTTGATATCGTCCGCGGGACCGATATCCCCATGTTTTGGATCAACGTCGGCTGTGATCAGCGCACCCTGGAGGGACGCCTGACGAGACCAGAGCGAGTTCAGGGTAACAAAAGCAAGCTCACCAACGTGGAGGTACTGCGAGGCATGACCAATTACAGTCGGATCATTATGCCTTCAGAGCCACGGCATAGACTGGAGAACATCAACCTCGAAACTGCCAGTTTGGGCGTGAGTGGAAGCATAGAGGAGGCTGTGAATAGGGTCTACAAGATCGTGGAGGGGAAACACTCAAGGCTGTAGCATAAAGCAGCTAGATCATTTTGGTGCGAGGGCATTTGGCTTGAGCAGGATACGATACCCAGGCCTTTGCTTTGGTTCGCTTGGTCGAGGTTGTTTGATGGGCGTTTTCGGGGCGAAAGGCATACACCCGCCCTACGGGTTATCTTTGATGTTTTGTTTCGTTGGCGATGAATCAAGAAGAGCTTTAAATCTCATGTTTGTAGAAACGCCATTGCTTTTGGCAGACATTAATTGATTGTCTAGTGGCTATTGTCTCGCTGTCGCAAAGACTCTGACCTCCCATAAACACTGTCATTGACTAGTTCTGCTCTATCCTTCTATTCCGACTAGAAACAGTATCCTGAACTCAAGGCCAATTTTGGCATTGGTTGAGTTGGATTATTATCTTAGCAGGTCGAGGAGACGCCGAGGGTCATCGTTTGAGACCCCGGAGCAAGATTTCCATGTCATCATACCTCATTTCGCCAGTAAATTGACACGAGTTGATCATTTGATTCTTTCAAGGTCGTATTTCCAGCGAATTGGTTAGGCGAGGCGAGGCGGTTTAGGTTATACCTGGCCTGCCACCTGGAAGATGCCTGCTCACTGTCAACATGCTGACATACCTATTCCTGTGCAGGTTGGTGATGAAGATGCTCACGCCCGTGTGTTCAATGTTTAGCTCTCATATATACACGGTTGAATATCATATTCCCGGCATAAATATGCTGATAGGTTGCTACAGTCTCTAGATATTGCCTCAGCCATGACAGAAAGAATTGAAGAGAGCGCCAGCTAGAGACAGCCTCGACAGTAGCCTTGCTCCATGTGTCTACGAGGATTCACTTACCACTCAAGGCCAAATTGGACATAAGCACTAGAATGTATGATCGCAATCGACATCTATAAAATGTAACCAGATCGCTGGTCCAAGAGAATACCAGTACTGAACCCAACAGCTAGAGCATTAAAAATGTTACCCTAGACGGGTATGATAACATTGGCAAATCACTCAATGACCCTGATGCTAAAGAGCTGCTGACATAGTACAGCATACTGTATCGGGGGAACCGAAATCAACTGGTCCCAAGGCTGCGGTTAGCCGTTGGTACATAGGTAGGCGAACGCCGGGGCATATCTGCAAGAAGCGAGACAATCTACCTCGTGGTGATTTAGGCTATTAGTACAATATGCGTGTCACTGACGGATAGCTATTTCAAGGACAAGCCGGAGAAACAAATGTGGGATTACCAAACAATATACGGGCGCAGGAGTAGAAATGGGAGTAAGCCCCGATGTCTTCCCACGGGACTGGTGACGATCCCCGGCAAGCGACAGTAGTGATGACGGTGGGGATGGAAAAAAAGCCATGACGATTCGGCCTTGGACGGGCAAACTCCTGAGGCAGTACCGAAAGGAGGATCGACAGGTCCAAGCGAGGCTTCTAGATAGGGACGGGAGGACAAGCCCAAAGGAGTCCAAGGCGACTGGGAAGGGAAGGGAACTCTTCGGCGTTAGTATTTTGACAGGCAGGGAAGTGCTACGAGCTCGGAGTGCGCGTGGGTATGTGCGCAATTGGGACAGAGAATGGGACGTTGACCCCGGGCATGGACATGGCTGTTTGATTAGACGCGGATCATGGGACGTGAGAGGGAGAACAAGGGCCGGCCGCGAGGAAGGTTTCTCCTCCTGCGGTGTTTTTTCTTCAGCACATTAGCAATGAGGCCTTGCCATGTACAACATGGCCGCGGCATATACGAGCCAGAGGCAAACGACGTGTCTCATCGACAGACATGTTAGGTTGACTGCCGAATCTGAGTTCCGTCGGAAGTACACAAGGGGGGGACACACATTGGTGAAACTGAGGCGTCCCCCCGTGTGGCTTGACAATCCTCGGGGGGAAAGTCTTGGGTGAGTGAATAAACTGGCCGAAGAGACGAGTCAAAAAAAGAACAAGAGAGAGCCGTTGGTTAAAGGCCGTTTGTCATTGTTGATGGACGCGAGGAAGTGGGGGAACCCGTCTGTGATAGATGAAGTGACGGACGGGCGCCATCTCATACTTGAAACGCGCCGAGGCGATGGGAAATCGAAGAGGATGCAGAGTGCATAGAGTAGCACTGATGGTGGGCCTCGTGCTAAGTGATAGCAGAGACCCCCGATAGGATGGCCTCGATGAACTACGCACAGATGTTCAGGGAGCTGTGTATCGTATCCAGTGGGAGAGGAGCGTCCATGGCTTGCTCTCGTGTACCGAGGGGATGGGAGATGCATCTCCGTATGTACAGCCCAGTACCAGACAATGCAGGCCACGAATAGTCAGACTAGCGAAACCTTTTCCCTGAATTAATGACATGCACAGACTGTATAATATCGCGGGGCCAAACGTCCCGGATTGCAACGTTGTCGCCACGAACGTGTGGCGTCGACGTTGAACACACGAGAGACATGAGTAAATGGCGTCAGGCTTGACAATGCTCGGACAGGCCTGTGCTACGTACCGGCTATATATCGATCGAATATTGGTTGTATAAATGAAAAAGATTAGCAGCCGCTGATGGCGTTTGGGCCTCCTGCCCGTCCGTCACTCCACTGACACTTGGGGGACCCCCGGAGGATGACGCTTTATCTGTAACATATCTTACTCGTGGAAGTATTGCTCAGGCCTGTCATCTGATTTATGATGGCATCTCCTAATTAAGGGTTGATGGATGGCGCGCCCCCTCATGTGAAGTCAAAGTCAGGCAACATGAGAATCAATCAAATCAATTGCGCCCAACTCGAAACGTGACGAACCTACCCTTGAGGCTGTAGCCTCTCTGTGCCGCTTACTTGTGAATGACATACATAAATAGATACCTGGGCTTGTGCAATGATGATCCGCACAGGCAATCGACAGTGGGAAATGCCGTGCTGACAGCCTTTGAGTGCATGCAGCACGCAACTCCGCATGCACCCTGTACCCTCGCGAGAGAACAGAAGCCGGACCTGCTCGCTTGAGTAGAGAATGAAGCCAGAGGACGCGCAGCCTTCCCGTTTCGTTTCCATGGCCCAGGGGGACCCTTGTCGATCGTTTCCGCGATTGGGCATGCCGCCCGTCGTTAGACTGGTCTGGACAAAGCTTCAAGGTCAAATTCAGGCACAGCAGCAGGAACAGGAAACAATGGCAGTGACAGTATGGACGAGATGGTGTGGAGGGACGGTTGATGGTGGGTGGGATGGATGGAAACGAAGGGTGATGGATGGAGGGGTTGAGTTGAGGGGACTTGACTTGTGATCTATCTATGCTGGAGATAGGCAGGTTGTGTCGGTGTCTGTGCTTGCTTGTACGAGATATTCCGAGATTCATTGTTTCTTTTTCCTTGCCTTCCTTGCCTTGCCTTGTCACGGCCAACCCGACTTGTTGGTGATTGACTGAAACCGGTTCTGACCACCTACCAAGACGTGTGAAAGACTTCTGTAACAGCTCGCCGCAGGCCGCCGCCCAGCGACGAACTGTTCCAAAGACTCACTTCGAGTGTTGCTTTTTCGTCTCTCGTCCATCTTCCTCATCTTGCACAAAGAGGCGTCGTCGGCACAGATAATTTCCCACGTTGGAGACCACAGTTCTCTCCCCCCGATTGCGATTGGCCAAGCCATGCGTGCTTCTGAAGCCGGGGGTTCGCGGACGTGGGAGCTCGCCCCCCGCTCTCAAACAAGGGTTGAGGGTGCGGCCACTCTCGATCCCTGTTGGTGGCCACGCGCTACGGGGGGGTCAACAAGTGAGACAGAGGACAAGACTCGAGAGAAACAGAGGGATCGAGACGAAGAATGGAAGGAATTTTGAGACTTATTAGATCATTTTCGTCTTTTCGTTTTTGGAGACGGTGAGGAATGCAAGTCTCCAAAGAAACAATAACATCTCTAATTGCCCGTGATAGTCACTCTGGAAACTGACTGTAAGCGATGATAATATTGACTGGCAACCTGAGCTGTAGCCCCGGTAATAGTGGCCGACTCTACCGGCTCCCCGTGTGTTTACAGCAGGAAAACAATGAATTGTGCAAAGCCAACAGCTCAGAGAGAAGAAAGGACAGTGGATTCATGCCCTCCCTCCCGTCCCTTTGCCGAAACTTACAAGGCAATAGATGGACGGGCAGTGTGGAGCCCCCAACACGCAACGGGCGGCCTTCCATCGGGTACGGTACTGGAGACTGAACAAGGAGCTGGTTCAGCTGCGGCGTAGCCTTGTACCCTCTACATCTGCATGCTGCAGTGCTTTTGAGTTTTCCCCTGAAAAACCGCCTGGGGCAGTTAAAGGAGTGTCCGCCTTTGCCCACTCTCCAGCTCTCCACTTCAATGGATCCTCCTGCAGCTCCCAGTTTGACCTGAAGTGACAACATGAGAGAGCTGACAAAGAAACTGGCTCTCGGCGTCTAGTGTACGGCTGTGCCCGTGCAACAAAAAAGCAATCATACCAGGTGGTATTGCATTAATTAATGGCCTCTTTGCTGCGAAGACGGTTTAGTTCACAACGTCTACAGTAGCGTCCAAAACAAAAGCCCATTCCAGCCAGCCTAGGACAAGCCATCCCACCCATCACGTCCACTCCAAGCACTGGGAGCGTAGCGTCCATCAATTCCGCCGCCGTCGCCGCCGCAAGCAAGCCATGTACCTCCCGTACCCAAGACCCAGGGCCCATGACCCCTGCACAAGCGTGCTGTGTGCCCCTGATGGCCCCTAGTATCCCGGCCCCTCCCCTTGGAGGAGGCATGGGTCCGGTAGCTCCTAATCAAGCCCCTAATGTAGGTACCTGCGCAGCCGATCCCTTACGTTGGGTCGTCTGGGCTTCTTCTCTCCCGTCAGTTTCCTCTCAGTTCGGTTATGCTGTGAGGGTTGATTCTGTTGTACCAATAGTCTGGGCTTCCTCTTGTTGAGAGGCCATGGTGAATAGCTTCTTCCTGATTCACTGACCGAGGTTGACATGTCGTAGATTCAACGAGTACCCAGGCAATTCAGCTCTTGATACTCTACTCTGTCTGTCACCCCCTAATAATTCCCCGGCCGTGACCAAGCAAGCCGGCCCAGTGAGGAGGCCAAGATCCCAGCTCGAACCCAGAGAAGCAGGGAACAAGGCCCCTGGCCCCATCCTTCCTTTTTCTGCGTATCCCGCCGTCCGTCTCACCTTTTCGCCCGCCGAGCCTGTCCCTCTGGCGCTCACTGGAGTATCTACAGGTATCTTCTCAACTGAAAGGGTACGTACTTTTCTCTTGGAGCTGCAGAATTGGTGGTGCCTTTTCTCCATTCCTTCCTTGACTGGCGTCGCAGCTTGTCTCGCTTGGTTGCTTCCTTTTGGCTCCTACCAGGTGCTGCCTTGTTAGGTACTGCTGCTGCTGCTGCTCTACCTCTACTTCTCCACTCTGCCCCCCCCAAACTTGACGCTTTCCACCTTCTCTTCAGTCCTCCCCCTTCACTTTATTCCTTCTTCTTTCTTCTTCCCCTCATTCTTGACTTTGACTCTTTGTCCCTCCCTCTTCCCTTCCCTTGCTCACTCGTTCAAGGCCGGTTGAGTCGCGTCTTGAATGACCCCTTGAGAGGAGCGAAGCCTCGAGCGAGAGCATAGGATCTACACCACCCAGGAAGACGCAAACGGGTACATCAACGGAAACGGAGGAACTGACCTGATCAAGCCAGCTTGTCAGTCAGCTGCATACGAGAGAACTGCATATTCATCAGCAGTTCATTTCTGCTCGACTACGACGACGACGATTTTTTAACCCGAACCGACCGCGAAAAACGAGGTCTCGATCCTCTCAGTCACAGCCATGCCTCCCTCCCTGAGCACCCATCCCTCCTTTACCCGTCCTCGGACTAGCGACCGCGATGGCAGGCCCAGCACCCGCGACCAGGGCGCTGATCAGAACCTCCTGATTCCCAGCCGGACATCCTCGCTGCACTCGCGCATTACGCAGCCTATTCCCTCCACTCTCAACATGAAGCCCCAGCAGCGCACTCCCAAGACTCTCACTCATGCCTACATGGTCTGCGGTGTTGGCCGTGAACCCTCGCAATGGGTCAAGGCTCCCGCGCCCGCACAGGGCAAGATCGGCCACATGAAGGGTGCTGTCGGCCAGTTCTGGCTACCAGAGATTTTGGGTAGCAGCCCGCGCCTTGAGCAGGACAATGAAATTGCGCGTGCGCTTCATGCCGCCATGAGGGTACGTAACTCTAGCTCCCGCTTGGAAACCATATTCACTAACCATGGACTCCTTATTCAATAGGCCTGCTTCCCTCACGATGTCGAGATTTGCACAGGCCGAAGCCAGCCTCACTGCGTTCATCACGCCTTCGTTCTTCAGCAAGATTCTTCTCACACACTCTACGGAATCTGCCTGCGAGTGTGGTCGCGAGCCGATGAGAAGAGAGCCGAGACCATCCGCGACCTTCGCAAGAGGACCGAGAGCGACTACTACGACAACCCTGATGAGACGTACTGGATCCCCTACTGCTTGTCTTTCTTGTCGCGTTATCCTCTCTACAACCTCCTGGGAGATTATCTGCGAGGCATGTGGATTCACTGGAACAAGGCCACCAACCTGTTCCATGCCGAGGAGGTCTCGCGCATCCTGAGCTTCCCAGCTCCCCGCCTCAACGATCTTGTGCGCATCGACATGAAGGACTATGCTCTCTGCTACCAGTTCCCTTCTTCTCCCACAGGGTTCCAGAACTTCGCCATGTGGCCCCTGTTCAACTGTCTGTCGATTCCCAACATCGTTGGTGTCATTGAGGCTGCCATCTCTCCCACTCGCCGAATCATCTTTGTCAGCCACTACCCTGCCATGCTCACCATGGCTGCCGAGACTGTTCGATACTGTGTTCGAGTTTACGAGTGGAGCGGTCTCTACGTTCCCGTTGTTCACGCCCGCCATGCCAAGGAGCTTGTTCAGGAGCCTGGCCCCTACATCCTTGGTATCACTGTTGAGTGCCGCTCTCTCTTCACGGCGCCCACTGATGCCCTGGTTGTTGATCTTGATCGCAACTTTGTTCTGACTTCCAGCCCACCCACTGCCCTGACTCCCGGTCAGCGCAACAAGTTCGTTACCCGACTCACCCAAGCTCTGAACGGCGACGTCACTCCTTCCGGCGTTCCCCAGCACCTTCGATCTGCCTATGGTGGTGGCAAGCTTGTCCCTGCCGGCCAGATCATTGTCATGCGCGGCGAGGTTGAGTCTATCCAGGACCCTGAGTGGTGGAACCAGGATGCAGTCATGGCTGTCATGGACCATGTCTGCGAGAAGCTTGGTCGCAACACTGGCCTCAAGGCTGTGTTTGGCGGCTCTGTCAAGAAGCCCCTCATGACCAAGGTTTCTATGCGTCATCTCAACGAGATTGTCCGTGAGAGGAACCAATACTCTCGAGATGCTCTCGAGGCGTGGCAAGACTTCATCAACCTCAAGGGTCGCATGGACACCGAGCTCAACAAGGTCACCAAGCGCAACAACTACCTGGTGGAGGAGCTTGAGAGCTGGAAGCAGCAGTTCCTCAAGTTCCAGGCCTTTGCTGAGCAGCTCACCAAGGAGACCCAGGATCTCAAGGTCAAGATTGAGACCCACAAGAGGGAGAACCGCCGTCTTGCCGGCCTCATTGACCAGCAGAAGGACGACAACGCCCGCCTGTCTGTCCGTCTTACTGGCACTGAGAAGCAGCGTGACGACGCTCTCGAGGCTCTTGTCCTCCAGCAAGAGATTGCTGAGGAGCTTGAGCGTGAGCGCAAGCGCAACAAGAAGGAGTTGTCTCAGCTCCAGCACACCAACGTCACCATCCTCCGACAGCGTGACGAGGCTCGCCGGGTTGTCCTGCACCTTCGCAGCCTCATTGGTGGTCAGAGCCACCACATGGAGCATCTCATCCAGTCTCTCACCAAGCCAGATGATCTGGCCCAGGAGATCGAGGAGGGTTATGATGAGGCTGAGGAAGAGGAGGGCGAGCCCAACCGCCTGTCTGTCAGCCCCGCCCCTCGATCCAAGCGATACTCTGCCTCCAGCTTCTCCGACGTGGCAGACCGTCATCTCAAGGACAAGACCGACGCCATCGCGCACATTGTGCGCAACATTGCTGAGCAGTGTCAAGCTGCTGTTGAGGGTCTCCAGTTAGCGCACGACGCGGAATTAGGGAGTAGTAGTAGAAGGAATTCTAGCCTCTCTACCACCCAGAGCGATGACGGCCACTCCGCCGCCACGTCCGAAACAGGGGATGACTCCCTTCTCCAGCCGTCGGGCAGGGCGTCCAGTATCCCTCCCACCCCGGATCTCATTCCCAACCGGAGCAGCACAGCAATGTCCTTTGCCTCTACGGCTACGACTCCGGAGCGAGCGTCCCAACAGTATAACCTTCGGGACGAAATCCCCACCAAGATTGTTGAGGATGACGAGGAGGACTTCGAGGAGTCCCGAAGCAACACAGGAAGCGTCACACACGAGACAGGCGTCGTCTCTAAGCATCAGCACCAGCACCCCGAGTCCCTGATGCACAGGCCTTCGGGGGCCAGGATCAGCGCTCTTGGTGGCACGCGCTAGGTGTCTCAGACAGGGTCTGAGCCTTGTTAGATTGCACGTCATTCCTGATGAAGTGAAGCCGGCAGCGGCAAGTCTTTCTTCATTGCAACGTGATGGCTGTTGAAGCGGTCATGACGGTCATGTTTTGCAAGCACGTCACCCAAGTGCTGCCAATTTCTTAGCATTTCTTTATTGATCTACTTATTTATTTACCTATTTGCTTTAGGCGGTTGGCTTGGATCAAAATCTGCGGACTAAGGCGTTGGATGTTATCCCTTTTGTTTTTCTCGATATAACCATTCTGTTGTTTAGTCATTTGGTGGGCGGGCTCGCTCATGTACTCGCGTCAAGCCTGGCGGTCCTTTTACATTTTGCTAGAGTATTATCCTGAGATGGAAGCGGAGGTGTTTTAATTCACGTCGCTCCTTTGCCTGGCTTGAAGAGCAGCCAAACAATGAAAAGAATTTCTCAACAATAACCTGAAGTCTTGTTTCCATTGGTCATGTGATGTTTGATATTTCTGCGAATGTACCGTAGCAAGTCGCCATATCTGAGCAACTCCGTCTGATAAGATAAGCCATCTCGGGGTCCACAAAAAAGTTTGGAAAGTAGACCTCTGTTAGTGGCATCGTCGCAAAGCCATCTTCCTTCCATCAACATCTCGTCCAACTCTTGTCCCGTGTCACACAATGGCTGATCCTCTGTTGACCTCTTTGTGCGCCATTTGCCACGTTTCAACTCCGAAATACAAATGCCCACGATGTAGCATCCGAACGTGCTCTCTCGCATGCATCAAGAAGCACAAGGCGTGGTCAGAATGCACAGGCGAACGCGACCAAACAGCCTACATCCCTCCTTCGAAGCTCCGCACACCTGCCGGTGTTGACCACGATTACAACTTCCTACACGGTATCGAGCGATCTGTCGAACGCGCTGAGAAGCTCCTTGTCGAAGAGCGCTCTCTGGTTCAAGAGGAGGAACTGCGGCCGTTGACGGTCCAGGAGGTCAAATGGAAGCCGGGTCGAGATGGGCGCAAGCGCAAGGTGCTCGTGACACGAGTTCTGCGCGAAGCTAAGGGCCGTGTTTTTGAGCGATTCCTGGCACAGAGGTTGAAGAAGCTGAACATCAACATCATGTGCGCTCCAATGGGAATGGCGAGGCAGAAGGAGAACCATACGACACTCAATCGACGGACTGGTCGCATCAATTGGCAGGTCGAGTGGATGACATTTGAGGATGTTGAAGACGGAGAACCGAAGAAGATGCGCCTTCTTTCCAAAGTGATGGATGATGTGCCGCTATTCCAGGCATATCACACGGCGCTGGAGGAACAGCAGAAAGCGAATGGCCAGCTGGTAAAGAGGCCATTACGAGCGGGCCAGGATGGGCAATCACAGGACCCCTCCCGTGCGACATGGTCTCCAGGTTCATTCGCGCTGCAAGACCCCTTTACGAGCTCATGGTCAACCCATCACGACACTGATCCCGTTATGTGGCCATCGGAAGAGCTCCAGGCTCAAAAACGGCGATTCCAATACTTTCTTGCCAAGCCACGATCACGGTCAGACCAGCCTAATGTCTGGACAAAGCTCGAGGTAGAAGGATGCCTTCGCGATATTCTTAGCAACACGCGCGTACTTGAGTTTCCAACTATCTGCGTGCTCAAAGAGGACCAGCCCCTACCCACAAGTTTCGTGCTGGGCCCCAAAGACACGGTACCGCCACCAGGAGGCAACAAGAGGAAGAACCCACCTGGGAAGAAGGGGCCTAACAAACCGAACAAGAAGAGGAGACAGGGTGGGAAGGAGGTGGAAGAAGGAGAGGTCGGAAGTGACGATGAGATGGGCGGGAATGATGAGTCCGGATCTAGAGGAGTTGCACTCGAGGCAGGCGACGTAATTGCGGAGCAGAGCTTGGGTGAAGAGGATGAGGAGGACGATGATGATGATACGAGTAGCTCGGGGAGCGACAGCGATGATTAAGGGGCGAATCTTGGCCAATTGAGCTAGAATATGTGTATAATATCATGAAGATACCCAAAATTTGAACAAATAGAGACATTGAGAAAGTAATGATAAAACAAGTGAGTGTATTGAGTGCTCGTGTTGGTGATGATCTTGTGGTGTTGAGCCAGTGAGTGGAGTGGCTGTGCTTGGACGGCTGCGTCAGCCACATCATGGACCTCGCTTTAGCTCAGGTACCGAGTACGTAGCTCCCCGCGACTCGACATACCACCCAGCCGCACACGTTCACTAACCACCCACACTCGCTTCAACTCCCAGCACAATAGATTCAACTCTACAGCATCAACCGTCCAACGATAAAACCCCTCCCACGACCGAACGACGACATCTGAGTCCCCCACGCATCATGGTTTGATTGGCGTGTCCGCCCCCCTTCGCATGGTTCACGACCCGCCGCCACAATGGACGACACACCCGCGCCTAAGCTCTCGGAGCTGCTACGGCACCCGGAGGATCTAGACAAGATCCCGGCGCTCAAGCTCGAGTTCTCGCGCAAGAAGGGCACCGTCGATGGGCAGCTGCGCAGCGGGCTGCGCGAGCAGCTCGAGACGACTCAGTCGGGCATGACGGGCCTGACGGACGGGCAGAAGACGGTGCAGATGATCAAGGAGGAGATGATGAAGATTGACAAGCTGTGCTCCGAGTCCCAGAACATGATCAAGGACTTTGCCAGCATCAACCTCGTGTCGCAGGCCCACCGCAACTTTGGCGCCGTCGAGACGATGCGCCGCAACCTCGAGACCTTTAACGACCGGTTGTCCGTCGTGGAGCAGATGCTGCGAGAGGATGACGAGGACGGTGACAACATGCCCAACCTACTACCGTGCCACTACGAGCTCACGCAGCTTCGCAATATCCGAGACGACGCCATGGAGCAGATACAGAGAGCCGAGGACACGAGTCTTCAATCGACGCTGGCCGACTACTTTGCGCGGCTCGACGACACCATCGACTGGTTCGACGAGCACGTCGGCATCATCGCCCTCAACCTCATCAACCTGGTAGTGCAGGACAACAACGGCCTCGTGGTGAGGTTCGCTATAGTGATGGAAGCCGAGGAGAAGAGCGACCAGCGGGTGCTGGCGCTGCAGGAGGCGCTCAAGGACCACAAGGAGATGGCGACGCGGTTCCAGAGCATCACCGACGGCGCCAAGAAGGTGCGCGGCTACAAGGACAAGTTCATCCAGGCCATCCGGCTCAGCGCCGAGCAGCAGTTTGACGGCGCCAAGGAGGAGTTTCTCGAGGACCCGAGCAAGCTGGAGAAGATTATGAAGTGGTATTTCAACGACCTGAATGTGGTCAAGGTGGGAATGTCACATCTGATGCCCAAGAAGTGGCATATCGTCAAGACGTACGCCGACGTCTACCACCAGCTCATGCACGACTTTTTGATAGGCATGGTGGATGGTAATGAGGCTTCATCGGCGCACACGCTCGAGATTGTGGGATTCCCAGAAAAGTACTATCGCAAGATGACCAAGTTGGGACTGCGTCAGGAAGAGCTGGTCCCTCATGTGGTGGACAACCGCGAGGCGGAACTTGTCCGCGACTTTCGCGAGCTCATCATCAAGTTCCTGGACGAGTGGATCGAGCGCATCTTTGCGCAGGAGCAGCGCGACCTGGCCGAGCGCAACGTCGAGGGCTCCAACCTGGACCAGGACGAGTATGGCTACTTCCGGACAAAGAACCTGGTGGCCCTCTGGAGGATGCTCCGCGAGCAGGTGGACGCTGCTGCCAACTCGCAGCGTGCTGACGTGGTGGAGGGTGTGATCGATGCCATGTTTGCTCGTCTACGGTCTCGTCAGCAGTCGTGGCAGACCATGCTCGATGCTGAAGCTACGAGATACGAGGAGGGTAGAGTGCCTGATCTCGAGGGCTTCCAGGCTCTACAGGATTGGCTGGTTGCTACAGCCAACGATCAAATCGCCTGTATCGACGACAACGAGGAGGAGAACCGTCTGGCCTATCTATCAAGCTTCCGTCGTCTCGTCGAACAGCACGTCACCCCAGCCTATCTAGAACGTATCGAGACCGAGGTCAACACTCTACGTGACGGCTACGTCGACTTTAGCACGTGGTGCATCAACCGCTTCGCCCAGCTCATCTTCTCGGTCGACTTTGGCGCCGTCATGCCCGACTTCTTCACGCCCAAGTGGTACACGAGCACGGCCATGAAGCAGATGGTGGTGACCTTTGAGGAGTACGTCAACGACTACCGCCAGGTCCTCCACCACTCCCTCGTCGACATCTTTGTCGAGATCTTTGCCGAGGAGCTGCTCGTCCGCTACCTCAGCGCCGTCCGCAACAAGGGCGCCAAGTTCCGCCGCACCGACCCCTTCCAGGACAAGCTCTTCAACGACATTGCTACTGCTTTTGAGCTGTTTAGCAGCTTGCCCTCGCCGGATATCGGTGCCTCCATCAAGGAGACGTGGCGCGTTACTGAGCACTTCCTTCGTCTTTTGACTTGTGACCGCGACGCCGTCGTGGATACGTATGCAACCTTTAAGATGGCCTACTGGGATCTTAACCCTTCGTGGGTAGAGGCCGTGCTGAGGACGAGGGATGACTTTGAAAGGGGTATGGCTACTGCTGTAAAGAACAAGGCCGCGAATATCACAGTTGAGCGTGGCGCAGAGACAATCATGAGCAGGGTCAAGTGAGCGGGAAGGATACTTTATATATATGCATATGTTATGGGAAAATGGACATGTAGAGCATGTTGTATGACGGGCATGATTTGTGCCACCTTTAGCGATGAGATGTTGTTTTTTGATAAGAAATCTTTGTACACCCTTCATTTACACATAAGTGAAATCCTCACTTCAACATTCTCACATGTACAACATACACACCAAGACAAAAACAGTCAAACGCAACAAGGAATTATCATGATCTACAAAAAATGGGGGAAAACCTATTACCCATAACAAGGAGAACAAGAACTAACCCCCGGTGACGATGAGATAAACGACGGAAAAAGAAGAAAAAAGGTTCGCTGCCCGACAAGGAACTAGTAGTTATTCAACAAGAGGGGGATCATGACGATGATGACGATGATGATGGAGACAAGGGGGACAATGAAAAGGAAAACAAAAGATATGTAGCAGTGGTAGCTTGTTGTTTGCGGTTGTTAATTAAAGCCTTTCCCTCCAATAGACGGACACACCCTCCAATTCGACCTGATGGTTGCTGATTATTATGACCGGCTAGCCAGGTAGTTTGCGGCCTGTTGGCGAGTTAGCATCCATAACTGTGACATGAACATCTTGCAAAACATACCTTGTCCAGGTCGTAGTCAAACTTCTCCAGGGCAGCCAGAGCATCGGTGCGCTGGTAACCCATGCCAGTCAGGCTCTTGAGGATGGGGTCGTCTGTCTCAGACTCTGTGCGGTTCAGGGGCTGCTGACCAGGACGAGAGGCATCACCGCCAGCTGGCTTGTCGGCAGTTGGAGCAGTAGCGGGAGTCGCAGCAGCAGCGCTGGGCGACTCGAGACCAGAGAAGATGGCATCCCAGTCGTGAGCCTCAGGGGGCTTCTGCTGGCCACCCGCAGGGGGCTGGGCTGGACCAGCCTGGCTGGCAGAGATAAAGTCGAAGCTCTCGTTGCCGAACGCGGTAGACTCGGTCTTAGTCTGGCTACCGGGTGGGCTGCTGTCGAAGACGGGGTTAAAGTCGTCCAGACCTGAGCGGGAGATGTTGGCGAAATCTTCCTCTCCAGAACCTTCCTTGGCATCCTCCAGGCCCTCAAACTCGTCTTCCAAATCCTCAAAGCCACTCTTGGCTGGAGGAGGGTTGGACGGGGCCGCCTGCGTCGAAGCAGGGGCAGGTCCTGTCGCACTCGTGCCAAAGATGTCGTCGACAGATGAGTTCTGGGCCTTGGTCTCGGTCACTGTCGCGGGTGACGATGGAAGCTCAGGGCTAATCAATGTTAGCATTTGTCAACATGGGTTTACTTAGTTTAGTGCCTTACCTAGCCACCTTGGTCTCAGGAGAGGCAGTCTCCGGGGCTGGAGTTGGGCCCAAGGGGGCGCCACCAGATGACTCTCCGCTCGCAGGCTTATCCCCAAATCGCTTGCTAGGGGGCGATGCAGGTGCAAAGTCATCCTCGAAGCCACCCTGGTCGCTGCTAGAGTCCGAGTCGTCATCACGCTCAAGCTCCGAGATAGGAGGGAACTCGGAATCGAAAGCAGAGGTCGACTTGTTGGTCTCCTGCGCAGGCTTGGTGTGGCTCTTTGCAGTTGTAAAGGCGGCAAAGGCGTTCTCAAAGTCGGCCTTGGCCTTGGCCTCATCCGCGCCACCGAAGGGATCCGCGGCCTTTGGTGCGCTCTCGTTGGCGGGCTCGCGAGCCGCGTCAGCAGGGACAGATGGAGTTCCCTTACGCTCGACACTGTCAGTCTCGTCGCCGGGGAAAGCTCCTGGCACGCTGCCAACACTATCGGATGCCTTCAGGTCGCCAGGAATAGGGGTAGCCGAGCCATGGAGAGGGTCATCGATACGGGAAGCAGGGGGTGAAACCTGACGCGAAGATGAAAGGGACTCGGTATGGTCAATGAAGGGCAGGAAGCTAGAGCTGATCTGTCTCGACTCCGGGGGCGCAGGAGGGTCGACAGCCAGAGTAGGCTGACGGTTCATGACAGGAGATGAAGCAGGGGGGGTGTTGTATGATCCAACACTGGCGGTCGAGGCACCAGTATGCTGGGGCTTGAACGAAGTCTGAGGAGGAGGAGGAGTGCCAGAAGCGCTGGGTGGGAACGGGCCAAAGACATCGTCAAAAGACTTGTCAGAGACGTTCTTGGCGGGAGGAGAGGCAAATGCACCCATGATATCAGTGCTCGCCGTCCGGCGGAAGAAGGGGTTGTTGGCACTAGAAGTAGATGCCGCCGGGCTAGCGATCTGGGCCGGGGCCGACGCAGGAGAGCCAGTGTTGGCTTGACGTAGCTCCTCGATGCTCTTGGTGAGATCCTCAGCCTCTGCCTTGAGCTTGTCGCGCTCGCCTTCAGTAGTGGACAGCTGCTTCTTGTTGATGGCAACCAGTCCCTTTTGCTGACGGGCGTCAGACTTGAGCTTCTCGATCTGGGGCTTGAGCTGAGCAATCTCTCCATTGACAACCCGGATACGTTCCCTGAGGTTGGTGTTCTCCTGCTGATCAGCCTGGAGAGCCGCTGTAACCTGCTGGTGCTGAGTCTGGATATCGCGGTAAGTCCCCTCGAGGGTCATACACTCGGCTTGTAGCTTCGACGTCTCCTTGCGGGCCGTGTTGAGCTGCTCCTCAAGGGCACGGGTATCTTGCGCCTCCTTCTCATAAGCGGTGCGCAGCTGAGCAAGTCGCTGCTCAAAGTTTGCCTTTTGAGCAGTAGCTTGGTTCAGCTCGTTCTGAGTTGTTGTCCTCTTGCCCTGGACATCCTGCATCTGCTTGGACAGTGATGAGATCTGGTTCGAGAGGTTCGCAAGCTCGGTGGTCTCTCCAGAAATCTTGCTAGCCTCTGGATCATTATCTGCCAGAAGATCCTCGGATGCGGAGGGCATCGGCTTTGAACCTGAACCAGCCGAGCCTCCTGTAGGCTGTTGCGTCAAGCCCCTGCCAAACGAAGATGAAGGCACAAATGGCTTAAAGGTCGAGCTTCCAGTGCCAGTGAGAGATGGCTTAAGGGGAGAGGACGGTGTCAGCACGTTAGAGCCGGTACCGAACGGATCATTGGCATTGGATCCCCCAGTTGACATAGGAGCCTGGGCTGGAGCCGGAGCAGGGCTCGGGGAGGTCGATTCGAGGCCGAAGAGGTCGTCGAGAGCTGACTTGGGCTGAGGAGGTGGTGGCTGGGCCACCACAGGAGGGGGAGGAGGGTCAAAGGCAGATGTGGCAGTTGGTGGACGAACTTGGGCGCGAAGGCTAGGAGGAACCAGATTAGCAGGCAGAGTGGTAGGCAGAGGTCCACGGCCAGTCCTCTGTTGTCGGATGAGGTACATGGCGACTGCAAATTGGTCGCGCGTAAGCTGTCCCTGGGAGTTTGTGTCTGCCAAGTCCCAGATCTGAGCCAGGGAATCCTCGGGAAGATTGGACTGGCTAAAGAAGGTAACCGCCTCCTCTCCAGTAATAAAGCCCTTGTTCGTCTTGTCGAGGTCGGCATACAACTGATCGAATCGGGCCTTGTCGGCGGGAGTCACGGCCCAGTCACTTGCAACCGCACTCGTACCCTGGGGAGAGAGGGGAGGACGTCCGAGAGGGCTGTTTGCGCGCACTTGAGCAGTTCCGCTCAGCTGTCGGGGGATGGCGGAGATGCCGGGTCCGGAGGACGACTGGCGCGAGGGGCCACGGCGCGAGGCAGCTTCGTAGAGACCAGCTGGGAGGATGTTGGGGAGAGATCGAAGAGCACCCGTCTTCATCGAGGTGAGCAGGTGCATAGCAATGATAAACTCGGTGAGCACAAGAGCGCCGCGTTGCTCGGTGTCGGCGAGCTGCCATATCCTACCCAGCACCTCATTGGGAAGCCCGGACTTTTCAAAGATGGACTTGGCCTGGTCACCTGGCAACTGACCACTAGCCTGGAGAGATTGGCGCTCAAAGAGACCAGTATACTGTGCCACCTTCTCGGGAGTCAAGGGAGGGATGCGGATCGGTCCGCCGGTCGTCTGGGCCTGGAGAGCAGCTGGAGGAGGAGGCGAGCTCACAGGCACGGGCGGAGGAGGGGGAATGCCTCCAGCAGGGCCGGCTTGCGGGACGAAGCCATCGAATCGAGGAAGAGGAGCTTGTTGGAGAGCGATCTCGGGAGTAGGTTCGCGGCCGGCCTGGGCGTGTCCGATGAGTCGTAGGGCGATGCCGAAGCCAGCTGGTGTGAGGAAACCCCGATTCTCCTTATCCGCAATCTGCCAGATCTATCACGAGAGTTAAACGTTTAGCGGAACGTCGGGTTGGCAGCGAAACGCGGGGATCGCAAACGTACCTCACCCAAGATACGAGAATCTAGACCAGTCTTGTGGAAGAACTTGACGGCGATCTCGCCAACGACGACGCCAACGCTGTCGGAATCGGCTTGTCGGAAGAGTTGGCCATATGTTCGCTTCTCTTCGGGGGAGAGGTTCAGGTTCGGCGCAGCTGCCAGCAAGTCAGCATTTCGGCAGATGAGGCGATCACGAGTGAGGGTTCAAGTACCAGTGTCATCGGCCGCCATTGTCGCGCATACGAGCTACGCGGAGCTCGAGACGGAAAAGACGGACGATGGAGGCACAAGGCGTCAAAGGGGTGGAAAGATGAGCGATTCGAAGCTTGCTGTGTAGCAGTGTGAATCAGCTACGGCGACAGGAAGGTCCGGATAGCTTCGGAGACGAGTCAGGCCTGATAAGGCAGAAAGGCAGGTTGGATAGTTTGAAGGGCTATGAGATGAGGTCTGGTATCAAGATGGAGATCGTCAGCCCGGTGTTTGGACCATATTGGGGGGGGTTGGTTTTGGTGTTGTCACCTCGGGCAAGCAAATGAGCCAACCAGGAGCTAGGGGCGGGACGGGCAGGGGGGGCTACAGAACGGCGGCCAGAGGCTGGAGCTCCAGACAGAAGCAATTATCCGCTGGAAGGACACTAGAGAACCCCTGTGGCCGCGTAAAGCTGTAGGGTAGTCTGTGATTTTGTGTGATTGAGGCCAGCTGCGTAACGTGGAAGGGTTCCTGTGGTTCCTGTAGGTTGCCTCTCAGACAAGCCCAAGCCAGCCACAGCCACAGCTTAACAGCTTCCAAGTTGAGTAAGCTCCACAGCTTGAGTCTCAAGGGATCCATGTCAACGTCATGGCCTTTCTTTGCAGGTTATGTATCTAGATATAATATTTAATAGCTATTTAATCCCAGTTTAAGCAGCAAGTCTTTGGTAATGCCTACCGAGGCTTGATCGCAAGGTATTAACCGAGTAAACTGGAAGACACAAACCATGTGAACCAGGGTTGGTCGTTTCATTATATAAGCCACCTTCAGCCACCATGACGATGACGGCATTGCATCTTTACTGGAATCTCGGGATTAAAAAAAATCAAGGGTTGTTAATACGGCTAGACGAACTATCATTACCTCATCCAACTCGTAATTCATTCCAAATACCAGCTCGAGTCCAAGACACTTCTATGCGTGCTAACTGCATACGCACGTGGAAGCTGCATATCGGGAACAGTGCATCATCTGCAGCCGTCATGATGTGACTGATTCCAATGGTCTCGCGTATATCAAGAGGGTACTAACCCGGCATGAATTTTTACTCGCACAAATTCTGTCTGGCGTTTCTCTGCACTGAGATAGAGAGAGCCCTGTTCAGTACAGTAGCCTCAAATATCTAGTCTTCTGTGCCGCGATAGTGCATTCCAAATACTATCCTGACACAACAACTCATCAGCGAGTGTGTAAGCAGCCCGCATGAGTCCAAACTCGAGATGGATGGCAGCCAACTCGAGAATATAAGCCACCACGGGACATTAAATAAAAAAGATGATATTTGGAATTAAGTAATTACACCCCGAAAATCATGATTCCACACGCGTCAATACGATATTCCTCGGCACGGCACACCGGGCCTCTTACGTCGGTCGCCGAACCGCCCACTAACGGAGGGGCAGGACCGAAAAAACCTCCATCGCCGAAGCCAAAGGTGGATTTCAAATCGTTCTAGGAGCATCAATCGACTACCTTTTGCCCTGCAGCTCCAGTTCCAGTTCACCAATCCTGTCTGTCCATCTGCCAGCCATCTCGCCATACCCAATTGCTTACCCAATCACCCCAATCCCTACCTCCCTTCCGATCCTACCAATCTGCTTCCGTCCCGCCCCCGCCATTTGCTATCGCCGCAGACGGAGGAGAATAGGTAGCTGCTCTCATCATCAACTCTCGGCCCTTAAAAGACGTCATCCCCCTCCCCTTCCTCCCTTCTTTTATACCCCAAGGTTGAACCCCCGAGGCGGCCTTTGTCCATGCAAGCTCTCGCCCACTCCATACGCTCATCGACCCTGTCTTCGTCCTCGAGAACGACCCCGCTGCGAATAGCTTCACTCGCCCGGCACCTGTCCGCATCTGCGCGCACCATGGCTCCCATCACCAAGGAGACCGACTACCTCGTCATTGGCGGCGGCAGTGGAGGCCTTGCCTCTGCGCGCATGGCCAGCAACAAGTTTGGTATCAAGGCTACCATTGTCGAGAGCAAGCGACTCGGCGGAACCTGCGTCAACGTTGGGTGAGTTCTTTGAACACATATGTAAGGAATCAAACGCTGACAGTCTTTCTTTCTAGCTGCGTACCCAAAAAGGTGACTTACAACGCCGCCGCCCTCGCCGAGGCCATCCACGACTCCAAGTCCTACGGCTTCTCCGTCGAGGAGACAGCCCCCTTCGACTGGTCTACATTCAAGACCAAGCGCGATGCCTACGTGAAGCGTCTCAATGGCATCTACGAGCGAAACCTCAACAACGACAAGGTCGACTACGTGCACGGATGGGCTCGCCTCGTCTCCAAGAACCAGGCTGAGGTCACCCTCGACGACGACTCCAAGGTTCTCATCAACGCCAAGAAGATCCTCGTCGCTGTTGGCGGCAAGCCCACTCCTCCCCCTAGCATCCCCGGCGCCGAGCACGGCATCAACAGCGATGGCTTCTTCGAGATTGCCACTCAACCTAAGAAGGTCGCCATCGTCGGTGCTGGTTACATCGCCGTCGAGTTCGCTGGCATGTTCAACGCTCTCGGCACGGAGACTCACCTTTTCATCCGCCACAACACCTTCCTCCGAAGCTTCGATCCCATGATCCAGGAGTCTGTCACCAACGAGTACGAGAGGCTCGGCGTGAAGCTGCATAGGAGTTCGCAGGCCACCAAGGTCGAGAAGGACGCCAATGGCAAGCTCACCGTCACCTACAAGGACAACGAGGGCAACGAGACTGTTCTCAGCGACGTTGACCACCTTATCTGGGCTATTGGTCGTACCCCTGAGACTCGCGGCATCGGTCTGGAGGAGGCTGGCGTCAAGCTTGGCGAGAAGGGACACATCCTCGTCGACGAGTACCAAAACACCGCCGTCGACAACATCTACGCCCTCGGTGACGTTACCGGCGAGGTCGAGCTGACTCCTGTGGCCATTGCCGCCGGCCGTCGCCTCGCCCATCGCCTCTTCGGCCCCCCTGAGTTTGCCAACCTCAAGCTCGACTACAAGAACGTGCCCTCGGTGGTCTTCTCGCACCCCGAGGTCGGCAGCATCGGCCTGACAGAACCCCAGGCCATCGAGAAGTACGGCAAGGACAACATCAAGGTGTATAAGACTGGCTTCACGGCCATGTACTACGCCATGATGGAGCCCGAGCAGAAGGGCCCCACTAACTACAAGCTCATCGTGACGGGCCCCGAGGAGAAGGTGGTCGGCCTTCACATCATGGGCATCGGCAGCGGCGAGATGCTCCAGGGCTTTGGCGTCGCCGTCAAGATGGGTGCCACCAAGGCCGACTTTGACAGCTGTGTTGCTATCCATCCTACCAGCGCCGAGGAGTTGGTGACGTTGAAATAAATAAATGGGAATAGAGAAGAAAGAAGAATTAAATGTTGATAAAGAGATTTCAGATAGATGGAGTTAATAATGGTTAAAGAACATTAAGCACCAGTCGTTCATTAGTCGTGATACACGCTTCCCCCCTTTCACTTGCAGCATATGCCGTGTCATCTCAACATTTTTCTGTAATATCATGCCTTTTGGCCTCTAAATCTCATCATTGATCACCTCGTAGGACAATTGTCTAATACGGTCACATTCGGGTCAAGACTTGTTGTCCTGCTCATGTTGACAAACTCCCCTTCTGCTTGCCATCTCTGATACTGCCCAGTTGCTCCCTCGCACTCGTATACCCACTACCATGCCCTTCCTAGCAGTCCTTGTCCCCGTCATACGGCATCTTGCACCACGACATCCATCCTCACGAGATCACATTACTCAGTTCCCTGTCCCCAAGAGCCTGCACCCGCCCGCTCCGGTGTGATGCGGCTATCCGCACCGGTGCGGAAGCGTGCAGCTAACAGATACGCTCCATCGGTGCCGAGATGCAAGTCTCGGGTCGATGCGCGTCTTTACATTAGGGGTGTATATTGTAGTCATGCCTGTTTTGGACGTTGGCAGCGTAACACAGACGTCGAGTTTCATGTATTGTCTTCCGGATCTGGTCAGGCACGCGGCGTTGTGCAAGTCTTGGGATACTATCTTGGTGGAGGATGACCAAGTGTTTTGCCTTTGCTAATAGGGTGGGAAACGTGATATGGTTCATGTAGCAAGAGTCCATGCAGGCTCATTGATGTAGGGTCAGGGCAAGGGGTGACGATTTGACCAGTACAACTCTTCAGTGCCTCCCAAGTCCTTGGTCATGAGCTTGCTTCTCACCAAGTCTTCTCTTGATTTCTCATCTCGTATCACGGCTTGCTCATTCTGGCCAGGTCGTTGACCACAAGTCATCATCGTCACGTTGAACTTGAAAGATCCTTGTCTCGTATCAGAAACACAGACGTTATTTCAACAGTGGCACGAGGGGGGGAGTGTCAATGAACCTCAAAGACTCATCCCTGAGATCTCATGTCGAGTGACGAGAGAGAGCCTCCGACATAGCCGCATAGAGGCTGGGGACGGAGTAGTTCATGCGGCTTACGGAGTTCCGAACGTCCTAGCTACAGCAAAAGTTCACGTCCGAGTGCCGGTTCGAGACATCAAGTCATGAGTTTTGCAGAATGATTTGAAATACTCAAGACAGGGGTCCCGCCTTTATCTCGGACTTACCCTCAAAGTAAGACTTTAAACCATGGACGTTGAGATTACTATATGCTCACCGTTCCTCTCACCGTGCCGTATCCCGAGGCCATCCAAAGGTCATACCGTAACGATAGGGGTTGTATCTGGACCTCGATGGCACGGCAGGATGATACTCTGGAGGAACCTGCTGGATTCGATCTTGAAAGAAGCGGTTGTGTCCGTGCTGTGTGGTAATAACGCATCGGAGTAATTCAAGACGATCATCGTACGGTTGTTAGTTCCAGACCAGGGATGTTAAAATCAAGTTTATCTATAGTTGATCGAACTTGGTCAATATCACCGGCATCTTAACAACCCAGTTCCTGGTCCAACCACGGTATAGCAGAGGGTGAATATTGCACCATCCCTACCAGTAATCACCCTCTCCCATTTCTCCTAAATCACTGCAACGAGGGGGAAGCAACCCATATGACTCGACCATTAAACAAAATGGAGCAATCCCTCCGTAAAATCCTACCCTAGACAAAAAAACTCAACTCTCCTAAATGCCCCCCACCCCTTGAGCATTCGCAATCTCGAGAGGAGGTCATCACCAAGGTCTCGTGAGCATCACCACACCCTCTCGCCGTCAGCTCCAGACCAGGGAAAAAGCGCCCTTGTCAAGGCATGTCATCAACAGCTACATCATAGGTCGAGAGACAAAACCCCTCCTTTGCCATTCTTCCAAGGGTCTCACGAGTTCCTGCAGCAGCAGAGAAGCCAATCCCACCCTTTACTGCAAAGAGGAGAGCACGGAGAGGTCACATGGCGCGGCGCGTGCCCATTTCGCCGAGACATTAGCCACGCGCGTGAACCAAGACGCCACCTCCGCATTCTCTCTTCGTCGAGATGTTCCACAGAAATCTCTCTCAAACTCCAAAAGGTCGATCTGAAGAGGGGTAATTCACCACTAACCGTAGTCGTAATCATGAAAGAGCGCTAAGAGATAAGCTGGCGTGGCAGAGGTTGGCACATCCAAGGTCTGAAGTTGGTCACGGGAGAGGTGGTGTGACCGTCCACCCCCGAGACTCGAGGGCCTTTGAGATTCCAGACTCGAGAGCGAGATAGCACGGATGGCCCTTTTCGGGATGGGCGCAGGCAGCATGAGGGTAATACCCGTCCTGCAGCGCATCACAGTGCAGCGATGAGGAGCTTGAAACGGGATAACCGCATGGCATGGCACTGCATCAGAGCCAACATGTCGTCACAGGTGCTTGCGCCTGCTTCCCCCAGGCCCAGGCAGTCGGATCCTCCACAGCCGTCCGTCCCGCTGTAAATCAACCAAAAGGGCCATTCTCTTTGTCCAGCTGTTGGTGGCTTGCAGCGCCCTTCCCAAGCTGACGACTTGTTAGTGACGGCACGCCGCAGGATAGGCGCCCCCCGATGATGGGATGCGGACCAGGCGGAATCCGAAGCAGCGGACCTGGAATCGCGCCGAGGACCCTTTGTCCGTGGTGAGGCACGCCCCCTGAGCCAAGCAGGCAAACAAACAGACATACAGACAGACATACAGACAGACATACAGACAGAAGAACCTACGCAACGGCGCGAGGACACGGCGTAGCCGCTAACACGGGGACATTTGTTTCGTGCCAAGCGGCCGACGGGAAGGAAAATGCCACCGTGCCGAGATGGAGAAATCCGGGGAAGACGGGGGCCCGCACAAAGCCCCGTCTTCAACAGCCCCGGGAAGCCCGTATAGAGCTGAGCGCGTACGGATACATACAGTGACAGACAATACATGGGGACCGAGCAAGCGATGCGACCTGTAAAGAGTGACGTGAATTCCATGACCAAGAATGGCACGTTGGACAAGCCCCCTTGCTCCAGCAAAAGAGGCATCTGCACGACAGAGGAGAGGAGCAACAGACGACCTCCCATTTCCCCAACCGTCCAACGTTGAAAATTGGGTTCCACTTGGAGGCGCAGTCCGGGGTCGACGGTCGTGATTGGCCCATGTTCTGAAATTGAAGCGCACCATCAAGGCCAGACAAGGGCGTGGCGAGACAGAAGAGGCATGGGATGGGAGGCAGGCGAGGGGAAGAGGGGGAGATGATGGGCTTTGCTTCAACTGGGCAGTCGCTGGCGTTGCAATGGGCTGAATCCAAAGGCCCAGACGGGACAGACCTGAGAGACAGCCCAAGAATAGGACCTCTCATCTCTTGGACGGAGAAATTGGACGCCTGCGATGCAACAGCAACTCAATGCCAGTGCAGTGTACTTCCGGCCCCTTGAAATTATTCGCCCGTTTCTGTTTGTCTTGGTCTCGCCATGCACACACGTCTTCCCCCGCGGGAGGGTGGAGGGATGGTTACTCCTCCAAGGGCTCCTCTTGTGCAACACAACAAGTCTCGATTACTCGTCGAGACGCCCTCAACTTGGAGACGGTTGCAGCAGCATCCAGAGCATGGACCAAGTCCTGCCCTGTCCTGCCCTGCCTGTTGCTGGCGCTGTGCATGCCGTCTTTGAGCCGCCAGCACCCGGCATGAGCCAGAGCCACCATCTCGAGCTGAACCCCCGTCGAGGGCTCGTAGCGAGGCCGAAGCCATCCTCGATAGTCCACACACATCCCGATCAAAGTGGCAGACGGGGTCGAGATCCCTGACGGGCCATGATGGTGTCCTGTCTTTGCCTCCATTCCCGGCCAGGAGCGCAAGCGATCATGATGGCAGCGGCAAGGTATCGATGGATCAGTGACGCCCCCCTAAATCCTCGTAAGCCATGACGGTAAGGCAAGCTCTTCCTGCCCCAGAAGCGTGCAGCTGCAGCAAACAATTGCAGTTCCCCCGGTCCTTGACCTCCGCACAGACATAGCAGCTCGACTATCGGGAGCCCAATGACCCATCTTTGCCGCTCGTCAGGATATTACGGCCGGGCAACTGTGCCTGTGGGCGGCAGCACGCACATTTTGTTGAAAACGAATTCTTGTTTGTCAAAACCTGAGCTCAACATCCATAACCCCCGCCTTCACTTGAATGAGCAAGGTTTAGCTGGCAGAACCATATCACCACTAGGCACCGCTAAGAGGTTCCCGTCCTTGCTGGCTGCGGCAGAACCTGCAGTAATCAGGACGTAGCGTGGCACGAAGGGATGGGGGCCCTGAAAGGACTTCCGGTCCCCCAATATGCACTCTGCAGCATGTCCTCAGTGGCTCTCTCGCTGGCCAGCAGGCGAGCACTTTGGCAGAGTGCCCCAGCATGTCCCCAGCCTGCCGCAGAGAATGCGGGGGAAGCCCATCCTATTGTGACTTGTCAGATCGCCTAACCAAGACAGCCGTCCTCCGCGGGTGGGAAATGGCACGATGCAACGCTGCGCCAGGACAAAACAGGCCAGCGAGGCGAAAGGACAGGGACAAATTTTTTTGATAAGGAGGCAAAGGAAAAAAAAAAGCCGTTGCTGAATACTGGGGACACCATGTGGTCCCTGCTTTCAATGTCTTTGAAAAACGTGTCAGCGTCGAAGACCCAAAGCAAGGGGTAGATAGAACCCGGTCGTCGTGTTGTCCAAGTCCAGTTGGAGAAGGCCATTGTCTTGTCCTTGAAGCATCCAATTGACCAACACATTTCGCTTATTCCAGAGGCGTAGATCAGCTCAGATCCAACCCGCAAGGTCAGGGTTGAGCGGCTCACTGCAGCACGACCCAAGCTGTCGCATTCGGAACAAGGGGGCTGATGCTGATGCTCATGATGCTGGACCATGATGTTGGGGTTGGTTGGTTTGCCCGACTGCCTTGCCGTCGTCTGCCTCTGCCTTGCTTGATTGCATGCTTGCCTGCCGCTGAAGCGAGATGCTGCCTCCCGATGCTACTCTATCGTGCGGCTCAGGGGTTGGTCTTGTCGCCCGTCTCTGTCAGCTTGGCCACCGTTATCAGTCAATTAGGAATGTGACGGTCATAAAACACACCAGACTACCAAACACCGGATGAACATGACTGGTTGGCTGGCGTAGTTTTTGCATGCCTGCCGCGAGGCAGCCGTTGGATGCTGTCTTGTCTCTGTCTCTCCGTCTGGCCTTGGGAACCCCCTTCGAGGCTAAACTCTGAGACCTTCTGGATTATTCTCGTGACTCAACCATTCAGCCCCCGTCAGCAGTCAGACTCGGGCGCACAGTCAGCCGGAACCACGAGGAAGTGTCAAGAAGCTAGCAGCAGTGCCTGACTACCAGAAAACCGGGAACAGGAACCAAGAAAAGAAGCTCGATGAAAATTCTTTTTGCTCATCAAACGTGGCTCGTCCGTCAGTCGTGTCGTCGTTCGTGTCTTTGCGACCAATCCTCGTACGACACGGCACTTCAAGCGGCCTGTGAACCAATCAATAGCCCATGCACACGCCTTTGGCGGGAGCCATGAGCGGCTTGCTCGGGGCGACGCGGCTGCTGCTGCTGCTGCGCTGCTTGCTGCTAGTGAGAGATGCATGCGCTGCGTCAGAGAAGTCAGACACTACTAGACTCGCTCGAGAATGTCTGCCCGTGTCCGTGACGCTGTCAGGGATGCAAGGCACGAAACGGCACGCACCAGCTCTCGAAACGTGCCCATGCCATCGTCGATCCAAACAGGTAGTCTGTCAATCAATCGCAGACATAGTCAAGTCTCGTCTTTCAGACCCATAACCAATTGTCGTGACCCTCTCGAATCTGATCTGATGACCCTCTCATGGCGATGCCCCTGTGTCAACTATTGGGCCATGTCCACGAAAGATGGCGATATCAAGGAAACTCCATCTTCAAATTTTCAGTCCCAACCCAATGACCAATATCTCCATCAATCGTCACGATGGTGCAAGCTCGTGCCTGAATGTCCCCACTCGAGGCGAGTTCCATCTCATTGCACAACCCAATCTCACGATGGCATCACCTCACGAGGGCTGAGCCTCAAGCCCTTACTCATCCACCTGGAATCCACCTGGTCGCTTGACTTCTCCACTGCCAACACTGCCGACGACAAAGAAAAAAAAAATGTCGTCACTGGCACCGCAGTCGGCCGATTCGCTCGACATCAAGCTTGGCTTTTGACGGCGCCTTTACACTTTGGGATAAGCCTCTCTCCAGCTAACAATGAATGAGAAAAAGAAACAACAGCTGCAGACAGGCTTGACGGGGAAGTTGGCGAGTGGAAAAGGTCTCCATAAGGCGCCATGCAGAGGGCGTGTCGTTAGATTGGCTCCCTCTAACCTGAGACGGAATAGACCAATAGGCTATTGTAGATCATGCCCAACTTGGCAGCCGAGCTATTCCTGTCAAGGACCTCTTGTCCAACGAGCCTGGTGCCCCAAGACCATTAACCAGTCAAGGAACACTCTGGGGATATCTCTTGGCACCATCGATAATGTCCAAGGATCAGATGTTTGGATGGTGGAGCCGCTGAGCAAGGCCTGGCAAGGCAAGCCAAGGCAAGGCCACCATCACGGAGGATTTCTTTAGCGGCCACCACTGAGAGAGGGCGGTTGTGAAAAAAGAAACGAAAATTTTGCTCTCTCAATCTCAATCTGTCAGATCATGGTGGTTGCCCGACGAATGAAGTTGCTCACCTTGCCACAGGGCAGAGGTCAGCATCAAGGTCACCACACCATCACACCTCTCTGTGCCATGCTTTCTTCTTCTTCAGTCAGACTGTCAGCCAATTCCTGACGGCGGCTGGCTGAGTTGGCTCCCTCTTTGGCAACCCTCGACCTCGACCTTGAGGTTGACCTGCATGAGCATCCCAGCCTCATGGATGGTTCGCCCGCTCAGTGCTGCAAGGTACAAAGTACACCTGCACTGCACTCACTCTCCCAGACAGGCGCCTCCAACCGCTGTAAGCCGACATATCTCGGGGATAGAGGCCATCTTTTGCCTTGTTGAGACGTTTCGAATAGTAATCTTGTTGGCACTAACGGCCGACCTTGACTGCTAGTCTCTGCTCCATCTGCGGTTGATGTGATGAGCACTGACTGTCACGATGCCGGCGTCATCCAACACGATCTGCCGCTCCTTTCTTTTTCATCGGCATTTTTCCATCGCCATATTTCTTTTGCGGCTTCTGCGCCTGAGCGCCGTCATCACCGTGACTAAATATGGCAGTCTTACTCTGCCAGTGCCTAGCGTCTCGGACAGTTCGCGAGTCCCTGTATGGCGTTCCTCGAGGCCTGTCTGGACCTTTGCTCATCTTCACCTCAGAGCCGCCACTGGGCTGCCGCACGGGCGTCGTCACGAATAGGGGCTTGGTCCAAGTCCACGAGCCCCCTCCTAGATGGCTTGGCCGGGTTGGCTGGAGGGTGAGGTGATCGATAAGCCCACCATCAAGAGTCCACCAGACCACCAGTGTTTCTCACCCAAGTCACAGCCCACCAGATTGGGCCCCGCATCCCATGCCATGTCCTGTCCTGCGGCAGCTCGAACCCCCCTGGCGGCGATGGTTCATCCTGTTCCAGGTGATGCACCTAACATAGTGTCCATGTTGGTGAGTGAGTGTCCAATGTGACTCTTCAGGTGCCTGCTTCATCGGACAGGCCGGTTGGCTTGCAGAGAAAATTCTGAAAAAATACGAGCAGTCTGTAGCTGAACAACCTTCGCTTTGGCATCCATGGTTGAGGCGCCACGACACCCAACAAGGAAAAAATCTGCTCTGGCGGCTTGCGTCTTCATCTCGTTTGGGATTGTTCACCTGCCGGCTTGGGCGAATTGAGCTGCTGAATGCCAGCTGGTGAGGCGAGCTCGCTCATCTTGGTTCATCTGCAGCTGCTCGCTTACACGCACGGGTGCCGCAATCGACGTGATTGTCGGCCGCCATGAGAGATTGACAGGGCACTCGCCCGTGGTTCATACCGATGTTATTTCCGTAGCAAAAATCTGCCAGTGGTCCCCGCTGCTCTGCGAACGAGTACGCAAACGAACGAACTCCTGAATGACAAGAAAGGAATGAAACCCTCGAGGGTTCATGTCCTAGGGCTAGCCGACGAGGGAGCTCCCTGGTTCCCGCGTGGCCAGTGCATCGACCTCGGCCCCCTGCATGGCGTTCTAATCTTCGCTGTGGCTTTTGATGCCATTGTCCAGATCCAGCCAACAAGAGCAGCAAGGTCTCGTCAAAGAAGAGACTGCTCGGTGTAAGCGGTTTGCGCCCAGCACACCGGTGAGAATCGCAGTCTCAATTCAGACAAGCCCACCGTTCTAGGCTCAAGCCCACTGCAATAGAGTTCACGTCACGGCGGCTGGTACCGGATCGTGGACCAAACAGCTGCCAGCTCCCATGGCACCATTTCCTCTTTCGTCGTCTTGTCCGACAAGGCGCTGTCTATTGACGGCTGACGATGGACAAATCTGGCAAGCCTGCTGAGCTGACTGCGAACCGTGGGGGAATATTGTCTTGTCCTTCGGCCGCCCGAGTTATCTCCTGGGTAGCGTTATCCGTCGTATCTTTGCTGGAGCTGCTGCGGGCGTCGATGTTGCAACACATTTGGGGGTCATCCATTAAACGAATTGATCGGGTGGGGGGCGCAATCTATAGTAGCACCAGGGCCTCGGCCGTTGCGTGTTAGCTTCATGTCAGCGGCGTCTCGGCTTTAGGTTTGACATACAATGGGCGATCAATTGTTTAGTTCCCATCATCACATTGTGATCACCAGTACGTCGAGGACACATTGTAGGATCAGCGTTGTGGTGCAGTGCCGTGGGTGAGCGAGACCCGAGCACGTCTCCTGTTGCTGCACTCTGTCATGATTGTTGATAATCGAATCGACCCCTCATCAACGCGGGCAGCCAACCATTCGCTGAAGAATCGTGGGAGATGCGGCAGTGCCTCCGGATAGGAATCTGTTCTCCCACGTTTTGACGTCGAGAACGGCTCAGGTGAAACCCGTTGTAACAGCCGCCAAAGCCGGCGACAACCACATGATTGGCGAATCAGAGCAGCCCATTGTCTGCCGTTTGGCCATTGAGCCGGCTGCCCCTCTTCTCGATACACCTCGCTGCAACTGTAAGACCATATGCTGCGTGAGTTGCGTTCCAGATGGCGTCTTACAGTATTGTCTTGTCTTTATGCTCGGCGGCACGGCACAGTCATGGATCTTACACGTCGTGCTCAGGCGTCGAATGGTGTTACTCGTGGACTGTCACCCTGGAGAGCATGACTCTGAGTCGCATCCAGTTACAACAATGGCCTCGACGAGCGACATGTCAAGTCGAGAGACGGTCCTTGTGTTTCTGCCACCTTGAGCCTCGAGGCCCGCAAGCTCCACATGAATCCGGGGAAAAAACGACGCCTGCCGTCAAAGGTGCTGTAGCGTGATGCATCATATTGACTTGATTGACGCCTCCTTGTTCCTGGGGTAGAAACGGCGTAGCAAAGATACGCCCCGGCAGGCACCTTATTCCCATACCCGCCTGTCGACAAGCTAACGTTAGAGATACAATTAGGAGGACCGAAAAGGGTCTCCTACAGCATCCCAGGCTGTTCTGCGGAGGAGGTTGGAATATGTGGTCAGGTGGCTGTATCAAGACGGGACGCGGTTGGATGGGGTAGACAGCGAGAACAACCATGATTCGCTGCCGGCCCCTTGTCATCCCCGCCTCCAGAAGCAGGAAATATCGAAAATGGAATGGCCAACTTGGCGACGACCATGGAAGCAAGCACCACATGGCTCTGCGTCCTTGTTAGCTGGTGATCATGATAGAGGATCACTGTCAATCTCCTCTCGACCACGCAATCCTGGCGAACCTGGGGTAGGATGCACAGACTGGTCATATCGTAGCGCCGAGGGCCTTGAGACTATTGATAGTCAAACTGACACAAGAGCAAGGTGACAGACTGGGTTGTTCACACGCTCGAGCACAAGAAGGGCGCGGTGCAGCAGGTGATAGACATACAGATGCAAGAACCGAGTGCCTGGCGGTTGGTCTCTTTGATAGCTGTAGGGCGTACATCGTAGTCGCGTCTGAACTTGATACGCCTCTGCCACATCTTGGGCTCAAATGAGTCCATGAGTTATCAGTACTCGTAACTCATCCACTGCAAGCTTGCAAGACTTCACACCATCCGCCTGACAACCTAAACATGGGTAGTACCGTAGTAGACGTTGAAAATCCCGTCGTGTCAACTTGAGGGGAGATTCGCGGCAGATTGTGGCGATTAGATAGAGTTTTTTTTCTTGCTTCGCAAATTTCCGCAGAAAAATTCAGGGTCCAGTCCCTGAAATTTTTTCCCTGCTTGATCTCCCATTGCTGATCCCGCTTAGGTTGTCACCCATATCTGGTGGCGAGGATGGTGGTTGATACAACCCTGGTGGTTGACCCTCGCCGGCCTGGTTGTCTCGACGTGCAACGGTCGCCTCCCAAAGGTATTGTGGCTGGCGAGCAGAAGACCTTTGTGGGAAGGCTGCTGGGAGGGCATTGGCTTCGTAGGTTTAAGGTGCAAGACAGTGACCAATGGTGTGATGCATCTAGCGCAGGACAGGAGAAGCCTCCAGAGTGGCCGACAAGAGGGTGGTACTGCGTCTACTAGGCGGTTTGATCTTGTTCTCTTTCGGAATACCCTTCTGGGGAGGTCCACCTAGAACCCCGGACGGAGTCTTTGTAGACAGGACATGCAATCCGGCGACGCATTTGCGAATGATGGCGTCACTGCAACGTCGAGCGCTTCGAGCGTCTCACAAGTCGATTGCGCGTCTGCTTGAGAGGAGGTTGATGGTCAACGACACGGCAGCATAGCGGCAGGGGAACTCCAGCGTCATGTCTGCGTCTGGCCATGGACCCGGTCGAGACAGGAATGGGATTGCCGCATTGAGCGAGGAACCCATGGCTCAAGCAGAATAGATGAGCAAATATGCCGTGTCTGAACGGGTTCTCTCTCGTATTGCCTTGGCTCGTCTGTTCCATGCAGCAAGTGCTCGACGTGTTGAAAAACTCTTCGTGTCAGTTACAAGACGAGATGAGGATGCTAAAGGGTGATCTGGGGCGATAACAGCACATGATATTCGCAATCATCTTGTAAGTCGCTGACAGTGACAAAGTTATCTTGGCCCTGGAACTGAGAGCAGCGGACGGCCAGCACGTTGACAGTCGAAGTGGATTTTGCGTGCTCCAGGTGGAGAAGCAACTGAAGCAGTAGAGGCCAAAAAGGTGGAGAGGGGTGTGGGAAGGTGAGGAGTAGCGACCATGCCCGGAAGGTACTAGACTCCTCCAGCTATTCCTAATGCGGGCTTCCTGCGGCCGCAGCTCTGCTGTGCTGCTCTCCCAGGCTCCCCTCCAGCGACCAGTCATCAGCGGCAGACGCCTTCCATTGTCCATTCCTGGGCTGGCCTTGGGCCGCACTGAAGACAGAGGCGAGAAGCGCCTGGCGAATGGGCAAGGCGAGAGGCACAGTGAAGAAGGCAGCCAAAAGAGCTTGGGCAACGCCGCAGCGGCAGTAGCAGCAGCAGCAGCAATAACTCTCACAGCAGAGAGACGAGCAGAATATGAGAGAAATCGACCCAGGGCGTGCGTCGCTGTCGCTGTTCGCCGGCAACCCCCTCCCCCAGGTTCAGAAACCCAACCCTAGGTCGACGACACCCATTGACCAGTCAGCAGTGTGGTCACTGGGTCAAACGGCAGAGTAGAATGCCGGCAAGAGAATCCCATGAGGGACCAGAGTTTGCGATGGGACACGGAGAAAGCAGGCCATCGGCGAGCCGGACTCACACCACGGAGAGCGGAGGCACGGGGTTGACGGAGGCAGCTTGGACACCACTCTGGAGCAGAGCGAGCTCTGGGCAGCGGGGGGACACTGGGCACTCCGGCGGCCAGCGGGCAGAACCGTGCAGAATTGCACGGCGAGGAGGCGAAATATCATCCCACCGATGTCGCTGTGGTGCTCAATCAGCCCAGGCCCCAGCCAAGAATCTCGGCTGATGCCCTCGCGGCGGGACCCTCAAGTCCCGTTCGCACCCGCCTGAGTCACCTCATCGAAGCTCAACATGGGCGATAGCTGTCGTGGACGTGGACTGAGCACAGGCGCTGAGCAAAAGATGGGAAAAATTTTCTGCACTCATTGCAATCTCGTAGTATCCGTAGCCTCAGCTAGGCTAGGCAGGACAGACAGGGCACAGCCAGCCAGCCATGTCTCCAAGAAAATCACACGCCAGTGTCTGGTGTCTGAATGTCTTGGGTCCTTTGCCAGGCTTGTCTCTGGATGGGCGAGAGATGGTTGTGCATCGGATTGGGTGCTGGGGACGCTGTGCTGTGCTGCTAATACTGGGCTGCGATAGCGACAGCAGAGCTCTTCCTCCGCTGGAGTCTTGCACCTTCAGGCCCGCACTCCTCGTCATTGCTTTCACGCCCGTGGCACACTCCCCCATCAGGGTCGAGACACCCAGGTGTCGGCATGACACACCCCTCCTCGTCCTCTGGCTCGCCCACCCACGCCGGGCGGGCGTCCATGAGTGAGCCATCCAGAGGGCGTGGGCATGGTGTAGGCGTCAGGCAGGGCGTGAAGTCCACTCTGTCGAGGAGTGGGGGTACGTACTTCACCAATTGGATCCCTGCCTGCGCTAGCATCTGCTGCAGGGCATTCGGGTGGGGATACTGACGAGCTATGCTGCTTTGAGCGGAGCAATGGTGTGTGCCTGTACCCTCCTCCACATTTTCTTAGGCAATGTACCTCTAGCGCCAGGCTTTGTCGTGCAACTGAGGTGATCATCCACCAGGCACAGCCCGGGAGAGCAGAATAGTACATATGTTGGAGTCCCCCTCGAACCTCTTCCCATCCTTCTCCGCCATCACCATCTCGACTCTCACCTGCAATCTCTCCAATTGCTTCTACTTCTTTCATTTGAGCTGCTGGCCTGACTGGATCTGACACTGCCATCACTCTTCATCTCTATCTACCCTTACTCGCTTGTAATCCTTGACTCGTCCCCCAACTCAACTCGACTTCGACTCATCCCCTCGAACCCATCCGACTGACTACGTTCGGCTGGCTTCACCAAGAGACAAGACTACAAATTGAGACGCCAGACACTCGTCTACGTCTCTAGCTATCTTGGGCACACCACCCTCAACTCATCCACCACCCACACACCACACAACACCGACACCATGGACTTCGACTCCTGGTCTCACTCCTTCTGCCTCGCTTGCGACAAGCAGGTTCAAACTTCGACCGACGCCTACTGCTCCGAATCTTGCAGACTGGCCGACTTCGAGAAGACCTCGACAACCTCCTCGCAAGCCAGCTCACCTGGCTTCGCTCCTCCTTCCTACCCTTGGACGTCGAAAACCTCTAGCTCAGGCTTCTACCTGTCTCCCGCCTACGACTTCTCCAACGCGAAGCCCTACGGCGCTCGACACATGAGCCAACCAAACTGCAAGCCCTACGGCACCGAGCAGTCCACCGCCAACGTCCGATCCCTCACCCCCTCAAGCTCCCACAGCAGCCTCTGCTCCATGCAGAGCACCTCGACAACGGGCGAGTCAACTCAGCTGTCTGACAAGGCGAGGAAAGAGCTCCGAGCGTACGCTGTTTCATTCGAGCAAGTGAGGATGCAACGACGACGATCATACTAGACAACACAACACATCACGCATACACGACACTACACTCAAACGACCCTCGCTGCTTTTGAATTTCAAGACCACGCAACTCACTCCAACAACTACAACTGCATAAACACACGAACACTACAACACCTCACGCATTTTTTTTTCTTCTTCTCTCAAGAATTTGTTTGTACCAAAGAAGGGCATTACACCGGAGCACTGCATCAAAAAAAGTTTGTTTTCACATCGACCCAACACGATTTCTCTATCTCGACCTGCTTTGGGCGGGATCATCTGGGCGGCTTTATTGTCCATGGATTTACGGGATACGGGAGCCACCAAGGGCACCTTGTACCAAATAAAGGGCGGAGTTGACATCGCATGGATTATGGGAGCACTTGGGATCCACGGGAGGTTATCATGATACTGGGACACGACGGCGTCTGCTACCCGCCAGAGAGCGGCCGGGAAGCAACAACGGATGGGGACATTTTTGGGTCAGGCGTACAGGACCGACCAGGCACACGAGCCGGTCGATGGTTGTCATATCGGGAGGGTTGCTGCACTTTTGACCAAGGGGTTACTGGCCATTCACAGGAACTGCGGAAGACTGCACAGCATAGCATAGCATAGCATAGCATACTATAGCCAAAGAACGGATTTTTCTCCCTCCACACACGCGTCCACACATCATCCCTGTGTTCAGACAGACCATGCAGAGAGGTACAAGGCGGCAGAGGCCGAAGCCAGCCCAGTCTTCTCCACAATTCTCCATCTCCGTCCCCAGCTCTTTCTCGGTGTCACCCTCCTGATGGACAGTGTTAGTGTTGATGAGCTAGTGGGCAGAATTGCTTTTCTCGGGGCTTTTGCAGAGAGAGTCGCCGGCACTTGATGGGCGTCTGTCCAAGGATTGCCCGAGTTCTACTACGGTAAACAAAGGACTGGGATGATTTGATTAACTGCAGTGACTCGGCAACTGTTTACACTTTGACGGGGCTGGTGACATGGTTGGCAGCATTTGTCAAAGACTCTGGCCCGATCCTGAGCAAACAAAACAGTCATCGATCTCTAGCGTCTCGTAGGTGAGGGTGAGAGTGTGACTAAGCCAACCAACCAACAAGAAACTTTCAAGGGAGCGAGTTTCGCAATGGAGTCTCCAGATTGAGGCAAAACGACGAGGGCGCTAGCAAAAGCCTGACGGGTCATGCTCCATGAGAGCTCTATCTCAGCTCCGTTCCCCAGACTCGATTGACTTTGGCGTGAACAGCAGTCATTCAGTCATTCAGTCTCCGATGTCCGGCGCACACTCTGAGCCATCATCTCGTTTCGCATCACCGATGGATGGGGCCATGATGAATCCATTGTCAAGGCCAGCACCAAGCACCCGAAACGTGCTCGTCGATGGGCATGATGCCACCCGCGCCAAAGATGGAGTGAGACGATAACTCAATTCATCAGAGACAGTTTCAATGCTACCTATCATGCATAAAGCACCCCTGGTGTGCCTGGCTCTTTTTCTCGCTCGACAGCACACAACACAACTCTGCCAACTGGGGACGCCGGCGTGCAATCCCTGGTTCACGATAGCACGCTGAAAAAGTCTTTCACACTCAATTTTAGCTCTTTGGCCACCCCCAAACTTCGGGTCCCCCCCCTTTTTACAAGATTTTCCATTAGCCCCCCCTTCGGGAGCTCGTCTCGCCCGTTTCCGCCTTGGATGGGTCCATTGATTTGCAAGGTTTGAAACGTCATGCTAAGGCGGGCCGTATTGGTATGGAGCTTTTCTCTGCTTGGGGTTCTGCCAACGCATCGTTACTCTCGGAATCGGCGATGCTGACTGAGATTGATGATCTGAGCTACTGGGCTAGACGATTCACTGGGCTGGCTTGACGCTTAGAAGATGAAAAATAGTGGATAATTTTTTCCCTTTGTTTGTCTTGCTCACTTTCAAACTTGCCAGGGAACGAACAATTGTTCTGGCCAGGGCGGGCATCCGAAACAGCGATTAAGAAAATTTTTTCTTTGGCTACGCATTGCAATGGGATTGGATATCCAGCGAGATTGAGGTCCTGGTTAGCGACGGTCCCTTTGATGACGCTGTCGTCGAACCAGGAGCCCCTACAAAGGTATTCTATCCAAGGCTGTGGCGCTCCCAGTTTCATGCCTCTTTCACCTTGAGTCGGCCGAGATCTACATCATCGTCGGCAGGGTCCGCCGGGTCGCCTGTTGACGGAACCAAGAGGCCGAGAAACTCTCATTGCCCCGGACGGGTTTCGGCGCTAACAACCCGGGAGAGCAAAGCTTTGCTGTGCCATTATCCGAGAGCTGGACTCGCCGTCCATGAGCCGTTATTTCCCCCTTATTGCTCCCATCTCGGCAGATGAACAAGCAGTTCATTCGCTTCGCCGGCAGTGAGACCTTGCATTTGGAACATTATGGAGCAAATGTGGGCTGTTTCGGCGGGAGGGGGCATTGTCATGCTCTCCGGAGCATCTTGGACGGACGGGACGGATCCATGGGGGATCGAGATGAAGAGATCCATTGCTTCCTTCTCCGTCGGTCAATACTACGGTACTGTACCCTACGTGGCCGGCCGTCTGCTGTTCCCCTTCTCTTCTGTACCCTGCTCGGAGCCCCTGGAACCTTCCTTGATCGCCGGGGGTCGGCCCGGACGTTGCGGAAGCTCTTCCTCGCGAGAATCACCCATGGGAAAGCAAAGGCCACTGGGTGACGTCGGCGAGCAAATCCTCGGCCTGCTCCGCTTCATGGGCGTGTAAGCCTTCCTTGGTCGAGACTTTGAAATGATGGACAAATGTGTACATCATGGGTTCTACGACGGCAGCATTTTTTGCACAACTTGAAAAAAATTATGCCTTGTTTGTTTTTCCATTTGTCTCAACCAGGAACCGCCATCTCTTGACCGGTCCTTACTAGCCCCCACTCCGCCTTTTTTTTCATTGCAATGCGGGTGCCTTTTTTGACTCTGAGGCTCTTCAGGGCGGATACGACCTCGTCATGAGAGGGTAATATTGGAGTTGACAGAAAAACAATGCAAGACCATTTCCCGTTCTAGGTTTGCATTCCAGGCACAGCCCGCCACTTCCATCAAACGTCTCACCACTGAATTCATGAGAGCTCGGGATAAGAGTTTTCATCCAATGTCGTCGCTTGGCTGCGCTTGGCTTCGGGTGCCCGTGGCATCGACGAGGATGGGCCATGTCTCCCATGCTGTGCAACGTCTTACACATGCCGCTCGACAAGTACGGATGTGAATGAACAGGGAAGAAGAGGTCTCGCTGCAAGGGAAAGGCTTCCTCGCCCCCCGAACGTTGACGGGATGTTTTCGAAACACATGCACACACACGACACCTCGGGGATCCCTGGGGGCCAAAAAAGCCTTGCTCACATCCATCCCCCATCCCTTCCCGCGTCCTGGCAGACGGAGACTGGCTCCCTGCATGCTGCGAGGGAGAGAATTCGGGTCTCTGGTGTGGTTTCACCACGTGGGATCATCCATCCATCCAGGCTGCGGCTCAAAGGCCGAATGGACGCCTCTCGATGTTCAGAGGCGAACCGAAGGAGGAGGGGGTTCTTCTTCACAGCCACGAGATTTCTGACCAGAGCTCGCCTTGTTTGCATGACTTGGATGGGCTCGCCGACGTCAAATCGATAGGCTGGTGGGTTGACACATCGACTCGTCGTTTCAGAACGTGGGATCCTCGCCTAGTTTTCCATGCCTTATGCCAATGCCAATGCCGTGGCGGCTCTTACATACGCGCATCACGTACAGGCGTCATCTTTTCTCGACGACATGTCATGCTGCCCTTTCTGACAGGCAGACCGGATGAGCACATTTCGGCTATTGGGTTCGATTGTCATGAATTGTCGCATTTGCAATGGCATTCGTGAGATGAAGGGCCCGCTCCATCTGCCTCACCAAGCAACAACACCCTCTGTTGCCGCCGCCGCCGCCGCCATTGCGCAATGCAAGGTGCGACAATCATGTTGCACTTCGGAAGGTTGTCAATATAGGGTAAAAAAGGAGTGACGAGCAAGGTCCCAGGATTGCGGCTCGCTCGCCTATGTGCGGGAATTCGTCGTTCCCAAGTGCGGACCGACGGTTCTTGTCTGTCAGTCAAACAAGAGTCAATGTCTCTGAGGGAGAGACGAGGGGGGGTGCAACCATCTCATCAGCCCAATGTCTCTCCAGACCACGCAGAGTCCATGTTCCATTGTGTTCGCGACCGCAAGCCATGAATTCCTCTGCAGGAAGCGCTGCGCCTTGGGAGGCGGCACACTTGCGTATGCGTATGGATCCCCCTCTTTGCTATCCCGTGAAGCTGGGAACTGGACAAGGGCACGTCAGCCCATGACGCCCTCCTTCGCTAGCTCGGGCATGCCCACGTTGGTATTCATGCAGAAAAGTCGGCTTCCAATGTGCAGCAGCCTCAGACGTGCTTCCAATTGACGCAAGCCCTTGATGTTGATGGCGTTGTTGGTGGATGAGTGTCAATGGGGTTATTATCCACTACCCTCTTACGCACTCACGTCTTCTCACAGGCGTCTTACCCTATCCGGTACTGTATTGTTTACCTTTTTGCACCCAATGGATGTAGAAGTCGACCGCCAGCCGCTCGTATTCACCAACAAGTTGGTCCACGATGTGAGCTTGCCTGTTGACCCCGTCTACGAGCATGGACTCAACAACTCGCCCGCTTGGTGCTACGTGATCTAGAACAATTACAAAATGATGAGGCTTGCTGTGTTCAGAGATCGCGTAGCACGTCAAAACCACTGCAAAGCACTAATGCCTAGGGGATCCCGGCAGAGGATAGCTATTGTCTTGGAGGCTTGCTTGGCTGCGTGTCACTATCCCGCGCAGATATGGCGACGAAACTCGAGCATATCTGAGAAGCAAAAAAAGGCAAAACCGCAGCCTTTTGACCAAGACTGTTCAAAGTTCAGCTCTCTGCAGGTTCGCCTCATCTTTTCTTCCAGCTGAACGGCTTCTTTGTCTCAACAGCTTTCCAACCGGGGAAGCCGTGCCGTACATGAGGCTGGCTCAAAAGGCGGCTGGGCCGTGTCTGTGACTGGAGACAGCTTCGAGAAAGATACGGGAATGTAGGCCCCCCGGCGGTAGACGAATCGAGTAAAAAGAAAGCATGGAAACAACATGGGGATTTGCTTTTTCACGCTCTTTTGACGGCCTGCCTCTTTGCTTTTTCTGTCTCTTGTCTCGCATGTGTCGTGACGTGCCAATGTAGGTCCCGCTATTTGTCTCTGATACTTGTGGAACGCCAGAAATAGTCGTCAAAAGTCAAGCCAACAACCGGGGAGCAGGACGTATTTGCGATGGAGTCTTTAGGATTATCACTATTTCGAAAGAGTAGAAGCTCTGCAGTAGATGCTTGTTAGTTCTTCATTGGGTCCTGGGCTGGAACTTGGGCGTTTCGACTCAACAAGACGGCCTGGGATAAATGGGCACCTGAGACAGCTTCACTTTCAGAGAAGGAATGTAGCGCCGCCGTCTCTCCTTGGTCACACTAGCAGCAGCCAATTACAAACATGTCTCTCCCAGGGCCGACCTTTTTTCCCTGTCACCTCACCTCACTTCACTTACCCGCCGGCCGGACGGTGCCGACGGCTCTGCTCAGCGGATAAAGACGGGGGAGGGAGATCCATGAGAGCAAGCTCTGTAACAACTGCCGTTTGCTGTGATGGCTCAAATCTCATCTTATCCATTGAGGCGAATTGAGGCGTTTCAACGCGGGGGTCTCTCCAGACCGGGGGCGTCTCTTGATTCATTCACCTCGAGGGCGTCTAGAGAGTCGAGTGGGCTGTTTATACGAAAACGCCCTCACGAAGTTGAACTGAATGAGAGTCTCTCAGGTCCAGGTCCCGAGAGGCGACTTGGTAGGGTCACATCCGCTTTCAGGATGAGCAAAATTGACTTTTGTGCTTTCCCTTTTCCCTCTCTGGCAGCGTAGCATTCATCCTCCCTCAAGGGCAAAAAAAAAAAACTTGAGGGGGAGGCTTTCACCCAAGCGGCAAACCTTGGGGGGGGCGCACTGACAGGAGTATCTAAGGTACGGTGCGTACGGTAGAGCCAGTAACGACGGGCCGCGAACCATCCCAAGACGACGCGTTGGGATCGGGGAGGCGAAATGGCCAACAAGCACCGGCTCAAACTCTAACTTAGCATCAGGCGAGAGAGACCTGGGCGAGACGTTGAGGGCACGGGGGACGCTTGCAGGATCTGGATCTGGGATTCGACTTCATACAAGGTTTCGACTATTAGATTTCCCGACGATCTAGTCCCGTAGCCTCCGTGCTACTTGTGCAGTATCTTGCGAATGCGAACCATGGCTCTGGGAAGAGATGTGGTGGTGGTTGCGACTAGCCACCAACAACTCTCAGACTCTCTCTCACTCTCCTAGAAATGCCAAACGCGGACTAACGTAGACGAGGCCTTTTTTCCTCTGGAGCGATCGATCTGCGTCTTTGACAGCCTGCATGTAAGATGGGAAACCCTTGCCTTTTTTGCCTGCCTGCGCACGGGTTTGCCTCCCTTCGTTTATCGGCGACGATGCCCAACGTCCCGGGACCGAACTAGCGGATGGAGGAGGGAGCTAAAGCCAAGCACGAAACTTGGTAGAGAAAGATGTCCGAGATAACGTAATGTTGCGGTCCTGCATTGCCCTTTTTCTTGTTTCGTAGTGAGTCTCCGAGATGATGCTCACTTATGGGGCTCTAACAAGATAACGCCCGCAGAATTGAGGTCCCATGGGGCAGGGAAATACCCTCGACGATGAAGAGATAGGATCCAGGCACGGCAGATTTTTCTTCTATCTTGACACCGGCTCAGGGACCAGGCCAGGCACCAAAAAAGAGTCGAGATTCGAAAGATCAGAGGCTCAGTAGCCCCACGGCTTCGTGCTCCGCTGACGTGGACATGACGGTGTTTCTCTACCAAGCCTTTACTGCTGACGATTGGCCGCCCTGCAGACTTTTTTTGCGAGCCCGACATTTGAGTTGTCAGCCTGTCATTTGACGTTTCCGGGATGAAAATCTGTTACCAGGGATCCAGTTTGTGCCTGAGAGAAATCTCTTCACCGTTGACAACCAATGAAGCTCCGTATCCGCCATCCGTGAGGACGACTAAAACCGTTTCTTCCTGCCGGGATCATTCGTTGATAGATAGGACAACAACAGGCAAAAGAGGGGGCGGAGAGGTCCCGGTCCCCGATTGGCGGTCCCGGCTAGCGGACGCGGACGGGATCTACCCGTTAGCGGACCAGTCCGCCCAGACATGTCAAGACCGGAGACGGGGACGGGACAGGATCCTCCTTTGTGTGACCAACAGCGGCCCAACACACATCTGTCCAGGAATATCCTGTGTTGTTGTGCTGCGGCGAGATGGAGAAGTACGAGATGGAGTCAAGTTGACAGTCCCAGAGATGATGAGTGTGCCCCTCAGGGCGTGTATCCTTTTTTTTTTTTACTTTTTGCCAAGTCATGAAAAAAAAAAACATTCGGAGTTCGGATGCCACTCCGATTATTCTCAGGAGTAAAGTAAACATCGCTTAAACCAAAGGTCCGGACTGAAACGACCGGTGCTGCCTTGTTGGGTAGCACCGTAGTTTCGATTGGCGCCGCTGATGTTTTTCTCTGCTGTGAATCGAGGTGGGAGTATGCCTAGGGAATGTGATTTGGGTCAGATTGAATTTACAATATCGTCATCCCGGGGTGGATGGTGTCGAGTTACATCTCTTGATGCGTCTGGGCTGGTATTATTGACTCGTTGGTAGGTCCTTTGTAGAATCTCACGCCCCTAGAAGGCCATTGAGGGTCGTGAGTTTGAGGGAAAGTTGTTCCAGCGCTGCTGACATAGTTACTATCACTGCTTCCTTTCAGTTGGTCGTCCCCTGTAGACAGGTGGCTCGAGTAGTTCACTCGTGATGAATTCAACAATCTATTTACGTTGAACATCTATGGAAACCAGCTACACTCCCTAGCTGAGAAAGACCATAGAGATTTTGTAGACTACAAGACGGACTGATAGAGTCACTGCTCGTCAAAGGAAGAAGCTAGATATACCTTCTAGTGTAGACATCTTTGCTTCTTAGTACCGCTTTGAAGATGCCTTGAGAATCTTGTTTGCAGCATGAGCAGCAGCAACCATGATAGAAGCCTGAGTGTTACCAGTAGGAACCTCAGGATGCATGCTGCCATCAACGACAAACAAGTTCTTTGTGCCCCAAACCCGAGTATCAGGGCCTACAACGCTGCGGCCGTCATTCTTGGCACCCATGTTTGCAGAGCCGAGATGGTGGTTTCCACTGTACGAGACCTCCAGGATCGTCTCGGCAGTGAGATTGCTGGGCACGGTCAAGATGCTGCCGGGCTTGCGCGCGTAGTCCAGAAGTTCATCGACAAATGTCTTGAGGGCCTCGCGGTCGCCCTCGGTGTTGAGGAAGGGCTTCTGAGTGATGTTGGTTCTGCCGTCGGCCGTGATCTCGAGGGTGCCCACAGATGTCAGGCCGTGGGTGAGGTACACCTTGGCCTCGATAGTGTTGTTGGAGGGAGCGTTGACGGTGCCCTGAACGTATCTGGTCACGCCGTCGCTGCCTTCGACGCTCTTCCAGAAGTTGAGACGTTGTCCAGACTGGGCGAGGAGACCGCTGCCCTGAGCAAACAGATCGACGGACTCCTGGTCTGGCTCAGTCCAAGCTGTCTTGGGAAGAGCTGTAAGTCCCTCCTTGGTCTGGAACTGAACGAGGACGATGGGGTGGTCCTGAAGATGCTTTCCAACAGGAAGCTCGATCCATTGGGTTCTTGGAGGCAGCGTGATGTTTGTTGATCCTGAAGCAACGATCTGAAGCTGCTTCTTAGGTCCGATGCCAGAGTTGAAAAGGACACGGGGTGTTGAGTGTGTGCCAGAGGCGAGCACAACAGAACCACCCTTGTTCAGCTTGATGACCTCTCGAGAGCCATCCTTGTGCTCAACCTCGACGCCAGTGACGACAGGTCCCTTGCGGACGGCACGGAGGACCATGGCGTTGAGCTGAAGGCTGAAGTTGGGGAGGGCCTCAGCATCAGGGAGGATATCGCGAACAGGACCACCTCGAAGTCCATTGCTGATCTGGTCTTGTCAGTTGGATTCAACGTCTATTTGTTTAGGAGAACTTACCAGCCATGGGGGATGGGTAAAGACCTTGTCCTTTGATTCGGCATTGTGGAGGGCGTCGACTTCATCCCATCCGTTGCTCTCAAGGAACTCGGACATGATCTCGAATGCACCATCATCGTAGCGCTTCCCATTAGCAGAAGGAAGAATGCTTCCAGGCATGCGCTTGAAGACACTCTCGGCGGCATCAGCCACGCCGTCTTCCCACCTCCATCCCTTGGGCCAAGCCTCAAAGTCGGCAGCTCGAGGCCTGATGTACATCAGAGCGTTGAGCACGGTAGAACCACCGAGAAGACATCCCGCCGAGGCGGCAATGTCTCTGCACCACTGGATAGTCGGCGAAGTGTCTGTATGGAAAGCCATGCCGGGAACGTCATACGCCGTGACGGTCTCGTTCCACTTCATCAAGTCATCGCGGTTGCCCGTAGCGTAGTACGAGGGGCCACCTCGCTCGACGAGAAGCACTTTATGTCCAGCATCGGCGAGACGCTCAGCAACGACCAGGCCAGAAGCTCCAGCTCCAGAGATGATGTAGTCGTAGGTGGTGCTTCGAGTAGAGGCGGATGATTGCTTAGCCGTGACCGTAGAGGCCAGGCCCAGCAATGCTGAGCTGGAGAGTATAGCCAACTTCATCTCGTCAGTATACACAGGAAATACAGCCACGAGAGAACGGTGATCAAGTTCACATGATGACTTTTCACGGCTTATAAGTACCTCTATATGTGAGGAGATTAGATGAGATTGATAACATCCACCATCACGACCCACTCGCGGAGGCTGCTTGATAGAGAACAACTACCGAAGCAGAGTGGATTTGATGGTGGGTAGAGTATCATCGTGAGTATAAACAAGGCAATGGCAACTGCCGATCCCACTCTTGGATTTAACCATAAAAAAGTCTCAAATGCCTCATAATGGGGATGAAGATGGACTTGAAGTGAGGGTAGTCAAGCATAGCAAGCTGTTTATGTTTGGAAATAGTTGTTAATGATAAACGGGAGCTATTTAATCATCATCACTCAAACATCTAGCAACAATGGATGAAAGAACACTTGAGCAAGCAGGCTTCTTCCTCGTGTATTCCTCGGAGTCCAAACATCGGCTTTCGTTCCGAAGCGACTAAAGGATGTACGAGATTGACATGCCATTTGCACGTATTGAGAAGGTCTATGGATACAACGGAGCTCTGTTCTTGTCCGTGAAACCCTAGCCCATAAGACTATCCTCCACTTCTGCCAAGTCTAGTCCTTGGCAGAATGTTTTCCCTCTTGTTCTTGGAGGACATTCGCCATCTTTACGGGGACATTTGTAAGCCGTCGTCTCTTGGGTAGCACTGGGGAATAGTTGGGTAGTTCTTCAAATTGATGGGTCTGGAGTGAAGGGCCCACGAACTACTCCGGAGCGCCCGGTACCGAGTTCTATATACAAATCATGATTCAGTAGTCACAATTCAAGTCTGAGTGGTGGAAGCGTCTAAAACAAGCTATGTAGTTACCACGGTAGACGCGGCTCTTTCAAAGACGGCATCTTGACAGCACTCAAAGTGAGTTTTGACAGGAGAACCACCATCGGTTCACTCCCTAGATACAAGTGCCTTGATTCAGAGCCGACTTGAAGTGGATATACCTGCAAGGGGTTCCCGACAACTTCTGCGTACCTGAGGCAATCCAGAACCGCGGTGAGCGCTAGGTCCTGCCTCTTGGACCCGGCGTGGGGGTAACAGCCTTGGCGGCCATGAGGCGCCATACCGAAAGATCCAAGGCGATTCTTTGCCTCTCCATGTAATTCGAGCTAGATACACCCTCTTGGGCTTGAAGCAGAAGGATGCACCAAGGCCTGAGCCAGATCGAGCAGCAGCATCTTCAGGTGGCTCTCATGAGCACGGGCTAGCCTAGACATTAGAGTCAAGTTTCTAGGAAGTTGGCTCGATGGTGCATGATGCTCCGATCCCGGCCATCTCACCGAGACCGCCGCGTAGGGCTTCATTTCTTGGCAGGGATATCAACACACGGACCTCTAGGTGAACCCGTCAACTGTTTGCCTGTGGAGAATTTGTACACGCAGCTGAGGGACAGGGTGGTTGAAAGAAGACGCCGATTGAGTAATAGAACTGGTGAGACATTGCTAGAATACTCGGTGATCCTCTCAGGGAATCCTCCTTGATCCTGGCACTTTGAGCTTAGATCAGGTAGCTATTCATGTAGGCCAACTACTTTCGGCCTGCATCTGCAACCAAACGCCCGGTCTTTCTGCCTATAGGCAGACAAGGTCAAGGGGTGGCGTGGAGATGGGCTGAGGACATCTCGGTGAGGGAGTGTGTTTATTAGACGCCGCCGCCCTGTTTCTTTTCTCAAGGATGCTTGTTCTACATGTGTGAATCGGTGAGAGATCGAGGCTTGACCGACTTTGACGGGAATTTGTTTGTGCAGTTGTGGCGACGAGGTATCCTTGATCTGCACTTTTCACCGATGCTTCAACTCGGCGAGACTCTGCCGGTGTCATTTTCTCCATTTTTTTTTTCCATCTCAGATGTAAAGTAGAAACTATCTCCACAAAGGGTTTCATTTGGTAGGTTTAAAGACAAGTCTGAGCGGTGACTGTCTGGGCACTGCAGTTCAAGTGCAACAGCCCATCAGTCACTTTCGCACAGTTGCAGGAAAGGCATGTTGATAGGCGGAGCAGTGTAACTCGGCTCTGCGTTTATGTCATGCTTCTGGAGTTTTTGGGCTGAAACTATTGGATGTCTTGCTGCCTGTCAACCTGTCGCGTCCTGCTTAAGCGACCACTCACGTCTGAAGATTGCACGTGTACGGGAGAGCATGTATCTATCCGTCCTTGGCGATGCATCGTTAATGGTCAGTTATTTAATCGGTGCAAAGAATTTGACGTGTTATATTTCATATTCATATTTGCAAATTATGCCTTTGACGACTTGTCTTTATTCACTTGGTGGTATCAATACATAGAACAATAGACGGTGCAAACAACGGCCGCGATAACTCACCTATTAAAGATTCAATTCTCCTAGTTGGGAAGAGTAAACTCACTCAGCACCAGCTCAGCCGATTTGGCTGCGGCAGAAAAATTTACAGTGATTAACAATGCCCCCTCTTCCCAAAGGGTAAATGATGCTGCCTGCATCTCATCTCAATTCGCCTCATTCTCACATCCTCACTTTCGGATCAGATCAACTACACCATTCGGATCGGCTCCACCACCACATTTGAACCCCAAAGCGGGCATCATACCCTACACGATACTATGTATCGCGCTCAATACAGAGATTTACTATTGTGCTGTATCCACGCTATTTAACACGCTTCTTGGGCTTCTCCCCTCCCCTTCGCCATGTCACATCTCGACAAAGAGGCCAAGCGGATGCTTAGTCCTCAACTCGATCAACTCAACACCAAGAGACCTCGATCAGTCTACATCGTCGAAGAGTCTCCCGGAGGAACCATGAGAGAGATGGATCCCGCCGACCGCCACCCGCCAGTTCCTGGCTCTTCTGCCCCTGGCTATACTGACGTCCCCCAGGCTGAAGCTGGTCCTTCAACCCCGGCTCCTGTCTTTGAGTCTTCTAGCTCTGGCTCTTCCGGGAACGAGACCCTCGGTTCCAACGACTCGACTCCCAAGGCAAAGGTCGTCAACGATAACTCTGCCACGCCCCGCGCTGGTCCCTCCAACTCTGGTAAGAAGGCCTCGTCCAAGATCGCTGACCAGGCTCTCCCCTCGCAGCCTCTTCATCGTGTGGCGCCCAACTACGACCTCTCCGAGGAACACCTCAAGAAGCTCACGGTCCGCGAGAAGCTCCGAAAGGGCATCGCCATGAACTTTGCCCAGAGCCTGTCTCTGGGAGAGGCCCTCCGTGCCAAGGCCAACACCGAAGGTGGCCTCGAGAGTGCTGTCACCATCACCGGCATGATGCAGAGACTTGACATGGAGAAGAACATGGACCCTGAGTTGTCTCACTCTCACTTCCTGCGCCGTGGCCTCAACGAAGCCGACATGGTCAACCGCGCCTTGACCAACAAGAGACCTGGGGCGGGTGAGCCCGACAACTATCGGGACCTGAGAGCCCATCACTACTTCAGCCGTCTTCCTTCTGTGTAAGTTTATCTGAGTCTTCTGCTTTAACCAAGACAAGTCAGCTAATATGGTGCCAGGGTCGCTGCCAGCGAGAGACTTCAGGCCATCACTGGTTCCGCCAACTACCATCGCTTCGAGCCAGGTCCCATGCCTGGCCGTCCTTTTGGCCAGATCATGCTAGTCGAGGACTTTGACCCTGTCAAGGACCTGCCCCAGGTCGGCAAGACTTCTGATGCCACGTCTGGCCTGATGGCTCACCTGTGGTCGGGTTGCGCCAAGTACGGCTACAAGAAGCTCGAACTTGACAGTCTCGTCTTCAAGCAGAACATCAGAGAGAGCCGACTGGTCAAGCGGAGCGTGTCCGACAGCGAGTGGGACTCTCCTGACCTCGACCCTCATACCATCATGAGCCTCGACGCCCAGAAGGGCAGCATCACCATGTACCAGTCCCTCATGTAAGTTTCCCTTCCCTTCACATCTGCGGACCACAGTACGACTAACCCGTGATTCACAGTCCTCTCCCCGATGGAAGACTCCAGAACTGGACTTGGTTCAGAATCCGCAAGCCCATCGTCGACATCGATGGTGCCGTCCCCTCCGCGCTGGTCGACATGCACCACTCGGTTCTGGTGTTTGGTGCTCCTTCGTCCCAGATCGAGAAGGTCAAGGAAGAGTAGAACCCACCCTTGACCACTCCCCAGACTGAACACAAGGACGAGAACGAGAAGCCCCAGGCCGCGAAGAAGGTCCCTAGCCTCGGTGACTTCAGCCAGCTAAAGCTGACTCCCTACACCAAGACGCCTGGTCGCCAACTGACGCTCGAGTGGAAGTTCACCAAGGACGGCCTCCCTAGCTTTGCCATCTCGCCTCTTCCGAACCACATCCGGGCCCGTGGCTTCCCGCCTGACTTCCTCTGGGTCGACTGTGCCCCTTACTACAACGGCCATGACAACTGGTGGAAGACTGTTCGTGACCTGGCCAAGAACGACCGTGGTCACTGGGACTTTATCCAGCAGCAGATGGCGAGCAACCTGTGCTTCGTCGAAGTCAAGTCCAAGCATGGCGCCGAATGGACCACTATGTATCCCGAGTCCCGAGACAACACCGCCGTCGATGTCAAGGGCAAGGGCAAGGCCGTCGATAATGGCAACGCCAACATCAAGCAGGCAAATGCCAACATGAACGCCAACGTCACTGCCGCTGGTCGTGCTGGTCCCAGTGCCAACAACAGCATTGCTGGTTCCACCATGCCCTCCGCTTCGGGTCCCGGTGTCCGCCGCCGTGGCAAGAAGGTGCGCGCTTCCGGGCTGCGCAACGAGGTCCGCCAGGACTGAGACCTTTTACGTGGTCTGCCATTGTGTTAATCAAGACACGCCGACACTTTTTTGATCGAATATCGCAGAGGCTGACGGAATGAGCAATATGGATGTCAGCTCCAGAGTATCAGCCAACAAGAACCCTACCCACGCACAGCATGAGGGTGAAAAAAGGAGTGAGGTGTGACGTGAGGATAGGGTCAAGTAAACCAGGCACGGGGAGGCTGCCTGAGGAATCAGATCTTTTTGGGAGTATTTCGACCGGTAGCGGACCGTGGGAACATATCGTAGCTGAGAGTTCACTAGGTAGCCCAACAAGGATATGAATGTTAATAGGCCCGACCAACTCGTGATGCCAAGGCTCGAGGTGACGTATGTCGTGATGATAGATCTGGTGTTGATTCAGATGCTCACTTCTTCTTCTTCCCTTTCGTCTTGCCTTCCTTCTCCTTTCCCTCAGCCATACCGGCCCGCACAAATGCGTCCCTCGCCACCGCGGTGATCAGCCTGAATCTCTTGGACCCCAACTGCACACCACCATACCACCGCGTGACGACGACGGCCGCGCCCCAGAGGTCCATGGCCTGCATCAACTGCATCAGCCGGGCCGCAGCCGCCGTCTCACCATCGTCGTCGGCGTGCTGGATGCCCGAGCCACCGTCCCTTATACGCCACGCCGTGATGTTGTGCGTCGCGTTCCGGATGCGCTTGTCCGAGTCGAGCAGCGACTGCACGCACAGCTGGGCCTGTGAGGGACTCGTCACGGGGGCGACGTGGGCGACAAATGTAGACTTGGACTCTGTGATGGGCTTAGAGGGTGTCCATTGAGATTTAGGCAGAACTGTCTGCGCCAGTCGCTTTGAGGACATGCTGGCCTCGGTCTGACACTTGAGGGCCCGAGTATGTCTCTCATAGAATCAATGATATTCGAGTATTATTGAGGTTCTTGTAGATAATTACACCCAAATTTAGCATGGCTGAACAAGCAATGAATTGCTTCACTTGCTTCAACTGTTTCTAGAAGTCTCCAAGCTTTCGAGGCTGAAAAATAAAGGGACGGACCCCTTATCAGGTGTGGAGAGCTCCCCGAGCTTAGCCGGTCTTCCATTGGCGGGTTACACGGAGGGGTACAGGGCGGGGCGGGTTAACATTCCACCATGAGCAGCCCCGGCTGGGCAGGTGCCAGCGAACAGGAAGGAGCAGGGCACCACTCCCAATCCCATATTGGAGCCTCCCCGCCAAAAATCAACATCCACCACTGAAAGTTTTCTGGTCCATGTGCGCGCCCCTCTCAACAAACTGCTAATCTCCTCCCTCCTTCTCCCCTTTGCCCTCATCGACGTCTGAACTGAACCTCAGAATAGCGGCTAGAGCTGCTGCCCCCCATCTCCAAGACGAAGACGACGACTCCTCGTTCCTGCAGCTCTCCTCGCCGTTGAGCCGCTACCGCTCCGCCTGCGCCGTTGCTAGCCCTGGGAGCAACGTTGCCCCTTCCTCCCCCACCTGCTCAACGACTGTACAAACTATAGAAGGAAGACAGTCATCATGCAGGCTCCCGTAGTGGTTATGAGTGCGTCTGAACTCTCCCTGTGTTGAACTCCAACGCTGACTATCATCCCCCAGACACCAACAGTGGTGAGAGGCAGACTGGCCGTAAAGCTCAGCTGTCCAACATCGCCGCTGCCAAGACGTGCGTTCCCGCCATTGTCCCCTTCCGAGTCGCATGCCCGATCCTAACAATCCAGACAGTGTCGCCGACATTATTCGATCATGCCTGGGCCCCAAGGCCATGCTCAAGATGCTGCTCGACCCCATGGGCGGCATCGTCCTCACAAACGACGGCCATGCTATCCTCCGAGAGATCGAGGTCTCCCATCCCGCCGCCAAGAGCATGATTGAGCTCAGCCGGACACAAGACGAGGAGGTCGGCGACGGAACTACAACCGTCATCATCCTGGGTAAGAAGGTATAGAGCTGCCTGGTCGAGCAAAGTACTGACACCCCTGCCAGCCGGTGAGATCCTGGCACAAGCTCTGCCCCAGCTCGACCGCAACATCCACCCCGTCGTCATCATCTCCGCCTTCAAGCGCGCCCTAAAAGACGCCCTCGAGATCATCGAGGAGATCTCCCTGCCAATCGACGTCGACGACGACAAGGCCATGTACCAGCTCATCTCGTCTTCTATCGGCACCAAGTTCGTTTCGCGATGGATGGACCTGATGTGTGACCTCGCCCTCAAGGCGGTCCGGACGGTGACGTGGGAGGCTGGCAATGGCAAGACCGAGGTCGACATCAAGCGATATGCCCGAGTTGAGAAGGTTCCCGGCGGCGAGATTGAGGACAGCAAGGTCCTCGACGGTCTCATGCTCAACAAGGACATCACACACCCCAAGATGCGCCGGCGCATTGAGAACCCCCGAATTGTTCTCCTCGACTGCCCCCTCGAGTACAAGAAGGGCGAGTCCCAGACCAACATTGAGATTACCAAGGAGGACGACTGGAACCGCATTCTGCAGATCGAGGAGGAGCAGGTCAAGGCCATGTGCGAGGCTATCATCTCTGTGAACCCTGATCTCGTCATCACCGAGAAGGGAGTGTCTGGTGCGTCTCCAACTCCATTGATACATGAGATGACATTACTAATCCAGCGCAGACCTTGCTCAGCACTACTTCATGAAGGCCAACATCACAGCTCTCCGCCGAGTCCGAAAGACCGACAACAACAGAATAGCTCGTGCCACCGGTGCCACAATCGTCAACCGAGTAGAGGATCTCCAGGATTCGGATGTCGGTACCCGATGCGGTCTGTTTGAGATTGAGAAGATTGGCGACGAGTACTTTACCTTCCTCACCAAGTGCCAGGACCCCAAGGCCTGCACGATCCTTCTCCGCGGTCCCTCCAAGGATGTGCTCAACGAGATTGAGCGAAACCTGCAAGATGCCATGGGCGTTGCACGCAACGTCATGTTCCACCCTCGGTTATCGCCGGGTGGTGGCGCCACAGAGATGGCTGTCTCTGTGAGGTTGGGCCAGCTGGCCAAGAGCATCGAGGGTGTGCAGCAGTGGCCCTACAAGGCCGTAGCGGATGCCCTCGAGGTTATCCCCCGAACTCTGGTGCAGAACGCTGGCAAGAGCCCCGTCCGCGTGTTGACAGATCTGCGAGCCAAGCAGGCCGAGGGCAAGAGCTCTTGGGGTGTCAATGGTGACACTGGTGCCATTGCGGATATGAAGGAGTATGGAGTCTGGGAGCCCCAGGCCATTAAGCTGCAGAGCATCAAGACCGCCATTGAGGTATGTATATCCGTCTCAAGCATTTCCAGGCTGCAGGATGCTGACAATTATTTAGGCTGCCTGCCTTCTCCTCCGAGTAGACGACATCTGCAGTGCCAAGAAGGCCCAGCAGGTTGGCGCTCCCGGCGGCGGTGGCGAGGAGTAGAGCGGGGACGACAATGTGAGGTTACTGTGATATACACCCGACTCAGGTCAGGAAGGGAGGTGTGGATGCGATTCGGGCTTGTTAGATGTCTGTTTGGACTGGTCATACCCCCCTTGTACTAGCCGAAAGAGCAAGATAGACAAAACAACGGAGAGGAGAGCCGGGGCGTATATGCAATGGCGAATGCTCCGGCGACTCATCCGCCAGGATGAAGGAAATGGGTATCACATGAATTACCTGGCGAACCAATATTGTCGCTCCTACGTACAGGTTCTCGCGAACCATTCCTCCGCCTACGATCTCGATCTCGATCCTGTGCTTTTAAAGTGCCCTGCCCCCAATAACCGTGTGTATGTGTGGTGTAACTATTACTGAAAGTTGCGATTTGCTGTGTCTCGTTCAGTCATCGTCATGGATGACTAGGCCAACAGGTGCCGCAGCGGGTGTTGACTCTTCCTCGTTTTGGTTCTTGTTTGCAGCAGAGCCAGCGGCATCGTCTTTGGCGTTCTTATCCGTGCGTGAAGAGTCACCATCTGGCTGCGTCGTCGTTGTCGATGCTTTCTTGTCAGCTCCTGGCTTGGCGGCTGGGCCTTTACCCTTCTTTGCCTTTCGGGCCTTCATCTTCTCCCTCTTCTCGCGGTTCTTGCGCGTGCGCTCCTCGTCCTTGCGATCGCGCTCAGTCTTGTCCTTGTTAAACTCCTCCTTATCCTTCTCGCGTCGCAGCTCCTCGTCCATCTCACGGAGGCGCTCATACTCGCGCCGGCGACTAGCCTTGTAAACGTGGAACTCTCCCGAGCCAGCTCCCGCACTGGAACCTTGAACGTTGGTAACGATCTCTGGGGGCGCGGAGCGAGAGGCGCCACCAGAAGACGAGGATAGGGAGCCGGGGATTTGAATGTTCTGGTCGGGCTTTGCGAAGAGGGCGTCGACAGAGGCGGCCTGCGCAGAGACGGGGGTGAGGGCGCGCTTCTTGGTGGGACGGTGGGAGCGGGGATCGGCCGAGGTTGGGACGGACTCGGGGCCGGGGGCGGACATGATTGCGCGAGGAGGGGGTCGCGGTAGCTGATAGCTTCTGTGTTGATAGTTGTGTTGTGCTGTAGGTGTATGCTGGGATGAGGATGGGCCGAGTGAACGCGTGAGCGACAACGTCAGAGGGCGCGATAGGCGATCCCGGGGATCGTCGGCGCGTGATGGCTAAAGTGAAGATGAGGGGGGAGAGATGCACAGTTATGTAATTCAAACAAGGACCATGGAATAGAGCGGTCAGCTGTCGATGCGATGCGATGCGATGCGATGCGATGCGACTCGACACGTGAAAAAACTGATGCGGGTAGATGGGTTGAGATGGGATGGAGGGGACGGGAGGGAAGAAAAAGCGTTAGCAGCTGAAACCCGCTTATATCGCCTCTAATCGGGAACCAACTCTAAGCCCCAGGCAACCTTGTCCAACCCCTGCCTAACCATAATTTTGGTCTGAATTTCTTCACTTTTTCAAGAAGAGAATTGCGATAACCACTTGGTCAGCTGTAGCTTGGGCATAGCTACATAGCTACCCGGGCAGCTACGCGAGCTCCTCTCTCAGAACCGATCAGGAATATCGGCATTGGCGGTAGATACCCAACCTGAAAGATAACGATATCCAATTCCAGGCGGGGATCTGATGAGGGTGGCGGATGATGCTGCCAAGGTCAGTGGACAGCTGCAGCGGGTGTGCCTGGGGGGCCATGTAATGGAGGGTCATCAGGGACCTCTGAAAAAAAATCCCTAACTGTCACTGAGCTGAGAGACAGGGGACGGGTAAGCGCGCGGTAGTTGACTCAATGGTGCCAGGCACAAGGCACAGCTAGCCACAGCTTACATAGTACTGTGTAGCACCTTTATCCAGCAGCGCCAAGCAGCAGTTGAAGATAGAGGGCATCCAGGTGATCAAGACACCAGACTCCCAAGAGGAAGAACGGATAATAGAAGATACTTAAAATAGCCTCTCGTGGCACCCGAAACAGCCTATGTTGGCTGTCAGCGGCTAATGGCGCTTCCCGTACACGAACTGTCTCGCCATTCCGCCATTATCCTCCCCAATGAGGCTCAACTACGTAACTCGGATTGATGCAGATGGGCAATGCCGAAACCAAACAAACAAGGGGAGGGTTGCAGCACGAGATTGAGGGATGCGGCGGAAACGAAACACCGAGAGATAATGGAGGGCAGACAGGCCAGTAGGGAAAAAAGTACCAGAGACACGAGAGACAGGTCTGCAGCAAGGGCATGGCAGGTGTCAACATCCGGATGATCAGATCCATTCAACAAAAACAGGCCAAGTTACTTGATCTGGCGTTGCAGGAACCCAGGATTGGCCCAAGACCCCTCCCAGATTCTCATGATCTTTCTTCCAGGAAGCGAGCACGCAAGGGCCAGCCAAGCTCCGAGCGGACGGGTCGGGCAAGACAAAATCATATGATGTCTGGCCGGACATCGTACATGACGATGCAAGAGCACATGCTGCTCAGCGGATATTCTCCGCCGCCGCCCTGGGCATGGCCGGAGATGTTGCTGCACTTCGCTCGAACCGGGGGGGGGAACGCTAAAGAGCCCGGGCTCTCTATCCTGTGCGGGCTGGGCTGGACAAGAGGAAAGGATATCTGACCGTTTGCGGGACCTGCCCTCTCCCCCATGCTCCAGATCGCGCCATGGAACCTGACTTCCTTTTCCCCCTCGTGTCTCACCCGATGGGATCATGCATAGGGCCGGGGTGCGGTGTCGCTAGCTCCGTCTTCGGGGTCTTCCATGGGCTGTTTTGCCTGTTTTCAAAAGCACCCGGAGCGCTCGTCTTCTGGTGACTCTTTCACATTTCGGCGGTGACGGGAGGGACGGGATTGGCCGACGAAGGCGGAACGCCATGTGTGCCCGGAGGGTTGCCAATGGACGATTCACAGATGCGAGAACGGGTTGAAGGAATGCGAGCTCGAAAAGTGACGGGAGAGTGGACAGATGGCGGGGCGGCTCCGGCCCAGGGGGACCTGGCTGGAGAGGTACGTCCTTGCCCTTTTGAGCGCTTCATGTCTGGGAAGGTGCGTGCCTTCCTGCCCTGGTGGGGATTTCCCGGGATTCACTGGTAAAAAGCTGTGGCTAACTAACGTTAGCGGGGCAGGTTCGGAAACATGGTTGTGCGCTGTAAGAACCTAGGGAAGCCATGTCAATCAATGAATGAATGGCAAGAGCGTCTGGGCTGTCTGGGCTGTCTCAGGACCCTCGTGAGCCAACGAGCGGCGACTGGATTACACAAGCCTCACTAAAAACCACTTCCACTTAGTTTTCTGTGACGCTCCTTCTTCTTGCATCTCCCACTTTCTTTTTCCTCCTTCTTCTTATAATCTCCACGATAGACCCGATCTCATCTACTTTCTTTCCCCATTCATATCCACCCAGAGCGAATTGCATCACCAACACCAACGCCATCACCACCCACTTACAATTCAGCCTCTGACCGCCCGATTGTACCCGCCCTCCACCACCTCCAGCTTCACATACTCGCTCCCCAACGTCTCGTCAGCTCTCTCTGCTTGAAAGCAGCGTCCCCAATTAGCTTTCCACTGCCGTTGGGCATCACATACACATCATGGCCAAGCCAAGATTAATCATCCTCGTTCGCCACGGACAATCTGAGGGCAACAGTACGTTTCTCCCCTCCCTCTAGCCACCACCTCTATCCATGCACCTGGCTTACAACCCCTCCAGAGAACCGTGATATTCACCAGACCGTGCCTGATCACCGAGTAAAGCTCACGTCAGAGGGCTGGAACCAGGCCCACGATGCTGGCCGCCGTCTTCGTGAACTGCTCCGCCCCGACGACACCCTCCACTTCTTCACATCCCCCTACCGCCGAACCCGGGAGACAACAGAAGGCATCCTCGAGAGCTTGACTTCAGACAATCCCGACCCGTCTCCCTTTCGCCGATCTAACATCAAGGTGTATGAGGAGCCCCGGTTGCGTGAGCAGGACTTTGGCAACTTCCAGCCATGCAGCGCCGAGATGGAACGCATGTGGCAGGAGAGAGCCGACTACGGCCACTTCTTCTACCGCATCCCCAACGGAGAGAGTGCCGCCGATGCCTACGATCGAATTAGTGGTTTCAACGAGAGTCTTTGGAGGCAATTTGGGGAGGACGACTTTGCCAGCGTCTGCGTTCTCGGTACGAGATTTCTGCTCCATAATCTATACTCTTCTTGTCTTGCGTACTAACAAACCTGCCATTAGTCACCCACGGACTCATGTCCCGTGTCTTTCTTATGAAATGGTACCATTTCACTGTCGAGTACTTTGAGGATCTCCGCAACATCAACCACTGCGAGTTTCTCATCATGCGCAAACAGGAGGATAACGGCAAATACCTTCTTGAGAACAACCTTCGCACCTGGTCTGAGTTGCGACGCGAGCGCAAAGACAAGGAAGAGAGGGATAGGGAGAAGGACAGCACCAAGCTTCAGCGCACCAAGACCTTTGTCGTCACCCGTCGCTGGGGTGGGTGTCCTAACGGCTGCGATCATAGCCGCCACTACGTCAAGCGCGAAGACCTCGAAATTATGCGCAAACAGGATCATGAGAATGGAGGTCCGACCCCCTACGGAGAGGCTAACAGCCCGGCCGGCGCTTTGACGGGAGGTCGGAAACAAAAATCTCAACTTGCTTTGGCTATCGCCGCCAGCAGCAGTGAGAAAGCCACTCCCGACGCTACAGATGACGGCGGCCCGGAGATCGACATCACGGCGAACCACGAGGGCAAGTCGGTTTCTGATCTTATGGACACCCCTTCGATAATATCATCCGAAGATCACGTTCAATCCCCTTACCTGCACGTTGGCCGCGATGGTGGCGGCACCTACTCAGGCCATACATCCGCTGCTGAAACCGACGACTCCTCGGAAGATGAAAACACAGGTCTGCGGCGCATCGCATCTCTCAACGCTCACCTCAAGACCTTGGCAGATAAGAACTCCAACAACGGGGCGCCCCCCAAAACCGGCCCTGAGCGTTTGACATATGCCACTGATAAGAATGGCCCAGAAGAGTTCCCCCGGTCTAACCGCCTGGGTGACGCCTCCCCTGAGTCGTCTTCAGAGGGCGAGGGTGAGCGTCTTGAGGACCTGGACCATGCTGAACGTGAGGACCGCAGCATTCACGGCAGCGTCTACTAAACATGCCAACGACTTCTCTTTCACTATCTACTTACGACCGCTATGTAATCGAAAATGATGGGTGCCAGCTTGTGGATACAGCTTGAGCACGGGATGGGGCGTGTTTCTTGGCGATACTGTTGCTTCTCACTCGGTAATGACGAAATTGGAATTGGAAATTGGTTGGCAGGAGCACGGGGAAAATAATGGGAGGAGATGACTATGCGGGCATGGTTTTCCACCTTTTTCAGGCATTTGGGGGCATCAAGCAAGATAGCATTTGTTCATGATTAGCATCCATCTCCATACCCATGAAAAGCAGTATTGATTCAATTTATATGCTCAAGGCATCAACGTCACAAGGCATCAATATCGCAATGCATCAAGTGTGAAAGACTCTTGTTTGAACTTTTGTTTTGTCTTGATTTTATCCTTTTGAATCGGATTATAACAGCCATCCATCCACACTTATGGATGTGAAAAAGTGCCATTTCCTTTCCTCCACCGCATCTCTCGCGGGGTCTAGCTAAACATCAAAAAAAGGGGGGGATCAAGATGAACAATACCGCCCCTTGCAAAGCATCTCGGTCCCATTTCCCCCAAGGACCAAGCCGTTGCCATGCCATGCCATGCCATTCATTGCCCTTCACCCAATGCCAGAAACAATAAACAATCGTAGAAGATAAACACAGGCTTGGACCTCCCCCCCTCCCTCATTCTCTGTTTACATCCATTCATTCAGGCCCTACCAGGTCCTCGTATCCTCAAATGTTCCTCTCTACCCCAGCCAGAAATAATACCTTTGGTATGAAAAGATGAAAAGATGCCAAAAAGCCAGGCCATTCATTGGCTTGAAAGGTCCAACAGAACAAGGCAGACACAGAAAAACATAACTCCTTGACGCCATTTCCCATCTTGGAAACCCCCCCAAAGATACCCATATCTTCCAGAAGTACAGCAACAAGAACATAGGCTCCAAAAAAATATAGGCCACGGGCATAGAATTACTCCTCCAAGCCACACATGCGCCTCCGGGAGGCCAGTGATGCCATAGTGATGCTCCGTGTTATGCAAAATGCCAGTAACCCGACCAAAGCGGGATACTCGCCCTGGGTATGAAGGAGAACCATAAAGGTAGAGGACTTCAACATGTCGAAGAACAGAATGCCCAGCAGTGGGCAAGGCGAGAGATGTGCGTCGACTCGCCACGAGCGCCGGAGAGCGTGAAATACACCTCCCCATCAGACCAGCTCCTTGATCCGTTCTTGGGTCTATTCTAACAAGGCAACAGTCCACGCAGGGACCTCGCCGCGAGTAACTTGGGTATGAAGCTGAACAAGTCATAAGCCGTAAAAAAGTGCAAAACATGGAGAGGAAATGTAGATGTGCTGGTACCCCGTAACAGCATCTACGGCCGGCCAGAGTATCGTGATCAAAAGAACCTGGACATGGCCCTACTGAGATCGATGAAGTCGACCGGTTTCGTGACGTAGTCGCTAAATCCCGCCGCGACACACTTGTCCTGCACATCCGACATGACGTTGGCTGACAGAGCGATGATGGGCATGTTGGGATGGCCACTCGACGTCTCCCACTGGCGAATCTCACGGCACGCCTGGTAGCCGTCCTTGCGAGGCATGTGAAGGTCACACTACACACACGGTTAGTTGGTCACTGAGCTTCAAGGGATGAGTCAGAAACATACCAAGATGAGAGAGTAGTGGCTATGCGGCTTGGAGAGGACCATTGTAGTGCATTCCACACCGTCAACGGCGATCTCAACATCCACGCCAATCTTGTTGAGGTACTTCATGAGGACCTTCTGGTTGACAGGGTTGTCCTCGACCAGCAACACCTTGTAGCCTTTGTTGCCCATGCGTCGCTCAATCTCTTGGTAGCTAGCCTTCTGGTTCTCAACCATCTGCTGCGCCGTCGAGCGGTTTCGGTCTATGCTCAGGTCGCGCATCTTGTTGGGGTCAAAGATGACGGCGAATCGGGATGGCTTGACAGGCTTGTAGATGAAGGTCACCAGGTTCTCTGAGAGGAGCTGCTCATACTTGGTGTTGGCTGCCAGCTTCATCACTGCCTGTCGTTGCACTGAGTCGGACAGGACGAGGATGGTCGTCTTATCGATCGTCTGCGACCTCGTTATGTCATCCATGAGCGCAATTATGGCTTCTGCTGATGGAAGGTTGATGACAATATGTGTAAACTTGATGGGATCTTCGCCGCCAATCAATGTCTGCGCCTCCTCGACAGTTGACAGGGCTGTGATTTGATGAGGAACATCCTTGGGCAGAGTCATCTCGATGTGTTGTGTCGTAGCTTCGCGGCTGTGGAACTGAGGGCAGATGATAAGAATCGAGTACATGGGCGGCCGGAAATCCTCAGGCGTGCCACTGCCGTGTGTCAGATGTGTCCCAGGAGAGCTACGGCCTGAAGGCATCTCGAGCTTCATCTGGGACAAGTCTTGACCACTGGCCTTGGCTGCTTCACTGAAGCGAGCCAGCCCAGTCGTGACAGACGTTGCTGATGATCGATCGGTGATGTGTGATTTTCCAGAGCGGACAGATGGATTCGAGCTGCCGACAGAAACGTCACCAGGTGAAGTGAACTCGGAGTTCGTCCCTCCAGAGTTGGTGCCTTCAATGGCGCGCAGATGCCGGGGCGGGGGCAGGGGCTTGATGCTGCCAGGAACGCTGTCCACTACCTCCGGTCTTGGGGTAAAGGCTCCCGTTGGCGGGGGACTATCAGGCAGATTTGGATGGTCATCGGCTGTAGGGAGACCGAATCGAGCGGTGAATGTAAAGGTAGATCCCTTTCCAGGAGTAGCCCTGCCTGTCATCGTGCCTCCGTGCAGCTCAGCTAGCTGTCTTGAGATGACAAGTCCCAGGCCACTACCGCCATGCTGACGGGTGCTGCTTCCATCAATTTGACTGAAAGGTTTGAAGATCAGGTCGGCCTCTTCCTTGGAGAATCCACGTCCGGTATCGGTGACGGAAAACTCGAGCATTATCTCGTTCTCGTCCACATCGGAACCCTTGGCGGTGTACACACGACACCGACTGAAGACCTCACCCTCGGAAGTGAACTTGATAGCATTGCCAGTCACGTTCAGCAGGACTTGGCGAATCCGTACCTTGTCACCCTTGACCCACGCAGGTACGTCGGCCTCGACAAGGTAGTTCAGCTCAAGGCGCTTGGCAATCGCCATGGTTGAAACAAGCTCGTTGACATCCTCGATAAGGGATCGGGTGTGGAACCACTCATATTTCAGCTTCATCATGCCAGCATCGACCTTGGAGAGATCCAAAATGTCGTTGATAATCATGATCAGGCTGTTGGCGCTTGTCTGGATCGTGTTGGTGTAATCGAGCTGCTCTTCGTTCAAGGTAGTATCCTGCAAGAAGCTGACCATACCCGAGATACCAATCAGAGGCGTTCGGATCTCATGGGACATGTTGCTGAGGAATCTGCCCTTGCTCTCCATGGCTTCCTTGAGCTTGGTTTCCAGGAGTTTGTGGTCATTGATGTCGGTAGCAGAGCCAAAGTAGGAGCTGGCACCACTGCCAAAGTCGATGGTATCAATTTCGACACATCGGATCAGATGCCATCGGTATTCTCCAGTCTTGGACAAAAGTCGGACCTCAGTTGTGTATGAAACTCGGCCAGCACTATCAGTCGCAACCTTGATGATACCTTTACGAGCAAGTTCAGTCAAGTCAGCAGAAGGCCATTCGTATACAGAACTGCTACTCGAGCTGTTGTTTCGAGATAGGGGCTGCTGCAGGTTTCGATGAGGTGAGTCCTGTGGTGTCTGCGGTGTCTGTGTCTTGAGTGCTTGGATCGTGCTCGTCGAGGTGGCTTCAGAGGGTACCGACCCTTGCTGGTACACCTTGTTCTCTTCCTCGCGCTTCCGTCCACTGGGTGTGGAAGGCTGGGTTGACGGAATGCGACATTTGGCCAGATCCTCCGGGTGTACATAATCCATGAAGCCGAGACCGAGCGAATCTGAGAAGCTTTGGCCGGTGTAGGACAGCCACTGTTCGTTGGCAAACGTAATGCCCTCGTCTTCAGTTGCCGTAAAGATAATCTGTGGAATCAGGTTGGCGAGTAGCCGATGTTTGGCCTCAGAGGCTTCAATTTCCTCCTGGCGTGCCGCTTTCAACTCGGCGATGTGCTGGTCATGGATATCCATGTAGGATCCGAGAAACTGCATGATGACCCCCCTCTTATCTTTGGAAGCGACTGCCCTGGCATAAAACCATCGGTAGGCGCCATCGAATCGTTTTATTCGAACAGTTCTAGAAAACTGCTCTCCTGTCCGAACCGAATGGCCCCAAGCCTTCAGATACTCCTCTCGGTCGTCAGGATGAAGACTTCCCCAGGGATCTGCAGCGAGGTCGGTGGCTGTCTGTCCTCGATAGGAAAGATATCGACTATTCACCCAGACAATCTCCCCAGTTTGCGGAAGCGCGACGAAAACATGGGCCGGTAGTGAATCGAGAATAAGTCCCTTCAGCCTGTCGGACGGTGGAGGCATGTCGGCTGCTGTAGAATTTATTGAGCCACTTCGAGTGGGAGCAGCAATGGGTGTCGGTCTGGCCGAGAGTGTCGAGCTAGGCGGAAGGGATTGGAAGGTCGAGGCAAAATCAGCACCGTAAGAGTGCAGCATGCTGTGTCCTTGACGAGTGCCACGTCCAGTCTTTGCAGAGTCAGCCAAATTTTCTGCCGAGTTGTCGCTGCCCACGACATCTGAGGCATCTATACTGACAGCCCGCGTATCTGTCTGCGCCGATCGCTTCGTCGCCGAGGTCGTCGATTCGTCGGATGAGGTACGGACTGTCTTATTATCAACAGAAACAACTGGATCTGGTGCTTCCTGCGATGATGGTGGGCCGCTGAGACGAGAATTCCGCTTCTCTGATGGTGAACTGTCCTTTGATGCTGTCCTCGCTCGGGGGGTGCCTGAGCTAACAAGATTCTCATGCCTTGCAGGCGCTGTCCGCTGCCTAGCACTGAAGTATCCATCTCCCTGCGGTGTTGCGGCAGGACTTGAAGTCGGTGGTGGCCGCTTGTCGGCGAGGAAGCCAGCCGGCCCTTGGTCCCAGCCAGGCGTCCCAAGAGGAGATCCAGTGGCGCTCTTGGACACTCCAGAGTAATCGCTCGGGCTAGTCATACTTCCAGCCAAGGATTGATGGGGGAGCATGTCGTCTGCCGCGAGATACGCCATGCCGTCCAGGGGGCGTCCGTCGTGGGCAACCGCGCCAAACCCAGCAGTTTGTGGTCGTTTACGTTGCAGGCCTGCAAGTTCAGTCTCGAGATTGCTGTAGTGCCGGCACAAGGAGAAAGTGGTAGCCATATGGGGCGCAAGATGTTCGAGGGAGTGTCGAAGGTTGGAAGGATACGGAATAACGGAGCTCAGTATAGAGAGGATGGCGATAGGGGCGGGCTTGTCTTTCCTGAGGCTATCAGGAGTGCTTCGACCGGCTTCATCGCCAGTGGTGGATGCATTAGCGACAGACTCGCTCTTGGCTCGAGAGTGGGACCTTTGTTCCATAAGGGTGGTGTCGAGTTTGAAAGTTCGTGTCGGTTTCGAGAGGAGAACATGGGATAAGGGGATGTGGAGCACTGTCCATGAGTTGTCGACGCCAATGGCCTCTGGCGGGCGTATTCCAGTGTAGTCAGCTGTGCCAGTGTCTGGGTTAAAAGAGTCTTCATCCACCATAGCGTCTGTAAAGAAGGGATTCTCCTTGGGGTCGGATCGAACCGCGGGTGAGGGGGCTGGAGATTGTGACCATGGCGATGGTGGCGCTTGTTCGAATTCCTCGTACTTGGGAGTTGGGGGTCGCGGCCTCTCTTCGTCCAGTCGCCCTTCGAGGCGTGATGCTATCGTCTTTGCTCGATCGCTGCTGGAAAGGGGCTTACTTCGGATTGATGGCCGGGAGGTGCTGCTGCCACTAAATATTGAAGATAGTTTCGAGAATGAATCGGAACGAGGCCTGCCAGATGTCTTCCTGCTTGCGGGATCAGACGCCCCCTCTTGAGCACCCGTCTTTGACTGCTTTGAAGGCTCGGTAGAGGTCTCGTTGGCGAGATAGGGGTAACTTCTCGTCAGGGCAATAGCCCTTCCACGCTCAAGCACTCGCATCACACCACTATGATCAATGAGGGGATCTGCCTCATAATCGAGAGCTTGCAGGACAGGCAAAACACGGCCCTGTCCTTCCTTCTCCCCCATGAGCGGGGCCTCCCAACTGGGGATCTGCTGCTCAATAGCGTCGTGCTCATCGAGAGCCGACTTGTTTAGTTTGGCGTAGTCCTCTTGGGTTTCCCGAGGTGTACGACTGGCGGGGTAATTGCTTTGGCTTCTTGTCAAGTAAGCAGGCCGTCGAGAGTTCGCTGGGGAGCGAGATTGGTTCCTCTCCTTGTTCTCCTCATATGTTGTGAATGAGTGTCGACTCAAGAGGCCGGGTCGGACAGCGGCAGAGCCGACGCGGAGCGTATCATCAGGAGTTGATGCCGCAGCGTTGGACCCAGTTGCAGATCGATCATTGTCGCTGGGGCTCAAGATCATGCTGCTGGCCTCCCTCGCAGCCATATATCCAAGACTCAAGTCATCTTCCTTGTGCTGATTGAAAGTGGCTTTCTGACCCCATGGGACATTTTCGATGTCTGTTGAGTCAGCTGGAATAGCTAATGTTACCCGCTCAGCTTTATACACATCTCTCATGATCTGAACAACAGTATTCCACCAAGCATCCAGGCCAGGCTCGGCCGCCAGCATCAGTGAGAGATCATACAGGTTAGGGTTGGGGAAGTCGAGATTTTCAGGTTGAGGGGACATGACGGAAGGGTTGAAAGTGAAGTTGGAGGCGGGTGTCGAGTTCCCCGAAAGAACCTTGTCATGGGCAGTCATGCCCAAGGCCTCGAAAGAACCAAAGTTGGAGGAACGAGGGGCACCAGTTGGAGACAGGGCGGTAAAAGGCCTATGCAGGTACGAAGGCACAAAGCCGGCGGGTGCCATCCGAGGGAAAGGGTAGGATGGGGTACCCGCGATGGGTCCTGGGGTGGGAGCACCTCGAACAGTAGCGCCAGACTCGGTGGAAGTTGTTGTTAGGGTCGATGTCTGAAGCGGTGAACTCGACAGCCCCTCCTCAGGGATGGGAGAGACTCGGCTCTTGTCGTTTGGGCTCGCCATCAGACCTCTAGCCGACATTTCTCGGCGTTCGAGGTCGCGTGCAAGCTTTTCTCGATACTCGTTAAGCTGCTGTTGTGAAGAGGCCTGGCTGGGTGAGGAAGCAGTAACACTAAAAGCTGAGCGCCGGGGGCTCGTTGGGCTGGTGCCAGTGGAAATGTACAATGGTTCGGGGCTGAGAACCGGTCCCTTGGCTACAGAAACAGTGCTTTCGTCAGTAGAATCTCCTGCCATGTTGTTGCTGGCGAGGGCCTGCTTCGCCGGAACATCAAGAGGGGATGATGGGGGCTGGTTCGGGTGGCGATCCGTCGTCATTGCGTCACGCGCGGTTGGTGTTGCGGTCGCATTTGCAGTCGAATTCGAGATCGATGTCGGCATCACTCGTCCATCTCTTGCTGGGTTCGAGGGCGGCTTCTCGGTGAGCGGGGATGGCAACTCGATCAAGGACGAGAAGTTGCGGATCGGCAGGTCGATTTGACGCGAAGGGAACCAAGGTGAAAATATTTCGTCGCCCGTTGGCGAGTTAGGCCTCTGCATGCCTCGTGGCCCAATTTCTATCCTTTCCCTCAACAGCTGGAGAAAGGGTTGTCGAATGTGGTCGCGTAGGAAAGCGGATATATCAAGCGAGAGTCGAAAGTCGAACAGTGGAACAAGCTTTGTCCCCCTCAAGCCCCAAGCCAACACTGGCAGCGACAACAACAGCAGCAAAGGCGAGAGTCTGAAACGACTGTGAATGTACGTTTTGTCGATCGTATGTAGGTCTGGATGGGTTGGACCCAGAGACTCGAGAGGGTCGGAAGCGGTTCGGGCGACGGGGCAACGAGCAACAGAGGAGGTTTGAAGTGGAAAATTGGGGGCTCAATCACACACCGGTCCCAGAGTGTGGTGTGTCTCTCTGTCTCCCGCGCTCTCTCGTCTCTGGTGTCTACAGTAGGTAGGGCGGAGAATGAAAGGTGGTGGTGGTGGACTGGCCCGGCCTGGCTAGCAGAGAGGACTGGAGACCCAGAGAGAGCGCTGGTGAAGGTGGGCGAAAGTTGGCGTGGGCTTCCATCCCAGCACGTACATGACGACTCCTTTCTTGTATCTCCTAGCCAGATCTGGGAGGCGAACTACTTGAGGGTACAAGGTGCTTGGTCGACCCATATTATTTACGCACAGAACGGGGGTAAAACCAACCCTGTCCGATGACGTAGGGAAAGAGACCCCCCCCGGCCAAGAAGCAAAACCTAGACAGTACGTACCTGGGAGAAGAGCCCCAGATCAGGGCAGCCACGATGGGAGCATGTCACCTTGGGTCACTCACTCGCGCTTCAGGAGTAGATTTCTCACAACAGCCGCCGACCCAAAGCCATCTTTCTCCCTCATCCATCATCTGGCATCTCCTCTGCCTGATGCTCATTGTTCCGCACGGACTTTGCAGTAACAACGGTGGTCCTAATAATAAGCGACGACAAATCAATACTATGCATTCAAGGGATTGGCTGGTCGGTGCTCCTCGCCGCAGATTACATCGAGAGACCACTGACTGCAAAAGTGGGCGGCGGCGGCAGCATCACCATCGTCATCATCAATTATCCCTGGCAGCCCGCCAAGCCAAGCCCCAGCCGGCGTTTTCTCCGCCGAACGCTGCCATCCTACCAGCTGCAACTACTCGGGGTTACAGTCCGCACACAGAAAAACTCCACTGGGGGAGCTTCCCGAACGACACATCGTCCGCCCTATTGCCAGCATCTAATCCAATGGTGTCAAATCATCAGGCACACAACCTCTGCGTGCCCTTGTCCTTTGATGCCTCTTGTGCCTCGCCTCGTGGTTGGTACATACTACCTTCATAGGTAGGCATCTACAGATTACCCCGTGTCCAGTTTCTGGTGTCCGTCTCCACCGACCAGACCAGTGCTGCCGTTACAAGGGAGCGAGCCTCCGTTGCACTAACAGAATCGTGTTGCCAGATCTACTTCGACAACAGAGCCTGCAGCCTTTACCTAGGCACGGTGATCGGCAGCGTTGGCTCCAATTCTCCGTCATTGTTCCCCTCCACCCTCCAAGTTCGGAGCCGAGTTTCCAAAGTGCCATTGTCAACGGAGCACGATATTCCCTCGTCTTTCAAGCTACGTTCACTACTTGTTAAATAGACTCACCCTGGCTCCTCCAGGATCATTGTTCTAAAGGCTTCATCACCTTGTTCCTTACAGAACCGTACAAGCGCTCGAGCCACTAACACGGCCCATGCTCATCCATGATGGATGGCCATTTCCGACTTGGCCCTCTCCTCTCCCTTCAGATCGCCGATCTCCCCATAAACTCGCCCTCTATCCGTACTCTGGCGGGAACTACCAGGACAAGCAACTTCACCAGCTTGTCCAGAACGACGCTCTTCCTGTTCCTGGATCTCCTCCACTCCCACCGCAAAGGCCGCAACTGAAGATTTTGATGGGCGGGCAACCACCGCCTGCAGATCGACTAGGGCGCATCGCAATTTTTGTTTTAGCCCTTCCTTTCCCCTTTTTACATACTATTCTTATCTAACCCGGTCGACTTTTTGTTAGGCGACCCAGTTGCCATATCACTGGATCCTGCCAATCCGTCATGAGTTGCATCAAACTGACTCCCTCTAGCTCCCCTATTCGTCGTCGGCGCCGCCAAGCGCATCGGGCCACCCTCGACGCCCAATTGACATCACACTGACTGCCTCTCCAGGGCTGGTCGCTCTGCTTTGCGTTTCCATTCGTTGAACCGTCCCGCTTCGCCAGAAGTGACAATTGACTTTTCCTGCTGGGCTTGAGCACTTAGCCCAGCGGCCTCGCAGCCCGCCCGCCAGCCTTCCATAGACACCAGGGAATTCCTCGTACCTTGCACACCTCTCACCGACATGGAAGACAACATGCCGCAATTTGGAGGGGACCTCGGGTGACGGAGCACATCTCACCAGCGGGGAGCCTTGCCTAGGCCCTGGGGTCAGCCCTCAATTTCCAATTTCCTAGTCGACCAGATTGGGAGGCTCGGCATGCCACGCGGGCTGTGGGCAGGCGGAATGCAGCCGGAGAAGCGAGAAAAAACAATTACCACCAAGACAGTGGAGGACTGGTTGGTGCTAAAAACGTCGACGGGCAATCTTCTCCCCTGCACTGGCGAATGGAACATTGCCGGGGTTATCTATTTGACATGGACTTTACTGAGCATTTGGATGAATCCACCACCTGTGTTCCCGCAAGGCGTGAGACGGACCGCGACGATGGGCTTGCCAAGCGCCCAAGATAACCGCGTGGTTGAGCGTCCGTTTCCGCGACGGCCAGCTACGGCCTCTTTTCGCGGCGCGAGAAGAGGAGCTCCCCACTTGGTAGCAGCCCATGGAGCGACAGGTCCCGTCACGAGAAGAGAAGCAGGCAGACGTTTTGAAGCCAGGTTTTCTTTTCTTTGCACTCAGTCCCGCATAGGGCTACATACTGTACGTATGTGCTGCCTGCATCTTGCGACTCGTGCGCTTGAACGAGGTACACTGCTGACGGCAAAGCACGCACTCTCATGCTGATGGACCCGAGATTTGTCTGTTATCTGGAATGGGTATCTATCCCGCGTTGTTTCACGACCGCTCAGCTGCTGGCTCGTGCCTGTCGTTGTCGTTGCACATCATGACCATGTCCCACACAACTCTCTCTTTTCGACCCATTTTGCTGCTTGTCTCAGAGTCTCGTGCGCCCACCGTCGCCTGAAGCAGCAGCCGGTTTGAGAGGCGCTTTCGCATGACGTCTGCGTCTCGAGGAGGCACTCTGACGTCAAGTGGAGCGCCACCAAAGATCCGGCCGATCCAAGCTGGGGGACGACCATTCCTGGCGACGACGTGTCCGACCTCCGAGGCACGGCAGGGCGGACGAGTGACCTGACAGAGCCTTCGCGCTCAATCTCAATGGTTCAGGGTAGCCCAAGCCCGTCGAATCATGGCGTCCGTTATAGACAGGGCCCGGGAATAGCTCCGCTCTGCAGGTCTTCCGTCGACGCCTCATTGGACCAAGCAGGGATTGGCTCCCGTTCGTCATTCTACTTCCAGCTTCTCTGGGCCTGGCGCCCCGAGTTTCCGGGTTCTTGGGCTACTGCCTTTTCCTTCGCCTAATGACCATGGCATGGCGGCATGGATGGGCAGGACAGTTGACAAGCACTCCCATGTCGTCTCTGTAACTTTGGGGAGGAACTCAGGACCAAATGACTATAACAGGCAAGATACCCGACGAAACTTCGTATTGGTGAGCTTGAACCAAGTGCCGATAACCTTATTTTTATATACTCATCAGGAAGTTCACTCGCATGCAATGGTACTATACTCGGACTGAGGTTGACATGACAGTACTTTCAAGACCTGCGATATTTGTCCTTGCCGTGGCATATGTCGAGTCAAAGCGACCTATTCGCACTAGATCTATAACTAGATGGCGCCAGCCGAGCCGATTATTGATTCAGCTGCTGACACTATGGCTAGGTCTGCTGTCTACAATAGGTGCCATGCATATAGCGCCAACATAGGTACCATTGATACTTCCTGGAAGTGGAAAATGAGTTGCGTCTTCTCATCTCGGTTCTCCATGCAGGTTGCCAGGGAAGCAAATACTGATATCTGGTTGGTTAAAACAAGTTTCGACGACGAGTAAACGTGGAGGCTCAACTTGAGAGACTTGGAGGTAATCTCCACGACCGCACAGTGCAGCACAACGGACGAACAAGCATCGTCCCCGGGGTCCAAGACCAGAAACCTGGTTCTAGAAAACGGGCGGGGCATGTCAAGAATCACACTAGACCAGACCATGCTTCCATCGCCAACGGGGACAAGGATACAGGGCCTTGCCTTGCTTGTACCTCGATGCATTGGCGATGGTAGGCAGCCTCTCAGGCCCACGGGAATCGGAAAATACTTCTAGAATCCCATCTTGTCTCTGCGGGATAACTTACCCCTTGCCTGACTTCTCCAGCCACCACCTTACCCTCGCTTCCCCTCGCGTGTGGTGAAGGGAGTACGCGGACGCGGACGCGGACAGCCGCACCGACCTTGGTGACGGTTTACCATCCAACGCTTCCTTGTTTGCATGTTATTTCGAACTTGCTGGGAACTCATGTGGGTTATCGACTGACTGAACCATCACCGTGCAGCAGGGAAAAAACGGTCAGCATGGAATGCTACGGTTCGGGGAAGCGAGCGAGGGCCAACCGATCTGTCCTCCGCCTCGCTTCTTTGCCGTGAGGGCTTTTCCCTCGTCCTTTGACTTCCCCCGCGATCAAGAGTCACAGACCATCAGACGCCAGGTTCCTATATGCGGCTGAACCCTGCCTTATATGGACTTGGCCCGCCGACGTCAACGCCCACATTGCTTCGCGAGTAATGCTTCGGATTCTGCTTGTCCATGGCGCAACCCGGTGATCAAAGACTCCAAGTGTAGCAAAGTGGGTATGAACGAATCACCTATGGAACGTCGTGTTTCTCTTGTAGCATTCCTCGCCAAAGGAGATGATAGCTCAAGATTTCACCGCTCATAGCGTCTAGTCCAAGAAACATACATACATATAGAGCTTGGTATTTAAACCCACGCTTAATGCTACATGGCTAGGGTGAATAATACCATACTACCAAGATAGGTCATAGTTGTCTATAGCACTCATCTCTTCCTCATGCCTCTCGGTCACTACCTTCTGGTGACTCTTGAATCCAATTGCTTGTACCCTGGATCATAGTGGCCAGATCTAAAACCTTGAGCTCGAGACATTGCCTTGAAATCTGCCTCCTCCGCGTTCTCTCGCTGATGCTGGAGAAGTTGCTATACCTGCATTAAGTATGATCAGACCCTTTCCCTCTTCAGCATCTTCGTAACCTTTTCTGCCCGCCTCGTCTTCCATCCTTTATGCCCTTTAGCATCTATCGGGAGCTCATCCGTACCTAAGGAGGGGCTGACATAAAATTATGGCATCCAGAGACAAGCTTGGAATTTCTGTACGGAGTTCGCTACCGAGTCCCTCACGGGGGCTTCCAATTTCCTGACGAGACCTCTTATATTCTCAGTCCTTTCTCACCATTTTACTAATATTCGTAGCCAAAATCAAGACCCTTCTTGCCCTCGAAATTGACCAAATAGAACATATGCCTTGAATATCGCTACGGCTTGTTGTTGGTGGTATAACCCGTGTCTCTCCCATGAGCCTCATCATAGTAAAGCTTCTCAACGACCTATCGAGTTGAAAAAATTTAGCCTACAACTATCCTGTATCCTGTATCCAGTTACTGGCCACAGCTCATGTTCCTGAAGTTCCGCATGTCGATTTTATGGCCGTAGGGCTACCGCGTCCTGGTGCAGTGGGCGGAAGTATGAGACTTCTGGCCCTATTGTAGGTCTACCACAACTTGACAGATTAAAGGGCCTAGTGAATATCTCGCCAAGTCCCAAGAAGGAGGTTTCTAGAATGAATGGCTCTGTGCAGAGACTTATCTGCAGCTTCTGCTTGACACTCTGGAGAAACCTGTCAGTCCTGCTACATGGAGGTTTGGTAGACAGCCCTCCAGTCACCAAAACGATTACGATCCCCAAGAGTCAGACACGCGTTAGCCAAGTAGAATCTGTGAACCAGTGACTATCTTTTTTTTGTAGCAACGATTTCACTCGACTATTCTCATTATTCTGGTCCGCCTGTAGGCCTGACTCACTTTCCCAGTGGTAGATAGTCCGTTACGCGTGAAGAGAGCAAGTCTGCAGGCTACCCATCGGTTCAGCAGGCATCGAATCCCCCTTCCTCGTGAAGAAGGGACCATGACGCTTCTATGAGGTTCAACGATAGTGAAGCTTATAAAATACTCACAGATTGACACCTGTGTAATTGGAGGATGACTCGCGAATTCTGAACCAACCTCAAGATACCCTATATGTTTTGTCGCAGCCTGTATTCGTCTTTAGCCTGAATCGCTCGTAGATACCGAACTGTGGTGAGCATTGAATGACTAGCATCTTAGCTCGTGGGAGTAAATATGATATTGGGCCTAGCTCTTGCATGCTCATTCAAGAAAGACGGTGACAAATTCAAGCAACAGAATCTTAACAAGTAACCACGAAAACAAAGCACTTTAGGCACAACTACTTAAAGACGAGAAATGTGAGAACCGAAAAATGATATGATAGGAGGTCTTGCAATCTTGTCTATTCCTTTCAAATAGATCAAACACTTTGCCAAAGCCGGGGAGAAACAATGTATAGGCTATTATGCAGCCGATAATCTTCCAACGCCAGAATAAGAACAAAACTCCAACCGCAGCTCAACCCTTGTTTCTGAGATGTATCCATCCTACCGATGCCAGCTACTGTTCTTCTTCGCAGAGCTCAAGACCTCAAAATCAAGCCTGGTTTGGGGCCTTGAACCCAAGTTTCTGCTTTTGGATTCGGGGCAAAACACCAATCAACGTCAAGGCGGACAGGAGGATGGTGGCCCAGAGCTTGAGCTTGAGGACATTCTTGTTGTAGTCTGTCTCGACAGCGGTGACGACTGTGACGAGGAGCAGGGTGAAGATGGCGTAGCCGCTCCAGCGGTGATACTTCCAGATGGCCTTGGCCTGGTGTTCACCGCCGTAGAGCTGGGGAGTCGCCCACATGGTGAAGCCCACAGCGTACTGGAGTAGCAGGATGATGGAGGTGATGACGCCCAGGTAGCCGTGAACCGAGTGGAAGTGAGCGCCATTGTTTGCGAACTTGTTATACTCGATGATGGTGACACCCGCCACCAGGAGGAGGAAGGCGACTAGGTTGAGGATGGCGTGGATGCGCTGGCCGATGCGCTTCTGCTCGGCCGTGTGCGTAGGCTGCAGGCTCAGGACGGACTGGGCCAGCGTGAGGATCGCGAGGGATTGCAGAAGCGGGTGCGCTGAGAACAGGATCAATGGCTTGGTGAGGACGCTGGCCCAGATGAGCGCAACCAGCAGCACGATGCCGAGCTGGGCAAGGATGCCAGTGCCTGGAGAAGCAGTGTGATTAGCTCCAGAAGAGGATGTAGCTAAAGGGATGGCGACAACCTACCGAGGACTAGATTTCTAATCATTGGGACGCCGTCTTCTTGTGCAGCATCGCCAGGTCGACCAAGGAGCGGTTCAGTCTCGCGAGCTGCGGCGCCGTTGACTTCGGCGTCCGAAGGGAATCGCTCCGGTATACCTGTGGCACTCGCCATCTTTTAAAGCCGCTGCGCGTATCCAGAGAGGTGTCGTGTCGGGCCGTGTCGTCAACAACGTGTCTTTTTTAACGTTTGGTGATGCTCAAGGTTCTCGGCAGGGCGGCGCAGGCGGAACCAGAAAGAAGAGAAATAGCGAAAAAGAGCTTTCTTGTTAAAGCTTGGAGAGTCAATGCGGTTCACTTTGAAGCCATCTACTGCGTGCGATTGAGAGCAAGACGCGGATGTCCTGACGTAGATGAAGGGGGAAAGGGACGAGTCTAGACTGATTACGAGTGCACAATGTCTCTGTACCTACAAAGAGGCTGTTGCTACCTGCCTTACATGGCTGATTACAAGATTGACGTTGACGTCAATGAATGGCTGTCTCGAGTCTGACCTATCAGAAGCCGCCTTTTTATAAACACTCACGAACCGCGCGGGGTAGTCATGCTTTTCCAGTGATAAAGACGGCAATTCCACCATGTCGCCTTGTAATCGCGTCAGGAAAAAAAAAATTCTCGTTATCCCGGGGGATATTAAAAGTGCCGAAGCTGGGGTTACGCGGGGACGAGAGATGAGGGGGGAATCAGAATCTATTACTCGATATGATCGAGCAAAAGAGCTCCATCTCTCACCGACCCTTGGCTATCGATAAGAGCTTTATCCGTTCCCCCCAACCTGGACCCGCGCAAAGGAGCTTCCCTGGTTGGCTATGAGCTCCGAGAACTCGCCGGCCAAGCCCGCCCCTCCACTCGGCCGTGGCCCGGCCGGCCGGACTATCGCCGCGAAAGGAGCTCAGAGCTGCCAGCGCTGGGCCGCCGGCGGGCAAGGCACCTCTTGCGTCTAACCGTTTGCCGCTCTGGGCCCAGACGCGCACACGGGAATCTGTCGTCGATCAGAACATTTGCCGTGGCGCCCAATAGAAAGAAACTCGGAGGAGCAGCAGGCAACGACAGTTAGCCCATCAATCAAGATTGGCCTGATTTTCCTCGTCCCGCAGCGACAGTGGGCGCATCGGAACTGGCCGACCCAACGAGGCTAGGTGAGAGTTAAATAGACAGGACGATCCCTCTGTTTCCCGACGAATCTCACTCACTTCCCGAGTCAGAACATCTGCATCATATCATACCTCTCCTTTCTTCACTTCCAATCATGGCTTCCATCGCAGACGAGATCGAGTACAAGCTCGATACCGTCGAGACACAGGCCGTTGCCGCCAATGACATTGACAAGACGTTCCGCACGACATGCATTGGTGAGACCCTCGTGATATTGTCGCACCGCTTAATCTTTCATGCTAAACGTGGAACGCAGACCTCATCTCAAGTGCCCTCGGTGGCAAGGTCCTCGGCTTCTCAGACCAATGGTTCTGCGAAGCCACCAACCTCTTGAACCCAAAGACCCCCATCCGGCAGCAGGGCAAGATGGTCTTCACAGGCGCCTGGTACGACGGCTGGGAGACCCGGAGACACAACTCGGAGCCTTTCGACTACGTCGTTATCAGACTGGGCGTCGCCTCGGGCACCATTGAGGGTATCGAGGTCGACACGGCCTTCTTCAACGGTAACCACGCCCCCGCCATCTCGGTCGAGGGATGCTTCAGCCAGGACGACGAGGAGGTTGCGGGGTGGAAGGGCGGCCGGGGCAAGTGGGAGACCATCCTCGGCGTGCAAGAGTGCGGTCCCTCGGAGCGGTTCGCCTGGAAGCTCAAGACGCCCACGCAGAAGCAGTACACCCACGTGAGGCTCAACATGTACCCCGACGGCGGCATTGCGCGGTTCCGACTCTTCGGCCACGCTGTCCCCGTCTTCCCAGACGACAAGGATGTCATCTTCGACCTCGCGGCGGCTCAGAACGGCGGTCTCGCCGTGTCGTGTAGCGACCAGCACTTTGGCAACAAGGACAACCTCCTGCTGCCCGGCCGCGGTAAGGACATGGGTGACGGCTGGGAGACGGCTCGATCGCGGGCCAAGGGCCACACCGACTTTGCCATCATCAAACTCGGAGCTCCGGGCTACATCGAGAGGTTCGTCGTAGACACGGCGCACTTCAGGGGCAACTACCCTCAAAAGGTGGCCATCGAGGGCTGCGAGTGGACGGGCCACGGAGACCCGGTGGCCGACGCCGTAGCTTGGCGGGAGTTTGTGCCCCCGAGCAAGACGGGGCCGGATCAGGAGCACGAGTTTGCGAGCGCCGACAAGGAGAAGGACCGCCTGGTCACCCATGTCAAGCTTATCATGATCCCCGACGGCGGAGTGAAGCGATTGCGCGCATTTGGCAAGCGAGCTGTCTAGGGTACCTAACTTAATCTTGGGAGCCCAACTTGTATAGAGATCAATGCAAACACAGTTAAACAAGTGTTGATGATGAAAATGAAATGAATATTCGTTAGTAAATTATGCAGTGAGAAGACTACTCAATCTCAAACAATTCACGTCTGCAAAAGTAATCTTGTTGACGCAGAGAGAATATTCCAGTGTCGTTCAGTGGGTAAGTTCCATGTTGGGGCCACCTAGAGTCAAAGTACCCTGACCGTCTGTGGCTGTGTCCATGGAGCAACTGCCCCCCCGGGGACGGATGACGGTTTCTCCAGAGCTTCCAGTCTCATCAGGGACAAGTGGGTAGGTTGCCCTCCACGACACCTCGCACGATATCAACACAACCACAAGGCATCAGTTCACAGCGCCCAACGACATCTCCCCGCCCAACAGCGGCAACTCGGTTCAAACACGCAGCGCAGACTTATTCACACACCGTATGCGAAATTCATCCTCCGAAGCGACTCCTTCCAAATTCCCATGAGCCATCTGCGGCATCTGGCTCTGCCCCTCCCTCCGCCATGGATCTAGGGGACTCTCTCGGCCCCGACGGCCTGCCCGACAACAAGCCTCGAGCCCTCCCCTCCGACCTCCCCACGTCCCTCGACGACAGGCGACATGTGCCAAACGAGCATCTCGTCACCGAGACCGAGATGTACGATGGCTGGCAAGGTCCGTCGCATCACCATTCACCATCGCCACCCGCGCACTTACTTGACTGAAACATGCGCGGGCTGGCTGGGCTACTCCCTCTATTGCCCAACACGTCACTGACGACGCCGCAACAGGCCAATCCCAGTTCCTCACCACGCCAGCCCTGGCGAAGCCCCTCAACTTTGGAAACCTGTCGCTCAACGACCCCGACTACGACGACAATGTCACAAAGGGGCCCAAGGATAGCGACACGCGACTCATGGAGATGCTGGCCGCTCAGGCCGCCCACCAGTCCGGTTCGGGGTTTGAAGACGAGGATGAGATTGTGAATGACGAAAAGCTACCAGACTCTGAGAAGAAGGAAAAGCTCCAAAAAGCCCTCAACATGGCTGCCAGCAACGGTGATGTCGAGAGGATCGGGAAGCTATTGAATGGCAAGGCAAAGGAGTATATCGATATAAACGCCGAGGACGAAGACGGAACACCGCCGCTCATCTATGCGAGCTGCTTTGTTGGTTTCCCCGGATACACTGAACCTCAGGTCGCTAACATGACGAACAGGGCCACGAACCCGTAGTGCAGGCACTGATCGAGGCGGGCGCCGACGTCAACAAGCAAGATCGTAATCAATGGACAGCTCTCATGTGGGCCATGACAAACCGACACAAGGGCATCGCGAAGCTCCTCCTCGACAACAATGCCTCCTCAGATCAAAAGACGTCATCCGGTCGAACAGCATTCGACTTTGTCCCCCCAGACAGCGAGATGTCGTATTACCTCCACGACAATGGCTACAATATCGGAAGCGCTGGCGTCACGGATGACTTTTACAGCCCCGGCTTCACACAGGATCGGTTCGAGGAGGAGATGGCCGAGAACGAGATGCGAAGGCGGTTGATGATGGAGAGTGCCCGAGACCTCGAAGTTGACCTGGGAAACGTGGGCATGGATGATCAGCCCGAGGTGAGAACCAGTCCTGCAAGTTGTCCATACAATTTTACTGATCGCATTTCTTCAGCCGGTCGATGAATTCGAGGAGGAACAGCAAGAGTTTGATTGGAACCGCTGCCTCCATGACCAAATGTTCGTCTTCCAGGAGCACGAACTAGACCGGATACTCGATATAATCATCACCAAGATGACGCCTCAGAGATCGCCGTCGCAAAAACCTGTTCCGGCAAACATGATATTCCTGAGCGCCCGATATGCCCATTACCATTCGAGCCGGGAGCTGCTTGAACGACTCCTCGTCTCAGCCATGGACTATATCAATGACGTCGTTGAGAGGTGTCAGTGGGATATGACCATTCTGGCATTCTGGATCTCTAACGCTACCCTCCTGCTTCACTACCTCAAAAAGGATGCTGGCCTCTTCCATGCGACGGCCGAGTTCCAAGCCCAGCTCGCTGAGCTCATCAACGAGATCTTCATTCTCATCGTGCGGGATGCTGAGAGGCGCCTGGACAAGGTATTGGACGTGGCCATGTTGGATCATGAAACCATTCCTGGATTTGAGGACATCACATTCCAAAACGAGTGGAAGCTGTTCAAGCGAAAGGCTCAGGTCAAAGAAGAGCCCATCGAGAAGCGTTTCCGGCCTCCCTCGCCCAAGCAGCGAGCGAAGCCAGCTCCCAGAAATGTTACTTCTCTACTCTCATCGACTCTCTTTGTGCTCGACCTTTACGACATCCACTCGGTCATCTCGGCTCAGATCATCTCGCAATTACTCTACTGGATCGGAGCAGAGCTTTTCAATCGCATCATGTCGAACCGCAAGTATCTGGCCAGAACAAAAGCCATGCAGATCCGCATGAATATCTCAATATTGGAGGATTGGGCACGGACAAATAACAGGCAAGCAGACCACTACGAGGGAAGCGACATGCGTTCGTCTGGAGAGACCACCATTGACGCGGCCCGGAGACACCTGGCACCTGTGATCCAACTGCTGCAGTGGCTCCAGTGCTTCTCGTCGCTCGACGCCGATGACCTGGAGGCGCTGGTGGGTACACTCCAACAGCTCAAGCGGCTCAGTCCACAACAGCTCATCCATGCAGCCAATCACTACAGGCCAGAGGTGGGTGAAAAGGGGCTGCCTAAGAGCGCCATGAAGTATCTCATCGCCATCCAAAAGGAGGCAGCACTTAAGCGAGAGCGGCGACGCAGTGGAATGGCGTCACCGCAGCGGTCGGGTCAGGACAGCAGCCCGGTGACACCCGTCAAGAATCGGTCAAACGGCAATCATCTCGAGACTCCTGGGAGCGCTGCTAGCCCACCCGAGGACGAATGGTCCGACGACGACGACGCGCCTGAGCATTTGCTTCTGGATCCTGCTCTGATGTTGCCCTTTACGCTGCCCTCAGTGACCGACATGCTCGTGACATATGGCGCTGGGTTTGGAGGAGTGAACCGTGAGCGGGAGCGCAAGTACATTCCAACGGTGCCGCCCGAGTTCCTGGAAAAGCTGGAGGTGAGCGGGGGCACTCGCAAGGGACCCATGTTTGGAGAGGCGGACTGGGAGAATGAGGAAGTCTGAAAGGAAGACATGAGCCACGGTCATTATAGGCTATACAGCGAGACGCTCGAGGACCCAAGGGGGGGACCGCCGGGGGTGTACTGGCCTGCATCAAGGGAGAGTTCTTGGACACTGTTCCTCGACACCGAGTCGAGATAGGAGAAGCGAAAGAGCAGGGTCTACGAAGCAGAAACCCCCACACGGGCCAGCGTGCGAGTATCAGGTCCCCCGGCGATTCGATTCGATGGGGATGAAAATTTGCGATGCAAGCTGCAAGGGACAAGAGGAGCGTTGGCAGCGGGGGAGAAGCTTGGCCAGCCATCCCGAGGTGGCGGGCACACACACCACACACACATATGCGGCCCGTATTGTCGAGGTGGCCAGGACCACGGGGGGAGGAAGAGAGCGCCAATATCCGGGGGCATTGGACAGACGGCCGGGAAAGGCAGACGAGCGAGGCGAGAGGAGAGGAGAGAAGAAGCGAGGTAGAGTTAGCGCGCGAGATTGTATAGCTCGGCTCAGGCGTATGGAGTTGTCGAGGTGGAAATCTGAAAATCCCCATGTTTCAATTGCCCGTTTTCGTCCCGTGTCGCAGAGCATTGACAATCTAGCCAAGCTGGCGCCTTGGCTCGGTCCGCCTCAACCATATTGATACTATTCCTAGATTACTTCTGGCCCGCGCAGCTAGCCAAGCTTGAGGCGAACCTTGAGGCGGAAAGGAGTCGACGGACACAGCAATTGAGCAACAACCTTGGAGCAAGCAGCTCAAGCTCAGTGGATCTAGGATACCCTAGCAAGGATCGCGTATCCACCAGAAAGACGCGGTGTCGACTAGTTGCTGCATGCACTCAACAGCTGGCACGCCGTGTGCGGCCGGAGTAAACTTTTTTCTTGTCTCCCCCCTTGCCCCGTGTCCCAACGGCCGCGGTGCAGATGCTAGTTTTCTGCCATCCCGCAGCGTGCCATTGTGCGTTGTTCGTGCCCTACATCTGTACACACAAGGGAGCCGATGCACTGGTCTTCCCTGGTCCTTGCTCGACAGACCTATCCGTTTGCTCCCGGGGGGAAGCAATAGAAGGACTGAAGGAAGATCTCACCGCTGCCATCCCGACTCCGGGTGATGAGGTCCCCACTACCACGCGATTAAAAGATGAACGCGGAGGAGGATGCAAAAAGGGTGAAGGCAGCAGGGGGGAGGCTCAACGGGCTGGCCTCCGGGTGGATGTCGGGATGAGTTGGCACACCAGGGCCGGGGGCGGAAGGGAGGGTCCCGGCATGGTCTGTGGGAAACGTGGACTGCGGGAGCCCAACGGAGGGAGGCAGAGAGGCATGGGTGGCCACGCGAGAAGTGGCCGGCCGCGGGTTTTCCCCATCCTTAGTGTTTTGTGCTCTCTCTCCTGTGGCTCAAGTGTGGCCAACCTGTCATGGATAGACCCTTTCTCGAGGATGGGCCTTTGCTCCTTCAGAGTTTCCTTCATTTCGTCCATTTCACTTTTACTGTGTTTTCAGTCCTCTCCGTTCATACCCTAGCAAAGCTGACCAGGGCAGACGATGATCCTGGTCCGGATCCTAGCAGGGAAGCTTCGCTAGGTTCGGGAGACGGGTAGATCAACCAGGGCATGCGCGGAGGCTCACCAACCATCACCACGTCCCGTCGTGGGAATGGCTGAGACAGGCATGCGAGGCCAGACTGCCCGTGTCTCGGCTTTCTCTGCCGGGGCCAGATCTCTCTGATCTGATACCTATCAATGAAAGAAGAAAAGAGAGTTCAGGTCTGTTGAGTAGCAAGGGGGAGCAGTCCTTTAAGGTTTGCTCAAGGTGGGCGCTGATCAAAGTGATACATGATTAGACCAGCTCAGCTGGTTAGGGGGTATCGTTGAGGACAAAGGAATTAATTAGTGAAGGGGGCGTAATAGAAGCTTTTGTTTCGAGATTTGAAAAAGTGACAAGACGATGACGGACTCTGGCATCAAGATCGGTCCGAGAAGAGGCATGCCGAAGCAGCCACAAAGAACCGCGCAGGACGCAGTCAGCATCGCGCCTCGACAATCATGGCAAGACGCGGCGCAGGATGACGGGCGAGTTGGTGATGAACCACGTCTCGGGAAAAACAAAGTTTGATCCGGGTCGTATTGTCCAAGATTTGGGTCTACATCCGGACTCGACGGAAGGAACCTGATTCAATGGTGGCGGGAGCGTTATCCCAAATCCCCGAGAAGGCGGCTTTCCTGAGTCGTATCGTATCGTATCGTGTTTGCGTGGTTTTCTTGAGATGCTGCTTTTAGTAAGCCAGCTTGAGCAGCAAGTAGACTTTCTGTATGGTGAGGTGGCTGATGACGGATGCTGGCCGGTGAGCATGGGTGAATTGAGAGAGAGTCTAGAAGGATTTGTTTTGAATAAGGGGTCCGGATCGTGGAAATGCGCGCAAACAATGCGAGCGTGGTGAGATGGCAATCCAGTTCAGTCCAGCTCAGCCCAGGACAGGGCAGGGCTGCCCAACTCAGCACTGTTTTTGATTGTCGAGATGCTGGTTGGTGTCTCATGGCTGGGCGTCCCTGAGCCCTGCCCTGTCCTGCCCTGAAGTGTCTGTCCTGTCTCTGGCTGAGCCCGTGTCTGCGTCTGTCTTGGCCTTGGTTGTTCTGGGTTGGGTCGCGGGTACCTTGCAGACCCATGCCCTACCTAGCCAACCTAGGTTCGCTCCCCTGCGTGTGTGTCCCGCCCTGCCCTACGTGGTCGCAAAGAGGCATGGCCCTATCGTCCAACACCCCTGTCGGTATCTGGGATGGTCCACACATTGGCGATTGGCTGAGTGTGATAGGTCACAAAACTCTCCCAGACCGGTCCCGTCCACCAGTCAGAGGCCATCGTGTTGGATGGCAAGACTTGTCAACTTGTCAAAGAACAGGCTTCTGAGCCGGCCTGCCTTGGCCTTGGATGACCAAGCCAAGGCCGGGGAGCCCTAGGGCCGAGGCGGATATCCCAGCTCCACCCTGTTTGGCTTCGAGAGGTTCTTCTTGTTGTCTTTGTCCTCGTCCTGGTCACCCCCTTGCAGCCAGGAATGCAACAAGCTTTGGCAAAAGCCTGGTCTGGCTGAATGAATGACACTGGGCTGGGTAACGGTGTGTGTCTCACCAGATCCGATTGAGATGAGGAAAAGGAAACAGGACGGAAAATCCCTCCATCATCTGAAAGCCTCTTAACTCTATCTGTCCGGGGAACGGATGGAGGCAGCCTGGGGAGGCCATCGACTGGTCCGGTTCCTCACATGCTTTTTGGTTGGGTGGACTGGACGTTACCGGCGGCGCTCTCCCGCACCTAAACTGCCTTCTTAGCTGCATTATTGCGCAGGAAGGGTTGCAATGCGTTTGGCCGATGGTATGCCTCACGTAGATTGTGCAAAAGGGAGAGAGAGCCGCGGTGAATGGGTATTCCTCAGTATGTCCACTGAGAGATCATAGGTACCTGAACCCAAGTCTGGCCTGACCTTGGCCCCGGCCCTGGTGCGTGCGCGTGATGCGTCAGGTACAGTACAAGCAAGACCTGACCGTACGTGCGTGACGAGACGTTGATGAGTTGTTAGGCGTCCTCACCTCGGGCCAGCGTCGTCGTCGTCTTGGATGAGGAGCCCTGGCTGGCCTAGTGCGGGTGCAGGCTGCCAGCTGCGTTGCGGTGTGGATAGTGGCCATCCAGATCGAGCCAGAGGGTTTTCACCGTCTCGCCGCCTCGTGCGTCTTTTGCATCCTCGCTTCCACTTCCGATCCTGCTGGGCCGGTCCACCTGGATCTATGGAGTAACGGGGACGTGCCTCGACCAACGGGAGGCCGGTGGATGATGTGGCTGTCGCTGGATGGGTAAAAAATTATGTCGTTTTTTTTCTCACTCACTGTGAGTCTGCGTGCGTTTGACCGGCCTGCTCGGTCACTTGGTGGCCCTTGACGCAAATCCCGAGCTAAAAAAGATGTTGATGCGTGTGTGCGTGTGTGTGCGTTTGTAGTTATATGTATAAGGAACGCACGGCGACCGCGCGATTTGGATCGTCCGTCTTCTTGAGTCTCACTCAACCTCGTGCCTTCCTCTTCAACCTCGACCCGGCCCTCTCACTCTTGGCCTCAGCTCAGACCGACTCGACCTTCGGATCCCGTGTCTCGCTTCCATCTTCACTTCCAGTCTCATCCTGGAAAGCAATTTAGCGGCCGAGTGTTTAGTATCCATCGTTCAATGTTTTGCCCGCCTTTCGACTCACCACTACCGCCGCTATTATCAACCAATTCTTGGCTCTTGCCCAACACACCTGAATCTCTGCACGGCTGCTTCGCTTGTTCGGATCTGCGAGATTGCCCTGTCTCATCCCATCCCGCCAAAGTCTAAGACTTGGGGACTTTGCCCTTGGTCGAGACTGCCAGCTTGGGACCCCAGCGATTTTTGAGAGTCGACAGTCTCAGTCTGGAGGGGGTTTTTCTTCTCCCTTGACAAGGCGTCATCGACGTCAGAGACACTCGAAGCTTCTCCCTTGGATTCCTTCTTGGTTCCCGAACGCCTGGTCCAGAGAACGACCTGCCCGTTGTTCCTCTATAACAACCGCCGTTGGCCCTCCCCTTTGTCCAGGTTCCTCTCCTGGTCTTTCTACCCCAGCTCCCTCACTTACCCCAAGCTTCGGGCTTTGGTGTTTGTGTTCCCCGGCATAGCACTGCTCCCTTGCATCTGCTTCTCTCACTCGACCTCCCTCCCTGCCGGGGTCTCACTGACAAACATCACACAATAAGAAAAAAGGTTGCCGCCTCGTTGACGACCGACAGCCACACACAGACACTTGGTGCGGGTGACTCGATCTCTACCTCAATAGCGCCATTGTCAAACTCGACCAAAGAAACGCCATGTTGCCGCCCAAATTTGGAAATGCGCGGTACCCCACGGAGCGCCGAGCCAGCTTGAGATACGACGCAAGCCTAGTGGGCATGCGATACGAGAAGACTGTCCCGGCAGAGCCTCCGATCCCAATCATCTCGAGGAATCCCGCCCGGCCCTCGCGTCGGCCCTCATCTTCGTCGGCCTCATCCCACAGCTCCTTCCACAGCTCCTACCACCGCCCTGTGGTTGTTCCGCCTCCGGGCAGCATCGCTCCGCCGACCGAGGAGCACCCGGCTCTGCGAGGAACGACTTCGTCTTCACCGTCTCCCCGGACATCCCCCGTCTCGGCATCGGAGGAGTGGAAACGGGACTCGGGAGTTGCCAGGGCTAACTCCACCTCGACCATCCACGAAGAGGAGGACGAGGACGACTTTGCGGACTCGCTGTGCGAGCAGACTTGCGGTAGCATCGCTGTGGTGCCATCTTCAGTCTCGTCTCTGGCGGCGTCGGTTGTGTCGCGGCCCAGTACGACGGTGCGGCACATGGATGATCCATTCGTGGACCAGAATAGCATCACCGCTCCTCTAGAATCGGTGTCCAGCACCGCATCGTCTGTCGTGTCCAACGCTGGCTGCACCACGCCGCCTCCTCCACCGCCGGCGTCCCACTCGCATCCTGCAACACCCACTCGGGCCAGCAGGGCTCTACCTATCCCCATTCCCTTCTCCAAGTCAGCCAAAATCCCTTCTTCCCCGTCGTGCCCTGCTCCGGCTACTACCTCGAGCTCCTATCCTCCTGCTCCCCCTTCGACTTCATCTTCACCGCGTTCTTCTTTTTCCACTTCTCCCCGCAAATTCGTCAAGAGCCTCAGTTTGCGGTCAGGGCAGCGTCTTGGCAAGAAGAGCCTATCACAGATGCTCAGCACACCAATGCAGCCCCTGTGGCGGGGCTCCTCCACCCCGGCCTCAAGCAACTCCAGCGACTCGAGCACCCCGACCGGCACCACCACGTCCACCGCCGCCGCTGCCCCTGGCACTACGGCCAGCGCTACCGCCAACGCTACAGCCACTGCTACCGCTATGGCTGGGCCCAAGCAGGCGCCATCGTCCCCCAAGGGCTCTTCCCGTTTTTGGCACAGATCCCGGTCCTCCACTAATAGCACTACCACCTCGGCGGGGACCATTTCATCTGATTGCGATCTCCCCTTCCTCCCCCTCGACGTCTCCATCCCCTGTGATAGTCTTCTTGATGATGGCTTCATGAACTCTGTCACCTTCTCCAACCGCGGTAGCATCATGTTTGGTGCTCAGGATATCATCGCCCTCGACGGCGCTGCCGACCAAGACAACAAGTCACTTGATCCCTCCCCCGCGACCACAAAAACTGCTATCGACAACGATGGACGCGCCACTCCCACAACACCAACCGCTCCCTCCCTCACTTCTCCCACAACGCCGACTCGGGTTGCCACTCCTACGACGCCCGTGTCGCAGTCTCTTCCTCGACCCAGCGACGAGTCCAACGACATGAATAAATCGGATAGGAGGGGTTCCCCTCAGGGCCAGATGTCGCCCCCCGACATTCGCGTCTTGGCCGCCGACGTGGAGAAGGAATCTCAAAAGGTGAGATCGCTCTATACTGTTGGCGATGGTTCCCGCGGTGAGCCCGGCAAGAGGCGCTCGTACTGCGAGCGTCTCGAACCGACTCCCGAGGTCCCGTCCGAGGAGAATGAACTTGACCCGTATGGTTTTCCTTTGACGTCCCAGCTTTATTCATCTTGGACTGTAGCAATGCTAACTCGCCTCCCCATTGTGTAGTGTTCGCGGTCGCCTTTCTCCAGCCTGGCAAATGCCCGCGTCTGGAAGTACTTTTTCCCCGCGCTTTGAGACACCCGGTGGACTTGAGGATTGGGATGATCTTGAGGGCGCCCACGTTGACCGATACGGATTCATTACTGTGCCGCCACCAAGAATCGGCACCCCGACAGAGACCAGATCTGCATCCGGCTCGCCTAGAAGACGTAACGTGTTACTGAAGCGAGATGCATATGCTCTATCGTCAACACTCAGCGGTCGGCGTACCCCAACTAGGAAGGTCTCTGCCAGGTCGCTCAACACACAGACATCTGAACTATCGCTGTCAACGTCGCTTCGGTCGTCCCGATCCGTCATTCGCCAGGCCAGCAACCTGTTGCCCCATAACCGCGACAGGCGATGGATGGACGAAGCGGGGGATATGCTCAACCAAGCGCCAAGCCTCCAAGATATTGTCGACGAGATTCAGGCCGAGAAGTTGACGGAGGTGATGAAGCGCAAGGAATGGGAGAGGTCAGAAAAGTGGAGGAGAATGGCCAAGGTCGTCCGCAAAGGCAGCGAAGGCCAAGGCATGGAATTTGAGTTTGACTCCAAGAACCCGAAACTCATCGAGAGAACGTGGAAGGGTATCCCCGATCGATGGCGGGGAGCGGCGTGGTGGTCCTTCATGGCCACCAGCGCCAGGGAACACCAAGATTCGACCGCAGAGGATCGGATCGTGGCCGAGTTTCATCGGTTACAGCTACGGAGCTCGCCGGACGATGTCCAGATTGACCTGGACGTGCCTCGGACAATCAGCCGCCATATCATGTTTCGACGGCGTTACCGAGGCGGTCAACGACTGCTATTCCGTGTCCTTCACGCCATCTCGATATATTTCCCCGAGACGGGCTACGTACAGGGCATGGCATCGCTGGCGGCGACGCTGCTGTGCTACTTTGATGAGGAGAAGTGCTTTGTCATGCTGGTGCGGATGTGGCAGCTGCGTGGACTTGCACGTCTCTACCGCCCTGGCTTTGAGGAGCTCATGGCTGCGATGAGCGACTTCAGTACCAACTGGCTTAACAAAGAAGTCGCAAGTAAGCTGGTGAGTAGAGTCTATTGCTCCTTGATGACGCCGTTGGCCGGCGCTAACGATTTCAGGTCGAGCTCTGCATCGATACCACGGCATACGGTACGCGCTGGTACCTTACTCTATTTAACCTTTCCGTCCCTTTCCCAGCGCAGCTACGAGTATGGGATGTCTTTCTCCTATTGGGCGACGACACGTCTGTATCAAGCGACTCGACGGCGCCCCGAAGGCCCGGAACCAATCCTCCCTCATCAGGTGAATACGATGTCTTGCATGCTACAAGTGCGGCATTGGCTCAAGCCTTGCGGGAGGTTCTGCTAGACGCGGAGTTCGAGAACGCCATGAAGGCGTTGACGTCATCTATACCCATCAAGGATGAAGACTTGCTCATGAAAGTGGTCAAGGCGGAATACAAACAACACCACGGCAAAAAGAAGGCGTAGCTAGCCTTGCTGCCATGACTCCTGGTCCAACGAGGACTCTCTCCTTTGTCATAAACCTTCTTCCCTTTGTCCTTTGAGCCTTATCCCCTTTGTAATTTGCACGGAGCGGTGTCACGATACCCAGCAGGGTGCTTTTTTGTCTGCTTTGCGAGCCGCTCGATACCCCTCCTCAAGCTCCGGCCTCTGAGGAACCACATGCCTAGACGAGGCCCAACCTTTCATTTGTACGCTGGTCCATGGCATGAGACGTCATGGATACAGTAAAAGAAGAAGGAGTTATCTGTTTTGGTGGTCGATAGCGTTTGGAGCCATGGAAGCTAATTCTATATACCCCCTCCTGGCACTGCTTTGCTTTGATGTCTGCTTTGAGGGTTATGAGGCTTGGGATGGGATAGGATGGGATCGTATGTTACGGGATGGGATGAGACATGGACACGCCGACAGGTGCATCAATGCACGTCGGAAAGAATTGAGGAAATGCATGATCAGTTGGGGGAAGAAGAGCGAGGGGCAAAGTCAGAGGTTGCGAAACGAGATACGAGGAAGAACAAAGAGAGATGGCGGGCTGGAGCTTGATGTAAGCCCAGCGCCTGTCTCGTCTATCCTATTGGAGTAAATACAGCACAAAACAGCCATGAGCCATTGGAGCTGTGGCTTGTCTCATCATGTTGTCTCATCATATCATCCATTGTCATGCTCGTCGTCTGCTTTGGTGACATGGCTCCTCAGCCTTTTCTGCAGCCCGGTAGCATCGACCAAGGGAATCAATCGACTCGACTCGAGGCGAAGGGCGCCAATCTGCGATGCATCCATTACACGCGCATTTAACACGCTTCGCTAATCAACAATAACAATAACAAAGCTGCAAGCCCATGCTCCCTTTTGGCTAGGATGCATGCAAAAGCCCGAAGCGAGAGGGATGGATGGAGGGGGTGTAGAGGGGAAAAGAAGGAGAAAAGAGTCTGTGCTCTCTTCCCGCACCACCCATCTCTTGTCTTGTCTTTTGTGTGTCGTACCTTGCCTTTTCGCTTACCTGCCGTGACGATTACCTCTTTTGGTCTTTACCTCCGAGGGCGCGTCCCGGGGCCGGGTCCGGGTCCGGGGAACACGGAGGGGGCCCAGCAGGTCGGAAGCGGGCTCGGCGAAGTGGGGGTGTCAGGTGAGAGAAGTACCTATATCGAGACTCTTATATGACAGTTTACATATCACTCCTTTTTTTCTTCTTTTTCTCTCTCACATTCTAATCCTTGATCTTTCTCCCCTGTCATCATTTTTCTGTTGAGGAGCCGACATAACTCTTTAAAGCCCCAACTCCCGAAGAAGGGGGTGTGTAAGAGAGAGATACCAGCATATGCAATGCAACGGCTTGGCGATGGACGATGGGGGGCGATATGTGACCAAAACAACAACACATGCATACTAAGAAGAATAAGGGTTGAAAGGGAAAAAAGGACCTGCGGGAATGACGATAACTGAAAAATATGCAATAGTTGAGCCGTATTATAGCAAGAAAAAAACTGCCGTCTTTTCTTTTTCGGTCGTTCCCAGCCCGCCACTTTTTTCTCTCTCTACTCACACCCTTTGTATCAGATCATCACTCTCATCCATTGAGATCTCAATCCACTCATCCCACGCGTATTTTATCTCGCCTACGCAAGCCTCTCTCTCTGTCTCTCTCCTCGGCCGAAACTGAAAAAGAAAAATGGGGCTAAAAAAGCAAAAAGGTAAAAACAGGGTCTGAAACACCCTTTTTACCACTCGCTTCAGGTGCATGTGTGTGTGTAGGTATCTGTGTGGCTTTTCCGGCTAGGGGGTCCCTTTTCGGGGAAGGGCTGAGGAAGAGTGGCTGGGCTTCTTTCGTATTTCTTTTCCACATCGTGTGTGGTTGCAGTTGCAAGAAGTGGCATCTAGATTTCAGGCCTAGCTCCAACAACTCGTCCAGATGCTTTTGACTTTTCCCCTGATTACGAATTTGTGGCTTCTCTTGCAGGAACAGAGGAACTACCGACCACCACTAGAAGCGCTCGGCAGTAGTTGAATCCGATAAGCTTTAGCCCATGTGCTTCCATCTTGGACAAAGAGCATCACCAACTCGCTTAGCTCTTGTGCTCACACCTTGGGCTCCGTTGGTAGTACCCATCCAACATCAGACAACACCAAAACCATCGTAAATATACGCCTTGAATACTGTCATGCATTCCTCGAAGCGAAGCCGCGAAACTTCATCTTCCTGTCCAGGTCATCCCCGCAGGGTTTCTATAGTGTCCGTATGATCCATAGTCGTCATCCCCTTCTTCCATGTCCTTTTCGAGCCCAAGCAAGCTAAGCTCCATGCACCAAATAATATGCGTACAATCACAATATCAATCAAGACTCCTTCCTCCACCGTGTTGATATGGATCCATGCTGAGAACTCCGCTTCCTTCGAGTCCGCCCATTCTTTAACCTGCCTTGTTTTTCCCTGGCCTTCCTGTTCCTGTCCTATCCTTTCTTTTCCTTTCCTTTCTTTCCTAGAGTCATACCAATAGAAAGATGCAATTAAAACATGTAGTTCCTAGAGTTGCGCCTTGAACCTCTAGCAGTAATAAAACAGAGCCAACAACCCATTGTTTGAGCTCGGAATCGAATTTTGGTAGTAGTAATCGTGGTGATAACGGGGGGATTGTTTGCCCAGCTGTAGTTGAGCTCATGGTGGTCTGGAATGCTGTTCTTCATTCCAGTCGTGGTGGATCCCAGGTGCTTTGCCCAACCGATGCAAGCAAACTTCTCCCAGTGTCGTGAATAATTTTGATAGTCTCGTTATCGAACGTCGAGTAAATATCCATCGAGAATGATCGACTCCATCTGCGAAGAAAGCGATATTGGCGCGTGGCGCGCAAGCGTGAGGGTCGATCGACAGGGACGCGCCAAAAGGAAATTAATCAATCACCCTTGCGCTCCTTCGCCCTCCCCCGTGCCTTCACGCCTCGACATTTCCTCAGCACCAGTCTGCGGCTTTGTTTCAACCGGAGACGCTTGTTGATGCCCGCGTTCAACCTCCTCCACCGGACGAGGCATGCCCGAGTGCTGTGACAGTGGTCGGGGCTCCTCCGAGAGCAGAGACGATACCGATTGCTTTTGAGATTCGCTGCGTTCGCTTCCCACTCGCTCTTGTGAGGGCCCTGGTGAGCTACGTATCGGCGACATTCGGCGGAGCGGTCCTCCAAAGCTCTCTCTTCGTGATCGTCCTGGGCCTGCCGTTCGAAACGGCGACATGTCGCTTCTTTGCCGTGTATGCCCCCGTCTTCCTCCCCTAGATGACGGGTTGACAAAGCTGCTCTGAGAAAAGGGGGGCGGCGGGGATCGAAGTCGTTGCTCGATTCGGGTGGGAGATGGAGCAGGTTGGTGCTGCCCCGTGGCTTTGCGCTTTCTGGGAGTCTCCCCTATGGTCACAGAAGCTGCGTTAGTCTACAGAGAATCTTGCTTCCTCTTAGGCTTTGACGAACCGGAAGGGCTTCCGGGTCGGTTCGAGCCGCCGCTGGCTTGCGATGTCGGAGGCTGCCAGTGATGGAAGTATATCGAGGGGCTCGACTGAGACTCGTGCTGTTGCTGCTGCTGCTGTTGGGCTTGGTGCATGTGCGGGTGCGAGTGCATCCCGGGAGGGGGACCATGCGTGGGCTGAGGAACGTTTGTGTTGAGGCTCGGTAGTGCTCCCATGGGCCTTCCTATGGCACCGCTCACCGTCTGGCCTCTCTGCCTCGTTGGCGACCCTGGGTACGCATATCCAGCGGCCGGTGGTGCCGGGGCGGGAGGGAGACCATGATGCTGTGCGTGAGCTTGCTGTGCCTGTGCGTGCGCCTGGGACTCTCGCTGGTGCTCAGGAGAAACGGGCCACCCAGCAGGCATTATCTGAGCCCTAGGAACTTGTGAGGGTGGCATAAACTGCTGAGCCCACTCGAGAGCAGCCTGTGGCATAATACCTCCGCTGGCCATCCCAGTAAAGACGAGGGGGACCATTGGTGGAGGGATGCCGCCCGAGAGAGAGGTCCTCAACATGTCCATCTCGACTTTTCGCTGCTCCAGACGCAGACTCTCTTGCCTCGTCCGCTCCTCTTCTTGCCTTCTCTTGTCCTCCTCGGCTCTTGCCTGCAGCCAATGCTTCATAGACTCCTCCGCTCCTTGCCATTGCTGAGGCGGAGCAGGTAGCTGGCCCCAGCTATCCCTCTGCTGGTGACTTGGGGGAGCCAGCGCGGGAGGTGGCGGGGGTGGTGGAGGAGGTGCATGATGCGCAGGTGGAGGAGCAACACCGGCTGGAGGTTGCTGAGGAGGAAGAGTCATGGCCGCCGGGGGAGGCAGGCCACGGTGAGGAGCCGACATGGGCTGAGATGGTGGGCTGTGGCTCCGGTGAGCGACCGGCAAGGAGTTGGTTACTGGCTCTTGATATATCAAGGGGGGAGAAGGTCGAGAGGTTGATGGCGGAGTCGGCAGGTCATGGACGGACTTGTAGCCGTAGGTTGGTGGCTGCTTGACGGTAAGCATCGTTGTGTGGCAGCTGGGCTACGCCAGTGGGGGCATGTGTGCGTGCGTGGGCGTTTCGGGGGCTGGGGTTATGTTGCTATTGACTTTTGCAAAGGGGATGCAGAAGTCAAAATGACACAGCTGAGGCCGGAAACATTGATGAGAGGGGGGGAAGAGGAGAAGACGAGAGAAGGATGAGCCGAGGGGGGTAGGGATGGAGGGAGTTTTGTCTTGGTGTTGTTGAAGCGGAGAGGGCCGATATAAAGAAGAAGGAGAAACAAAACGAGGTACGATGGAAATAATGGGGAAACAATGGAAAAGAGGACAAGAGTAAAAAGAAGGAGGGCATACGATGTGGATGCGGATGCACGCTTTGTATAAGGCGGCCGAGATGGCGATGGCGGCGGCGGCGGGCAGGGCAGCGGGCGGCGAGCTGGAGATGACGGCCAGCTTCAGAACTGTGGTGGCGGTCGAAACGGGCGGGGCGGATGAAACCAGTTGACAAGGGCCAAGCTCATTTGGAACCGGTCATGGATGGTTCTTCCACATGGCACACATGGGGGGCACGCGCAGAAAGAAACAGAAAGCCAATGCTGATGCTGCCAATGGATGGATGTTGGTGGTGGAGGGGGGGACCCAGAGGAAGAGACGGACTGAGAAGAGGCTCCAGCCAACGCCAACAGGTGGAGTCGACAACAGACGGGAACAACAAGCCAGAGAAGGAAAGTCCCGGACAAGGAAGGACTGGACTGGACTGATGAGCAGCGACTCGGGCTCTCGAGAAAGAGCCAGCTCCAACTGCAGCTGAGAAGAAATCGATCGAAAGAGAGAATGACAACCCAGATAGGTACCTAGGCAAGACAACGACGAACGGATACCTTACACGGGCTGCCAATACGGACACGGACGCAGGTACCAGCCGGCGTAATATGTTAGTCGGTCCTGTGTTAACCAACAGACAGTCTGTGTGGTTGTCGATGGTTTGAGAAACCCGTCCAGAACTGTCCTTGCAATAGAAAGGAATGACAAGCTAGGGACCGGACCTCCTCGACAATGCAATGCAGCCCAGGCCTAGGATCTGGCTCGTCTGGCTCGTCCAGATTCCGGCCTTTCCACTGACAACTCTGCCGCGACGGGGACGAGGGTAGCTCGCAATGGAGCTTACAGAAGATCAGGGAGCTAGGGAACAAGGACAACGGCTCAGGAACGGAAGGAACGAATAGGGATGGAGATCGAGGTGGAGGGAGGGAGGGAGGAGGAGAGGATGAGGAGGATGATCTTCAGTCCACGATGGATGAGAGGGAAGGGAAGAGGAAAAAAAGAGGGCTGAGAGCAAAGGTAAGGATCAGAGTACTGTAGGTGGAGAGAGGTGGTGGAAAGAGAATGGAGCACACCCGTACACGCACACTCCCACACACGCCCACCACCCGCTTATACGCACATCATCAAGCGCCGGCCGCCGAAACGTCTCGTCTCTGGCGTATCCTCCTCCGACCTGCGTCTCGGCTTGCTCGCTCGCTAGCTGGCAGGCTGGCTGGATTCGCAATCAAAGAGATTCCCGGAGCTTTCGAATGGGGTGAAAGCCTTGGTGAAAGCCCTCCCCGGCAAGCCAGGGGATGAGACCGGGGAGGGTCAGTCTAAGAGGGTCGAAAGCCAGAGCCAAGGGCTCTCGAACAAAATGGCCTTGACAGCCAGCCAACGGCCAATGGGCCAAAACGCCAGCAATTACAACCGGCTCACGCCCATCAACGACAATCAGGGCAAGGTCCGAGGCGGAAATCGTGCCAGTGTGGAGAAGCGAGCGAGCCTGGATTATTTTACTAAAGCAAGGCCAGGCAAGGTTACCTTGGAGGTTTGGGATAGAAGCGTGTATCAGAAAGAGATTTGACAGATTAGGCACATGGTAGGGACTTGGCTTGGTGTCGGCCACAGAGCACTCTCTGGGATGAGGATGGGGACGGCGACTGGGACAGGGGTCAAGGCCGGTGGTGGCAGTGGGTGGCAGAACAGCAGGGAAAAGTGGCTGAAGCGACTCTTGGAGCTGAGGTAGGAATAAGAGCCCAGTTCGGTTGCCAGAGTCAAGTGTGGATGGGTTTTAGAACTCGGAGAGCCAACAACAAGGCATGTGGGACGGACGAGGGTAGGGATGGATGAATGGATCAAGTCCAAGTGGAGGGGCATCGGGAGCCAGGGAGGGGCGTGCACCATCGACCTTGTGTAGGAGTGTGTGAAGCGGAGCGAGAGCTTGAACAAGTTGCCTGGCCCATCTCCCATGTTCTAATGGGTGCATGTAAGTGAAGCTGCTGGGTCGGCATCCGTAGGTATTCGTTCATCGAGGCTAGATTGAGTAACTACTTCGTCGAGTCTTGTGTTGGTGCAGCTCTGGAGTTGACATTGAAAGAGATGGGCAAAAGTAAAACCAGACAGGTGAGACGGGATGGCTGCACAACCTGTCTCTTGTTAAGCTTTCATTCGTGCTTAGCCCTGCCTACCTTGCAGCTCTCGAGAGCAAAAGGCCATGAGGTAGAGGGCCATGAGGCAAAACCCTATTGTGAGCACCTTTGTCCAGCCAGGCACTCTTCCCGTCTCGAGTTAACCCGTAGCGGGGAGTGTGAGACAGGTTGCAAGCACCTCCGGTAGATGAACGGCAATTCAGAAAATCGTCAATGGCGTCGTGGCTCGTAATCATGGAGGGCTGAAAAAAGCCCCGTCGGCGCCTAGGATTTCGATCCAGTGCAGCAGATAGATGACCGTTCTGGCGTATGACGGACGATTTGCGAGCATTTGGTTGGGCAAAGTGTTCTGGTTGTGTCGGGTTGGGTGCCTCAGCGACCACGTTTTTCCCGTCTGTTTCTCGTATTAACCTGCCGTTGGTCAGTTGCGGGTTTTCTTTTTCTCTTCTCGAATCCAAGCTCTGCAAGGGTTTTGTCAGGTTGCCCAACCAGTCCGGGGTGCTGATGATGTTGGTGATTTAGACTGAGTTGAGCAGGACCATGTTTGGCTCGTGGAGGGTGCCAGCTAGCAGTGCGGTTGCATAGCATACCCATTCTGGATGCCGGCCAACCATACATAACTATGGAGCCATGAATACGGTACGGCATCTTCAAGGGAGGGAGGGAGGGAGGTGAGAATTTGGGTCCCAAGGAGAAGCTCGGCCAGTTCGTGTTGTGCCATGTACTACAAGGATTGGGCACGACTTTAATCGAGGCACGGGAAGTGGGCAAGTGATGGATCTCAGCAAGTGGCCCAAGAGCGGGCTGCGAGAGACGGTTCCACCAAGCGCGCTTCCCATCGTGGGTTAGTAGCCGGGTTTAAGCTGCTTGTGGAGATGCGGAAGAGGGAGGGGCGTGCGAGACTGTGCCTGTGTCTTGCTGTGCCAGGGCCTGTGGCTGTGGTCTATTGTTTCGGGTGCGACGGGGGTCCATGACAGAAGAGAAATTGGGCCAGACGAGCGGGAATATGGAGTTGAAGTCATCGTGAAATGGCGTTTTCCAGTCTTCTGTATGGGTTCTGGCTCTTGGAGATGGTACCTACCTATCCGAGGGGACGTGGCTGAGGCCCAGGTAGGTGCCTCGTCTGGCAGGTGCCGTCGGCATACTGCTTCGATCCGCTCTTCCTTCTCACCTCTGCACCACCTCTACCAAGCTTACCCAAGCAGGTATCTAGGCAGGTGATGAGCAAGTTTCCTCAGCCGCCCTTTCCGTCCAACGGTGGCGCCTGGGATGGAAGTCAAGGTATCCATACGTTAAGAAATCTATCAGCCTCGTTATTGTTCTGCTCTCTTCATCTCTTGGCATCATTAACCGAGTCTCCGCCACGCTCTCACACTTCTCTACTCGGTGTGAGCATGTTGGCAAATCCACCCACGGAGCCCAACTTGGCGACTTACACCAACAGCGACCTCACACCTCATGCCAGAGTCGATCAGGCACCCAGGACAGGCAATTGCCAATCGACAGCCTTCCACGTTGTCGACTCATGGCCCTTGGCTAGGAAAAAGTCTATTCACGGACCACTGGGAAGCGACGGTGCGACTTTTGTCTGGTGAATCTTGAGTGGCAACATCATCCATCGTCATCCTCAACGGTCAAGCGCTTGCAGATCCCTTTTGGCTCTCCCGCTTGCCCTTTTGTGCCCTCAATCCTCGGGGCAGCCTGGTCTGGCCACCTGGCTAGTCAGCTTCACCTCCATTCTCGATTAATGATGCCTAGGTTGGTCATGATGCATTGGCTAAGCAGCTGCTTCTTCCTGTGGCCATCTAGCGCAGTCAGAGACAAGCTCTAGACGGCGGAGAGCAATCCAGATTCGCCAGCCACAGTCACTATCGCCAGGATGCTCTCGAGCGATGGGCGGGACCTTACCCAAGTTGATCGTCGAACCTATCGCCACACAGCCACAAGCGCCAGGTCCGTCTAGAGCACGATGGAGCATGGCGTTCTAAGTGGTGCTCTCTGGGCCCCGCGAAGGCCATCCGTTCATTTACATACCTGGTAGAGAACGTCCTATCGCCTGTGATGGCAACCACAACAAAGAGATAACCCAACAACAACAGCTTGGGATTTCTCCCACCCCGTCGATTTGTGGATGAAAAAGGCCGCTAACAACCTCACCATCGCTCCAAATCACCCTGCTTCATTCTCTACATATGAAGCATCCAAACCTGTCTGATCTGACGGCCATCGCCCACATCTCGTCATCTCTTCATGTTGACTTTGAACCCTTGTCATCGTCATCACAGGGCAAAGATGAGCAAGGTCAGTGGCGCCCCACTCACAGACCCCACCCTCTCTAAACGGTTACCGCCCCTCTTGCGCCGTTAGAATTCGCCGGCTGCCGGGAGTGCGCCACGATCCAGGTCAAGGTTAGAGTCGCGGGGCGGACGACGATCAACAGGGCCTCGATTTGCTCGGGGATGATTTGATGTGCCTCTTTCATCAGCCCCAAGACCAAATCTCGTCGGAAATAGCGCCCCCTCGAGCCCACGTTGGACCATCGGCAAGGATGGTCAATCTGTGTAGTATCCGTATTACGCAGGGTCTCATCGGTCAGTGAACTTGGACCGTCCAGATCAGACAAGGCGCCGCGGCACCGATGGGTACGATCGTCCGGAGAAAATCAGACGACTGGATGTCTTGAATATCGACACAGGCTCTTGGTCTTGTCTGTTTCGTCCAGAGACAACAGGGGTTCGTTCTCGTCAAATCCATTTGCCCCGGCTGCCGTTGGGAGTCGAGTCACGAGTCCGTGACGACGTGGCCGTCATTATTCAAGACCGACATTCCAGGGATGGAGATCCTCATGCTTGCGCTCGCGGGCACTACCGGTTACGTCTTGGGACACTGGAGAGCCGGGCAAATGCAACGCTGAGTGATGCATCGGCAGGTGCATATCCTGTCGGCTCGAGCATGGTTCCTATCATCGAAAGCGTGAGGGTGCAGGCTCCAGTATCAAAACCTGACGCAACTACAGAGTGGGAAGCAATACGATATCTTGGGTGCCGGTTCCGGACTAACACTCAGAGGCTTCATAGCCTTTGCAGTTACACCAAGACCTCAAAAGCTTTGATACCACTCAGTGTATCACGGTGTTACTATAGCTTCTTCCGTCCAAACGTCAACTCATCTAGCTTCCTCTAAGAACACGTAGTACAGGGAATATGTACTGTATCCGGCCGTCCAATTTATGCCAGGTAAGTAAGTATCCGATACTGAAGCTGACTGTTTTGCTTACCACGGCTGGTAATCAGTACGAGGCGAATGGAACTCGTGACCAAGCTCCCTACCTGGGTCGCATGGGCGCCCGTTTGAGCCTCTGGCGGAAATCGGCATGTCAAATTGGGTATACCCAGCGCTTGAAGAACCCTTGTCGCCATCGTTGTGACCATGGTCATGGTACGTCGGCACACTTACCGTGGCTAAGAGGATGAAGGATTCGCTTCCTTTTACTATTCTCTATTTCCGAGCCGTGGAATTCATCCGCAGATGAGCGCACGGTCCTTGATGCTTCACGGCACAGCGTGGAAGCGTCCGGTGTAAGTGAGGCTCCAGACGCTGCGAACTTGGCTACCTGCCTAACGAGGCTCGAGGGTGACAGGCTTGGTCAACAACCGAAATCATTCTGTGATATCTGGTTGACGCAGCAGCGCTGGGGTTCTCTTCGGATCACCAGACCAGGCCAGGCTCACGACGACTGTAATTACAGCGGACTGAATTCCATGCCGGAGGTGCACTTATGGTGTGCAGCCGCAAGCCTCGGGGCGTGTGCATGGGGCAAAACCAGTCAGAGAAGGCCATGGAGGCTACCAATCAGCGAGATCAGAACCAGCCTCTCTTCCAGCTCTGCAAAGCCACAGATGCACCCAACCCTGGATAGCGGCCTGCTAAGGACCAGGGGTCCCCGGCGTTGCCAGAGCTTGGGCAACCAATCAAAGGCTGAACAAGCAGGTCGGGTCCGAGATGCACCTGCCGGTTGGAAACCCCTTGTCAAAACAGGACATCTGAAACACGATGCCACCCCCCTCCTTCCCCTCGTGGGCGTTGCTTCTTTTGGTGCACAGGTGGGTTGATGCCCTCTTCTTTCCTTCATCCATGCTCCTCCATCCATGTCAAGGATGGCATCTGTATCCGTCCACGAGCGTGGAATGCTTTCTTTTTCTCGTTCTCGCCTGTTTTCTTTTTCATTTGCTTTGATTCCTCCTGTCATCCATTCATTGATTCTCCTCTTGTTGCGCCTCCCCCACTCTGTCACTTTTACTTTCGTCCCAGCCCCATGCTTGCATAGAATCCTGGATTCAGACGAACCACGAGGAAACGGCACACGCCAAATCCCACCGAGTTCCCACTCTTGGGCTTCAGCTCAGCTCTTTTAGCTTCTCGGTTTCGCCTTTGGTTGGTCTCGTTGCAACCGTTTGCACGCAACCGATCCCAGGCAGCTGCAGGACATTAATGCCCTAGGGCACGCACTTGGGAGGGGGCGAAGGCGGCACGATACAACGGGGAACTCGTTCGTCACACTACCACATACGTATGTAGTAGCCTCATCCCGAGCAAGAGCTTCCCGGCCGCAATTCGCAATCCTCGTCCGCCATCGTCAGATGTGCTGATCCTTCTATGGACTTCCCGTGGATCTCTAATCTGCCATCCCTGGGGCACGCCTTGATAGGGTCGATGTTGACGCCAACCCCGAGACCACAGCTTCCCTTCTTGTTGACGCGGCCGAAAGTGCAGCACATCTTGGTCACTTCTAGCCCTGCTGAGAGGTGTCGTTCTTGCCCCAACCGTTCCATCACCAATAATCTCGCTCCCTTGCAGCATATCTCCCGTCGAGCTTGGGCGAAACGTCAATGTTGTCTTGGTACTCCTCGCCTCGGTGCTGGCACTCGTCTTCATGATGCGAAACTCGGCTACGTTCAGACATAGGCAACCCTCAGCCACTGCAACATTACTGTGTAGAGTTGGTCTTGCGGTCCCATTGTTGGGGCCCCTGTGTGTCTGGGATGCGTCTGGATTGGTGCCTTTGTTGGCTTCTCCAAGCTCACGCTTCCAACAACTACCTGCGTACTACCTCCAGCACTTGGAATATGCGCTGCGCCAACCAAGGAGCTGCATCCCAACTCCACGTCGCTGAGGCCGTGTGGCTGGCGTGGCCATGCATCTACCAGGTCACCCCCCGTTGTCAGCCTCTGCCTCTCGTCTCTAGCCCGCCTTCCTCTGGACAGGGACGGCCCTGTTATTCGAAGCGCAGTGCGTAATGGACGGCGACTGCTTTCTTTTCCCTCGGTGTCCCGGAACCTTGCGCTGTATTCGGCGGTGAAGGGTCTTCTCCTGCTACTGTTACAGCATCTGCTCCATTTCATCAGCCGCTTTTGGCCCGCAGGATCCCACGCCGACCTTGTTTCGCAGATCTCCCATCCTCACCTTGAGACGCCAGGCCGTGGCTCAGGTCTCGCAGCAGGCTCTGTCAGCCACACGCCGTGTGCCCCTCCAATTCGTTGTGGTCTGGCAGGTTGGAAACTCGTGGGCGCGGTATGAGCTGATAGATCGGCAACTAGCTTTAGCGACTAACCTCGTGGTCGGCCCAAACCGATGGCACCCTTGTCGATTTTGGATCTAACTGTTCCGATCTTGGTGCGGGTCTAGACTCGACCTCATCAAGTAGCGTCCTTTTCGAGGCCTTGGTGGTGATTGCCAGAGACAATTCCGCTTTTCCTTCAGCCTAACGCAATGTTTGCCGCATTGATCTCTCAGCTCCCAAATGGCGCAGCAATGGCGGTGTACTGCGTGTTGGTTATGACCCATTTGTTCAGCCGAGCGAGTACAGTACATACCTCTCGTGGCCTAGGTACGGCACTCCGACGCCACACGCTTCCACGCCACGTTCATCCTCTCATTCAGCCCAACGGGGAACAGCCTGACCTCGAGATTGACAAGGGCCATGTGAGGTTCATCTACGGCTCTGATCTTAACCGCAACGAATACCTTGTTCCAACACCTTGGTCCGGGGTCTACGTCGATTCACAGCTACCTACCTAATTCGGGATACGAAGTCCAGGATGTCTTTGGCGGCAGCCTACCGAGATCATGTCCAGTTACATACGTCCCGACGTGATGTGATGACCGGCTGCCCGCACCAAGCAGCTGTTACACGATGCTCGTCATGCCGTCACAGGACGAGGCTTGACGAGTTACGTCTGCATACTGCTACCCTACAGTACACTGAGTATACTGGGAACAAACCGCCCTGGCTTGGTTGCAGACCATGGCTAAGCTGCTCTCATTGGATCACTCAGGATAGGGTGAGTAGCAGATCGCCGTATGTCGGGAGCAAATTCGATAACCGAAGCACGGGGGCTTCCTGTCAATCGCGGACAGCCAAGGATAATTTGAGCATCTGGTCCTTCGTCATCAGTCAGAAGATGGTATCGGTTTGGACGATCCAGATCAGCAAAATGGCGACCCCTGCTAGCGCTCCCCAGCCCATCTGACATGTGTCTATCGTCCGAGAACCCACGAGCCCCAAGATTTAAGGCAAGCCATGGCGCAGTGATCGGCAAAAGAGGCTGCGACGGCCGCCAGAGATTCACAGTTGTTCCAGGGATAGGATGGCTAGGATGGGATGGGAGCCGGGGAAGCGGCTCCATTCAGACGAGGGCAATCCGGCCTCTTGCCTGCATAGGTAACGAGGGAGCCAACGATTGCGTCAGGCACAGCGGGGGCATTGCCAGAACATGACACAGGCTCCCGCTGAGAGGTGAGGGATGAGACTGACGAGAAGGGCCCTGACGCTACACGCGTCATCTGTTGCCATCCTGGCGCGCCTCCCGCTGCTGCTTTTGCACATTGAATTGAAACAAGCCAGCCTACAATGGAAGCTTGGTAGACGAAATGCTGTTTTGAGATGCAGTGGCCAATTCGATTCGCCATACATACACACGGAACCACCGAGAATAAAGCCTAGTTGATGGATACCTACTGAAGAGGACAGACAACAAGACGACGGACAGCAACAAAGAGCGAGGAAAAGCAAAGACACACTGCAGCCCCCCTTCCCTTCGGTTGCTGCTTGGTGAACGACCCTGCTTCAAGAATGCCCTGGTAATTTCCGACAGTTCCTTTCCTGGCGCCAATCCATGCTCGCAATTGCCACTCTCGGAAGGCCTGGGTTTCGAATTACCACAAGAGAGGGTAATTTAATACATGGCCTACACGCCTGTTCACAGACCCTCATGTTCGCGAGCGATTTGAAACATGACAGGACCAGACGGAGAATAAGACCATCGGTTAGGGCCGTTTCCGCCGCGCGCTTGTGCCCTGAGCGGCCGCAAAATCCACACATTACATTGGATCCGTGATGGAACCTGCTCGCAAGCATTGCCTTTTGGTCGTCTAGACCTTGGTGGGCTTGCACATAGCGAGCTGAAGATTGGATTCGTCTTCTCCACATGGATATAGCGCCCGCTATGCTATGCCTTGACGGTGCTTGACCTGGTGAGTCGAGCATTGATGCATCTCTCCGGGTTCGTTGGAGCCGCATTGTGTCTTGATCATGTCAGCTTACACGACAAGACAATAACAGCCTTGATCCCAACAAACGATTGTTTCTCTTGATTATATGCATGTCATATCTTTCTTACTTTCTACTGCTTTAGGTCCTCCTTGTCCGAGGCCCCCAAGGCCTTCTTTCGTACATGGTACATGGACATACGTAACCCGTCTCATCTAATCTCGGACGCCGATGCTCACACACGCGCCGCCGCCGTCGTCGCCAACGGCCGCTAGTGCGTGCCTCTCCATGTGGCGTTTCGCATTTTCCTCTTGCTTTTCCTTTCTTTTCCTTGCTTCTCGTGTTGCCGCTGTCGATCAGAGACCATGGGCGGTCATAGTGCCATGCTTCTCAACCCACCCTCCCCGTCCCAATGTAGCTGGTGTTTGACTACTGGCATTCCTACTTGGTAGTGATCACGACATGGGCGCAACACCAAGATTTGCAAAGAAGTTGGAGGGCATGGTCAAAGATATCCACACCAACCGGACGGGTCCGCTCTCTAGCGTCGTCCGCCAGTGACTGGGTGTGGGCAGTATGCATCTCAGGCGAGGTCCGCCGTCTTTGTCTAGGTTTGCAGACATGAGATTCCACCAAGGAGCTTCATGCTAGAATTCCCACAAGGCGGTCCAAACAAGCATAGGGGGGGCAAACTTGCAAACAGTAGCAAAGTATCGGTAATCATGACAATTCTTTGGTGAGCAAGTGCGTAGCATAGCGTAGGATGCTGTCTATACCGATTCAATGAATTCTTTCTTGCTTAAAAAAAGGGAATAAAGGTATCTCGCAACCAGCCCAAACGACCAGCCACACACACACAATCATTCATTCCAAATCCTTCCTCCATCGATCATTTGAATAGAAAAGAAGAAAAAAACCACTCCCACACCCTTCTCTTTCCGTTCGCCCCTTTCATACCTTTCCATGTAGCCATATCCATAGCAGCCATCCTGTCCTTGTCAAATGCTCCTCGCTGGAAAATAAACAAGTGAACAACAAGTATCCATACCTATCCAGAGCACGCCCAATGGCAGATAAAAAGGGGGTGTAGTACAAATGGATGCGTTCTGCCATCCCATCTATTGTATTGTTTTTGGTCGTCTCGTGCTCTCGCCCTCTCTTCATAATCATCTAATCTGTTTCAATCAGGAGAGGCTTTTCGTCGTGCCTGCTTCGTCTTGTTGTACGTGTGTGTGTGGTTGGGAAAAAAAAAAGTGTTGGGTATGCAATATATCATGATGCCATCGAGAACAAGGAAACTGAGCATGAATCTTCTCCTGTCTGATCACGCCGCCTCGTCCCTTGCAGACGCAACATCGTCTGTGGCAGGATCCTCCCCGTCAACCTAGTGAGGGAAGAGTCGGTCCTTGATCGACGAGCCCGTGGAAGTGAAGCTGCTGCGCTTGCTGGGGTCCTTCGAGGTCCCGAATGGGGTGTTCTCGGCCTTTTGACCGTCCTCGACGAGGCTTGTCGAGCTTTGTCGCTGGGGGGCCTTCTTGAGGAGACCCTTTGTCTTTTCGGTTGGGGTGCTAGACAGGGAAGGCCTCTCGCTGTTTGACTCGCTGTTCCGCCTATTCTTGGTGAGCTTCCGAGGCAGACGCTTATGTTGCTGCTGAGGAGCGCCGTCCACCGAAGGCGCAAAGTCCACCGAGCGGCTGTCGCTCGACACACGGCTGAGTGCGGCGGCCGTTGTCGAGTGTGGCGAGCTGTCCCGTATAGTCAGTGGTACCGGCTCTGGGGCATGACCATGTTCCTTGCTGTAGACGGGACTATCTTGGGCCTGCAAGGAAGTGTAGTCGATTGGTTGATTGAATACGGCCTCTTCTTGCATGGGGTCTGAGACTGTGGTGGATGACTTTGCTGCCCGGGGAGTTGGTTGGACAACTGGAGGCGGAAGAACAATCGTTCTGCTGGGCCCGCGAGAGTTGGAGTTGGTGCTTGGCTGAGGGCTCGGGGCCGCTGGTTGAGGCGCTGGTTGAGGTGCTGGATGAGCCTGTGCTGTGTTGTTTGGGGCATGCTGTAAGCTATTAGTTCAAGTCCTCTCTCTGGACGCTTCGATGCTACTCACTTCAGTGCTGAGATATGCGTCGAGTTTCTTTTTCAGCACTTCTGACCGGACAGGTTTGGCGAGATAGTCATTCATGCCAGCAGCCAGGCACTTCTCCCTGTCGCCCTGGATCGCAGAGGCAGTCATTGCGATGACCAGGATCGTGCGCACAGCATCCAGCGAGTCCTTCCGAATCAGCTTTGTCGCCTCGTAGCCATCTAGGACTGGCATCTGGACATCCATCAAGACGACGTGATATGGCTTGCCCTCCTTGGCCTTCTGCCGGAGCCCCTCCACCGCTTTGAGACCATTGTCATAGGCCACGACTCCTTTGTAGCCCAGCCGCTGCACGTACTGGATGGCGATCTTCTGGTTGATGGGGTTGTCTTCAGCCACGCAGATGCGAACCTGTTCCTTGGGCACCTTGGACAGGTCTAGGCATGGGTTGGGCGAGTCAGCCCGCTCTAGAGGTGAAGTGGTGGCCGAGTATCGGTCGATGGGAGGCGTCGTCTTGGATTGGGCGTCGCCAGCGGCGACATCTGACTTGGCCTTTTCGAATGTCACTGTGAACCAAGCTGTCGTGCCCACATTCTCCTCACTCTCAAGCCGAATCTTGCCCTTCATCATCGTCTCGATGAGGGACTTGCAGATACTTAGACCCAGGCCGCTTCCGCCATACTTCCTTGCTGTGCTTGCGTCGGCCTGGCTGAAGGGCTGGAACAGCTTGGCCAGCTGCTGAGGGGGGATGCCGATGCCTGTATCTCGAACCCAGAAGGTGAGCATGGCATGCTCCTTGGTCTCCTTGTCGAGACGGGCCCCGATGGTGATGGAGCCATCCTCAGTGAACTTGAGGCTGTTTCCAATGAGGTTGCCAAGAACTTGATGGAGGCGAATAGGGTCGCCGTAGATCAGCATGGGCGGCAGGTTGATATCTTGCACGATCTTGACGTTCTTCTTGGAAGTCTTTTCGCGATTGCTGTACGATACGGCCCTGACCACCTCGCGGACCATGTCTTCTGGGTTGAAAGCGATGATGTATAGCTTCATCTTGTCCGCCTCCATCTTGGAGAAGTCGAGGATGTCGTTGATGACAGTCAGCAGCAGGTCAGCAGAGACACGGATCGAGTCTGCCATCTCGAGCTGGTCTTTATCTAGATCGCTGTCTCGAAGTAGTTCCGAGTTGCCAATCACGCCGTTGAGAGGGGTGCGAAGTTCGTGAGAGACATTGGCCAGGAAGATGGACTTTGCCTTGGCGGCTTCTTCAGCGAGCTTGACGTTGCGCTTCGCTTCCGCCTCTGCATCCTTGGCCTTTGTCTCAGCTGCAAGAGCCTTGGCTAGAGCGCGCTTCTGAACTGCCACCATGGATCGGTTCTCTGCCGAGATCTTCTCGACATTCTTCATGGCGAGTGCGTTGGAGTAACTGATGCCGATCTGGTTGACGAGGAGCTGCAACACCGTAACATTGCGATCAGTAAAGGCACCGGGCTCGCCCTCAAGATACAAGACTCCCAGCAGCGGCTTGTTACCGTGACAGATGGGGATGGCGATGATCCCTTTGCCAACAGGGTTTCTCTGCAGCCAGGATTGGTTGACGTTGCCGAACCGCTCATCAGCTATCAAGTCGGGAACGAAGACCGATTCCAGGAAGCGAGTGCAGTAGAGAACGACATTCTCGGCTATCAGCGACGTCCCTGACAAGGGTATGCCTGGTATATGGGCTGAAGCACCCCTCTCGGGGTCACCGCTGGCAGCTACGCACCACGAGTCCGAGTCGTTCTCCTGGACGACTATGGCGGCACGTGTCGCTGAGCCGCCGCAGGTTTGGAGGATGACGTCGCACATGGTCTTGAGCAGCTCGTCTACCTGCAGCACTGACGATATGACCTGCGAGGACACTAGGATGGCATGGAGGTCGATCATATCGAGAGCAGGCAACCCTGCCCCGGGCTCAGCCTGCATGTTCATTGAACCTCGCCACGCCCCTATGCGCTCTCCCTTCAGGTCAGTCATGTTCATGTTCATGTTGTTGGAAGTGATGTGTGTCAGATCTCCTCCGTCTTCGCCATCCACAGTCCGATATTGGACGGACGTCGTGTCGGCGACAAAGTCAGTCTGTACACCCATGTCGGTGGTTCGGTGGCTTCTTGTTGGCCCATGTAGGAGGAGACTATGCTCCTCTTCGATGGCCTTTGAAACTCCATTGGCACCCATCTGTCGGAACAAGCCAACAGCTTCCACGAGTGCTGCACGAGCAGACCGGCGTGCCTTTCGTCGGATGAAGAGGCCTGCCATGAGATAGTTGCCCAGAGCCTCATCGAACACAGCATCATACTCAGTGGCATGGTCCAGAGCGTGCTCATAGTGCTGGATGGCGGTTCCGTGATCCTTGGATAACTCTGCAATCTGAGCCTGGAGCAACTTCGACCAGCAGAGGTAGTTGATATCCGAGACAAGTGCCCATTCATCAATCATCCTCACAAAGGTACGCAGCTCCCTGATGACCTCCTCGGCCTGCGAGGCAAAATCTTCAGTAGGCGAGCAGGGGACCTGCATCTGTTGCAGCAACCGTCCGGCAAGGGCCAAGCCATGGAATAGTAATATCATCCTGCTGTTGCGTGAGGACCAGAGCATGGTTAGGTCATTCGTACACTTCTTCCCAATCTCAACGGCACGCTCGTAATGGCCGAAGAGGTATAGGGGTATCATCTCGAAGCTCTCGTAGAAGAGGATGGATCGATTGCTCTGGCGATTGCCGCTAAGCAACCACTTCTTGTAGCACTCCGAGTTGTGCTGCTCGTCATTCATCACTTCCGTGGCGATGCGAATGCGAGTCTTGCCCTGAAGGGCACGGCAGAGCTGTCTAACGGCGATGAGAACCGACCCACCCCTAGAGTCGGTGTACCAGTTCGGAATCTCCTCGCAGCCGTACTGGCAGAACCCTTCGAGATCTGCGCAGTTCTCGTTGCTGAAGAATTTGAACACGGCAGACACTCCGTAGCTCATGATGGTCGATATGCGGTCGCCAGCAACTGATGCATACTCGACGGCATCTTCCATCTGTGCCATGATTGTGGGCATCGTCATGTGAACATGTCCAATGCACATCGGGTGAAGCATCAAGCCGCGAGCGAGCGAGAAGGCGTCTCGAGACTGATAGAGCAGCTCTTGAGCGGCGATACCTAGATCCACAGCGAACTGTGTCATGTTGAACCGCGAGAGAGAGATCATGGCGAGATAGAGGAAACCCATGCCGGATTGTGGGTACGCACCCCGTTGGAGATGCATCTCTACCATGGTGAGAGTAAGATTGTAATATCGTAGACCATCGCTCCACCAAGCAGCACTAATGGTCTCGGCGAGGACTGCTCCGATGGATGCGACACTTGGATCCTCAGCCTGATTGTAGCTGACCAGTTCGGCCCGATCCATGGTTTGGATCTGGATGGACAGGCGCTCAAACTTGGCGTCGCACGTCTGGAAGGTTGGGTCCTCATCCACCGAAACCCCCAGCTCGACCAGGCATTCCTTGAGAGAGACAAGAGCCGCAGCCGACTCGCCATTCTGAGCATATATCCTTGACTGCAGAACAAATGCTGGTGCCTTGTCGAAAGCTGTCTTGGAGTTGGCAAAGATGGTGGCCAGTGTTTCGCTCGCGGGGGCATAATGGCCCATATACAGATAGCACTCGGCCGCCCTAAGGTAGAGCTGCATCGTCTCGTCATACGAAACATCGTCTTTACCCTCAGTCCAGGGGCTGTCCTGAAGAAGTGCAAGTGCTGTGCTGTAGTATTTGGCTGCGGTTGGCTTCGCGCCACTCTCTGCAGCAGCTTGGGCGCAATCCGTCAACAGCTTGCGGTACTCATGGCGGCTTGGAATCCGTCGCTTGATGATGTCGACCGCCTCGCAGATATGAGAAGCTGTGCTGTCTCGTTGCCTAGACTCGCCGGCATAGTACTTCTGGAGTGTTTGTGCAATGATGAAGTGCATCTTTCGGGAGTTGCACTCTTGCAAGTCTGACGACGCATGAATGTATCGATCATGGGCGAATCGGAATCGATCATCTGTCTCGCTAGGTACGATTATGTAGGCCTGGATGGCCGCTTGAAGACCGGCGATGGCTTCACCCTGCGAGTAGCTCTTGTGTGCAAAAGTCGGACAACATGATCCCCAATCATCTTCGTGATAATCGAATTCACCACCCATCAGGTGGCAAATGAGCTCGAACGAGAACGAGTTGCCGATAAGAGCCGCCCAGGCGAGCAAAGTTCGGGATGCTGCTGGAAGTTCGGTCAACCTGTGCGTAATGAAACCCGTGTCGAGCACATCGTAGTCCTTCTCCCCTTGAAACTGCTCGAAGAGTCTGTCTAGGTCATAATGCCATTGGCTGTCCCTGTAATCGTACCAAATGCACCGCTTCCGGTAGCAGGCACTCAGCATCTCTCTCATGTAGAATGGATTGCCTGCTGTCTTGGATTGCAGAACGAGCGCGAGAGGGAGAACTTCTTCCATGGGTCTGCAGAGCGTTGTAGAGACGTATTTGACAATGTCATCTTCAGAGAGAGCTGACAAAGTGATCCGAGTGACCAGGGGGCCACCAGAACGGGGAAACTCGTCCGACTCAGGGGGGTGAACGATGCTCTGGATCTTCTCCCACGTGAATTCCTCTGTTCGGTATGTGACAATGATGACCATCTTCATCCTCGAAGCAATGATTTGAGAAATGAGCTCGAGGGACTCATCGTCGGCGAAGTGGAGGTCATCCAAACAGAAGCATATGAACTTGTGTGCCGTGAACACTCGAAGGACGTCCAAGAAAATGTTCATTAATCGCATGGTCTTGGTAGATGTGCCGGCCCGGAGAAAATCTTGTGATGACTGAGAAGCGATGCTAGGGTTTCTCGCAACAGGGCCAGGCGAACATCCCGGAGAAGAACCACGGCGCTTCAGTCCAGCCTTCCCGTTGCTCTTCAGGTTAAGGTGCTGAGTCGAAGAGATTGGCCGTCCAGGATTGACCTCGGGAGGACCAAGGAGGAACTCGGGAAGTCCTAGCAACCGGTGCAACATGGGCCAGACAGGTCGGACGAACTGCTTGAGCCCCTGATGAAAAGGAGTCTCTGTATTTCTCTCGCCCCAGACCTGCTTGAACAGGGACGATAACAACTTAAGCAGTGGTCCAAAGGCTGTTCTTCTCGCAGTATCGAATTTCGCTGTTGCGCAATAACCCCGTCTTCTGGCCTCTGCAAGAACGCTCTGGACGAGACAGCTCTTCCCCAATCCTCCAGCACCCTCGATCGCCACAACCTCGCAGTGATCACGACGGCGGAACTTGGCTGATCCCAGCTGCCTGGAAAGGCTCGATGCGGTTGACTCTACTAGGCTGTGACGATTCTGTGATTCTGCCCCGGTGCTATCAACGAGACTGCGAGTCTCAATTGAGATGGATTGGTGCCTCTCCCACGGCTTGGCAGCCCGAGGGAAAGCGCCTGATGGCGAAGATGAAATAGTATCGCCAGAATTCGTCTGGGTATCCGAGAAGAACGGGTGAAATGTAGTCTTTGGTAGTTTAGGATCTGAGGATGCTGTATGGGTAAAAGAGCCACTTCGACGGTTGGTACCATCGATAGAGCTCGCTCCCTCGCTTGAGATGTCGTCGAAAGCAGCCACCTCGTTTGACAAGCTTGAGCCGTCAGAGAAGCGGTTGCTGCCGCCCTTTAGAGTCATGGAATGAGCCTTGGCAACACGATCAATGACCTTGACGAGCTCAGCCTGCTCCCGTTGGCGACCGATCATGATGGTAGGAAGCATGAAAAAGGACGATACATCCTTGGTTCCAATCTTCCACTCCTTAAGCGCCAACCAATCTCCGTCGCCTAGGAACTCCTGAACCTTGACCAGATCGTGACGAAGCCCGCTCGCCGAATGGTAACGGTCGGTAACATTCTTGGCTGTGCATTTCTGAATAATTCTTCCAACCACGTCGGGAATGTCCAGTCGTACAGTCGACACATTAGGTATCCTGCGCCCGAGAACTCCCTGGACAATGTCGAGAGGGCTGTCGCCGTCGAAAACGGGTTTCTGGGTCAACAGCGTCCAGAACAAAACACCCAGTGAATAGATGTCTGTCCGGCTGTCTGGTTCCGCGGGCATTCGCCCTGTTTGCTCGGGGCTAATGTAGAGGAGCTTATTTCGAGCGCCTAGTTCTTTGGAGAGAGTCGACCACCCACTACTTGTCAAGCCATGCTCAAATGAGCGTATTCCGGACCCAAACGATAGTACTTTGACCTGTCCATCTTCAGCGTTGAAGTGAAACGCATCGCCTCGAATCTCGCCATGAATCATGCCCAGACCGTGGTGAAGAACCTCGAGACATTGTGCTGCACCGATGGCAAAATCGAGAAAGTACTGCAAGGAGATCGGGTCGTGTAGCTCGGGCTCGTTTTTGCGAAGTGATGTAAATGTCTCTCCTACAGTACGGGCTCTGTAGTAGGCTGGGCCCATGTCAAGGACCTCGAGGAGATAATTGGGGCCGGGATGTTGATAGATGGCAACAATGACAGGTGCGCGGTCGCCTGGAACAGGGTTCAGCCTAATTAGGTCGAGTGGCTTCACGATATGTTGCCCGTTCGGATCTGAGTCTGCTGTTAGACTCTTGGCGATGTGAAAAGAGCGCTCTTCTCGGAGGGCATGGAAGGATATGCGAGCAACGACTTGCTCTTCGACGTAGGGGGCATCATTGGATACATTCGAGGGCACCGAGGCTGGAGGTGTGATTGCCGGTAAATCGGTGGTGTCGCTCGAGGCCGAGGGATAAGGTTCCGACGGCGATGGCCGGCCAGAATGGAGTTTCAAGATGGATCCTGGACTTGAGGCATTATGAGAGCTTGAGGGAGGGGAGAATGGAGAGACGAAGCGGGTTCCAAAGACATGCCTGAGGTGGGTTAGAAATCAAGATTGTGACGAGGGCACGAGGTAGTCTGGCGTCGACTCGTGAGGCGCGCCTCGAGAGCGCACTTACCAGTAGTCATAGGAAGAGTGGAATGGCAACTGGCTCTCGTCCCATGTATAACCGGCTATTTGGCGAAGTCGCTCGTAGAGTCGAGGAGGCGGATCGAGGAGGTCGTCGGAGACGAGGGACACGCCGTCCATGATGGAGCGCGAACAGCTGCGCACCGCGCGGGCGTGGCACTCGACGTCGGCAGCAGGACGGGTAGACAGCGGGAAGCGGGCATTCGCATTCAGTAAAGGTTTGAGCCACGCGAATGTGAAGCGCCCATCCTCGGAGATCGGTTGGTGGTGATGGTGGTGTAGGTGATTCGTCGAGGACTAGAGGGCGACTAGACGGGCCGGGATCTAGAGGTGACAGGTCTGAGGGAAGCTCGAGCCTCAAATGTTCCTGGAGGCAGTGCTCGGGCAGGATCTGGGATGTTGAGGGATCTGCGCCTTGGTCGGGATATATCAGACGAGGGAGGTGGGACTCTCTGGGATGAGGCGTTGGAGGAGAGTCCAAGATGACGATAGGGCCGCGGTGAGGGGGAGCCACAGGTCGAGGCTGCCGACGTTCGGAGGGCGGAGGTGGTGGCTGATGCCGCAGAGGACAAGATATAATGCCAACCGGCGATGCCTGGAGACAGACAAGACGACGGTGGTGGTAGTCGCCGAGAAGAGGTGGATTGGCTACAGGTACTGTACTGTACTGTAGTATGGCGGACGGGATGTAGACTACGAGCGAGTGGACTTTGTGGTGGTGGATTCAAGTTCCCGCCCCCCCAAGTGCAAGTGATGGGTCAAAGTGGTTTCTGGGTGGTGGATTGGGTACAGTCCAGTAGATTAGCGGACTGTCCGGGCCGTTTCTGACGGGAGGGATTCCCAGGTCAGGCCAAGCAAGCTCACGAGGGCAAACAGGGAAGAGAGAAATGGGATGTTTCAGCAGAAGGGTTTCTTGTTCTTTTTTGCAAAAAACTAAACTTGGGGGGTGGTTGTGAATGGGATGGTGGGACTTCTAGATGATACCCAGGGTCCAAGTCCTGTTCACGAGCCTGGTCCAGGATCCTGCCAAGTGGGTGATGGGATGCAAGGCCAACAAGGGTAGCTTCCGGTTTGGCAGCTGGTTTTTTGGGCCGGGCTCCTCAAAGAAGAGACGAATAACCTTGTTATTCTCCCTGGTGCCAATATGTCAAGCTGTTATAGCATACCAGACTTGGACCGTTCCAACCTCTTCTCCTTTCCCGCCGTAGCAACCCTACCGATGCTCTGGTTCAAGCCCATCTTCACTGAGACACTTGACGCATTCTATCCGTGCTTCCATGGACCGTCCTCTAGACTGACCACCACCACACGTGCTACCTTCCCCCCGACTCCACCTTTACCACCATCATGAACCTCAAATGCAAGCCTGCCCTATCAACACTGCCATCACAATTCCTCGTGTACAGCTGCATTTCCAGCTCTGCAAAAGACTGCCGCCGCTCGCCTCGTTTCGCCTACTGCCGCTGTTCCCGCTTGGGCACCGACAATACGGAGCAAGAGCCCGGGCCTCGGATCCATCGACTTTGCCCATCCCTTCTCTTTTGGCTCAAGGCGCAAAAGCTAGAAAATTTCTCTGCGCCATAACAACCCCCCCAACTCTTGTTTTTCCTTCACCGTAAATACAGTAGTCAGGCTTCTGGCTGAACCCTCTGAGGATTGTCAAATTTCGGCTGAAAAATGGACCCTTGTGGCGCCGGTATCCCGTCGACGGGGGCACCGAAAAAACGCCCTTCTTTTTCATCCTTTTCCGCTGAAGATAGGCACTTGGATCAAGACATCTTAGCTCGTCTTGACGATGCGACTAAGCGCTTACGAAAAAGTCACTGCCTGCTGTAAACGTCCCTTTAGATATGTTCAGCTGTAAGACGAAAAAGCCCCTCAATTTTGCATTTTCAGCTTCTACTTTTCTGTCATGACTGATTCAAGACATCCCCTGATCCCTTGTTACTCAATGATGTAAGTGGCAGACAAATTGAATGTCACCAAAACATTCCGTGCCGCAGGTTGACACCACCCATCTTGAATCATGTCTGGCAGGTCGGCCAAAAATGTCACCGATCGCCGATGGCAGCGGAATTGTAACCCGTTGACAACATCATTAGAAGCAAGATATGAACGACAGGACGGATAAACAAACGCAAGTGTCTATTTAAAAATGTATAGTATTATGTATGTTTATAGGACAATCCGTTCATTCGTCTAATCCTAAGAGAAAGGATCCTGTTCTATCCTCTATCATGACCTCCGTCCGCACCCTCCTGCGGCACCCTGTATCCATGCCAGCTGGGAACCCTCACCAGCAGCCCGTCTTTTCTCCCATCATCAATCCTAAATCCTCATTCATCATGCCCTGAGATGCTAGGTCGCTTCCCACTTGGATGGTATGGTTTCCTTATGCACATGTCTTCAAAAAATCACAAAACGCGTTCAATGTTGGATTGCTCACGTAATTGCTTCCATCCCCGGAACAAAAACGGTCGCCATTTACAGAGACCAAGGCCTTAGCGGCTGTGGCTGGGCAGGTCCTTGGTGGGAGGAGTGAACACAAAGTTCTGGGTGAGGCGTCGCTCGGTGTTCTGGCGGCTGTTGACAAAGTCGGGGTAGTTGAGGGTCAGCTCGACAGCACCGCTGTGGATGGCATCGACGGCCTCCACACCGAGCATGAACGAGTGGTCCTGGTTGCCGACCTCGTATCGCCAGCTGCCGAAGCGGCCGCGGGACAGGATGTCCATGCTCTCGAGCTTGGGGAGAAGCTGCTTGAGGACGCCCTCACGCTCCAGGGTGGGGGTGGGGTAACCGTGGTCGAAAGCGCGGTGGTAGGTAGAGACGATCTCGTCCTCGGGCTTGATCATCTCAGTGTTGATGAGACCCTGGATGCTCTCCTTGAGGAGGTTCTCAACATCGACGGGCTTCATGGTGGACTGGGAAACCTCCAGCATGATAGACCAGTAAGGACCCTCCTTAGCCTCGTCAGACGCGGCAGGCTCGCCGTTGGCGAGGTAGAGAGTGGGAAGCTTGGCATCGGCCTGAGGCTGGTTGTAGGGGGAGTAGTTGGAGAAGATGGTGGCACGGTAGAAGGGGCAGTTGTCCTCGGGGAAGTACAGCCAGCACTTGTCACCGATGCGCTCAGGGCGCTCACCTCGGATACCAACACCGACGACGTGGGTGGTGGAGTAGTAGAGACCCTTGGTGAGGCTGATGAGCTCCTCATCGCCAATCTTCTCGGCAAGGTGGTCAACAGCCATGGTGTTGACGAGCTTGTTGTAGCCAATGGTGCTACCGTCGGCGAAGTGGACGATCTTGCTCTTGGCATCGACCTTGGTGACCTCACCGCTCTTGCCGAAGCGCTTCTTCTCCTTGGGGATAGTCTCAGCAACGGCGGTCCAGATACCACCGGTACCGTCACGGGCAGGGAATCGGAACGTAGCGTTGGGACCCCAGTTACCGGCGACCTTGCCCAGGATGACGTTCTTGGTGACGAGCTTGGCGTCAGGAGCAGCAACACGCTCACCGAGCCACTGGCATTGCATCTGAGGGTTTGGTTAGCTTCAAGAGTCCCAGGCGATCTGCGGTGATAGGCTCTGCTGTCTTACCTTGGTGGTGGGAACAGCCCAGACCTTGTAGTTGTAAGGTCGCATGAAGATGTTGGCAATACCCTCACCCATCATGCGCACAATCCACTCGTCAAAGTCCTTGGGCTTGGTGTTGGCGACACGGCACTCGAGAGCCGAGTCAATGATACCGTCAATGCACTTGACCTGGTCCTCCTTGGGGAGCATGGAGATGTTGTTCTGGAAGGGGTAGGGGACCCAGAGACCCTTGTAGCGAACGTAGGAGATGCGCTGGTGGGTGTACCAGTCATCCTCCTTGGGAAGGGCCTCGTCAATGCAGTCGTCGAAGTACTTGTAGTGGGAGAAGATGACATGGCCACCGACATCGTAGAGCTGTAGGATCCGACGGTCAGCGGTGTTTCGTGGTCGACGACGGCACAGGTTCGACTTACGAAACCCTCGGGGGTGACATCAGTGCCGGCAAGACCACCAGCCTTGTCGGAGGAGTCGACAATCAGCCATGAAGGGCCGTTCTGTAGGTGCGGTCAGTCGAGTTGGAAGCGTGAATGTGGGAGCTGGCGGTGAGCGCATACGATGTGGTTGAGACGCTTGGCGGCACCGAGACCAGTAGGTCCCATGCCAATGACGAGGACATCAACGTTACTGTTGAAGAGCAGATATCAGCATGCCGTCTTTCGTAAAGCAATTGCTCGAGCGAGCATGCAGCTGCAAGCAATCAAGCTGGCTCAAGCAGGGGCGGGCGCAAAAGCAACTCACACGTCGGCCATGGTGGGGGATTTCGAAAAAGATTCTTGGAGTAGAAACTTTGAAGACGAGGCTGAAGGCAGACAGATGCGCGCAGACGCCGACGAGGAACCGAGCGACTGGGGGAGAAGGATGAAGCTTTACAGGACAACGGAGGAACAGCGAGAGGATCAGAGTCCCGTGGTTGCTGTAGATATTATTGATGGTGATCGCAGACCAAGGAGTGGAGGCTGGCAGAAAAGGAGACTGACCGCCGCAACCATGGGCGGCTTTGGGATGGCGGGGCTAAAATTATTTTGGAGCCTTCCATCCAGGGGAGGGTCAAGGGGCCCACACCACACTGGACCCCGACCCCTGGGTTTGTGGTGGGTGGCTCAAGAGTTGGCACCGCTTCATTACCTAGGGACTGATGTCGAGTAATGGACGAGATAGATAGTGATTGTGATAGATACTGCGTAACCTAGGTAGCAGATGCAAGTCTAAACGGCCTCGTGGGACCAAACCCTCTCTGCTGCGAACCGTCACCATCTCCAACGGTTCCCTCCAGGCCGTCCATGTCACACATCAACATGTCCCTCCATCCATAAGGTACCTATCCATCCCACCGCCGCCACCCGTTCTCTGGCGTAAGCTTGATTTCCAGTAGCAGTGAGTGGAATTGGTTTGGTCCCAGGCAATAGCATGTCTGTTAGTGCATGAAATCTGGCCCGATGCGCTATAGATGCAACAGGCACTGTGCCGCCGTCGACGGGGGATGGACATGGACGGGAAGCTTGGCTCTCTTAGTGGCTCCCGCCTTGACCTTCACAAGTTCAGGTTGGTTGCCCTGTCTTTGTCTCTCCGCGAATAGACGCATCGAGACAATGTCCCAATATTAGAATCCCTAGGGGACTCTCAATCTGATGCTGCCCTCTCCCGTACGTTAATTTACCTGACGCACCTCCTCCCTGTCCAATGAACCAGAGAGCAAACAATCAGCCTGCCATCCATCGCTGATCTGCTCACTTATCCTTATCACGCAGCCCTGCCCTGGAAACATCCCAAGAGCCAAACAGATGACGGGTAGCTCGATAGCCGCCGCTTTCACCTCAAGATCCACAGGCACCAAGGCTCGCCGCAATTTCCTAAGATGAGATGTAATTCCACCTTTGGCAGGGCAGGGCTAGAGCTGCAGCTTTCCATGGCAAAAGATGCTGTGAACGTGGCCTTAACAGCACGCTCACCAACGTAATTCGCTGGCCAATCCATGTCGCGCCCACTCCCAATTGCCTCTCTGTCACATTGTCCAATTTGGCTGCCAGAAGTTCCCCATGCTCATCGTCTTAGCCGAGAGCGCTCGTGTCACCGTCTCATCTTGGTTTGAGGTTGGGGAGGGGCATTGCCCGTCATGGCAAACACCTCGTATCAGTAATTCAGACGACTTCGCCGCCGCCGCCTTTTTCGTACTCGAACAGTCCGTGTCCTCCCTCGCACCAGATTTCTCGCGGCGGACAACGGCCAGGCACATGTCTGTCTGTCTAGCTGCTTACAGTCAGCCTCAACTTGCCTCTCCTGCACCAAGAGCAATACAACGCCAGGTCAGGTCAGGGGTAACACGTTGGTTGGATGGATGGATGGGTGGGGGGAGGTTGGAAGGAGGGAGATATGCCCTACAGCAGCAAGTCAACTCAGCCTCCTTCAACATTGTCCAATAGTCTTGGACGAGCGAGTCGCTGCCTCCGTCCAGCGCCACTCGGTTCGTTCAATATCGCCATCTACGACCAAGATAGACGAGAGCTACATGGTGACGAGGGAGAATTGTAATCTTAACTCGGACCAAACCCCCTTGTTCGCCCATATGGCGGGATACTCATTCATTCATTGCACATTGTACGTGGCCGGCCGCCTGCTACTTCTGTCTTTGGCTCTCTTCTCCGTTGTCGAGCGATGATCACGGCTTTTGCTCCCGCGACATCGGCTCATGGAACCCACCTTGAAACAGACACGGGAGACAACGGGCAAAGCAACGACGTTTGAGCACACGCAGGAAGCGTCGTCACCGCCGTCCAACGAGCGTCATCAGACCCAGATATATCAACGGGTCAACATGCTCATCGTCCCGAGGCACCCAGGTTCCGCTGGGATGTTTGGGGCCTCTAACGGAGAGCGGATGCTTCAGGTCTGAAACCGAAGAGCAGATCAGCAACGGGATCGTCCTGCCGCTAGTCTGGCCAGCATGGAAAGCCGCATGTGGCTGGCAAGACTCGCGGTGGACGCCAGTCTTGGTTCAGCCTTGAACCTCTGAACCACAACCATCTAATACTTTTGGTCCTCGGGTTGACGGGAGGATGACTGCTGATGTTTCAGGAGGGATTCGATACTATTTTCCTTGCAGACCGCGCGGCAGATAAACGCCAGAGAATGTCACTTGGCATCTGGTGTACTTTCAGCTGTCCTCTAGCCGGGGGACGCAGGGAGAGGCCCCCCCAGCCCAGCTTGACAGAAACCCCCTTTTATTGAGATGTACCGGTACATGTTGGTTGGTGCTCCACGGATATACATGACATCTTCATGATGTTTAATGGGTCCCGGAGAGGCCCCGTCTCTGTGCTTAACTGAAAGCCAAGTCTGAAGGAGAGTGCATGGATGGCTCTGGTTTGCGGAGATGTGGACAATGCTTGCCAAGAGCAAGCCAGAACTCGATCTTGTTTATCTTTCAGTGCCAAGACTTTGATAGTTATGTAGTTGTGAGTTTGCGAGATGAAGAATGTTGAACGGGGGTCAGAGATCTACTGGGTTGAAGTATAAGGAAACTCTTTCGGACGCACTTCGCAATAGGTAAATCATAATGTTGATCTGGGTTATACCAGCAACTTGGAAAATCACGAAACCTTTCGTCCGAGATCATCAAGACATTGCCCGGTCAATGGCCTCTTGGCTTATCCATCGGGACACCTCCATGCCAACGGGTAGAGGCTCAAGAATGTAACGCGCCTCGCTACGTTTTGACGCGAGAAATGGAGACGGGACGGGGCGCGATGGCGCTTGTCATCGGGCCTTGGATGGTGGGCGGGCATTGAGAGGCCATCGCGGGAATGCAGTAGGAAACCTTGGGGTGTGGTGCATCTTCCGACCCAGGAACTGAATAGATAGATGGCTTGCTTGTCTCTGCCAGAAACGGGTTCACCACAAAAAGCCTTTTCCCTTTCCCGATCGTACGCCACTGGCTGCTGCTGTTTGCATGATCGCATCTAGATCTCCCGCCATCTACGACAGCTGAAAGGGCCAAGGTTCCTGAGATCTAGTATCTGTCTCCCTGAAAGGCTGATGGAGCCGGCGCGGGGCGGCCGAGAGGTCATGACACGCCAGACCAGGGACCAGAGTACGAATATGCAGGTGGTGAATGACAAAGGGGTTAGAAAGGATGGAAACTCTCCCTATCTGACACTCTAGAATCATGATTGCACCGTTCCGTCGGTCATGATACTCGAGCACGGAATACGGCTCTCACTCTCAGGGGCGCAGTTGTTTCTCCATCCATGACCGAAGCCACCTAATCAACCGCCTGCATTCCATCCTCGTCCAGCCCGTCCGTCATCCCAGGACTCGGGGATACCATATGGAGGGGAGGGTACAGTCAGCGCACGGTGTCAAGCTAGACCGGGCTCTGCTTATCTGACGATCTCCGAACGTGGGCGGATTGATTCGTCGCCAGGGCAGTCACAATGGGGCTCCAGCCGGGAAAAGGTTCGCAGTTGGTTGCACCCCTGAATAGCATCAGTCGGAACATGTATACGGTACTTCCAACCACGAGTCGCCTCCCGTCAAAGTCCCTGGATCTTTCAACCCCTGAACACGCGTCCAGGCGAGCTTCGTGTTCGCTGGGGGGGCTCCGGCGATATTGGTACATGGCTCTCCACTACCAACACGAAATTCCACTGTCCAATTGTTCGTGTTTAAAACCGGGTTTTCGCTGGGTGTTGGCTCGTCTAGCACCCGTATCCATACCCAGAAAGTAGCCTGGAAATAAACCAAGCCCAGAGCCACTGGCGTGCGTGAGAGGCCAATTTCCAGAGCAGAGAGAAAAAAAACCCTTTTTTTGGTTTTATTTTATTAATTGCCGCGCCTCACCCTGGACTGTCCACTAACAGACCCGACCTGAACACCCACCCCTCCCCTAGCTCTACTGAGATACCTGGCCTATCCCTTTCTTTTCTTTTACCCTCCCGTCTCCTCGCCCACTCCCTCCTCGCTTCTCTCCCTCCCTCCTCTTTCTTCTTCTTCCAGAACCAGGGACGATTTTCTTGTCTTGCTCCTCTTGTTTCTCTTCAGTCCTTCTCTTGCCCTTGCCCCTTGCCAGCCTCACTCAAAAGTCAAGCTTTTTGTGCTCGCAAGTCGCCTTTTTTCGTTTCTTTTCTTCGAGACCTTGTCTCTCAGGGCCCCGCCAATTGCATAACAGGCACCCCTCGCCTTTCCCAATTCGATCCCGTTGCAGGACTCGGCTGTCCGTCCGCTCGTTTGCGCGTTCCCCCCTAAAATCTGTCTTCAAGGGCCTCTTATCAACAACCTCGCCGTTTTCCATCAACCGGTCTCAACCAGCTCAACTCTAGATCTTTGCATCTCTAGAAAGCACTCACAATGTCGGCCGACGAAAAGATTCGCGTCTCTGGCGAGACGCCTCGCTCCGCCACTCCCGTTCTTCCCACTGTCAACCCCGGCCTCGAGAAGCAGTCTGCTCGCGCCGCGATTCACCCTACCTTTTACGTTGTGTCAGTTCTTTCTCTCGGATCGACCCTCACGAAGCGCGACTTACTGACTAGATGATGCAGTGCCTGGATTGGTTTCAGTTCCTCAGTCATTCTGTTCAACAAATGGCTTCTCGACACCCTCAACTTCCGTACGCTATTCGAATCGTCCCTCGATCTGTCCCTTAGCTGACATGCGAAACTCCAGGCTACCCCGTCATCCTCACCACCTACCACTTGACCTTTGCGACCGTCGTCACCCAGATCCTCGCCCGATGGACTCACTTCCTTGATGGCCGAAAGACCGTCAAGATGACGCCCCGCGTCTACATGCGCGCCGTCGTCCCCATTGGTGTCTTTTTCAGTCTGAGTCTGATCTGCGGAAACCTGACATATCTCTACCTCTCGGTTGCTTTCATCCAGATGCTCAAGGCCACCACTCCCGTTGCTGTTCTCATCTCTGGATGGGTCCTCGGCGTTTCCGCCCCCAACCTGAAGCAGTTCCTCAACGTCTCGGCCATTGTTGTCGGTGTCATCATTGCGTCCTTCGGCGAAATCCACTTCGTGACCATTGGTGTTTTGTACCAGATTGGTGGTATCATCTTCGAGGCTCTCCGACTCACCATGGTCCAGCGCCTGCTGAGCTCGGCTGACTTCAAGATGGACCCCCTGGTCTCTCTGTACTACTTCGCTCCCATCTGCGTTGTCATGAACGGCGCCGTTGCGCTGGTTTGGGAGATTCCCAGGTGCTCCATGGCCGAGGTCTACAATGTCGGTCTCTTCACCTTCTTCCTGAACGGTCTCTGCGCCTTCATGCTGAATGTGTCTGTCGTCTTCCTGGTATGTTTTGCAAATCCACGATTAGATCGAATCCCACTAACTCCCTACAGATTGGCAAGACCTCCGCCGTCGTCCTGACCCTTTGCGGTGTCCTCAAGGATATCCTGCTCGTTGCTGCCTCCATGATCATCTGGGGTACCCAGGTTACTGGTCTCCAGTTCTTCGGCTACTCCATTGCTCTGGGTGGCATGGTCTACTACAAGCTCGGCTACGAGCAGATCAAGGCTCACGTCGCTGATGCCAACCGACAGTGGGCCGAGTTTGGTGCTCGTAAGCCCATCCTCCGCAAGCTCACCATCATCATCTTCACCGGCTTCCTCATCTTCGCCCTGTTCGGTGGTCTTGCCCCTGGCTACACCCCCGAGTATGACCCCACCAGGCTGGCTAACGAGGTGACGAACCGTTTCGGAATGAACGAGGCCCAACGGTCTTAGAATGTTGTAATGCACGGTGCCAATGGGACTCGCAACCCTCAAGAAATGTTGCGCCGAGGCGTTTACTTTACGGGGCGAACGGCGATCTAAGGAACCCCTTTTTTTTCTCTTATTATTTCCTTACGTTTCTCCCCCCTTTTTTAACACCACGAACCGAGCATGATCGCGTACATAGTCACGTTGACTGGTCGGGCCTTTCTGCTGATTGGAAACTTTTTGACATATTCTGTTTGACTTGAGGGCTGGGGAGGTATTATGAAGTGTAAAGCCATAGAGCTGGGCGCAGAGCGCGAGGTCGCGGTCGCGAGCATGAACCGCATCACGAAAGGTCTAATTGACATGTAACTTTAGACGGCGTTTGGCCATAGACATGTAGAAATGAAATGGGCAACAAAAAATCAAGTCTTATAATAATTCTGTCTTGTTCCTCTATGTTGTGTGTTACTTGTTGCGTTCGTTGTGTTGCACAAAGTGAATTTTGACGGTAATTTTTTGCTTCATTTCTTTTATTGGACTACCTCACCGACATTGACCGTCAAGCAAAGTCGCCGGGGCCTATTTGCATTCGCCATGACCTCTTGGGATAGATAACACCAGCACAGCAACTCCCCACCGATGTCCTTTCAGTCGGGGCCAACACGTCCGTCCGATTCGCGTTGTATTTTGACGCTACAGTCACACGCCGCAAAGAGAGATCTGATTTTTAAGAAACTTGATATTGAGCCCATAAAAACCGGGGTTCCTTAATGCCAATCGATGCTCTTTACATCCCGCCAACTCCCTAACCGTGATGGAGAAACGATCTTTTTAAAACTCTGCATACGTTGTTAGCCTGGGTCCTGTGGGTATGTCCTTGCCCTATTCCACCCCACAGAGACGACGGGGGGATAGGGACAGCAGCAAAACGTACTGAGAGGGGTGAAGAACCATCGGTTCTTGCCGCTGGTGTATCGCTCCTCGAGAACCTTCTTGACAGTCTTCTTGGCGTCCTCGCGCTGGGAAACCTCCTTGAAGGTGTCGTTGGAGATGGAGCCCTTGAGGCCCTCGAGCTCCAGGGTGTAGCGGGTGGGCATCAAGTGGTTGTAGTTGATGACCTTGATGAAGGGCTTGATCTTGTTTCGCTTCTCCTGGCGGGTCTTGGACATGCGGCGGGTGATCTTGGAGGGGTAGCGCTCAATGCCGGCAACCAGGGCGTGGCCGAAAGGGTGAGGCTTGTTGCCGTTGTCAACGGGCTGGATGATGACAACCTGTTGAAGCGATTCGAGTCAGCAATCCGATCTTTTTTGATAATGATGAACCAAATGACAGCATCCAGCACGTCGCTGTTCTCCTGTTCTGCGCATCCTCGCCGTCCACCACACACACGGCAACTTTTTTTTTGTTTTCCTCCCCCAGCCCTATGTTCATCGGATGGCGGCGCAAAACTCGAAAAAAAGATGCAGCGAGCAACGTCGCGGGCGTCGTACCTTCTTGCCGGCGTATCTGCCGCGGGTGATGATGGCGACTCGGCCGACCTTGAGGAACTTCATTTTGTCCGGTGGGTAGTCGGATTGTGCTGGTATGAAGTTAGTTGGGCGTCGTGAACCGTGATCGGGAATTTGGGAGTAAAATTGTCGGGGTTTGTGGGTTTGGATAATTTGGGGCAAGCGAGTGTGCCAAGTCACATGACATACTAGGACCGCTAAGCCCGCCGATTGTGGCCCGTGCACGCCCAAAGGGACCGTCTTCCGTTCCGTGACCCCATCGGCATCTTCCAGAACGAAAGGCTCCATAGCAAAAGAGAGAGATATATTCAACCTCAACTCTACGGTCTCTCCGAGTTTCCTCAACAGAAATTGAGTCAATATGCCTGCTGCGCCAACTTACATCATTTCCCGCGTGGCGGATCCCATCTTTGGCGTCTTGATTGGTCTTTCAGCGGCTGTAACAAGAATCAACCGTGAGGAAAAGGACAAGGGCCGAACTACTGAACAGACAATTGAGGCTGCACGACGGTAATTATACGATCCAACTGTTGGCTTCTAGATGGAAACTGATTCAATATCATTTAGACGAATTGGCTTCCCTTCCAAGTCATCCTAATTCAACATCGCCATGTCTTGTCTCATCTCATGGTCAACTCTGGTCCAATATCTTGATGGCTTTTATTCACCGGGTATCCTACTCTAAACCAATTCCATTTTCAACTCTTAAAATCGCCAAAAGACGGGCCGTATTCCTTCTTCATCGCTTCTCGAACAATCTGTCCGCACAGCTTCGCTGTTGGGTTGACACTGACGGCCAGACCCTTGGCAATCTGGTTCCCGTATCGGCCACCAAGTGCAAGGTCTCGAGACGCAGCCTCTTCAAAGTCCAGCTTCTCCCATTTGGATTCCCGGAGGTCTTGGTCAACGTCCAGTGAGCGGTGCAGCAACAGCTTTGCCGTCTTGAGGTACACAGCTGCTCTTTGAGTGTGTGCCATTGAGAGCGTGCGTGCTGCCTGAGGCGAGATTGGAGCGGTTGGTGAAGATGGAGACAGAAGCGCAATAGACGTCTCCATGTCATTCAAGGCTGTGGCAACAACCCTTCTCTTTTCAGTCGTATCGGGGTTATCGATCAAGGGCATTGTGTTGTCCGAGGTTTCCGAAAGGAGGATGGCGTCTCCGTAGAGCCGTCTGAAGATCTGTACTCGGTTGTTCCTGGCACTGGCATAGTTCGGGTGCTCCGAGATCATGTCCTCAATCGCCGAAAGGCACTCTCGGTAGCCATCGACGGCGGCATCCCTGCCCTGATCTAGGCCAAGGTCCCTGAGCTGGACCTCGAGCTTCTGAATTGAGCGGATGATCTCACGCTCTTTCTCGACTACCCGCTCATACACTCCGGCGTCTGTGATGTTTGGGTCACGGGGTAGTGAGGAGTCAAGAACGATGCCGGCGTAAGGGTTTGACTCGGGGTCCTTGATCTTCTCAAGGACATTGATGTCATGCTTGCTTAAAGATACGCAAGTCATTGTGAAGGTTGAGATTGGTGGCGACTTGAAGGAAGAGGATGAGAGAAAGAGTAGGACGTCAAAAGTATTCAACAAGACAGAGATTCCGTTCTCAACGTTTTGTCTCTGGCAAGCCTCTTTTCTGGAATGTTCGCAAAGCCGGTATGATGCAAGACAACGGCAGCAAGTGCAAGTGCTTCGAAGGACGGGCAGGCATTCTAGATATCTATCACGGTTGACGTTGGCCGAGTGGATAAGCCACCTCTATCAGACAAGGAACCCTCTCGGCTCTAGCGGGGGAGGCGATCTACGCAAGCGCCAACACTCCGCATTTTTCTCAGATTACCAGGGTCCTTCTGCCGAGCAAGTTGCTGACAGTTCCGCAGTGCTCGATAGGGACGACAAGTTAGTTGCGCTCCGAAAAGCCGTGGAGGCGGCGGTCGATTGGGCGGGATCACGGCCAACGTCGGCTTGGGGCGGTTGGCGGCGCCGCGGGAGGCTCGGCCGGGAGCTTTCCGCAGGTCGATGCCTCGCAACCTTCAACAACTACGTTCGGCACTACCGCCCATCAGCTTTGGTCAATTGGGGTTGGGGGGAGGAATTGACGCCTTGGAGGCCATAGCTTGCCCGCCGATGATATCAGTTGGACCGTCGTCTGACGCGGAATCCCCGCTCGTGACCCCGGCCCTGCCACGGCGGCTCGTTGACGGAAATCGCTTTCTTATGCCGTCGATACCATTGGGCCTCACGGCAGCGATGTTACCTGCCTCTAGGGTGTTGCCGCAAGGATTCTGTTGACCAAGTTATGTTGGCCCGCTGTTGCTTGCTTATCCTGACAAGTTGACTCGGGCCGCACAATGCCTTCTACGGCGGAGCCTTTCCGGGAAAGGTGTCAAAGAAACAGGGCTTGATGCCTCATGGCAAAATGTCTTAAGCCGGGGGGCCTGGTTGACGGTCAAACTCTTTTATATATGACCCAAGATGCCCTCCATCTGCAGATCTCAACACCCTCACAATCAAGCCTTCGAAGCCACCATCATCAAGGATATCTATCCCATCAGACTGAACTTCAACGTCCAAACCCCCTATCTTGAATTACCAATCCATCTTCCATCGTCCCCGTCTGTGTGTCAATGGCCCCTTCTGCTATCACCAACTCTCCTCCTCAGCGGGCTGCTCAGCCTTCGACCACTGCCACTGCTTCTGCTCTCTCCCAGGCAGACGGCCTCGCTGTCCAGCCTCCTCCCAACTTCACCGGCTATGACCACATAACCTGGTGGGTTGGCAACGCCAAGCAGGCCGCCTCGTACTACACCAGCCTGTTCGGCTTCAAGACCATCGCCTACAAGGGCCTCGAGACTGGCAGCCGGTACTTTGCCTCGTACGTCGTCGCCAACAACGACGTCCGCTTCGTCTTCACCTCGCCCCTGCGATCCGAAGCCCACTTCCCCGACGATGAGCCCATCTCCAAGTCGGACCGGAAGCTCCTCAAGGAGATGTACGCCCACCTCGAGCGCCACGGCGATGCTGTGAAGGATGTTGCCTTTGAGGTCGACAACGTCGAGGGTGTATACTACAAGGCCGTCGAAGAGGGCGCCATCGCCGTCCAGGACCCCTTGGTTACCAAGGATAAGGAGCACGGCTCCGTCTCTACCGCCGTCATCTGCACATATGGCGATACCACTCACACTCTGATCTCCCGCCAGAACTACACCGGACCCTTCCTCCCCGGTTTCCGCGCAGTCAACAAGAAGACCGCCTCCGTCTCCATGCCAGACGTCCCCCTGGCACGTATCGACCACTGCGTCGGCAACCAGTCCTGGAACGAGATGGTCTCGGCCTGCGCCTTCTACGAGCAGTGCCTGTCCTTCCACCGCTTCTGGTCCGTGGACGACTCGCAGATCTGCACCGAGTTCTCGGCCCTGAGCTCCATCGTCATGGCCTCTCCCAACAACGTGGTCAAGATGCCCATCAACGAGCCTGCCCCGGGCAAGAAGAAGTCCCAGATCGAGGAATACGTCATCTTCAACTCTGGCCCTGGCGTCCAGCACATCGCCCTCCTCACCCCAGACATCATCACCTCGGTGTCTGCCCTCCGCGCCCGCGGCGTTGAGTTCATCGACGTTCCCTCGACATACTACACCGCCATGCGCCAGCGCCTCAAGACCGAGCGCCGCAACTGGGAGCTCAAGGAGGAGTTTGAGACCCTCGAGCGTCTCAACATCCTCATCGACTACGACGAGGGCGGCTACCTCCTCCAGCTCTTCACCAAGCCCCTGATGGACCGCCCCACCGTCTTCATCGAGATTATCCAGCGCAACGACTTTGACGGCTTCGGCGCTGGCAACTTCAAGAGCTTGTTCGAGGCCATCGAGCGTGAGCAGGCTGAGCGCGGCAACCTGTAGATGAGAACCCGTGATTTTGTTTTCTGCAACAATACCACACACACGCAAGCGCTGCGGTTATGTGACTATCTGTTTTGTTTCTTGTTGAGGCATCTTCCCATAGCATTATGCGCGAGAGACTATTGGAGGATGATACAGATGAGGAAACCCAAAAATGAGACGAGGGTACGATTTCATGGTCGTCTATTAACGCTTAGTCTGGCTATACGAGCTGACCTAGGACTGAAAGGGCCTCGTGCCCCTATATCATGGTCCAATGAATAAATAAAATAAAAATTGTTACAAAAAATGCTTTGACCCATTGATACGCCTCTCCGTCCCCTTTACCTTTGATGTGAGGCCGTTTTGATATGATATGATGATGCTCATCCATGATAAGCTATTGTTACAAGAAAATCAACAGCTTGCTAAACCTCTGCTTTCCCGGGTATACCGTCGTCCAGTCCCCCTTATCCTGAATTCTATGTCATGACTACGTCGCCGTTGGTGTGCGCAGTACCGTTCGGCTCAGCCGAAACGGCACCATCCGTCTTCTGGACTATGCTCTGGCAGCCCGGACAGTTGTGGATGACCTCGTGGGCAAACACATCGCAGTCGATGCAAAAGTGCTGCCGGCACACCTCACACGCGTAGCGGCCGCTCTCGCTGACGCCCTTTGCCGGTTTGGGTCCCGCGTCCTCCTTGGGCTTATCAGGGGCCTTTGTCTTTGGGGGTTCAGGAAATGGCGCCTGGCAGGAGAAACAGGCTGCGGAACGAGCGGCTTTAGCCCAGGGGACCTCGACCCAGTTCCGTAGAGGGAACAGGTGGTGGTAAGAGCGGGCGAGATGGGTGGAGAGAATCAAGGTGAGCCCGCAGGCAGGGCACTCGGCGGGGAGGCGGCAGACACGGGCGGAACAGCGTGTGCATAGGTAGCCCTCGCGGAAGGGCCGGTTGTGACAGGCGCAGTAACTTGTATCGCCACCGGCCACGAGCGTACGGGACGGGAAGCCCATCATGAGTAAGCTCGCCGTGCTCTGCTCAGCAGTCCGGGTGACGGGCGGCGTGGTGGCGGCGAGGAAGAGCTCACGGAAGTGCACCTCGTCCATGGCCACATTATACTGCGACTCATCGCCAGCGTTTGTCCTCGAGCAGAGGTCGGCGCAGATTGCCACCTGCGCCGACAATCCAACGATAGACACGCGTATCCGGTCCGTGATGAGATTGCCAACCGTCTCGTGAATGTCGCCCGGGTCGCTCGATAGCAGGGCGCCGTAGATGATAAGCACCTCTCGAGTGCCATGTGATGGCGCGTGGCTTTCCAGAACATGTCAGCTTAAATGACCGGTGACAGAGTGTCTGTGTCAGGTGCCAACTTACAATAAAGCTCCCCGGCACATCTCGAGAGCATTCTGCAAACTCGGGTTGCCCTGGGGGTCCTGATCCTCCAAGCCCTTCAACCGCTCCAGGTGCTCGGCCGGGTTCCCTCCAACATCGCTAATCCTCACCGCAACGCCGTCGCGCATGCCAATGATTCCAAGCTGAGATATAGGGTTCTGCTCAAAGAACTCGCGGACAAAGGCGGCGGCGTATCTCAGCGTGAGGCGGTACCGCGTAGGCAGCAGGTCCTTTTCCGCCATGGCGAACGACATGTCGAGCACGAGCACCAGATGTCGGATGATACCTCTCTGCAGCGGTGTCGTGTCGCGGAGCAGGCGCTTGCGCTTCTCGGCTTCGAGTGCCGTGAGACTCAGCAACCCGTCTTGATCCTCCTCGGGGAGATTCGTCTCCCAGGTGCGCTTCGACTTTTCCCAGGCCCGGGTCGCGTTGCGATCTTTCTTATGCGGTCGCGAAGACTTTCCCCCGGCGCCTTTGGGGTCATCGTCGGTGACGCGGTGGTCCATGATGTCGTCGTCCGACATGTCGTCGGCGACAAACTCGCCATCGGAGTCAGCCATTGTGGCGGTTTTGGGTAGCTCGAGGTTCGTAGAGGACGACGATAGAGAGTGGCTATATGCAAAGGATCGTGTTTCGTAGCAAGCCTGAGGAGGGCGAGATTGAAGCAGTAGCAGGATGGACGACAAAAGAAATTTGATGAGGTGGGTGAAGCCTAGAGGTGACGAAATAAAGCGAACGAGGCTGTGATTCAGATTCGCAGCCTTGTCAAGGCCCACTTACCAAGATTTTTAAGGTTGAGAAAAGGGCCAATCATGCCATAGTAATGGAAATCAAGCTTGTGTTCCATATCATTCATGTGATCGAAGACGTCTGCTAGCATGTGCCATTTCACCATGTCCAGAATTCACAGATGCATAGAAACCGGCCAGTCTTTGCAATTCGTTTGTTGTATTAATCGAATCTGTATTCGATCTTATGCATTAGTCGCTCATCAGGGTATAACTACGCAGTCGAATCTATACTAAACCGCCACTATATACAGGCCAGTGTCACCGTCACCAGCCCAGACCAGCAAGACTCAATCCAGCAAGCACTTCCGCCAATAAATCCCGTCGGCAAGGCTCGAAAAGAATATGTCCTCTCCTCTTCAATAGAGAGTCGTATGCAAGGTGCCCCTGGCTTAGATACCCAATCGCTGTCGTATGGCCGTATCGCTTCCCGGGCACGGCAGAGACCCAGAACACCAAAAAGAATGCCGACTCGCTGTGCTCCATCAAAAATCATTCCCATCAACATGTGTACGTCGTTCGACCGTGAGCTGAGTCGTCGAGTAAAAATGAGAGACATTGAAACCAAGATATTTTACGCCGCCACCGTGAAACGCCGTTCCAAACAGACCGATGTGTCGTCGCCTTTCTAAGGATAGGTGCTGGTGACGGGCATTGGCCAATCATCTTCGGTGATGCTAGACCAGAAGATCCATATCATGACGACAGAGAGAAGCGTGAATAGTGTCTGGAAAAGAGATCCGTCGATCTTGCCGCTAGTGCCGTCACAGATGTACTTGCTGATGGCATAGTTGAAGACCTGGCCGATGGCGAAGAGCAGGGCCGCTCCCACAAGGTAGAGCAAGGGTCGAAGCTCGCGGAGGATTCGGATGACAAGAATAGCTTCCAGGACAAAGTACGCAACGAGGCAGACCAGGGGAAAGAGCTGGTAGAGGACGTAGATGGCAATGTTCCTGTTGGGGCTGTTATAGCTGGAGTCCCAAAAGCCCGTCCACGATAGGCCAGTGTCGAGGGCGATATACCCGCTGCCAATGAGCAACGCGGCAGCTGAGACAACGAAGAGGATGACGGAAATTGGAGTTCCGTCGTCGATGATCTGGTAACCAACAACAGCGTTAAGGAACAAGATCCAGGTTGTGGCAGTAATCATGCCAATGTGAATAGCAGAGAAAGCCTAGCAGGGTCAGCGCATTGTATCAAAATCCGAGACCAGCAAACATACAATCCGAACAGTCTTGTTCAGTGGGAATTCGCCAACTGAGAAGATCTCGCATATACTGATGATGATGTAGCCGATCAGGAATAGTTGCATTTCCCTGTAGACGGGTTAGCGCAGGTACGGTAGAAATAGCTTGGTAGAGCATACCTTCGACCAACAGCTGCTCGCTTCCTCTCTGAGCGAAGCACCAGAAAGCTAGCCGCAGCGATGGCGATACCGGCAAGCAAAATCGATCCCAGGTTTCCAAGGTGTCTGCCCCCACTCAAGGGAATGCCCTTGAGCTCGCAGCCTCCCCAGCTCGCAGAATTCTGGTCATGGGAAGGGTTGGATAGAAGCTGTGAGATCAGTTAGTCAAGGCCCATTGTTTCGTCTCCACATGACGACGGCGTGTCGCTATGGTGGTGAACCTACATTGCAGACTGGGAGAGTCGAGTCTTTGCAAAAATCCTGTCGCACACGATATCAGAAGTTGCACATGTAAAATTCGAGACGACAGAGGCGTACATTGAAGTTGCCAAATTTGGTAGACCCCATTGTGACTGTGGATGCGTAGCTCCTTGGTCAAGGGGTGCATCCAAGAGCAATCACAACGGGAGCGATCGAGAAGAAGCGGTCGTCGTTGGAGTCGGCCCACCGAGGAATGACGACAATCAACAAAGGAAATTCGATGCGAAATCGATCGTGAGGTTTTTATTTGATTTGCGGTTCCGTATTCCAAGGGCGATGTTGCGAAATCGAGGTTTTTTTTTTCTCAGTCGGGAGTATCGAGGTTGTTGGGTCGGGCGTTGCTAGGACAAGGCCGGTGGCTGGTGCGGGAAAGAGGCTTAATTTCGCTGGTTAAGCTCGTCGGTCCAAAAATCGATTGCGCGCTTCGAGCGGGATTTCGCGTCGGAAATGGATATCGAGTGATGATGATGAAAAGAGTAGAATTGTTCGGGTCTCGTTTCGTTCAATGTGGTCGTGATGACGAGCGGTTGCTGTGGTGGTCGCGCTTGCTGCGAACGGGCAGGGCAGGATAGCCGGCCAAGCTGATCTACAGAGTCTGTCTGCTAACGTAGCGAGAAAGCTGATTACCCTTTGCGCAACGCGAGAGGAGGCGGCCGGAGCCAATATAACAGCCGCCCACCAGCGGAGCTCTAGCAGGATTTAGCGGTCTCAGCGGCCCAGAATGCCCAGAACAGAGCATGGGTGGCAGGCCGAAGCAGGGTTTCCTTGGATGGAAAGTTTGGGTGTGAGCTGGGCACCTTCGTGAGTGGTCCCACGAGCAAGGCCAGGGAGCCCTGGAACCTTGGAAACCCCGGCCCCCTACGACGCAGGAACTGGGGGCGCCTGGTGGCCGCTGACTGGACGTCGCACCGCTGAGATGGCGGGCCAGCCAGCCGACCTGAACACTAGGGGCTTGGGTGCTCGTCATTGGCCTGGCCGAGTCAAATTGCGACGGGCCACGCCTGATGAAGCCAGGGCAGTGAGATTGCTGTTGCAGGCATGAGACAAGCCTCTTTTTGTCTTGTCTTATGGCCAGGAACAGACAGACCTTCCCACCTGTTCACGCGCACGATTCTGCAAGAGGGTGAGGTTGGAGAGATGAGAGATGGAGTCATGTTGGGAGGATATGGGCACAGAATAACAGTATGGATATAGCAAGACTGTGAGCCCTTTCAAGATTCGTGGTCTTGATGGACATGTTTATGCTTCCTCCTCCATGCCCTTCCATTCTAAACATCTGCACAACAACATGGACCAACCCATCACCGTCACATCCCGCCAGTCACGGGCCTTTCCAGAAGGGCTGAAGCGCGCTGCAGGTCACAATGTAGGCGATATTGGCGTGTTTATGCACGACAATCGGCCAGCCATGGATGGTGAGGCCAAGGACAAACAAAGAAGGGCATTGCTTGCTTCCGTCATGCCGCCGGCTCTTGTTTGCATCTGCAATCTTGCATTCTGCATCCTGTGCCTGGCCTGGGCCCCTTCCTCATCTTCAACGATCGGGTGTGGGCTTTTTAAGTGCTGACGATGATTTGCTCATCTTCGAGTCAAAGGTCTGATGTCGTCGCCAAGATGGAGCGAGAAGGGGGTTGGCGGCGGGTCGCGGCGGGTCGCGGCGTAGCCGTTTCGTTTCACGCTGCCTCTTGGGGCCTAGAGGAAATTACCTTCTTGTGGCCTTTGTCTTGGCAGGGCACTCTGTGGTTGAGGCATGCTGTTGTCTTCCGAGTCAATAAAGCTGCCTCCCTTGGTCTCTCCATTGACATTGGATTGCACGATAACCTCGTCAATTACGTGCCATCCCTCCCTTTGTTTCAATAGCTACCCGCCTAATGACCATCAGATGTTTCCTCCCAGCATCCGAGGTGATCAATAATTAAACACAATGGCATCCATCCGCAATAAGCCACACGCCCACTTGCTTCCGCTCCCGATGTGTCCAGCTCCCTCGAGGTGCCCACGCCGGCTTATTGCTCTAACATGGAAGGTCCCCAGCCCTTGACAACCATTTGCACGACGGCACGAAGTCTTGCTTCTGCTAGTGATGACACCAACTTGGAATCCAATGTAACAATAAAATCTCTTACACGCGACAGCCAAAGCAGGTTTTCCATCCCGACAGCCATTTCGAGAAGACTGTGCTGTGCCACTCATTGTCAAGCCATCAATGTGAGCTCCCGCTATTGGATACGGGCTTTGTGATCGCCCTCACCAGCCACGTCGCTCAAGACCCACCTTCTATTCTCGTCATTCTCTCGATGAGAGCTCGACGTCAAATCCCCAGGTTTTGCATCAGCGTGCAGAGGAACATGTTGTCGTGGACAAACCTCTGGGGTCTCTCTCTCGCTGATCTCAAGTAACAAGTAGGCACTGCCTCGTTTCAGAGTCTAGATGGATCTGCTTCATCGTCTGTCGGCTGCCATGTTTTTTTAGCCTCATGTCTGCCAAGCTGACGTGACCTTGCACCTTGTGCTTCAGAATTCAATGTCCGGTTTCAGACGTGGCATCCAAGAACGTCGACCATGACGATTCTGCAGACCAGGATGGGGACTGAGGTCATCACAGCTTGTGGCTAAGCAGGAATGCCAGCATCGCACGACGGCTTGTGGCTGTACATATCTACCGCACTTCTTGTCGGTGAGAGATCATGGTTGCTACCCTCCTACTGCATCTCCGACTTTGTTGGTCACTTCTGGCCGTGACACGTGTAGGTGTGGCGACAATTGTGCGGCTACTGCTGGGTTCCATGAGCTGTTCCGCCAGTTCAGTTCTCGACCGGATGGGGGCCGTCACTATCCGGATGTCTTCTATTCCGTAGTTAGTTAGGATGGCTGGGTTTTGTGCTCTGCCTCGATGTCATCCCTGGGCTTCTGCGGTGAACCGCACAATCGAAGTCTGCCTAGCTGGTGTGAGACAGTTATGTCTCACGGGGTGAAACATAACCAATAGTAAATGAAGTGGCGTTTCTTTGCCCCTGGCATGGAAGCTAGGGATTCTGCAAGATGGGAAATCGGTCATATTGGGAAAATACGGGTGTCTTCTCCATTCTCGATCTCGAGGATTTCGACTTGAAGTGTAGGGTAGCTCACTCTCAGACCGCGACATTTTCCAACATGGCCTCGTTGACAAAATGACACAAGCTGTGATTTCTGCCTCGTTTGAGTGGCTGGATTTAGTTTATTATATTCTGTTTGATCAGTTATGTGAGGAATAAGGAGTTTCCTATCCCTGTTGTGGTTACAAAAGCGGCGACGTCCTCTTGGTATTGAGTGGATGTCACGGATGCATTAGACCTAAAGACTCATTTCATCAACCCAAGGAACAATAAGTAATCCAGGCGACCAAGTTACGAGAGTAGAGAACAGATGAAATGAGAGATATGTGCCGATATACATGGGAAAAGCAATAAATTGGCAATGTTTTCACTCAGATCATCTGCCCTAACAGTAGTGACAAGTCAACATTCTACACCCCCAGACTTCACGAATTGTGCTAGGCTAAGTAAACTTTGCGTAGCAAGTTAGGAAATAAAAATATCCAAGAAGATCATTCTAAAAGGCATTATCATGTTTCGGTGTCAAGGGAGGTACTATATCGCCCTAAACCTCTGCTCCCACAACGGGGCTGAGCGGAACGTCTACCATCTAACAGGCCAGGGACAAGCCGACCCCCCAAGAGCGTTTAACATGCTTACATGGGGTAACACATGAATGTGCCACGGAATACACCCAAGCCATGCTGTATTAGCGAAGCAGGTCGGAAGCCTTCACCTGTTGTGGCATCAACCATTCTCAAACGGGAGCACGACAATGAAGCGGCACCCGGAACGAGCGCCAAAGAATGCATAAGGAAAACGCAGATTTAAACTGAAAGTGTGTTATTCAACACTTAACCCTCCTTTCGACAGAGAGAAGCTTGAATCGTGCACTAGTTGGAAGTCGGTGGACATATCTTCAAGGCGTTTGCTGCCTCCTCATTAGACAACCCATGCCCAGTTACAAAAGAGACCAACGAGAAGATATGAATTAACGCTTAGCAAGGAAGGCTCAAGACGGGCCATATGTCCCATGGACCTATTTAGTGGAACACCCACAACTTCAGACATTACACAGGAATGGAGTCTCTTATGGAATGATGTCGACACGGGTTCCTCACAACTGGAGAGATCACTGGCGCCTCTGACAACTCATTCAGCAGCTGGACAAGAAGAAAGAAACATGATATTTTACGAGAACAAGTCATCCCGAGAGGGAGGATATATATCCTAGCATCGAGAGTTACAGCAGCGTCCCATACTCGCACAGCGCGGGAGAAATATGTCAAAGAATGCCCACCACCAGGAATTAACATGGAAATTTCAGCACAAAGGCTTGCTAAGGAGACGACGTATTGATTACATATTGTCTCATCGTCATTGAGGCGGTTGAAGAGTTAGCTTATTGACAGCTCTGCTGTAACATTCCGAATCAAGGCAACTTTGCAAACCACAACTTCAGAGAACTACTCATGTCATAACCAACTAGACGCACGCCAAAGCTTTAGAGATAAAGGAAACAAGGCAGTCAAGGCCTCGGGAATCTCACCCCAAGTTCCTCTGCGCATCAGGGACTTGTTATTGAGCACAGTGATGCCATACATGTAGCTTGTCGAGACGATTGGACAGTCCATCGATTGCGTGAGGAGATAACCGAGATAACTCACCATGAATGCCCAAGAACTTGTTTTCCAGCACTGGTCAACACCAGATCGGCATCATGAACTTCCAAACCCAACCCTGACGCACTAGTTCTCATAGCGGGCCCACCATGATGACCGGGGAGCGATAACGATTCTTGTTTACACAGTATGAATAGAATCACGCCGTGAGCTTCATCAACACTCTCTGTATAACCGCTGGCGACGAGGAAAAGATCTGCTTTTATCCGGCTCAAGTCATGTCGCTTAAAGCGGTGTCAAGAACCCGAAAACCAACACCGACCTGACCGAAATCAATACCGCACGTGTCCCGCTCCGTCGAGAACTCCCCCGGACCGTCAGAGCCCGCAGTGACGTAGCCGGGACCCACCGCAGAGTCAACAGGACCCGCCGAAGTCGGTGATCTCGGGGCCGCGATAGGCGGAGGAGCCAGAGTCGACGGTGACCCTGAGGAGCGCATTCGCGCCTGTGTGAGTGGAACGTGAGCAGGTTGACCTCCTGTTGGGTCTCGGGCTCCGGGTGCCCGTGGATTGCGCGCCTCCGTTCGTCTTTCTGGATCCTCTCTGTGCCGTAGCGCATCTCGGGGGTGGAGCTCTGGGGGTACTTGGTGAGTACTTGCGTGTGGGACGAGGTTGGTTATTTGGTGGAGGACATGTTTATTTCGCAAGTTTGTCTGTTTCGTGGAGAAGTGCATGAACGGTTCTATTTGATCATGGTTGATGTTCTCAACTGCCAAATAGCCCTGTTGAAGGATGCCATCTGCAACTTCGTATTCAGCGTCGAATCTACACGAGGCATTGGCATGGATCCTTCAACGTAGCAATGTCCGAGGTGATACAACCAACTGCCTCATCTTTCGATGCAAGAACACGAGACCGACGCGTTCCAACCTCGTGGGCTTTGAGACCCTTTCATCCTGGCACTCTGAACCTCACGTTCAAAAGGAAATACAGAATCCCTGCATATTCCCAGGTCACGCTTCAGTGACGACTGAATGGGCAACAAGCCTCGTGACTGGCTGTGCATGCACTGCCTCCGCGGGGATTCAATGTCAGATCTGGTTCTGTTCTTGGTGAGTGTGATATAACCACGGTGTCGTAAAAAAACTTGAGACACCAGAGCCCATGCCAGCTAAGATGAGAGAAATACTTCTGATCAAAACATAAATAAAATAAGATACAAAATAAGGGAAATAATAATATAATTACTTTTAATACTCATGAGATTTTCCTCAAAGGTCTTAGGCTTAGGCTTAGTCTATTTTGACCTAATAGATATAGAGGGTTGGTTTGGCGTCTCATGTTTTTTGACGACCGTGTGATAACGTTATTGATCCATGAATGTCCAGTACTATGCCATTCTGTTACTGTACGTGCCGCCGAGTGTCGGTTTAGCATGCGGCTGGAGATAAGCATGATGGAGGAGGCAAACACAGCCTTTGACGCTGCTTACACTTGATACGGGGTAAATACTGCATAGTCAACAACCGTTGGAAAGTCTGCAATACCATCAACTGTTATCATGGTTACTGCGTACAATTGAGTAAGCTGACGAGGCGGCCCGTTCAGCTTGAGGCGCCTAGGTAGGTTCCCCTGGTTAACGCACCCCACACTCATGATACTGAAGCTTGCCCCAGGCGCCCACTGTAAACCGCATGGTCGCGCCCGCCCGCCGGCTCGAGGCTCGTGAACGTGGAGCTAAGGGGGGCTTCTTATCGATATTGACCAAAAAAAAATTCCATGTGAAATGGGAAGCTTTGACGTTTTGAACCCAATCCATGATCGCCGTTGGAAAAAAGAAGTTTAATATTGGGGATCTTTCAAGCCGCAGAGGCAAGAAATGCCAGATTACCCCTGAGGCGGGAGACTCGACAAGGTCAATTGACTGATGATCATGATGATGCTGCAGAGGCAAGATTAGGGGCCCTGCAGCCATGTTTTTGGGCGGCCAGTTGAGTTTGCTTCTGAGGATTGGATTATCGATAATCGGGCTGACGGCGAGGACGCGGCCTCCTGAGAAAATGCGGCATATCCCATATCCCCTGAATAGGAGGGATCCCTACAGTACTGTAGGGACAGTACAGTGCAGTCAGTCCAGTCGTAGATACTATTTTCCAGCTGCCCGTCTCCTGGGCGCGGCTCGAGTTGTCGACTTGTCCTTACATCAAATGTCCCCCAAAACCTCCCTTTGATGCTCGCTCCCTTCATCTTCTTCATCTTCTCTTCGACAACCACCGTTTTCCGCGCCAAACTCACCCTTCAGTCGATCCTTTGAACCGCGTCGCCCGCTTGCTGTGCTGCTGCTATCCGCTGTCGCATGACTTGGGCTATCCATCACTTGTCCCACATCCCATCCATTCCCAATCCCGCCGAGGTCCTCCGCTGTCTCAATTGTCGCTGAGAGGTCGGTCATCTGCCATTACCAACCCCAGCTCCGACCACCCCCCAAGGCTGCATCGTTACTCCAGCTTTTCCGTTTCCCCAGCCTGCCTAGATCTTGCAGCGACTGTCAAAGGTCCATCCATCGCGGTGCATCTCGTCGTCTCCGTGTGATCGCGTCCGGTCGCATCCCGCGTCCTCCGCCCGTACCGCGACACCCTCAGAAATCCATCACTGGACACTGCGCTACGCTGCACGCCCAAGGTCACTCCTAGGTACCCTGACACTCGCGCTGCCTTGGCCTCTCCCCCGGTGACGCACTTTGAAAGGGACCACTGCCACACCAACCAGGGACCCCAACAAGGCAAATCGGACCCCGTCAGAACTGTCGGTTCCATCTCGACTGACTAGCATTCGCCCAATCTTGCTGATTGTGAGTGGTTGCAGGCCTCACATCTGTTGGAGCCTGGCCTGCCTGGGTTCGCTTCCATTGAATATTCTCAGCGCTCACTGCACTTGAGACCCTGATTCTATCTGTCTCTTGAACCACACCCCGGTCACCCGACCCCATTCTCCTCCCTCCCCGTCGTCCCCCGTTCCGCTAGGTTCAAGTCGTTCTCCGCTGGCCTTGCTTGGAGGTGCCGATGACCTCGCTGCCTCTCGGCCTGTCTCTTCCTCCTTCCGTTCCCTTCACCTCCAAACTTTGTGCAGACGGGCGCTGCTGCTTAACAGCCCCATCCTCCCAAAATTCCTCCCCCAAATTCTTCACGTCTCCCCTCCAACATCCCCTTGCGGACCCTGCCTTCGAGATCTGATAGTCAAAACGACCCCGACTCGCAAGCGACGTCATTGCTCGCCTCGTCCCGCTACGACGACCACGATCGTGACTACGACTACCAGCACCCCGACACCGCCCGCTCCCAACGCCGCCGTTCCTACTCCGGCTCCGAGTCGTCCTGGACCGACACGGGTGACATCGGCGAACAGCTCGCCGACAACGACCCCGTTCGCCTTCAGCTCTCCACCGAGATCGAGGACGAGCTGCTGGCTGGCGTCCAGCGTCGACACAAGAATCACAATCAAAAGAGGGTTCGCATCCAGGATTCCCATAACCGCCACCACTCTCGCTCCCATTCCGCCCTCATTGATAAGGAGGCTATCGAAGTCCCCGACTTCAATCCCAGACCCCCTTCTCGTGGTGAACGCATAATTGGCGCCATCATGTCGGGACGATCAGGTTCCATCCACGGCCTCACGGGCAAGCCCCTGCTGTAAGAGCGCTCTCCACCACCGAATCGCCGTCGCATACTGATTGCCCGCCTAGGTACTTTACCAGTATCTTTGTATCATTAGGCGTTTTCTTGTTCGGATACGACCAAGGAGTTATGTCGGGAGTGATCACGTAGGTCTTGATATGGTACCTGACAGCTTGTTGAGCCCTCATTGACAGTTTGCAGTGGACCGTACTTTATGGATTATTTCGGTCAACCTTCCAAGGCCTATGTCGGAACTATGGTCGCCATTCTTGAGATTGGTGCCTTCATTACCTCGCTAATGGTTGGTCGTGTTGGAGACATCATTGGACGACGACGTACCATTCTATACGGATCGTGTATCTTCTTCGTTGGAGGCGCCCTCCAGACCCTCGCTACGTCTATGCCCATGATGATGGTCGGTCGTTTCGTCGCTGGTTTCGGAGTAGGTATGCTCTCGACCATCGTCCCTGTCTACCAGTCCGAGATTTCTCCCCCACACAACAGAGGAAAGCTCGCCTGTATCGAGTTCACTGGAAACATTGTTGGCTACACAACCTCTGTTTGGGTCGATTATGGCTGTGGCTTCATTGAGAGTAACCTCTCGTGGCGCATTCCCCTGCTTATGCAGTGCATCATGGGCGCTCTTCTTGGTGTCGGCAGTCTCGTCATTGTCGAGTCTCCTCGGTGAGTACACTTCACTTGTTGAAATTTAGGGTGCTGACCTTTCTAGATGGCTTCTGGACAACGACCACGATGAGGAAGGCATGGTTGTCATTGCTAACCTTTATGGTGGCGGAGATATTCACAACCCCAAGGCTCGAGACGAGTATCGTGAGATCAAGATGAACGTGCTCCTGCAGCGCCAGGAAGGCGAGCGAACTTACCGCGAGATGTTCCGCCGATACAAGACCCGCGTCTTCATTGCCATGTCCGCTCAGGGATTGGCTCAACTCAACGGCATCAACGTTATCTCATACTACGCGCCCTACGTGTTTGAGTCTGCTGGCTGGGTCGGACACGATGCCGTCCTCATGACGGGTTTCAACGGCCTCACATATCTCATGTCAACCATTCCCCCTTGGTACTTGGTTGATCGATGGGGTCGTCGCAAGATCCTTCTCTCGGGTGCAGCAGCCATGGCAATTGCGCTGTCCTGCATCTCGTACTTCTTGTACCTCGATGTCAAGTGGACCCCCCGATTGGTCGTCTTGTTCGTCATGATTTACAATGCTGCGTTCGGTTTCTCATGGGGCCCCATTCCCTGGCTGTACCCGCCCGAGATCCTGCCTCTCAGCATTCGTTCCAAGGGTGCCAGTCTGTCAACGGCTACGAACTGGGCTGCCAACTGGCTGGTTGGTGAGATGACGCCTATTCTCCAGGAATGGATCAAGTGGCGCATGTACCTTGTTCACGCGTTCTTCTGTGTTGCCAGTGTGGTTATCGGTAAGTCCAACCTGCTGTAATATGCCAGGGCTCTGCTAATCCTCCATTAGTTTACTTTATCTACCCCGAGACCTGCGGTGTTCGCCTCGAAGACATGGATTCGCTGTTTGGAGATGCTAGCACCGTGGCAGGCACACCTTCTGTGCATGGGGCGGAAACAAGTTCCCTTATGAGGGCCGGTTCTCCTGTGGGATCCTCTCGGGGATTTAATGGACCTACGTCGGCCATTCCCCGTCTTTCCCTCGACCCCCCGACTATTGACGACGACAACAAGTCTCAGATCCAGACCAATGGAGGTGAAGATCGAAGCGTTGGTGGATGGCTGTCAAGGGTGGTCGGCCGTAACAGGTCCGACAGCGGTAGCAGCGCTCAAGGCCGCTATGCGCCTCTGGGACAGCAAGAGGATGGTCGACGTGGTGATTATTAACGGTGTTTACTCGGAGATCGCGTCGATAAAGAGATTCTGCATATAGATGGCGCACGAGGTATTGGCGTGTTGTCACTGGGATAAAGACGGCGCGAACATGCTCAAGTCAGGATAGCGGAGCCAAGCGTGTGGCATGGTATTGGTTGAGTTAGTCTTTGGAGTATTGAATGACACCATACGATAGGTAAGTTTTGAGAGATGAAAGTTTTACTAGAACGTTTGGCTTGTATGTATGTATTAGACGGCGACTTTGGATCATTGGTGTATGGCGAGCACACATAGTGAGCTATTGGATAGAACACAGATAATGCAGAAAATGGTCCTGAAGTTAATGATGCTTGACATGAAGTGAGATAAGAACTCGATTAATGAGCAGCTATACTTGACGAGTCACTATAAACTTGATCTGAGTAGGTAACGACTTGACTGATGTTGCTGAGTTTGAAGCTGGTATTAGTTCACGGGGCAAAATTGTTGGTTAGATACGTAGATGGTCCGTGCGCTCGAGAGAAACTCATTCAAACCAGAGCATCTCATGTATCAAAAACCGAGGTGAAATCATCAAGACAACCTCTGCTCGGATCAGCCATGTCAGAAAGGCAGAATATTATACACGCCTATCGGCGCCTCTATCGTTGCCTCCTTCAGGCAGTTCAGTACACGATACCCGCCCGCTTTGTAGTCCGCGACCAGCTCCGCGCCGCCTTCCACGACAAGAACATGAGATACGATCCAAATGCCATCAAGCGGACCGTCTGGTTCCTGGAGGCGGCGGCAAGGGAGAAGGGGATGGAGCACAAGATCCTCAAGAACCTCGTCAAGGTGCAGCTCGGGCGGGCGTACCACAGCAGTTGGCAGCCCATGAGGGGGGAAAGGTGAGTCTGGAACAATGCAGAGTTTGAGGATCAGTGCTGACCTCGTGTGTTTAGGTCTCCTATGGGTATAGTCAAAATGACTGCGTATCAACATTACGATATGACGGTGGCTATGCTTAACAAGACAATGGGGATACTTCTGCGTTGATTTCTGAGTACCTTACTTGGCCGAGAGCAACGAGGAGGAACCTGATCATGAAGCAACTGGACTAGGGTCATTCGGCTGGCATTCTATGAGAGGACTACCTGAGATGGACTACCGAGTCGAAAGCTAGTTCTCAGCGCATCTGGCCTGAGCTGTTGAATATTGCTTTCAAGGCAACACCTGAAGGGTTCAGCACCACCCTATCAGAACCGCGGGGGAACCATCAACAGGGCAGAAAGATCTGTACAGTATCTGTATCACCACATTGGCGGAGTAAAACAACACCCGCAGGCATTCTGGGTAACGGAGTACGATAAATTTGAATACATTCTGAGTCGGGAATTACCCGTCATTTCCAGCACCTAGGGCTTGTCTCGATATTACACATATAATACACTCAAACCATGAGAAGATCCTTGCTAGGCTACCTGAAGCCCTCAACGCCAGAGAAAATGCCAATGCTGTTCCTTTTCAACCACCTCAAACACCACCACCGCCGCCGCCGCTCTTCCCGGGATGTCGATCAGCGCTGGGCAGGAAGCTCTACTCCTCGCCCGGCACGTCAATGTCGACTCCGAGCTCCTCGAGGAAGACCTGGTTCAGGCTTGAGCCGTCGCGGGCGTAGATCCAGTCGCCGACGGCGGTGCCCTCCTTGTCGCCCTGGCCCTCGCCAAAGACGCACCAGTCGTAGCGCTTGGGGCCTGAAATGGGGGACGACAGCCAGATTTGCTTGTTTGGGGGCTGCTTGTTGATGACGTATGTGCCCTTGTCGGGCCAGCTGATGGTGAGGACACCGGACTGTGGTTGAATCTGTTAGCCGAGGGATCAAGAATGAAGTCATAGTTGAAGGGCCGCACGAACCGAAAACTCGACATCGATATCCTCCCTCTCATCTTGAAGCTCCTCGAACTTGCCCACGACGTTATCAAGGTATTCATCGGCAAGCTCGTGGTACTCGCCGTCAGTCAGCTCGGCCACAGCAACGCTCGGCTGGACCTCCTCCGACTCATTCAAAGGCTTGGCGGGGTTCTCGGTATCGGGCATGATGCCCCGCGTACGGGCCGGAGCGGTTGAGAAGTAGCTTCGCAGGACTCCGGCGCGGGAGGGGAGGCAGATACGTGATGCGACGGGTGCGAGACGGAAGCTTGAGCGACAGAGAGGTGTTGAAGTGCGAACGGCCCGCGAAGCCAGGCGGGAGGCTTGGGATGCGACTTGACGGGACATTTTTGAGGCTGGCATCAAAATCCAGAGGCGATTACTTCGGGTTTAGAGTAATTGATTGAAAGACGGTTTAATATCAAGATGATAGGTACACTTGTTGTGGTGTTGATTGTCAATTGTCGTTGTTCGGTAGGGAAGGCGTGATGCATTCAGCAAGAACAAGCTGAGCTCCCCGCGGTTTGGATCAAGCTCGTGAGGTGCAAGAGCAGCTGGCCAATCATGACGTCGTGTTCCAAAGCAGGTACGTACCATCCCGGTCATCGGCATCGTCAGCGCCGCAAGCACCTCAACAGCCCCACCATCCACCTGCTTCACACTCGCATCTCGACGCACGCCGACTACAGCAAGAGGTGGAATGACGGATTTCAACTCTCAATCATGATTAATGCTTTTTTGGTCTTTAATGGCCAGGGTCAGCCTCGCCTGACAAAGTTCTATACCCAGCTCGTACGTCTCATCCCTGACCGGGTGCTGTCTGTCGCGTCCAACTCACCCATTTTCCTTCTAGGAAACGAGCATCCAGCAGCGTCTCATCTCTGAGATCTTTACCCTCGTGTCTAATCGACCGGCCGGATCCTGTAACTTTCTACCTCTCCCACCGCTACTTGCCGCCTCCGGCACTTCGCACACCTCGTCAGAGGAGCAGAACGATGTCCCCTCGCTGGTGACATACCGCCACTATGCGACGCTCTTCTTCATCATCATCTCGACCTCGACCGAGTCGCCGCTCGCCCTCATCGACTTGATCCAGGTCTACGTCGAGGCTCTTGACAAGCTTTTCGAGAATGTCTGCGAGTTGGACTTGATCTTCAACTTCGAGACGCTACATGCTACGCTTTCGGAAATGATTATAGGAGGCGTCGTAATAGAAACAAATCTGGACCGCATCGTCGCAGGAGTCAAGGCGCAGGGAACAGTCGCAAAGCGGCCGGTGAATGAGGGAAGGGGGCCCTCTGGCCTGGGAGCTGGGCTCGGCATGGGCGCTAACTTTGCCTGGACGGGCCGGTGATGATCATGACACTGAACGAGAAGGAAAAGAAGGCATGATAGAGCGGAGTGCAGGATGAGCCTGTCCGCCGAGATATCCATACATGTTATGCCACCACGAGGATAACGCCAGACTCCAAGATTCAATAATATACACAAAGAATCCTCTATTTTGACTCGGAGTCGTCTTTGGAGGGAGGTGGAGGGGGTGCATCTGGACGTCGTTCGAATCTTTTCTCGGGGTCCAGTGTGCCGAAGAGGTAGTTTGTCTTTTTTCGGATCTGACAAGATCGTTAGCTCACGATACCATCTCTTGTTGATTCCATGGACGGACCTCTTCAGATGGCTTATACTTTTGCCCCCACCACTCAAACTCGGAGTAGAACAGAATCCAGACCATGGCAGCTGATGACCGAGTTAGCCGATGAAGTAGAAGCTTGAAGAATAGACTTACCAACGATGGTCAAGAGCTGGGCTGTCTTGACAGCCTTCTCCCACGTAGGTGAGCGGCTTGCTAGTACAATGCGCCTCTTGTATTTCTTCTCAAAGCGGAGTTGTTGCTGGTGGGTGAGCTGCTTAAAGTTGGGCGGCCACACCTTTCGTGCTTTGTATGGGTTGTTCGCAATAGTCAAGGGTGCCCTCTTCAGAAGGGTTTCCTTTGACGAAGCGGCCATGCGCCTAAGTGTTGTTGAAAACATGGCGATTGAGCTGCTTGCGACACCGGCTGCTCAATGGCACAAAGTAGAATCGACTCTTGGTGATGGTGTTGCGATTCGAGGTTCCGAAAAGTGACGAAAGGCGAGAACGCCACTGCACAGCCACAACAGCCCACACTAGCCACTTGGCGCTGTCGCCCGTTAATTCTGCCCCGCGATTTTCACCCCTCCTTCACCCAGGCCCGATTTCGTTCCCTAACAAACCGTGACTCAGAAAATTTCCAAGTGAGATTTCGAGGTATGTAAATTCCAATCTTCTTCTGATTTTTCCTTCCTGAGAAGAAGCGACTGACAAGATCAATTTTGCAACATTGCAGGTCTTGTCGATATCCGACGATGGCTTCAACAGACTCCGTCCCGAAAGCCATGGAGGCTCTGACTATCTCCAAAACCAAGGAACTCAAAGGTGCAGGTCCAATTCTTTGACATGTGTTGAAATGACTCTTCTAACTACTAGCAGACTGAGAAGCGAGACTCTCTGATTGCTATCGAAAAGAAGTACCAGGAGAAATGGCAGCAGGACCGTGTCTTCCAGCCCGATGCTCCCTCGACCGACGAGATCCCCCTCCACTCCATCTCCGCCGCCGAGCTGCGTGAGCAGCAGCCCAAGTTCTTCGGATGCATGGCATACCCCTACATGAACGGCACCCTGCACGCCGGCCACTCGTTCTCGGTCAGCAAGGTCGAGTTCGCTGCTGGTGTCGCCAGAATGCAGGGCAAGCGCGCCCTGTTCCCCATGGGATTCCACTGCACAGGCATGCCCATCAAGGCCTGTGCCGATAAGCTGGTCAACGAGATCAAGCTCTTCGGCCGAGACTTCCAGGACTACAAGGAGGAGGAGTCTGTCGTGGAGGATAAGGCTCCCGTTGCCAAGCAGACCAAGGAGGACGTGACCAAGTTCACTGCTAAGAAGGGCAAGGCCGCGGCCAAGACCGTCAAGATGAAGTACCAGTTCCAGATCATGCAGGCGATCGGCATCCCTACCGAGGAGATTCACCTGTTTGCCGACCCTCAGTACTGGCTCGAGTTCTTCCCTCCCCTGGCCATCCGAGACCTGACCAACTTTGGTTGCCGTATCGACTGGCGCCGATCTTTCGTCACCACCGATGCCAACCCTTACTACGATGCTTTTGTCCGATGGCAGATGAACCGTCTGAAGGAGCTCGACAAGATCAAGTTTGGCAAGCGATACACCATTTACTCTATCAAGGATGGCCAGCCTTGCATGGACCACGACCGAGCCGAGGGTGAGGCCGTCGGTCCTCAGGAGTACACTGCTCTCAAGCTCAAGGTCTTGGAATGGGCTCCCAAGGCCGCCGAGACTCTCAAGGGCAAGCTCCCCGAGGGATCCAACGTCTACCTTGTTCCCGCGACTCTGCGCCCCGAGACCATGTACGGCCAGACCTGCTGTTTCGTCGGCCCTAAGATCACCTACGGTGTCTTCAAGGCCAACGAGACCGACTACTACGTTGTGACCGACCGAGCTGCGCGCAACATGGCTTACCAGGGCATCTTTGCTACCGAGGGTGTCATTGAGAAGGCTGCAGAGATCGTTGGCTCTGACATCGTGGGCAGTCTGATCCATGCTCCCCTCTCCCTGCACAAGGAAGGTGTGCGCGTTCTGCCCATGGAGACAGTTCTTCCCACAAAGGGTACTGGTGTTGTCACCTCGGTGCCTTCCGACAGCCCTGACGACTTTGCTACTGTGACGGATCTGGCGAAGAAGGCCGATTACTACGGTATCCAGAAGGAGTGGGCTGAGCTGGAAATCTTCCCCATCATTGACACTCCCACCTACGGCGATCTCTGCGCACCTTTCCTGGTCAAGAAGCTCAAGATTGCGTCCCCCAAGGACACCAAGCAGCTTGAGGAAGCCAAGGAGCTTGCGTACAAGGAGGGATTCTACCAGGGTACCCTGAAGGTCGGTGACTTTAAGGGAGAGAAGGTTGAGGTTGCCAAGCCCAAGGTCCGGTCGCAACTGATTGATGCCGGTGAGGCCTTTGCCTACTCTGAGCCCGAGCGCAAGGTTGTCAGCCGATCTGGTGACGACTGCATTGTTGCTCTTATGGACCAGTGGTACCTTGACTACGGTGAGGAGGCGTGGAAGCAGACGGCCCTCAAGTGGGTTGACAATGCCGACGGCAAGGGTCTGGAGACTTATACCCCCGAGACCAAGAACGGTTTTGAGAGTGTGCTGAACTGGCTGAACCAGTGGGCATGCGCCCGTAGCTTCGGCCTGGGCTCTAAGCTGCCCTGGGACCCTCAGTTCCTGGTCGAGAGTCTGAGTGACTCGACTGTCTACATGGCTTACTACACCATCGCACACTATCTCCACAACGATCTCTTCGGTCGAACAAAGGGCAAGGGCAACATTGGCCCTGAGCAGATGACCGACGAGGTCTGGGACTACCTCTTCTGCCGCCGTGAACTCAGCGACGACATCCTGAGCAGCAGCAAGATCCCCAAGGAGACCCTGGAGAGCATGCGCCGCGAGTTTGAGTACTTTTACCCTCTCGATGTGCGAGTATCCGGAAAGGATCTTATCCCCAACCATCTTACCTTCTTCCTCTACGTGCATCTGGCCATCTTCCCACCGGAGTACTGGCCCCGAGGTGTGCGTGCCAACGGCCATCTGATGCTGAACGGCGAGAAGATGAGCAAGAGTACCGGAAACTTCATGACCCTCCGTGACCTGACCCTCAAGTACGGTGCCGACGCGTCCCGTATTGCGCTGGCAGACGCCGGTGATGGTGTCACCGATGCCAACTTTGAGGAGGATGTCGCCGACAACAACATTCTGCGACTGTTTACTCTGAAGGAGTGGTGCGAGGAGATGGTGCAGAACCAGGATGAGCTTCGCAGCGGCGAGATCAACTCATTCCAGGACGCTCTCTTCAGCAACGACCTGAACGCGATTTCCAAGGAAGCCGTGGAGCAGTTCGCCAACACCAACTACAAGCTGGCACTCAAGGCTGGCCTGTACGAGCTGACGAGTGCTCGCGACTTTTACCGTGAGGCGTGCGCCGCTGCCAACCTTAAGATGCACAAGGACCTTGTCCTTCGGTATATCGAGGTTCAGGCTCTGCTGCTGGCGGTTATCGCCCCTCACTGGTCAGAGTACATCTGGCTCGAGGTCCTTAAGAAGGAGGGCACCATCCACAACGCACGCTTCCCCGAGGTGGGTGAGGTGGATGCGGCTCTGTCAGCGAAGCGAGACTACGTACGAAACACTGCCTCGAGCGTCAACTCTGCGGAGGGACTGCAGCTGAAGAAGAAGGCCAAGGGCAAGGAGACGTCATTTGACCCCAAGAAGCCCAAGAAGCTCACCGTCTTTGTGACGGACAAGTTCCCCGCGTGGCAGGCCAAGTACATTGATCTGCTCAAGGAGATGTGGGATCCCGAGACCAAGTCGGTCAACGACAAGCAGCTTAACGGCAAGATTGGCAAGATGGGAGAGATGAAGAAGGCCATGCCATTTGTGCAGAACCTGAAGAGGCGTCTCCAGGCGGGCGAGCCTGCCAGCGCAGTGCTTGAGCAGAAGCTGGCTTTTGACGAAAAGGAGACACTCCTGCAGATGGTGGCTGGACTGAAGCGAACGGGCGGCCTCGTTGCATGCGACGTCCTGTCGGTGGAGGAGGGCGGCAAGAAGGGAGTCAACCTGGCGGACGGAAAGGAGGTGGAGATTTCTGTGCCGGTGGCCGAGAATGCAGTTCCTGGCGTGCCAACCTTCTTCTTTGAGAACGTGGAGGCCTGAGAGGAGGTGATGGATCAAGGAGCGGAAGAAGAGTCGGTTCCCCGTTAAAACAATGTTAGACATACAGTGGCTGCTACGTGATAAACAATGGATGGGTTACGTGTGAGTGGATCGGAATCTAAAAAAAAAAAAGTGCCGATCAGGCATGCTAGAGAAAGGCTTGTTTTTTTTTTTCACTCTCACTCTTCTCCTTTTGCGGCGCTTGTACGTGCGTTGCATGTGCATGTGCCATTGCTGCTGGAAACCCCGTGTTATGTGGGCGATCCTTGTAAGTTCGGGATGTGGAAGATGGGGGTTGGTTGGAGTTGAGCAAGTATTGATTGATTGAGTATGGAAAGATGTAAAAAAGGCTTGCGTGTGCATGAATAAGGAATCAAATCACATCAGGGATATTCCTCAACTACAGTATCTGTATCTGTACATACAGTATACAGAGTGTTGAAATCAAGGAGGTTGAAAGGCTCTGATCAGGGGGCGTCTCAGTTCTGTAACATGGAATGCCCACTCGACTCTTGTTGCCCGGGGAAGGAATCCAGACAGCCATGGATTAGTACATATCATGGATGTCGATATCAACCAATATCAAACATCCATGAAAAAACAAGCCCACATCACATCAGGAGAGAGACAAAGCACTACCGGCAGCGAGTGTTTTGTGGTCTGTGGGTAAACAAGCACGTACGTCCTTGGTCGTCCAACCATTGCCTCAGATAAAACAATCTTTGATCCCCTTTACGCGCAACGTCGACCTTTTACAAGGCCCGAGTTGTGGGCCCGACCCCCCATTTACCGTCTTGAACAGACAATGGATAGTCTATACACCCCCCCCTTGAACCGCTCGCCCGTGGTGCAAGGTTCACCCAGTGGCTGGACCATGGCTTTTTTAACAAGTTTCCGTCTTTGGGAAGCCGATCTTCCTAGTGGGAATCCCTGAATTTTCTTGGCTTGCGCGTCAGAACCATAGATTATGGAAATGGAAGGGGAGGGAAGAGAAAAAAAAGAGGATCTGCAATAACCCCGAACGCAACGCTAGAAGCGAGAGAGACCCTAGTTCCTAGATTCATCATTCACAGTGTTACTACGTAGTTTGACCAAGTTTATTAGGGGATTTTCAGGGATAAGTTGGCAACCGCTATTTGCGTTGGGAAAAAAAAAAAAAAGGGACATTTGTTATTTCCATGTTTAGAAACTTCGGGGTCCCCTCCCTCCTTCTTAGTCAGGAAAGCTTGCGCAAGCAAAGAACGCATACCCGCCTCCACTAGAATGAACCATAGCCATTGCCACCCACACACCGAGTCCACAAGATGTCGACCAGTGTGGCCGCCATGACGCAACTCTGTTGGCCTGGCACGACGGCTCAACCTTGTTTTTCTGGCCCATCGGGAATACACCTCTGTCCCCCGCCAGGGACAGCTGCAGCAGCGGCAACAGCCTGTCGATGCGTTTGTTGTGCTTGCAGTACGGTGAGGTTTCTCCTGCATGGCGGCTGATTAGTCCTCCGGTTGGTCTAGCAACAGCAGCGCCATCTATGCAGACCGGACACGGCGCGAGGCTGGGGTGTGTGTAAGGCGGCTGTTCTGTTGGTTGATGAGAGGCATCCGTGGCTGGCTCATTGCATTTTGACGCGGCTGGCACGGCTCGCAACTGTACACTCACCTACACTACACGCACACTGTACAGCCAGGATAGTCCAGTATTGCATTGCCAGAATGAACAAAGTGGAGCTGGCCACCGGTCCAACTTCCATCTTGAGGCCCCGGGAAGAGGGTTGAAATAGTGGGTGGCTTGCGGTTGGGATGATGCAACCGCCCCCTGGGGCTGGTATCATGCAAAGTACCTACGGGATACTCCAACACCCAGAGCCCGATCCTTATCCTTGTGAGCTTGCGAGGTATATAGGAGTCCAGAGTTCCTCCCTCTGCCTCTTGAATATTCATTCCTCAAACAATCCATCTCAACCACAGTCGTTATATAACAGAGTCTTTCGTTTTCGACAAAACCAGACCAACAACCGAAACCCGTTTTCTTTAAACAACAAACCACCACAACAACCTTCAACATGCGTTTCGCTCCCATCTTCGCTCTCGTCGCTGTTGCGGCTGCTGCTCAGACCCCCGTGGCTACTCCCATTGCCACTCCTGGTCGTTAGTCCAACCCTTCCCGAACATCACGATATCACGATAACTAACACAATCCAACAGCTCACACCAATGGCACCAAGCCCACTGGCACTGGCTCCGGCTCTTCCCCCACCGGCACTGACGGTGTCCCCAGCCCCAACGGTGCCGTCTCCTTCGGTGCCCAGGCCGGTCTCGCCGGTGCTGTCGGTGCCGTCGCCATCGTCCTTGCCCTGTAAAATCTTGGAAACTTTTCAAAGGTGTGGCATGTTTATGGATGGATATGGATATGGATACGGATATGGGACACGGTATACGTCCCTAGACGTGCTGGTGCGCGCATAACTTTCGATTGGATTTAGACCGGGAACACGATCGTCCGGGCTAGACTAGATAGATCAATGAAGCGAGATCGCTTCCGACATATTTAATACTAATTGTCAATACCAATCTCGGCAGGGACTTGGCCTGTGAATGTGATTGTGACATGTCCAGTTCCTCCTGACTCCTTTTCGTGGTATATTGCATACAATCGAATATTGAATGCTGCTGAGCCTGGTTGATCGTTTCTATGGCCTGAGGATCGAACATTGTTGTAAAGGTCGAGTCGCGACTGGCGCTGCTATGGTCGGGGCTTTGACTTGTCCGAGACAAGTGGTCTGGTCCTCCTATCGAGTTGATATATTGAACCGAACATGCTCTGAAGCCTTGAGATCTTTGAACTATTTCTTCCTCGATCGGCAATCCTCATCCAGTGTTCGCAAGTACCCAGGGGTGACGTGAGTACTTGGTGACTCTGACTCCGTCCTGTCGGCATTGCCTCTGCGGGAGGCCCGGGCAGACGTGGTCCATATAAGCGGCGGCGCAGGCTTATTCCCTGCCGCACTCACAGCTGTGTGCCACTGTTCGGACTCGAAGTCTTTGCGAGGACCGAAATAGAAAACCTCGGGGACAACGGCTCGGCGCTTAATATTTGTCATGATCGTAGGACAGTTTTAGGCGGCAATGGGGATCTGGCCGCCCGAGGGACCCGAAGTAGGAGGCTTTGGTAGGTCATCCTAAAAAGAAGTCAGACACACATATACAGCTCGAGAGATCGGTCCGACATACCAAGTCAAAGATGACACGGATCATGAGGCTGCAGCTGGGACACACAGCAATGTCCTGCTCGTCCAGCAGGTCGTCGAGGGCGATCTGAAACTTGTCGCCGCAAGGGCAGGGGTAGTGGTAGACGCCGAGAGCCTCGTCAAAGGTCATGTCCTCGATCTCGATCTCATCGTAGATGGAAATATTCTCGTCGTCGGACATTTTGGCGATCTCGTTGGAGTTGAAGCGTGAGTAGAAAGGTTTGTTTGATCATGAGAGCAAAAAAGTTGCCCCGCGATGCGACGATGACCAAAAATTCATTTACCTCCCCGCGGAATGTGGCTGTTACAAAATGTGGCTGGTGTCTTTTTTTTTCCGGGGTGGCATGCTCTGTGGCTGGGTTTCCCCCATTCTTAATGGCAATCACATGCCGAGCGCAGCGTGCGAAAGTGTGGGGAGAACGGGTTCATTGCACTTGCCCCAGACTCTTCGGCCGAGGGAGCTTCTGCATGGAACACCACCACATGGTCCCTGTATATTCTTCTTCCTTTTTAACTTGTTCAACATTTGACTTGTCTCTTTCTTTTTGATATCGAGTTGTAGATTCTCGTCGTGTCACTTCGTCCTCATCTTCCGAATTGCCGAATCGGGATCCGATTTCCTAATGCGCCGCGCTGGCCTCGGTAGGCTTATGACGTGACGTCGATTCGCCTTGTCTCCCCTCACAGCCTCGACTACCTCGCAAAGTCTGGATTTTTCTCGAGTGTCTTCCAGAAGTCTCAACACGCGCGATACTTGCATTCCACGGGCCGTAGAGTATTAACTCTACAACGCGCCCATCATGGCGTCCCAGTCGAAGCTCGCGCTGCCGGGCGATCGAACTCTCCGCGGCCTCATCTCCCGGCTGACTGGCCTCTACGTCTCTAACCGCACTCGAATCTCCCGCGCCGTGTGGATAACCCTCTTCATCGCCCTCGCCAACCGTATCCGCAATGCCATTTCCGAGCAAAAGGCTGCCTCGGCGCGTGAAGCCGCCCAGCGCGCAGCTCGTCGCGGTACCACGTCTAGCGGCAGCGAAGAGACACCGCGAAAGAAGGTCGAGCTAAATCGCGAGTTTTTCCGTTCGCTATTACGGCTTCTCAAGATTGTCGTTCCCGGATGGCGCAGCAAGGAGGCGAGGCTGCTGATGAGCCATAGCTTCTTCCTGGTCCTAAGGACACTGATCAGTTTGCGCGTCGCCGAGATGGATGGCGCCATCGTCAAGGCTCTGGTAAAGGGCAACGGGAAGGAATTCTTGAAGCGCATAGTATGGTGGATGCTAATCGCTGTACCCGCTACCTTTACAAATTCCATGGTGAGCCGGTCCCGACTTATTGTTAGGCCATATACTAAACGCTTCGCAGCTATCCTATCATCAAGCTGAGCTGTCTCTCAAGTACCGAACGCGGCTTACACAATTTATCCACGATAAATACCTGTCCAACTTGACCTTTTATGGTATATCGGCCTTGGACGACCGAATAAAGAACCCTGATCAGTTGATCGCAGTCGATGTGTCCAAGTTTTCGAATAGCTTGGCTGAGTTGTATAGCAATCTTGCCAAGCCAATGCTCGACATGGTGAGTTTCTCTAATCAATCTTTGTTGTGTTTCTCGCTGACCATTTCAGACTATCTATACATACTCTCTCTCCAAGAGCGTTGGCGGAGAGGGCGTTGTGTTCATGTCACTCCTCGTTCAGCTCTCAGCCAACGTCATGAGGGCACTCACTCCACCATTCGGCAAGTATGTCGCTGATGAAGCCAGGCTGGAGGGCGAGTTCCGCTTCCAACATTCGCGCCTCATTGATTACAGCGAAGAAATCGCCTTGTATGGTGGTCACAGCGCTGAGAAGGACACCTTGGACAAGGGCTACTTCACCCTCATTAAGCACGTCAACTACATTCTACGGAGGCGTTTCTACCATGGCTTCATGGAGGACTTTGTCATCAAGTACTTCTGGGGCGCTCTCGGTCTCCTGCTCTGCAGTGTCCCTGTCTTCATCAAGATGCCTGGCCATATCGCAATGAATATGGGTGATCGAACGGAAGCATTCGTCACCAACAGACGAATGCTGCTCTCTGCATCAGACGCCTTTGGACGCATAATGTTCTCATACAGGGAGGTGATGGAGCTGGCAGGATATACATCAAGAGTTGCAACCCTGCTCGATGTCATGGATGATGTCCAGTCCGGACACTTTGAGAAGAAGTTGGTGTCCTCTTCGGGCACAGAGGATAACGCGGCCGTCCTTAAAGGGCGGGGAACCGTTCACGAGAGCGAAGATATCACCTTTATTGATGTGTAAGTGGCTTTAACATGGTGTTGCTTGAATCCAGCTAACATTCAACCTCAGACCCATCATCTCTCCTAATGGCGACGTGCTGGTCAAGGCATTGTCCTTCACCCTCAAGCACGGAGACCATCTCCTTGTCGTCGGCCCCAACGGCTGTGGCAAGTCATCTCTCTTCCGTATCCTGGGCGGACTCTGGCCTGTCTACGGAGGCACCGTATATAAGCCACCGTTCCACGCCATCTTCTACATCCCCCAGCGACCCTACCTCTCCCGAGGCTCCCTTCGCCAGCAGATCATCTACCCCGACTCTCTCCGCCAGATGCGCGCCCGCGGTGTCACTGATGCAGATCTCCTCGGCTACCTCAAGACGCTCGGCCTCGAGCACCTCCCCGAGATGTACGACGAGGGCTGGGATGCCGAGGCGGAATGGCGCGACGTGCTCTCGGGCGGTCTTCAGCAGCGCGTGGCCATGGCTCGCCTGTTCTACCATCGCCCTAAGTACGCCATCCTCGATGAGTGCACGAGCAGCGTTACTCTCGAGACGGAAAAGGCCATGTACGACACGGCAAAGGCCCTTGGCGTCACACTCATGACGGTTAGCCATCGCCGCAGCCTGTGGAAGTATCACTCGCACATTCTCCAGTTCGATGGCCAGGGCCACTACGTCTTCACCCGACTGGACGCTGAGCGGCGCCTTCAGCTCGAAGATGAACGTGAGGAGCTCGAGGTCCGACTGCGGCAGGTGCCCGAGCTGGAGCGACGGATAGCCGAGTTGACCGCTGCTTGAGGAGTGCAGGCTAGCATGGAGGGTGATGTAGCGAACATGGCAGTGAATACCCAGGGGTAATTGTGTATTTGAAGTAGTATTCTCATTTCGGAGTTGTTATCAGCATGGACATGGGTTTGGTTACATCTCTGGTAGGGATCAATGTACTCTATGGCACTTTAATCTTTTGCCGAGGCGAATGAACAATTAGGGGTTATGGTTGAATCCAGGTCCCTCTACTCTTATCACGTTGATGCAATGTTAGGGTGTTTGGCTTCCACAACGATGGTGGTCTGGTACATATTATATCATGTCGCTAACTCCATCCCGCCTGAAGGGTATCTCGGGGCAAATCTGATCCTACATCATACAATATCCTATGTCCCCCCACTTTCATTTCCCATTCATTCCGTGTCTTCACCTTCATAGTCTTCAAGGTTATCTGGATGGTAGCGACATGTGCGCTTGTGGACGCTGTTATCATTCTTCATAATCTCGCGGTGGTTCGCGCCGCACTCGAAGCAGAACTCGTGTTTGCACTTGATGCCTGCGAGGGTCAGTTATTGAACCGCCGTCATGTGTGCGTCAAGTTTCAGATCAGGCGGCGCCAGTGCAGTAGTTGTTGTGTCTGCGGTCCCAGGTCTGATCGCAGGCCCAGCAGAATTCAAAACGGCACTTGATGCCTGTGATGGTTGTTTAGCATCCAAGGGTAGAAGCGAGAGATGAGTCTCGTGCCAACGCACCATCAAGGGCAGGGTTGAGCCTCAGGAGGGCAACGTGGAGGAAATCAAGGACAACGGGGATCAACTTACAAGTCATATGCGAACTGCCATTAGGTTAGCACATCTGTCCATATGAGTAACACAAGGTTGTACATACCAGCCCCTGTTCTTCTCGATAGCCCACCCGCACCCGGGGCAGGGCTTCGTTGTTTGGCTCACGGTAGCCCGGCTCTGTTCCTCCTCCCGCTTCCTTCTGGCGGCGATTTGGCGTGCTAGCTTGGCTGCCTTTTGAGCTTGCTCCCTCTCCTGTCGTTCTCTCTCTTCCTGGCGCCTTCGCTCAGCCTGATCCTCAGCAAGTAGCCCCTGTGCCATAGCTCTGTCAGCCTCCAGCTGAGCTCGCTGGGCTTCCGACCATTTCTCATTCTCGATCTCGAGGTTAGAGCGAAAGTTTTCAGGGTCGGCGAGGAGCTGGTCGTATTCATCGCAACTCAATGTCTGGTGCCAGGCAACATTATGATGGAAGCATGAGCGGTGGCTACAGTGAAGACAAGTAACAATCGGCTGCTCAGACCCCGAGTCGTGGATTTGACCGGAGCCACAGCCAGAAGTACACCATATAAAGTTTTCAGCTTCCGACATGGCAGCCCGAAGAGCCAGAGTCTCATATCTAGTTCAAGTCAGCATTACCCAGCACCATATGGATGTTCGTTGACATACCTCGTAAATGTCTGGTTATTGGCATATCTCTGTATGTCGGCATATTCTAGTAATTCACGGCATTCAGGACACCTGATCTCGGTCCAGAGCTTGCTACTCAAGTCCGACTCAATGGACAGCTGAATACAATCAAGGCATGTGCTCGGAGGGTGGGTGCATGACGATGTTATCGAGAAACGGGGGAAGGCATTAGCTCCCTTGGTCTCTGTACAAACCAAGCATTCCACTTCACCGGTGTTTGCCTCTGCTGGTATCCGCTGGTGGGTGACAATCACATCAGATGAGTCGGGGGCTTTCTGATATCGCTGGCCAAAGCTGTAAATAGTACAATTTCTTAGTAAACTCCAAGGCAGAATGTGGTATAGAGCAACCAAGAGCAGAACAAAAGAACGACAGGGAAGGCTGCATAACGCATAACAAGACTCATGCCGCAACATATGGCACAAGACAGCCTGGAAACCATCAACTAGAAGGCACCTGGCATTGGCGGCATCGAAGGGAGGGGGGAATCTTCGCGAGACCTACCTGAAATCATCAGCGACGTCATCCGCAGACTGATCCAGCTGGCGGAGGGATGCCTGTGTCTTGGCATCATCCAGCTGCTGAAACCGGGCAACGTACTGGTTAACTAAAGAAGAAGAAGAAGAGGAAGACGCAACCGCAGGCCGGGTGGGGAGAGGGGTAACGTTTCGTCTCTTTGATGGGGGCTCGTGAATGTCGTCGGCCTCGACACCGAGATCGGTAAGGTTGAGGATTGATGGTGCCACAGGAGCGTACCCTCTTCTTGGTGCAGGGGAGGTTTCCTGAGTAGGTGGTGTTTCTGGTGTCGCAACAGTGCTTGAGAGAGTGCCCGAGGTGAACTCGTCGTCGTCGAGAAGAGAGGGCACATGATAGCGGAAAGCCGGTCTAAAGGAAGTACTCGGAGGGGCAGGACCCGAGTCCAGAGTTTGTGTCGTTGCTGGTGTACGCGAAGAAGAAGCAGTAGAATGTCGCGACACTGGCCGCGAAGGTGTGCGTAGAGAATTGGAAGTTCGGGCTTGACTGTTGCGCAGCCGTAGGGGCTCTTCGTCGCCCGGCTCTTCGTTGCCCGACTCCTCGTCATCCACAAGCCAAATGGAGTCATCGTCATCACCGAAGCCACCCATGATATCAGGGTTCACCCGCCCATATCTGCCTGCTGTCCCAGCGAACATGTTGTTCTTGAGTGGAGTGGCCTCGATATAGGGGACGTATTTAGGCGCGAAGGGATCTGGCGCCGCAGGGTCTTGCGCTGGTGGTTGATGCGCGGGGGCTTGATCCAATAGTTGGTCTTGTTGGTGGTCGTCTCGGGGTAGCTGTTCCTGCTCTTGTTCTTGCTCCTGCTCTCGCCCCTGTCGATTTTGCTCAGGCGGCGTCGAGGAAGTAGAAGGGGTATAGAGCGATGTTGATTGCTGTGAGTATGGAGGAGGTAAAGGTGGAGGTGGGATATAGCGAGCCGGACCAGGAGCTGAAGTGTCGGCAGGTGAAGGTGGAACAGGCAGATCCGGTACAGGCTCCGTGTCTGCCGCCTTCTTCTTGCGGAAAACACTAGATGCCCTATTTTTGAAAGAGCGCAGCATTTCTTGGTTGAGCTACCGTTTCAAATGGGCGCCTATTCTCCGCTGTTTGATGATGACTCGAAGAGATGAAAGTAAGAGAGGACGACCGGGTGAGTGCAGCTGGGGTGAGGGGCGATGAATGCTGGAGCATATGCAGCAGAGTAGCAGTGACGGGTACAAGCAGAGATCAATGTCATTCAATCAGCACATCCCATAAACGTTGCGATTGAGCAGCATTCCGGCAGCAGTAACCATTGGTGCAGGTGAAAGTTGATGAATTGAATAATTCGGCTCAAGATGTTGCGTGAGAGGGTTGGTAGAGTTGGTAGCTGCCTGAGGTAGCCTTGAGCTCTTACCAGGTGATGATAGGACTTTGTTTAGCTCATGTGTCTCAAGGCACGATCAGCCTCTGGAGCTTCGAGGACAAACCTCCATCCAAGCTCAATGCACCAGGCCAGGCCCCCCCTGCCCGTCGCTCAACTCGGCAAGACGGAGATGCCTTACCCCGCTGGGCTGATTTTGCGGCGCACCCCAAGAGTTTGTGTTGGCTTGTAAACTATCCGCGAGGGAGGAGTCTTGTTCAGCTTTGCTGCGCCTGGGCATGCATCCACACCCCCATCCAAAGTACCGATACATACAGGGATACGGAATCATCCCTCTGAACCACGACACAGCCGCGGCCGAACCTGGGCTCGACCTGAAACGATAGATTCCGCCTTCAAAGCCGTTTTGTTGCAAATCAAAGACACTATTAATAGGGAGACCACAGATAGTACAGATGGAGGCAGGCAGACAAATGGTTTAACAAGGTGGTTTAGCCATTGACATCCATCAGCCACGACTGAGGAATCAATGCTGAGATAGATCAATGGCAACAGCATCAATTCTTCTGTTCACTATCCTCCAAGCTGGTATTCTCTAATTCTCAAAACAAAATCGTGGCCACGTTTCTCGGGCATCTAGGTTCTCAATATGCTACAGCCATCCCTCCGGCTTCCTTTCCGAGGAGGCCTATGTAGAAGAAGCTTGCAGAAATTCCTCACCCCATCTCCCAGTGACAATGGCTCAAAACCTCCCAAAAGGCATTACTTCCAAAACGGCGCCCATCCTTCTCCCAGGCTCTTAGATGAATAGAGATGTGACACCAGAGTCTGCTCGCCATTGTCTCGATATGCCCGTCGCTTCTCCTCTGGTCCCCAGGCCACAAGCATCTGCTGCTTCCGCACCACTATCGGCTCTTTGATAGCATCTCTCTGTCCAATTTGACGCATGTAGAGCGCTGGTGCAATGGTGCAGACGTTGAGCAGTCGGTGGTAGAGCTCCTTCTTGGATGGTGGTGTGTCCAGTTTGTCCAGGCTGAATGCCTTCCGGTTCTTCAGGATGTTCTGGCAATCGAGCTTCGGGAGCGAGTCGATAAACTCGGGCGAGGCGCTGAGCTCTCCTCCAGCCCATACGATGTACGGGTTGATGTCGAGGTAGAAGTGGTGCGTCGAAACCTGCATCTTCTCGTAGAGCTTCATCGCTGGGCCAACACACCGCTCGCTCAAGTTCTCGCAGAACCACTGCCATTTGTCCTTCTTAATGAAAATCTTGAGTATGTCTGCCAGTTCTATCGTCATCTCTTTGCGTCTCTTGTCACGGAGCGATCTGAACTGAGGCGCACTGAGGAGGGCATTGTAGGCCTCGGCGGTCCATGATCGTACGGAGAAAAGGTCTAAAGGCATCATACATCAGTCCAGCTCTCTTAGGGTCAGTATCGACATCATAAGCACAGCATACCTCGCTTAGGCTCAACCGACACCTGCATGTTGTTCTCGATAAAGCTCACCACTTCGACGTAGTTGTGGATCGAGCCATACAAGACAGCCTGGAAGATGTTGTCATGGAGATATCGCAGAATGATGGAGGCGAGGATATCTTCGTCCGTCTCAGGGAAGAGGGAAGCATGGACCAGATCGGGATATTGGTGCAAAACCCTCTTGAACTTGTTGGCTTCCGGAGTTCGCTTTCTGGAGAGGGACATTAGGGCATCGACGCCTTCCTTGTGGTCCTCCAGCCAGGGATCCATGAACTTCTGAACCCAGTCTTGAACTTGCTCAACGAGGGTCTCGTAATCCTAGAGCGAGATGTCAGTAAGTTTTAACCTCGATAAAAGCCATTATCCGTACCTGCCCGACCTCCTCTGGCGTCAAGTCCTTACGGTAGGGCTGGAGGCTAAAGATATGCGACTGCGCATCGTTGAGCTGCTCCCTCAGGAGGTTGTTCTCGTCGGTGAGTTCCTCCACCTTGGCAGCCAACGTCTCGCTGCTGCGCTCCACCTCGGTCATGTTGGAGCTCATTCTCTGCTTCAAGGAGTTGACCCTATCGGCCAAGCGCTCGGCCTTCTCCTCAGCGATCTGCTTGTCCGTGGTGATGTTGCTGATCTTTCGGTGAAGATCGTTGACGTGGCGGCGCAGGCGAGCAATCTCCTCTTGTGTTTTGGCGTCTTCCTTGCGGCGAGAAAAGCTGGAGCTGTCAAAGGCGGAAAATTCGTCTGGTGTTTCGAATTCTTCGGCCATCGGTGGCAGGCCTGTGGTCCTGGCAGCTGGCGGCGCCTGGTAGGCAGGTGCATCGTCCCAGTTCTCCATCGTCGTCTTGGAACCATCCAAATCCATGACATCTGGATCGGCATGGTCACCCTTGATGTCCATGTCCATTTTGATGGGCACATCAACCTTGTCCTTGGATTTGGGCAAGTTCTGGTTCTCCTTCTGGTCCGACTCCCCAGAGACGACGGCGCTATAGGACCGAGTTCCTTCACCGCGAGCCTTGCTCTTTTCTCCTCGCGCGTGGTCGTCTTTTGGAGACATGTCGTCTGTGGATGTAGATGAGAGTTCCGGTTTGGTCTGTGATTCGTCGCCTGCTCCCGTAACGGCCTCGAGCTTCTCTGGCTGGAGGGGTTCTTTAGGAGGTAGGGAAGGAGGAGACTCGTGATTCTCCGAGTCGGCCATTGGGAAGAAGTGAAGAAGTCGACTGCGGTTGGTGGATGACGGGTAAGATAGATTAGAGGGGGATCACTCCATCCAGCTCATGGCCATGGATGCGGGGTGGCAGGTGCGATGACAGGACCAGCTCCAGCGGATAGGCACTGTAGATGGCTGAAGATACTCTGAAGGATTGGCTCTCTAGGATGCAATGGTCAGACGATGCGCATCAAGAGAGAGGATTGATGGTTGACAAGATAAAAATTGCCAGACAAGGCACCCTAGGAATCTATAGAGCTCAGCTACCCCTCTTCCGTGTTACCTAGAGGGGTGTGAATAGCGAAGGTTTACAGTCCATTATTGAGGCGGGTGACCGCGTGCATGCATGCCTAGGGAGATAGGTATCGGTAGGCAAGTTAGTAGGCAGGCAGTGATGAGGCGAAGCAGAATTGTATTCCCTCTACGAATAGAACTAATCTTTGTTCAATGCTAGCAATTCAAGTCACCCCAAACACAAGCAGAATGGGGATGCAAAAAGCCTTGGGTCAAGCTGACAGCCCGGGGGATGGCCGTACCGGTGGGCCAGCTCCCGTCATGACTCCCCCTGTCAATGTACCGGTACGGGTCAAGAGTCTCGGATGAAATGGCTGCCGCTGGCCGCAGGTTTCAAACCAAAACACCACAAAGGAGCGAATGGGATTGGACAAGCCTTCGGCCGCCTACTTCACATGGCATGAAACCTGCCAAAAATGCTGCAAAATCACTTTTTTGGTCCTGTCATGCGTTGGTGCAAGACATGGCTTAAATGTAATATCCCCGAGAGCAAACTGGAAACAGATCATAAGCCTCCCCAGTTGCTGATGCGATGCTCTCCTAACTGATAGTTGTTTCAACATTGCAGCCACCACTGATTCATCAGATGCATATGCTATTCGCCGGATCACACACCAAAGACGTGCTAGACTAGATATGATGGGGATTGGTTGCTGATAGTCAGATTTCCCAGACAGTCTTACAGTACAGTACACTCGAAAGGGCTGCGCAAGTTAACCTCTGGCATGGAGCCGTCGTTTCAGGTTGGTCTTGTGTCAGACCTAGAGATGATTCCCAAACGGCTCTCTGTTTTCAAAAACGTCATTCCCAGTTGTTATCGGGCGTTTGGCTCACCTCTTGGTACCCATTTCTTCAGGTCAGCGGTGGTTACGCCAAGGTAGGCTCTCAACTCAACCCCACAATCCCGCCCGAACATGGACCATGGATCCATATCCATTCCGCACATGTGGGCGTCAGGTGGGCCGATGGATGCTTCGCCGCAGCCGTACCCGCTGGCCCTATCGACGTCGGCTGTAGGGGTCTTTATTAGGTAGTGGGCGACCTGAGCCAAGCTCTCCCAAGACCCAAGGCAGAATTGGACTTGACGGGTTGCTGTACAGGCCGAGGTACCTCTACAATGAAAGTCGAAATACCTGGGCCATTTAGCAGACCACATCAAGTCCTGACACTCCAGGGCGGGCTGCCTTGCCTGAACTGTTCGTGCCGAAATAGGTAGGCTTCCATTCGCCTGAGGCAGGCAGATGTCCACTACCATAAGTCCTAGGTAAGATGGATGTCTGATGAGGTATTCATTCACTCGTCCTTATGCACCTTTGTACATAAGCCTACCTAAGGTTTCTTTTTGAGGTGTCAGTCACCTGCACCTACCACTCCCCTCCTCCTCTTCTTGCCTGCCTACCACCTCATCCATTTGTGCCTCCTCCTCTTCATCATCCCTCCTCTCTTCTCTCCCTTCTTCTCAATTTGAGACACCATCTCTATCTCGTATTCCATCCCACGGCATCTGTGTCACGCTCGCGGCTCTTCCCCTGTTGTTTATGGGACTAGGAGCTGTTGAGCTTGTGAGACACTACTGCGAGCTGCCGGGAGCTGGACTGGGCTGAGCTGAAGCCATACCCCGCCACAGCCCTACCGAACATCATTCTCGAAACCTCATCTTCTCAACACTCTACGCAGGTCTTATCTCACCATGGATTTCGACAAGCTCAAGATTCACGACCGCAAAATCATTGTCGGTATTGACTTTGGCACTACCTACTCTGGAGTTGCCTGGGCCGAAAGCCGAAACCCTTCGAGGCGCACTGCTATCACCCAGTGGCCTGTTTCCAGCACCAACAGGGAGGGAGAATCGAGCGACAAGGTTCCCTCTAAGCTCCGATACAATGGCGACAAGATCGAATGGGGCTTTTCCATCCCCATCACGGCGCCTCAGGAAGAGGTGATTGAGTGGTTCAAGCTGTACGTCCTAGCAATCAACCATTGGCTTCCAATTCGATTCAACTAACATCCTTTCAGCGACCTTGACCCTTCGCTCGAGTCCATGAGCCAAGCAGTCAGGGCTGATGGTGCACGAGGTGGTCGAAATGTCGATACCCTTGTCGCCGACTACATCTCTCAGCTTAGCGACCACCTTTTGTATACTCTTCGTGAAAAGCTTGGTGACACCATCGTCAACAGCACCCCTCTCGAGTTTGTCGTCACTGTCCCCGCTATCTGGAGCGACTTGGCCAAGGACAAGACCAAGAGAGCATGCGAGCAGGCCTCGGGTATTTCAGCCTCCAAGCAGCCTGTCCATCTCATCTCTGAGCCCGAGGCCGCTGCCATCTATGCCCTTCATGGTCTGGATCCCCATGGCCTCAAGGTCGGAGACACTATTGTTGTCGTTGATGCCGGTGGTGGTACTGTCGATCTCATCTCGTACACCATCACTGGTCTCAAGCCTATCCTCGAAGTCCAGGAAGCTGCTCCCGGTTCCGGTGCTCTTTGCGGTTCTACCTTCCTCAACATGCGCTTTGCAAAGTTCCTTCGTGGAAAGCTAGGCAAGGAGGATGGTTTCGACGAAGAGGTGATGGCTGAAGCCATGGAAGTATTTGAGAAGAAGGTCAGTGGCCCAATTACTTTCAGTCATATCCCAGACTAATACCCCGTAGGTCAAGCGTCAATTCACCCTGAATGTTAGCCCAGACGAGACCTACAACATCCCCGTGGCAGGTCTGGCCAACAACAAGGCGCTTGGTATCAGCCGCGGCCGCTTCGCCCTCAAGGCTTCGGAACTCCAAACCATCTTTGAGCCTGTAGTGCTGGAGGTAATCAGGCTTGTCAAGGACCAGATCACGGCTAGTAACGTGCCTATCCGCGCCATTCTCCTGGTTGGTGGTTTTGGAGCATCCAGCTACCTCAAAGAGCGGCTTCGAAATGCTGTCGACAGAGAGATTCAGATCATGCAGCCCCCCAACGCCTGGCAGGCCATTGTTCAGGGTGCCGTGCTCAAGGGACTCGCCAATGCTGTTCCAGAGCTCGCAGTGGTCAAGGTGAAGAATCGCAAGGCCCGAAAGCATTACGGCACCGAATGGCGGGCTCGATACGACGACAAGCTTCACGGGCATCTCAAGTCCAAGAAACAGTGGTGTGGCCTTGATGGCTGCTTCAAGGTTCACGCCATGGAGTGGTTCATCAACAGAGTAAGATTGATTCCTTGGTACTCGAGAGATGATATACTAACAAGCTTGCAGGGCGATCAAGTGTCGGAGAATGAACCTTACTATACTGCATTCGTCTGGACAGGTCTCGTCAGCCAAGGCCGCATCCGAAAGATCAAGATGACCATCTACAATGATCAGTCACTTCGAGATGCCCCCGTTGCTCGTGATGAGAACGTCAAGGTCCTTTCCCATGTCGAAGCAGACGTTAGTCATATCCCAGAGAATCTACTGGCACGCCGTCAGGGCTCGGACGGCCAGTGGTACTACGAGCTGAGCTGCAAGATCGAGGCTGTCTACCTCTCAGCATCGACCACCTACACTCTTCTCTACAACAGTAAGCTATTCAGCAAGAAGACTCTAGCACATCCACTAACCGATTCACTAGACCAACGATACCACACAGTGACTTGCGAGTACGTCTAAGGCAACAAACCAGACATAACCCGGCGTTGAGGATTTGCTATTCTCTGGAGTTAAAGGGCTGGCTAGGTAGTCAAAGGAACCAGGACCGGCAAGATAGTTTGGCAGCCAGTGAGGTGCCTTTGACTTGTTTTTGACATTTAGTTGCCAATGGAATGGTACGATACCACATGTTGTTTTTAATAGTCCCTGGTTGGCCTTTGATCAGGTTGACATTCATCTAGGTGTGGAGACTAGATAGACAAGCCGAAGCGTACCTAAAGCCTCACCCAATATTTCCGTCTTGAAAACAAGGAGGCCATAAATACTTGACTAGTGTATGTTTTGTGTGAAGTGATGCTCAAGCCACAGGTAGCCCGCCATCCCAAGTCTCGATGTTAAGGCTTCATAGCAAACAGGGAGCATTATTTACGCAGCAGATATCCCACAGGCAATCGGCATGTAGTAGTTGTTAGGTCTCGAAGGCTCAAAGGGCCATCGGTGTCAATTGTACAAGTCTGATATAAGAAGACATTGGCCTCCTAGGGCTAAAGGTACGCATTTACAATATCATAGGTATCCAGAACACCAAGCTTACATGGTTAAAAAAAAGAAGAAGAAGAAGAAAGAAGAAAAAGAAGAATGCAGAAGAAACGAAGAAAAAAGTCCACAAAGGGACAAAATATAACAAAAGGAGGGCAATAAAAGAAGACAAAGGGCGGGAACAAGAATAAGAAGCAGAAGAAGAAAAAACAATAAAAAAATAGGCCCTGAAGAAGGGGGAGGGCCAGTAAAGGTATCAACAACAACAACAAGATATCTCAAATCTTCCCTATACCCCCTTTTTAAAAAAACTCCCTTTTCAAGGTGATCCAACCTTTTTTCTCTAGTTTGGTCATAGTACATCCCCCCCTCCCTTTCCTTTCCCTCAGTTCTCTCTTGGCAAAAAAACAAGAAGAAGAAAAAAAACAAAAGGTGCCTTGGCCCGCCTCTAATCATTGGTGTAGAAGCACAAGTCTGTATAGAAGGAATTTTCAGAAACAAGAACAAAGAGAACCCTCCCGGCACCCCATCTTCATCATCGACGGGACGGTTGCCCCTCAGAGGCGGAACCTCCCTTGTCGTCAAAGCCCACGTTGTACCGGCCAAAATACGCCCGGAAGTAGTCCTACTCCTCGTCCAGGCTTCCCATCATGCCATTGCCCTTGCTGCTCTTGCGTCCTATCTTGAGCATGCTGAACCTCTTGCGGACGCTGTTCTTCTTGCCGAGGCTCCCGCCGCCTCCGCCTCCGCTGCTCCCGATCTTGGTCTCGACGGCCTTGTCTTCGCCGAACCCGATCTGCTCAAAGCTTCCCCGGCTGCTGAAGCCGCCTGGTGACATGGGGTGCTTGTCCTCGCGGGATTGTGTCCGGAAGAAGCTGTGTCGGTGATCTTTGCTTTGTGTATGGCTCAGAGATCGACTGTGGGTGCTAGCCGTCTCAATGTCTCCGGCCGTCTCCTCGGGTTCAGCAGGTAGTTCTGGCTCCTTCTTCTTACCGCCCAAGAAGCTCAGACGCGTTCCACGCTTCGAGACCGGCCGGATCACCGATGCTTCTTCTGTCGCAATAGCGGCAATGCCCATGTTCCTAGGGCTGCCCTCGGAGGATGGTGATGATCGTCTCCAGGTCGGGGAGGGAGTTGTGACTTGCTCGCGCTGCGGTTGAGGAGGCGTGAAGTGTGCAATTTCCGGTGCAAAAGTGCTCTCAAAGTCTGGGTAGGGTGTTAGCTATCTGAAGACTTCTGACTCAAGGTTCAACATACACATCTGCAGCTCATCATGCCGTCGGGTGAGGAGCTCGTTTGAACTTCGAGAGAACATTGCCAGACACCTCTTGATCATGATGGCATGGTCAACAAGTGCCATCTTGATTGCACTGTCCTGGGGAGACAACTCCACCTCGGCCTCTTCCTCTTCTTCCTCATCGTCGTCCTCCGCGTCTTCGTCTACTTCCTTGGGTTGTGGAAGTAGTTGGCGGTAGCAGGCGACGCTGTTTTCAGAATTGGGATTCACCGAGATACTGACAGCGTCCAGGAGAAGCTGTGCGTGTTCATTGTCACCGTCAGCAACCCGACGCTCAAGAGCTGTCATCTCCTGTGTCTTGCGAACAATGCGCTCCAGACCCGTATCATGCGCATCAAGTATGATTTCTTGAACGTCAACAACCTCGCTGCGTCGAAGGATGGTAGGGAAGGCATCGGCAGTCGTGTACACCAGCTTCTCGGCGGAATGCTCCTTGACAGGGCCAGTTGTGCTGCGTCGCGTTGAGATGGAAAAGGTCTGAGGATGAGACGAGATGAGGAAGTCCCTGATCACCTGAGGCACTCGAGCTCGTTGGAAGACTTGATGGGTTAGGTCGCGATGAGGTGTAACAGCCGATATGACCAAGAACTGTCCCTCAACATCGTCCACATCACCTCCAGTGACGATCTGAGCCGCGGGGTACTGCTCCTGCATGCGGTCGGTAAATGCCGAGGCACGCTCACTAGGCGAGCCCTCGTAGATATACTCCTTGTCACGCAGGTTGGCCGCGAACCCGAGGCCCTTGTAGACAACCTTGAAGTACTTGGGGATAAGCTTGTCGCTCTTGGAGATGGTCTCGTAGATCGTTGCAATCGCCCGCTCGGTCCTAGCGAGCTTGGCAAAGTCAAAGATGTTGGTCTCGTACTGTGCCTGCAGCTCCTTGTACGCTGCCAAGGCGTGGCTCCACGACTCGCCTTCCTCAAAGTGCTTGATCATGTCAAAGTAGATCCTCTCCTTGCGCTCAAACTGTGTCTGCGCAGGGAACTCTGGGTCGGGCAGGGCGGGTGTTTGACTTGTCGGATCCCATTCGTACAGGTCAGCGTGGAGGCGTAGAGCCAGTCCAGCCTCGGCGTGATTCCTCGACTCGGCCTGCAAGTCTGCAAGCTGGTGGACGTAGCGGACAAAGATCTCCTCCTTCTGCATGTCGCGTAGGAACTCCATAAGACGCAGGCGGTTGATGAGGTGGGATGCTTCTCCGGTGTCATCGCTGCTGTGGACCGCAACCAGGAGGTCCAAGAACTCGTCGATAGTTCCCACGAACTCGCGTATGGCAGTATACAAGGGCTCGTCGGGTACCTCTGAAAGAGCGTCGAATCGTTCCAGGAGCTCCCCGATGAACAGCTTCTGGAGGATGCTCTCAGTTAGTGGCTTCTCCTTAAAGAAGAGATCTAATCGGTCGATCGTCTCGGTCTGGATCACTGATAGGTCCTCGCTCAAGGTCCATTCGCTGACAATCATGGTCTGAAGAACCTCGACAGCCATTCGTCTAAGACCCTCGTGAACACTGAGGCAGAGCTCAACAATCGGACCAACAAGGGTCGGGACATATTGAACCTGGTATCCTCCCATCTTAGACAAGTTGTATCGATTCCGCTCGTCAGGTGTCGTCTCCCATCCAATCGCCTCCCAAGTTCGCCGCAGAAGCTCAGCGCCGTGCTCTCGAACATCGCCCGCAATCTTCCAGACTGCTCTGCGCTTCTGCTCGGGGAATGTCTCCAGGGCAAGAGATGTGCTGCCCACCAACTTGAGGAGTGTCGTGAAGAAGAGCTTCCACAGCTCGGTGTTGAAGCTCTCGGCGTCGTCGGGGTCGGGGAGGAAGGAGTCCAGCATGGTGCTGGCGAGATATTGAAGAGTTCGCATGGTTGACTTGTGATGGTGGATGTGCACGCTCAGCCATTCTGAAGGGTAAGCCTCTCCCTTCAGGATGCTCATGTGCACCCGGAGGAGGTTCTCTAGAATAGTAGTCAGGTCATCCTCGGCAAGCTCGAGTTGCATCCCTGAGGGCGAGTTTGACACTGCAGAGAGGACTGCAGAGAGCTCAACCAGAGCTTCATCAAACTGAAGATCATCGGCGACAGGCTTGGTGGGGAATGGGTATGAGGAGGGGAATAGGAGAGAGAGGCGATCACTTGGCTTGTGAGGGGAAGCCAAAATCGCCAGATAGGAGTCAATAATTTTGGAGATATGATCAGGGATCTCGGATCCGAGATAATCGATCTGGCTCGCCAATACTGAACAGCACAAGCGAATTTGGTCTCTCCATTGATCCGTGACTTGCTCGGTGTGGCCCCAGTGAGGAGTGATCCATCGCACCGTATTGGTGCTCAGGGCCGACTTCTGCTCGGGGTGGGCGAACAGGTCCAGTTTGGCGTAGTTGATGATGAGCACAAGCTTGTACAGGATGAGCTTGCCCTTGACATCGGTGCAAGAGTCCATAAAGTCAATGGCAATGTGGAGAGTCTCCTCCGTCGTCAGCAGGCCGGCGAGTTCGGGCAGCCATGTATGGAAGTGCTGCACCGCCAGAGTCTGGCTACCAACAAGGGCGGGCGCAGAGTTGCGCATCATGGCATCGAGGGCCTTGAAGATGGCCCGAAGGTCACGAGTGAATCCGGTTGTGGTCGATGTGATGCCTACCCCTGCCTCCTTGGCCTTCTGTTGGCCTCTGGCCTGCGTGATGAACTTGAGGATGTGCCTAACAACTTTAAACGTAGCGCGCAGCTTCCGGGCTGTCTCGGGTTCGGTTGGGTTCTGAAGGAGCCGGGTGAAGGATCGCATCAGACACGGTGTCGCAAAGGGGTAGTTGAACTGGTTCTCGGCGTAGTGGTCCACCAACGGGCCCAGGTTGAATCTTCGATCGTGGACGATGCCCAGCACCCTGACCAGCGCAGTGAAGACGAGGTCCTCGAACTCGTGGCTACCAGAATACTCGACCAGAATCCCAAATAGTCCATCCAAAACATCGTTCAGTAGTTTCACCACTTCGATCTCTGGCACAAAGATTAGTTGTCTAAGCACTCCGGGAACCTCTTCTCTTGGTAGGTCTCTCCACTTCAAGAGGCCCAATATCACTCTATCCTGTGAGAAGCGCGTGCTGCAAAGATATGTGTTGACCCGGAGGACAGCCAAAGGTCCACTGAGGTCGGCCGAATTGCCCTGGGGGCTCCATTGAAGCGAGAGGTAGCCTCCCTTTCCACTAGGCCCGGGAACTGTAGTTGAAGTGTACTCGTCTATCTTATAGAGCAAGAGACCATGCAGACCGTCCCGGATGAACGCGCCGTGGTCCCATAGTGGTATGTGAGCAACGGCAAATGGCGGGTTGGGCATGTCGGATATGTACATGACAACGTGGGCCTGTGAGACGTCGTTCGGTAATAGAGAAAGCCGGAGTGTCTGCTTCCAGGGTTCCCCTCGTTCTGTTGCTATCGACTTGAAGGTGCTCAAGCCATCTGTGTTGGACGAGGCAAAGATGCAGTTCTCGATTCGTTCGCCCGAAGGTTTCCTAACTTCAAGCGTTATTTGCAGGTTGCTTGCGTGAAGACTACCAGGCATAGTTGTCGCACTACCGCCATAACGCGACAATAAGTTCTGCTTCCCCAAGGCAGCATCGTCCAAGGTCAAATAGATATCCGAACGTGGCCTCGTCGGGGCGCCGGAGAAGCCCATCTTGCTCGTCTTAACCACGCCTGCGAGCATGGTCGGTGTCGCCTTGATGAGAATATCTGCGTCGGGATGGTTGAAGCTCTTTAGTTGAAGCTGCAATCGCTCTCCCCTTCGTGACTTTTCGTAGTGTCCCGATGAGCTATCCAACAGCTCCTTTACCAGTGGCTCCCAGTCATCGGCGTCCTTTTCGCCTGCATGTCTGGCTGATGCCGACCAAATATTCACTAGATGTTCAACCTCTTCATCCTGCTTCATGATCGCATTCAGCCGTAGAACACCCACGCCAATAGCACGATCTGCCATTTGTGCACCTTCTGGGTAAGCACCAGTCTTGGAACCAGAAGTACTCGGTGGGCCATCCCGACTGTCGCCTGTTGTCGAAGGCCGTCCCTCCTGCTCAGCAACCGAGTCCATGCGCGTCGCAGGGGAGCCCCTTGAGAAGCCAGATCTTGAGTTCTTGCCACCCCACATTAGACTTCTTCTAGAAGACTTCATCCCGCTGGAAGAATTTGGCTTCATCGGATCCCTGGAGTAGGAGGCTGAAGGGGCGGTTCCCGATCGAGAGGGCGGCTTGGCCGGTAGGATCTGCTGCGAGGCTAATACCTTGACAACAAGGAACAGCTCTGATTCTGCCGAGGGTAAATCGCCGACGTCCTGGGAGGAGAGATCGGTAAAGAGAGTCTTGGTTTGAGCGTTCTTAGCCAAGCTGCCAATGTTGCCGCCTGAGGGGATCGTGACACAGAAGCCTTCAGACAAGCTGAAGGGCTCGCCGTATTGAGGTTTGCTGACGAGGTAGAAAACAAGAGACGTCTCTTCGGTCGAAGCTCCCGCGAAGCCCTTGATATCTACCAAGAGATGATGAAGAGCGGACAATTCGACTGTCGATTGCGGAGGCTCATCCAAAAGGCTCATGACGGATTGTAGCTTGGTCACCTTGACAATGCAGTCGTCGGCTGTCAAGACCCTGCCACGAGCTTCTGGGTCGCGCACAATGACCTCTCCTCCACATAGTTTATTCACCCTCACAAGATCCCAGACAGTCTTTTCGCGTAGGCGGTCGTATTCGTGTGAAGTAAGGACATTGTAGAGGAATTGTTGGCGGTGCAGATTGAGTGTGGTGATGAGCTGGGAGAGCTGGTCTAGCCGTCCATACTGTCTAGAGAGAAGGAGCTCGTGCAAGTTTGTAGAATGCCATTCTCTTAGACACGAGGCGATCTCGTCGATTAAGGGCTCGGATAGTGAAGTCGGTGTTTCGTCTCCAATCTTTAGCATGGGAACGGGTGCAGCAGGTCGCGGCGCGTCGGGGTCTCTCCTGATAGGCACAGATAAGTTTCCCAGAGTTCCGTTGGGGAGCTCCCTGAAGGGTGTTCTCGCCCTGCTCGAGGTGGTCGAACGGTCTGCATCCTTTCGTCTCTTGCGCTCTGCTACACTGGTCACGCCGCTCTTGGCGGAGTCGCTCGCGCGTGGCACGTCTACATCGCCGGGGGCACCATCGCTCGCTAGGTCGTCGATTTCGTCGCCATCCTCTGACTCGCCAAGCATCTCACGAACCTCGACGCAGCTCCGGGGAAAGATGCCGCTGAAGACGCGCGCCTCGAGGGTCTGGCCCTTGACTGAGGTCAGGCCGGCCAGCAGACTGGGAGGAGCTACGAGGTAGCCGCGCAACCAGTTGCCGTCCGGGGTCTCTTCGATGATGTAGAGCTCATCGCCAATCTCGAGGGGGAGGTCGGCCGGGCTGGAGGCCGGGAACGGGTAGGTCGCAACGGCGAACGCGATGCGGGGGAGAGGCTGCCAGGGCATTGAAGATCACACGAGGTCGGTCCAGGTCGAGGAAGCTGTTTCTGTTTCTGGAGATGAGTTGGCGGGCCGCCGCAGCTGGGCGTGGCCGAGGGTCGCAGCTGGGGGTCGGCAACGGCGAGAGGTACGGGGGGGTTCTGGACGGGTCGGGAGGGAGGAGGCGGGCGAGTGGTGCGAGACTGTGGTGTTTGTAGATTCGCAGGATGCATCAAGAGATCATCTCAAGGCTCTCGGCGTAGCGATGGGAGCTGGTGGAGAGGGGCCCCGTCAACCAATTGCGGGCTCATGGATGGTTGATTCCCGCAGCGCCAGCACAGGATTTGAGGGTGCACCGAGGTGGATGTGGATATTATCGGATTCGATCTTGAATTCGGGACGGGACTGCGCAGGAGGACGTCGGATGAATCGTTTGATTCCAGACAAGACGTTGTTGCCAGAAATCCAAAAGGCGCTGTTTGGCTGCAGCTGGCAACCGGCTCAAATTCAACCCCCTGAGTACAAACGCGAAATAGCTGCGGGCTGGCTGGTTCCAGTTGACAAGGGTTCTAGATCGAGGGGTGGCCTCAGCCTTTTTCTCAGAGAGGGAGGGGGGTTGACGCCGGTTCGGGGGTGGCTGGACGCGGCGGCGAGGGTGAAGGACGGGAGCGAGCGAGCGAGCGAGAGTGAGTGATGAATAGGTTACCCAGATAGGTAGAATACTGGCGCCTCGGAAATGGGATTGGATAGGGAATGAAGAGATTTCTTGATTTGCCGGGCCAGGGTTTGAACGTCTACAATCTCCCATCCGCAAGGTTTCCAATACAAGTCGGAGGAGGGGAGCCTGAAGGGGCCCCGACCAGAGGGAATGCTCCATCTTCTAATACAGAATAATTGCTTTTTTAGCTTTCCTGGCCCCGGGTTTGGGCTTCACTGGCCCAATCCGATACCACCCACCGCGCGGTACGTGGGATGGCATGGGCGTGGATCGACAAGTCGACTACGGCGTCTTTGGCTTAGAGGCTACCGTCCCCCTGGGGCCCTGCACCCATTTCACTTTCACTGCACGAGCGCCGCGCCGCTGGAGCTGCAGCGCGAACGCACAGGCACAGGCACAGGCACAGGCACACAACCTAAGCTTGCGCTGTGCAAGTCGACCGCTGCAACTCGTTCAAACGGCCACGGCAACTTAAACCGTCAACCTGAGATCCAGCTCCAACATATCCGCGGAATGGATACTTGCCGATTGCACGGTACCACGGGCCGTGCGGGCTGTTTGATAAAGTGTCCGGTATCCGTACCAACCCAGGCATGTATGGACTGTAATACGGCCCGCCTGTCCAAAGGAGGGAGGCCATCTCCATCTGCAGGGTTTGTATCTGATGCATCATTTCCATTCCCAACCATCACTCATATTGCGAAATGGTCTGCGCATTCACTCAAGAACAATAGGCCTCCCTGGAGCTCTGCTGTTCACCAACAACGACTCTCGATCTGTCCCGCCTCCACTTTGATCGTCAACGGGAATGCCATGTCTCATGCGGCGGCTCCCGAGTGTCGCCGCCAAGTCGCCAATCGCAGGTATACCAAGTGCTCAGTGTGCGCCTCTCTTCTCGACAGGGCGAACCCAGGGCATCGCCGTCAACGGAATTGGATTCCAAGCCGCTGACTCCGAGACAGCGCACACAATACAGGTTCACAAAGAATTCTCTGTTTCATCCCTGCGTCAACCCTGCATCGAGCTTGACTCGGGTTGTGATGCCCCCAGGGATGAAGGTCCAGGTCTCCGTATCTGTTCTCCGTCTTCGTCTCCGTCGTGGCGGCTCGTGGAAGCGTGACACGGTGGCTGCCGCGCAACATCTCTGTTGTCGATTCTGTACCACTCCAATGTCTGACACATGCATGCATCGCGCCGCTCGATTAGGTTAAGCTGACCAGTTGCGTTGGTTCGTCTCGTCTCGAAACACTAGGCGCTGTGTAGATCATACCGTTACAGCTGGTCAAGGTTTGATGTTTTCAGGTGACTGGGATTGAACTTAACATGTCCGATATCGTCAACCTTGAGGGTTTGTTAACGGCCTAAGTAACAAGGTGCCAATTCATATGTACCAAGAATACCACTGTCTAGGCATGTAGTCATTCAACCCGCGAAATAATTCCTTATCAATGCTGGAGATCCAGTGGAGATAACTTCATGTCTTACGCGAGCTACCCTATATACCCACAACAGAAATCCACGGCAGCCATAGAGACTTATCGACGGTCAGGACGAAAGCATGCCCCGTCGGAGATTTAATGGAAGTGTTTTATCACATATTACTTTTCTCGGGATGTGGGAGGGCCACGGATGTTTGGCACAATGAGCTCCTAACCCCTCATTGTTTAATGCGCCATCGTGTTGCGCATCCAAGAAACAGCTCGACTATGGAAAGGGTAAACTAGAACTGACTATTCTCAGTCCGTGCTAGAGCTGGTTCTCTCCATCTCTTTCCACCAGTCAGACCCCAACCTAGTCTCAGGAACATGTCCCAAAAGCCATGCTACTCCGCGCAAGCTCACCGACAGCTTCCTCCATAGCCGCAACCCTTGTCCTTAAAGAGGGGAATCACCATAGTCCAGCCTGCCCCCAAGAGCCGGCCAAGCTGATCCCCAGCCCGTCATCAGTCCACGGGCCGAAGCTTCGCTGTCGACTTCACCAAACCCCCCACTCCCAGTTGTTACATCGGGGCCAATGCGGCCGGTCCATAGTTCCCGATGAGGCAATCAACACCAGCAACCTCCACGCTACGGACGGGAATCTCTCACGATCCGCCAATTCCATGCTCCCATGTGCCCTCGTGTTAATCCAGGGTCCTGTATGCTATATGGACCCTTAAGAGAGAATGCCGTTCTATTAAAGAGACAACTTCCCCCGACCTAAGTGATCATCGAGACTCTGCACAGCTACCCAAAGCTCAACACGGTCCCTTAAAACATTGTCTCGAACTCTAGGTAATTACCCTGTCACATGCCACCAGGCTTCGTTATGATACTTACGGACAAATTATAGGACACAAACGGTACCATGGTTCTTATCGCCCGACTCATCTCCGGCCTGGCCGTGTGTGCCTCGGCCGTCTCTGGCTCTCCCGTCGAGAAGCGCGCCGTCATCAACCATGACGCCGTTGTCGGGTTCCCAGAGACCGTCCCTTCGGGTACAGCTGGCTCGCTCTACCTCAAGTACAAACCGTTCCTGAAGGTCTTCAACGGCTGTGTTCCCTTCCCAGCTGTCGACGCCAGCGGCAACACCAGGTATGTCACGAAGACGCCTGGACTCAACGACTCAAGCTTACCCGACTTCTAGCGGAGGATTGGCAACCAGCGGCTCTTCCAACGGAGGCTGCAGCTCTAGCACCGGCCAGGTTTATGTCCGTGGCAAGACTTACAACGGTCGTTATGCCATCATGTACTCCTGGTACTTCCCAAAGGATTCGCCATCGACCGGCCTGGGACATCGTCATGACTGGGAGAACCTCGTCATCTGGCTCTCCAGCCAGAGCACCAGTGCCAGCGTTGTCGGCATGTCCGTTTCCCAGCACAGCGGATACGAGGCCCGAACTTCAGGTACCTTCTCGGGCAACAGCCCTCTCGCGGGCTATACTGCCTCCTGGCCCGTCAACCACCACATCGTCTTCACCAACGAAAAGGGTGGCCAGCAGCCCCTGATCGCCTGGGAGAGCCTCACTGATGCTGCCCGCACTGCCCTGACCAACACGGATTTCGGTGACGCCAATGTGCCCTTCAAGGATGACAACTTTGACAGGAACCTGGGTAAGGCTGCCGTCTAAGTTTCGGCCTCATTTGCGTGCGTGGTGTGAGATGACGAGCGGCCCCTGAGGAAATGGGCCGAGGGTTCGGGTTCTCTACCACAAGAGACTCCCTGTCCTCCCATAGCCGAAAGGAGATAGTAATACATTAGAGTTCTGAACTCGAACGATGTTGTTCTATTTGCCAGAAGAACGTAGCCAATAGAAGGCCTCTGTGATCTGTCGACGTGCACACGAATTTGTTATAAGTGCTCACCAACTCAACTGGCCTACGATAGGGGTGGACCCGTGACTTGAAGTACCTACATATCATGTGGGCCAAGTCATGGATGTTTGGATCCAATGTTAAGCAAGGGCTTTGTTGGTTAACCTCACCGCAGGTCCACAACTCGGAATATTTGGACCTACTGCTGCGGCCCTATGTGATACAGGCATAGGAGATAGAATACTCCGGCCAAGGACACCGAGTTGATAGACCCTTGAGCCTAAGCCAATCGATAAGACACGCTGCCTATCATCGGAATTGTATTAGCTCTCAAGGTCCATATCTCTTGTAGCTTGTTGCCCCACGCCACGAACTGACATCATTGTTGCCTCCAAAAACGAGCGCGATGCGATATGTTACAGAGTCGCATCTTTTGAGCACGCAGATCTAGGATTCCCTGCCCTCTGTGCTCTTCTTTTCTATTCTCTTTTCGCCATCTTACCCAAGGCTACGTTGGGGTCCTTGCCTCTTTGGGCTTTGGGTCCAGTCGATTCTAAAACTGACTCTCTTGCCTGGCAAAATTTCCAGGGAACTTGTTCCTTCCATCAACTAATACAGTTCGGTTATAATTCACCTCCCACGCCCAAGACCCAACCTCTGCCATTTTCATTTCTTTCACCTTTTGCAGAGGATTCCCAAACGATTCTGTATTCATCCTCCTTCACCCGCAAAGAACAAATAACTATGGCCACACCTTTCATCTCCTTACTTGAGCCTGGCAAGGTCGAAGAATTCCAGCGCGGGGTCCCCCTGGACCAACAACCAAGTACCATCCCTCAAACCTTCCTCGATGCCATGGAGGTCCGGCAGAACGTCTTTGTCCAAGAGCAAAACGTCCCGGCCGAGAATGAATTCGACTCTGACGACAACCGATCATGCCACTGGGTCATCTACGCCAGCGTCAAGAAGACGGAGGAGCCTGAGATCCTAGACAAGGCAGGCAAAGTGGTGCAGAACCGGAAGAGCTCGACTCGCTCAACACCCATCGGAACCATACGGCTCGTTCCCTTCCCTCATGATCCGCACCCCCAGGATGGCGGCAGATACATTGATGGGAAGCTGCAGGACAATGATGGGGAACAAAACCACATGGTCTTGACGGGAGGCGTTGGAAGACCACCCTACATCATCGAACGAGAAACCACCTTTCATGACGGTCAGGAGCCGTACGTGAAATTGGGACGCTTGGCGGTCATCAAGGAGTTCCGAGGCCACCGTATCGCTGGGCAGGTTGTCAATGCGGCACTCTCCTGGATGAAGTCGAATCCCTCCTACTTTGACCCCAGCATCAAGGAGGTCGGCATGAAGCAACTTGGAGCAGCCAGTGACAAGGAAATCCCCGCGTGGAAAGGTCTGGTTTGTGTCCACGCTCAGAAGCAGGTCGTGGATGTCTGGAAGAAATGGGGCTTCGAGCTGGATGAGGGTATGGGCACATGGTGGGAGGAGGGTATGCCGCATGTCGGCATGTTTCGGCGATTGGACATTGCATAGGATGATGTCTTTACCCAGTCCCAACTTCCTTCTCCCGTTGTGAACGACGGTGTTAAATCGAGAGGGGTGCAAGGGTTGACATGGGAACAGCGGAAATGAGAGCGGTCTTTAGCATTTTCAGAAAGCCCTTATACACAAACAGTCACCACACTAGACGAGAGCACGCATTAAAGTGTACAAGAAATATGAGTTCATTCAACTCTCAGGGAGCCCGACTTTTTTTTTATTGAATCTAGAGCCACCTAAGAAAATCCATAGCCGCGTTCCCAGACCCGATGAACGCAAAATGCATTTCGAAACATGCCGGAACACGCCAAAGCCGCAACCCCTCCAGTCATGAATCCGCCGTTGCACCTTTTATCGGTTGCTCTTGGCGACACGCTCCAGCTCGTCCTTCTTCTTGATAGCGTAAGAGTTGCTGGAACCCTTGGCGGCGTTGATCAGCTCCTCAGCAAGGCACTCGGCAATAGACTTGACGTTGCGGAACGAGGCCTCGCGGGCACCAGTGGTGAGGAGGGCGATGGCCTGGTTGACTCGGCGGAGGGGAGAAACATCAACGGCTTGTCGTCGGACGGTACCGGCGGAACCGATTCGGGTAGAGTCTTCACGGGGACCGCAGTTGACAATGGCGTCAACGGCGACCTGGATGGGGTTCTGGTCGGTCATCAGGTGGATCTGATCCAGGGTGTTAGCATTCGCAGTCGCTTAGGGGTCCTCAGGTGGCACGTACGATCTCGAAGGCGTGGGCAACAATTCGGACAGCCATGAGCTTCTTTCCGTTGTTGCGGCCGTGCATCATGAGCGAGTTGGTCAATCGCTCAATGATGGGGCAGTTGGCCTTTCGGAATCGCTTGGTGGCATATCGGCCAGCAGTGTGGGTGACGTAGACGGGGTTTCGCAGGGAAATGTAGTCACTGTCGCGGGACTTCCATCAGCAACTCGTTCGCGCAGAGGGCATTCCAGACTCGATGCATCATCGCGAAAGGCAGGAAAAAATTAACGTACGTCAGGGAGATGTCGCGGACCTCGACATCGTAGTCCCACTTGTTGAAGAGCTTGACGTTGCCAACCTCCTTGACAACGTCCTTGGGGAGCACCTCGTAGAGGGCGGTGTTCTCGACCTCGATCTCGCCGGCGTCAGACATGTTTGCTGTTGCAGTCGTGGGTTCCGGGACTGACGGGCTGCGGTTAGTATTGCGGATGTCGAGATGGTATTTTTCGTGAAGTTGAAGGTGGGCTTGGTCCAAGAGAGGTTTCGAAATTTTGGTGGTGGCCCACCGGGCGAATCACGGTGCGTAAAAATTCGGGTACGTACCTGCCCCCTCCAAAATCTTAGGGCTCGGCTGCCCTGGGCGAACTTCGGCTGGGAACGAACTTCGATTCGTGCTGGGTCAAGTGGGAGAGTTTCTTTGGATCGCATCACCACACTTTCCTGTTCCTGTCTTGCACATCCCGTTCAACGACAGCACATATCAGACAAAATGGTGAGTATTTTTGCGATGCTCTCAGAGAGGTTTTGGTCCCGAGCATTTGACTGACATTTTCAGGCCCCCGCTGCCGGTGGAAAGAAGCAAAAGAAGAAGTGGTATGTGGTCGCGCACAGTCGCCGCCATCGTCGATATTGAAGCTCACCCGTGTTGTAAAGGTCCAAGGGCAAGGTCAAGGACAAGGCCCAGCACGCCGTCATCCTCGACAAGACCACTTCCGAGAAGCTCTACAAGGATGTCCAGTCCTACCGCCTGGTCACCGTCGCCACCCTCGTCGACCGAATGAAGATCAACGGTTCGCTGGCCCGACAGTGCCTCGCCGACCTCGAGGAGAAGGGCATGATCAAGCCCGTCATCACTCACAGCAAGATGAAGATCTACAGTATGACCACCCTCTCCCGCCTCGGAATATCTGGTTGAACAGCTGCTAACCCGACTACTCCAGCCCGTGCCGTCGGTGGTACTGACTAAGTGCAATGAACGAAAAGAATCAAGTCTCACGATTTCGCGTCTGGGTGGCCTGGACGACAGACAGGCCACATGGTTGGAGGGTGTTGCAAGGCGAAAAAAAATAAGCCTGGGTTAGGACGCTTTTCATGCTCGGTTAGCATAGGGACGGAATTGCTTTAGCATATACGGCAACGGAATGAAAGATCTTCGAAATGACCAAGCATTGTTCCCTCCTGTGACGCTGACCTTGATGTGTTTGTTCGATACCTGCCTGGCAAGGGGACTGGTGACGCTGGATGATGGCGTCAGTGGTGGAAGATAGGGCCTGTGTGTCAATGTATTAGTGCCTCTTCGCCCAAGTCCACCGTGTCACGGGCAAAGTTGAACATGCGTTGGCACGGTTGTTGACAGGTAACTCGGCTTATATCTCCATGGACTCTTCCATGAACATCCTGGGGTGTCATTGATGCAAACATTGGGCTGCTCACCCCCCACTTGGTCTCCTCGAGTCTGCCGTGCCAATCCCTTGTTGATAGCTCACCCTGCACACCGTTGACATCTGAAATGCTTCCGGTCCAGCCTATAGGATACCCGTGTGGGCTAAGACGACTATATCCTAGCTCTGAGTGATGGTGCCCCGGACGCAGAGTCTACACACCGTAAGATCGACTCGCTCGGAATTGTGGCAATCTGCTCGCACCCTGTAGCATGTTTGCACACCTCAGACCCCGTCAACTCCAGATTCGCTGTTTTGGTAGACAACACGGCAACGAGCAACTCCCCTACCTGTAGCAAAGGGACAACACCTTCGGAAGGTACACAGGGCCAAGTTGCTGTATCAGGATCGGCTTTCAACAGAGACTTGAGGGGTATCTGGATGAACTTTGACATATATTTGACGGATATCCACAACGAACTCCCGAGCCACTGACTGCCTGCTTCGATACCCCCCGCAGTTATGCCTTTCCCGAAGTCACCTTCGCTGGTTCTGCATGACCCTCACAGGGGCTTGACCGACACTTCTCGTCGCCAAGACCGCGGTTCGGTCCAGGTCTGGGATCCGGATGTGCCGTATTGGAAGCAACAAGCAAACGTCTGGAGATGAGATGATGCATCAGAAGAGTACTGGAACATACTCATCACTGACAACATTGGCTTCAGTGCAGGGCAATAGTCTGAGGGATCGAAACTCGCAAGAGAACCAGCCACCAACGAGTTTGCCGAAAGCCAATGGCCATGACTCCTGGGACCAGAATGCTAGGAACCAACCACACAGTTCGTTGAGACGCAATGTCAAATAACACCATATCCAGGATAGGTGCAAGACAGAGCCGACTTCTTGCTGTTGTCACAGCATTCAGGTTGCCCATACACTCTCCCGACGATGACGATCTCAACTCGACACCCTTGACTCCAAGGACTTTCCATACCATCCATCCCTGGAGAACTACTCCAAAGTCTCAGCCTGACAGGACATATTGATCCGCTGTGTGATGCTCTCCAAGTTGAGCGGTCTGTCCGGAAGGGCACGTGATGATGGAGAATGAGGAAATTTCTGAAACTCGGTCACGTGCTGCAATGACATTGACTTTCGGAAGTCACCCGTGATGAAATGCAGCCAGTGACACCAGCGCTTGCCAACGAGTCAAGCAAGATAATGGGCGTTTGATATTTCGCTCAATTGGCCCTTGGCGAGAGGCTCCCGAGAAGCATGAGGCGGACAGTCATCCATCAGAACTGACGGTCAGTTGACTGCCTGCCCGTGAGGGTGCCACAGGAGGCGGGCCAGTGTTGTCCCTTTAATACCAGACATGGAAGGCCTCTTTGTTCCGACGTGGCTCCCAGCGAGATGCATGCCCAGATGCACGAAAGGCATTCTAGCCTAGACAGGATAGCCGCTCGGTCTACCACGCGGCGTCTATGTCGGTTATCCGAGCGGCGGCCGGCGGACGGGGCGGAGAACACCCATCCCATCAGCAAGTACGGACGGATACATGTCGAGGCAACGTTAAGATTGGGGCCGGGATCCAACGTCAATAATGATGAATCTGGTTCATTTCCCATGTGCCTCGATCTCGACCTTGTTCCCTCTAAAATGGAACACAGGGGAGTGGATACAACGGTTCTTTCTTTTTCCTCTCGGGGCCAACGTCGATAGGTCAATGGCTCTTGGGAGGATCGGCAAGATACCTTGTAGGGTCCCGAGCAATTGAGGCTTTTCAAGGTCCTCCGACTACGTCTCAGCCATGCAGCACGATACGGTGATGGAAAGTCTTCGGGCTAAAATGACCGAGGCAATAACGACCATGATGAAAACAAGAGTCAGTTCGACATCCACGATTTTCATTGACTCGAGTCGGACGGACGTCCCGAGAGATAAAGTCAGGGATCAAAAAGAGAAGTAAAAAAAATCTTAGCCGACTGCATGACGATAAGCGGTACTCCGTACTGTACGGGGTGCACGGCCACACCCTAGGTTGTCTTGTTACCGAGGCCAACGGAGAAGAGAAGATTACGAACTGGAAGCAGGGGAGTACATATGTACAGTACGAGGAGCAACCAGGGAACACCAAGTGAGGCGGCGTCGGCGGTGGCGGAATCTGGCATTCGGCTCAAAGGGTGAAGGAGGTGCTTTGTTTAGAACGGGCGCCCGAGCCTGACAAGAGCTTCTCCCAAGCCGCAAGCTCACTCTGGGCCCTCGCACCCCCTGACGGCTCCAGCTGCTGACGGAGAAGAGCGTTTTAGCTCGGCTTGTCTCCCTTGCCGCTGGTGGATCCAGGGGGGTCGGGCGCGGGATAACGAAAGGGTCTTGAAGCGCTGGACCGGAACGCTGGCGATGAGCATCAGAATTTTTGTATTACGGTGTATCCACCACTGTCGTGGTAACAGGCCCAGGATGAAGGCATCCATTACTAAGGAGATGGACAGGGCCAGAGAAGAATTCCGGCAGTCACGGGGAGGAGAGCAAGGAATGACGCCTGTTTTGCGGTGATTGCTTTGGCCAGGTTCGTTGCTTGTTTGATACCGCTGCTCATCCGTGGAGAACGAGAAAAAAAAAATTGCTGCCCTGCCCGTTGCAGGCAGCTCAGACAAACAGACACCAATTGGATGGTTGATTGCCGGGGGCGACCCGGGGGAGGCGAGATCCAATGACGCGCGCACTGTGCACGGTGAGGGAGCAGCAACGGCGAGTGGGTGTGCTGTTGGCCAGGTTCTGGCGGGCTTAGCAGCTTACTTCGGGCGCTGCGACCGCCAGAGGGTGTTCCAAGGATGGGTGCTGGGGCGCTGGGACCCGGAGAGTGCTAGCTGGAGTGGATTGGAGAGCCGGGGGAAGCTGGACAGTGTGGAGGAGGGTGGATGAATGGAGGTGGTGATGATGGATGGATGGATGGTTGAAGAAGGATGTCAACAAGAGATGACGGCGGTGATACATCTTTGGGAAGGATCAATTGTAGTGGATGATCATAGGAAAGAACCAAGAGGATCAAAAACACAAACACAGAGCGTTCAATGGCAGTTTACATGTCTTGGAAGCTGCCATGGTCCGTGTCTCTGTGTATCGATATCAGAAACTTGATGCCAGAAAACCGCTCGGCCAGCACATCACCACCAACCAGGAAGCAGCGCCCCAGACAAGCCGGCAAGCAAATATTCACACCGTACAGCAGGTACCCCGTACAGTAAAACCCCAAATGTACCGAGACGTATCCGTCAATCCCAAGCAGTCGCGGTTCCCAAGACGGGTCTAGGTCTCGGCGCTCGACAAAAAATCGGGGTGAACCGGCATCTCATCTTGCAGCCGGGCTGGCTCTCGCAGGCCAGGATAGGCGCAGGATTTGCCCAGCGGGACCCACCCCGGAGTCCACTGGAGTGCCACTGAGTGGCCACCTGTCGCTGTTGGCCACCCCTGAAGGGCCCCGCGGGAAGCTCAGCGGGCGAGGCTAAGGTGCGGCCTCAGGCTGCCAGGTGTCCTCGTTGCTTGTTGCCGTGGGAAAGCCTGGAGACAGAGGCTGGCTTGGGGCTTGGTTGGCTGGGGGTCCCAGCTCCCTTTAGCGCGAGCCGGGAAGATTCGCTCAAAAGCGCCTCTCCTCCAGATCCGCCGCAATTTTTTTCCCTCTCCCCCCAAATACCTCTCACCCCCCGTCGGCGCAGATTTATTTCTCTCGACTCCTCCCTTCATTCTCTCTCTCTTTCTTTCTTCATCTCTCCATCTCCCCTCAATCCTTTCTTCTTGTTCAAGGGAAAGACCTTCACAGCCGTCACCATGTCTGAGCAGCCGCAGAAGGTTTTGGGCATGCCGGTAAGTTTTTTCTTCTCGATTCTCCTCAATCGACCAGATCCCCTCGGCCGTGAAATGCCGCGTGTGCGAGATATCTGCTTGATGCTTGATCGATTGGGCTTCGCCGAGGACAATTGAAGATTCAATTGATCTCGTGCGGGGTTTGGCATTGGTTTCACCACCGATATCACTGCCGCCCGATCAAGTCAGCATTTATCGCACCGCTGTCATTTGGCTGATGGTCGATTGGGATACATGATATCAATGAGCAATGGCTAACGTGTCTTTTCATAGCCCTTCGTGGCCGACTTCCTGAGTATGTTTCCGCCTGCCGATGCCGCCCCCCACCTCACTCTGAGGACGACGTCGTCCTCGAGCTGAGCTTGGGCCAACAAATATTTTCAACCTCGACGAATACTGACATATATCCCAGTGGGTGGTGTTTCCGCCGCCGTCTCGAAGACCGCCGCCGCTCCCATCGAGCGTGTCAAGCTTCTTATCCAGAACCAGGTTAGTATCATCGCCCAGCATTGTGCATTTGAGCATCGCATAGCTGCATGAGTGCATGAGCCCTAAGCTCTCGGCTATCACGTGCGACATGCGCATCGCAAACACCCACCTACAACAGTCACTAACCATGACAACAGGATGAGATGCTCAAGACCGGTCGTCTCGACCGCAAGTACAACGGCATTGGTGACTGCTTCAAGCGCACCATGGCCGATGAGGGTGTCATGTCCCTCTGGCGAGGCAACACTGCCAACGTCATCCGATACTTCCCTACCCAGGCCCTGAACTTCGCTTTCCGCGACAAGTTCAAGAAGATGTTCGGCTACAAGAAGGACAAGGATGGCTACGCCCTCTGGATGGCTGGTAACCTGGCCTCCGGTGGTGCTGCTGGTGCCACCTCTCTTCTCTTCGTCTACTCTCTGGACTACGCCCGTACTCGTCTTGCCAACGATGCCAAGAACGCCAAGTCCGGTGGTGACCGTCAGTTCAACGGTCTCGTCGACGTCTACAAGAAGACCCTCGCCTCTGACGGTATTGCCGGTCTCTACCGTGGTTTCATGCCCTCCGTTGCTGGTATCATCGTCTACCGTGGTCTGTACTTCGGAATGTACGACTCCATCAAGCCCGTCGTCCTCACCGGTCCCCTTGCCAACAACTTCCTTGCCTCTTTCGCCCTTGGTTGGATCGTCACCACCGGTGCCGGTATCGCCTCTTACCCTCTTGACACCATCCGGCGACGCATGATGATGACCTCTGGTGAGGCCGTCAAGTACAAGAACACTCTTGATGCTGCCCGCCAGATCGTCGCCAAGGAGGGTGTCAAGTCTCTCTTCAAGGGTGCTGGTGCCAACATCCTCCGTGGTGTCGCCGGTGCTGGTGTCCTGTCCATCTACGATCAGCTCCAGGTCCTCCTCTTCGGCAAGGCCTTCAAGTAAACGTCGTGTACAACAACACACCCAGTATAGACTCGGGGGAATGGGGATTCGGAGAGAACTTAATCCGCGGGCTTGACATGGCGTCCGCTGGTTGAAACAAAAAGGCGAGATGGAAGTGCAGACGAGGGAAGTTGTCGCAGATACCCGACGTGGTCCTCTGGAAACAGCAGCTCTTTACGGGTTAGAGTGGCATAGGCACGGCGTCTTTTTCTCATCTTGCTTTGCCTTCCGTTCTAGGCCGCTGTAATATACACCAATGCAATTTCCCTTGATACCGTACATGCTCTCTTGTGATGTGATGAATGGCAATTGTGCTTGTGGTGATTTGTGTGACCCCAAACATTGGTGAGGTGAAGTTCGCAACCCTGCTGACTAAGCACTGTACTCTCGATTGAACCCTCAACTTTACGCGTTACTTCGACAAATGTTCCCAGACACGCGTCACAATCACAATCAGCCTACACCGCCAGCGATTTCCCGTTGCCGATAGTATAGCAATGCCTCCAAAGCAGACATCAGGCTCAAACCGCGGCCGACCCAAGGGTGCAGGCAAGAAAGTCGCCAAAGCATCGGAACCTGAGCGACGGTCACTCGATCCCTTCGAGATCTCGGAAGACGAGGACCCCGCAGACTCTACCGAAGATGTCCAGGTCGTGGAGGATGAAGAGCCCGAGCCGGAAAAGACGATACCTCGAGATCTGCTGACGCGGCTACTTCATGAGTTCTTCACCAAGGACTCGACGCGGATATCGAGGGACGCCAACGATGCGGTGGGCAAATACTTTGACGTCTTTGTGAGGGAGGCGATCGCGCGTGCGGCGGTGGAGAAGGATGGGGGTTTCTTGGAGGTTGAGGATTTAGAGAAGGTCTCGCCGCAGCTGCTCCTGGATCTCTGAGGGGAAGTGGAGGGAGCTAGGATATGGTATGTCAAGCGGAGGGCATGGACAATTATACGCGAAGATGGCATCCTGACACTGTTTAAGTCTATCCCGACGAACCAATATCTATCTCACGATCATCGGTGTGTCGAGACTACGAAACAAGAAATCGGACGAGATTTGAGAGTCATCGCTGGAGCTGGTCTGCGCCATTGTACGGCTATGAATGCTGTTACAACTCTCTTATCTGTCTTCTCAGATCAATTTGACATGGAGGACAATATCAGAAGCTTTACTACCAGAAACTGGTTGGCGTCAGGGTTTCAGCGCCCAGTCGACAAGAGAATAGGTATTTCAAGCACTCGGGATCTTGGATTGTTATGGGTGCTAACATCTGTTCTCAGTAACTTCAGAACGATCAACGAAGAACTGCAGCCTAGGAATGAGTAGGAATTAGGAAACCCAACGTAAACCACCTCCTTTATTCATATCATCCAAGGAAGCAAGCTGTTCAGATAGTCCATATGACCTGGCACCAAAGAACCTTGGCATGCATCGATGGGAATCGCATCCAGTTCGGTCCACTGATGCAGTGTGGATTTAGACACGAAGAACAATGTTGCTTTGAGCACTTGATCCGGGGAAATAGCAACGGTGGCTAAGACTCTTGGTGTGGTCGTGGTGTGGCATCTAGGCAGGGATTCAAGTCTTTCGTCACAGTAGAAGAGGAGAGCGATGCATGAGAGTAATTAAATACATCCTATGCCAATATTTCGGCTGTAATATTGTCACATTTTTGGTTAAGAAATCCATCCTCCATTATAGAGATGGCTGAGGCTGGACCGTTTCACGTGGTCTCCTTCCCACACTTTAGCCTGGATTCTGCAACCAAGGCGAAACCCCAACAACCCCTGACCGAAAAAACCCTTGACCAAGGAACAACAAGTTGCCGAGAAGCGCAGCGTCGCAATGACAGTCGCCCAGCCGAGAGTTACAGCCTTTGTTGAGCTGCCAATGAGAGGAGGTCGCGAAACTGTCGTTGTCTCAGGGAGCTCACGGGTGAGGCACATCCGGGGGGAGCACACGTCTCCTAGTTTCTGTTCGGCTCTGGAGCGCTCCGGTTTGTACCAAGAGGTTCTCTGGTGTGGGATTGGTCGTTTCGTCTATTAGACGCCACCATGTGGCCGTTGTGATGGGACTGAGTCAGGATGAGGCCTCGCTGTAGGCAGATTCAACGTCAACCACCTGCCAGTCAGTACTGAAGGATCAAAGGTTGGGGAAAGCAAATAATGGAAGAAATGCTCTTTCAATCGTCTCATGTTCAAGTTGAACAGATCTGAAGGAAATACCGTCTCGATCGAGTTGATTCGAGACAGCCGAGATGCTTCTCAGACTTGGCATTGTTCATCCAGGCAAACCTGCCACCCATCGTTTCAAACCTCTCCCTCTCCTCGTCTCAAACCACCACCACCGCCTCCTGCCCAGCGGCGCTTGCAACCCCCCTCCCCGGCGGCGACCAGCCGAGACGGAACCTCCAAGATCCATCTGCGCCGTCACCGGCAGCGTGCTTCAGATCTGCCTCGAAACCAGCCGCTAGGGTCGCGGCCAGTGCAACCTATTCTTGGGGGAGGAATCATGATGGACTTTGCCCTTTAAATAGATGGGTGTTTCTTGCTCTCTTCGTCCCGTTTCCTCTTCATCTTCATCCCGCACAAATTCAACAACTGAAGCCTTCTCTCTCTGGGCTTTCTCTTTTGTCTCTTTTTCTTTTCTCTTCTCACCCTTCTCTTAATATTCACTTCAGACGAGGCTAGTCCTTGTGAGCGCGAGTCGCCTTTTCCCATCCCTCGGTGCTACAGTATATCCTGATACTCTATACATCCCCTTTTCTTTCTTCATCAAATACCTTCATTCATCATGCATTTTCTTCAACTCTCTCTTGCGGCCCTGGTTGGCGTTGCTCAAGGTATGTATCCTTATATCTTCTCAGCTATACCCAGCTAACACCCCTGAAGCCCTCGACGTTCAGGTCGTCTCCGTAGGCAGGAACTCGGCTACAAATGCAACTGGCCTCAAGTTCTGGCCCGAGAAGATCACAGCAGAGCCCGGCACCATGGTGCAGTTCCAGTTCTGGGCAGGAAACCACACCGTCACACAGTCCACCTTTGACGACCCTTGTATTCCCATTGGCAATGTCAACTCGAGCGTTCAGGGCATCTACTCGGGTTACATGCCTGTCGAGGCCAGCATGGCCATGGGCATGATCCCCACTTACACCATCGAGATCAAGGACAAGAAGCCCCTGTGGCTGTACTGCAGCAAGGCCAAGCACTGCCAGGGTGGAATGTCCATGGTCATCAACGAGAAGTGAGTTCAACAGAGATCCATTGATGTGAACTATTCGCTAACCTTGACTAGCACTGCTGCCAACTCTTCTCGATCTCTTGACAACTACCGCACTGGCTGCCAGTCTGCCACCGGAGCTGACGTTGTTCCTGTGAATGAAGGTTCCACCGGTGGCGACAACAACGGAGGCAGCAACGGCGGCAGCGGCGGTGGTAGCGGTAGCGGTAGTGGTAATGACTCCGGCTCCGGCTCCGGCTCCGGCTCTGGCGGTGATAGCAGCTCTGGCGGTGGTAGCAACAATGGTGGTGACAGCAGCAACGGTGGAAGCGGAAGCGGCTCTGGCTCTGGTTCCGGTTCTGGCAGCGGAGATGGCAGCGGAAGCGGCTCCGGTTCTGGCTCCGGCTCTGGCGACTCACCTCTGCCAACTGGCATCCAGACTCCGGCCCCTACTGGTACTCCCACTGCCGGCAGCCCTGCCTCAACCGAGTCTGTGGTCACAGCATCTGCGCCCAAGCTCCTCGCACCAAGCTCACTGGTGCTGGCTGTCGGTGCTGCCTTGTTGCTGCTCTAAGCGACAGAGTCAAACAGTGGTTGAGAGGAGAATTCTTGTACGCATAGACTTGATTGACGGAAAGAAATGAAAGGGAAATCATTAATTAGGCGGCTTGATACCAATGGCTGGATGGTTTTTTGTCGGCCGCGGGATAGGCCAGACAATCCATGGTGTTGGGACTGTTTTACTCGAGAAATAAAGGGACAATGTATTATTTATTTACTCTTGAAATCGAGTTTTCAAAAGCATGCTCTCTTCGTCATGATGGGTTCATATTCACTTGAATTTTGATATACAAAGACGGGTTAACTAAGGGGGCTAATCCAAAGCAAAGACACGCAACACCTCTAATTACACAAGCAATTAATCCTCCTCCTTGCCGGGAATCTTTCTCTTCTTCCTAGTGGCCTGCACCTGGTCGCACAGCACCTTGGGCTCCTCCTTCTCGAGCCAGTCGTCCTCCCTTTTGAGGTAGCCGTACTTGGAGTACTTCTTGCTGTTGGCAAAGAAGTTGACCCAGTGCTGCAAGGCCTTGTGGGCGTGTTCCTTGGCCTCGGCCAGCTCCTTTTCCTTGAGGGCGGCGAGCTCCTCAGGGGTCCAGTGGGCGTCCGTCTCAGGGTCATCGAGGGGTAGGAAGGCCTCCTCCATGCCACGTAGGTCGGCGGTGCGGTCTTCAGCGAAGCAGCCCGTGACGAAACCGCGAGCGGCGTCGGTGGCGGCAAAGTAGTGGTATGAACCGCCGGGTCCGTACATGCGGCGGCCGTTGGAGACGTCGTAGATGGTGCCGTTGATGGCGAGGAGGAGGGGTCTATCGGGGTCGGTTCCGTCGTAGAGCTTGAGTTCGTCAAGGGTCAGGTAGAGGGGCGGCGGCTGTGGTAGGTGTTAGCAGAGGTATGGCAGCTAGAAGAGACAACTCAACTGGTCCAGTGATGAGCTCCTTGTAGTACTTGACAGTCAAGTAGTCGGGCTTGTTCTTCATGCCCCAGAACCAGCTCTCGCCTCCGCTGATGACGTAGCTGAGGCCGCATGATGCGAGCAGCAAGAAGGTTATGACGCGGAGGACGTCGACGTAGGGAGTGTAGCCATCCCAAGGGTCTTCCTCATCAATCTCCTTGGAAGATCTAATCTTGCCCTCTCCGTTCTCAGACTCAGACTCAGACTCGGATGTTTCCTCCTGGTCCTGTTTGGGCACTGGGTCCTCGTGGCGAGGCTTTCGGTGGCGCAAGGTCGACTCTTCTTCCATCTTGACAAGTTGCAACGAATGTGGTGTAGAGAAGGGAAAGTTGCGACGAGAGAGAAAGGAGGAATAGAGGACAACTTATTCAAGTGCCAAAAGGGGTGATTCGAATCTCAAGGTGGCGTGTCTGATGGTGCTGTTTCGTCGCGCTTCGGCCTCGTACTCGGCGTCGGAGCTTTTACTTGTCCATTTGCATGGATTCCATCATCAGATCCAAGGGAATCTCACCAGAAGCTCTATCGTGATTCTGCCAGTGGAGTCCAGGGCCCGTTCAGGGCCTGTCAATCTGCACACACCCCTGAGCCGCGGGGTCAGCAGCGCTGTAAGGCCCTGATTGGAGCCCTGGAAGTTGTGCCCACGCCTCTGAAAGAGGTAGGTCCAGGTCCCCGCCACGCTAGACATCACCACGGCAACCAGGGCATGGCCTCATTAGTCGTGCCCCAGCAGCGGGCATGTAAACGTAAACACTCATGATGCAACCACCACCACACACCAAAACCAAAAGACGCTCCATAACAAAACTAACAAACTAAGTTGCAACGCCAGCATTCGACTGCAACCACAGACAATACTCCCTCCCCTCGAGACACAAGCCGATCGATCACTTCACTTCACTCCGCAATGGAACATCCAAACCTGAGCCCGATGGGTTCTCCGGGCGGTCCCCTCCAGGCCGCCACCGCTGAGCGCGTGAACCAGCAGAGGGAGCGAGAGTCCATCTTCTCACACCTGCGTGGCGGGTCTCGCGATAGTTCCGTGCACGACAAGATCAGCCAGTTCAACAACCTCAGCGTCTCCATGCAATCCAAGCAGCTGGAGCGCAAAACTGCCGACGCCGCCCTCAAGCGGGCCATGGTCGGTCGTGAAGAGGCCGAGTCTGAGTTGAGGAGGTACAGAGAAGAGAACAAGACTCTAAGGAAAGCCGTCGAGGAGGGCAAGGAGCGTGAGAAGAAGGTTGGAGAGCGTCTCGAGACCCTGATGGTATGCATTCTCCCTTCTAGTCATATCGTCTACTAACCAACTCGTCAGGAAAACTATGGCCGCGCCAAGGAGACACACGCACATACACAAGCCCTATGGGAGAAGGAGATCCGACGCGCGAGAAAAGAGACATTCAAGACCCAATCGTCAATCGTCAAGCTGCAAGAAGAGCTCAAGTCATCACGTACCTCGGCAAAGATGATCGACGAGAACCTCAAGCGCGAGAAGGAGAGGAGCAAGGTGCGGGAGCAGGAGGCGTTCGAAGCACGCTATCAGATCGTCGGCGTCCAAGAACAGCTCGACCAAGCCCTTGAGCGTATCAAGGTTGTGGAACAAGAGCGAGACGCTTACAAGACGGCCGCTAAGAACGAGGAGGTTGCCCGCATCGCCGCCGAGGGCCGCATTCCTCTACCACCTTCCAGCGGCGCTGATGATGAGTTTGATTCACCAAAGAAGACCCGCGAGTCTAGAGGCCCGCGCGTGTCACTGTCCACCATGGACATTGTCTCTTCGGCAGCCAGTGAAGCCGAGATCGAGGATCTGACCATCCAGCTGCAATGGGAGCGACAACGAGCCGAGCGTGCCCACGAGATGATCGAGTTCCTCCAGGCCGAATGCCACCTCCGCTGCTGCGCCTGCGCCAAATCCGACCGCCGTACCACCACCGAGGCTCCTCGTCAAAAGCGCCGAAGCTCCTTCGGCCTCGAGGGACCCAACGACAAGCTCCCCAAGCTTGACAACGACGTGCCAGAGGCTGTCCAGCGTTCCCAAACTCCACCTCGCATTCAGGAGCCTGAGGTTCAGGTCGAGGTTGAGGCTAAGGGTGAGGTCCAGCCAGAGGAAGAGGGGGAGCAACATCAGCAGCAAACACAGCTAACCCCTGAGCTTGCGAAGCCCAAGTCCAAGAAGGAGCCTCGTCGTAGCACCATCTTCTGTCCCAAGGAGGGTATCTTCCGAACAGTGTCTGAGCAGGAGGCCGAGGCCTTCGAGGTACAGCGCAGGATGGAGGCTGAAGCTGAGGCTGCTCAACAAGAGATCCAGTCTGAGGCTGAGGTTGGAACTGAGACGATTGTCGAGGATGTCACCGAGCTGGGTCCTGAAGAGGAGGAAGAGGACCGACGGAGATATGCCCGAACTCCCTCGGTTGATCCTCCAGCCTTTGCCATGCTCGCCCAAGAGCGCACCTCTCTTCTCTCCCTTCTCAACGCTCCTCACAATGAGGCCCACACGGCCCCTATCCCCTCTGTGCCAACCATGCCCGACACTGTTGACACCCTCGTCTCCCCTGAGACTCGACCTCACACCTCTGCTACCTTTTACACCGTCACAACAACAACCACAGTGCCCGTCCATGACGACAACGCCCATCACGACTCATCCTTCTCGGAACGCCTTCGCACACCTTCCCACAACAGCACTGGCACAACATTTGACCTGTCCAACCCAGCCCTCACACCAACCATGACACGCGAGCAGGCTCTCGCCAAGATCCGTGAGCGTCGTGGGCGTGCCCGCTCCATGGCCCAAGGCACCATGACTCCTCGTCGACGGATGGTTGAGGGTGTTGACCGTAGGGACATGAGCGCCCCGACAGGGAAGGTCGCCGGCAAGGGACGATGAGCCATGAATGAGCATATGGATGGACATGACTTGACGAGCACTTGATCACGGCCCCCTTTTTCACCCTCACCCCCTTTTCTCCTTTCAACCACGCACATACAAAAGTTTCCCTTTTTCCCCCCCTGACTTGCCGAGTCTTCTCTGCAACTTTTCCGATCATCATCCTTTCTCCTTGCAGGCTTGGCGAAGGGGCGTTTTATTGTCTTTGTTTTTTCGGCTTGGAATCATGGTTTGGAAGGCCATTTGGACATGGGTTGCATCATTGAGCGAATAGCGGTTTTTTGGCTTGGCTCGATTGATGCCTTCTGGATTGATTGATTGATTGAACTGATTATTGATTGCCATGTATGAAACGCTCGAGCCCGTCTCTTGGGCCACGATTAATGTGCGGTGGTTGGGCCTCGTTCTAGTTTCTTTTTTCCCCGTATCTGCAATGACATGATACGTCTACGTTGAAACTTGCTGTCTCTTGGTGTATTGGTGCTTGTTTGAGTGTTGTCAGTCTTGATGCGTAATTGTATTGGTATCCAAGATAGGTAACCTCCCAACTCCAGATTCTACATTCGCCTCTTGCTATCATAAATATCATGTCCGTGTATGTACCCCCTCTTTCTTTCTTTCTACTTAACCTCCCAGGAATCCCCTAGCCATGTTACGTGCCAGCTGCGAGCTCACGGCGTCTAGCTTGGCTGCAACAAGGACGCACTCGACACCACTCTTGCCATTCTTCGAGGGCTGGATCTTGAGCCTCCATTGCCCCGTCTTTACCACCCACTCCTCCTCCCCAACACTGCCGTCGGCTCGCCTTCGTTTTCGCGGGTTGGATAGAGTACCGCTCGCGGGCGAGTCCACGGTCGAGGCCGCGGCAGGCTCTTCGACGTGCTCCTTGCCATCAAGGATTATGGCAGAATCTGAGTCGAGTATCACGCGGACGAGGTCCTCGCTCAGAGGTGTATTTCCAGGAGTCGCTGGTTGAGAGCCAGCTCCGCCTGTGGCCATTAGGAGGCCGAGGGGCTGAGTCGTCGGGGGCAGGTTAAGCTTGGTGGAAATGACTTCAAATAGCTTGGCAACACGAGCCTTTGTATCCTTAAAGAACTCGGCCCTAGGAATGCCCCCCGTGAAGTGAATCTTTGTCATTTCACCGCCAATCTCAAGTACCAACTCGGCCGGCTTCTCGTCGACGTACGGTCGGGCGTACTGCACCCATCCAGACACCGGGTCGGGCCCCTCGAGAAAGACGCTTATACCGCTCTTTTGGACATTTTCGAGACGTAGGACAATCTCATCGCGTCGTCTCGCTTGGTTGTAGCTGATGGCGTGGGGGATGAGGCGCTGCTCAAGACCTTTGAAGTGAAAGTATCGAGCATCGCGAAGCAGCTCCTGGCGATGCGTCTCGTCACGTATATGAATCGGATACCCACGCAAGAGATGCAGTAGCTCTGCAAACGTCTTTGCGCTGCGCTTGGGGACCGAGGGCGGGAGGATCGAAGGAGGGCGGATGAGGCCCTCGCGGTCGAGGCCGGGAAACAGGTCGTCGGGACGCGAGAAGAAGGCGGCGAAGCCTAGGGAGAAGAAGTTGGGCGAGTTTCCAGGGTCGTTAAAGATCTCGCGCGGGATCTGAAACTCTCGATGGCCGATGCAGATAAAGATGCTCTCCTCGTAGAGTTGCGAGATAAGCTTGGGCACTGCGCGCGGGACTACATGTCAGATAGGGTTATAATGCAGATCAGGATAGAGGCACGACTGACGGCTGTAGAACTGCGCATCGGAAAAGAGTCGCACAAAGTGCTCGCCGTCGCGCGGAGAGACGTGGTAACCCTGCAGATGCAGCGAGATGTCGCGGAAGATGACGGGATCGCGATCGATGTAGAGGGTCCGGATAGCAGCGCCCGTCTCGTCGCCCCTCTCCTCTGCCGACTTGAGCTGGCACAGGAAGTACTGAGAAAAGTACGACGGTGCTACATGATGTTAGCGGGTGTGCGCTGGTGGCACAAAGGACTCGAGAGAGGTTCCGTCTTACCGTCAGAGGACAGGGAAGCACCCGACAGCTTAAACAGCTCGCTCCCGATCTGGATGGGGAACACGCGCTCGTGGGGGAGGATGTGAGGGATCCTCGAGACGTTCTGCTCCGACAGCGGTTCGACCGTCATTGCGCCCGCCGTCTCGGTAGATGCGACGGAAGTCATTGGAGGAGATGAACTTTGGGGGGGGTTTCTTCACTATATCGGCGTCGTCTTCCTTTTGCGCGTAGACGCCATAATCATACGCAAATGGTATAAAGAGAAGGAAGGAGAAATGTAAGACGATGGAGCCAGCTGAGCTGAGATTGAAGTCGGGATGAACTAACGGGACCAGGGACTTTGGTTCCGATGGATGGAATACGAGGGAGGAGGTGCACATGAAACGCGACATAGCTTGCGCCACGGCATATGTGGCTGATGCTGATGCAATGGAAGAGACCTAGAAGCCGTCTGGCGTCTACTTAAATTAGGTATTTAATGGACATGGATTAGCGTGATGACTTGATTGATTTGAACTGTATCATAATTGTTCCTTTTTGTTTTGTCTCATTATCTTGAATGACGCCTCAGTCCAGATGTTGGCATCTGTATCCCTCTACAGTCTTGATATCAACTCCACCCTCGAAATGGATATCTTACGCCCTCATTCCCCTCTAATCTCTCTAAGGCTCGGTTTCATATCCGTTCTTGTCCTGGTATGCAGAGTCGGCCGCTAGCTCTTCTTCATCTTGCGCCGTGCTCCTCAAGGCACTCTCCTTGATCCCGCTCATCGGCTCATCAACTCGACTCCGCTGCGAACAACACCAACAACAGCACCCGTCTGGATGGCTTCGCTACTTCCACCGGCCACTCTATGTTCGATGTCGGCTAGACCATCCAGCCAGGTGATCATCACTTCTGGGCTTACCTCAAGCTTTGTCAGCTCTTCAGACAGCGCTGTGATGATGTCAGCCAGAGCCAGACCCAGAGAAACCTTTAGCGAGTTGATGGTGGTCAGACAGCTCGTCACGTCTGATGTGTTGAGCAGCGTCGACAGGATCTCCTTGATGGCGTCTGGAGGTGGCGCTGCGATACAGTTGTAGATTGTTTCTGTTGTGATGTTGTCCCGCTTAATCTCACTATCGGGGATCTTTGGAGCATCCTTTGGTCGCAACGGCGTACCTGTCTTCGTGTTAGCAGCTGTAGAAGAAAAACCACATGGTTGTACTCACTTGACGCATGGCAAGCTTGTAGCACGTTCAACGCCCGTCTCATGTCGCCCTTGCTCAGCTTCACCAGCGCATCCACCGCCTCGCCGCCGATCTTGACGTGCTCCTCCTCAACCACCTTGTCCACCAGCACTCGGATGTCTGCCTCCTTGAGAGGACTGAAGCGGAAGCGCGTGCAGCGACTCAGCAGAGCAGGGCTCAGCTTGTGGGCGTAGTTGGCGATGATGCAGAACCGCGTGTTGACCGTATACTTTTCCATGATACGTCGCAGAGCCATCTGAGCTGTACTCGTCATAGCATCGGCCTCATCCAGCACGATGAGCTTGAACCCAGCGCCAGCGCGGGCTGACGCTCCCCCGATAGAGAAGATCTGCTTGGTACTGGCAAAAGTCTTGATTTGCTCGCGCACCACATCGATACCACGATCATCCGAGGCGTTCAGCTCGAGCACCATCTGGCGCATGTTTGCGGCGCCATAGATACGGCGCGCGAGGGCGAGGATCGTCGACGTCTTGCCGGTACCTGGAGGGCCGTAGAGGAGTAGGTGGGGGAGACGGTTTGTGTCGACAAACTTGTTGATTGTAGCCAGGATATCGTGATGACCCGAGACATCTTCGAGAGTGTTTGGACGGTACTTTTCAACCCTTGAATGCGATCAGCTAGAGTCCTTCCAAGATAGCCAGCTTGCAGACTCACCAAGGCAAGCTATCCTCAGCCTCTACAGGCAGATTGGCAGCGCTCCGCTTGCCCTTTGACGTGTCGGCTGAAAAGACAACGTCCTTGGAAGGGGCAGGGACATCGACGTCCATCTCATCTTCAAAGTCCGACATGTTGATGCTGTGAAGTGACCGTCGTCGTCGCTCGAATCCGTTGCTGGGGGTGATTTTTTGGGTGTTTTAGCTGAGTACACTGAGGTCATGGAAAGTGGCTGCAGACGCGACCTGTGCTGGAACGCGCCTGGGCGTGTCGGTCTATTAAAACCCCTGTAAGGTTACTCGGCCAATCACCAACCGCCATTTCTTTGCATGAGCCAGACCTACGACTTGATATCATCATCCATTCATGTTCTCTTCATCATAGACTCGTTCTTTGTGATGAACTCAGCTTCAGTATCAGATAATCATCATTCGCAATTCAATCGGCCTATTCATAACCAAGACGTACATGCATCAAGTTGGCAATCCAGTCATACAATAGCAACTCTACCTCTACAACTACACCACCCCGAAAGTGCTCCTTTGACCTAAATACCCAATTGACCGTTCCAGCGCCAGTCATTCATCGCCTGCCCTATATATGTTCATTAGAAGAAGAAGAAGAATATAGATTATATCCCAGACACCGCCATAATAGCCAACAGCCGTGTCCAATCTCGTCTCGTCTCGTCACTCATTTCACGCTCCGTTGATTTGTGCCCAAGCCAACGAGCTCAAACATTATGGGGATTATAGCCACCGCAAACCAGGCAATACCTAGACAAGAATCAGTATTTGCAACAGCCAAGGTTTCAGAAACGGCTCACCTGTATAGACGACGAGCTTTGTCACAACCTCGACGTCGTATCGCACACGCGGCTTGACCAGTTGCGAAAACACCTCCTTCTCTCCCAGCCCATCATCCTCACCCGTTACGAGAATCTCGATAGGATCCAGATCCTCAGTCATAGGCGATGCTACGACATCACCATTGCCCATCAGCTTCTCGTATTCGGTGATGCGAGGCGGCTGAGAGCCCGATGCCACACCCTTGCCGGAGTGGTCTTCATGAACACTCTGTAGCTCGAGGTTGCTCGACTTAGTCTTCAGACTGTGCTGGCTGCTGACGCTCTCACGTCGCTTGCGCTCCCTATACGCCAACGTTTCGTACGCATCGGCAGCACTCTGCGGTCCGATGGAGACTGAACGGCCTCGAGTCGTAGGATTTCGGATACTCTCGACCATGCGCGGGAAGTCTGATGGCGACGGGAAAAGAGTGTCCAGGCGAGAGCCGGGAGGGACAGTCTTGTACTTGCTGGCAGGGGTGAAGAATCGTCGAGGCATGTTCATGCCAACCTGCTCAAAGATTCGGAACGCGTGAGGCAGAAGCTTGAGCAGCAGAGGCTTCATCGTCTCACGCCATGCAAAGATAATAAGAACGCCAACAACAATTCTCGCCACATTCATTCCCCAGCCCAGATGCGTAATATCCACGGTTCCTCCGCCATGCGCATGAGTCTCCCAGGGATCAACCGCAATCTTGCCATACGTCCATGTGCCAAACTCCAGGCCAATAACGACACCGGCAAAGGCGACGCTGTCGTCAAAACACGGGCAATCGTCTGCGGGTTCTGGGTGGATGCGCACGAGAATCAGGATAATGATGCCAGCCACCAGAGGCGCAACCCAGGAGCTCGAGTGCATATACTCATCCAACGGGGGGCCGTAATAGAATTCAAGCAGAGATATGCCGGCGCCCATGATGGAGCCGACTATGACGTCGAGAAAGCCATGCATGCCACAGTACAGGCGCCCAAACACAATCGACACTGCATAAAAGTAGGCAAGGAATTCGAGAGCAAATTTCGTAGTAGCAGGGAGGTTGTTCTCGGGACTGTGCAATATCAAGAGGGCGTAGACGGCGACTGAGACGGCATTGGCGCTGTGAGTCGAGGGGAAACCGTATTCGAGAGCTGCAGAACCAGACATGGTAATTCGATGCAGGGGAGGCGAGAGAGGGCGCGGGAGCGAGTAAAAGTCCTTGATGAAGCCAGTCCAGAAGACACCGAGGGCCAGGATGTGGACGAGTCTGTACAAGTCTGTCAGCCACACAGCTCGTTAAACGGCGGGCTCTACAACGTCGATCGCGGGCGGCAGGCCAGAGTCTAATCGCAGTCGCAATTACACCCAAGTCCACCACCAACTTGGGGGTCGCATCGGGGTGCGGCGCAGCGCAGAGCAGAGGGGGGGAAACTCGAGATGAGGTGATGGATGAACCTACCCCTTGCCAAAGGCAGCATATCCGCACCAGAAGCAGATGGGCAATCCGATCATGAAGAAGGTGTGCGTTCCAAGGTTCGCAGTAATGGCAAAGTAACTATCGAGGGCCGGAGTTCGCATCTTCTCCTGCATCCAGGCGAGGTAGGGCGTCTCCCAGCGGATCAGGGGGAGGGCCTGCTGGCGCAGAGTGTACCGCCATTTTGGCAGGGCGCGCTTGTCTGGGGCGGGTCAGTACAGGACACTTCAGGTCTCTGGCCAGACAAACAGTGATCGAGGCTCCTCAATCCGGCGTCGGGAACGTCGTCGTCTTTGGGTGTCGCAGGCGGGCTTGTCTTGGTGGTGGTTATTGTTGCGGTGGCCGTAGCGCCGAGCGGCGGCGGGGCATCGCGTCGCGGGTCGCTCATGGTTCAGTTGTCAAGGCGAGGCGAGCGAGCGGGAGCGAGGGGAGGGGAGGGGAGACGTCAATGGCGAGGGGGGGGTTGAAGAGGACCGCGGGATGAGCTCGAGGAGGAGGAAACATTGAACAACAGGCCAAAGCTGGAAAGGGTGTAGGGGACGGGACGACGTTAGAGCACGTGGGGGAACAAGGCCTTAATGGACAAGCGCCCAGCCGTGGATGGAGGCCAAGTGATGGTAGGATCCTTGGTGGAAGCACGACCGGAGGGAGTTTAGAGTGGAGTTTTTTTTTAAAGTGACGAAGAAGGATGGAGGTCGACGTAGACGTAGACGTCTGTAATTAAGGTCCATCAAGGATGGAAGTAAGCACAATTCAAGCGTCCAGTGACGGCTCAGCCATTGTGGATAATATCCGACCCTACCTCTAGAAACAAAGAGCCGCAGTTCTTCTCATTAGGGCACTCCGTAAAAGCCGTTGCGATTGTCGTCGCTCGCTCCCACAAAAAACCCAAAACGACACCTTGTCCAGCTTCCCCCATTCAGCATCAACAGCCGAAGCAGGGAACGGACTTTGACGGGGGACAAAAACCCTTGTCTGTGTCTCCCCCCTGGAAATTGAGGCCGATGATGAGCAAAGACCAATTAAGCCCTTGCAAGCTTTCCAACGCACAGAGGCACTGCAAACGCGTATCTGTCAAGTAACAAACCCATAGGCGCAATTACGCTGCTGGGCCGCTGAAGATAGCCCGTCATGACATGTGTTCATCCAGGAACCGATAGCTTGGCGAGGGTTTCTTCGATGGAGCTCCGAGACCATGCCACAATGACATTCCACCAGCCCTATTGGGGCATTGAGGCATATATGGACCCAGTTCATGAACACCGACGGCAGCTTTGGAGCTATTGCTGCAGTGATATTGCCAAAAAGTAAACAACCTGCAGATTCGCGTCGTGCTGAATGTATTGTAGCTGTGGTAAACCACAAGTGCGTCTAGCTAGGCGTGGCGCAAAATCATCACTCCACAGCTAACAAACCTCCACCTAAACTCATCCACCACCAACCAACCTCTCATCACCAAGACATATCACTCCCAATCACGCGCCCATCACGCGCCCCATCACGAGCTCCTCCTCTCCAATGGCTCTTCCCCTGGCCGGAAAACACTGCGCCGTCGTCGGGGCCACCGGCCTCATTGGCTCCCGGATCGCCGCCGCCTTTGCTTCCCGCGGCGCCGTCCTCTCCCTGCTCGGCCGCTCCGTCCTCGATGCCCAGCCCCGGCTCGAGCCGCTGCTTACCCCATACGCCCCGGGCGATGGCGGCGATGCCAGCAGCAGCCCTTTGAGGCATCGCTTTATTCGTCTTGATGTAGCTAAGCGGGATACCATCAAGGGTGTGTTTGGCGGTCGTGATCATGTAAGTCGTCATGAGCCCACCTGTCAACTGGACCACTGACAATGTGGTCCCTTCTCGGTCACATAGACCCAAAATGATTCTGTAGGACCCGTAGATATTCTCGTCAATTGTGCTGGCATCAGCCAAACCTCATTTCTAAAGAGGACCTCGGACGAGGAGCTTGGTGATATCATTGATACGAACCTCATGGCGACTATGCTTGTCTGCAAGCATGCCAAAATCCGCCCTCACGGTACATCTCTCCAGTCTCAGCCGTGTTCATGAACCTCAACTCACATGCGTAGGATGCATCATCAACGTCTCAAGTCTCATGGCCACAAAAGGCGGATCCGGTGCCACGGCATACGCTGCCTCAAAGGCCGGCGTCGTCGGTAAGTGCTTCACATCCCTTGATTTATCCCACAGCATACCCGGCTGTTATACATTTCAAAACTAAAACGCTCATTTCGCGTCCTCGCAGGCTTCACCCGTGCCCTTTGCCGTGAGCTTGGTCCTCGCTCCATCCGCGTGAACGCTCTACTTCCCGGCTGGGTAGCCAGTCCCATGTGGGATCGTAAGTCTTTTTCCTTTTCCGCCCCATCCTACCCAATCCTCCAGGCGCCAAATCGCCAATCGCAGAGAGGTCAGTGGTCAGTGCTAATGTACAACACGTCGTTTAGACCTCAAGCCGGAATTACAGGCCGCCTTCCTCAAAGACACCCCATTGGGTCGTGTGGGCGCTCCTGAGGAGGTGGCCGAAGCCGCCGTCTTCCTAGCCTCCAACGCCTTTGCAAACAACTGTGTCCTAAACCTCGATGGTGGTTTAAGTGCTGCGTGACAAGGCGGTATCCAGGAATACTGATATCGCCAACTCGGATCATAGGTCCATCAGTCATCGATGACGATCGCGCCGCCGGTTTCTTCCACATCCACTACCTCGGGCCCTGATTCGACGAGCTTGGCCTTTTTCAGGGGCTGACCACTGTCCTCAGCAAGCGGACGCTTGACGCCCTTGGGTTCAACTGACACGGCTTTCCCATTAAGCTCGCCGTTCCCATTCGCCTCAGCGGGTTGGGCCTTCTTGGGTTTTCGCGGGATTTGGGGTTTCTCCGTAAACGTGGCCTCGACGGGCTTCTTGTCCGCCTCAAAGGTTCTATAACATGTGAGCCTCATATGGAAGTTGATATGAAAGCTGGCTTACCCTTCTTGAATGTTGATCACCACATTCACAAACGTGTCATCGTCGTCCTGGTCAATCACAGTCAAGAAGCTATCCTTTTTGACACCTGCCTTGCTGTTAGTCTTGTCCATAGCGAACAGGGATTTGACCACCATACCAAGATCGCTAAGCTTCTTTGGAAGATTCTCGTCGTCACCATCCTCGAAGCACTCCACCAAAGTCCCCACGTCGTTGTTGACGACAAATTCTTTGCCCTCGTAGCCCAGCTTATCCTTGACAATGTCATCAACAAGATCTTTGAGCGTCGCCCGAGATGGATCCATGATAACGCTGGTAAAGTGCACGCTGCACACTGGGCACTCAGGGTTCGGCTCTCGGGACCTGTCAGGGGCCAACAGACGAGCTGGCGCAAATGGTGTCAGGAAGACCTCCTTGGACTGCGCATATTCTCCCTTCAGGACCTTGAAAGATTGGAGGACGCAAAGTCCAGCGACAATCGCATTCGTTGTCGCAATCGCAGGGATAATGTTGCCGGCCATCTGCTTCGTGTCGAACCGAGATTTCCTATCGATTCCGAAAATTGTTGATCGAATGTTGGCGCTTGCGGCGACAAAGTCGAGGGTGTCAATGTCATCCTTGTCGAACGTGATGATCGGGTCGGAATCCTCAGGGGCTTTGTTCTTCCTGAGCTCCAGGATTCGCTTGCTTAGTCGTTCCAGACTATCATTGAAAACCACCAAACTTTCCTCGAGGGACCAAATTCGTTGGTCATCGTTAAGGAGGGTGTCCTTGATGGCGATGGCGTCACTAGCTTGAGCGAGAACGGCCTCGTACTTGAGCGCCTCGGGGGCTCGTCGTGAGCTCCACATACCCTCAACAGAGCGTAGTCGTTCAATATCCGCGTTGAAAACTTTGTCGAACAGCATCTGGGGAAACTCAGGGGTGCCCACAGCATCTCGGATCTTCTTGAGAGCCTCCGACTCTTTCTTTAACTCCTCGATCTCCTTTGCTATTTCTGGTCAATGCCTGTTCTAGCCTAGAAACTATTAAACCTACCATTATCGGCGTCTGTTGAGTGATCAAAAGCTGCTTGATCTTCGCTGGTACCGAATATTTCGCTATCATCTTGTTAGCGAACGCTCCTATCTGACCTTGTCATACACACTTGAGAAGATAACTCTTCCCCCAAACGATGCAGTGAATGGGTTGACTGGGAGTGCTCCGGATGGTGCACACGGGGAAGGATTTGGGTGCTTCCTTGGGTGTGCAGTCGTAGCACGCAGTAACGCCCTTCTTGATGACTTGAACCTGGCCATTGAAACCGGTGGTGCCACTCTCAATAAGAGGGACATCGGCAGCCAGGCACATCTTGTTCACATGTCTCCGAGCCTCAAGGTTGTCCAGAGCATTGAAGGCAATGCGAAATTGACGGAACCATGCGACAGTAAACTCGTCATCCTTGATGTTTCCATGGTGGGCGACGATCTTGACGTTGGGGTTGAATCGTTGCGCAGCCTCTTTGGCGACCTGCATTTCGGTTAGTGGACCCGGTATCATGGCGTGTGTCGCGGGCAGGAGGACGCACCAGGGCCTTGGACTTTTTGATGTGCTCGTGGCGGAAGAGGAATTGCCGGTTCAGGTTGGAGAGATCGATGGTGTCGAGGTCGACGATGTGAATTTCGCCGAAGCCGGTAAGCACAAGGTTCTTGAGTAGCTCGCAGCCGATGCCACCAGCTCCCACCATGAGCACGCGAGCCTGCGCAAACATTGTTAGTTGACAAAGAATGATGGACATGGATTAAATACGAGTCGCATATCGCGTGCTGACACCGAAAATGCTTCAAGCCATGGCATTCAGAAGGTGTTGGCGCGCTCAAAGTCAATGAGAGTTCGACTTGCTCAAGGCGCAGAAACAGGATCTCAGGATCGACTGGGGTGGGCATACCTGTTTCACAGAGGTATTCAGAGACGCGCCGAGCGACTGGTGATTGTATCGGTCGCGCGACATGACGGGTGGTCGCCTTTGAGGCACGTTGGTAGTCGCGGGAGCGGTAGCGGGTTGTTGTTGGGGTTGTGTTTGCGGAGGTTGCTGCTGTTGTTGCGTCGCAGAAGCCGGAGCTGGAGCTGGAGCCGCAGCCGCAGCCGAAACTTGAGGCGCACTCGTCGCATCCATCGTCATCGTCACCGCTCAGCAGACACAAAGGCCGGGTTGAGGGAGAGCAGCAACACGTTCTGGGAGCTGCGCATACGGTGTAGGACGATGGGGTTCGTGTGGTTTTTTCGTCGAGATTCGCGATCGCTCGAGGTTGAAGGTTGGATGTTAGTGGTGAGAGCACGAGCTGAGAGATGAAAGAGCCCACCTCTGGCACCCAGACGCTGCAAGACAAGATGCGCGGGCCCAATTACGTCGACTGTTGGTGGCCGGGGGCCAAGCTCCTTGGGGCCGGTAACAGTGGGCAGACCCGCTTTGATTGGTCACCTCTGGCACTCCACCAAACTTCCAGGGCCTGACTCGGCGACCCGACGACCAGGCCTCCACTGTTTGATCCATGAAATAAGTGACGGCGACGGACAGCAAACACGCAGCGCAGGGACGAGCAAACGGGAAGGGGACGGGGAATGTGTGTTACGGAATTCCAGGTCAATTGGTAGTTTCTAGAGGCGTCCAAAGCGAGCAGCATTTCATCTCGTTTCCACGTTTCAGCTAGAGCAGCCTTCCGCCCTCTTGGCAACTAGAGCCCAGTCGCTCAGTGACTTTCAGGAGTAGGTCACTGTAGGACTGTGACCGCGGGGTGGCTGCCCGTCGTCGGAGAAAAAAAAAGGGATCTCAGTCAAAGAAAGTCCAGACCGATGATTCAGTCAACTACCAACTTCCATTCCACCACATTCACTCCTTGACTCTTCTTTTCCACTCCTTCACTTGAAGTCTCCATTCACTACAACTCATAGAATAGGCCTCCAATTTTTGCCTATTTTTCAGCACCATGTCCGACGACGAGGTTGACACTGAGCTCCTCGAGCTCCTGCGCCAACACCTTCAAGGCAAGGTGACAATCGAGGAAGAGCCCGAGACCGGCGTCCTCGAGAGCGCCGAGTATGTCTACGACTCTTGCATCGATGTTGCTGTCGATATGCGTGCCTCAAAGAAGGCCGCCGAGACCATATACCAGCAGATGCAGCAGAAGAGCTACTCAACTGCAACCTGGTCCGAGCATGAGCTCCATCCCAAGGCCAAGGACGAGAGCACCGTCAACTTTATCTTTACCATGGATCTGCTAAACTTTTCTTTCTGGTCTGAACTACCTGAAGATGAGAGATTTGCAATTGAGTATCGCGGCAAGAGGTGGACGGGGTACTGGAGTCTGGTTGCGGCGCTACAAAGGGCCCTTGATGAAGGTCAGTCGCATTCTATCCTGACAACTCGTCTGCGTTTCTGACTTGGCATCTTCAAAGGCATCCCCATAACGGACCCTTTTTATTGGCAAAATGAGGACGAGTGTACTCTTGAATCTCTCAAGCACGTCTTTAGGTCGTGTACAGAAGAGGAGATCCCCCTCCTTCAGGAGCGCCTAGACTGTCTTCGAGAGGCCGGTCAAGTTCTCGATCAGGTACCACTATCTCCCTCTTTAGAACGCCCGTGAGCTCTAACATCCTTTCAAGAATTACGGTGGCTCCATTCCAGAGCTCATCTACGCTGCCGATGGTTCCGCAGCACGTCTCGTCAACCTTCTAGCCCAAGACTTTGACTGTTTCCGTGACGAGCACCGATTCGAGGACGGCAAGATGATTCGCCTCATGAAGCGGGCTCAGATCCTCGTCGCCGATCTATGGGCCTGCTTCAACGGCGAGTCCTACGGCGAGTTCCGCGACATTGACAAGATCACTATGTTTGCCGACTACCGCATTCCCCAGATCCTCATGACGCTAGGCGCGCTGTACTGCTGTCCTGCGATTGCTGCCGCCATCACGGACAAGAAGATGATAGAGAGCGGGTGCTCCTGGGAGTTGCAAATCCGGGGTGAGTTATCTGCAGCACACAGCCAAAGTGCATACACTAACGCATAACAGCATGCAGTATCTGGTGCGTCGAGTTGATTCGACGAGAGATTCTACGTCAACACCCAGACGCCCACGTCAATGCTATCCTGATAGACTTTTTCCTCTATGACAGCATGAAGGAATTAGAAGCTGCCGGCAAGGAACCTATTCCCCATCATCGGACAAGGAGTATATGGTACTAGACCCTAGACAAGGCCGCAAGGCCATCAACCTCTAGATCCTGGGAGTGTCACGCAAAAATGGAGTTCGGGTTATAGATTCGTCTCTTCAACGACTTGTTCACCACGATAGAATAAAAATAGTTCAGGCAAGAGCCAAGGCCTCATCGGCAATCCATGACACATTCCCCTAAACGCCATGCTCCCATTCATTCCCCCATTACCGTAAACGACATGAAAATAGATCAGCTCCCCACCGCAGTGGAGTTGAGAATTTCATCCATATGTGCCCTTTGAACCTTGTTGCCCTTGGTCTCTTCCTTTAGGAGGACGGCAAGGACCTCGATTGGGGGGTTCAGACCAAGACGCTCAGCTCGCTTCCATCGCTTCATGCGAGGAGTACCAATACAAGGCTGTCAATGTTTGTTAATCAGGTCTCGTCGAGAGAATCAAGGTAACTTACTCCGTATTGCGAGCTAACATCAAAATATCGGAGGACCCTTTCGCTTAGCGATACACCCTGTTGATGCAACCGGGGAGAGGTCCACTGCTCTTCGATCGTCTTCCAATACTTCTTGATTTGCGCATCCGTAATCTGCTCCGCGTGCAGTTCGGCCTCGGACTTTTCTGGCTCTGGCGCAACCTCTGGCTGCTCCTCCTCTTCATCCACTTCTATCGGCTCAGGTTCCTCGATAACAGGCTCCTCAGCCTTGGTCTGCTTTGGGGCCTGGGTGGGGTCGATCTTTGTGATGGAAGGCGAGATGATGGACTTCTTGGCACTCTTTGCCACATTCTTTGTCACTCTGCTCGAGAAGCTGGTGAGGGTGGACTGGCCCTTGGCAGGAGGACCGCGGCTGCGTGCGCCGGCTGATCTTCGAGTCGCGGGCATGCTGGCACTGTAATGTGTAGGTAGACGAATGATGCTCGATGCTGCAGGTGTCGCAGGTATGGTGTAAGTCGACAATGTCCTACTGTCGCAACAGACAAGTCAGGGTGGAGTGAGTATAATCTAACCCGCAGGCAAATGTTAAATATGGGGCAATTGATGATAATTCTGCGTATAACCAGGTGCCTTTGATGGTGGGCGCAAGAGGTCAGCGGCCAGGATGGCTATGACGGGGGAGACAGCCTTAATATTGGCGGGGCAACGCGAGATTGATACGAGATCACGTGAATACGCTTGTGCCTCGAGTCTTCAATGATGTCGGACGAAGCCTTCATTGTCGTCCAATAGGACTCATATTTAGGTATCACAAGATTGTATCTTTATAAAATTGTTGCCTATGATGAAGCAGTGAGTCCTCATGGTATCGCAATAATCAACCACCGGTAGCCTCTCGGTAGAAAGACAGGCTCCTGTTGGCGCCCGCTGTGCAAAACATCTCGCTCCTCGTCGTCTTCGGTAGCCACTTGACCGACCACAATGCCTTGTTCGTCTCGCTGTGTGTGGCCACACAGGCCCTTCGCTCGATTGACCATACCTTGGCCTTGCCATCCATGGATCCACTCAGCAGGTACTCGCCAGTGTCGCTCCAGTCGAGGGTCATGATCCATGAAGTGTGGCCCGTCAAGTTGGCAGCATGTTCGCCATGCTCCAGGTCGTAGAGTGCGATAATGCCAGCATCTCCAGCGGCGGCAAGACGAGTGCTGCCTGGTGAGAAGGCAACCGCTCGCACGGGCTTCGCAAGTCCTAGTATTCATGTTAATACACCGTCATGAGTGAAGGGCAAAAGACTTGCCAGAGAGCGAATACAGGATTCTACCTGTGTTGTTGTTGAAGATGTAGACAGACCCGTCCTGGTGGCCGCTGGCAGTGTATTTGCCATCCCGACTCAAGTCTACGGACATGCCAAAGCTGCCCGATCCACCGCTTCCAGTGTCAAACTCCCGGATCTTGGTCTTCTCCTCGCCGGTGATGTCCCAAACGTTGACTCGCCCATCATTGGTTGTTGTCGCAAGATACGCGCCGTCCTCGCTCAAGGCCAACGCCCAGATCTCACCGGGTTTCGCTGAAGGTCCTGTGACCTCGCCATCAAGGCTCCATTCACCGGTATCCTTGTTCAGTTGCCAGATCTTCAGCTCGCCCCCAAAACCAGCGCTGGCGGCAACATTTCCGCTGCGCGAGGTGCAAATATGGTGACACCCTAGCTTGTGGGCATCAGGGATAGACTGCTTGAGAGGAATCGAGGGATCAGTAGTATCGTGAATATGCAGCGTCGAAGAACCACTGGCTGATATCACAGCCTTGGGTGTTGCCGCGATGGAGTAAATGTCCGTGAGGTGGGCTATGAGTTCTCAGTGACCAGTTCTTTCAAGCCTCTCACCCCGCGGCGGGGAGGTTAAACTTGCCGTTATCCACGGTGTGCGTGGTCAAATATTGTTTCGACTGTAAATGTTAGCTATAAACGGACAATATGCTTTTTATGTGTCTCGAAGCTCACCATCTCTCCCGCGTCAAGCCTTCCCAGCTAAGGATGTGGTTCGCAGGATTGTTGGATGACGTTGTGTATGAATCAAGACTCGAGGGTGAGCTGCGGATGCGAAGCCTTGGTGGGGCATCTGGGAGTCCTCGTCGCAGGGCTGAAGAGTCAAGCCAAAGAGCCCCAAACAGATCAAACAGCAGATTCATACGCTCCAAGTTGTTTCAAGGAAGAATCTTGGTCATTGGATTTCGGTCTTATTTAACAGAGGTTTGAGTTTTTACCGTCGCCATGGTGAGTAAACTATGTTCGAGCAAGCAAAGTTCCAGGCAGGGCATGTCTATATATCACGAGAACGGGCATAGATTCGACGCTTCTTTCTTATTTCTTATTTTTATATTCCTACAAGGCTCAAACGAGCCGAACGCCCATGGTATGCACGATCCCGTGGTGACTATACAGACTCTTGTTACAGTATTGGTAGATCCTCGATAGGCTGTATCCTTCACTCAGACCGACTGATCATTCGGGTAGTCTTGCCTCCAGATGCGCTTCATTTCTGCATTCATAGTTAGCATTGCATTCTTAGCCTCTCGTGCAAAGACAGAGAAGCAAATCATACCCTCAAGACAAGTCTGGCATAACCGATGTGTCCGCTTGGTCTCGCCACAGCCGGGACATCTGCAGAGACTGTTCACATCCTTCAACGCCTTTCCAGCCAGCTGCCTGGATCTCTTTTTCGAATGGGAGACCTTGTTCTTTGGCACAGCCCGCAGCACTGATTCCCAGATATCATCGATGGTGGGGAGGTTCAGAGAGACGCCGGGGATCGCAATCGACAGCGACGGGAAGAGTTTCTGTGTGAATTGGCGGAAGGAAACCCTAGACAGGAGGCTCGGGGAGGAGAGTCGGGGGAGGAGAGCGGTAGCCATCTTGACGGAGAGGAAGATGCGGAATTCGAGATAGTGGTGATATGTCGGAGTAAAGTCGATTCGGATGACGGTCGGAGGAGTACACGAGCGGAATGCGACCTCGAATGCGGCTCCAAGTAATCTTAGAAGTTTCCCAGTGCCCAATTGCTTGCCTGTTCCGTGACAAGACAATGCGAACCGTCGTCAAGTCCAACCCAAAGTCGCGATGATCAATTTGCACAAGGCTTCGGTTCGAATTCCTAGCCTCAAAAGTCTGATGGGGGCTTCTTTCCCCAAAGTGCCGGCGGGCCAATCATGAGCTAGCCAACGCACAGACGAAACTCAACCAATCAGAAGCTCGAAACGCGGCTTCCCCCTTTCTTTCAGACCCTGGACCTCCCTGCTCCCTGACACCTCCCTTCTAGCACGGAAATTGTTTGTTTCCTGGTGGCAGGAGCAGCCCAGTGCCCAGTGCCGTGCCCGAAAAGTTCCCCCCTAGCATACATCGTGTCCGACGCCGCCTCTTCTAATCCTCCAAACTTCCAGCTTTCGCTGCATCACCACACGTCACTTTGACCGTGCCAACTGCTCGCGCTCGTGTCCTCTTTGTGTCTCGGTGCTCCAGTCTTTCTTTCTTGGAATAGGCATCGACATTCCCCAAGCTTCAACTCTTAGCGCTTCCTTCACTACTCTCATCGACCAAGTGTCCTCGTTCAAGATGGCTGCTGTTCCTCCCAACACCATCTACCCCCAGAGCCATGTCGGTTTCGACAGCATCACCTCCCAGATCGAGCGCAAGCTCTTGAAGCGTGGTTTCCAGTTCAACGTCATCTGCGTTGGTAAGTCTTGACACCTCACCGTCTCCAATCGCGGCCGTGATCTATACCGCCATCACCCCATGATTGGTGATCTGGCAGCGCGTTCTCCTGGATGGTCGTGTGCTAACCTCGATTCGCATCGCAGGCCAGACTGGTATGGGCAAGTCGACCCTCATCAACACCATCTTCGCGTCCCACCTCATCGACTCCAAGGGTCGCTTCCAGCCCGATGAGCCCATCCGCTCCACCACCGAGATCCAGGCCGTCTCTCACGTTATCGAGGAGAACGGCGTTCGATTGAGACTCAACATTGTCGATACCCCTGGCTACGGCGACCTTGTCAACAACGACCGCTGCTGGGATCCCATCGTCAAGTACATCAAGGATCAGCACTCCGCGTACTTGCGCAAGGAGCTCACTGCACAGCGAGAGCGCTACATCCAGGACACCCGCATCCACTGCTGTCTCTTCTTCATTCAGCCCTCGGGTCACTCCCTGAAGCCCATCGACATTGTCGTCCTGAAGAAGCTTTCGGACGTTGTCAACGTCGTACCCGTCATTGCCAAGGCCGACTCCCTGACCGTTGAGGAGCGTCAGGAGTTCAAGGAGCGCATCAAGGAGGAGTTTGCTTTCCACAACCTCAAGATGTACCCCTATGACAACGACGAGTTTGACGATGAGGAGCGCGCCCTGAACACCCAGATGAAGGTATGTCTTGCTCCAATGAGACACGCGCCAAGTAAACAGTTGCTAACTAACATAGGACCTCGTCCCCTTCGCCGTCGTCGGATCCGAGAAGTCGATCATTGTCAACGGCCAGCAGGTCCGTGGCCGCCAGAACCGATGGGGTGTGATCAACGTCGAGGATGAGACTCACTGCGAATTCGTGCACCTGCGAAACTTCCTCCTCCGAACCCACCTCCAGGACCTCATCGAGACCACGTCCCAGATCCACTACGAGACCTTCCGTGCCAAGCAACTGTTGGCCCTGAAGGAGAGCAGTGCACACGGTGGTGCCAGCAGCCGACCCATCAGCCCTGCCGCCGACCGCGAGCTGAGCCGCAACTCGCAACGGATGACGATGAACGGCTACTAAGTCGACGACGTTTGTGCTTAAACTTGTGTTGGCGAGGGAGCAACGGCGTCTCTGGGCAGCTAGATAGCCCGCATTTGTTACGACTCTCGACATATTTCACGGCCTCATGTACAGCAAACCCAAAAAGTAGTTGCTTTGTCGGGGGGTTACGGCGGTCACATATACTGTGATTAACCGACAAAAGGCCTTTTTACATCGTTTCGATGACGTTGACAGGCGAGCACGGGATGAGAGCAGGACACTTGGGGGCATTTGCTAATGCTTGGGTGCCGACGAAATTGTCGGTTCTAATATGGCTAAGTCTCAGGAGGTGGTTCTGCCGGCTCAGTCCATGTCGAAGCTGTACGCGACATTTTTTTCATTTTCGTTCAGTGTTACCCCGGAGAGCTATCTTGGCCTTTTTTATGTTTTAATCAGACCGGTTACCCCATGCTCTATTATAGAGTTAGTTTCGTTGCCTAGGTACATAGTGTAGTGTATCAATTCCACTGGAGTTTTTGACATGGATAGCTTGTGTCCTGGCTGGTCTGGGGAGTGTGTCGAGATTAAATGACGACTATCTGAAGTATGACAGTTCCTGTTACCTTGACTTTGGCCCAGACAAGCTGCCTGTTGTGTTAGGTAGGTGGTTCGGTTCCTAGCTGAGAGGTGTGCCACTCCTCGATGAAGACCTCGTATGACATGTCTGGTGGTGCTGGATTGTGACGTCGGACATTGGTTACTAACCGGTCCTCGTAGGTCCCTGTTGACAATGTCCATGATCATCAATATTGGCTGTACATGATAGTTGGTGGCATGAAGGTTGGGGTGTATCGATCCCGCCTAGGGCCCAATGACCCCATACCTTAGACAGAAACCAAGCAAATGCTCAAGGTACACATAAGCTGTAACTTCTCAGTTGCATCGATAGCCCAAGAGTCGACTTCTTCGCTAGAATTAGTCCAGGATTGATGACATCCGTGATATTCGGCTGGCCTGTTCTTTGGTATAGGGTATGGCCTCAGGATATGAACCACAGCCATATTTGGGATCAACGTAGTAGTACTTAGGTGCATATAACTTGTGCTATGACTTTTAGATCACAAGTGGGCTTGTCGTGATTTCTATATCTTCATAAATCATCCACTCTAGATGGTGGCTCTGTGAGTAATGGGCATATGGGCAATATCGCGAGGTGGGACTTATAACGAGGCGAGGGGCCAGAAACGAAATCAAGAGAGTCACGACGCTGGAACTCACCGACAATGGCATTAACAGCCAGCCAAATATGCTACCGAGAGACATGAGCCTAGAAGACGGGATGTACACCGCAAATGGTCATTCGCCAAAAACCTCATCAACGGGCTGACGATCCCGGATCTGTCAGAGGGATGCTTCAAGATAAAGAGGGTCGGCCGCAAAGGGCCCTGCATGATCCCTGCAAAAGGTGGTTTCACCTGCACGAGTTTCATCAATGCGAACAATACTAGCGATATTGAGACGCACACTCTGCATCTTATTTATCCGATACATTTGCGTGGGTGAAAGATAATTAGCCAGCAAGTCTTTTAGAGTAAACGCCTCACGATTGAGCGTCCAATAGACTGATGCAGGACCGGAATTTCGACCCCAGCCGCCACAGGAAGCGTTAGATAGAGCCCCTGAGGAAACCATAGGTAGATAGCGACACAAGCAAAGAAATCTATTGGGAGCTGGCAGGCGGAAGCAATCGTCCAAAGAAGACGGCGCGGCAACTTGTCTGAAAGGCCAGTCACTGCGCTGGAGTAAGGGGTGGTAGGACCCTTGCCCTTGCATCGACAGGGCATGAGGCGACCTAGCTCGATGGTGGTGGTTAATTTATGGGCAGCCGGTAGCCAAGCTTCGAAGCGCCTGGGCGAGATATCGTGACCATTGGATGCGGCATGGTGGCACACACGGCGGAGAGCAACCCTTAATGAGCCTGGGAGAGAAAAAAAGGGGGCACACTGTCAAGGGGATTACAGGCGCTGGAATGAGAGACAGATCTGGATCACCAGCGAGTTTAAACATGAGACATTAGCCTGGGTTATCGCTTCTCTCTGACGCATTCGACTCTGAATGACTTTGTTGCTCAGCACCAGAATGCATTTTCGGGTGAATGCCAGTCTCGGACGGAGGTTACACGGGCAATCTTAAACAACCCAGCAGAGTATCATCATACCGACCTGGGTTAGAGAGAAGCACGTGGTCTGCTTCAACATTGAAGGACGATACCTTGCCGTCAAATCTCCTTCTCTTGCCGCAAACAAACAACAAACTATTATGCCGGGCCATCACCCGAGACTTGGGAATTGGGGCCAAGGTCTCGGCAGCAAAACCCAATCTTAAGTTGGAGCGGTAAATGTGATGGAGATCGTCGAGGCCATCACGAAACTACGTAGACCCATGCCTCACCGACAGGAGCCAAGAGCGTCGACCGCGACGCCGAGGAAGGCGCAGCTACGGTGAGGAGAGTGAGAGCCCAGAGTGAGGAGTCGCGACAAGTGTCTGGAAGTGAAATTGTCAGTCTACGTTTTGGGAATGGTGGCAACCTAGGTACCCCCCCAGCCCTGGACAAAACGTGGTGGGACCAGGAACGCTCCAACGGCGATTCGTCACTGGGAGGCGGCCAGTGGTTGAGGATTCTCCATGGCGTCCCTTTCTTCGCGCCCAGAAGACGGGACCGGTCTCAGTGGCTGGCGGCCATCTCATTCTCTCGTATGGCGTCGGTGCAGGGTCTGGGCATGACCGGGGTCGGGGTAGTAGGGGCCCCATGACAGCCAAGGGTCCTTAACTGCATCTGGCAAGAGGAAGAATGATGATATGAGACTTGACCTTCTGGATGGTGTTGAGGCCTGTTGTTATTGCTGGTGCTTCCTGTTAGACACGGCGGTGGGATAGAGTCGTTCAAGACCCCGTCAAAGCCATGACCATAGCCAAGACCATAGGCACCTCCACTTCATGCTGGTTAATGCCCAGAATGCCATGCCTCGCCATGCCTTGGCCGCAATAGACTCGCTCGCTGGGCAAATGTGATCAAGGAGTCCGTCCATCCATCGTCGGGAGCCCGTTCCCGTTTCGTATTTGAGCTTGCCTCTATCCGCTGTGCTTTGCCGCCTCCGTCCCGCTTGTGTCTCCAGTCCGTCTGTCCTTGTCACTGTCCATCACCTTCGACTTTAACCTTCTTCTTTTTCCTTTCTCCCTCTTACTTCCCAATTTCTTCTCTCCTACCAACTCCATACGCTCCTTCCAACAAACGCCCAGTCCATAGTTCGGACTGCGGTTCTGCCTTTCGATTCTTGTCGTTCATTCCTTTTGCGACTCTTTGCGCCTTTTCTCGTCCTCACCATTTGCCTCGCTCAACACCACCACCACCACCAAAACAATCGACCAACGTGAGCTGACAAGGAGCTATTTGCTTCTCTCGAGATCGCAAGCGCCTGTATTCGACCATATTTCGCTTTTTTGAAAACACACCACCCGTGAACGTTGTAGCTACATAGTCGCCATGCTTGTAAGTTGGACCTCGTCGCATCGCATCGCGACAGATGCACCCCGCCGCTCCCGCCCGTCATCTCGGCCACTGACATGACTCCTCTAGATCAACGCTGCCCTCATGGCCCTTGGGGCCACGGTAGTTAGTGCCGTCACTCCCCTCGAGATCCAGGGAACCGACTTCATCAACCCCGAGACTGGCAACAAGTTCCAGATCGTCGGAATGGCCTACCAACCCGGCGGCAGCGCCGGCTACGACCCTGCCACTGGAAAGGATCCTCTGAGCCACAAGGAGGAGTGCCTCCGAGATGCTGCTCTGATGCAGATTCTGGGTATCAACGCTATTCGCGTCTACAACCTTGACCCCAACATCAACCACGACGAGTGCGCCAGCATCTTCAACGCCGTAAGTCGTGCACACAGCATCCGTGGGACCTGCTGAACTAACACGATGCCCAGGCCGGCATGTACATGATGATTGACGTCAACTCGCCCCTTCCTGGTGAGGCCATCACCTCCGAGAACCCCTGGGAGAGCTACTACACCGAGTACCTCAACCGCACCTTTGCTATCGCCGAGGCCTTTGGCAACTACCCCAACACCCTTCTCTTCTTCTCGGCCAACGAAGTCATCAACAACATCGAGACCGCCGAGGTTGTCCCTCAGTATCTCCGTGCCGTCACCCGCGACCTCAAGGGCTACATCAAGAACAACCTGAAGCGCCAGATTCCCGTCGGCTACTCCGCTGCTGATGTCCGTGAGGTCCTCTGGGACACCTGGAACTTCATGCAGTGCTCTGAATCCGGCGACAAGAACGACATGAGCCGCGCCGATCTCTTTGCTCTCAACTCGTACTCGTGGTGTGGTCCCCAGGCTACCTACAAGAGCTCCTCCTTCGATAAGCTCACTGAGGGTTTCAAGGACACTTCCGTTCCCGTCTTCTTCAGCGAGTATGGCTGCAACAAGCCCCAGCCCCGATACTGGAACGAGACCCAGGCCATGTACGGAAAGGAGATGACTCCCGTCTTCTCTGGTGGCGTCGTCTACGAGTACACCGAGGAGGACAACAACTACGGTCTTGTCCAGATCAAGGGAGACACTCTCCAGATCCTTGGTGACTTCAACCGCCTCAAGAACCAGTTCGCTAAGATTGACTGGAAGGAGGTTCAGTCTCAGCCTGCTAGCAAGAGCGCCCCCAAGGCCCCCGCCTGCAAGGCCAGCATCATTGAGGACGCGGGCTTCGACAACAACTTCACCCTCCCCGCCTACCCCCCTGGCGCTGAGAAGCTGATCAAGAACGGCATCCAGAACCCCCCCAGCGGCAAGATCATCAAGATCTCCGACTACAACGTCAAGCTCACTGTCAAGAACGCCGACGGCACCGAGATGAAGAACCTCAAGGTCATCCCTCTCGCCGACGACGAGTCGAACGCCGCGGGTAGCAACGAGGCCGACACTGGCAGCGAGACTGTCGAGAACACCACCAGCTCGGACAACAGCACCAACAGCGATGACGAGGAAGATGCCGCTGGCCTCAACCGACCCATGATGTGGGCTGTCGCCATTCCCCTGGCCGCCATGATGTTTGCTCTGTAAGCGGCACACGAATGGAATGGGAGTGTAGGGAGGAGATTAGAGGAGAGCATGATTTAAGCATTTGGTGTTTGGAGGGGAGTTACGTGCGCATTTTACTTCTCGAAAGATGCAAAGAGTTACACGATACCAATCGTCTGTCTTCACTGCGATAGGGAGGTGAAAAAACGGGCGATTTTGCTTCTCAGGTTTCTTGTTCCAGTGCCTGATTTGATTAGAAGGATCCTTGATGTTTCCCTGGATCCGAGTTGATTGCAATCAATACAACCTTGACTACCTACTTGCGCCTTGTTGTCTCTTATTGCCGTGTCCAACATGAACCTGGCTCGATTGCCAGGCTGATCGAGATGGTGTAATGATGGCATGTGGACCAAGTCACCAGACAGGAAAGACATTTCAGGCTCCGACTTGCATTGCTATCAAATTATAGCTGGCTAGTGAGCTCCGAGGACGACCCGCGTCCAATGTGATAAGGGGATACCCCGAGGACTATCAGAGTCCAGTGTCGTAAAGTCATGCCCAGGGGACGACCAGCGTCCAGTGTGGTAACGTGCTATCGATGCATTGAAGTTCATTCCATGTTCACCCACTGTGTGTGTTTCCCGCTTATGTTCCTCGTGTATTCCTCCTCGTGTGTTTACCTCAAGCTCGTCTTGTAACGAGATCCGTGCCGTACCAAAGTGTGTAGTGAGTAAGTGATGCTCGACATCATTGCGCTGGATCAGCCCCAGATCCAGGACAGGAGAGAGGCCACTGTCGACACACGTTGTGTCAGTGGAGGAGCGTTCAGATCTTTCCGGGGTACTCACAGAAAGACTTGGGCTTAGCCTTCTTTTCCTCGGACTTGTCAGAGTCCTTGGAACCCGCAGCATTCTCAGGAGACTGACGGGTCTCAGAGGTGGTCGTACCCTGGCGGGCACTGTGGGAAGTTGAATCGGATGTGTTCCGGGAAGAAGTTCCACGCCCACCCCGGTTGTTGGGGCTGTCAGTAACAGGCTGAGCGTTGCTGGACGTATCAGTCCAGTCCTCAAGCCGACGGCCTGGGTAGTGGTTTCCGAAACTCCAGCCAGGATAGATGTCACGATCGTAGTCAGGCCGAAAGCTTCGGCGACAGTAACATGCACCACACGCATCATGGTTACCAACATCAAGTGCTCGACAGCACTTCATGCAGCAACCAGGACCATTGTAGACATCATCATCTTCATAGTTGTAAGAAGACATGACGAAGAGCTGTTATAACGTCAATATGGGATTGTGGTGATGGTGGAAAAGGGGTGAGGTGCTTACCTTGATGTGATAGATGATAGTGAGAGATCACAAAGACAATTGGGCTCTTGAGTCGGTACAAGGGAGCTGCTACGGGTTGGCACATGGTGAGTGAGGGTAGAGAAGCATCGAAACTTACCTTGTCGGGTCTTGGTAGCTGCTGACAGCGGAGTGTCAGGAGAACGAGGTGGGAGGCGGTACAGAGTGCTTTGCAACATGATGAGCAGCAGGAAAGGGAGCACGAAGCTGGACATCATACCAGTGAAGAACTGAGAACAGTCAAGTCAGAGAACCGACTTGGTGAGCGACAGCTCGTGGAGATGGGGCGAGCCCAGGGGCGACGTGAACGTTCCATAGACGCAACGAGGACCCGACAAGGGCAAGCGTGAGAGGAAGAGTGTGTGCTTAGAAGAAGCGGGCGAGTGAGAACAGGGAAGAGGAGCGTGATTGTGTGCAGACGGGATCGAGTGTTGAGAGAAGATTGAATAGAAAGAGAATGAAAAGAGGACAGCGTTTGTCTGAGGGAGGAGAAAGGGTTTTTGTATTGTCCCAAACGAATGACCCGCCTGCCTCACGGCATGACATCCACCTGCCGTGCATACTGTAGAGAGTCCTGGCGGCGTCCTGCATTTTCAGGCGTCTTGGGGTCTGCATTGCGTCAACACCAAGACACTGGATGTCTCGGCGGCGGGAGCGTGATAGGCCGTCGACCCCTCCGTTCGCCGTCCCGAAGGGACCCCGGTCATCTATTGTGGGAAGGTCCGATCCGTTCGGTACCACGGGGCACATGATTTCCCAATGTGTAGGTTGCCTCCTTCCTTCGTTTGTAGAAGTCCACCCCCCTCTCTCCTTGGGTCTTTATTGAGGAAGGAGACAGGTCACTTGCATCTCAACAATGACTCAACACTGTCACACGGACCAGCTCGTCTGGTTTAAGAGGGAAGGAGTCGTCCTCAAAGGAGAGGAAGTGAGCTTGAATGCAGAAGGAGTCGGCACTCTCCGGGAAGATTCTGGCGAGAAATGGGACATGTCGAGGCAGGAGCCATGCTACGAAAGTACGGAACTCGGCTATCCATGGCCTGATATGCACATCCTAACCCATGCGGAAGGTCCAATCTCGTGGGAATGGTTACGCAGACGATGACGAGGAGCACTGTAGACTCAAGGCGTGTGGTGGTACAGCAAGCCTCACGCTGAGATGGGCGAATAACAGATATCCGGCTCCTGTTTCAGGTATCGTGTAAGTGGGGGTTGGACGGGACAAACGACCACGGGGGGAACTCGTTTGTTCGAAATGAGATAGAAGGAGAGAACAGATCGAGGACGAGAGAGCCTCATGCAGCTGGGCAAACGCATACATCCATCAACAATAAGCACAAACGCAAGTACACAGAAGAGCATCGTCATGAGTGTCATCAAATCTATTAGCTTTCTTTCCATCATAGAATACTGCCATACACGGCTTGGTTGGCCCATCATCATCGGCCCCAAGCCTGGGAATTGCATCATCCGTTCTATCTTGCAGTACAAAAAGTCGTTCACTCCAGGTATCTTGTATATACCCGCGCCATCCCTTTATACCCGACTGACCACCCGGTCAAGATCCTCTCCCCTTTAACCCTGGAACTCCTGCGCCTTGCTCTCCTCCCACTTTCCGGGGATGAGAGCCAGGGGCACGATACCGGAGACGTGCATCTCGGGGCCAAAGATCTTGGCGTTGAGGCCGAGCTCCTGGGTGGCGGCCTTCATGTTCTTGAGACCCTCCTGGTAGTTGGGGCCAGCGCGTCGCACCCAGATCTGGACGTTGTGCTCGTTCAGCTTGGGAGCAAAGTCCCGCAGCGCCCGGATGACACCCTTGAAGGTGCTGGCGACGTTGGTGAAGTTGGCAATACCACCACCGATGAACAGGACCTTGCCCTTGTCGGACTCGGGAGCACGGAGAAGGAGGTCAAGGACGGTTCGGGCGTAGTGGTAGGTCTGGGACTCGGTGGGAGCACCAGAGTACTCGCCGTAGTTGGCGAGCTCATCAGCAAAGCCGGCAGAGGCAATGGCATCGGCGTAGACGACCGAGGCACCACCACCAGCGACCAGAGTCCAGATACGGCCCTTGGCGTTCAGGACGGTAAGCTTCAGAGAAGCACCAGTCTTGGCATCGAGGTCAGCGATGTAAGCCTCCTCCTTGGTCAGCTCACGGCCGAAGGGGGCAGGGAACTCCATGGGAGGACCAGCATCGATGTTGACCTTGTCGCCGGTAGAAGCGGCGACGTTGGTAAGGCCAAGGGCAGCAGGAGATCGGGCAATAGCCCACTTGACACCACACTCAAAGTCGGCAGTCTGGTCGAGCTTGGCAGCAAGATCCAGGAAGTGGACAGCAGCAGAGGTCTTGTCCTCGTTGGGGATCACCACCAGGGGGTTGATCTCGAGGTAGGTGAACTGGCAGTCGACATAGACGGCATACAGACGGGTGATGAAGTCGACGAGGACATTGTGGACGCCCTCGGGGACGTTCTTGAGGAGAGTGGCAGCAATCTCCTCGTTGGAGGGGTACTCGGCGAGGTCGACGGGGATCAAGAGCTTCTCAGCCTTGGCGTCAACATCACCGACATCAACACCACCCTCGTGGGTGAAGAGGATCCAGTCGCCCTATGGTCAATCGATATTAGTAAAAGCTCACACACGGAGATGGATCGGTGGTCCGGAGCGTTCGGTAGATTTCCGACGGAGGGGCCCGTACAGGCCAGGGGGCGGTCCGAAGGGTCCTTATCGCGGCATCCGTTCGCCCGTCGGTACAAAACAATGATTACCGGCAGAGCTTGAACGAACCCACAAATCCAGACCAGTTCGACTCTTGCAACGTCAAAATCACGAATACAAGTTGCCACAGGCCCCTTTCTTCTCCTGTATAATTTCCTCCTCTTGTCTTTTTCAATGACTCCCTGGTGAGCCTTGCCGTTGAGACCCTCGAACACTCGTCCGGAGTACCAACCAAATTCGGAATCAAGATCTGAGGAACATGAAACTTCAACTTACATCGCGGACCGAGTTGATGTTGATGTAGTACTCGGTGTCTTGAGGGTGAGGGACGAAAGGCTCAACGAGGAATTGCCTCAAGACGCCAGTGGTGTGCTCAACCTGCTGCTCCTTGCCGGCTCGCTCAGCAACCCAGGCCTTGGCCTCAGGCCAGGTCTTGTTCAGGGCAAGGAGACCACTCTTTCCTCGTCGCTTGATGAGCTGATCGGGCTTTGCGACGAACTTGGCGTCGGTCTGGAGGAGCCAAGGGTAGGTGACCTCGGCCTGGTTCAGAATGTCCTCGACGTTGGCATCCTCGGGGAAGTACAGCGAAGCCAGTCTGGTGGGAGGGTTGTGCTTAGCGGGAGGAGGAAGAGGACTCGGCTTGATGACGGGAGCACGAGTGAGGTGGTAGTTGAGGATGGCCTTGCCGTCGGCCTCGAGGATCGACTTGGCGGACATTTTGGATTATGAGAATGGGAGGTGAACGGGAAAAAAAGGTGAGTATGGAATGAGCTGGCAAGTGTCTGCTTATTCCTTTTTTCTTGTTCAATTCTAGACCGAGGAAGCTGGTCAGCGGTCGAGTTCGGCGACAAATGGATGGATGGATGGATGACGGCTCGCAAGTGCGCAATTGAGTTGCAAGTTCAACTTCAAGATGGAGCTGGAACTACAGCCAAAGCTACTCGGGCGCGAACAGTGGATATTACGAGGACGAGTCTGGCGCGACAATCAAGGCCTCAAGGAAGCAATTGCGATTGCGACAAGTTGTCCAGATTGCACGATGCGAGGGTCGGCGGGGAAGAGCTCACTCACCACTGAAGCGGGCTGCGACAATGAAGTTGAAATTGGCGATTGAGAGGAACTCTGCAACAGGAAGCGAGAAGCAGAGATTATGACGACGAGATGAAGGCGAAAGAGAAGGGAGAGAGGATGCTTCAGTTCAAGACGATGGGAGGATGAGAAGAGCAAAGAAAGAGGCGGGACGGCACTGAGTGAGGTGAGCTCTCTCGAAAAAACGAAGCTCCCAGGATTTTGGCGCCTCAAAGGGGAAGATGCGGGTGGAGTGGAGGGGTTGGAAGGGGGGGAGGGGGCGCGACAACCTGGCGGGCTCTGGGGCGGGCGGTCAGTCTGTACCTTGGGTACCTGGAGTGACAAGCTCGGGCAGCGCGTGGCCGAGGTACCTGGGCCCTGGAAAACCGACATACCCGCGGTCGCCAAAAATTCATTGGGGACTGTCATGGCTGCCCGCCTGAAAAAGCGATGAGCTCACTCTGCGACATTCGAGGTACCGGTACATGCCGCCTTGTCACTCTGGCCCCCATGCTGAGGACATTGGATGGAAGCTGTTGAGGACCAAGTGGACCAGGGGCGACACCTTACGTACGACCAGTTGACTCGACAAACCGCCGAAAACCGCAGCAACCATTTTGCACGCTACCTACGATGGAACCCAGGTCAATTTCCCGCTCATTTGCCCGGGAGCTTCTATCAGCTTCTCGGCATTATTCTTCTCTCTGCACTTTCTTTTGCGGGAGAGGGAAGTGTCGACGTTGACCGGCAACCAAACCGTTGAGCGGGGAGATAGTCTGCGGGAGCGAGCACCAGGGCAGGGCAGGGCAGGGCATCTGATGCAACCTGGGTCGAGGCTGGGGAAGTTTCCCGTCCCTGAGATAGGGAACGATTGGCTTCGGGTCCCGGGGATGGCTTTAGCGGTCGCGCCGGGTCTCAGAGCCCCTGATCAGACACCTTGAGCGCCACGAGGGCGACGCGAGACAAGTATTCTCATGTTGCACGCTCGCTGCGGTGACTGACCGACCTTGCGGTGAGGTGAGGTGAGGTGAGCTTAAGGCAATCATCCTTGACCCGGCTGGACCTGGAGGCTACTGCCCATGTCCGGGCGCTGAGCACCTCATGGAAGGACGCACGGTGGCTGTTTTAGCGGGTGGTCAGCCCGTGGGCGCCACCCCCGACCTGAGGTACCCTGGCCTTAGCTCACTCTGCCCCTCTATCCCCCTCCAAGTGGATGGAAGCTCTCACTCGAGCTGTTCCATGGACGATCCAGTCCACTCTCACAAGCCCACAATGGCCGGCTGGCTACGGGATCAGAGTCTTTTTTCATTGCATCTACCTCCGACATTCGGTGGAGGTTTTTTCTGGCACAAGCGTACCTTATTGGAACTTTATGTTATCTGTGGAACATGAGTCGGAGGGATCAGGAGAAGACAGTGGCTTCATCCCGCAGAGGCTGACCGTCAAGTTTCATTTCTTGGCGACACACCAAGCCAGGCGGACCCTTGTGCCAGTAACCCTTGGTCTCGTCCATCTCTGCACCGCGCTGCAGCTTGACCAGTGTCCGCCATTTCATTCACTCTGTATCATCCCTGAAATAGGGCATGGGATTGGGACAAGATGACATGCCACCACACCACCAGCAAACACACAAGCGAGAGCTGACTGTTCTGCGGTGGCTGACTGGACGCCCTGCCTCCTGAAATAGGGGCTTACGACATCCCGAGGATGCCTTTCAGGTTCATGCCGACGATCTGGTGAGATCTTCGACGACCAAGGGCAATACAGGGAATGGGGTTGGCTGCCAGATTGACCCCTCGTCTCACGAAACCCGGGCGAGCATCCTTCTTGTCTCTCCCACCCGAAACCAGAGACAGAAAAAAAATCCGCCTGGGCTCGGCATCAATCGTTTCAATGGGTCCCGTCTCGAATTGCAACGATTCACATCAACGTCTTGCAAGGTCTTGGGGCGGCTATGGTGGGGGACAAGCCGCTATCGACGCCTCTCCCAATCCAACTGGAACTGGCAAAGGTCCCCTCACGCCAAGTACCGGTACCTGGGCTTGCAAGCTTGACAAGCTCAATCGCAAACCACAAAAAGGGACATGGATTCAACAGATCAACAAGAAAAAAAAAAAGAGGACCCCGAGTACAAGCGAATCCCCAAAGAAAAGCTGGATCTCTTCCCCAACTGGCTGAACGGTGAATTCATGCACCATCCATGACGGGAGCCATTGACCGTTCGCAGGCAGAGGAAGAGGCTAGTTAATTCCATTCCAGGTCAGACGAGGTATTTCCTACTTTGGCAATTAGACCAGATTGCCTTGATGAGCTCTTGACACGACCCAATTGTTGGCCCAAGGGTGAGGTGAGCAAATCCCTCTGTTGTCTTTTTTTGGTGGTGTTGTGTTCTGCCTCCGAAAGCGCTCTCAAGTGGTTCAATGGATGGGTGAGAAACCTGGCGCATATGGTGGCTAGTGCCAGGTACTTGAGGTACATGCTGCTGCACACGGGGGTCCCGCAGGGGTATGGTCCCGGGCATGTACCTGAGGTACCCGCTACCCGACCCCAAGCCTGCCATGTCCCAGCGGCGCCAGCCCGCCAACCCCACTAAATTTTTGTGGTGTGGGTGACCTCAGGTACCGCGGCCTCACTCATCGATCCCAGCAGGTGCTCTCCATCCCCGCCAGCTGCCGACAGCTTTGACGAGCCCGCCCGCCAACTTGGCCGTCCAGTAGAGAAACGTCCCGCCGTCTTTGACCCTTGAAAGTCAACCAAAAAACCAAGCCCAGTTCATTCCTCCTGAATTCTCACTCACCTCCTCCCCGCCCCCTCGTCCCCTTCAACTGTCGGGTCGCATCTCCTCATCCTCGAGCGTTTCTCTCATCCATTGCTCCTTCCTCTTTTCCTCCTCATACATCTTCCTCTCCGTCTAATTCCTTTGAGCCAGCACTTCCCCCGGAGCTCAAAGCGTCTTCTTCCAGCTGCTGACACCATCTTCTGGTCCCTCCAGCGCTCAAACCTCCAGATCTCCCCATCTACACACAAGCGAGCTCGACATTCACCATGGCTCCCGCTTCCTCCAGCAGCCTGTCGGCCAACGACAACATCCAGCGTTTCCCGGCTCCCAGCCGGCCGCTGAGCCCTCTCCCCGAGCATGCTCTCTTCACCAGCAAGACGCGATGCTTCGTCTACGGTCTCCAGCCCCGAGCCGTCCAGGGCATGCTGGACTTCGACTTCATCTGCAAGCGCGCCAAGCCCTCGGTCGCCGGCATCATCTACACCTTTGGCGGCCAATTCGTCAGCAAGATGTACTGGGGCACCAGCGAGACTCTGCTCCCCGTCTACCAGCAGGTCGAGAAGGCCATGAGCAAGCACCCCGACGTTGATGTCGTCGTCAACTTTGCCTCGTCGCGAAGTGTCTACAGCTCCACCATGGAGCTTATGGAGTTCCCCCAGGTCAAGACCATTGCCATCATTGCTGAGGGCGTCCCCGAGCGAGTAAGTTGAACCAATTGCGCTCCAGAGCTTGAGCAATTGCTAACACACAGCCCCCAGCGAGCTCGCGAGATCGCTCATGTCGCCAAGAAGAAGGGCGTCACCATCATCGGCCCCGCCACCGTCGGTGGTATAAAGCCCGGCAGCTTCAAGATCGGTAACACTGGTGGTATGATGGACAACATTGTCGCCTCCAAGCTCTACCGCAAGGGTTCCGTCGGCTACGTCTCCAAGTCTGGCGGTATGTCCAACGAGCTCAACAACATTATTGCGGGCAACACCGACGGTGTTTATGAGGGTATTGCTATTGGCGGTGACCGATACCCCGGTACCACTTTCATCGACCATCTTCTGCGATACCAGGCCGACCCCGAGTGCAAGATCCTCGTCCTCCTTGGTGAGGTCGGTGGTGTTGAGGAGTACAAGGTGATTGATGCCGTTAAGCAGGGCATCATCACCAAGCCCATTGTCGCCTGGGCCATTGGTACCTGCGCCAGCATGTTCAAGACCGAAGTCCAGTTCGGTCACGCCGGTTCTTTCGCCAACTCTCAGCTCGAGACTGCTGCCATGAAGAACGAGAAGATGCGTGAGGCTGGTTTCTACGTCCCCAACACCTTCGAGGACCTCCCCAACGTCCTCAAGGAGGTCTACGACGGCCTTGTCTCCAAGGGTACTATTGTTCCTCAGCCCGAGCCTGTTGTCCCCAAGATCCCCATTGACTACTCTTGGGCTCAGGAGCTTGGCCTCATCCGAAAGCCTGCTGCCTTCATCTCCACCATTTCCGATGACCGTGGTCAGGAGCTCCTCTACGCCGGTATGCCCATCTCCGACGTCTTCAAGGAGGATATTGGCATTGGTGGTGTCATGTCGCTGCTGTGGTTCCGCCGCCGCCTGCCCACCTACGCCTCCAAGTTCCTTGAGATGGTTCTCATGCTTACTGCCGACCACGGTCCTGCCGTGTCCGGTGCCATGAACACCATCATCACTACCCGTGCTGGCAAGGACCTTATCAGTGCCCTTGTTTCTGGTCTGCTGACCATTGGTTCTCGATTCGGTGGTGCCCTTGACGGCGCCGCTGAGGAGTTCACCCGGGCTTTCGACAAGGGTCTTAGCCCCCGTGAGTTCGTCGACAGCATGCGCAAGGCCAACAAGCTCATCCCCGGTATTGGCCACCGAATCAAGTCGCGAAACAACCCCGATCTGCGTGTCGAGCTGGTCAAGGAGTATGTCCTTGCCAACTTCCCCAGCCACAAGCTCCTCGACTACGCCCTCGCCGTTGAGACTGTCACCACCTCCAAGAAGGATAACCTTATCCTGAACGTCGATGGCTGCATCGCTGTCTGCTTCGTCGACCTTCTCCGCAACTGCGGTGCCTTCTCTGCTGAGGAGGCTGAGGACTACCTCAAGATGGGCGTTCTCAACGGTCTCTTCGTCCTCGGCCGAAGCATTGGTCTGATTGCCCACTTCCTCGACCAGAAGCGCCTGCGCACTGGTCTCTACCGTCATCCTTGGGATGATATCACCTACCTCCTCCCCAACCTGCAGCAGGGTGGCGGCGCTGAGGGCCGTGTCGAGGTTTCTCTTTAAAGGAATGTGGAAAACAGTAATGCAATGGGGGATAAGAAGCTGGGTCGTGCAATGATGATTTTGTGCCGACCCACATAGACGTGCCGCGGAAGACGGCGGTCTGTATGAGATTTCCAATACAATGTAACTAGTGCAGGAGGCCGCAAGATGGCGCTCCTTATTACTCGCTTGAACTTATAGACATGAATGTTGATGTTTGCAATGAATATTGTCCATGTGCCTATATTGAGTAAGACTGGTGATTAAACGTTGAATGCTTCACAATGAATACCATCGTTAGGCTGGTCACCACCTGAAAACGACACTAGATGCAGTCATGATATCTAGGCCATGTGCATGTCGGCTTACATCGACTTCCCCATGGGCATCTAACGTGATCTTCGGGAGCCGAGCGGGAACATAAACGGGGCCCGCGAAGTATCCTGCTGGTACCACAGAGGTTGTTAGAAGTACCGCCGGTGTTTGTTACCTGCCTGCCTAAGTACATGTATCTTGTCCTTGCAGCCGACGTCTAATCTTCATCCCATATAGCATCACGTGCCTCCATCATGAGAGTGTTGAAAAGATAAGATAAGTGGGTGGTAGGTGGTCACATGACACCCCTCATACGGCAGAATTGGCACCGGTACTGGCGGAAAAGGCTTGGCGCCGGTGGGTGGATTTTGACGTTGGTCCGGCTTGTGCTTGCTTGAACGAGGACGACCGACGAGACGAGACGTTGAACGGCGGGCTGTTGTATCCCTCTCCAACTACACAAGAGCTCATTTATATGCCATTGATGGTAAGATAACGCCATTGCTGTACTCGAAGAGCCTATTCTCATACGACAATCGCTCTAGACATAGCACTCAATCAGCTAAAAACGAACTTCACCTCCGAAAACCATATCTACGAAACCTCCCTCGGCAACAAGAATCGCAATGTCCTACTTCCGAATCACCCTCCACCGATCCGCCATCGGCCTCCCCGAGCGGACACGCGGCGTCCTGGCGGCCCTGGGCCTGCGCCGCCGCATGCAGACCGTCTTCCACCCGGTACACCCCCAGTTCGCCGGTATGATCCTCAAGGTCAAGGAGCTGGTGCGCGTCCAGGAGGTGGACCGCCCGATGAGCAAGCAGGAGCTCAAGGCGACGAGGACGCCGGATAAGGGGTTCTATATCGAGAAGGCTGTGCCGCGGATGTGAGGGATACCAAGAAGAGTAGCGAGAGCAAGAGGGAAGTCGACAAAAAGAGAAGAGACTGGGATTGTACCATACTGTAACGACATTCTGTACAAAAGACGGAGCTGGCTATGCGATATCGGCTCTGTAGGGAGGATAGAATCACGACGAATCGCAATTTGTGAAAGACTACAACATGATTACGACTTGATGTAGCCTGTACCTGGCTAAGCTTGAGCGTATTCAGGCACAATGGCTTAATCTCAAGGAGAGTAGAGATATGTTGAAACAAGGTATTATTACGAAAGCTTCCAATTATCCTACACCACCAGCCTCCACCTATCTCGACCGAATTCCTGTATTGCTCCCCAAAAGAGGCCGTTGCAAAGGCCCAGAGGTTCTCTCCTGTTATGTGTAGCTCAAATCTTGTGGTCAAGCTTGTTCGGTTCATCATGTCCCTGGACGTAGGAGAAACTGAAGCAAGCAGGCAAGCTAGCAAAGGCAGCTATTCCCCTGATGCGTAGTGGTCAAGGGCAGGTTACTGCTTCGCAAAGGTGATCCCGAGGCGTGTCGGGTTTAGAAGCTGCGAGCCTTGTCGATGTAGTCCTGAGAAGGGGTCTCGTACTCGCTGACAAAGTAGTTCTCGCAGTTGCGGCCAAGCCAGACGTTGAACTTGCCAATCTCCTCCCGGAGACGCGAAACGGACTGTTGATCCATGTTGGTTTGCGCCAGAAGCTCAGGGAGGGACACTGCACAAAGGTTAATCGTTAATGGTAACCGCGTGGAAGAGTGAGTCACTTACCAATCAAACGAGCGAGATGCTCAGCACCGTAGACATCGCAGACGGTCTTGGTCACAGAGTCGGACTCTGCATTCTCCCACATTTTGCGGAGGTCCATGAACTGGTGACGCTCGAATCTGGACACTCATTAGCCATGTGATTTCTCTTGACAGACAGGGAGCGAAACGTACCGGTACAGGAGAATCCTGCTAAGGGCCTTCTCAAAGTACTCACGGAATCCGGCAACGACCTCTTCCAGGATGTCCATGCTGGAGGATCCTTCTTCTCGGTGGGGTCGCTCATAGGCCAGATAGTCATCCAGGATCTTGCTCACAGGTTTAGAGTGAGGAAGGGGAACGAGTTGGTTGTTCTTTGTGATGTTCTCCCAGTCGTCTACCAGCATAGCCTGGATGTGGTCGGGTATCGGGATATTGATCATGGGCTTGTTGTGAAAGGAGTCCTCCTATTGAATAGTCAGCGAAGCACATGACGGAGATCAAGCGATGGAAGCAAAGGTGGGGAAAGAACCAAAGGGTATATGGAGGCAGGGTAACGTAAAAGCTCAAGGTGATTGGGGATGGTGTGTAGCTACCGTCTCAAGGGATTCAAGGGATTCAAGGGGGGGAGGCGATGGCTGCTTTGGTTTGGCCCGAGACTTGGGCGACCTGGAGACTGTCGAGCGACGCTTCCTGGATGTCGTGGTCGTGACATCGATATTCAGGGGGCTGCTCTTCCTGGGCTCCTTCACATAACGATGGTTGGGAGTTGGGAGACAGGTGAGATGATCAAAGGGCTCGCGAAGCCTGGTGATTCTCACTCTCTTTCGCCCACGGCTGCCGCTGGACAGAGAAGAGCAGGGAGAGGGAGTGGGCTCGGGCGAGGAAGTCTTTTCTGGAGAGCCTCGAGCATTTGATACCGGGAAATCCTGCCGAGCAGGAGGAGGGCGAACAAGAGTCATTGTGTTGAGTCGCCGGGGTAGAAATGTGTGTGCAGATGAAGATGCAAGAGAAGGTGACGATTTGCGGGAGAGAGAAGTGTGAAGAATGTTGGGAGTAGAGAAGAGACCAAGCAGGTGCCTGGATGAAAAGAAAAATGATTTGGCGGGGAAAGAATATGAAGTAGGCAGTTCTGCAGGATAGAATTTACCTATTTGAGGTGGGCAAAAACTGAGGTGTGAGGCGATGCGATGCAGTGCAGTGGCAGTTTGATAGGAGGTAGGTAGCCAGAGGTCACAGGTCACGGAGCAGAACAAGCAGCCTTGGACACTGTCACAGCACTTACTGGCTGACCATGGTTCGTGATAGAGCCGCGATTCTCCCCCGATACTTTCAGAGGGCGATTCTAACTTTGGAGGCCATCACGAGCCAGTCTACTAGGCTGAAGCTCATCTGTACTCCCTCAAGGCACTTACCAGAGGTATGAGTGTTCTCATACTGCGGCCCCCAACTCTGAGGGTGCATCAAGAACATTGTAAAAGTACACCAAGGTGACTAGGAAGTAGAAGCAATGCAAAACAGATGGAGATCTTACCTGCTCGAGTTCCCAGTCCTTTCCGCGTCTGCCTCCTCGGCTTCCTTGGATGGTAGCAGACCCGGATCGCTCTTCACTGACCCTGGCGGATTCCGCACCGCTCCGCAGGCCCTTCTTGGGCTGCTTGGCACTTCTCTGCAGGTTGTGCTTCAGCTGGGCGTGAAGCTGCGCGGCGAGCTCTTTGTGCTCGTCGTCGAAAGGTCGGATACGGTCAACCAGGACCCAGTCGTCCCAGGTGTTCTTCCACCCTTTGTAGTGCACCTTGTACTTGTACCCGTCCCCGGGCTTCTCACCGGCCTGCACGTCCATGATCTTGGCCTCGTAGAGCATGTCCATGTGAAAGCAGAGGACTTTTTCGTCCTTGCTGAAGGGGGGCGGCGCCGGCTGTTGTCTAGCAGGGGCCATGATTCTGGCTGGCAGAGGAGCCCAGAACTATGCGCAGAAGAGAGAAAGTAATGGTTCAGGGGTATATAGACCAGTTGAAATGCTGCGTATGATAAAGACTGGCGATCTGGGTGCAGGCGTTGATAGTTCCAAGGTCCAGACGGGGATGTTGAGGCTGGACGGGTGCAGTACAGTGTTTTCCTGCCCAGGGACACAGTAGGTCGCGTTAATGGGACAATGCCCGGGCCTTTTTTTGATTGACGCGACGCGCCTGGGACTCCTGCAATGGCGGGTGCGATAAGATAAGCCTCCACCTTTACAGTCCGTGGGGTCGCCCCTTGAACATTGGAGTGACTGATTCAGTAACTGGAGAGTCACCCCTGTAAACCATCAACAGTCATCATTAACTCGAGTCCCTTTCTATGGCCAATTCGTCCCAGCATCCTCTGACTCTGTTTACCGAGCAGATTTTCGCCGTGGCTAACCTACTGGACGCCTCACTAACATCAATTGGCGCTGCAACAGCGCACCTTGAGCATCTCAGCTGACAGGCACAACAGAAGAGGCCGGGCATATAAGACCAAGGTCTCTAAAAGCTTCGCAGAGAGCATTCACTCACATGTAGATATGAAGCTCGAGGTATCCCAAGTTACTGACTCTACGAGATCGCTGTCACTAATAGCCATATGGTCCAAGCCGGACCAGGTTTGTGGGGGATCATGAGCGTTGACGGAGACCTCAACACTCCTGGAACACCAAAACCTGCCGGCTTCAGAAGTTAGGTTATTTGGCACAATCAACAGGCTCCTTCATGACTCACGAGAACCCTGAGTGTGCCCCTTTTTGGGACGACTTGATCAAGTGACTTCCCCTGTTTGCCAGCCTGCGGAATCCACGGCTATTCGTGTAAAGGCCAAGCACATAGTCTTTCTGCCTAGGTGGTGTTACAGGTTTCTGGTGCCGGCATAACTAGCACGATTTTCAGGTTCACTGACCATGAGGGTCTGCCTGTTGTCCATGTCCGAGGCGTCGAGGATCTCCGGAAGGCTTCCAAGCGCCTGTGCTGTTCCCTTAAGGGATACAGGACGTGGCAGGAAGAGGAGTTCTCGACCAAGCTGGTCATTCACGGCTTCCTAGGCTACAATTTCAAATCAATCCCGTCTCATGGGATCATTTGGCTCAGAGTGTTGAGTTCGTTATCTATACCAGAACACGTCTTCTCAATCACATCCATGAAGGCACCCAGCTCCCTTGTCACTGGACACCCACACCTGAGGATGAGCGCGTACCTATTAATGATTGAGTATCTCAGATACATGCCACAGGGGTACTTTAACTACTCATACCTAATGGAAGGGCGGCTTTGAGAAGCAACTCACTGTTAGTGGATGATGGAAGACCAGGAGGCATGCCTTGATATCGCTGTCACTCCAGCTTCAACGACTACCCATCAGAATATGAACTCTTCAACTGAAAGGCTTTTGAGGTGTTCCTGGTGCTCGCTTAGAAAGAAACCATTGACACTGTCAGTAGTCGTAATCTGAGTAGACTGCTGCTGCTACTGCCAAGCTTCGAGCGGACGTGATTAGCGACCCGACCATGCGCAATCGGGTTGGAGATCAGTGGACCACCTGTGCATCTTTTAGATAGATGAAGCTTTAGAAAGAGAAAAGGACTGTTAATTGGTCCTTAGTTTGTCGCTTTCTATTTTGATACCAATCTAGAAACGAAATCTTGAGTTGACATTGAATCCATGATAATAGAGGACAGTGTACAGTAGCAACATGAACACTGTGTGTTGAATTGCGATTAGTGGGGACGGGCACTTAACGCGTCTTCTATCATTATCGACGCGTCTACAACTTTCTGGCAATACATGATCAATCTATGATCGTAGCCATTAGTACTATTCTTTCCTCTTGCCATTGCCAATTCTCTTCTCGACAGGACGCATAATTGTTGACTGCGAAAATGGCGCCCACCGAAACCGAGATTCTCGCCAACTACCTCATCCAGCCGTCGGCTCTCACCGCCATCACGACTCTGGAGCAGTTCAAGGCACTGTTCCCTCGGCCGTTGCAGTCGGCACCTCTCGTCCGAGCGCTCTTCCGAGATTTGCAATCCCAACGTACGGCGCTCCTCGACGAGGTCGCAGAGAACATTGCCGATGAGGCCAAGCGGGGAGTCAGCATGCGCCGCGAGGTTGTGCGGGCCAAGAGAGAAGCGGAGCGCGAGGATATGGATGCTGAGATTGAGATGGAACGGGCGGTGTGTTTCATCATTCCCCAACACAATGTTTGCTTTTAAGAAACTAACATGGGTTTTGTACAGCTCTTTGGTGAAGCATCAGGTGCTGTGAGCGCCAAGCATACCCTCACGTCCGTTATCCCCGAATTAGAGGGAGCAGCCGGAGCACTCGAGGCCGAAATCGAGAAGTTGAAAGAGGAGGAGGCCGTACTTCTCGAGTCCGTACAACAGACGATCGGCGCACTCAGCGATCTACGATATGGCAAGTTCGCCAACGGTCAAATCAGCGAGGACATCATCGACGGCCTCAAGAACGTGGAAGCGGCTTGCCAAAACAAATCTTGAAGCGATTGAGGTTCTACCATGTCCCTCCACAACTAACGCTACAAGAAACAAAACAGCCAACCCTTGTCATGACGGGTCATATCAGAATTCTCGTATTATTGAGCGATAGCACCCCGGCATCCGCTCATGACATAAAACATCTTCGGATACCCATCATTCATTAACACCCATCCCTAAAGCCTCTCCCACTTATTGGCGTCGAGGAGCAGCACCGGCCTGGGGACGGCCGGCCACATCAGGAGCCATGCGGCGGTTCCTATTCTTTATCAGCATAAAAGTCATCATTGCTGGGCTCGAAAACTCACATCATGGTTCGGCTGCCGAAGGAGACGAGAAGCATGAACAGCCAGTTGGGGATCAGGCCGAAAGCCCACATGACGTAGCCGAAGGGCACGGCGAGACCGTTCTCGGCGGCCTTGCCGTTGAAGGGGTGGAACCAGCCATCAACGAGGATGAAGTCCTCCTTGTTACCAGAGGCCTGGAGGGCGACCAGGTCATCCGAGGTGGTGGTGGTCAGGTTGAGCCTCTTCTTGTAAACCTCGACGGGTGCAGGCTGGGGAAGCAGGTCAAAGATGTAGAGGCTGGCGGGGCCAGTGGACCACGAGTTGCACAGGATGGGCTGGTTGTCGCAGTTCAGATAGGCCATGTGAGGGCTGTTCTCGAGAAGCGCGAACTTGGCCGCGGTCTCGTTGAAGGCCTGCTCGACGGTTCCGCATCGGCCTACGCTTGCGTGTTAGCTACTTTATCTATCGCAGCATGTCGCAATGCGCATTGCGCATCACAAAGGGTCAAGCATACCGTAGCACGTCTTGTTTCCGCCAGAAATCAACAACCACCACTCCTCGGGGGTGGTGGCATCAGCGGCGACGGGCTCGTAGAGGGTCTGCTTCCAGTTCTCGAGGGTCAGGACGTTGAGTCTCATGGCGCCAGCCTTGGCCTCGGCCGCAGCGATAGGATCATGGTGGCCTGGGTTGGGAATGTAGCCGCCAATCTGGCCGAGGAAGTTCTGGAACTGGGCCTTGTACTGGTCGACGGGAGAGTCCTGGGCAGCGGCGAGGGCGGGCAGAGCCGCGAGGACAGTGGAAGAGGAGAAGCGCATGATGAACTGGATGATTATGGCCCTGATTAGGTACGGCGCGTGCTATCGACGGCTGGGGAGATGGACGGGAGCAGGAGAGGTATGAAAGGAGAAAAAAGAAAGGGAGAGCAATCTAATGGGCAAGCCAAGAAGAAAGACAAGTGATGGAAGATGAACAGGTTCCGGTGGAGATGATGGGTTGGATAAAAGCCCCGGTGAAATTGGATCGCACGGGAAAAAGCTGGACCCTTGTATCGTTGGGGATAGATGCTTGCTACCCTTAACTGTCTAGGGGACCTACGGCGTAGCTAGTTAGAGACTATGAACCATGACGGCGCCCATGATGCGATTCTGTTCCCCAGCCTTCCATGGATGGATGTCCAAATGGACACGGTTTCTCCCACTGGAATAACCGATTCGACAATGTTTGTCTACCAGCTCGAGCAGCCAATCGGTAAAAGCTCAATGCACATGCCTCGGAATTAGGAAACCAATCGTCCAGCCCGTCAAAGGCACAGTAGCTCCGCTGCCTGCACTGCGAGCGCGCCCAGATGCTGCAACTCCCCGCGAGAAGGCGGTGATGCCACCTGTTGGATAACTACCTACTGTAGTTCCAGTTCCAGTTCCTCCAACGTGCTTTAGCGCAAGCCAGAACCAGCTCCAGGGAGCTGGACAATCCTGGTCCTCCCCACAGGACAGCGGAAAGGGCCCCATTGTAATCACGCCCAACAAAGCCTCGGAAACAGGACGGGACTGTGAGACGGGAACGGGCAGGGAGCATCAGTCAGTCAGTGTCGAACAAAAAGTGGGCGGTCCGACGTTTCTTCCGGGGAGCTCGGCGCGGCGCGTCTCAGACCTCCTGCCTGCCCGTTCTGACGTGAACATTCACGGACTGCGGCCGATTGAAAGTTTCGTCAAGGCTGCGGTCTTCGTGTATAACCAAGCCCGATAATTTACTTTCCAGATCTTATTCTATTTTATTGTCATACTCTCCTCTCCCAGCACCTGGGCATATAAATTTCCTACCAACAGAGAGCCCGTCGAATTGCCTATTTCGGACATCACCAACCACCACCATCATGAACCCCCAGATGGGCCAGCAAGGCCAAGGCCAACAGCCTCAGGGCCAGCAGCCCCAGGGACAGCCGCCGCCCATGTATAAGCCGGCCCAGATTCGAAACCTTCCCACCCTTAGCGACGAGGAGAAGTCCAAATATGAGCAGGGCCTCCAAGGTCTATGGAACAAGGCCGAAGGTTCACCCCCGAACAGCCCGGAGAATATCGCTGCGCGACAGAAGATCATCGAGTTCTCTAAGAAATTGATCACCAAGATCCAACAGCGCCGGGCCCAGCAGCATCGTATGCAGCAGATGCAGTTGCAACAGCAGCAGCAACAAGGACAAGCCCAACAGCAACCTCAAGGGCAGAATGCGCAACAGCAGCCTCGTCCTCAGGGAGTGCAGCAGGCCGCCGCTGGGCAGGCGACACCTCAGTCACAACCCCAACAACAAGCAATGGGCGCCGCTGCTGCCCCAGCCGCCAACGCCAGCGCGCCGACACCGAATCCTCAAGCTGCCGCGACCGCCGCTGCCACTACCCAGCCGATGCCGATCCCCGAGCATATCATGAGCCATGTCAACAAGATGAACTTTCAGGCTCCGGCACAGCTGGCCGAGAGATCTGGAGCAAGCGCTACTAGGTGGGTTGAGGAGATTAAGGAGCGGTACGGTCGCGCCCTCATGACGATGGAGAGCAGCAAGCAGCGGGTGGCGCAGATTGATAAAATCATCAACGACCGAAATCAGGCCGGAAATCCGTTCAGCGAAGAGGAGATGAGGCAGCTACAAATCCGGAAAGAGCGTCAGCTCAAGTCACACGCCGACGCCCATAAGTGGGTTGACAGTGTTCGCAAGCAGCAGACCAACCTCCAAGGTTCTATCCAGGCACAGGCAGCCACTCCTGCCCAACAAGCTGGTCAACAAGCTGCTGCTGCCCAGGCTCAGGCTCAGACACAGGCTACCGCACAGGCACAGGCGCACGCACAGGCACAGGCACAAGCTCAGGCTCAGGCACAAGCTCAGGCGCAGGCTCAGGCTCAGGCTCAGGCAGCTCAAAACCAAGTGCGACCGGGTCAGGCCCAAGCCAATCCACAGAATAACGTGCAGGCCACAGCTGCGCCTGTGAACGCGGCTATTGAAGCTGCCAAGCATCAAATAGCGGGAGGTCGCGCTTCTCCTGTCAACGGAACGCCAGGTGCTGCGCCGGCGCAACAACAGGTGCGCCCAGCACAAGGAACTCCTCAGCCAGCCCAGCAACAGCTGCCGCCTCAACAACCGCAACAGCAACAACAGCCAGCACCACCTCAGCCTCAGCCTCAGGTCAAGCAAGAACCTCATACCGCCCCCGCCAATCCCTCAATGGTCGCCGCAGCGAGTCAAAGTCAAACCGGGACTCCTACCCAGAATACTCCCCGAATCCCCACGCCTCAGCATGCGGCGGCAGCAGCGCAAGCGGCCGCCGCTCCCGTTACGGCTGGAGGACCAACCCGGGCGCTCAGTCATTCGGCTGCCATGAGTCTCGCAAACCAGCGAGCTGCCAGCACTCCCGGCAGTGCCCAAGTGCCTGGTCAGCCTGCCAGTGCTGGGACACCGACACCCGGAAGCGCAGTGAATCAGGGTGTGATGGGGCCTAACGTACCGCAACAGCCACAACAAGGTCACCCTCACGCTCATCCACCACAACCTCAGCAAACACCGATGCAGTCTAAAATGCCTATCCCCAAGGTGCTCCCTGAGAAGGCCGTGGCCGTGCCTCAGGGAGTCGCAGTCGGAGGAGGTGTCAACACCGGGCGGCCTACAATGTCACAGGGAAGTGGCACGCTCGGCGGAGTTATGAATCAACCGGCCATGTCTAGAGTCCCAGCCTACAACCACGAGGCCGAGGGTGACCATGTTTTGAGCAAGAAGAAATTGGATGAGCTTGTTCGACAAGTTTGCGGAGGCTCTGCCGAGGGTCAGGATGGAAACCTGCTCACCCCCGAGGTGGAAGAGGTAAGCAAATTAACAGTTCGGGCACATCGGATGAAAGCTAACATGGTCCAGAACGTTTTGAACATGGCAGACTCATTTGTGGACAGTGTTCTCCATGCCGCGTGCCGAAACTCGAAGGAGCGTGGATCTAAGGTACTCGAGATTCGAGATATTCAGCTCGTGTTGGAGCGCACGTACAACATCCGCGTGCCCGGATACTCGTCCGATGAGCTCCGTACTGTCCGCAAGATTCAGCCATCAACAGGTTGGATCGCCAAGATGAGTGCCGTCCAGGCAGCCAAAGTCATGCCCGGTAAGGGTGAATGAGGAAGAACACGACGTCGAGAAGACGGGAGGATGTTGTTAATGGTTGTGAACTACACGGTTTAGGGGCAGAGTGTTATTTTTTGTTTTGGACTTGGGCGTTGGGCGTATACCCGTATCAAAAGGCGCAAAGGGGTTTTGCGAGCATCGAGGACGTCACTAAATCGACGAGGGAGGTTGTTTATGGCTTAGAAGTGCCATGTTGAGATGATTCAAGATGAATTCTAGCATAGGTAGTATGCAAGATCTTGTCGAGATTGTTTGGTTCCCCAAGCTGGCACTTTGGTAGCCCTGTGACAGTGACACGAAGTTACTAGAGCTCTATCCACATGATCGAGTCAGTTCACAGGAGGTCTTCAGGGGCATCTATTCCCATGAGGGGGTGTAACAGATCACAGTATTTCGAGTGCATCATGGTGTCTTGTCGGCGCACCATAATCGACACATTTCATTGAGTTAGAGAGACTACCTACTCAGCATCATTGGTGCTCGATACGACGAAGTTGAAGTTGAATTATTGACGGTGATAACCAGAATTATGCATCATGCAACAACACGTGCATAACTCGCCATCCATTGTTTTTATGCCTCCCAAACTGGAATCGGTTGATTGCGCCGCAGGCAACATCGAAAACGTCACTGCTGAGAGCCCCACAAGGTGCCAGCTTATTAAGGTCCTCGCCCTTGGCCCTGAGACGCCAGGTACTTGGTCGGTACCTGCGCTCGCACACAAAGAGCCGCACTTTGCCAGGTACCTCTGAAGCCTGCCGCGTCTCCTCCGCTGCCGCCTCAGTTGCCCACTGGCCAGTCACCAAAGCCCCAGTCCCCATTTGGTGAGCTTGCACCAGCAACCCAGCAGCATCACCTCCATCGAACCTCTGTCAACCTCTCCATCACCAAACTTTGACGACGATCGTTGACTTTTCTTCTTCTTGACGACTCCCACCGCGAGCACCGATATCGGTAGTATCATCAGTGCGCTCAGATTCTTCCTGTTCAACCTCTCATCGCTGTCTGGCCCTGCTTCCACGCCGCGACGAGCCGAAGCGCGCGCACGACTCACGGGACCTTTATCGTATCCCGCTATCGTCATCAGCCTCTGCATCCGGCAGATCTAGCCTCCCGTCTTCACGACACGCACGCCTAAATCCGCCGCCATGCCTGGCAAGACGCCGAACAACGGCAAAAAGCCCCTCGAGAACGGCGTCCAGCAGAAGAAGGACAGCTCAAAGGCCAAGGGCAAGAAGGCCGCCAAGGACGGTGACGAGGAGATGACGGTGGTCGTGCCTCCCTCCAAGTCGTCGAAAAAGTCGACACAGGCCCCGGCTGATGCTGAGGGCGACGTAGCGATGGACGAGGAGGAGGAGGAGACCAAGGTTGACCCTGTGGTGCAGACAGTCGCAGGTGAGCAGCCCCTCGAGATGGACACTGTGCGTGAAGCAGCAATTGCTAACCTCTACCCCCCTGCGCAGATATCAAGAGCAACTTTGCCCTGTTAGACCGCGCCGTTGCCCTCTTTGACGCCAGATTCTCCCTCCGCGCCCTGCGATCCATCTCCATCATCCGCAAGCGCTTGACTCCCGACATTATTGCCCAGGTCATTTCCGAGACCTTCCCCGCGACCTCTAGCTCTGTAGATAGCGCCAAGCAGCTCCTGGCTGCTATCGAGCGTGAGAATGTCCCCCTGGGACGCCAGGCTGGATCAGAGATGGATATCGACGAGCCCAAGACAACCCCCAAGAATGGCTCCAAGAAGGAGAAGGAGAACAAGGACATTATTCCCGAGATCGACGTCTTCCTCGGCATCCTCGTCCAGGTCTACCTCTTCGACTCGAAGCAGTTCCAGCGCGGAGCCGACTTCTCCAAGTATCTGTCGGAACGGATCCAGTCCCTCAACCGCCGCACTCTCGACTCGCTGTCGGCCAAGGTCTACTTCTACTACTCCATCTTTTGCGAGCACATTGCTCCTCTGCCCCCATCTCCCCATTCCCCTGTCGTCGCCATTCGGCCGACTCTCCTCGCCGCCCTTCGAACTGCCGTGCTACGAAAGGATGTCGACACACAAGCCTCAGTGATTGTCCTGCTGCTGCGAAACTACCTCTCGACCTCGCATATCAACCAGGCTGATCTCCTGGTCTCGCACACTCAGTTCCCCGAGAATGCTGTCAACAACCAGGTAGCACGATTCCTCTACTACCTTGGCCGTATCCGAGCCATCCAGCTGCGCTACACTGAAGCGCACGAGCATCTCACTGCGGCGACCCGAAAGGCTCCCTCCAGCAGCTGCGCCCTGGGTTTCTCCCAGACAGCAACCAAGCTCTTGTATGTGGTGGAGCTTCTGATGGGAGATATCCCTGACAGGGCCATGTTCCGACAGCCTACCATGGAGATTGCCCTCCACCCCTACTTCCTGCTGGTCAAGTCGGTGAGAGTTGGCAACCTTGAGGACTTTGAGACAACAATTGCGGACCACGCCGACACTTTCCGACGGGATGGTACCTACAGCCTCATCTTGCGTCTCCGACAAAACGTCATCAAGACGGGCATTCGCATGATGTCTCTGTCATACTCTCGCATCTCCCTTCGGGATATCTGCATCCGCCTGCAGCTTGGCAGCGAGGAGTCGGCCGAGTACATTGTAGCCAAGGCGATCCGCGACGGTGTGATTGAGGCTACTCTGGACCGAGAGAGGGGTTTCATGAAGAGCAAGGAGGTGGGCGATGTGTATGCCACCCGTGAGCCGGGTGAGGCGTTCCACGACCGAATCCGAGCGTGTCTATCTCTGCATGATGAGAGTGTCAAGGTTTGTATCCCCCTGTGCACTGCAGTATTTTGTACAACCAAGCTAACGGGTGTCACCAGGCTATGCGATTCCCCATGAACCAGCACCGGCTGGAGCTCAAGAACGCCCAGGAGGCCCGCGAGCGCGAGCGCGAGATGGCCAAGGAGATACAGGAGGGTGACTTGGATGAGGATGATCTCGGTGGCGACTTTGATGGCATCTAAAGCTTGGGCATCTGCTCTACCATCCATTCACCCTTTTGCCACGAGGAATAGGTCCTCATGGCTGTAGTTTCTACTAATGACCCGCCTGACGCCTGAAGTAACGAGGGTTGTCCGTGGGACTTTGGGGGGGCAGGAATAGAGGGGAGGTGGGATCTGGAGGGGGGTTTCAAGGGCATATTCGAGACCCTCCATGTGTATTAGATACTTTTGGTAGGGAGATTGGGGGGTGTTGGAATGAGAGCATACATCTACTATTTGTTTCTAGATTTGGTGTTGATGCTGTGTGACATGTACGGGTCAAGTATCTACCTACAGAAGCAACGGGCAGCTGCCTACCTGTGAGTGCTTCGTTTCAGTTTCCATGCCGTTCCATCGGTGTCTGGCATTGAATTAGCCTTGGATGAGTGGTAACGTGAACGCAGGGAACTGGTTGTGACTCTTACCCTGAACTTTGGCATGGATGCCCAGAGTTTACTTTCACGACGAAATATAAACCAAGTTAGATATTGACTACAGGACGAGTGTATTCGATGATGTATTTCGCCGAGATCACTGAGGCTTCGGTCTCGTGTCTACCTACTATGAGGCATCCAATTGATGCATGTCGTCGATGTGTGTTGTACAATCACATGACTGCAAATGCCTTGGGACTTTGGCTATTAGCTCCGCCACAAGCCGCAGACATGAACAGCAAAAAAGGGAAAAACGTTGCGAGCTCACATGAAAAAAAAAAAAAAACCCTTGATCCCTGTAAAATCGTCAAATAAACCTTTTGGTGTTTGACACAGATCTGTCAATGTCTACGCCCTTCCATCGACATTTCGTGGGCTAGTGCGGCTGCTGCCTTGCATGGCCCCCAGAATTAACCACCAAAGACTCCGCCATTAGACGGGGAACAACACACTCCCACTCTAATCCCGGACTCCATCACGACAGACAACTTCGCAAGATCAGGCCTTTTACAGATAGATCCAGAAGCGAATGGTTACTCTTACATCCTGGAACATCAGTGGATTCATGCGCATACCGGGGGGTGAGAGATGTAAAGAAGCCCCCAACAGCATAGACCTACCGAGGATATGCTTCCAGGATTGACTCACTCGGCATCCAATGTAAGCCTTCCCTGCTGTTTTGTTTACTTGGAACCCTTTTTTAGCACACGCCCTGCGCCTGACATAACATTGACATGCTGCATCTCGGCAGACAAGAGTCCCTTGTTTTAACTCTGGTCTCCACCCGTAGGGCTGTGAATCAGTGTCACTCAGACGGGCTGTGCCTGGGGTATAAGAGTCCACGAGGGCCGCAGCAATCGAAGGCATTTCACACAAACAACAACTTCCTCCTTACGAACTCGAACCCGAGGTTCACAGGCAAACCATAAGATCGCAAAGAGCGCACTCTAGCTACCATGGCTACCGCTACCGAGTTGCGGCCCATCGAGCCGCCTGCATTTACAATACCCAAAGCAAAACCTCCAACCGTCTATCACGACGTGGTCGACATGGAGCAGGCAATTCACCTCGCCAGCCTCTGCCGTCAGAGCCTCGTGGATCTTCAGGTCCATCTTCCCGACTTTGACCCGTCTCATCCCTTCACCGCTGATGAGATCATCGCCCTACCCCTGGACAAGTACCGTATCGACGACGCTCTTCACGACCTTCCTCGACGCAAGTCCGCCCGGCACAACCTGGCCTGCACCATCGCACCGCTCGTGTACCCAGTGCATGAGGGTTCATTGACAGCCATCATTCGGTATGATGCGGACCGCGTTCGCCTTCGTGCCTGGGCTGTCCTTCAGCGAAAACACGACCTGCTCAAAGCCACTATTCGCAACGGCCATACCGCCAATGGCTTGACCGGTGGTGTCGGCGCCGGTGTCAACGCCCCTGTCTGGTCTTCTCGCATCACTGCTCAGGGCGCCTGGGACCCAGCCAAGCACCCTGTCTCACTCGACGGCGTGCCTGCTATTCCTATGCCTGTCCAGATCGCCCACGAGGATGATCTCGAGCCGTTCCTGAGCCACCTTGAGCACGGCGGCACATCTGAGCTCAACGGCAACACTAAAGGCTTCGAGCTCGACGAGGGTCGAGGTGAGCCTTACTACGGTGTCAAAGGCGCCGAGTTCCGCAAAGGTGTCGTGTACGAGGATGGCCGAATGGATCTCTGCAAAATGGTTGTTGGCCCCGACCATATCGGCAAATTGATGGACAGCCTGCGCCCCAATGAGTTTGTTCGACACTTCCTGCTGGGCAATAACATCATCGGTCCCGTTGGTGCTCACGAGATCGCCAACTTCATCGAGGAGTTCCCTGACCGGATGGACACTTGGTACCTGGCAGGCAATTGCATCAACGGTCCCAGCTTCAAAATCCTCGTCGATGCCATGGTTAAATCTGAGGCCGTCACCAATATCTGGCTGAAACGCAACCCGCTTGGCGCAGACGCCGCCGAGGACGTCTATCGCCTCATCACTGGAGTCAAGAACCTGCGGACTCTTGATCTTGACCAGACCGAGCTCGGTAACAGAGGTGTTACTCATCTCTTTGACCGTCTGGCCACACACGCCATGCCCGAGGGCGCCAAACTCCCACTGAAGCACCTCTACCTCAATGGCAACGGTGTCTCGACTGAGGCCGCTCAGGCCCTTGGCAGGTTCCTGATGTCGCCGCACTGCGGTGTGACATCCATCTACATCTCCTCCAACCCGCTTGGCGATGGAGGTGTAGAGGCTATTGCAGCTGCATTGCCCAAGGCACCGTATCTGGCTCGACTGCTCTTACAGTCGGTTGGAGTCAGCACCAAAGGTGCCATTGCGCTCTGCAAGGCTGCTGCAGGCCACCCGAACCTCGAGGTCATTGACCTTGGCCAGGCGTATGTGACTCATGATCTTGGTCAGGCTTACAACTTCATCGAGGATGAGGCCGTGCCCGCTATCAAGGAGCTCATCGAGACAAAGAGCCGCCTGGCGTACCTCAACTTTGGTTACTCCGCCATCTCGCCACCAGGTCTCAAGACCTTATCTGAGGCAGTCCTCAAGAACTCGACACTCGTGTGGTATACGGCCTACTCGGTCCTGCCGGACCCAGAGCGTCTGGCCGCCACCTTTACGCCGACTGTCGACACCCGTTTCGCCAACCCCGCCGAGCGCAGCCACGCACAAATGGAGCTGGACAAGGCTGTCCGCAATCACCTTGCAGAGAATGTGAAGGCACGGTACGGCGAGGGCACCTCGTACAACCGGTTCCAGGAGGAGGAGAGACGCTGGCTCACCAGCGATAAGACCGACGTGCGCAAAATCGACAGCGTGTACCGCAACCGTGACGCTGGCCTCGCCCGTCGCCGGCTGATGACTCTGATCAAAAACTGGGAGGAGGGTGATGAGACTCTCGACCGTGTCATGGCTGCCCATGCACCAACCTGCTCGCTGCGCCGACACTAACTGGAGAGTGGTTGTTTTGCTGGTTGAACTCGTTCTCGTTGTTTTTCCTTTGGTAGCTCAATAGTTCCAGAATGAATCATATTGCCATTATGAATCGTATTTTGTGACATGCTCATGCTGTCAAATTCTGCTGCGAGACTTCTCGTTGTATGGTGATGGAATGTTTCAACACCAGAATCAGAATCTCAGTTCCCAACTTACAACGGCCACCGGGCACGTGACAGCGCACCGGCGCTCCTGCCCCCGCGTCGCGGCGCGGCGCATCTGCCCATTCCATAATCTTGCCATGGCGCGACTCGACTCTTTTTAACATTTTACATGCTTGATGAGGAATTGAACCGTATTCACCGTGTAGGCGCAAGATCAGGGCAGCTTCACAATCGCTACAACCTCCCAAAAAAGAGAAAATAAGCTCGGCGCATTCGGCATCCTTCGGCCTGCATATGCTCACTAATACGACTCGACCCGACTCACACACTCTCTCGTACGAATAGAAACAAGACACACACCGGCTGAGCGTCGCACAGTGAGCGATGCCTCAGAAGCGCAAGCGACAAGACGAAGACCCCGCTCCCTCCCAGCCTCAGTCGCAGCCCCAACCTCAACCTCCTCCCGCCGGCGGCGCGCGTCGGGCAACGCGTCAAACTCCGGTCCAACCCCCGCGAGTTCCACCAGCAGCAACTTCAGCGCAACCACCAACAAAACACCAAGAGACCGCCGTCCCGCCGCCCGTAATACCGTCTTCTACAACTTTGCGATGGGCTCCGCTTGAACAGCCAGGCCCGGCCGTAAGGCATAACCCGCAAGCCATGACGAGCGTCCAGACGCCGAGAGCTGGCCGGCCGCCGTCGGACTTGGTTGCGCCTGAGATTACATATCATGTACCTCAGACGCATGTCAGTCCGTCGCACCGCCCTTCAGCGCTCGTGCGTCCTCATGGCCCAACAGCACAACCACCGCGCATCCTCGAGCGACCGCCGCCTCCGACGGTGACCCCCGTCTTTCCCCCAAAGCCTCCAGCCTCGTCCCCTTCTCGACCCCCGCTGCGAACCGACCGCAATATTGATAAGGTGGTGTTGGGCAATATCGTTTTCCGCACATGGTATCCAAGCTATTACGGAAAGGAGGTGCTTGGGGACTCTTCTGGCACGGCAGGAAAAGGAGGAAGCAAGGATACTGGGGCCAAAGATCAAACTTCAGGCGGCAAGTCCTCGTACCGACGAGATCGCGATCACCCGCCTGTGCTCGACCGTTTACACGTCTGTCCCAGCTGCTTCAAGTATTCCAAGGAGGTTATACCATGGCGGGGTCACGTTCAGGTGTGTGAGCGACGGGCCCATGTACCAGGGCGTAAGATCTACATTCATCCACAAGGCCGGAGAAAGGTACTTGTGCCGCAAGAGGCCAGATCAACTGGACCCAAGAGGCGGAGAGGAGAGGGTAATATACGTTATGTCGAAGAGATTGTTCAGGACGAGGGAGAATGGAGCATCTGGGAGGTGGACGGCGAGACGGACGGGGTAAGTTTACGAGAAGGATACTGTCATGATGCCGAGGATGATGAAGCTGATACTTGTTCCCAGCTCTTCTGCCAGAACCTGTCACTTTTTGCAAAGCTCTTTCTCGACAACAAGTCCGTCTTCTTCGACGTCACCGACTTCAACTACTTTTTGCTCGTTTATACGCCTCCAGCTAAGCCCTCATCGACTGGGAACGCCTTAAACATCGGCCCCGCTACCACATCGACTGAAGACGAGCCCCCAACGCCCCGCATCACAGGCTTCTTCTCCAAGGAGAAGATGTCGTGGGACAATAACAACCTCGCCTGTATCCTAATATTCCCCCCATGGCAGCGAAAGGGCCTTGGTGCTCTGCTCATGGGGGCTTCGTACGAGATTTCGCGGCGGGAGGGTATCTTGGGTGGCCCAGAGAAGCCCATATCGGACCTGGGTAAGAAAGGGTACAAGCGGTACTGGGCGGGCGAGATTGCGCGGTGGCTACTTAGCATTGATATCGATGCTAATGGGCCTGGTAACGAGGTCCTTGTAGACTTGAACGACTGCAGCCAGGCAACGTGGATTCATCCCGACGACTGCCTGCAGGTGCTGCGAGACATGGGTGTCGCCGAAGAAGTCGGTTTGGGACCCGGTAAGCCCGAACCCAAGGCTGTCGACGATGCGGATGCGGAGGAGAAGGAAGACGAGGCTCCGGGCCCGGCAGCATCTACCACAGCGCCTCCGGCAAAGGAGGACACGGCCGACAAGGAGCCCGTCAAGATGGTGCCGCGGGTGCGGGTAGATAAACAGGCGGTCCGGCGATACGTAGCGGAGCACCGGATCAGTCTCGAGCGCATGTGCGATGCCGCGGGGTTCGTCGAGGGCTATGCCATCAAGGCGCCCGAGGCCAAGGACGAGGATGACGATGAGGAGTGAATGTGTGCTGATGTGTTTCTCATTTTTGAGATTTCTGCGATAGTGATACCCATTGTTCGAGAGTCAATTGAGCCATATTGAACCATTGTTGCTCTGCACTAATCAACCAAGTCTGCATGCTTGTTGCCTTGCCGATTTGACACTCGGATCTCTATAGAGCTATAGCGTAAGCGTTGACGTAGGATTAGACGCCATCTTTTAAGCAATTGGACTTCTGCACTTCTTCAATTGGCAACATGAGCATATCCCGTAATCTCGCTGTTGTAGATGCCGAGGCTATGGCGAGGACATTTTGATCCCCAACGCCGGAGCCCATTGAGAGTCATTGATGGTTGTCAAGGTCTCAATGTTGGTACCAAATGGCTCCCACATCATCACTCTGTGTCAGTATGAAGCTCCGATACGTCTCATCATGTCTGGGAGCGCTCAATGGCTGTCTCTTGCTGCCATCATCCTCAATCCCTTCCATCTCGGTCCATCTCGTCGTCCATATCTGCCGATGCCGCTGCTCCACGAGCTTTCCCAAAGAGGCAGGGAGCTTGGACCAGTTTTACGCTTTTCGCACCGGGTCTGGCTTCGAGAATCACAGCGTGCTGGTCGTCCGCCAACCCGAGATTGCCCTGTTCCCATCTTTGCACGCCCCCCCTTGTGCCGAAAATTTTTCGCCCGTTTGGCTCTGGCTCTGGCTCTGGCCCTGGCTTCCAGTAATCGAATCGCCAGCAGGTAATCCCAATCTCGGCAGCATTGGAAGGCCCCGGGTGCCCCAGACTACGCCACGGCTATTCCAAGCTGCTTGCTATGGATGCCTGCAATGACCATGCGATCTCACAGGCGGGGAGATGCCTGCCCTTTTGAGCACGGCGTATCCAGCAATTGATGCTGAGAGATGCATTCGAGATATCAATTCTGAGTGAGAGCTTGCCATTGGCGTGGCTGAGGCAAGGCTGCCACATGTATACCGTGTGAATAACCACTATTCACACATGTCCAATTGGCAGTCCCGTGGCTGAGATGGTGGTTGGGCCAGGCTCAAGGCAACTTGACCTCTTCATGACCTTATGCCTCATTTCCATGGCGCTTCAATGGCCTCAATGGCCTCGAAACAGGCTGCCAATTGTGTGCCTTTGTGTCAGAACATCGTCAGAGTCAGCCTTGACACCACCACCAGCATCGTCGTCAAGGCCATCAGCGCCAATGGCTAAAGGCCGCTCTCTGGAAAGTGTCGAGCGAAGCTTCCCAAGCAGCCAAGCAATCCCACCAGGCTGCGTCACATCAACACTCCCACTGATGAGAGCCCTCCCCTCCATCATATCAACTGGTGCTCGCTGGCTTGGCCACAACAGCCACCAGCCACGGTCCCAACTCTGTCTCTGCGCACTGTCCTGCAGCCAGGCTACGGCCGAGCCCGCCATGCAACCGCTCCCGCACTCATGGCAGAAAAATTTTCGGTTCCCGAACGTCCGACCCCACTGTCATTTCCCAGCTTCCTGATAAAACTGGAACGTCTGAGCCAGCAAAACATGTTACTCAGTGTCTTCAACGGCCTTGAGAAGCCATTGAGCGGTGTCTCGACCTCAATTGAGACAGGGAACTATCATGGAGTTTGGTCGTAAACAATTCAGCGCCAAGACATCCACTGCTGGCTGGCCGTCCAGCATCGGAGCTTGTTCGGCGGGTGTAGCAGTCAGGTTTGAGACGTGCCAATTCCTCTAGATGCCGCCCTGCACTGTGCCAGGCCTGCATCTGAGATCTGGTGGACGGACGGATCATGGAGGTATCCGCTGTGCTGTTCGGACGCCGGGGAACTTGCTTCGTTCGCTCTCAGCTCTGGATTCCCAGTATCGAATCCAACAGCCAAATCCATGGCTTGAGCTTCTTTTCGATCCACCCACGTGGAAGATCCCTCGGCTGATTCGCTGACCCTGTGTCATGAAGCCGCCAAGTGGGGATCTTCTGCGTGTTCAGACCTACTGTGCCCAACGTACTGTACACCCTCGGAGCCATGGGGGTTGCTGTTCACCCAAGACTGCCAGTCTGTTCGTCCCAGCTGGCCAATCGCCGCCACCCTTCGGCATCCTCCAATGCCCAGGTACCGGCCGGGCAGCCCGCCCTGATATCGATTTGGACGCCTTCTAGCATTGGACAAGCGCTGGTACGAGGTGAGTACCTCATGCCAGCCGGCAGATTTTTCCTGACTCTCGGTCTGCGAATTGGATCAGAGCACAATGTTCTTGCTCGACTGTCTTGTCCTGAAAGCAATTGACAACAATTCGGTCAATTTGCCGCTTTTCGTCGTCGATTCGGGCCCGGTTGTGCTGTGCTGTATGCTCCGACGGAAATCCGGTAGGGCCGTCGTTGTCCGCCTCCTGCAGAATCTTCGTTGGGTCCGCGGCGCCTTTTAGTCTAGGTCGGTAGGGGTCCTCGCACGCAGTTCCGGCTTTGTCCCCCCTTCGTACCGAGATTTTTCTCAATGTTGCGCGTTCCATCACCGGCCCAACCCCTAGTTGGCGCTCATCGTGGCCCTCCTCCCATGATTCATGGTCCACCCGCCAAGCGCGTCCCTCCGACTGTAAAAGCCTCAGGCCTTGAGCTTCTCAAAGCCTTCCAGAGCAATCACGTCTCAGGATTCTGCCAGTCGCCTCCACCCGACTTCCCCCGACGGCTAACCAGCCCGTGTCGAGCCAGTACCCTGGCCATATTCGCACCCGCTGTGTCCTGGCCCTTCCGCCCTTTTGCCAGCACCCTCTTCACTGTCCAAGCTGGCGAATCGACCTGTCCGTAGCCGTGATTTTGTATGCACTTCCCTCTGTTCGGAGTCCGCGTCGGAGTCGTTTTCTCACCCGGTTCCCCCGTAAAAATGTCTCGCCCGGATTCATCGTTGTTCCCCTTCCTCCCACCGTTGCCCCGGCTGACATCCTCACCCCCCTGATCATATCCACCCGTGTGGGCCCACCTTTTCTCACTTTCCTCCCGGCTCCAGACGCTTTCTCTCTTCCCTTTTCCTTCTTCCACTGCCGTCCTGTCTCGTGCTGAGCTCCGTATCTCTTTTCTTAAACCTCCCATCAGCCTCTTTCTCCCTTTCACTCTTCAACCATCTCCCCTCACACAACCATCACAATGGCCTCTTCTCGTGTCTTCGCCTCCCGCCTGGCCTCCCAGATGGCCGTCAAGGCCGCTCGCCCTGCCGTGCGCGCCCCTGTCGCTGCCGCCAGCAAGCGAACCATCTCTGGTAAGTTCTTGATGCGGCAAAAAATTTTCCTCGGGCTCAATTGAGCTCTGCCCGTGCCGAACCCGACTCGATCGAACAACGCCCTCGAGATCAATTCGCTCACAATCGATTCAAGGCGCTGCCAGCCCCCTCCAGGCCATGAAGCGCCAGACTCTCCTCCAGGCCACCACCCGCAACGCCTTCCAGGTCCAGCGCCGTGCCTACTCCTCCGAGATCGCCCAGGCCATGGTTGAGGTCTCCAAGAACCTGGGTATGGGTTCCGCCGCCATTGGTCTGACTGGTGCCGGTATTGGTATCGGTCTCGTCTTCGCTGCCCTCCTCAACGGTGTTGCCCGCAACCCCGCTCTCCGAGGCCAGCTCTTCTCCTACGCCATTCTGGGTTTCGCTTTCGTCGAGGCCATCGGTCTTTTCGACCTGATGGTTGCCCTCATGGCCAAGTTCGTAAGTTAAACCCCGCATATTCCCCGCATATCCGGCGGTGGGTGGACTCGAGGTTGACCGTATCCTTTCTTCCAGACCTAAGTTATTTCCCGGCCAATTGGGAAGGCTCGTGCCGAATGATCGAGTCAATGATACGGAGGAAGCTGCTGAGCGCGGTGCCTTGTGCAGTGTCTTGAAGGTCCTGACACTGGTGCACTCGACGCCAGCTTGCACGATAGAGGGGAGGTTGTCTTGTAATAGACGGGATAGAGAACTGGGATGGACGTTGATCATAGGCACTTCCCTGTGATAGAGTTGGGGAAAATCTGCGTAATTCCTCCCAGGGACCGACTTGTAAAATAAAAAGCCTCATTCATCCCGCTTCTCCCACAACATCAAGAGATTTTCTTTTTTCGATACCAAAAGTGCCTGCCAGCTTGACAATGACGTTTTGGGACGGTATCTTATCGATTGACGTCTCAATTAACTTTCAATTGATGACATCTTTGTGAGCTGCTCTTGAGATCTGAGAGCTCTTGACATGAGGCAATTGCTTGCATCGAGCTCCCGTGGGCCGGGTGCCCGGGGGGATTGGCGCCTTAGCCGAGCTGGGCTGGCAGACACTCGCCCTGCCAGCTTAACCGAGTTGACCCGGACCGCTTAGCAATTTCTGCTCAGGCCAGCAGTGCAACAAGGCGGTATCCCTGGGCGCCTGAGTGCCTGTGTTTCAAGGCACGATATCGCCATCAGTGTTTCCTGGTGGGATCCAAAATCCCCACACGGTGCAAAACTGACTGTTGACAACCGTGGGTCACTCGCTCTGGTGTCTCGCCTAGGCCAATCGCGCGGCGTGCTAGGGGAGTTTCGGGCATCGGGGGTGGATCAAAGACAGGTCCAACGACACAGGGGGAAAGATTGTGGAGCTGATGAGAGGTATGTAAGGAAACACAAGTCCACCTGGGATATTGTGACGAGCTGATCTGGAGTAGCCCCGAATGTCGAGCAGGTGTAAATACCCGGTCGATCGTGCACCAACCAGTTCTGGGGCCTTCAGATTCGACAACGACTGTCGAGAAAGCCGACAACCCTCTCGAGTTGTCCATGTCAAAGGATTTCATAGACACGATACCGTCCTGCAGGTGTGCGACGTTTCGAAATGCTGTGGCCGATGACCCGGTGTGTCCCCGACGAGACCTCCAACAAGATGAACGGACTTGGCGAAGAGCAAGCGAATCGACTTGAACACCACGACCAAGATATTCGTCAAACCGATACATGGCGAAGTTGGCAGTTTCCGTGCCGCCGGGGGTGTTGTCCGTGTTCAAGTGAAGACTATCCTGTCGGTGGTACGCGGGTACTCCAGAGTGTGACAGGCGACGGTCAAAGGTGGAAGAACGGGAAGTCCATAAGCCATCAAAGTTGAGGCTTGTCTGGAGGCAACGAGATGTTGCATCGATGATGATATGTGGAACGTTTCAACAATGGCCAACCATCTCTGGTTGTTCTTGACCATGTCGAGGTCCAGGGGCGAGGAGCGGCTCAAGTGATTCTCGCGTCCCAAGATCAAAGGCCATTCGCCACCACTTCCACCACTCACGATGTATTGCCAGCATGACAGACCCAGGCCTCGTCCAAGACTGTGGGTGCCATCGGGGGTTTTCCAGATCTCAACGAGACGAAGCAAGCTAAGGTCTTGGGGTCCACTTGGTACCAGGAAGGAAAAGATGGGACATCAGGAAGCTTTGAAAGAAGAGATGCTGGTACTTGCCTGGGAAAGGAGTCTCGTTGTCGAATCTAGGTTTATGGTTTGTAAGGCATCGCTCTGGCATTGGGTCAGTATACCACGCTGCTACTCTTCGTAGCATCGTGTCTCGACTCGTCTTCACTCACCCAACAGATTGCCGCGTTCTCTTAGGTCCACTCGACTCCACCGTTCGCACGAGCCGAGCCAACAGGTCCCCATCGACCATCTAAGAGCCGCAACGACGTCTGAATTGAAGCCATTCAACTCCAGACCGAACAACGCGAACGACAACAAGAACGAAGGGGGAGGAAAGGGAAATAAGAACGCCGCTGCTTGGGTTTCATGCCGCTCGGTTTCCCCTCATCTGGTGTCACATGACCTGCCACTCTTGCCTGGCAACCCGCCCCCTCCGTGTCCAAGCCCTTGCTTGTGTCACATCGACAAGGGGAATCGGGAAAGAACGGCCGTCATTGCTGGGTGATTTGTCGTCTGCGCGATGCAGGGCGCGCGGGACGGGGGACGGCAGTGGTGGTGGGTGAACCATGGGGATTGGTTCTGTGCCATGGCGATGCATGGAGAATAATCCGGCCACGGCGGTGGCCATGGGGCGAGGTGAGAGGCAAGGCATCGGCCGTGAGCGAGCGATCGAGAAGAAGAGGCGAAGGAGCTGCGATGCGATGTGATTCTTTGTTCTGGCAAGCCGGCACCTCGAGGCCTCCACGAGGCATCCAAGTGGTTTGCTTGTTGACAAAGGAGAGTTTGAGTAATGCTTTGTTGGCCGAGGGAGATTGCCCGAGTCAAAAAGTGAGGGGAAGAAGACGCCGTGGCTGCGTGAGAGAGATGAAGGGGGGAGACAACCCGAAGAGAGTCTTCTGCATTTGGAAGGAGGCCCTGAGTTGGATGGTACCTTCCCGTTCGTCGCGATTGGCCATTTGCACCTCGGGTCTTGGACGTTGGGGGGGGATTCCCGTCAGCAGAACCCAAATTGGACGCGTAGTGATTCGTCAACGAGGGCGCAAGGGGATGTACGTATTCGAGAGCCATCCCGTCATTCAATTGCTTTGAGATGGCGCCCGTTGGGTACCTAGATCTGCCCTGCTTTGGGGATGGCCTACACGTGCCTTTTGCGTTTATGTGTTGCATCCATGATACCCTAAAGCTTCTCAATTGATCAAGTATATCATCTTTATTCAAAATCCAACCATCACGCGACTCTCTTCTCTTCTTCAACCCGTATCTCCCATTCTCTCCCGCCCATGGTCGGCAGTTGCACCAAGAGGCTACTGAAAGCGGGGGGCGAAAATCCGGGGTAGCAAGGCAGGGCGCGCGGGAAACCCTTGTCCTTTGTGGAGAAGGGGGCCGAGCACATTCCATTTTTCCCCTTCCGCAGCGTCTCGGGTCTCGCGGGCGGGATCCCGATGGGCGTTGCCGGTGTGCGTTGTGCTGCAGTCAGCGCCCGCGCCCCATGGTTCGATCAAGACGTCCGAGTGTTTCGATTGGGGGTTGATCTTTGTCCGAGACTACGTATGCGCTGCGTCTATTGTTGCTGCCGGTTTGCTTTTCTCCGATCCTTTCAATTGCCGTGGCCTCATTTGTTGCTTGATCATTGGTGCACTCGGCACGACATGCCCTTTGGGCTTTTCTGTTGAGATGGCTGCATAACTCGACACATCTTCTATGTACGACGTAGTAATATAATAACACCCAAGATATGGATGTCCACAGTACTCTAGTTACATTATTTTCCCACACACCACGAGAATCACACGATCAAAAAGAATGAGACAAAAAAGCCTGTTCATTGCAGTGTCTAGGATGCACCATAACTCCTACTTTTACCGTAGCTACCCGATACCCTCCAACCTCACTTTCGAAACGTCGCGCTGCGTTCTCCCCTGACAGGTGGTGCCTTGCGAGCTCCCTTGATGTCGGTATCCGCAGACTTGGAATAGGGGTCAAAGACCTTCTTCTTCCCCTTGCCTGCGGCCTCGCCGCTGTTCGACCCTCGGTTTCCGTGTAGTACCGACGTGGCCTTGCTGTAGTCGAAAGGCACTGCGTCAAACTTCTTCTGCTTCTTCTCCTGCTGCTGCTTCTGTTTCTGCTTCTTGTCCTTCTTATCCTTCTTGTCCTTCTTCTGGGCCTTGCGAACCCTCTTGGCCTCTAGCTTTTTGGCTCGTGCATCCTGCGCCTTCTTGGCTTTGCGCTGCTTTTGTCGAGCGCGGCGTAACTCCTTCTTATTGGGCTCGTCGTCGATAGCAAGCACTCCACTGTCTTCCTGCATTTCCTCGTCGCTGTCTGACTCTGACTCTGAATCTGACTCCGAGTCTGATGACTCCTCGCTTGAGCTGGATTCTTCCACAGCGTCCGACTTTCGCTTCTGGCCCCTCTTCAGCGTGAACTCTTCCTCAGCAGCCTCCTCAGGCTCAGCATTGCCCCCTGCAGCTTCCACGCCCACGGCCTGTTCGGCATCCACGACTGTCTTCTCGACGGGTTCGTCGTGTTGAATACCTCCCTCAAACGAGCCCTGTTGGACGTATTTCTGCCAGGGAAAGGGAATGAGATCCTCTTCTGTGTCGACTGTTGGCGTCGAAGCATCCCACCGAGTGCTGATCGGCATATCTCCAAATAGCTGCGATCGGGTCAGCCTATTGACTGTGACCTCTTCGTCGAGGTCTGGTAACCTGGCCGTCTTCCTGGCCGCAAATGGGAGACCGTTCTTCCGCAACGTGTCCGGTGCCATCGAAGTAAAGAAGTGAAGCAAGCTGGGCCCGCCTCGGGCCTTGGCCTTCCTGATCCTTTCCCAAATGTCGTTGAACCGAGGTCGTGCTAGAGATGCGCTGAGAGGCAGGAGACTGTGGAGGGCCTTGGCATCAGGGGGGTTGAGTCGAGCAATTTCCGTAATGTCCCTGGTGCTGAGGACGAAGTTGGGATTCTCATCCTCCGCCCTGGCTGTGTCGTCCCTCCACTTCCACACGGCCTTGAACACAGCGAACTGCTCACTATCGAGAGCCATGTGAGAATTCTTAAAGACATACCCATACCAGCCTCGAGAGCCTTCGCCAGTTTCCTCATCGTAGCCAGGATTTTCGTAACGGGAGAGTGATAGTTCTCTCGACTTTTCTAGAGCGCGTTCAATGAGGTTGGTCTCGGGGTTGCTCTTGTCCGAGTTGGCGACAAGCTCATTCCGTACTTTATCGTAAATGTAGAGTAGGTAGTGAGTATCTGACCGGGCGTAGTACATCATCTCCTCAGGAATCGGTCTAAATGAGGTTAGTAGGGTGAATCAAAACATGCCCATGAAAACGTACCGAATTCTCCAATCTGCTAGTTGATATTGCTTGTCTGCATCAAAGTCGACAAACTTGGATAGTAGGAATGCGAGGCTTTTGGCCGGATAGTGAAGCTGATCGCATGCAAAAAACGTGTCAAACAGACCGTTCACGTAGAGACCCAGATCTCGCTGTAGCCACACCATGTCCATGTAGGCGCCGTGGAAGACCTGCACACGTTAGCGTTATTGTTAAATATTGATCGAGTCGACGTACCTTGATGATCTTTGGATTGGTAAAGACCTCGTTCAACACTTCGAGCTTGTGACGCCAAGGCTGTAATGTATCAACGATCCAGTCCTTCTCTCGGGTGCTAATCTGCATGAGCGAGACAAGCCCGATGTAGGTCCTGAAATCGTGATGTTCCAGATCCACAGCAATCTCCTTCGCCTTCTTGAGCTCTTTCAGCATCTCGAGGACGCCTTCATACGTGTCGACCCATGTCGCTTGGGTTGTATCAACAGGCTGATACATGACAGGCTCTGCCTCCTTGTAGGCTCTTTTGGGGTATACCATGCTGGCTATTTCGTGTTCGTAGGGATGTTGATATCTGCAGCAAAAATTAAATGTCAGTAATTGAAGTTAATGGCTTGCTCGAGAGCAATGTTCCAATGCGAAGAGGACTAGGAAAAGTCCTGTCAAACAATGGTTTGACTGGGTGAAACGTACTGTGGCGCGCCAGTCTCGTTGGGTACAATCTTGAGGCTTTCCTCCAGAGATACCTTCGCATGTGGCTTTTCGCTAAGGATAGGCTTCCATGGACCAGAGGGAAAGTTGTCGGGCTGGCGTTCGAATAAGAGCTGAGGTTTGGAGATGTTGGCGTTTCGGATAACCTTGTTCGTCGACTTGGGTCTCTTGGACGTCGTCGCCTGAAAATATTAGTAAGATTATAAATCGCGACAAGACATAGAGACATACAGAATCAGACACAGGTGGCTCTTTTCGCTTGACGAGGCCTGTATACTCGTCCAGGGCCGTGTCGGCCTTCTCGAGCGTAGAATCGACCACATCGACAACACCCCTCCAGTTCATCTCGATATCCTCAACATCTTCTAGCTTAGGAGCCTTGACATTGCAAGCCTTCCCGGATGATTGTAGCAATCGCGTAGCGAGTTCGAGGAGCCGGGATGTCCTGTCTTCGAGCTGTTGGCCGACCTCAGGGTTGACAGTTCGCTGGAAGCTCAGGTCTTCGGCAGCGATGCGGTTGACGGTTTTGACGGTCGAGATAAGAGACTTTTGGACGCTCTCCTGCAGCGACTTGAAGTCCTGAGAGGGCTCCATGATTGCGACGAGAAATGCGCGTTGCGCAGGGGGTGATGCCTTTGAGGTTCGCGACGGAGCGTTGCTTCTCGAAAAATTCCACGGTCGATTTGGATATGCGCTTATCGATAAGATAAGACCTGGCACTGTGCCTTATCCAACCATGCTAGCACCCTTGCTTGACCTGGCTCAACTTTCAATACAAATGCTTTTGTTACGTATAGGTTGCTGGGATAAACACGAAATACTATCAATCAGAATCGCGGCATTCGGGAGATGAAAGGAATCACGTGAAAACGCGAGATGCTGCCACCACAACGTGAGGTTCTTTGTTCGCGGTCCAATCAACCGTCGACGGCGGGTGTCAAGCCGAAAGTTCCTCCAAGCATGACCTCAAGAGGTCGTATAGGGCCGCCTTCTCATACCATTGCTACTCATCAATGCTGTTGAAGGTGAAAACCATAGGAGAAAATCAGTAGCCGGCTACCGGGCCGACGGTTATGTGCATGGTAGCAATTGCGGTACGGACAGCAGCCGGAGGGAGGGTTGCAATCTGGAGACCATCCCGATTCCAGACTGTCAGTTTGCTTTCTTTTTCACGCTTTCTCTTAGTCGACATAAATCCAAGGATGATCTGCTCCGGCCAACAACCTGATCAAGGCGCAAACATGGTCTTGTCCCCTCCATCCATTGGCTGGTTGGCTGGGTGCTCGTGAAGCCCACTTCCCTGGTTGGCTTCGGGATATCTGATAACCTAGTCCAAGTTAGCCCTGGTGATGGTTGTCAAGCCCTGTATTCTGTCAAGCTTGGGGAATGTAAAAATGACGCCTCATCAATGCGTCACTTTTCAGTCAGGATCAAGCGAAGTTCAGGATTTCTTCCAGACTGAGCTAACCATCGTTCCATGCGGAGTTTGTTGTCATTGGCCAGCGCCTCATTACGAATGCGAAAGTCCCAAAGACACGGCCGTGTGATGCCCGCATCATGGCCGATGAATTGATCCAGTCTCCGGAATCACCTCCGGACTACGCTCCGGGACGAGTCTCGGGAGCTGGGGCTGCGGGAAGCACTAGCAGCGGACGCATGGGAGTGGGGAGAGCGCGGTTTTGTAGCTTGACCTCGCCTCACAACTGGAAGCTACTCAATGCCATTGCCGATTAAACGTGCAGTACCTCGTGGCCGAGTGACAGGTGCATGGGATGATGTTGGATCTGGTGTCTTTTCTGGTTCCCTTGGGGCGACAGTGACCCGTACGGCACCCGCACCAGTCAGCGGCAAAGTACCGGTACTTGAGGCTTGCGATGTGCCTGGCTGACGATGCAGATGCTCCCCTCCACTCTGAAGAAAACGGCCCGGGTCTCGAGGTGAAGCTCATCCGCGAATAGACGGCCACCGGGAAACGGGAGCCATCGGCTTGCGGGATAATTATAAAGGCGAGACCGGGAGGAGGGAGTTCGTTCTCGGGAGCTGCAAGTTGAAGTGAACAGGATCGAATCGAGGAACTGATTCACGCCGCATCCGTCAGACCTTGGTGTCTGTCATTGTGCGCATCTTGACGTCTTTGCACGTGTCGTGAGTTTAGTTGACAGTTAGAGCCCAGCCCAACCCAACCGGGTTCGTCTACACCATCCATCGTCAGCCCGATCCCGTCCCGTCATTAACGGTCCCGAGAGGCAGGTACAAGGTACGTGCTTGTTGCATTCTTCTGTCTGGCATTTCCAAGTCAGGCAAGTTAGTCGGTTGCCCCTCGTCTCGCCCCTCTGCGTTCCGTCCCCTCACACGCGCGCCTTGCACTTCCCTGGCCCCTCACTCGGTACTTACCCTTACCTATATTTTACCTACCTGTTTTCCCTAGGCCTCTGGTAGCATCTTTCTTGCTTCCATTGTCTTCCGCCTCGAGGTATTTAGACCTTGCATTTCTCTCCCTTCGCCTTGTCCTGGCAAACCCCTCCTCAACCACCAGATGATTGCATCATAGCCCCTCTTGCTCTTATCAGCGAAGAACTGACTGATAATATCAACAAAAAAAAGAGGTCCTTGCGTTTCCTAGACATCGGCCGCCTCGTTCTTCTCCAATAAATCGCCTGACCTTACGCGCAGTAGCGTCATCGTTTTGCTGGCCCAAGATCCAAGCTCCTTGCACTAACTCCACCGCCGGGGGATCTACGCCTGTCGGCTCTGAGCCAAGCTCCCAGCAAGTTCCTTGCCCCTCCACGGACCATCGACGTCGTCCGCAAAAGAGCCGTGACGAGACAACGCTTTTCGTCTTTTCAAGCTGCCCCTTTTTGATCTCTCAGCCTTCGAAGCTTCACATTCGCAACTCGAATTTTTGCTCATATCGTCATCATGCCCGGTACCGTCGACGATCAGGCCGTTCCAGGCCGTCTGCTTCTGCTCTCCAACCGTCTGCCCATCACCATCAAGCGTTCCGAAGATGGCAGCTATTCCTTCTCAATGTCCTCGGGTGGACTTGTCACCGGCCTCAGCGGTCTTAGCAAGACCACGAGCTTCCAATGGTATGGCTGGCCCGGCCTCGAGGTTCCCGACAACGAGGTCGAGGGCATGAAGCAGCGGCTCAAGGACGAATATGGCGCCCATCCTGTCTTCATTGATGATGAGCTTGCTGACAGACATTACAATGGCTTCTCTAGTAAGTTCATACCACGCCTACCAATTATCAATTTACCATACTGACACCATCATCAAACAGACTCGATCCTCTGGCCCCTCTTCCACTACCATCCCGGTGAGATCACGTTCGACGAGTCCGCGTGGGCCGCATACCAAGAAGTCAACCATCTTTTCGCCAAGACTGTCATCAAGGACGTCCAGGATGGCGATCTCATCTGGGTCCACGACTACCACTTGATGCTCCTTCCTCAGATGCTCCGCGAAATGATGGGCACGACAAAAAAGAACGTCAAGATTGGCTTCTTCCTCCACACCCCATTCCCCAGCAGTGAAATCTACCGAATTCTGCCTGTCCGACAGGCCCTTCTTACCGGTCTCCTCGACTGCGATCTGATTGGTTTCCACACCTACGACTACGCTCGACATTTCCTTAGCAGTTGCTCTCGCATCCTCGAGTGTCCCACGACCCCCAATGGTGTTGATTGGAATGGCCGTTTCGTAACCGTCGGTGCTTTCCCCATCGGAATCGACCCCGACAAGTTCGTCGAGGGACTCAAGAGACCCAAGGTGCAAGAGCGTATTGCTGCTCTCAGCCGGAAGTTCCAGGGCGTCAAACTTGTGGTCGGTGTCGATCGTCTGGATTATATCAAGGGCGTCCCCCAGAAACTTCACGCCCTTGAAGTGTTCCTGACGGAGCACCCCGAGTGGATTGGCAAGATTGTTCTTGTCCAGGTCGCTGTTCCCTCTCGACAAGACGTGGAGGAATACCAGAACCTGCGTGCTGTTGTCAACGAGTTGGTTGGCCGGATCAATGGAAGATTTGGCACGATTGAGTTCATGCCCATTCACTTCCTCCATCAGTCTGTCTCATTTGACGAGCTCACAGCGTTGTACGCCGTTTCCGACGTCTGCCTTGTCTCTTCGACCCGTGACGGCATGAACCTCGTCTCTTACGAGTACATTGCCACACAGCAGAAGAACCATGGAGTCATGATTCTCAGCGAGTTTACGGGAGCCGCTCAATCTCTCAACGGTAGTCTCATTGTCAACCCCTGGAACACGGAAGAGCTTGCCAACGCCTTGCATGATGCCGTCACGATGAGCCCCGAGCAACGCGAGGCCAACTACAAGAAGCTCGAGCGCTACGTCTTCAAGTACACAAGTGCCTGGTGGGGTGCTAGCTTCGTCGCCGAAATGACCCGCCTCAGCGCCGAGAGCACACAGCCCAAGACACTGCGCAACGTGTCTGGTGCTGTCGTTGGCCTGGGTCAGAAGGTGCAGCAGCTTGCTGGCACTGTCGAGAAGAAGGCCGAAGAGGTGCTGGGTGTCGGGGAGACCAAGGAGCCCGAGGCCACGAGCTCACAAGCCGACGGATCGAAGACGGAGGATGCGAAGCCTGCCGAGGCATCAACAGTGCCTTCCCAATAGAGTTTGTATTTTGCCAACGTAACATGGATAAGGTATGAAAGGACGAGTTTATAAGAGTTCAGGTTAAAGCGGTCACGGGTTGGGATCTCATTTCTTTGTGTTTCTTTTTAAAATATCTTGGAAAATTGACACTAGTCGTCCATGTTTCGTACCCCATGTGAGGCCATCGTTATTGTGTATTGATTTAATTGAATAAGCTATACTATACTAAACACTATGTAGAACAATCTACCCTATGTAGGGACAAGAAAAGGCGATAATCAAAAGTGGAAATCTTGATGTTATCCGTTCATTTTAGAAACATTTCATGAAACCCCTTCAAGATTGCTCGGTGGAAAAGAGAATAAATACGCTGAGAAAAGTCAAAGTTTCGTTGCGACGCAGGTGCATCAGCAAGTAGCTGGTATCTAAGAAACGACATGAAGGTCTGAACAACCCATGTCTTACAAATTCAAAGTCCATCAAACTCCCCATCAACCGAAATTCATCGTGTGCGGCATCACAGTCGTCGCCCAGATCTGTCATTGTCCTCCCAAACCAGAAAACACCTCGCAGACTGTCCAGATCCATAATCCATCTAGTAGGGCGCGTTGACAATGTCGTCCTTGCCCAGCTTGTAGCGACCACTCTCTCGAGTGCCGATACGACCAGAGCCTCTCCGTGAGTCGCTCAGTCGGATATCTCCAATGATGCTCTCCCGGGTAGGCTTTCTCAAACTCTGCTTGGCCACCATGTTGACCTCGTTGGGGAGGGCAACAATGACATTCTTGTCCGAACCAAACTTGAAGTCGTCGGCCTTGACCTCCTCTTCGTATCGCTTGATCTTGTAGGGTGCCTTCATTCCGCGGAGGACTCGCTTCAGGTTCCACTCGATGATGTAAGGACCCGTGGCAGTGATGATGCTCGTCTCCTCAGTTCCCTCACCAGTATTGAACTTGGCAGGAGTGAAAGTGACAGGCTTTCCGGTTTCATGATAGAACTGGGCCACGTGCTCAGGCGTAAGCGCCAGACGTCGAGGGTGAGGCTTCGAGTCGGCGGCAAAGGGCTTCTCGAAGCCGAGCTTGCCCTCATTCTTGCCCGACTTCTGCTGAGCATCAACAAGAAGGATGTAGTTCTTGGTTGTACCCAGGATCCATCGACCGTCAGCAGACACGTCCATACCGGTGATGGGATCACCAAGAGCTGGAAGCTGGGTCTTGGCCCGGATTCCAAGGCGATCGAACAGACGGATGTCTCCCTTGTTGCTGGCAACGGCGATGTAGCCCTTCTCAGTGGTAGCAAGAGCAGAAAAGTCGTTCTTGGAGGCGTATTGCTTCATTTCCGAGTCAACAAGCTTGTGGCCAGACAATCGAGGGTCGATGCGGTATAGGGCATTGTTGGAGACACCCAAGAAGGTCTGCTCGGAAGTCATCTGGGCAAACTTATTCTCAGGAGCAAAGGTCACGACAGGAACATCGTCATGGATGTTCCATTCATCGACAACCTTTCCGTACTCCAGATCCATGCGGTATAGCTTGTTGGGGTCGATCTCATTCTGCAAGATGAGGTCGCGGTCCTCGCTGTGAAGCATAACCTTCTTCGGGTTCATCAACTTTCCACTAGGTGTTGTGACCTTGGAAATGTTGGTAGAGAACTCGAGGTGGTTGTTGGGAGTATGCTTGAAGACTCCGATCTTGGATCCGCGAACGACAAAGGAGCGATCATGCTTGTAACCGACCGCCAGCTGCGAGTTGACCTCGCCATCGGCGTTTCTGGGGAAAGTGCTGTCGTTCTCCTCGTCGGAATCGTATTCCTCATCTTGGACGCGGTCGTCCTCGATCTCCTCCTCCTCCTCTTCTTCCTCCTCTTCCTCTTCCTCGATAGGAGCATCCTCCATAGTCAAGTCTCCAAACGAGTCGAGCACATACTCGCGTTCCTTGTCTTGCATTTTGGTCCACTTGGTCTCGTTGAGCTTCTCCCAGATAGCCTGCATGATGGCCTCCTGGAACTTCTCCAGAGTTGACTGATCCTTGAACCGCAGAAGCCAAGATCGAGCGGTGCCATCGTTACTAAAGTGGTTGAAGACGAAGGAGAGGTACTCGAAATCAAAGACAGGGTTGAAATCCGCGACAACTGGAGTGCCCAGCCAAGGCTTCTCGGTGGATTCGATCTGAAGCCAGTATTCCCACTTGCCGACTTCAGAGACTGTAGCGATCACGGAGTCATCAACAAGGACGAAGTGACCGGGCTGGGGGTCAAAGAGATGGAGCTCGGCGGTAATGGCAGCATAAATCTCCAGAGCTTCAGGAGGGTTGTTTGCGTCGGGGCCACTCAAGACGGGGGCCTCAATCTCCTGCTCTGGAACGTAGGCAGGCTCGCGCTTGGCGGCCGAGTTGGCAGTGTTCTTCTTGGACAGCATATCGTCGACAGACTCGATAGATCGGGCGAGGGTAGGACTGTGGATGGGACTGGCGGGTGGGATAGGCTCCTCCTCCTCAAACTCGAACTGTTCCAAGTCTTGCTGCGAAGCTGTGGTATGGGGCTTTCGGTACTTGCGCTCGTACTGGCACTGCTGAGATACTCGCACAAACTGCGTGACCTGAGCCGAGGTGACGGAGTTGTCGCAAACGAATTGGAAGAGGTCACCAGAGTCGCCACTGAGATCCTTCCAAGCTAGGACCTTGTCGCCGTTCTCTCGGATCTCGACTCGGAAGTGAAGGGACTCGTCGAGGAGAAAGGTCTTTTCGTCTCTCTCGGATTCGAGGGCGTCGAGCGCAGCGTCTTCGCCTTCTTCCTCAGCAAGGAGCTCCGCTTCACCTTCCTCAAAGACACGCTGAACGGTAAGTTGGTATTGGTAGTCTTGGTTGGTGCGACGGATACGGATGGTGGAATCTTTGAAGATGAGCTCGGAGTAGCCCTTGGGCGACAGAGGGCGGACGAGGTAGAGTTGGCCTTGGGGCAGCTCGATCAATGCTTCCTGTGTGCTTGAACCAAAGATAAGCTTGCCGACTGTGAGGCGCGACGTGTCAGTTGTTTGTCTTGTTGATAAGAGATAGAAGAAGGACTGTAAATGAAATGGGGAAGGGCAAAAGAGTGGAATGAAAGGGAAATGGCAGATGAAGCGATCAGTCGCGACCAGGTCGGAATATCAGCCAGTGGCCTTTGTGCCTGTGCTGGAGAAGCGGGTGTTGGTTGGGGATGATGCGGGGCAGCTACTTACCATTCCGTAGAACGAACATGCTGGCTAAGATGGCGGTCTTGACGCAGATGGGGAAAGAGTGTGCGATATGCTGACAAGCTCCTGGTCAAGAGGGATACGCCCAAGTATGGAAGGGAGAGAAGAGAAGGGGATAGATTAATAAGAAGGAGAAGAGTTGGTGATGCCGTTCACTCGCGCACGAACAGCCAAAAGGGTGTGACGTGACTGACGACAAGGCAGTGACAGGCAGGCAGGCGAGACCGACAGGTTCAGGTTCCTTCCTGGGTTGGGTGTAAGGCAGACGCAGGCAGCCTCTGGGCCAAAGAGAACGCCGGACGGGAAGGTGGCAATGATGGCCTGGGCAGGATCAAAGAGCTAGAGCGTGTGGCAGGAGACAGCGTGCGTCATAACAACCTTGAACTTTCGGGATGGGAAGCAACTGCAAGCCGCGGCTGCCCTTTTTTTTTGTGTACTTTTCCCTCTAGCTCGTTGATTTCCCTGGTTGGAGGGGTGAAGGAGGGGTCGTTTTCGCCACAGGCTGACGTGCGCCACCGGCAGAGAGGGTGGTGCGCCACACTTGAGATCTCAACTTTGGTGACAATGACGTTGCCCGGCTGATGCGCTTGTGTTTGATGGTGACAGGGGTTGTTAATCACTTGTTTCATGTTTGAAAGAACTCTAGGCAATGATTTTCATTGTTGATTCGGTTTCGGTTCCATGCAAGAATTCACACTTTGCTTTCAAGCTACTATAGTTGAGTTCAACCTAGGTAGGTAGGCATCCTACTAATGCAGCTTGCCTTCAAGCATAACCATGCCAAGTTATGCAAGCTGTACCCAAACGCTCACGGCATCAATCACATAACACATCAAACAAATCTGTCCAGCCCAATCAGAGCTCTCCCTGGGGCTGCGCATGAATGCCCTCTGCCTCTTCTGCAACCGGGACTGGCTCACCAGCGTTCGAGCCAGGGGCCACCTTTTCTGGGCGGGTAATGCCAGCAAAGTCGTCTGCAACCAGACGAGCCACATTCTTACCCATCAAGGCGCTCGTCTCCATGGTGGAGATGAAGCTTTCAATGCCAGACGTGTAGTACACTCCGTCTCCCACGATGGGGTCTTCGAACGTGACTCGCGGCAGCTCTTGGGGATAGGAGTAAAAGACATGAGGGTAGTACCATGAGATAGGCTCAAAGGTATTGGTGTCTTTACCCTCGCCCTTGGCAGAGATAATCTGGTCGGGAATCTTGGTACCGAGAAGCGAGGACAGGAACTCGGCCTTTACTGGCTCGGCGGAGAAGATCTTGTACGCATACTCCAGCTTTTCGGTCTTGGGGTTGATGACAGACTTCAGGGTGCTGACCGAGTAGAATCCGGTGCTGCCGACGCCCTCAGCACCCTTCTTCGGCTCCTCATCTTCACGTAGAGTGGTGTAGACGGAGCTAGGAGCCTTGCTTCCGGGCTTGAGGCCAAAGAACTCGGGGCTGAGCTTGAGCGGCGATGTAAAAAGTGTCACATGGAGCTTGGTGTAAGGAATCTCATCGATCTGGCGGTCAAGGACACCCTCGCCGGCCTTGATGTTGCCAAACTGCCAGGGGTTTGCGAGGATGATGTTGTCAAAGGCGACACCATACTCCTCGGGGGTGGCATCCTGAGAGTTTGCGTCCTTGGTCGAGATGACATACTTTGGCGAGGAAGTCTCTGTCTTCTTTTGAGCCACTTCAATAGAGGCCACGGCAGTTTTGCGGTAGAGGGTAGAACCACTGGCTCGTACCAGCTCCTCAAAGATCCGCCAGTTTCCGGTCTCAACAGACACGGCACCGTCAGTTGCAAAAGAAACCTGGCTCGTTGTAAGCATTGGGTACTACATAAGCGGACTGCCCTACACACCAGAGTTTCAAGACCATGAATGTAGGCCAAGTTGGACGCATAGTTGACTCGCGTGGCGGCCTGGAGAATCTCACGACTGAAGCGAGGATCGATGCCCTTATAGGTCAGCAGTGATTGGGTTCAAGTCACCATAGAACTCACCCTTTGTGCAAGTCCCTGCTCTCCAGTGATGCCTGTAAGCTCTGTTATGCCCATCTCTTGCGCCCTCTGGGTCAATGACTTGAAAGGAAAGTACGGAGGCTCATAGAGCTGGAGGAATTGTTCCAACATGCTGTCCACGATCTTCTTGGCTTTATAGGGCGCGAGTCCATACTTCCAGAACAGCTTGGCAAGGTCCCACCATTGAGAGGAACCCTCTTCAGTCTGATACACAAAGTTGATACCATCCCAGATGGCTGTGATATCGCCCTTCTCAAGTCGTTGGGGTTCGCTCACGGGGAGCTGGAAGCGCTCAGTCGCGTTATAGAGGATGGCGTTGACGGAGACAAAGATTGACGCCCCGAGTTCAATGGGCAGAGACTCATCGCCATAGGCCGGGACTGTAAGAGATCGACCTCCGATGCGGCCCGTCTTTTCAAAGATGGTGATGTTGACGGCGAGGTTCTCCTCCTCAGCGTACTTCTGTAAATAGTAAGCAGCCGAGGATCCCGCTGCTCCGGCTCCTACAGCTCATGTCAGTTGGGTTTCAACAAGCCGCGATATCAGACAGAACTGGTACAAAAGAGCACATATCAATGCCCTGATTGTGAGCTTGATATCGATGAAAAGTGGTACGAACCGATGATAGCAACGTTCTTGACTTCTTGGGCCCCAGTCGAACCACGAACAAGCGCGGCGAGGACGGCCAAACGCGAACTCCACGAAAGACGCATCTTGCTCGATAGAAATCAACCAAGATCAGTACAGATGATGTTGATGGCACCTAAAAGAAACAAGATTGAAGAATGCAATGAAGCGTGTTCAATGCAACATTCGTTACCTAGACAATGACGTGGAAGCAGCCGGATGTGAGGTGCGACGACTCTCACGTGACATCAGAATGCCCTGTTGAGGCCGACTACACGTACGAGTGCAGGCATGGGTTGATTCGACTCGGCTGGGATGGAATCGGATATTAGACGCGTTAGGTGGCCTATGTATCCTTAATGGCCACAAAACAATTGGACTGGGAATACTCTGTAAGTCTCAGAAACAATATGCCATTGTCTTTAAGCAACAAAGCACGAGGGAGGGATCCAACAAGTCACCACTGAAACGAGAGGGCAAGTTTCAAGTTCTGTACAAATTGCATTTGGTATCTCAAATATATAAACACTCCAAGCCTATCAGTATCAATACTCGTGGGATCCTGAACATAATCCATACTGAGGCCCTCGCTTTTGTGCGTAACCGCTCATTCGTAATAGATTATTCCAGGGAATCATGATCCTTCCTCTTGTAACGCCAAGCTAAATGCATGCGGGCTATCCCAAGCCCCTGAAGAAAAACAAATTGATGACCAGAAACTGGGGTCATATCAAACTGGTTAAAAGAAATCTGTTGTGGCTCATTAGGGAGAAGGTGAACCGGATACCTCCATCTCGGCTGTAATTCTCCGCTATCCATCCTCCGTCAAATCATCAAAACGTATAACTTGATCGTTGTAATAAATAACATGAGTTTAGTGTGATTTACGAGGCGTCGTCTTCCTCGTCGCTGCTGCTGAGGCCACTCTCGGCGGCGCCGGCGGTAGCGACAGAACTGTCCTGACTGGAGAGAGCAGGATCTGCGCTGGTGCTCTTGCTCTCTCCACGGGCAGTTCCAGCAGCAGCAGCAGCACTACTTGTGCGTCGAACAGCCTGCCTAGGTCGATTCGGTAGCACCTTGGCATCTCGACTGACATCGTAGATGTTGTGACCGGGAGAGTCGTCAGGGTCGTCACCCTCCTCGTCACCGCTGCTGAGATCAACACCATCAGGATAGCCATCAGAATGGTGTGGAACGATTCGTCGACCCACAATGCCCCTCAGCGATGGTGAATCATCCGGGTCATCTGAGGTTTCCTCGTCATCGTCTGTTGTCGAGTCGCTGGGACTGAACGGTGGGAAGAAGATGGCAGGGGGTGGGAGGGCAACCGGCGTTAGTCTCTTGATGCGGCCCGACAGATATTCGATCTCGATGGGAGGAGGTTCGCTGACCGACATGGTCTTTGTTGCACCAAGGACAGGTGATGAGGTCGACATTGTTGCCAGTCGGCGAATGACGCCCTCTGTACCTTCGCTCGCCCTTCGGCCGTCCGGCCGTGAGGACGGTGGTAGAATATCTTGCTTTGACCTCTTGGTTGCAACTACTACCATGAAGTGGTCCTCGGGGAGGACTCCTCCTAAGCCACAAGGCTCGAGAGGATGATACTCCATGTATTGGGCATTGTCAGTCCATTCAAAGTCAAGCTCTATGTCGCTCGCATCATCGGTGTCCTCTGTGAGGCTGGGCGGGTCATCCATGTCGACATCCATTGCCGGGTTTGGCTGGGTCGACAACGGACCACGATCGGTCAGTGGTCGATAGTTGATGAAAGATCCTGAGTTTGATCGTCGCGGTGGAGACATAGGAACCTGTGTCTTATCTGACGAGGCCTGGTGCTGGCTAGTAGCCAGCATTTGTGAAGTTGGTGACATGTCGCCTGGATCACCCGATAGATCTGTACAGAAAGGTGCTCCGCTATAGTAGATGATGGCACCGTCATGGCGGCGCTTCTTGCGACTGGATGCACCAGAACCACTGAGGCCCCATCTCGACTCTCCAATGTTGCTGTCTTCTGGGGGCCCGAAGGAGGAAACGGTCTCGTCAAGTGAGGTCTGTCCACCCGAAGAGTCTTGCTGTACAAACATGGGTTTGTAGTGAAAGCTTTCGGACGGAGCGCACAGCTGTGGATCAAACCTCGACGCGTTCTTGCTCGAGCTTCCGGATTGAAACTCGTCACCAGTAGAGCGCCCTGTTTTCTGACGCTTGCGTTTCTTGTCCGAACCCCCCTCTGTATCATCTGTAGAAGGGCTCTTTTGAGAGTTGTATCCAGAGCTGTCGCTGCTAAACCTGGTGCCCTCAGTTCCACCCCGCCATCGGATTTTCCGGCCATCAGGAGACAACTGGAACTTGGTGCTGATTCCTGAAACAGCTGAGCGGACGAAGTCTGGTGTCACGTTGATCATGTGAAGCTGGGCCAGGTTACACAGCAGGTTGAGATAAACCCAGCCCTCAGCGTCAGGGTGAACATCATGGTTGTACTGCTCGGCCAATAACTCGGGGGGCACTAAGCCCAAATGGCGGATGTAGTCCATATTTTCAGATGGAACTTGGGTACGGTCTGGGTCGAGATCGAGAGGTCGTGTGGGTCGCTGCTCTGGAGGAGGAGGCCGTGTCGGAGGTGATGGATTGGTCCCGGAGCCGGTGCTGTTTCCATTACCTCCAGATTCTGTGTTGTCTCCGTTCGAGTTGGATGCCGATCCATTACCGCCGGATCGGCTCTTCTTCCCAGAGTGTCCGGATTGCTGCTCAAGAGGGAGAATTCTGGCTTCTCGCGATGGCTCCTGGCCAGTCTGTAGGGTTGGCGGCTCATGAACTGTGGATGCTGATGAGACATTCGGCTGAGTATCCGCAACAACGGGCGCTAGGGCAGCAGAGCTTCCACTCGGTGCCGTGGACTGTTTCTTCACCACGTGACGGCCGCTGATCTTTCCTGTGAACAATTGCTCAAGTCGACGGACAACAAGCTTCTTCCTCTCCTTGTCCGTCATGATCATGTGTCGCGGATACAAGCCTTCGGGAATATCGCGCAGGTAGCTCTCGACCTTTTGCTCTGATGACCTGGCCTGCGAGCCCACGATAGGGCGATTTAGCGACGTTCCCGAGGACTTGGCGCCTGTTGACATGGATGCATAGGCCGAGTCAGCTGGGCGGAAGTTGGATCCCGAGGACGACGATGCGTGCTTGGAGAGCGAGCCAGACGCAGAATACATGTTGTCTCGATTCTGGTGGCGAGACGACTTCTTTTTCTTCTGCGACGACGACGCATCGGGAGACCCCTCAAGGCTGGCAGCAAAGTCCCTGAGGGTAGCCTCGAGTTCTCTCTTCTTCTTCTTGGGCAAGCCATGGACCTTGATCTCAAACAGCTTCTCCTTGCGAAGCAGATCTGGGCCAGGTTGCTTGTATCGTTTGAGCTCTTCTCGAAGCTTCTGAATTTCTACCGTCAGGTCATCAATGACACTGCGATAGTCATCCGCGCTGCTGCTATGTGCTGCAGTGAGCTTCGGAGGCGCCAGTTGGTGGTTGAATGGAAACGGCTTTTCTTCATTCGATGAGTCGGATTCTTTTTGGAAAAAGGGAGGATCAACTATAAATCAATTAGTCCCTCTCCATAATGCCACCTGATTGATTTCTGCATCATACCGTCCATAATGTTGCTGTCGAAAGTGGCAGTCGGGTTCTGGTTTGAGTGGTCAAACCACGTATTCGGATCGCTTTGCCCAGTCTCATGGCTGTCACCTGACGAGTTACGACGAGGAGAAGTTGTCGTCGTTGTCACGACCGGCGGCGCTGAGCCTGGGCTGGCTTTAAGAGAAGCATCGCGGGCTAATCGGTGGTGTCGTAGTGTGACAGAATTGGCTGGCGAGGTTCGTCGGGGGAGAGGGTGGCCGGTCCGGGATGACGGCGGCGGTTGGGTTCCTTGCGAAGCGATTTCGTTCGGGGGCATTGTTCTTCATGTACAGTAATGAGTAATTGACGATAGATTCTTTAGCATTGCTTAGACGTCTAGGCGTCGTGCATGTCGAGAGAAATGGTCGTCGAGACTGGGTTGTTGTATAAATCCCAGGGTCCGGCGATCTGTGACGTAGGGCCTAGGACCACCTTGCAGCGGGCAATAAGCCTGGGCCGGAGGACAGCTGTTAGCACAATGAACAGCATCAGCAAAACGAATAAAAGGGTGGCCTTGTCGGGAGGTGCGAGCAGTGAAGGTTCTCGCAAGGCATAGAGGAGAGATGCTATTGGCTGCCGTGTGGCCACCGATCGATCGATCGATGCTTCATCGCCATATGACGAAAGGTGATGAGAGCGAGTAACACACGCTCAATGGGGGAAAACATCGGGTGTTCCTGGGACACTCACCTCAGGTAAAATGCACTCCACACAAGCGAAACCCTGGGTCAATGATTCTACACAGTTGCCGGGGAGTTTCGTCCAATTCCGAGGAGATTTGGTGATATTTGGCAGATGAAGCGATTCCTTGATTTGGTCGCGGTAGTTCGGTCAAAAGGCGTGGGGTGGGATATCCTCCCCACAACCAAGTTTGGGCCGCGAAAAGATGTCGCAACAACACTGCGATCCGGGTCCGCAACCGATGGACGACCCTGACGTTGGTGGGATTCGGCGTGCTGTAGATCCCGTGGTCAAGCGTGAAAGGGTGACAGGGCTACTCGAGGTGGATGGTGTTGATCAGTCGCGTCGAGTCAAATGTTCGCCTAGTCCTGTCGCAGTGGTCGAGAGAGTTACCGGCTTGGCGAGCTGAAGAAATCTGTCTGCGTGCGATGGCCGGCTGAAGCTGAGGGTTGAATTGCGCGCCGAAGCTGTTTGAGGTCGAGAGAGGGGTTCGCGTGCTTCGGTTCCAAGCTGGAATAAGGCTGGACCTGTTGTCGTGGAAAATCGTCGTGAGAGGTGGGAAGAGACCTGTATCGTGTCCGTGGAAAGACCGGCAGACGTGAAGGGGTATATGAATGGGAAGAAGAGTGGTGGAGAAGCGGTATTCCAACGGTCGATATAAGAAGACCAGGGTACTCCGTGGAGGTCACTCAGGGTGGCACCGAGGTGGCACTGAAGCTGGTGGGTGGGATGGATGGCTAGAACGAGGAGGACCAGGAAAACAGCCGCCAAGTACTGTTGCACGGCGGAAGAGGGGAGAAAATGGTGAGAGGGAGTAACAACGGGGTCAGTGTGATCTTGAAGAGGCTCAAAAGTGTTAACAGAGGAGAGAACACAAGCCACAGGTCCGAGAAGTGGTCGAGAACAGATACTTGACGATCACAGCCAGGTACAGTAGGAGACGGATGGCGACTCAGGCAGGGAGGCAAAGTGGGCAGTGGGCGGTGGTGGGCAGGACTGTGGATGAAGAGGAAGAGGGCATTCAGGGCCTCCACAGCAAAAGACATTGACCACACGAGAATTTGCTCGCCCCGTCCCCGTGCAAGCTTGACCTCCATCCAAAAACAAGGTACAGCAAGGTCGCCGCCGCCGTCAGGGCACCCGAGTCCCGGGGCGCGGCGGCGGTGCGGTATCGCGAGCAAGCCAGGCGGCGCAAGGGCTGGGGATTTGGGATTTGCCAGGTTGGGACGAGCATGCAAGAGCTAGAAAGGCAGATCGAGCGCTCATTGCTCCGATTTCCAAGGTGCTGGAGAAGCAGAGAGATCAGAGACCATCGGGGGTCCAGAAAAGGCCAAAAGCAGGGACCTCCTCCAACGGGCTGTACTAGCGTACATGCGCACCGACTTGTGTCATGCGCCCACACCCTGGCATTGATAGACGCCGTCGGGAATGCCCTCAGTCCGCAACCAGTTGGGCGCCTTCACGGGGGTGAAGAACAAATGAGACATGGGAACGGCAAGGAGCGGCCCCGAGTCCACTCAGGTGTCATAGATGTGTCTATAAAGAAGGGACACTAGATATCAATAGAAAACCTCCTTACTAAATGTAAGTCTTGTATAAAATTCTACCATTCTCGAGGGGAGAATTGCACAACCGTCTCGTTTTTCGCATGGCCCTCTGGCATCGCGGACCGGCAGCAGCCGTCAGAGTATTCGTAGTCCGATATACAACCACACCCTCGGCCTTGTCAGCTCGCTTACGCCTCGAGTGCGGGGACTAGCAGCCCATTTTTAAGCCAATCACACTCGAGAACTCACAAGGAACGGGCCAACTCTGCCAGGAGCACTCGAAGCAGGGCCTTGCTGATCTTGGTTTTGGTCGGTCATCGGTTTGCTGACCTCAGGCAGGTGCCTCCCACAGGTTCGCTTGCACCTGTCAAACTCTCGCGGACGCTGTGTGAGCTAGCCGGAGCCCCGTAGCGTACTGTGACAACGAGCTCGGCATCCAGGCTGGCTAGGTATCTCTACTTTACGTACTCCTCAAGAGATCAAGGGTTTTGCTCCTTCATCGCATCAGTGTCTTTCCATTCAATCATCAGAAGCCTCACTTTCGACCTCTCTTGCAGCAAGCTCTCGGTGGTGCTCATCCTACCGCTTCTTCCATGCTGCTCGCTAACTGTTCATGGCCCCATTCTTACGTCAAACCGCAGACTCATTCTGGGTTGCAGCCCTCGAACCCTTGCTTGGTTGCTCCCACGCAACCGACACAAGGAACCAGACTAACAGTGATAAGGATGATACCCTGTGGCTGTCCACCCACCTCTGCGAGGCAATTGATCGTCAGTCACCGCAACGGCAGTCGGGTTATTTTGGCGGCCCCCCTACCTCCGCATCATCTGGATACGAGAGGAAGCACACCTGCATCAACTGTCAATCTCTGGCAGTCTCTTGACCAGGAACGGGCACGAATTGCCTGACCCTGGGACCCCTACGTCCGTGAACTCTCTTTCCAAGTTTCTCGGTCTGGTGCCCTGGCATGTTTTATTGAGAGATGGCCCAGGAGGCCTTTCGGTGGAGATGGTAACATGATCTGCGAATCCAACGAGGTCCGCACAGCTCGGCTTTGCCAGACCTGTCATCAATGCACCAACTGAGGCTCTGCGCCTTGCAGATCACTTCCCTCGAACGGCCACGCCATGACGTCGAACCCGGGGTGCAAACTCAGGGTCCTCGCGTGCCCAGGATCGTCAGGCCCTGCTTGGTGATTGTTCGAGCACTTTCCATGAAGCAGAGATCTCGATTCACTTGACCGCGAGAGGCAGGAGAGCAAGGAAAGATGCCCAAGACATTGATGCCATGATTATCAGGTGTAAAAGATTGCTTAGAGAGTTGGTCTCATAAAGCTCTTGGTGCCGACGATTTTCCGCCAAGAGCCCCTGACGGATCTGCTACACCAGAATCTACATCTAATCACCAGGCCCCACGATCACGAACCTGGACACACACTCAAGACTTTTTTCATCCAGTGGCAACAATATCCGTTTTGCCAGACAAACGGTATCTAATCCCGGAACCAAAAAACCATCTGCTCAAGTGGCAATGGACCCTTTACGCATTCTTCGCCACGCCTTATCGGATCTAAGCGAGCATGCGCGCTCCTATTGGATGACTTGGCGCTCCGACTCTGTCAGACTAGCTCACGATCTCGAGGAAGCGCGTTGGTAGCCGAGATCGAAGCTTGTCGGGAGGACCCTTCGTGCAGCTTGTGGCTGGGGGACTGATGATTCTTGGACCAAGACGGCTAGGGTCTGTCGGCAAGATGCGATGTTTCCACGTTCGTGGGACCTCGAGAACCTCTTGGAAGCTCAAATCTTGCATCCTGTGTCGATCATTGTCCTTTGAAACGTCCAGGAGCTTCTCTTTCGGAGACTTTCCCTCCTCTTGCTCCCCACCCACTTCCGGCGGCCTCAGCGAAGCATGGCCCTTTTCGAGATTCCCATGGTGATCACCCGTTCACCGTTAAGATACCTCATTTGGCCACCCGTTGGCTCGGTACTGGCGAGCGGACCGCCTGGTGGACTCACCCGGCTGTGCCACACCCCCTGAAGCCAGGTACGGCATGGTGTTGCGGCCAATTACTCACAGGGAGCATGGATCTTGGAATCTGAGTTGCATCTCTGTGCCACATCCCAAAGAGAGTTGATGATCTCCCGTGCGCCCTTGAGATCGGTTATCGTTTGTCAGTTTGGCGCAGAAAATCCAAACGGGCGGGGAGACACAGCCCGTGATACCCAGGCGCCCTGGAATAGTTTACGGGACGGCCCCATGAAGCTAAGATTTGGGCATCTACGGCACAGCATGTGGGTTTTGAGACCGTCAGCGCGGATGGGCGTTTCCCGCCTTGGCCCGCGATCTGACTATGCGAAGCGTAGCGTTAGAACGCAACCTACGCAAGTCTACCTTTGCACCCTCAGCCTTGGCGGCTTCATGGATGGGATTTGGATGCGCAGAGTCAAGGACTTCGAGACCTTGGGTCTAGAACTTTTCCCCCGCTCATCCCCTCCCGATCTGAGGGTTGACTGACCTCTACGTCCATCATCGCAGCCCTATCGCGGAGAGGCTCTGGCATCAACACCAACGGACACGAATCTCGGGAGATTTCTGCATCAGCTGGCTTGTTCTCTTTCACTAGCCCCATCTCCAAGCCCACCCGTTGCCCCATGCCCCTCTAGCTCCCGCATCTCACCTTGGATCAAGACCCCGGCCGCCCGGAGGTCCCGCTCCGGCATGCATGAGACCAGGGTCTGATCGGGCTGAGTCCCCTGGTGGATGGCTTGAACAGCCATGTGGCTGCCCCTGGATGAGTGTCGACCTTTGGGGAGAGGAGTGTGCTTGAGAATGGTTGGGTTACGAGCCTTGTGGACTTGTGAACAAGATCTCCAGCTGGGCTGGGAGCCCTGTCAGTTGTAAGGAGTTTGTGGGACTGTTGGAAGGGGACCTTGGTCTCGATCCAATGCTCTTACAACTCTGTCACTGCCATTGGCCAGTCAACTTGGACGTTTGCTGAGGCAGGCGGGGTTGGATCTCGCAACTGAAGCACGTGAAGCTGCTTGGCCACCTTGTGAATGACGGCTAAAGTGAAATCTGCAGCAGTTCATCCAGAGGTAGTGGACCCAGCCTCGGCTGCTCACCTGCCTGTTCAGTTTTTGATCACCCCCCTTGGATGCCTTCCTCGGTATTTAGCCCTGTTTGAGGGGGTTGACCCTGCAGATCTTGTGCTGGGAACAAAACAAGGGTCCAGTGGATCATGCCAGCTCATGTGATGTGAGGCGAGCAATCCAACGGTTCTGAATCTCTTGGACGTTTCGAAACATATAACCCCGAAAGTTGTCGGACTTGAATGCTATCACCGCTCCGGGCCCCTTTCATAAGCGCTAACCCCCGTTACACATAGTGTGTTTATTTCTTTGGCTTATATATCGCCAAAAAAGTGAGTGCTGTTCTTGGACTTGAGCTAACATTGAGTTTCGGCGGCCGAGATGGGCCTTGACAGCTCCTTGAAACAAATCTACTTACCTAGCAAGCATGAAGAGAGGCTCATAAGGCACTTATGAAGCTATAAGCACCCTGATGTACTGACGGATGATAGACTCCCGGGATCTGAACTATGATCTGGGATAAGAAATCGTGAATCCTAGAAGACCCATGATAGACGTGGAGCTCTTCTTTACCTGGCCGAATCCACATATAAGATCGTCACAAAGGCGGAGACCAGGGTGAAGGGTGGATATCAGGAGATGATAATCCTATTCATCTCTAATGCTACTTTTACTTTTTTGAATCGTCGACTCTATATCTATCCATCGTCGAGCATGTCTCATCTCTATGTCATCCCAACTCCATCGCACATAACACATCAATCAGCAACCCACACACGCCCAACGCTTCGCCATCGTCAAAAACTTGCAACTACAACTACACCGATCCCTCCGGATTTTCATGATCTCATGCAAATTAAGCCTTCTGGAGGAGAGACTTGCCAGTCATCTCCTCGGGCTGGGGCAGGCCCATGGCCGCGAGGACGGTGGGGGCGACGTCACCCAGGACACCCTCGTTGTCCTGGAGGCTCCAGCCCTCGGGGTAGTTGGCCATGATGAAGGGCACCTTGTTGGTGGTGTGGCTGGTCTTGGGCTTGCCGTCGGGGAACTTCATCTCCTCGGCGTTGCCGTGGTCAGCGGTGATGAAGAGAATGTAGCCCTCCTTCTTGCAGGCCTCGAGGATCTTGCCAATGGCCTTGTCGGTGGCCTCGCAGCCGATGATGGCGGCCTCGTAGACACCAGTGTGGCCAACCATGTCGGGAGGAGCAAAGTTGTTCATGACAAAGGGGAACTCCTGCTCACCCAGACGCTTGACGACCTGGTCGGCAACGCCAGCGGCAGACATCTCGGGGGCGTGGTCGTAGGTGGGGACCGACTTGTTGGAGGGGACGAGATCCTGGGACTGGTCGCGGGTCTCGAGGGCAAAGACCTTTTCAACGCCGCCGTTGAAGAAGAAGGTGACGTGAGCGTACTTCTCAGTCTCGGCAACGTGAACCTGCTTGACACCCTGCTTGCCCAGCCACTCGGCGAGCACGTTGCCCATGCGCTGGGGCTCAAAGGCGACCTCGAAGGGGTAGTCGCCCTTGTACTGGGTCATGGTGACGAGGGGCTTGATCTTGGGGTATTCAAAGTCGGGGAGGACAGATCGGTCGACATCGCCGAGAAGCTGCGTGATCTGACGGACACGGTCGGATCGGTAGTTGAAGAAGAAGACGGTATCGTCGTCTGTTATTTGTTAGGTGAGGCTCACTTGTTGTGTCACAGAGTACTCACCCTTGATGCGGCGCTCATCACCACCAACAATGATGGGGGTCAGGAACTCATCCCTGTCCTTATCACCACCACGCTCATATCGAGCTCGGACGGTAGCGACGGGGTCCTCAGAGGCCTCACCCTCGCCGTGGCACAGACCCTTGAGGGCAATCTCGACTCGCTCCCAGCGCTTGTCACGGTCCATGGCAAAGTATCGGCCGACGACGGTGGCGATCTCACCAATCTCGAGCTCCTTCATGGTTTCGACAAGCTCCTGCATGTAGTCGGCGCCCGACTTGGGGTCGGTGTCACGGCCATCACCAAAGAAGTGGATGAAGACCTTGGGGACGTTGTACTCCTTGGCGGCCTTGAGGAGGGCGTAGAGGTGTGTCTGCTTGGAGTGCTGCAAGCGGTGTAAGTGACAATGCTCGAGAAAGGGGTCAAGGGGGGGATGCATGGATGTATCATGCAACTCACCACACCGCCATGGGAGACGAGACCGCAGAGATGTAGGCGGCCGTTGCCAGCAGCGGCACTCTCAAAGGTCCTCTTGATGACGTCGTTCTTGCTGAACTCGCCAGTCTTGATGTTCTGGTCGATGCGGACAACGTCCTGCCAGACGACACGGCCGGCTCCGATGTTCAAGTGTCCAACCTCGGAGTTGCCCATGAGGCCCTCGGGGAGGCCCACCGCCAGCGATGAGGCCTCGAGCTCGGTGAAGCCGTTGGAGTCCTTGGAGAGCTCGTCCATGACGGGGGTCTGGGCGGCGGCGATGGCGTCGCCATTCTTGGGGCTCTCCTCGGAGGCGATACCCCAGCCATCAATGACGACTGCATGAGTGCAACAGCAACATGATTAGCCAGGCCAGCTCGAGGTAGACGAGAATGAAGCAGAAGACGAGGATCCAATCCGGCCGCGGGTTCTCTGGAGAAGCCTCCTGGACGACAGCGGGTGCAGTCTTGGAGCGCCGCGAAGATGGACGAGGAGTTGTCGTCGTCTTCGTCGAGCTGCTATCGCGATCGCGGGGCACGGATTTGGAGATGGAGGGGGCGGGGCATGATGGGAGGGACGACGTACTGAGGCAAGCCTTGTGGTCGGTCTTGGACATGATGGAGCTCTTTTTCTTTTTTCAGCTTCTCTTTTTTTGGAAGGGAATTGTTTGCTTTGGGAAAGCAATGAAGAAGAGAAAAAGAAAGAAGGGGAAAAAATTGGGAAGAAGGGGATAGAAGAGGAGTGTGCAACACGGGCTGTTAGTGAAGGAAATGATGCGTGATTTGATGGGCCCAGAGAGAGACGGACGATTTCGCAGGAAACACGTTAGTTGTGGTGGGGGGGTATGTCATGGTCTGATGGCATGAGAATTATTCATACTGTACACATTCTGTATAAATGTGAGTGTCTCACAGTGCAATGATGACCTTGCACTGGCATCCCCCCCAGACCCACCAACAGCGCCTTTCTTTCGGACCGTCCAACCCCCAGTCTCAACACTCCATCTTTCCTCTGCAGGCGGCTCATCGGCCCAATCGATCTCGTCCATTTTCCCACCATCATCGACAATCCTCGATAACATTACGGGAGTTATCTTGTTCTCTCATGCCAGTCAATGCAAGGCTGATAGACGGACCTCCACTCGGCTTCTCCTCCCCGGTTGTTTCTTCCACTCTCAACAACACGTGTGTCAGCCTCAACCTCTCCTTGCTCTTTTCAACACTTCAGCGGTACTCGCCTGATTTTCTTCCTCGAGCCTTTTCGTGGTCAAAGCAAAACACTGAAGCCATAAAAACGAACCATGTCTTCGTCATCTGGCCCACACCCGCTGGCCCTACCGCCCACCTTCTCTCCCGATACCCTCGACGCGCTCTCGGAGCTCTCCCTCGTCCTCGCCCGTGTCCGCGCCGGGATCCAGTCCTCGGCCGGCATAACCACCGAGCCCGCGCCAGGCACGACCGGCCACAATGCTCCAGGAGGTCCTACGCTTTCCTTCAAAGATGTCCCAGGGGCGACAGACGGTCTTAAGCACAAGCTACAACGAGCTCGCGCTCAGGTCCGTGAGCTTCCGGACATGAACCGGCCCATCGCGGAGCAGGCTGAAGAGATCCGTGAGCTTGAGGCCCGCATAGAGATGCAGAGGGCAGTGCTTCAGAAATTACGAGACGAGGCCGCAGGCAAGGAGAGAAAAGATGACGTCGCTGCCGCCGATAAAATGCAGACATGATACAATAATAGCACAAAGGTGAAAGAGAGCGATCTAATGCCAGGAGGATCTAAAAGGCAAGAATGGAATTGCATTAGCGCAGGGCGTTTGGAGTTTCGAAAGTTACAGTAAAAGGAGGTTCATCTTGATTGCGCTTGACCTTGACTATTTACACATATCCCGCTAAACACCGTCCGTATGTATACTCATGGACTCCAAGGAACAAATTCGATCTGGTATCTGTTGTCCATTACCTCCGGGGAACACCAAGCTTCTTGAGCGACTCTTCAACACTGACCCCGGGCTGACCTGGGACCACCTTTTCCCAGAGTTCCGCGCCGAGCCTCTCTTCCTCGGACAGGGTCGTCCAGTTGGGGCTGTGGCCTGCCTTGAGCCACTTGAAGTCGTCGACCTGATCCCACTGGTTCTCGTCTGGCTTATCTGCTTCCGTCACCTGTTTGCTTAGGTTAGCTGAGTTGGCTGGCAACAGCTATGAAAATACTCACATATGTGTTGGGCAGCGGTGCAAACCGCATGCCGGAGCAATCCTCAATAATGGGATGGCTTCCACAGTGGAGGTAGATGTCAACATTGCTGCACTCATGGATTCGGACCTGCCTGGCTACAACCACCAGGATACTATCAGACACCCCTGTGATATGGACTGGACCGTTGACGCGACCCGCGACGATGAGGCTGTTGGATACGTTCTTGATGGCAAGACCGGGGAAAGCAGCGCCCGTGGCTGTCGGGACCGACATGTCGACGATGCAGTTGCTCAGATCCGTCAGAGCGCCCGAGGCAGTGGCCCGAGCTGCCGAGGATGGAAGAATGATATGGAGACCCGAGTGGTTGGAAATACCAATGTTCCTGGCAGCTGAGAAGCTGGGCTTGCGAAGGGGAGAGGCGCTGGGTCGAGCAATCTCCTCATTGTAGTTCTTGTAAGTGCCCTTTGGAGGCAATTCACTGAGAATGTCCTCCTTATTTGTTGTTGTGGGAGCGCTAGGAGCGGTGTCCACAGGGTGCGTCTTGCTGCGAGAGAGGCTGCCCGGGTTCAGGCGAGGATCGTTCTCGGGGGCGCCCATGTCGACATGATTGGCGGTGCGTCGGAACTGGAATCGCGACTTTGGTGTGATCTTGGCTAGAGTCTCATTGAGTTTGTCTTGCAAAGCCTTGATGGCCTGGAAATACGAGTGTCAGTTTGGTAAGCCGTCAATAAGATGAGATTGGAAACCGACCTCAGAGTATTGCTTTCGATCATAAGAGGGGGTAAAGTCAGCGGCATCAGCGACCTCGTTCTGAAGCTTGGCAATACCAGCTAGGATATGGTCAATGGCCTCTTGACGCTCACCACCAACATTGGCAATGGAGGGAAGCTGTTCGATCAAATCTTGGTGAACTATAGAGTCCAATGTTAGGTATATCGAGCAGAAAGGAGAGCACTGAGTGAAATCTCACCTGTTACGCTCTCCAAGAAGTGATTGTAGAACCGTTGCTTAGGATCCATGGTGGCTCTTCGGAAAATGAACTGATGAGTAGCAGCCCAGGGGTCGTGTGGGTGCGCCTGAGTCTGAGTCTGAGTTTCCATCGCGGACACGGTCAATACGAAGGTCTTTGTTCACTTTGGATGGGACTTTGAGAATCCGATTCGCAGGAAATGTGCGGTAGTTAAGACAATGAGGCAGGCGGGGAGGACGGGGAGGTGGGCGGTAGATATGGGATGATGAGAGGTCGTGAGCTCGTTACAAGTACGATGGTTGCAGATGTGTTCAAGTACAACAGATGCAATGCAATGCAATGGCAGCAGCGGCAGCAACAGCAATAACAAGCTTGTGTCACAAGATCAACAAACCGATGTGATGATTCTGACAGGGACGCAGGTGAAGGAGGGCGTGGCTGGCGATGATCTCACCAAGGACGGTTGGTAGATATGCAAGACGGGACACAGAAGCAGGGAGAGTTGACAATCACTCACCAAGAAGCAGAATGAGCCGCAGCAGGCGACGTTAATATGTGTCTCAAGGACTCTCTTACCCCAGAACAATCGAGGCTCGTCCCTTGCCCCGTATGGCCACAAAGTTGCTCACCTCAATGAGCCTCGGCGTGAGATGTGGTCGAGCCAGCCGCTGTCGGTGACGTCAATGCCACCTGATGGGGCGCGGCGTCCGGTGGACGAGAATGGGAAGAGACGAGCTACGCCGGCCGATTTCGCGACGGGGGCTAGATGTGGAGTAGCGGTTGTTGGTTGCGTGTGTTTGAGATGGATGGACGGAGGCAATGGATGGATGGTTCGGCAAGCAAGGTATTCGCGGACGTGATATCTGGCGGGCGTCGCATGCGTGGAACATGGAACGAGGTGGACGGAGCGGGAAGTGCGCTGCAGGCGTGGTGTTGTTGTCTGGTCGTGGCACCACCACAAGGGACCATACCATATTCTGCCCTCTTGCAGCAGCGCAGACGACGGCAAGTTAGTGACAGTGGAGAGGGTTCTGGACCCTTTGCCTGTGTGGGTCAATGCCTGTTCTCCATGCCCATATCCATGTTCGTTCGGAGCAATTCGAACCAGATTGACAGAGCATCAGGTAGATGTTGCTTGCAAGGTGCTGAATGCTGTCTCGAGGTGGGCCGATTGTAGAGCCGAGAAGCCCATCATCGGGATGGACCCTGAACCAAGGACGGGATATTGGTGTGTTACTACGTTGTACGGGCCCTGGACACGGCATCTTGGACCTGGATCAGAGAGGCATGGACCAACGACAGCAGAGCCTCGGTGACAGTCTTTGGAAGCTTGCCGTCATTGCCATCCCGCTAGAGCTCCAGATGTAGCGCAGCCATGAGGATTGACCCTCCCACGTCTCCGTACCTTAGCGCCCAGGGCTGTCGAGTCGTGTGCTGTGATCGACGCCATGCAGCGCGGGGAGCATCTCGAGAGGCGCCGTTAGGGTGCCTCCAGCTTCTCGAGTTGGACTGGCGCTGGGGAAGGTTGCATCATTGGATGGAGAAATCGAGAGACCTGGGGTTCGATTGACTACCCCTCAAACAAAGTGGCTCGAGGCCGGCTCTAGAAGCTGTCAAGAGGGAATTCTTGGGCAACTCTTGACGCCGTTTTCGTTTTCGCTTTTGGGACTAGACCTTGATGTAGTGAAAGTGGTCGAGATTCTTCAGCTTCAGCTCTTGGACCATCTGATGGACCTTGATCGTGTCGTGAACATGGATGATCCAGGGAAGCTTGGCGAGCACCCTGCAAGGTAAGCACACCTCAGGACGCTGTGGATCCGGGGAGACGGAGTCACGGGAGACCGGGGCAGAGGAAATAAAGAAGGAGGGAGCCTCGAAAGGACTTGGTCGACAGGCAGGAAGGGAAGCTGTAGCCAGCGAGCAACTGCAACCGGGTGCACAGCCCATGACACTTCCAACGGATGGTCTAGAAGCCCAAACCTTAGCTTTTGCCTGTGGCAGGTCACGGTGCCTCGGAACTTCAGCGACCTCTCGCCACGGCAATTTCAACATCGTCATGATCATCACCAGATCACCACGCCCTTGATGCAGCTTGACATGCACAACGCCCACCATCTCGTCCATTCTCGACCTCACGATTTGCTTCGTCGGTCTCCACGGGCCGGTCCCGTTGTCAATCGTCCAGTAGTCGTCTTTCTCATTAGATCATGGGACGTCCATCTCTGCCTTGAAACGTTTACATCATAACGACAACTGTCGGCATACAACCTCACGGCTTTCCATTTAACCGCCATCCGGTTACTATCCAGCTTGAGCTATTGGAATCTCATCATGTCTGATCGGATCACGATACAAGAATCGAACCAACTTTCCAAAAGGAGGTATTCTGCACTACCCAATAGTCTTTCATCCACATGATCTTTCCATCAACACCATTGAAGAATTGTTAAACCTCACAGCATACCCGCAGGTAGATCAAGGCAACCCAGCAAGAGAAATGCAGTTTTCCACACCATGTAAACCGTCTTTGCAACACTCTCTTTAGTTATCCATGCTTCAAAGGTTCTGCTGTGGCCGCGGACATTTTGTCTGCACGTTTCTTTGCCCGTCTCTTTGCCCGTCGTCCATTCTTTGCCCGTTGCTTCTCCCGTCGCACTTGTGCTGGCGTCATTGCCCAAGCAGGATCGAGAAGATCATTTTTTTCTCCATTGCCATATTCTGCCGACGAGTGCGAGGTCGTAGCTGATGCGCCTCCAAGCTGGAGCGTCGTCGATAGAGAGAGTTTCGCCGTCGGGTGTGGTGAGGGTGATTTCGGGAATTACAGGAATCCCAGACCGCTAGCCGTGGATCCTGATTCCCGACTCTGGACCAGTTGTCGACGCCAACTCGGACTCTGTGTGAGGATGTATCGTTTTGTCGGAAGCAGTCTGCCCCAGAGACGCCATTTCGTCAAGCCAGGTGATATTGGCCTGCGCAAGAGGCTCGGTTTCTATAATGTTCGATTTTGATGGCATCGAGGTCGATTCCAATGTCTTATATATAGATAGATAGAAAGAGGCCTTGAATAGGATCCAAAAGGCTTGCAGATAGTAGTGGGCGGGAATGATGGGTGAAAAAGGAATGACGGGAGATGAGTGCTGAGCCGTCAAGGTGTTTGCGAGGAAATGAAAAAGGTGGGTTTATAGCTGTTGGCCCATGAAAACAAACGAAGAGTTTAAGCCAAGTATCGGCATATAACCTCACGGCTTGTCACATAACCCGTCATCTGGTTTATATCACGCTTGAGCTATTCATCTCATTATGTTTGATTGGATCATGATAGAAGAGTTGAATCAGCTTTCTATGAGTATTCCCCGTCACCCAATGGTCTTTTCATCTGCAAGATCTTTCCATCGACATCATGCAAGCCGTTTCCTCCAACACTCTCCTTTGCCTATCCATGGTTGGAATTATGGAATGCTATGAGCGCGGCCAGCTTGGCTACACGTCTCTTTTCCCGCCGTTCTTGCTTTGCGAGTCTCTCTTTGCGTTGCGCCGCCGGTGTTCTCCAAACAGGAGTGAGAAGATGACTGTCTTTCCATTGCTTTGCTATACCGTCTGGGTCTTTGCTCAATGGCATCCAATCCGGAGCGTCGTCGGTGATGCAGAGGGTTTGACCGTCGGGAGTGGTGAGGATGATATCAGGAATCCCAGGCTGCTAGCCATGGGCCCTGGTTCGTGACTCCTGACTCGTTGTCGATTCAAATTCGGGCTCTGTGGGAGTACAACTTGGGTCGGTTGGCGGCTCCTGAGGCGAGCGGATTGGTAGAGCGATGTTGGCTGAGGGGTTGCCTGGTTCCATAGTCGGGCTGGGAGCAACGTCTTCCGAAGGCATCATTTCGTCAAGACTTGACGTAGAGGATCGTTTTCAATAGTATCTGGATCTGATGACGCCGATGCCGGATCCGATGTCTGCTATATATGCAGGTGAAAGGACGTCTTGGCTGTCTCCAAGGGCCTGCAGATAATGGCAAGCGGAAATGATGGGTGGAAGAAGGATAAATAAGGGCGAGTGCTCAGCTGTCAAGCTGTGGGGTGCTGATGTTTGCGAGCAGGAAATGAAAAAGGTGGAATCTTGGCTGTTAGCCCATGAAATTAGACGAGAATTTTGGGACAAACAAATAAAAGCCATGAGAAGTTAATACCAGCCCATGAATCGGTTAGGCAACAAGGTATGTTTGCTTCTGGTAGAGTCAGATATCACGACGATGCCTCAGGCGATAGATTGCAAACGTTATAGGGAAGCACGAGGTTAACGCGAGGCACAAAAGAGCGACCTCAAGGAGCGAAAGAAGATCAAAGAATGAATGACGTCGATTTTGCACTGCGCGTTCGGGCTTTGGCAGTGCCATGGCCTCCACTCTCACTTACAACGACAGTGAATGAAACCAAGGGCTTAATGTGAATAATGCTTTGTTCTAGGTACTGGTATATATATATAGACATGGAGTTCAACCCATGCTTATCTTTCTACGACCTCAGTCTCTCAACAGCTACCTTTGACATCCCCTTGGATGAATGAAGGTATTTATACATCCACACTGACATCCATCCCTATCATCTACCAACTACACAACATGGCGAAACACCAACGAACAAGCATAGTCCCACAAACCTGCACCGACAGGATTAGCAAATTGCGTCGAGAGAACAAACAACCAACATATCGTCACGCCCCATCGAACGGTCCGGGCTTCTACTATAGTTCACTCAACAAGGTGCCCGGAGCCCTTTCGCGAGCCTCAGGCAGAGCAACAACATTATCACGAACAGTTTCGCGGGACGCACCGCACGGCTAGAAGCCCAAGGTCCCCGTGATAACCATCACCACGCCTGACAACAAGATACTAATGCCAGAGCACGCCCCGACTTGGAGACCCATACGGCGAAACAAGCGTGTCAAGATGAGGCGCGAAGCATGGAAGCGAAGTGGTTTACTCAGCCCTGCTTCGGCGAAGAAGAGGGTCACAGGGAAAGAGCAAGAACTTTATAAACGGAAACATGCTGGTGGTTATGGGACAAGGGGTTGTATGAAGCTGTATCAATTCTGTGGAGAGCTACTTAAGGCTATCCTAGGCATTCGACGATGACTTGTGTTTGCGGGCTGATACAAGCCGCGCTGTAAGAGTCATGACAGTAGATATCAAACCTACCAACGGGTGTTATCCGAAAGCATAGTTCGGGATACGCTCATTTGTGTTATCTTCCCAGGAATCGGAGACTGTGCAACCAACGAAGATCTCGAGACTGGGAATGAGAGTGAGAAGAGCTAGACGATGATCGATACTTGTGACCACCATTCTCGTATTCTCTGGAAATGCGACTCCTGAAACTATACTCGTCAAAAATCTTGCCATTCGCATCGACCTTGATTCCCACTGTCGACGGCCTTTGCGGATGCTGGCAATGCAACGGCCTCCAAGGCGGAGCGTCTCTGATTGGCATTTCGACGCCCTCTGGTGTGGTAAGAATGATGGTAGGAACCAAGATACTCGTAGACCGGGGCTTCATGACATTCCGGATGATGGGCATGGCTCGTATGGACAACCCTTGCCGAGGCAGGTCTGGCAATGGCTTGTCCAGGGAATAAGGCATGTCTGTGGAGGGAGACATGTCTGGAAGGGGTGTGGGTGTTTGGTAGGTGCGAAGCATATTGGCTGGGGGGATGGGCTCGGATTATTTATGCTGCTCCTCTTATGAATTCACCTATCCACCTAGGACGATATGTTGGACATGGTTCACATCCATCTCCTAGTGTGCGGATATTGGAAGATATATGGGCTGTCTTGTCCTTGTTCTTTGTTCCAAACCACTCTGTGTTCTCAACTATAGTATCGTACTCACCACGATAACGTGAACAAGCAATAGGTAGAACGAAGAGAACATTACTCTTGTCAACCATGATCATTGTTGTTCAGAGTCGAAAGAAATTCTGTATCCTGGCTTGCTCTTGGGTTGAGTTGTTTTACTCACGTTAGGTAGTGTCATCTGTTCGATACGACCCGATTGATTGAATGCTTCGCTGTTTATTATCCATTAAAACTCTAGTTTGTGGTTCTATGTTTTTTTATCTAGTCCTCCCAATGTTCGCTGATGCCCGTCTTCCACCGTTGGGTAACGGAGGGATATACGGGAGTGGAAATTTCTTCGCTGGCCGTGGCTTATTCAATACCCTCCACATCTCTCGGATGGTGGCCCTTCGCGCTGGCAGCATGCTGTACTGAAGACTATACAAGTTCTTACGGTTGATAGGTGGCACAAACATGCCCGTCAGGAGGCAGAAAAAGACCTTTGGTGACAAGTAGTGCTTCCTAATGCGGTTGGCCATTTGGAAGTACTGGTTGAACATTATTCGAAACGTCAGAGGAATTGACTAACACAATTAGCAAAGTGCTCGACTGTGGCATGGGGAATAAACACTAACCTTGAGATAGATGACCGAGGTAGGGGGTGGTCCATCAGCGCTGTTCGTGGTATCATGTCTATAATCGTGGGTATCTCGAAGTTCAAACCGAATGCCGCCTGGTAGTCTCCTTGGGTCTTTTATTCTCAACATGAGCGCAAACAACGGAAAGTGGTTCAGGCAAGACAGGGCCGTGTCGAACCCGGCCTTGAGAGAGATGATGGCCATCCTGGCAATGGCAAAGTTGAGGTAGAAGACGGCAACTGTCGGCAAGAGGAAGAAGAGCAGGGTAAAGAGGATGGTGCCGACAAGGAGCTGATCCAAATCATAATCGCAAGAGTCGATACGATTGCGAAGAATGTTGTGCTTCTTGCCACGAAAGAGGTGGAACAGGGATTGCAGGATCGTCAGCTGCCAGTGATATATCCGCCCAGACGCCAAATAAAACGAATAGATGTGGATAGTCAGCGTGGAGAGCATATCCGAGAACATAGCAATGGGCATGCTTGCCCCAGCAAAGGAAGAGAATCCTATGAACCACACCATCTTGGGCAGCGCCGGAGTCAGAGTCTCGATACAGCCTGGCACTGTTAGCTGATGCATCATACAAACCGATAATCAACACTTACTAGACCAGTAGTCAATGACCCATAGGAACAGATCCCCCAAGAAGGCAGCCAACTCTGTATTAAGCTTAAGGCCAGCAGGCCAACCCATCAACCATGATATGCTGCTCTGTAGCGCATCGACGGTATATGTGCGGAGCAAGTTGCCAATTTGTGTTGCTACCCAGTCGGCATTCTCAATAATATATGAGCCGAGAGCAATGCCAATAATGACGTCGTTGGCAACGAGCCACAAACTGTTGTAGAATCGGATGTAGTCTGGATGGCTCGTGGTGACACTCGCCCAATTGTCTTTGCGCTGTCGCAGTGTCATGTACTGCATCGGCCAGTAACAAAACTGTTGAAGGCGTATTTCAACTTGTTGAGCTGTGGCCGAAATGTCCTTCAATGCCGCGTAGCCAGGCTTGATCCGGAACTCGAGCAACAAGAGTAACATCTCTGTCATGATCCGATAGCCCATGAGTCCAAGAATTAGTGCCTGTTGCAGAATGGGGAAGATGTATAGAGTACACCATGTCCACAGTTGCAGGATGACATAGTTCCTCATGGTGGAAGCAGTCTCGACGACACGCTCTGAAACACTGAGGCTGCGTCTAGGCCTCGTCCCTATGCGCCCGACATTCTTCTGCAGCGTCTTTTCGAGCTCCCAGGACCAATTGACTTGGTTGATAATCTTTGGCAAAGCCTTGTCCCGAGCTGAGGGTACTCGTTTCGAAATTGTATGCAGCTTGAGCTTCTCGACGAGCTTGCGCTTCTCCTCTTTCATCTCACGTTCTCGAGTCTCCTCTTCTCCCTCTGATGCTATTGTGTCGTCCAACTGCGATCCATCATGACCAAGCGCAAGTGCAATTGGGTTCAGTGATATGTATTGCATCCCTTGAGGATAGGGTCGATCGTATAGGATGAGTTGAACACTGACGGCTCGGGAGCAAGTAATTTTTGGTACTCTTGGGTTCGTATTTGTTGTCGCGCAAAGCCAAGATGGATCGGCTAGACTTGGATCGGGGGCGTTCGAGAGGCCGAGGACATGCATCGAACTATGTCCACACATATCGCTGATTTGGCTGGCTGGGTGAACCTCGCTGCGGAACAAGGTGCCAGCCTTGAGATGCGACTCGGTGATCCTAGCCTACAGGACGTCAGTGTTGAGTTTTTGCAGTCGCAGAGTGTTACTGACGTCAACATCTTCAAGAATGGCAACGACAAAGACATCCAAAATGGAATTGCGCCATCCTACCACGACACCAGGACGATCCGACTTAGGAATGTCTGTCGGCCAGAACACTCTCATCAACCCATCATGCTCTACCATGACAAGCGACTATGTATATCAACCGGCGCAATTCGCTTAAAAGGAACCTCGTCGTCTGAGCTGCTCTCGCGCAGAGATACCCGTCCTAGGTTCTCGTGGATGCTGGGTCCAACTTGTTAGCCCTCTTATCGGCGTCGAGCGGTGACAGGGCGTACCAGATTCGTTTCTTGAGTGGCCAGCAGTACGGTGGGAGCGAACACGGCGAGGAAGAGAATGGTTAGGGCAGCAAAGGCCTTTGTCGCGCGCGTCTGGGCATGTGTTAGCTAGGCATTGGAGGGCGCAAAGCTGTACTTACGACAACTCCGTTTTCCCAAGCAAAGATGGCAAGTTCATAGAGGCGAGTAACAAGGTCCCAGCGGGCAGTGATGTAGCCAGCGACGAAGATGCCGAGCGTAAGGACGGAAAAGGGGTGCATAGAAGCGCTATTGCTCGTGGCAGTACATGCCGTCCTCGTTTGGTGGCAGTTTTGGGGTGAAGAAGTTGGGGGGGGACTCGACTCGCCAAGCCGTGGAGGTGGGCTGCCGGCGGGACTTGCGAATGGGATTGTCTCTTGGCGATGGGAAGAGAAGCGGGAGGCACACGGAAGCGAGGAGGAGCAGACGAGATGAGATCCTTCCTATTGCCGTCTGGTGATTATCTGCCAAACCAAACAAACAAGTCGGGTCAAACGAATGGAACTGCCAGCTCGCTCAATGCAGAAAGAGGGTTGGATGCATTGATTGGATTGGCTGCCCCTGCATCTACGAAGAGCTACGTGCGCGTCGTCGTCTAGTTCGAGTAACGTCGACCGCTAATTGTAGAGTCAAAAGTGGGCCATAGAGTGTCCAATTTGGGATCACGTGCAATCGCCTAGTCGAGGCCATGATGAGATGGATAGAAGAGCAAGATCAGTGAGCTTTCGAGTGAACAATCACTGATGTTGTATGCATATATGTAGAGTAGTGAGTATATAAGAGTGAGCGTATCCGAGAAATCTACCCCGTATCCGAAAGCTTGTGCAAACCACCCATTCTTCGGTTCCATAACGCCGTTCATCAATGTAATCTGGTCATTATCGACTCTTATTCTAATGGGAATGTTAATATTCTTCGCTCAGTGTAAAATAATGGGACGGGGACAAACTTTTTGGTCCGAGATGCTTCAAATCGTTCTCCTTGTTCTCTTCCCGGGCCTCCGCCACCAGCTTATCGATCCCTCGCTCCTTTAGAGCACCCTATGCCAGGGTATTAACATTATGAGACCCCGAGTATCTCAAAAAACTCACCTTAAGACATTGTTGATAGTCCTTGAAAAGATTGGCGCATTCTTTATTGTCCTTTTCCTGCCCCCGAAGGTACTCTGCACTCGTCAGTATCATGCGGCGACGGTGGCAACGGAAATCTTACTCTCGCTGTACCATTTCAAGAAACAGGTATCATATCGTCTAGACGTGTCAGCTGTAATATTAAAACATGAACCTCTAAAGACTTACTCCTTGACCTCATTGCACTCAGGAGCAAGCGAAGCAGACATGATGGCTGATGATGATAAAAGTGATGTAGTTGAAGCAATCAGAATTCTAGCGTGAGAGCTCCCGGCCGAGAGAGAACGCCAAGCCAGCCACTCCACTACTCTAAATCCGACAACAACAAGGGGTTATTCGTATCCGTGTTTACATTGAATTGCATAAAATGGAACAAGCAACTCGACCTTTTATGCTCGCATCAGAGGCGAAGCAAGACTCGTGACAGGCACAAATTTACCCCATGGCCTCGGAAGTGAGGAATGCTCTTGTTCCTATTGAAAACAGCCGTGATTGGCTGACGCTCAGACCCCGCCGAGCACTGCGAACATCCCCACAAAAATCGACCTGAGCTCAGACAGAGACTCGTACCTCGACTGGTCGCGTCTCATCAACGCGACTGCTGCGACTTCATACTAGAAGATTATGGTCACGTTTCTCCCTTCAGCGCATCAACTATTTTCATCTACAACTCAACCCAAGAAAAACTACGACATCTTGACTTGAAGCGTTTTCAGCCATGGCGCCGTCTGATGATGATATTGAGCAGGCACTCCTTGACGCAACTTACCAAGTCTATCGTGCCGCCCCCGATGACACCTCAGTGAACAAGGTTCGCAAGCAGGCCGAGGAGAATTTAGAGCTTGACGACGGTTTCTTTGCAACCGGCGAATGGAAGAAGAAGAGTAAAGATGTGATCAAAGCGCGTGTGGTGAGTTACCCAAAACGCCATCTCAAACTCCACACTCTGACACACATATAGGAGAAGCTCCTTGATGGATGGGTTCCCGACAGTAAAGATGAGGCCGCCTCAAATGATGAAGCTGAGAAGGGTGTGAAGCGTGGGTCATCAGAAATCGAGTCCCCTCAGCCAAAGCCAAAACGCCAGAAGCGAGGCCCCAAGCCCAAGAAGCCCGCCAAGAAGGTGGAATCGGAGCCAAGTGAGCTCAGTGAGTTGAGTGAACTCAGCGAGCTAAGTGAGGAAGAGAAACCTCAGAAGAAGAAGCGAGCACCAGCAAAGCGCCAGACTAAGGTCAAGCCAAAGGCAAAGGCAAAGGCAAAGGCCAAGCCTGTCATTTCCGACGATGGGGATGTCGACATGGAGTCTGACGGTGGAAAGCCTGATTCAGACGATGAGGGCAAAGATGAGAAGGCTCAGAATGGCGAGGCTGCCACAGAAGAGCCAGCTATTTCTCCATCTCACGAAACACCAGATGACGACGAAAAGCCAACTACGAATGAGAACGGAGACGACAAGCCAGTGGTTGACGAGGAAGAGGAATACTCGGATGTGATCGACGAACCTGTAAAGCCCAAGCGGAAGAGAAAGGACAAGAAGGAGGCTGCCAGCAAGCCAGCCAAAGTCCCCAAGGCCGCCGCCACCAAGAAGACCACCACGGCGGAAGATCCCAACACCGAGGAGATCAAGAGACTTCAGTCTCACCTTACCAAGTGCGGCGTCCGTAAGCTGTGGCATAATGAGCTCAAGAAGTACGGTGACGACCCCAAGGCCAAGATTCGCCACCTCAAGAAGATGCTCACCGAGATCGGTATGGAGGGTCGCTTCTCCGAGGCCAAGGCTCGTGAGATCAAGGAGAGACGAGAGCTCATGGCTGAGGCCGAGGCGGCTCAAGAGATGAATGCCCTCTGGGGTGTGGCGAGCCGAGGCCGGGCAAGCCGCAGCAAGAGCAAGCAAGCAAAGGTTGTTGAGAGTGAAGGCAGCGATGCCGGCGGTGACGACGCCGAGGAGGAGGAAGATACATACGCCGCCCGACGAAAGAGGGCGCGGGCCGATTTGGCCTTTTTGGGAGATGACAGCGACTCTGAGTGAAGTTTGGGCAAGGGGGGTTTCATATCACTCTCATGGCGTTGAGCGATGTCCACAGGTTGAGGTTCAGGGGTGACGAGATGTATCATGATGGCTCTGTACACTACAAAACGCAGCAAAATCGGGAGGCTGCCTCAAGGGTTTGTTTCCAAATTTTCTCATAATACCTAGCTAGGCGTTCATAAAATCGTGCTTTATCCAATTGGTTTTCTTTCTTTTTTTTTCATGTCCTACGAGATTTCCAACTTAGTCCGCCCAGGCCTTGTACACGATCCTAGCACCGTACGTGTCTCCCTTCTTGAGAAGAACCATGTTCTTCCACTCGGGGACGTTGGCGGCGTTGACGTAGCGAGCAGGCTCGCAGCAGAAGCCGGCGCGTGAACCACGGGCGGCCTTGCCGTTGACCTCGGGCACGTCGATGCCGGAGCCAGTGTAGACCTGGAAGGTGGGCTCAGTGCTCAGGACGTCGAGGTTGACGCCGGCGCCGGCGTGGTGGGCCCGGAGGTTGAGGTTAAGGGGCTCGGAGCGGGTGTCGAGGGGCACCGAGGAGGGGTCCGTGTTGAGAACGAAGCAGTGGTCGATGTTGGGCTCCTTGACTCCCATGAGGACGGCCTCGTTGGCTTCGACACCTGGGAAGGGCTCGATCTTGCCAGTGGGGATGAGACCTTCGTCAACAGCGAGGTACTTGTTGGTTGGGAGAGTGATGTTTGTGCCGTCAATGGTCTCCTGGCCGCTGAGGTTGAAGTAGGAGTGGTTGGTCATGTTGACGACGGTCTCATCAGCGCCGTCGATGAGCTTGGCCTCGTAGTCCATGGCAAGGATGGTGACCTCCTTTCCTTCAACCTTTTGAATGCCAGTCGTGTAGACGACAGTCACCTCGACGGTGCCAGGGTAACCCTCATCGCCGTCCTCGCTGGTGAGGGTAAAGGCAACGCTCTCGCCGCCCTCAAAGTTGTCAATACCAGGGACCTCACGGAGGCCGACAGGCCTGGGACCGTCCCAGACGCGCTTGCTCCAGCCGACCTCACCACCGTGAAGGTGGTTGGGGCCGTTGTTTGCGGCGAGGGTGTACTCCTTGCCGTTGAGGCTTTCAAGGCGGGCGCCCTTGATGCGGTTGGCGACACGGCCTACAGTGACGCCAAAGAAGGGAGAGTTGTACTTTTCATATTCCTCCTGGGTGGCGAAGCCCTGGACAATGTTGATTCCCTTGACGACCAGGGACTGGACGATGGCGCCGAGGGGAATGAAGGAGATGGGAGCGTCGGCCATGATTGAATGATATCACTTTAAGGCGGGGTGATGGTGATGGTGGGGTGGTTTGGTATGAGGGGAGACGATGAGAGTGTATTTATGTTTTCTTTCTTCTTCCACCAAACACAGAGAACGATGAATGGAAGAGAGAAAAAGGAGATCTGAGATGCGGTGAGGCTTTAACCACTCGTTTTCTGCAACACTGGGCTGTGAGGCGTGGTGGTACTCTACGGAACGAGAGGGGGGATAAATGCGAAAAAGCTGGGGACCCATCATGACTCTGGGAATTCAGGCTAAACTGCCAATGGGGACACGACCCGTGGGGGAAAGCAGTTTCTCGCATGGGACATGCCTGGGAGCTTCCTAGCTCTTCTCTTGGTAGGGAAAAAAAATGCTGTGAACCATCCAATCCGTGGATGGCATGACATGATGTCTGACAGCTTCACCGAGTTATGGCCATGGCCCAGTGTGCGGGGTGGCGCGCGCGTCATGGCTTCTAAGCTGCGGGCTTCTCGGTGTGAGTGGCGCGGTTGCAGCTGGTGCTTGCTTGGCTGCTTTGCCTTACCAGGCACGGTAACAGCTTGTGCGGCTTTGAGCTCCGACGAGATGGGATGCGACCAGTTCTGTCACTAGTCGAGTTGAAGGTGTCGCCCAAGAAGGCATCTCATCCAACCAGCTCCATCATCGTCATGATGGAGCTAGGCCCACGGGTTCCACAGGTTCTCTCATGTAACTTGCAGAATAGCTTCTGTCGTGTCATGTCATGTGTAAACACTTGAAACTCGACTTGACTCGGCCAGCAGGAATCACAGCAGGGTTAATGTAACTCATATCGCATCAAGATCAAGTCATCAACTTTTGGGTCTCAAAGTCATGATATAGACATGGCGCAGTCGATGCTGCCCTTCAATTATGTACATATTTCAGCTTGAAAGTGTCGTGAGAAATGCAGAGTGGTATCTTAAAGCAAAGCAAAGTTTTCGAATCCCTTTCATCTCGTTCGACTACCATTCCAGTCGGTCGTCGCACACCAGCTTGACGTCGAATCGCTCCTCGCCCTTCCATACCTTACTGCCGGAGTTGCACCCGGCCACAATCGTCCGCAAGTCGCTGATCATGCCTCCAGGGCCACTGGCGAAGACGGTCGTGGGACCTCTGACTGTGGTGCTCACAAAGTCCTTGACGAGCTTGGGAAGGTTGGGGTGTCGGTCCTCGTCGACGGTGCCATGGCCGATCTTTGCGACGGGGACATCAGTACCGCACGCGCAGTCCTCGTCCACGTCCGACGATGATGATGAGCCAACCTGCACGGCGCCGTCGGTCGCGGCCTTGTCGTCCTTCTCTCGAGGCAGGGGGCCGCTACCAGCGTCTCGTGTTGCGTACACTCGGATCTTCAGGTTCAGGGCCTTTCGGGCCTGTTGGAGGAGCTCCATCTCCTCGTGGACCCATTCGGCATCGGCGGCATGGCGAATGGCCCAGACGAGCTCAATCTTTCGATCTCGGGAGATGGGTGATCGTGCGAGTTCGAGGAGCACGGGGAGCACATAGGCGATACCAGTGCCACCGGCGACACACATAATGTTGGTGTCGGGGGCGACTCCGTCCAGAGTCTCTTCACCATATCCGCCAGTGAGGATCACAGATGTGGTTGCCTTCTCAGAGTTTTCCAGCTTCTTGGCCGCCAGCTCGGCCACCTTCTTAGTCTCGCCCTTCTTAGCACGCATGATGTACGAGTGCTTCACAACGCCCTTCTCAACGATAGGGGCATTTAGGGGTGTGAAAGGGTGGGACTGCCAGATGCTGCTCTCGGTGAAGCAGAGGTAGTAATGCTGGCCAACTTGCCACGGGTCCTGGTTGTTCTCAAGGTCGAGTCGCAGGATGTCGCCATGCTCAGGGTCGGGGAAACGGGTGATGACGGCCTGGGAAGCCCGGAAGCCCATGCTACCGTTGGGGAGGTGGTGATAGTGCAGATAGGCGGATCGAAGGAATCGGAAACCACGGTCGACGAACCACAATAGGAGAGCTGGGAGGAGGAAGCACTTGAGAGCCTTCCAGTGAGCCCAGCAAGCACCGATGTAAACCATGGCTAGGACATAGTGAGACTTGCGGAAAAACTCATACCCTGTCATACGGATGCCCCAAGGGGTGCTTCCTATGACGAGCAGAGTGAGCAGAATCATGGCCACAATGCCCCAAATCATGTAAGTCTGAGTGATCCATTCGATACCAACTGTAGGCTGGGGCTGGTACAGGCGAATCTCGACGATGCACCAAGCAATGGTGTGGAGAGCGCTCTGGATAAAGATGATGTAGCCTGACCATCGGTGCAAAAAGTTGAAGCTCTGGTAAGGGACGCCAGTGATGAGGGAGAGGATCGACTCTCGGCTGGACAGAAGGATAGAGAGAGGTGTCAAGGCATACGCCAGAGTACCGATGCGGTCGGACCAGGGGCCGAGAGTCGTGCGGGTGTTGTAAGTGCCCGGCATGTCTTTAACGGGAGTGATCCATTTTTGATAGGACATGCCCACGAAAGTCCAGATGGTTAGATAGCCGAGAAGCGTGAGCAGGATGACGACCTGAAGGCGAGTAGTGCGGCCAAAGACGATACGAGCAGCGTCCGGGAGCAAGTATTTGCGCGTCATGGCAGCGATGCTGCGACGAACCTTGGCGAAACCGGCCTTGGGGTTCATATTTGAGATTGTGGGCGGAGCCGACGGCCGGCCGACATGTCGGAGGATAGCCCAGATGAAGAGGATGGCGAGGATGGTGCCCCAGAAGATGCCGGTGTAGAGCATGCCTAGGTCATGGGCATAGTAGACGAGATCGAGATACTCGCAAGAGCCCTTGTCGTTTGTGCAAGGGACGGCTCGGTCTGCGTATCCCCAATGAGGCTCGAGGGATTTGGCCTCGCTCATGTTCTGGATGTGGCGAGCACCCAGCTGGTGTAGGGACGCCATGGTGAATGATTCTTGTCCGACGATGAGTTTGGGAGGAATGTCAAGAACAAGGAAGGTCAAGTTACGTTGACAGCGGTCAAGAAATTATATGGTCAACTCCCAATCCAGTGGAGCAGTGGCAGTGGTGCAACAAGCCGCGAGGGACAAGACGGATCGGCAATGGCGAACAAGATGGCGACGGACGTGATGCCATAGAAATAAGAATCGAACCGTCGGCGGCGTCCCCACCGAGGAGCCAGGTTGGCGGGACTGAACAAACGAACGGCGTCCATAATTGAGCGGGTTTGAGGATGGATGCTCTGGTATTGCCCAGGATAGGGCGACAAAGTCAAACCCCTGGACGCGGCAGCCAGGCCGGATCGGGAATAAAGCTCCTGCTTATTTGCTCAAACTACGAATGGAAGATTGGTCAGGCTGACCTTGATGAATCGACTCAGCCCAGAAAGAGGGAAAAGATGAGCATTGCGACGCTGCGCTTTGTTGGTGATGTCCATGGCGAGACGATAAAGATGGAGTTGAGCAGGAATGAGCACGTTTTCCCGGGGTCTACGGGTGGGGCCGTCCGACCTCCGGCTCCACCAGGCTCCGCTCTTGGAGAATCAACCTCCGCTATGAGATTCTTGGCCTCACTCTCTGTCGGGTTGTGTCGCCCTCGTGTCATGGATTAAAATCCATTATTAATAACTGCAGAGTCGTCTTTGGCTCAGTCAAGAGCCTCTCCTTGTCTCTGCGGCTGCATCGCTTTCCATCCTTCTCGTCCCGAGTCTTGGAACCAACTCAATCCTTCTCACCAGGGTCTTAATTGCTGGATTACCCCCCAAATCCGTCCGTCTTCTCCACATTACCCATACTGGAAGTTGGCCGACGAACTCGGTTCTGGGTCTTGAGACGTATTAAACACTCGCGCCCACATTCAACCCCCCGTGGCTGACCCGGCTCCAACCATATCGTCTTGCTATCGTGTAGACCGTCGTTGTCTTGCACTCACTCCGGTCTGATATTATCATCTTCTTTACAGCTTGTTGCGGACGCGCAAACAATCACTCAAGATGAGCCACGACATGGGAAACATGGACAGCGGTGGTGCCGCGTGCAAAGTGGAGGTGAGAACGCCTACACAGCATCTTAGACGGTGAGCTAACAACCTCATAGATGCTTTGGAACTGGAACACAATTGATGCGTGCTTCCTCGCCGAATCATGGCAAATTCAGAACTCGGGCATGATGGTTGCCACTTGCATCGGCGTCATCCTGCTAGTCGTCCTTGTCGAATTCTTCCGCCGCATGGGCAAGGAGTATGATGCTCTACTACAGCGGCAATTCCACCGCCAGGCGACAACTCACGGCGTCGCCATGGCCGCCGCGGGCTGCACCGGCGCCGTCATGCCCACGCGGCAAACCCTCACCTACCGGGCCTCGCCTCTACAGCAGCTGGTGCGCTCCATCATCCATGCCGTGACTTTTGCGGGCGCCTACATCATCATGCTGCTCGCCATGTACTTTAACGGATATGTCATCATCTGCATATTTATCGGTAGCGGCCTGGGCAAGTTCTTTTGCGACTGGTTGGTGGTCAAGATTGATCTTGAGGGGCTGGACGGTGATGAGAGCAAACCCAAGGGTATCGAGGAGACGACGGTCTGCTGTGGTTGATTGGGGTCACGGAAGTACGCAAAGATTTACAGGATTAGAAGCATTGATGCTTCAACTGCATTGTTTTAACGATACCCTTGGGGAGAGATCATTTAAAGTACATATTAAGCATTCTGGAAACATGGTGCTGAAGGATTAACGAACCTATGAATCAAACTAGACCACTGAATCATTCAAATCATGACAATTTTGTTGAGTCAACAAGATGCTACCCTGGCTAGTGAAGGTATCATGACAAGTCATCTTTCAAAGTAGAGGCAGAGCCTCGATCGGAAAACACCAACAGACCCAGATCGGGACTCGGGACACTCAACTACCGTTATTACAAGGTCCCGACTTGAGATCCAGATGCTTACCAGAATCTTTGAGAGGAGCCTAGTGCTCGGTACCGAAAACAACATGCATGGCTAGACTTGAAGGCGCCTGCATGGCCAGCTAAACCCGCTCACGGCCCCCACGAACCGTTTGTGGCGCATCTGAGATCTTGGACGCTTGTAAGGATTAGAGCACAAAAAGATGTGATTATTCCCAAGACTTTGATCGATTTGAGCTAGTTATGATTGGGGCGTCCAAAGCTGGGCGAACCCTTGACACAGTAGTGCGCCAGGGATCTTGAGGATGGATGTCGTTGGACAGCATTTTGGCTTGAGGACGTGTGGAGCGCACTACCAAGGTTAACTTGCTCATATCCCGCTCAAGAACAATGTCGAATATTCTCATTGTAAGGGACAAGATGAAATCTCGTCTTCTCATGAATCTTGCCACGATCAGGGCAAGCTTGGCCAGACTCCCAAGGGTGTCGCATGAGACGGCCCGTCATCTATCTCTGATTAGATAGGGGATCGAACGTTGCTCGTCCAAGTCAGGGCGGCCTGAGACGAGAATCGTTGGTTCATTTCGCCTTCAGGAGCACACCCCAATAAATACATGCTCAATCCCCCTCCAACAACCTTATGACCTGAGGTGATTTGCTCCCAGGCGTCCCTTGTCGCCGTCAGATAGACCACGCCATAGCCCTGATCAATCGACCACATCCAGCCAACTCGTAAGCCTTGCTTGCATATGTTGTCTTTTGCTTCGAAATATATTTCTTCGATAGCCTACGAAGCTTCTTCTGCTTCCTTTCTTCTTTAATTCAGACTCAGCATCTGCATCACATTCACTCGCCCATCACAATGTCTTCATACTCTAGTTTCTCAAGCTCCATCTCGGGGTCAGCATCCAGCTCTCCGTCCTTGTCCTTCCGTTCCCATGTTAGCTCGCACAGCGATGGTGAAAGAATGGGGGAGGAGATGGAGATCATCAAGACGTGGTTTTCAGTCCTCAGCGACGAAGAACGAACAGCCGCCCTCACATCCATCGCCGAGCTACCGTGTCTCCGCGAGATCGAGCCCTTGATCCAGACCCTCAAGGACCGCAAGCGGGATCTCTGGCGTCGACAGGAGGAACTCCTCATCCAGCCGGGAACAAAGCCCAAGTGGCCGATGCCAGCGTTCCCTCACAGCTCCCAAGACCCTAGATGGGTGGCCAAATGGCTCCGTGCGTTGAGGCTGCACAAGTACGAAAAGTGCCTGACTGGAATGTCCCCGGCGCAGGTTTCTCGTCTAAGTGATGCGGATCTGCAACAGTTGGGTGTTGACACTGTCGGCGCAAGGACGAAGCTGCTCCGAGTGAGTGTTTCTTGATGATCGGCAGAGTTGGTAGCATGTCTAACAATGCACAGGCCATCTCAACTGGATGAATATCATATAATACCTTAATTTTGCCCGCGAGACGGGCTGGTCAAGGCAGCTGAGCTGCCTACAAACACGAAAACGTCCTCGAGACGACCGCTACCACTTGGAACAGCACTCCCTCTCAGAAAGGGGCAGCGATGAATCACAGCACCAAAGCAAAGACCCCATCGCCAGGGTCAAACATGGGAAGGCCGAGAGTTCAGGTCGACGCCTTGGTGATGGGTGGGCTGAGGTCTGGCGGTGGTGGTGTTGATGTGGTTTGACACGGGGAAACAATGGCGTTGATCTGGGCGGAATAAATGAGCTACACCCCATCCGGCACAATACAGCCGTCGACAGCCCTGCGGGAGCTGTCCCGATTTTATTAGATACCTTGTCTCGTACCAAATTTAGCCGTCAAGGCATATTATCTGAAACATGACGTTGGAGGGGAGATCTACGATGGGATGCTTGCCATGAGATCGGGCTCGGTCTGGATGGGATGTGACGCTGAGTGAAGGCCTTATTGCCCAGGAGCAGGTGGTCACCTGCTGTACATGTAGGTATCCGTAAAGCGAATCACGAGGCCTGCCAGCGTGCCCAGAGTCTGCGCAAGTAAACCAAATCTCACCTAGATCGGTGCCTTGTCTTTGACAAACACCGCACGTTTCCTCTTCCATTCTCCTCCATTTCCCTTCTAGGTTAATCCGCTCTGGATTGAGGTGACAGCAGCGGGTGGTGCATGCGTGCGTGCGCAACCCCAACAGCTCCAGCGCAGCACAACTCAGCTCCGGGCGGGCCCTCGTCTCCAACCGACCAAGCGGTCTTGTCCTGGCCGTTTCTGACTCTTATTAAACAACGGCATTGAACCATGGCCGCCGCATCACCGCAGAGCCTCAGCACTCCAAAGCGCAAGCGAGGCGAGCAGCTATGGCTCTCGCCAATTCAGTTCTCCTTTGAGGTCGACCCTTCGTCTTCATCCTCCGCCGCGAACCCCGACGATGGCAGCAATAGCCCGCGCTCAACCGTCGCCCACAAGTTCCGTGGTCTCGCACTGGAAAGTGGGGGCGGGGCAACCAGCAACGACAACGACAACGACAACGACGACAGCGATGCCCACGAGTCTGCTAGGAAACGACAGAGGCCTGATGAGATGATGAGAGATGCGCCTCCTACTGTCCAAGAAGTTGTCGACCTGGACGGCAAGTCATTCCTGCCTGCTCGGGAGCCATCTCCAGAAGCCTCACGCGGGGCACCGCGGGATAAGGCGGAGGAGGATGGTCAGCTTGCCGAAGCACCAAGGCCGGCAGACAGTAGCCTGCATCATGCATACCCGTCCATCAACCGGCTATCCGAATCAAAATCCAAGGTCAAGAAGAGAACAGGCTCACCGCCGCTGCGCATGAAAAAACCATCGAGACGTCCATTTGACGATGAAGACGACGAGGAAATGGAGATTGTCGACCCCGTCAGAGCCGCACTGACGTGGCACGAGGACGAAATCACAATCTACGACCCCGAAGATGAAGATGATGACGGCACAGGAATCAATGGCATTGGATTCAAGCCTACACCTGCGCTGGCACAGGCTCGCGCCATGAAGAGGAGGCAACAGATGGCCGAGTATCGCAAGAGAGAGGAGAATGAGGCACGAGCTCGACGCAACCAGCGACGACGCCGCGGACCAGCAATCACCATTGGCCCAGAGGAAAAGTCTCCATCGAGAAAGGTCAGGTTTATGGACGCGGATGCTCAGAACATTGCTATTACGACGGGATAATGATACTATGGCTCATACTGAATGGATGGAATTGGACACTCGGGGAAGGGGACTATTCCGACATTTTACTTAGGCGGCTTCGTTGGCGTTTGTTATTTCATCAACCTTGCTAACAAATCTGCGGCAAGAAGCGTTTTATTGTTCGACGGCACGATTTCACAAGTTGCTTTGATGGTTCACGGACGGCGGAGGGAAGATACAATCGCAATGGCTTCATCAGTCCGCTTTATACCCTGGTCTCTGAGAGATCACTTACGTAGGCATCACGGTTAGGTACCGAATTCACGTTTTACACCTTTTATTCTTGGTGGGCTCTTCTGACCCTTGAATCTTGGCTCTCTACCTTGAGCATCTCCTCCTCTTGTCCAGAACAGTACCCAAGTAGACGGTACATATAATACTTTTACACAATGGTACATGATGGCAGGAGATTGGTTTCAAGTTCACCAGAACTTGTACCAGGACTTCTCTGCTGCTTTCTTCTCCGCCTCCAGCTTCGCGTGTTCTTGCCTCGCCTCCGAAATCTTCTTTGCCTGTTCCCTCCGGTTCTCCGATACCACTTCGATATGTCGCTTCATTTGTCGTCGCTCCTCTCGGCGGAGGTACTGGCACCATTCGTAAGAAGCCATGCTTCCGAGGACAAAGACTCCGACGGCCCAGTTTGCGGCACTCGTAGCGTTTCCTACATAACGGTCAGGCCATGATTGTGCGAGGTACAAGTCTGTATAGGGTCGACTCACCTCGGAGGACAAATCTCAAGCCTCCAATACCAGCACCAGATGCAATTCCTGTGATGAATCCCTGCCGAGCACAAGGCGTGTTGGCAACGTTTGCGAAATCGTCCTTCTTAATCATGGACACGGCCTCCGAGATTGTCGGCCTCGAATTGGTGGAAGTCGCTCCATTCTCGCCGCTGGCCGTGGCCTCGTTCTGCTCTATGGGTTTCGACCAGACATGCAATGTCTTATCGCCGGGCTTGGGCTGCCCATCGTCCTGGTTTGAAGCCATTTCTGGCTACCTTTGCGGCGCAATTGGTGTCATGAATCGGGCACACAGCCAGAAAGTCGTCCTTCTCACATGGGCCGACCCGATGACGCTCTCGAAAGCCCTGCAGGCCCGCCGGTTGCCGGTGTGGTCCGTGCACTCAGGGCGTTGGGTGCGTTGCTCCGTGGGAAATCCATTAAACTTGTAGTGGGGCGTTACCGCGTCGCGAGGACGCGTTTCGACGCGCCTCACGTCTCCCAAATGAAATGTACCAATCTGGATCAAGTCTTTTGGCCTGCCCTTGCACTTCTTCTACCCAAGTTTCCACAGTCGCTCCGCTTCTACGGGGTCCATTGTTGACTTTTTAACCACGTTTTCCATCGTTTTCTTCAACGTCTCTTCCTCTTCTTCTCATTCTCTTCCCCTTTCATGACGCTTCTTGACCTCCTCGCACCATCCTCGGCTCGCTAATACAATCTCTCCTCTCCAGGGGAGCCTCTCCCAGAGGATGCCCAATACAAGCCTTCGTCGCCCTCAAAAGGGCTTTCGTCGGGGAGGAAAGGTTGCCTACCATGGCGCTCGCACGCGGACATTCGCGGCCTCGTCGAGGAACGAGGCCACATCGGCCGACGAGAAGTGGGAGCGTACCCGGTTAGCGCATACCATTGACGAGAACATGGGCTTTGGACGTTATGAGAGCGGCAAGAAGAAGGAAGGCTGGCTGGTCAATATTCAACCAACATCGATCGAGGACGAGCGGATACCTGGTGGCCGAGCAGCAGTTGACTGCTACTTCATCGAGGAAGACGGTTCGACCTTCAAGGCGACGGTGGAATACGATCCTTACTTCCTCATCGCTGTGAGGAAGGGCCACGAGTCTGAGGTGGAAGAATGGGCCAAAAGAGTTCCTGGAGGCGGTGTCGTCAAGTCGATTCGACGAGTTGAGAAGGATGATCTCAGCATGCCGAATCACTTGGTTGGCTACCGAAGGACTTTTCTGGAGCTGAGGTTTGCCAATGTCAGCGACCTCCTGGCCGCGAGGAAGGACATCATGCCCATCGCGGAGAAGAACAAGAAGAACATGAATGCTATGGATGCCTACGCCGAGGTTGCAGCGTGAGTTGACCTCCTATCCTGACGAATGCCAGCTAACAAATCACAGTGCTGCGAACGGCGATTTTGACCTTTTTGATGATTCACGAAATGACGACCGACAAATGAACAATACATTCGCGGATGCCAGCGACTTTATTGTCGATATACGAGAATACGATGTTCCATACCATGTACGAGTAATGATAGATATGGGTGAGTCTTCTTTTTTGTTCCCAGTTCGACTATCTTTACATGATGTTTGCAACCCAAGTATTTGCTACTTCAGAGCCTTCTACAGGCCATGAGACCACTATTCACCTTTGCCCTGATTCAGTTTATCCTCACCATATTTGTTGCTCTCGGATTCTTTTTGAACCCTCACTTACCAAGAGTCGCAGACGTACGAGTAGGAACTTGGTACTTCGTGGAAGCCAAGCACGGAGTAACCAAGATTTCTCCCAACGATCAGAGATCACTCCCAGCAGACCCTGTGGTCATGGCCTATGATATTGAAACATCAAAAGCTCCTCTCAAATTCCCCGACGCCGCCGTCGATCAGATCATCATGATCTCGTACATGATCGATGGTCAAGGGTTTCTAATCACCAACCGAACAATCCTCTCTGAAGACATTGGCGACTTTGACTACACACCCAAGCCAGAGTACCCGGGTCCTTTCATGATCTTCAACGAACCTGACGAGAAGGCCGTCATCGAGAGATTCTTCCTCCATATTAAGGAGGCTCGCCCGACTGTCATTGCAACATACAACGGTGACTTTTTCGATTGGCCTTTCGTAGAAGCCAGAGCTAGCGTCAACGGCATCGATATGTACCACGAAATTGGTTGGAAGAAGGACAGTGAGGACCAGTACAAGTGCAACTACAGTGTACACATGGACTGCTTTCACTGGGTCAACCGAGACTCGTATCTTCCCCAGGGTTCCCGTGGTCTCAAGGCCGTCACAGTCGCAAAGCTTGGATACGACCCTGATGAGCTTGACCCCGAGCTGATGACACCGTATGCCACCGAACGGCCTCAGACTCTAGCCGAGTACTCCGTCTCAGATGCCGTGGCAACATACTATCTTTACATGAAATACGTGCACCCCTTCATCTTCTCTCTCTGTACCATCTTGCCGCTGGGCGGTGACGATGTGTTGAGAAAGGGAACCGGTACTCTCTGCGAGATGCTGCTGATGGTGCAGGCTTATCAAAGAGAGATCGTGCTTCCAAACAAGTATATCACACCGAAAGAAGCCTTCTGGGACGGACATCTTCTTGACTCAGAGACCTACGTCGGTGGTCACGTCGAGAGTATCGAAGCTGGTGTATTCCGAGCCGATATCCCTGTTGACTTTGCCGTCGAACCCAGTGCTATTGACGAACTTCTCAAGGATCTCGACGCCGCTCTCAGATTTGTCATCGAGGTCGAAGAGAACAAGTCATTTGATGATGTTGAAAACTACGATGAGGTCAGGGCCCAGATTGTCGAACAGCTGAACAAGCTCAAGGAGACACCAAACCGCAACGAAAGGCCACTGATCTACCATCTTGACGTTGCTTCCATGTACCCCAACATCATGACGACCAATCGATTGCAGCCAGACTCGATGATTAAGGAATCCGAGTGCGCTGCATGTGACTTCAACCGACCAGGAAAGACTTGCGACAGGAGAATGCCCTGGGCCTGGAGAGGCGAGTACATCCCGGCAAAGCGAGACGAATACAACATGATCCGACATGCACTTGAGAATGAAAGGTTCCCTGGAAAGCATCCCAATGCTCCACAGCGGACGTTCCAGGAGCTGAGCGCGGATGAGCAAGCAAGTCTTATACGAAAGCGTCTCCAGCTCTACTCTCAAAAGGTCTACCACAAGATTCACGACTCAACCACCATCGTGCGAGAGGCGATTATCTGCCAACGAGAGAACCCGTTCTATATCAACACTGTACGAGACTTCCGTGATCGTCGATACGATTACAAGGGCAAGGCAAAGGTCTGGAAGGGCAAGACATCATCTCTTCAATCATCCGGCGCGCCTTCAAGTGAGGTTGAAGCTGCGAAGAAGATGATTGTTCTGTACGATTCACTACAGCTTGCCCACAAGGTCATTCTGAACTCGTTCTACGGATACGTCATGAGAAAGGGATCACGTTGGTACTCCCTCGAAATGGCTGGCGTTACCTGTTTGACTGGTGCCCACATCATTCAGATGGCCCGATCCCTGGTTGAGCGACTTGGACGACCTCTTGAGCTGGACACTGATGGTATCTGGTGTATGTTGCCTGCGACATTCCCAGAGAACTTTTCGTTCAAGATGAAGGGTGGAAAGAAGCTCAACATCTCATATCCTTGTGTCATGCTTAACCATCTCGTCCACGCCAAATTTACCAACCACCAGTACCAGACTCTGGTTGACAAGAAGACGCTCAAATACGAGACACACAGCGACAACTCCATCTTTTTCGAAGTCGACGGTCCCTACAAGGCCATGGTTCTACCAACGTCAAAGGAAGAGGACAAGAACTTGAAGAAGAGATATGCCGTCTTCAACGATGACGGCAGTCTTGCTGAGCTCAAGGGTTTCGAAGTGAAGCGTCGTGGTGAGCTGAAGCTTATCAAGATCTTCCAGCAGCAAATCTTCAAGTTCTTCCTGGAGGGAACCACTCTGGCTGAATGCTACGCCGCGGTCGCCAAGGTTGCCAACCGCTGGCTTGATGTCCTCCATAGCAAAGGTACTACTCTAGCGGATGAGGAGCTAATGGAACTCATTTCCGAGAATCGAAGCATGTCCAAGACACTCGAGGAGTATGGGTCGCAAAAGTCGACCAGTATCACTACGGCCAAACGTTTGGCAGACTTCCTGGGCGAGGGTATGGTCAAAGACAAGGGATTGAACTGCAAGTTCATTATCTGTGCTCGACCCAAGAATGCCCCCGTTACCGAACGAGCCGTTCCCGTGGCAATCTTCTCTGCGGAAGAGTCAGTCAAGCGAACGTATCTCAAGAAGTGGTTGAAGGAGGAGCCCGCCGACACCGACCCTCGAGCACTACTCGACTGGGACTACTACCTTGAGCGATTGGGCTCAGTCATCCAAAAGCTCATCACCATTCCCGCTGCTCTCCAGAAAGTTCGCAACCCAGTTCCCCGAGTGCCACATCCTGATTGGCTTCAGAGGAGGATCAACATCAAGGATGACAAGATGAAGCAGAAGAAGCTCACGGATCTGTTCAAGAAGAGCCCCTTGGAAGATATCACGAACATCAACGGCACTCAGATGAATGATCTCGAGGATTTCGGGAACAAGCTCTTGAAGCCCAAGTCTGTTAGCTCAGCTGTGGCAGCCTCTCAAGCTGCAACAACGGTGCAGAAGCGCAAAGACCCAGAGCCTGCAGAGAATCCTGACCCCATGGCTGCACTCCCCAAGGTCATGCCAAGTCCTTCTGAGGATTACGAGGCGTTCTTGATGTATCAGAAGAAGAAGTGGAAGTTGCAGAAGCAAGCTCGCATTCGCAGACGACAACTCTTCGGTGATCGACGAGGACACGCCGGCAACAACATCCAGCAAACGTTCATGAAGCAAGCACATGTCACCTACATGAACAACTGGCAGGTTCTACATCTCAAGGCTACCGACACGCCTGGCATTGTAACGGCACATGTCCTGATCGATGCCAAGATCCACACGCTCAAGATCAACGTCCCCCGTCAAGTCTTCCTCAATCTGAAGAGCAAAGATCTTCCTGATGTTGAGGTTGATGGCTGCGAAGTCGAGCAGGTCAACTATACTCTCCCTAACGGTCACCCGTCCAGTCATCTTTTCAAGTTGACGGTGCCAGAAGACATCTACTTCAACGAGAGTCAGAAGTTCTCTCTGCTTTTCAACCACCCCAGTGTTGAGGGAGTCTACGAGAAACAGGTTCCCCTGAATATTCGGGCTGTCTTGCGCCTTGGTAACCAGTGCACCATCGACGAGACACAGGACGCTGTGCTTGGCAAGGGTCTTGAGCAGGGCTTCGATCTTGCAGGTTTGAAGCGACCAGCCAAGCCACGCACGTATCTCGACACGTCTCCTCTGGCTTACATCTACATCTCTCACATCACGGCGGGCGAGCGCCAGATCTTTGGCATCTTTTCAACAACCAACGATCAAGCTCATGTGGTGATCCTACAGAAGAACAAGGACTCTGGTCAAGATCTCCCCAACATCACCAGGATGTACTCTGAGATGCTTGCCCGACGAAACGAGGAGGCGGCCGGCACCAACTGGCAAGACTGCTTCAGATACCAGGAAAAGCTGCAGTTCAGGATCACGCAAGTGACGACGCGACGCAAGGCGCATCTGGAGATTGGCGACATTGTCAAAAAGATGCGCAAGGATGAGCATCGACCTCAGATGATGGTGATCCAGTCTTCTCAGCGCAAGCTGCTGATCCACGATGTCCCAATCCTCGGAGAGTTCCCTGTTCTTCCGCTGAAGTATGATGCGGCGGATAGCTCGTTACCACCCCTGGGTTGGCAGTCTGTGATCGCCAAGCGACTTGTAGGCCATTACCTCGGCCTTGGATCGTGGATCCTGCATCTCACTGCTCTGGCTCGTTATGGCGATGTTCCTCTGTGCAACCTGGAACGCGATGATCCTCGGTTCTTGATCGACGTTGCCTATGCTCGGCGACTACAAGCCAACGGAGTCGTTCTTTGGTGGTCTCCTGGTTCACGACCTGATCACGCTGGCTACGAAAAGGACGACCTCCTTGGACCTCTAGACGCTGTCAAGATGCCAAGTGTGAACAATCCTGGAACCTTTTCATCAGTGTGTATCGACATTGATGTCCGCAACCTTGCCATCAACACCATCTTGACATCGTCTCTGATCAACGAGTTAGAAGGTGCTGACTCGGTCTCGTTCAACCCTTCCGCAGACGATTCCGAGACGCTTACCTCAGAGAGCGCGTTCGCCAATGCGGGCGTGCTCGTCCTCCGCGAAATGGTCAAGGCTTGGTGGGCTGAAGCTTGCCGTGGGAGCACCATGGCTGATGTCCTGGTACAGCACCTGGTGCGATGGGTTGAGAACCCTGACTCGTTCATGTATGATCGGGCTCTGCACTACTATGTGCAGATGATGTCTCGCAAGGCTTTCCAGCAACTCATGGCTGACTTCCGCCGTGTTGGTTCTCAAGTAGTGTTTGCCAACGCCAACCGACTCATTCTCCAGACGACAAAGGCCGAGGTGGGCAACGCGTACGCCTACAGTCAGTACATCATCAAGTCGATCAAGAGCAAGCCGCTGTTCCACTTTATCGATCTGGAGATCAAGGAGTACTGGGATTACCTGGTGTGGTATGACGAGTTCAACTACGGAGGCAAGGCGTGTCAGGAGGTGATCGAGGCTGAAGAGCAGAACCTCGAAACGGTCATGAACTGGCAGATGGCCACGTTCCTCCCTGTGCGTCTACAACCGACGTTCCAGGACTGGGTGATTGAGTTTATCCAGCTCATGCACCAACTCAAGCGACCTCAGAATGGAGATCCAGACTCGACACCGCGGTTGACACAGCTGCCCAGCAAGGGCCTAGAGAATCATGAAGGGCAGATCATTCTGGGCAAGACATTCGAGAAGCCTCTAAAGAAGGATATCGTTGGCCTCATCAACAAGCAGAAACGCGAATTACTCCATCCAGAGCTCGCCGAGGACTACTCGTTCCCCAGTCTGCCTGGCTCGCACCTCACTCCACGCAACCCCATCCTCGAGCTTGTCAAGTCCCTGATGCAAGTTCTCTCGCTTGACAAGAACATCACGCTCGAGGCTCGTCTGCTTCGCAAGGAGCTCCTGGCGCTGTTTGAGGTTCGAGAGTTTTCCAAAGACGGCACGTTTACCAACCCGTCTGAGAGCCTGCGTCTCCTGCAGGTCTCGTGTGACAGCTGTACTATGGCACGAGACCTTGATTTGTGTCGAGACGAGGATCTGTTTGGTGAAGGCACAGCATGGCGATGTGGCTTTTGTGGAAGTGAATTCGACCGTGTGGCCATTGAAGAGCGACTACTCGGTATGGTGGAGAGTTGGGTGGTCGAGTGGTCAACTCAAGATTTGAAGTGTATCCGTTGCGGAGCACTGAGGCTGAATGACTTTATGGAACACTGCACATGCAGTGGAGAGTGGAAGGAGATTGTGTCGAGGCAAGATGTGAGCAAGAAGTTGGGAGTCATGAGAAGGGTGGCCAAGTTTTACGGGCTCAGGATGCTCAGCGATGTTGTGGAGGAACTTTATCAGGGTTTGTAACTGGAGTTTAAGGGGGGCAAGGCATAGAACAAGGAGTTTGAGCTGGCATCAATGGGATGGATAAGTCATGATGATATCAGGAGGGTATATATACATTTTGTAATAGAAATCAACAGAACAGTTCATCATACGAAGCCTCTAAACCAAAGCCACGGTTTCCAACTTTTCAGTATCCCACGTCGGTGTCTTGTCCAAGAAACAATCTCCAATCAACTGGAAAGCGAGGTATCCCAGATGTTGTGGGTTCGTGTCTCGACGCAAAACATAGGGACAGAGGCCACCGCTTAGAATGGATATTCTATCACCGACTTGAGACTGGGGCGGTCCCAAGGCAAAGGTGCCATCCCTCGTCATGATTATGCAGTTACCCGGGGCTGTCTGCTTAGCTGTTCGACGCAGCTGTTTAATGTTGGAATCCTTCCGGGCCTCCTTTGGGGATGGTATAGGGTTGGCTTCTGATTGTCTTGTGCATTCTGAGCAGGGATGTGTCGCAGATTGGCACACGGTGCAGGGGCTTCTCAGCTCGAGGAGCATCTTTTGACGATACCACACGTTCCAACCTTCTGAATCTTGAAGGTCTTCATCCGCTCGAGTCAAGAGCTGGACTAAAATAGCCAAGTCTGGGTCGTCATAGGGCTCGAGGCGACGAGCATGACCAGACTGCTGATCAATCACAGCTCCAAAGCAGAGCACACGGCCGATTTGCTCTAAACGGCTCAACTCGACGTTCTTCCAGTCGTCGGGAAAGATCTTGTAGTGTGCAACACGTAGACCCTTGACGATAGCCTGTAGGTTGGACAGATCCGGTGCGATGGGTTCCGAGACGTGGCGAACGGTGGAACAGAACTGGGAGGGAACCTTGAGGCAGTTTTCGATCTTGGTAAAGTCACGAACCTCGAGCTCATGGTGCTCGTACCAAATACGTCGTGGCTCGGAGTTGTCTTTGTCAAGGAAGAAGTGTGTGCTATGCATGAGGCCGTCACGACCGGCTTCGACGGCTGGGGTAAAAGGTTCATTGAATTTCTGCTCGCCGCCTTGGTGTCTTTTCCACGAGTAGCTCTCTGCGTTTTCTGCGAGGCTGCTATAATACTTGGAGGGTTCCATCGGTACTGCCGGTGGGAGAGGAGCTTCGACTGAGAACGAGATGTTGGAGACGTTGTGGCAGAGGCGTATCTTCCAGGCCATATTCTCAGTATCTGGGGTCGTGAAACCGTCTGTCCAGTTGGGAACCCACGAAGGAAGGTTGTCTCTCGATTTAGCCACCAGATCCGCAGATGTTATCCAGAACAAGCCCGTCTCTTGCATTATCAAGACGGCGACCCTGCAGAACAAGGTAGCCACCGAAGTGCTATAGTCGGTTCTGAGCTTATACTTGGACCCCATGCCAAGTTTAGTGAGTAGCCTGTCCAGAGCATAGATCTTGTCCCTGGGCTCAGAAGAGTGTCTATGTCGAAACGTCCGTAATAGCCAGAGTAGCGGACTTCCAAGTGATCGTTGAAAGTAGTCGAGGTCTCTCATCTCGGCGATGGACTCGTACCTCTGCAACCGGCGGAGCTCGGATATAGTCTTGAGCTTCGTAACGAGGAGACCGACGACTCTCGCGTTCTCAGCAGCTAGGTTGGGTAGTTTCGCTCCTACAACAGACGCGAGCATGTTGAACGACATGGTGACTTTGCCGTAGCTGAGGACGAGCTCACGAGCTACGCCGACTTCTTGCGTGATCCACATGCGATCCCACCAGGGGGCGACGACAAAGATTCGAAGCCACTCAAAGAGGTTTCGCTGCTTGAGCTCCATCTTAGGAGTGAGTGTCTTGGAGAAGAGGTCCATTTCTTGGAGTTTGGCGGTTAAGGTGGGTGATGAAAGAGCTCTCAACAGGCCAAAGATGCAGCGACACCGCTGATGAGCCGATACTTCAGCAGATTTTCTCGTCTCAAACTCTGAAAGAGCGGAATGAATCTCCTTCCAGGCTTCATCTTCATCATCCGAGTACTCGAATGCCTCTAGAGGACCTAGCTCTTCAAGCCTTGTCTCGAAGCTGGCATGTTCCCTCAACAGGGGATCACCAACGTAGGCACGAACCTGAGAAGCCCAGCCAAAGATTTCATTCATGAGACTGACCTGAGTACTCTTATCCTCCACATCCTCCTGGTCTATACACAGCGCATCAGCCCATACTATTACAGGGCTGTGAGTCGAACGGAGGGTTCTCAGAGCGAGGTCGAGGTTGACGGTTATACCCCTCGAGAGGCCATTGAGCGTCACTTTTCTGAGAGCCCTCCTGCTTCCCCAAGTGTAGGACAAGGCCGTGTACTCAAAAGTCTGATCCGCTTCAAAGAGTTCCGCCTGGATTGCATCGTCCCACTTCCCGGGGAGAAGCTTGATCAGACGGAATCGTCCTTCAGGAAGCCTAGAGTACAACCTCGGGGCCATGATCGAAAGGATTTCTTCAGCTTGTCAAGGAAGTTTTGGATCTTTGGTATCACGATGCAGGCATTGTCTATATGTAGGATGACCAGAGCGGGGGAGTTCGGCTACAGCACCCGTCAGCACTTGAAACAGTGAGGTTGATTCGTCCATCGCCTTCATAGGGCTGAACTGGCTAGGCAGACTTCAAAAGTTGGGGGCCAAATGGTTCGCCCTTGTCTAGAGGCCGCCGACTCACAAGGCAACCATTGTGAGACGATCGAGTTTCCTTTTTCTACCCCTCTTCCAATCCCATTGTTCCAATTCTCGACGCCTCAAAATTTCCCTCTCCCTTTTTTTATTGCCTTGCATTCCTGTTTCTTATATCTGTTCCGCAATGAATCGCAAGAGAACCATCCGCCGGGCTGTGCCGCTAGACGGCCCCACCACTCGGCCCCGGTCCGTCCCGGCGCCTCCGAAAGTATCGGCCCCGTTATCTAGCTTTGACTCCCCGGCCCTCGACTTTAGGCTTCCCTCCGAAGTTGGTTTCGGCTTTGATTGCTACCGCTCTGCTTCGCCTTCTAATCTGGACTGTGCGCCACTTCGGCTCAGCCAGTGGGATTCGTCGTACTGCGGGAGGGAGATGAGCACCGTCAGCACTGACACTTCCTCCTCAGTTGGGTCACTGCTATCATCTATTTCTACAGATACAGGCGACACTCTGACCTTGCGGAATGGGACTGTTCCATCGAGGGGCCCGAGCCCGCTGCAGACCAGTTGCCTTGGCGACTCGGCGCACCCTTTCGTCTGCCTCGGGCCGCGATGCCAGGAGGCGTTTGCCTCGGATGAAGAGCTCAGGTGCCACGTCAAGTCGACCCATACGCACTCGTGCAATTGGGCTGGCTGTACCCATCCTAGCTTCTCAACTAGAGACGGTCTCGTCTACCACGTCAAGGTTGAGCATCTCGTCGTCTGTCCTATCCCAGGTTGTGCAGAGTCTTCATTCCAAAGCAGCCGTCTCTTACAGTCGCATATTATGCTGGCTCACCCAAAAGATGGTGATGACGATGTAAAAGAGTGGCAGCTCCCTGCCAAGGTTGAGCCTATCGAGAACTCTATAGCCAAACCGGTAGAGGTGGCTAGGCTAGGCAAGAGAAAGGAGAGGGATGATGATCTTGACAACATCGTCGCCACGAAACAGATGTGTCAGGATAAACTACGCAGTGTAGTTGAAAAACGTGCCAAGAAGAATGCTGGTAAGTTACATCCTCACACTCCCCTTTTCACGCAGTCACTTACAACCAAAGGTACACCTCGAAGTGCAGACAGTCCAACCGACCTCGTCCGAGGCAGAGCATCAAGACTCATCGAGACAACAAGCTTCCCCCTCGTCTTCGAACATGCCATCCTCCCCTTCCTCTCCAAGTATCTCCCAGCTTGGGTCGGTCCTCGTCACGTCGTTACCGTTACCAGGGGCAAGACACCCCAGATGAAGCGTATCTGCATCATGAGCCCCAAGGCAATCTCTTTTGCCCGGAAGATCATCATCGCCAGTCATGTTCAGGACCTCATCCCCGCGAGCTTTCTCAGCTTCGTCTCCTTTGTGTTTGCCAAAGGTGAAGTCAGCCGTACTGTCACTTGGGCTAGGGGTTTGGGCAAGGACCACAAGGACGATATCTGTACGGCGAGGAATCCTTACTTCTTCCGTGATCCTTGCATGGGCGATAGTATTGGTGTCAAGGGGAACGATGCCTTTGAAGATAGCACGGCCACGCTGGGTCCTTGCCTCACCGTCGGAGGCGGCAGCTACTGGCTAGGCAACTTTCACCCCTTCATGGAGGCGTACCTTAACCTCTCCGAAGTCCAGGTCGAGCACCCATCCTTTCAAGATCGCAAGCGATGCGTATCAGAGGGCCACGATGCTCTGACGCAAGCAGCCAGCTTCAGTCTCGGCAACCTCGAAGTCACATCTGGACTCAATCTCAAGACTACGCGCATCTCTCACGAACCTTACTGGGAAGAGTGCGACATGGACAAGCCCCTGATCATAACTGACTGGGCTCTCATCGCCTCCCGCTCCTCGCACGCCAACATGCTCCGTCGTTTCCCCTCCGACACTCTACCCCAAGTCCGAGAAGCCACCGTCACCACCACGGCCTCCATCATGCCTGGTGCCGATGTCCTCTCCAGCGGTCGAACATCCGGATATCAACGCGGTCAGATAGGAGAGATTCCAGCATACGTCTCAGGGGAAGAAAACGGTACCCGCAAGGCTACTAGGGAGTGGTTCATCGAGGAGCCGTACCCCCAAGACAACGAAGATGACTGGATCCGTGGAGGAATCGGCGTCAACGGTGATAGCGGCGCGGCCGTTGTCGACGCGAGCACTCATGGCCTTGTAGGCCAAGTCTGGGGACGAAACCACTATTGGGGTCCTGGCCAGCGAGTCACGTACTTTACTCCCATCGCCGATATCTTTGATGATATCCAGGAAAAGTGCGGCCAGCAGACACGTCCCCAGCTCCCCCAACACCGTGACGAAGCTGACTGTATCCCCCCTTATCCCTCGTGTCGTCAGTGCTACGACTTACGAACCTACCTTGACAGTCGTAGGAGTTCACGCATGTCACTGCAGAGCATGATCATGGGCACAGGTGACGCCGACCAGGACCTCACCTCTATTGAGGCTGCCTCTGAGCTAGCTACTCCCAGAGACTACAACCGTTATCCAGGCGTCGAAGAGGCTGGTTCCTCCTTCAACACCATTGTCTCGCCGGCGCCAGGGCCAGGGTCAGGAACTCCCATGATAGCAGACGCGAGGAGTCCATATGCCCTCACGCTAGACCCAGAAGACTTGTACGGTCCTTCGTTCGCCGCTTTAAATCAGCCGCAGAAGAGAAGAGCGTCAGGTCACACCAGCTGTCCAAGCTTCAATAAGCCAAAGAGACAAAGGGCTGGTGAGTAGCATCAGGAGGCAAAACCTCCCCGTGCCATCTTCTTGGCCCGCGCATCACGCCGGTTGTGATTCGCCCGAGATCCCTTATGGGCCTCCTTGTTCCTCCTAGCCGACTCGGTCTCCTTTTCACCTGTAGGCCCGGCGACGTTGCCTCCTCTGCCACGACCACCACGTCCTCGTCCTCGCCCGCGACCCCCTCTTCCACCTCGAGATGATCCTCCGTCGGCTTCACTCTCCTCCTCTCCCGATCCTGTTGGTGTGGCTCTCCAGGAGGTACGCTCCAGTTGCGCTTGTTGGCCGGCAAAGGCATACTTTGCCTCCAGTCGTCGCTTTTGCTGAGGGTTTCTCACCAGCATAAGGGCCCATCCCTCGATGGCCTCGTCCGTCATTCCGGTATCTTCCCTCAGTTTCGCTCGCTGGTTACTTCTTCTGATAGCCGCGTCGCGATTAAATAGCTTGGAATCCATCTGGTACGCCCGGAATAATGTCTCCTCGTTACCGTCATTCGCACCATCGGCTTCCTGGTTCGAGGCATCAACTGTGCCACCCACATCCGCTGCGTCATAGGTATCGTCCCGTTCATCGTCATCTGAGTCAAATGCCGCCAGAGCAGAAAGAATCGCCGACTTGTTGGGCGCGTTTGTCTTATCCTTGAGCATCTCATCAGCGCTCTTCCCGGGCTTCTTTCCGAATGAAACCTTGGATACGTCCATGGCTAAGCGGTCAAACTCGTCATCGTCAAACACATTGTGCCGTGTCGGAACCTGGGGAGGCGTAGGACGTGGTGCAAGTTCCGTATGTTGTGGTTCAGTATGTGATGTCCTTTGTAGGTTAGCCACGAAGGGAGATATATGCGTCGAGGGGGCATACAAAGGCTCGCTGCGGTCTGCACCAGCCAGATGAGGTGGCAGGCTCTCGCCTAGCAGATTCGCAACCACTTGTTCAACATCATCTCCATACTCTTCAAGACACTTGGCCACAAAACCTGCTCCCAAGTCGGGGAACAGGTCTTGAACCTGAGTGATCTGGCTCATTCGATGAACATGAATATCTGCATCCACGTCTTGCTGCGTTTCCTTGCCCTTGCCCTTGTCCACTTTTCGTCTCACCAGGCGCTTTGGTCGTACCATGGCGCCCTTCTTAAAACTCTCCAGTGCCGTAATTCGTTTCTTCAAGTTATCCGTAGCTGCTCCTGAATCTTCTGCTCTTCGTAGAAGTATCTTGAGTAGAGGAGTACTTGTAACCAGTTCCGGGACCAAGGAGTCGTTGACATTGAGAGGGCCAGCTTTGTGAGCGTCAGCTGCTTCTTTAAGCGCATATAACTCATCACTCAGCATCGACCACTTGGCCGGTTCAGCATCTATCAAGCCAACAAGACATAGGTATGCCGTTGTCACAATAACCTTCCGCAGGGGTGGGTTCATGACGCGGAAGCACACAACCAGTCCATCAAGGAAATCAGCACCTGCGAGGAACAAGGTACATGCATCCGGTGAGACGTGTAGCAAATAGTTCAGGCGGGCAAGATGAGCCTCGACGAGCTTCAGGTCGCCCTTGATCCCCGAGTCCAGTTGTGGAATGAGCTGCTTCTTCAAGGCTGAGAGAGACGACTCGAGTGGTGCGGCATGTTGCTGAAAGAGTTGGGCGATGAGAGGTGCTGTGAGTTTCCGTGGAAAGATCCTTGCAACATCTGCGAGGAATGGAAATCCCAGAAGCTGCGATGGCGGAGAAAGAGTAAGCACTCTAGAAGCGAGCTGGAAAACCGCCTTGGGTAGTGTCGTCGAGTGTGATTCCAGAACTGTGAAACCCGCATTGGCCGTCTCCTCTGCAAAAGTGGCCAGAAATGTCGCTACAGCATCATCGTGTGAGAGTGCTGCCTTGAGCTGCTTGTCAGGCAAAGCAACGAGGGCACGACATAGTGATGTCCATGCGTCGAGTAGAGAGTTCCATTCGCTGGGTGAAAGATGTTGTCGCCATGAGGCCTGAGGGAAGGGTGCGAGGGGAGGTAGAGAGGCCATGGTGGAGGATGCCCCTCGTTGGGTAGGTAGGTATCTTGGAGATGGGAATAAACAGGCAAGGTGACAAAAATAAGCGACAATGCGTTAGAACCCAAATCTTGCAGGAGACAATTTCCTTTATAGGCCGTCGCCCATAACTTGGATCAAAGCCGTAGCTGAATACGACCAGGGATGTTGTTCATCGCCGGATGAATCATCAGAAAGTGGATGCTCACTGCAGGCTGACGATGGGTAGGAGGTGGTACAAAGATACATGGAGCTGCCAGGACCCATTTAGCCAATCAGATGCGCATATTGCACCGGCGCTTTACTGTTTCAGTGTTAGCTTCTTCGGCTACTATCCGCCAACTGCCAGTTGCAAGCCTCAACAGCAAGACTCATAATGAGCCAGAATTCCCCCAATGATATACTCAAGTATATATCTGTCACACGAATTTCAACGTCATATGGACGCGGCAGCTTAGCTTGGACCATTCTGAACATCCTTTCAATTCAATGGACCTTAACCTGTACAATCCTATGCATCCTAGGTACCTCGTCGGTAATCATCCTCAACGCCGGTGAATGGACAGAGCCGAATATCTCTTGAAACATACAACGCCTGCCGCTCGTTTCCCGCACCTTTTCTATCGTATAACAAAGACTTTGAGCGACTCACTGCTCTCCTCAAAAGTTCCACAGTGTACATTCCCTTGGCGGTGGCAGCTCAGGCATCACACCGCCCTCAAACTCGCCCTTTTGGGCGAATGCCATCCACTGAGCCTTGGACTTGTCGTCGTACTGCTCAGGGGGGAGCTCCGTATCCTTTGAATATCCCGGCGGACCATCAGGGAACCAGATTCGTCGCCATGTCCCATCAAAGTCTCGGATACCTGGCAGGTTATCCTTATATGTGACTGGCTTGCCACGGAACATCTGGAGTCGGCCATCCATGCCCTTAGCGCTGTAGCTTTCAATCGGTGGGTGCTGTTTGTTGCTGTTTGGGGGGTATGGACTTCCAGAAGATGCAGCCGCCGCTGGCTTCGGGGCCTGAGGCTGACCCGAAGCAAAGGGATTCGCGTTTGCGGGTGCTGCAGACGGTTGGCCGAAGGGATTAGGTTGCGATGGCTGTCCAAATGGATTCGCTTGCTGGTTGTTCTGTGATGCAAAACCATTAGGTTGCGACTGTGACGGCTGACCAAAGGGGTTGGTCGCATTCTGAGCCGGTGCTTGGTTAGCAGAAGCAAAGCCACTCGATGCTGCCGGAGCATTCTGTTGTTGGCCAAAGGGTGAAGCTCCCTGTGAAGGTTTCCCGAATGAGCTGAATCCAGAGTTGGCCTGCTGGTTGTTGGTATTTCCAAATGGGCTCGAGTTCTGGTTGTTGGCAAATCCACCGCTGGGTGCACCAAAGGGGTTGGGTGCGGGAGCATTATTGGTGTTGCCTGCAGACCCAAAGGGACTCGCGTTATTGTTCGTATTCGTCGTGGACCCAAAAGGATTCGGTTTCTGGCCAAGCTGGCTGGCCTGACCAAAGGCATTGCCTTGAGCATTCGGTTGTGACGGCTGCCCGAATGACGGGGTACCAAAGGGGCTAGGCTTCGCGCCAAGGGTCGATGTCTGGCCAAATCCTGAAGCTGGTTGCGAAGGCTGTCCAAATGCTGGGGTTGGCTGCGACGGTTGTCCGAAGGCCGGAGTTGGCTGTGATGGCTGTCCAAACGCTGGCGCTCCCTGTCCCAACTGTGACGGTTGACCAAAAGCTGCTCCTCCCTGTCCAGGCTGCGATGGTTGGCCAAAGGCATTTCCCTGGGTATTCGGCTGTGACGGTTGGCCGAAAGACGGCGCGCCAAAAGGACTCGGCTTTGCGCCGAGGGCTGAAGGTTGCCCAAAGGCATTTTGCCCAGCTGAAGCGCCGCCTCCGAAGGGCGAGGAAGTATTCGAGGTCGCAAGGGAATTCTGGTTCTGGGGTTGGCCGGTAAACACGTCGAGCATCGACTTTGGTCGCTTGCCGACGATGAATTCTCCAAAGGGGGCTCCCTGCGTCCCCTCCTTGCAGATATCCTGTCGGTTCGGGTGGTTGTTCTCGGCGCTGACTATGAATTGGACGGCTTCTTGGGCGTTTCGGACGGCGTTTTGCATCTGCTGTTGCGCATTCGTCCAGAGCTCCTGTGCTTGGTTCAACTACTAGAATTAGCTTCCATTATCGTTCTAGAGGTGGTAAACTTTGTGCTCACTGCTTGCTGCTCGTTACCCGAGGCCTTGCCCATCACGTAGTGAAGGCGCAGCTCTTCAAAGCTCTGCTCGCGCGGGTATCCTCCAAAGAGCTGCCCGGGGGCGTCTCGGCCAGGAGCATACGCCGACAGGATCCATTGCGGCGTCTCGTTTGTCAAGTCTCGCTCGATGGCCTCTACCGTGATGCTGTACTTGTCTGCAGCCTTGTTAACGCGTGTTTTCCTAGCCATTTCGCAAAAGCCGTACCGGCGACGCTGTTGCTTCCTCCTCCTAGAGCTCCGAATCGGTTCGAGGTTTGATTTCGGTTGGGGTTGGGGTGTTCGTTCCTGCAGTTGTCTTGAAAAACCGAGACGTCAGCGCTGCGGATTACACTTTGGAGAAGGCGTTGGTGATGCAATACAATGCAGCCCACCCAGCTCAGGACTTACTTCCAAACTTGCAGTTGCCCTGCTGAAAGAATCTACACACCGTCATCTTGATGGGATGCGCAGGGTGGTATTGGCGATAAAATCCGTTGTCGCCGAGGTCGAGGCTACCTCATATCGGGGTTTAATTCCCCTGCGCAAAGAACGCCGTTGTACTCGAGAACAAAGAAAGAGAAGGAGAGGTTGGAGATAAAAGAGCTGCTCAGCCTTCCATCCACTCCCAGCCTCGTTGGGTTGGCTCAGGCAAGTTCTGCGCGGCCACAACGCGATCTGCGGATTAGCGGGGCACCCAGTGCTGACCCCTACAGTCAACCCCTGGAGCTACCCCTAGTGATTCACTACACCCGTCAGCTCCATTTCATCTCATACACCTATTCATCTTTACGCTGTATCGTCCATATCTCTCCTAAGATCAGCCGTGTCTCTTGTTATTTGTCTAGTTTGGTTCCCCTCAGAAGCCCATCTCAGCTTTCAACGACAGTAGCTGGAGTCGTTCAGGCGCTCTGCCTCTCCCTACCTTATGTATGGACTGTACTTTGTACCAAGCTCACTGGCCAAAGCCCAAGAACATGCAGACATCAACCTTATGGGGCTATTTCAAGTATTTGAATAGTTCATTTTAACTTGTTATACTCAGTATGCTAGTTACTTCCTTTTACTCGTTCAGTATTCATCATGAGCCGTCATCTCAATCTTGCCATCCCTTCATCCTCAACCATATACTATCTCAGTATATACATCAATCCTAGGCCGACACATTCTCGGCCTTGCGGAACTCAATCATGGGTCCGTTCTTGGCACTAGTAAATATGTCGACCAGCTGCATCTCAGTCACTCGGTGTCGTCCCCATTCATTGCTGGGGTTGCCCTCGGCGGGATCAACGATGCCGATGGCCTTGCGCATGTCGTACATATAGATGGTGCGAGCCAGAGTGTTGGTCATCTCGACGTAGGCCAGACCCTTGCCGATACATCCTCGGGGACCGATGCTGAAGGGGCAGAAGGCGCTCGCCGCAAGTGCGACCTCGTCCTCGGTGGTCTTTTCGTTAGTCAGGGGGTTCACGGCGCCCGCCAGCCATCGCTCGGGGATGTACTCGTACGGCGAGGGGAAGTACGACTCGTTGTGGTGGATGGCATAGTGCGGCACACCGACGACAGTACCCTCGGGGATGGGACGGCCTTCGACTGTGATGCCGCCGGGGAGGACTTCACGGGGGGTGATTCCACCGACAGAAGGGGACATGCGCATGGCTTCGTCGATGCAGGCTCGGAGGTAAGTGCAGGATGCAAGAGTGGCACCTTGGCAAACCTCCTCAACGTTGCTGAACTTGCTTCGAATCTCCTCGGTCACTCTCTTGAGGGCACGGGGGCAGCGGACGAGGTAGAAGAGTGTAGCAGCCATGGCAGTGGATGTGGTGTCTGAGCCAGCGATGATGCTGTTCTCTCATGTCAGTCCAAGTCTTGATTCACCTTTTCGCACAACCACTTACAGCAGGTTAGATTCGCTCCAGAGCTCAGGGGTGCTGAAACCCTGGCCAGTCTCGGGATCGCGGGCCTTGAGGAGGTAATAGAAGAAGTCACGTCGATCAGTCTCCTCGCCGAGCTTGGTGCGCTCAGTCAGCTGGCCCTTGCTGTAGGCCATATAACGGGCGCGTTTAGCAGCGAGTCCGGGGAAGAGGACCTTGTCCAGCTTGAGCTTGTCGACCACAGGCATAGTTCCGCACTGGTCAAGTCAGCTTCTGACCTCCGTCGGGCATCAAGAGTCACTTACAAGAAGATGGCGAGTAGTCGCGGCCTCAACAAGCCCCAGGGCGAACCGGTTCGTCTCGCTCTCCAGCATATGAAAGGCCTTTCCAAAGCACAAGTCGCCGAGGATGTCCGTGGCAAGGTAGTTGCACCAGTCGCTCATCTTACGGGGCTTGGTCCATCCCTTGGACTCTTCGGCAGAACCATCCAGAGCTCCAATCTGCTCGCAAAACGTACGGACATTGTTGAGGATGTACCGCTGCATCTCCTTCATGGCGCTCTCAGAGAAGGCCTGGGACATGACACGACGCTTGCGAGCGTGCACCTCCTTGTCGCGGGTGTTGTGGGTGTTGGCGGTCGGGTGGACAAAGGCATTGTAGAACTCGGCCTTGCGAACATTGGTGCGGAAGCCAAAGATCTCCTTCAGGGCCTTGTTGGAGTTAAAGCAGAGCGAGTTGGGACCGAAGCGGACGACGGGTCCGTACTTTTCGTGCATACGCCAGAACTCGAGGTGACGGTCACCCTTCCAGGCGTGGTAGAGCTGGTAGCCATCGGTAATCTTGGCGAGGAAGGGGCCAGGATACTTGGCTAGAGGGTGGAAGAAGACTCGATATACAACGAGGCCGAAGGTCTGGGTGTTGTTAGTTCAACATGTAACCAGTTGAAGCAATTACCGTGTAAGTACTCACATAGAGGAATCCTCCTCCAACCAACAGCCCCAAGTAAATCCACAAGTGTCCCAGATCAATCTGCATCTCGTCTTTCTTTCATCAACACAAAGCTTCGTGGAAAAGATTCCAAGGGAGCAATTGAGCAGCGGATGTCCCGGGGCAGAATACACAAAGACAAAGGTACTAACCCGTGACCACTACACCCTCACTCTCTACAGTTCTCTTATTCTCTTCTTGTAGTTGGGGCCCTCTACCAGCGGACGATAACAAGCATGACGCTCTTGGTCGGCTTGTTGCGGCACACTAGGCTTATCGATTGACAGAAGTGCCGAGGCGGCTAGGTTCGGATTGGAAATCGCGGAATTGTGACGGGATGAAGATGGGATTCTTGGGGGAGCAAGGGCTAGACTTGAGATGGCGGGGAAGCTAATGGAGATGATTATTGGAGAATTGGAGTTTTTGTTGTTTGTAGCTTGGATCTGGGGATGATGTCGGTATTTCAATGCCCAGCCTCTCAGCCGCCTACAAGCTGTAAACGAGACAAGACGAGACAACTTCACGTTCAGTACGTACCAAGATCATGAATTCACCCAATGTCACGGTGACGGAAGATAACGCACATTACAAAATGCCACCTCCTCGTTGGCTTGCTCACCCAAGGTCACACGCCGCAGCTGCCCCAAGTCCAGGGAGGCTATTCTTAGCTTGATATTGTTCACAAGGTCATCTGCCCGATTTGACTTCCTCCTAGGGCAACAGCCAGAGACGCCAAAACCAAATCTCTTCCAGCTTACCCGCAGCTGGAAGATGCCGTGCCGTCCGTATCTTTGTTTTCTGTAGCATCGGTTCAAGGTCCTAGCTTCACAATACGAAAGCCATGTCCACCTTTTTTCCCCCTCCTTCGGCGGCCGTTCCTGGTCCTAGGGGAAACAGCTCCAAAGCTGTACGGGCCTCGGCCTTAGCCGTTCTGTTGCAACAGCGGTCCTCTTCCCGCTATGCGGAACCATTTCACTTTGGAAATGGAGGTGTCCTTCGTGCTACCCATCAGCAAGAAACCTTTGCGTCATCCCCCGATAGTGTGCGGTTCTGGCCGCGCTGTGGGGAATCCTCCCAGAGCTTGGATCGGGGGCTTCGGCCGTTGGTAGTCGGAGGTGGGGACGGGCTCTCGAAAGCCGGGGGTTCCACCTTGCTGGAACGCAGATTTGACGTCCGATTCTTTTTGCATCGAGGTCTATTGGTGGGTTTTGGTCGCGATAGGGCTTTTTCCAATGGTGGTCAGCGGCTGACAGGGTAGCATGGAGGTTTACTAATGTTTGATGTTGGCTTAGTGGAGGGACATGTGATGTGAGTTGCGTTAACTTATCAAGAAACACGAACTACACCGCTTGCTCTGTGCCGCCGTAGTGCCTAATCAAAACGCAAGCTTTCAATGACGAGAAGATAGCCACAAGGAAAGTATGAAACTATAATGCCACCAACAGAAATACCAAGGTCTACATGTGAAACTTGGGTGAGAGGACAATGGATGCTTGGCCAAGTTAGTTGGTTGGTCTACCCTACAGCCCCACGCATATCATGAGTTCCGACACAAGATCCATAACTTTTTTCCAATACAATAAAGAATACACAACTACGTGGCCAACCAGCCTAATAGGAATAAATAGGTATATTGTACGTGGTAACATAAAGCTCGTAGACTATGCGACCCTACATTACTCGTAGCACATTGTTCCCCCGTCCCTGTTACCACATTAAGTCCTCCCATATTACCAGCCACCCAGCATAGCAAAGAACCCAAGATGAAAACGCCCTGCCTCCCTAGCCAAAAGTGCCTAGTTAAAGTACCTGGGCTCATCGAAAACGTGGTATCTATGCTCACGAACGCCCTCGCCGCGGAACATGGCCGGGAATCTCCATCCCTTTGGCACCTCTGACTCCTTCACCCGGCGGTTGCGCTCCTTGGCTGGCTGAGCCTCCAGCTTGGCGATCTCCTCGGGTGACTCGGGGATCTTGAACTTGGCCACCTGCAGCTCAGTATCGGTGATGCTGCTGCGACTGACGCGCGCGTATCCCACGCGCTTAAGGCGCTTGAAGAGGATGTACTCGCACCAACGGTCCCAGTCTGATGGGTCTACATCGTGCATACCCGACTTCTTGCTAACGTGAACGTTGTAGTTGCCCTCTAGCGGTCTCGTCACTAGGTAGCTAAGGAGGAATGCTGGGCGAGGAGTCGAGCCCATGAGCTCGGCGAGGTACTGGGTCTGAAGACGTCGGTCCTCCACGTCCTCCTCTTGGCCAGAGTGGAAGACAAACACATCTACCAGTTGTCCGTAGACGTCAAGAGTAGCGTGGATAGCAGGAGCCAATTCGCCAACAGGGCTTGGTAGGAGATGGTGCGTCGAGTTCAGGATGGGGAACTTGGACAGGAGAGCAGCACCCCAGGTGTGCTTGTTGGGTCCCGGGCCGTAGTCGACATACATACCGAGATCCTCAGCCAGGAACTGGGTAGCATCACGGTTGCCCATGATGATACGCTGGTTGTCAGATTCGAGCAAGCCAATGACATCGATTTCAAGCTCCTTGATAAGGTCTCGCATGCGGTACTCCGAAGCCCACATATCATTGTCAAACGAGAAGTGAATTGTCCAGATACCAGCAGTGAGGATACGGTCCTCAGGGTGGTATGGCTTGTAGTCGTTGGTCGGGAAGCGCCTGAAAGCAGAAATGAGGAAGAAAATGTTGATGAGGATGGTGGAAATGCCAAAGTACTTTCGCCTCTGAGCGGGCAGGGCCCGCTTGGACGCTTGTCGCTGAGGATCAGAGGCGTTGATGCCGAACACACCCGCACCGATACAGGTCATCATGGAGATCATGATCCAATCGGTATGCTCACGGACGAGCTGACCACCTGGAACAAAAGCATAGGCTACGACCCAGACGTGGAACAGAACCAAGAAGTTGTAGAGGAGGAAGCCAACTCCAAACGTCGTCGCCGGGTTCGTCTTGGCTCCATGAGTGAGGATGGGCACAGAGAAGGCCATCAGATACGAGGCCAGCGTGAGGGCGCCATAATATCCGGGCCAGTGGCTGTAGCAAGTCAGGAACCAGGCACCAATTGAGCCAACAATGAAAACACCCCAGCTGCTGGCAATTCTGGGTTGCCAGACTCCACCAAAGAGTCCCAGGGACATGGCGAGGACAGTGAGCCAGCCATGGGTGGAGAAGTAGGGTCCTCGGATGGGATATCCCTCCCATCCCCAAAGAATCATGGTGCTGGTATCAGACAACAAGGAATGAAGACCAAAGAACAACCCGGCAAGACCGAGAGAAGCAAGGAAGCTCGAACCGGTCTTGGCAGGGACTGTGTTGATGCCAACGGTGAGAGGCGCCCGACGGGTGAAACGCAGGGCAGCCAGGATACCGAGCACAAGTCCAGTATTGTTCCATCCACCGTTCGCAGCATGCATAATGGGCCAGATGGGGTTGTTGGTCCACCAAGCAAACTTGGCAGTAGACGACAGAATGAGGCCAATCATCCATCCAAGAATCTTGGACTCGAGTCGGCCTTCATGAGCAGACTCGGTGAAAAGAGTGGCAGCCCAGCCCAGGCAAGACATTGTCACGCCAAAACCAACGGTGAAAAGACGAAGGCTGGGGTCCTCAACGAGGTAGGCGGCAATGCCTGCCAGAGACAGCATGTGAACAATACGAAGATTGTTCACCACCAGGGATCGCACAGAGCGATTGGCAAGCAAAAATGGCGAAACAGTTGTCATGACAAGGACCTCGTATCCAGAAATGCCCATGTACCAGAGCGGGAAGTCTATTTCAGTCAGGAACACAGCGTAGCATCTGTCGATTTGGGCAACTTACACCACACCACAAGACCGAGACTGGTCAGGATGGTCCAGAAGACGTACTATGATAGGTCAGATCTCTGCTGGTGCTAGCCATTGGATTGAACCTACTCCATGATAGACTTCAGCGGCGATATCAAAAACCTCGGGCCAGCTGAAGCGAGTAGCAAATACGCCGCCTGTGGCCTTTTCCTTTCTAACGGCTCATGTTAACGACCGTCTCCTCAAAGCTGGCCAACCGAGTACTTACTCCTTCTCTAGGACGGCAGATGGGACGGATGATCGGTTCTCACTGCAACAGACTTAGACGGTGACCTTCTAACTTGTATATTGGGCAAAAAGGCTCTCTCAAAAGCTCAAGACTATCTGGGAAGCCATTGGACGTACCCCTTGCTCGCGCCCTTGACGTCTTTGACTACAATATCGAAGGTATTGAAATCGAGCGCCGTCACAGCGTCGAAGGCTACGTCCAAGAGGATCAAGGACCATTCGAAGAAGGCATAGGTGGTATAGGCTGTTTCGCGAGATTAGCGGGGCATGGGGAGCACAGGGCATTCGGCTGTCTTACCCCCAGCAACACGGTGGACCTTGTGCTGGATGAAAAAGTAGATTAACGGGACAAGCGTGCCGAAGAAGGCAGAGGCCAGGTACTTGCGATACTTGATGGCCTGGGGGTTGGCGGGGCTGAGGGCGATGCAGCCCGTCGTCCACGGAAGCGTCGCGACAATGTATGAAATCATTAGGATATCGTGCCAATCGTGATCATCTGTAGAAGTAATATATGTCCATCCGCCGCAAGTCAGGGTTCGGAAGAGTCCCATGAGGGCGACGAAGGTGGGGAGCTTGTGGCCGGGTCTGCGCGTGAGGAGATACCAGAGACCAACGAGGGCGAATCGAGGACCTGCGTGCGACCGTCAGTAACGCGCGAATGGCGAACGATTCCAGGATCGCGCACCAGCCGTGATGGCAATAAAGATCATAAAGAAGGAGCGCTCGGGGTAGCGATCGCCAATGGTGGCCGACACTGAAGGGAACCATTCTTGCGGGTAGCCGTAAAACTCATTCTGGACGATCTTGTGGTAGTGGAGGTAGACGCCGATAACCAAGGCGCTCAGGAAGGCAGCTAAAGACGACAGGAATCAGCTTCGCGATCGATGGATCGAGCGACGACGTTTGCGACGAGGACGAGGGCGAGGGCGCAAACGACGACAACCTGGACATACTGTACGCGATGGCAGTGTGCGCCCAGCTCACCAAGCTTCCGTTGAAGCTGAGGACGACGCCAGTGTCCTTATCCTTGTATTTGGACGACATTTCGAGTGAGAGAACGACAGAACAAACACTCTAGTATCCCGTCCGGGAGATCCGGAAACGACGACTTAAATATCTGAACGAGAGAAGGCAGAAGTGAGCTTGGAAGTGGTGAGATTGTATCGGCCAACACAGCGGACCTCGGAGCTTTCACGTTACCTCTCGCGACGTAATTATTGTCAGGTGGAGCCAAGACCAGGGGTGTTTTGGAATTGATCTTGGCCCTAGCGCGCGCCTTCCCGCGGCCGCCGAGGGATAACCTAGCCTGGCACTGGCAGGCCACTACAGGCCCCTGGGGCTGCTTGCCTGTCCCCCAGGCCCGGGGCTCAGATTTTACCTTGCTCTCCGCTCTGACGCGATCCAACCCCGAGGCTGAAGCGCCCCGCTAAAAAGTTGTCGACCAGGGCAGCCTTGTGGGAAAATTCTTGCCTCAAAATCGACCATCTGAAGTTCGACTGGCACGATTGATATCCGCCCGTCACCTCTTCTGAACGCTCGAAATGGCCGGTGTTGCCGAAAAGGCGAGATTCTATCTCGAACGCGCTGTTCCTCAGCTGCGAGAGTGGGAGGAGAAGGAAATCTTTTCCAAGGTGCGTCAATCTTTCTTCCAATTCTGACCGCTGGCTGACCTTTAACCTCCAGGACGAGATCCGCACCATTGTCCAGAAGCGCAACGATTACGAGCACAAGGTCCTTTCTCCCGGAAACAAGCCCTCGGACTGGGCTTCGTATGCGCAATGGGAGAAATCCCTCGAGTCTCTCCGCAGCAAACGTTGCCAGCGCCTCAAGATCCGCCATCTCAACTCTGCCCACGCCGGTCAAACCCGTACACTGGCTATCTATGAGCGAGGCGTCAACCGACACCCAGGAAGCAGTGCACTCTGGAGAGAGTATCTATCATACACGTCCAGTGTCAAGGCGAGCAAGCGATGGCGCAAGACCATGACCAATGCCCTGCGCATGATGCCCACCGACCCTGAGCTGTGGGCCATGGCAGGCCGCCGATCCGCAAAGAATGGCGACATGGCCGCTGCGCGAGGATTCTTCATGCGAGGATGCCGCTTCTGCACTACAAACGAGAAGTTGTGGGTGGAATACGCCAGGAGCGAGATGGAGTGGCTGGAGAAGGTGGACAAGCGCAAGGAGACGGCCAAGCCCGGTCATGATGTGCTTCGGCCGGATCGCATCGAGGACGGTGACGAACTGCGGCTTATCGACAGCGATGACGAAGACGACGAGGATCTCCCCGAACCTTCCAAATCCCAGGCCAAGGTCATCGACAAGCAATCGGCCCAACAGCTTGCGTCAAACCCCGCCATGGACGGTGCCATTCCCATGGCAATTTTCGATATATCCAGAAAACAGGCATTTTTCAACGCCAACGCCGCCGAGACATTCTTTGAATTGTTTGCGTCATTCAAGAAGCTCGCCTCCCAGCCCAGAATTTCTCAACATGTCTTGGATGTGCTTGATCAGGAGTATCCCAACCACCCGGCTACCTGCAATGCCCACATTCGCCAGCCCATCATTGGTGTTAACCCTCAAACTGCCGAGTTCCCCATGAACCTGAGGGAGGTTCTTGCACGCCTGAACCAATATTTGTCCTCGACGACCGATCAGGCGGAACTTCAAAGGAAAACAGTGTCATGGATCGATGGTTATTTGGCGCTGGAGAATCTGGACGAGAGCATTCGACTGGTTTTGGAGCATACAAAGAAGAAGATGGTGCTGGCATAAGGTTCATTGGGCGAAGAGCTTAATTGGCAACTCGAATGGTCATCATAAAAAGAATCAAGTGGCCTTGATGGCAAATCTGGCGTTATGGAATTGTCTTATTGAAATGGCGGACCGAAAGTGACGCAGGCCAGAGTATAGACTAGTTGGTATAAGAATGTATGTTGCCGTAGGGCTGAGTCTGAGTGTTCCCCTTGATAATTGGCTCACCAAATTTTACGAATATTCAAGGACAAGCATCATGGTTTAGAATCGTGCTGATTGATAGCGAGCTCTCACCCGCAAAACATCCAATTCACCCACGCGCGGCTAGATAAGCCAAACTCCAAGGTTCCCTGTGGTGGTTGCAGCCCCGGCCCGGCGTTAGGGTGACCCAGCACTTTGGGATGATCAGGGAGCCGCAGTGGGGCTCCATAAGCATTAACTCCGGGAAGGGCTTTTACGGGAGCTGAAATGACATGAACTGGTCGGCTGCAGCGGCAATTGGTGAGGCCATGATAATTTTCGCAAGGAGGCATGGCCTTGCTGGAGTTGATTCGTGCGTCGTATCAGCGAGACTGACTGACACGGGGAAAACAAGCGGGACATTGTCCATATCCGAGAGCCCGTCCTGGTGAAACCCCAGTCATTAGACGAAGAGTTCCTGAAAGGGGTGCCACGCGATTGTTGGCCCATACGCCCTGGCCTGGCGGCACTTTGCGTCATGTATGTATGCACGGGACGCCTGAATAGGTGTCTGAAGCCGTTCCAATGCAGGCCACAGCCTCTGCTTCGCTTTAGGACAAACTGGCTTGATCTTGAGTAGTTTGGGGCAGCTTTCAATAATCAACTCAGTTAAGCTCCTCGACGACACTTGGCGGTTTGGCGTGATGGTGAGGGAACCAGAGTGTGATGGTCTGAACACTTTGACTTGATCTGAGCCGTTTCCACTTGTTTATCCGGGGTCACGGATCCTCGAGGATGGGCAGACGCAGGTGGAATTTAGGCTCTCCGTGCAAAGATACCTCGGCCAGACTTGGGACAACATGCAGAACAACACTCCTTTCTGACGTGTGATGACCAGGAGCCCAAAGGTAATGATCGAGATGTCGTCTAATATTACGGTCAAGCTTGGACGAAGAGGGCTGCTGCTATCCCGCGAGCTCTGCAGCCACCACGTCCAAGCCTGTGATTAGTGCTATGCAGGGAAACGTTGACACCAAGGCGTCAGATAAGTCAAGGATTGGGTTTGGCCATGGGCCCAGGTGTCTTGTCGGTAGAGGCGGACGCTTGACCACACCTCCGCTGCTTGTGCAGCCCTTGGCCAGGAGGTGTTGACGAGTTGAGAGCCGTGGCTGACAGACAAAGCTGTCAGTGCCATGGTAGCTCTCGCAATGGTGGACTATGGATCGGGACGGGCAGGAGAGGGAGGGCGTTTTAGAGCGAGACAGATCTGCAACCACCATGACCCTGTTCTGTGGATCGCTCGCTGTTCTCGCTGACCAGGCCCTCGTGCCAAAAGACGAACGGCGACGGCCATCTCATCCCAGTGACAAAGATGGAGGGGATGGAAAGCATTTGCCGACACTTGTAACTTGCCCAGTTGCCACCGACCCGTTTTCCATGTGGGGTGAGTGAATGGCCAGGGCAAGAAAAAGCAGTTGGGCGTGAAAAAGGCGCGGTGAACGGCCGAGAGGGGACGTGGAGGAGCAGATTAAGACGAGGGAGAAGAGGGGGAGAGGCCACACTCTTTAATTGAGGCCGCTCTCCGCCTCTAGCATGAAGATTCGGCCCATCCCAAAGACCCTGGGTGGGTTTGGAAGCATCTGAGGACGAGGCGGCGGACATTCCTTCACGTCAAGCCATCCGTTACAAACCAACCGCCCTCATCTGTTTGTCTGACGAGACCGGAGAGAAACAGCAAAGGGTAAATAGCGGCGGCCATCGCTCAAGGCCGTGGTACAGGGGACAGGGCCTGCCAAGTCACCCGGGTCGGCGCGTGGGTGATCTGGAATCGTACAGTGCGCGACCGCGTGAGAGTGTGAGTGGGCGATGGGATCGTGAGTAATAAATGAGAAGATGGGCCAGCAAACGGTTGGACCCGGACAAGATTCGCACCTGGGTAGGTACTGTACACAAGGCAGAACAGAAAGAGACCGAGGACAGACAAAGTTTACAAGAAGGAACAAGGACAGATCATAAAATCAGGGCAGGGGCATGGGAGAATAGACTGTCGGATCTTCTCTGGTTGGGGCTGCAATCATGTTGAAAAAAAGGCAGATGCACACAGCACATGGGCTCCCACGGTCGCGTCGACCAAGCGATAACCAGAGCAAGAGCGGGCAAAAGCCATAAGACGGTAGCACGAATTCGATAAAAGCAATAAAATGCTAGCAAATTGGACGGAGAAATTTTCGTTAATCAAAGCCGGAGGTGAGCAAGTGAGGTCGCAAGCCCAGGCCGTTGGCGGTACGGAGAAAGGTAAGGTAAGGTAAGGTATTTTCACATAACTACCCCCCTTCCCCCGTTCCTTCTTGCTGCCCATTTCCCTCCCATTTTCCCCTCTCAAAACTCTGTGTTTCCTTTCCCATCGTTCATTTCGTTCTCATCGGCTTCTTTTTGACGTGCGTTGCTGTTGTGCTCATCGTTTTCCCTCGAGCTGCTCACTTATACGAACCGGCACCTCCAAAGCTGGGTGGTTTTTCAGGGACCCCAAGACGCTGGGTACTTTGCCTTATTAGTGGGAGGTCAGTCGCGATGGACTCGGCGACAAGCGACACGCACTCGACACGGCGACAGCAAAAACGACCAGGACCAGTTTGATTCAGCAAGATGGCCGACCGATCAAGAGTTTTGACGACAAAACGAGGGCGACCGCCTTCACCGGCTCCCCCAAAGGCAGAGTGACTCGAGACGGCGCTGTTCTGGCCATGACGACCTGCCTGACAAGGATGCGGCCATTGGCATCCACTCGGGAAGCCCCAGTGGTGGGTGGACAGCCCGCATCAGGCGCCACCACAAACAATCCCCGGACTCAAAACCCGACCAGCCCTGCGCCCCTTTCGAAAACAGGAAGAGACATGAACCCATGCCTGGTTTGGCAAGCTGGACTTGTTTGGATTTCGGCAGTGGTGTGGCAAGTTCGAGAGAAAGTCGGGCGTGGTTCTGGTGCGGTGCAGACGGGAGACAAGCTCTGGCGGCACATGGTCCGTTCTTTTGGACCCGATCTGGTTCACGGTATGGCCGCCTAGAACCCCAGCACCGGGTCATTGGCGGGGGACCACTGTGCAGACCAGACGCCAGTTGTCGCTTTGAGCACCCAAGCCAGAGGTCGATGGCTCTGAGCACGGCGCAGGGGGCTGGGACTTACGGGGCTGCGCTGTCAGCGCCCAGTGTCGACTGATTACGACCAGATCTGATATGGATGAGACGGCACCAGCACCAGCACCAGTGTGCAGAGCTGCCGCGCGGTGGATGAAATGTCACATTGGGCATTTGTGATGCAAAGCTGTGCGACGCATCCCCGTGCATCTGCAGGCAGATGGGCAGCGTAATTCGCCTCCATTGGCGAGCGGAAAATGGGATACAACAAGGCCAGAAGACATTTTGACCGGTTGCCGTCTCATCTCAGTCGGAATCTGTTGTTTGGGCATGACAATCTGGCAACTGCCCTGCCGAAACGTTGGAATAGAGGACGAGTCGCATTCTACTCGCAACTCATTTCCAATCTCGAGCCACCCCATTGATTGCAGTCACCAATCATCTGCTGGAGGCAGTCGACACACAGAGCTGTGGGTCGATATTATCAAATTGGCCGATGCCTCGCTCTTTCAACGGAGGTTTTGAATACCGATGGTGACGAGCAGGCTATGTTTTCGCTCGACTGCTCGCTGGCTACGTGCGCACAGGGAAAACCTGCGAAATCCTAGCAACGGACCGGAACACGCAAACGAAAACCGAGTTCGAAATCGATCGCAAGGCTCGGTTCTGCAAGCTCATGGCTTTGAGCTGGTGCATCGATCTGTTATGAGCCCTCGATAAGATCACCAGCTGAAGACCATGGTTATCACATGCAGTAGCCGCTGGGAAACCGATGCATCCGGATTCGGCAATGCGCCAGGGGCGTTAGAGGCGCGATAGCTGACACTGACCTCTGTGTTAGCGACTGATGCGTCTCACAGGCCTGTGCTCTATCTTCTCGGAACCCGCGGTTATTGCACGACTAGCTCTACCCCATGATTGGCCAAAGACCCACTTGCTAGCTGCTTCCTAAGCGACGCTAAGCCGAGAACAGCCAAGCAATCGCGCCGCAGCCTCGAGTCGATCTGGAGACAACCTAAGGAACAATTTCACCGTCCGCTGAAACCCAGGCCAATTCCGACGAGCATTCGCGCACTCGCAGTTCATCCACCGTCACTGCAAACGCGCGCGCGCCTTAGGTAAGACCTGCTTCTTTCCGTTCACACTCTGTTCTGGCTTTTCACGTCCCCGTACCCGTCCATCTCGCCCCTAGCCGACGAATGCGACAGAGTTGACGGCGGCCGCTTCATCTCGCCGTGTCCCCCCGTCTCCAGGCTCGTGACGAAAGTTGTCGCCGACTCCCTGGCTGGCTGGCTGGCTGGCGCCTTGGGATGGTCTCAGCGCTGCGCGTTCTGGCTCGCCCTGCTACTCGCTGGTGCTGCTGACGGAGACGAAAAATTCTCCCTCACTGGCTGGTCGGCTCGTTCGCTCGCCCCAGGCCGCCTTGCTCTCCACTGTTGGCGTACCTAGCACTCGCTGACGCTCTCTGTTGGACTGCTGAGGTGGCTGCGACTCTCGCTGGAAGGCTCTCTCTCTCGCTCACTCGTGCGTTTTGCTGGGCTCTTCTCCCTCTCCATCTCTCCCGTCCCGTCAATCCCATCTATCCATTCATCTCCCGCCTGAGCGAAGCGCGTCGCCGTGCTGCACCGACCACCCTGCCAACCAATCTGAGCTCTTTTCCATTGCCCACTCTCCCAGTCCAAGCCATTTTTTTTTTCCTTTGCCCAGCCCGTTCTCAGCAGAGGCTGACCCAAGTCTCTTCGCTGGTCTGGTCTTTCCACACCACTCTCCACCAAACCCACGCCGCGACGCGACTTGCCCATCACCACCGTGTCACTGCCTCGTCTCATCTCCCACCCATCGTCCCCATCTCAGCCTTCCGTCATTGCATTCTCATTTCCCTGGCGCTCCTCCATGGAGGCTTGTCGCGTGCCTGCTGACCGCTAACTCCGTCGCGCACAGCCTGTTGGGCCGATCGCCATGAGCACCTGGATGAACGACGCCGTCCAAAACCACAATGGCAACGGCTTCCCACACATGAATGACGCCAACTCAGCCAGCACCATGATGGATCCTTCCGCCTTCATGGCCAACTCTGGCCAATTCAATCCTGCACAGTTTCAGAATCAGCAGCAGATGGGCGCGATGGCTAATGGCCCTGGCCCCATGCGCAATGCCTCACCTTCCTTCCAGAATCCCGTCTATCAAACCAACTCGGTGATTCCATCGAAACGCCCTCGCCCTCGCGAAGACAGTCTCGCCGGCTCTCCGAGACAGAACCCCGGAATGTTGCCGACGTCGCGTTCCGAGACGCCGCAGCAGCAATCCTTTGCCGGCGGCTTTCAGCCTGGCGCGGTCCCCCAGCAAAACCCCGGCCAATTCCCCCATCTTCAACCAAACGGTTCTGCCAACGCAAGTCCATCACCGATCATGGGCAACCAGATGCGACCAGGTAGTGTCCCTCAGAGGGTCGCGACCGCGTCGCCTCATCCATTCTCGCCTAGCGCACAGCAGTTCAACTCGCAGGCGTCACCAATACCTTCCGAACATGGCACACCTCAGCCGAATCCCTACATGCAAAACATGCCCCAAGGATACAACCCGAACTTTGCGCCATCGCCCTCGAATGCTCGTCCATCATCGAATCCGAACGCGATGGCCGCTGGCCAAATGATGCCGCAGCAGATGGGTCAAATGCCTCAACACATGGGCCAGATGCAGGGCAACATGTATCCTCCCCAGATGCAGCAGCAGGCCCAGCATCAGCAACAAGGCAATCCTCAACAGCAGGCCCAGCAACAAGGCCAGCAACAGGGCCAGCCGCGGCCAGGCATGACCGACCAGCAGAAGATGGCCGCATATCAGATGAGACTGCAGCAGCAGCTTCAAGGGAACGCACAAATGCAGGCGCAGATCCAAGCACAGAACATGGGTCGCGGTATGATGCCTAAGCAGCAAATGCCTGGAATGCCCAATGGTCAGATGCCACAGGGAGGCATGAGGCCGCAGCCAAGGATGGGAAACGTCAACCCAGAACAATTCATGAAGAGTCTCACGACTCTTATGAACCATAAGGGCTTGCCTCTTGACCCTAACCCGATGATTGGGGATAGGCCAGTCAACCTGATGATGCTCTTTCAGGCCGTTCAAAATAAGGGAGGATACAAGCAGGTCACAGCTGGAAACGGATGGCCCCATATTGCTCAAATGATTGGACTGCCGCCTCAGATTCCTACGGTGCCGCAGACGCTGAAGCAGATTTACGAGCACAACCTCTATAAGTTTGAGGAGATGTGGATGAATCAGCAGAAGTCCCGGATGATGCAGCAACAGAATCAGCAGCAGCAGCAGCAACAACAACAACAACAAGCTCAGCAGCAGCCTCAACAACATCAACAGCAACAACAAGCTCAGCAGGCTCAACAAGTTCAACAAGTTCAAGGCGCAAACATGGGTCAGGCAACACCGCAAAAGCAGATGCAACCAAATCAACAGATGAATCAAGGGCCACTGGCTCAAGCTGGCCAACAACCCCAGATGCAACAGCAGACCCCTATGAAGCAGATGCAACCAGTACAGCCTCCAGTGAACGGATTTTCGACACCTCAAGCTCAAGTACAGCCACAAGCCACGCCTGTTATACCGGGGCAGAACCGCAACATGCCACAAGCAATGGATACCTCTGGCATCAACGATTTTGCAGCTGCACCCTCCCCGGCTCCTCGCAGGGTTGGAAGCATGTCGCAGAATGAGGGACGACAAGCTTCAGCAGCACCCACCGCTGTTGTGGAGCGGATGCCTCGCCTCGGCCCTCAGACTGACCAGTACAGCCCTTGTGCGCGCGAGTTGTCGACATTTGGAGGTGTCGACTTGACTGCCTTCAGCAAGCTCGGCGCCGAACTCGAACGATGGAAGCCGGACGTGCCACCCCTTCAGGAACTGGGGAATATCGACGTCAGTGCTCTCACGAAAAGCTTGCAGAGTGGGATACATGGAGAAGTGCGGCTCGCTCTCGACGTCCTCGCTGCTGCATCTTGCTCTATGAACCAGTTGCACTTTATCCAATTACGATACTGTGAAGAGTTGGTGGAGGCTCTCATTGAGTGCGCTGAAGAGCAAGTTGACTTGCTGGCTGAGCATACCGTCGAAGTTTCGGATGAGATCCAGATCTCACCATACGAAGACGTCGTAAGAGCCTGCCGTATCGAACGATGGAATGTTCGCGAGATTCCCGTCTTCGGCACGGAAGAATACGAACTGGATCGAGCCGTGGACCGCTTAATATGCGTGACGACAATTTTGCGCAACTTTTCGTTCCCTGGAGAACAGAACGAGAACCATGGCGTCCTCGCCGACGAGTCCGTCATCAAGTTTCTGTGCGTCGTAATAAGGTACCTTGGCACACGCACAATGCTCCTCCGGTCCCAGAACAACACCCTGGACTTTATGAAGGACGTCGTCATCCTTCTCTCCAATATTGCGGGCTCAGTGGAAATCCCGGGACGCGAGCAAGCTGTTTGCCTTCTGCAATTCCTCTTGGCATTCGCTCCAGCCCCCAACCCTACCGTCTCGGACGGAACACTCTTCTTTACGCCATACGAACCCAGTCTCCATGCCTATCTACCACATGCTGTTGACGCCCTAGCCAAGTTGCTCGCACGCGACGAACCGAACCGAACTCACTACAAGGCGGTGTTTGCTTTGGACTCTAACAGCAACCCTCCCTACGAGCTTCTCACTCGGGCCTTTGGTCTAGCAATAGCACCAATTCCCGACAAGGCTAAGGCTCAGAGCCGCCCGCCTAACTTCCCTTCGCTTGTCGAGGTTCGAAAGCCATTCCTCATGCAAGGATTGCTATCGGCTGAGATTTTGGCGTCAATAGCCCCTGGACATGATGCGGGAGTTGCGAAGGCCTGGCTATCAAGTGGCAACGACTTTGCGCAAAACCTGTTCAGACTTATTCGGGAGCTCAGCCAACTGTACGAGCAACCGCAACTCCATGGTGGACCACGGGCTGGGGCCCGAAAAGATCCAGAGCTAGTCTACCTGGTGGTGGTCTCAGTCGCCTTGTTACGGAGGTTGGCCGAGAAGGCGAGAGACCCCAACGACCCTGCATCATCTCTTCCAGCCAAGGCTGTGCCATCACCACAGGCACTCCTGGACGCTCTTTCGATGCAATCGGCAGAGTGGGCCAAGGATGAGGTCCTACAACAACTGTCGACTTTCTTCGCTCTAGGGAAATAATACGCCCACGTCGGCTAACGGGAAATTTTTTATTTTGGATTGACATCGCAATACCCGGACATTAAGCTTGTATGTTAGTGTTTTGATGAAAATGGGATAGGTGTCTTGTCGTCATTTGAAGCGTGCGCTTCGCGTTTAGACTTGCATTCTGGAGTCGATGGGGTTTTGGGGGATTGAACGGGACTGGACATGGAGGAGGTGATGATTAAACCACCTGCCCGCGGGTGTATACAGGATGTTGAATGGAGAACAACCAAATATACTTTGTGCAAAGCGTGCTTCTTTTTTGTTTACTTGTTTGTATGGATGGTGCGCCTTGAATTACATGTATTGTACATTTCTCATCAGTCAGCTGCAGGAGTTGACGGGTTGTCAATATGGTACACTTTATATATGCCGTCCCATGCATGCTTGGACAAAATCCAATGGTTTCCCCGTTGTATTGCTCGTTACGATGCCTCGATTAAAAGCCCGCGTTGAGCAACCAGTCCATTGCCGGCTTGAAGTACTGCCCCTAGAGTGACCTGTCAGTCCCTGGTTCGGCTCGTGTGTAGCCATAACAGAATGTCCTACCTTGATCTCGATATGCTGTGTCGTTGGATTCAATCGGATATCGGACCGCTTAACTTCCAACGCTGTGGCCAAATCCTCCACCAGCCTTGTGCGGTCGCCGTCAACCTTCTTGATCAAGACGATCACCCGGTTGCCGCCAGACATCCACTTTTGGTAGACGGGAAGCTGAGAGTATGGTGTGCGGCGAACGATGTAGGGGAATGCGGCGGCGAGCTGCTCCTCGGTCTTGGTCGGCAGGGGAGCAAAGGAGCGGTTCATGGGGCGGTCCTTGTAGGGGATCTTGTTCTTCTTGTTCGGGTTGGTGGGCTTATCGAGGGGATTGGTTCTGTATCCGGCGTGCGTCTTGAAGGTGGGCTGGCTGGCCGAGGCGTAGGCACATCGTTGGACGAGGGGCACAGGTCTCTGGAGGAGAGCCTGGCACCCTGCAGAGAGGGTTCGGGGGGCGAGCAGGCGCATGGCGAGATGTGGTGTAGGTGAGTTGGGGTTGAGGTGGGAGGTCGAGATTCGAGATCGGTCGTGGTGGGGGCCCTTTTGGAAAACCAAGATCCTCGGGGATTCCGACGATGGTGGAATTGACGATTGTAATCTCAATCAGCGCCCAATTGGTCACGCTGAGCCGTTCTCTCGCCTGTCGCAACTCTCTGCCCAGATACACCCGGAAGTTGAAGCTCTCCCAGAAAATCTCGGGATCACATGACATGGACCTTTAATCACCGGTAAATCCCCGGGCAGGTCGGCACACCCCACACCACCGGTGGATTGGCGAAATTCACCAAAAATCTGCCCCTCCATCAAATCAATTATCACGGCCCTCTGCGTCTTTACTTTCGCGGCGCCTCACATCTCCCTTCCCACGCCCCCTCCTCGCTCCGCCCCCCCGGTCGACCGAATATCAAGCAACCTCGCCCACGATGGAGGAACTTCTCAACGCCGTCTCGGCCGACGGCTCGTCCATCATGCCCCTCCTCGCCCGCCACCTGAGCCGACATCTTCTCTTCCCTCTGATCCAGTTTGAGAGCGAGAGGGCCGATGAGCTGGGCGACGACGCAAAGGCAAAGGAGATCCTCTCCTCAAAGATCAAGCTCCTCGAGGACACAAACATGACGGATTACGTCGCGACCATGTACTGCGAGCTCCACGGCGTGTCCGAGGCCCCCGCCGAGTACAACAAGAAGAGGCAGGAGGTGCTGTCGCAGCTGGAGAAGTACGAGCAGGCCACCGCTAAGATCGCCGACCTCTTGACCCAGGACGAGGTTGTCAACGGACTCCGAAGCGACAAGGTTGCCAACTTGGAGTTCCTCAAGAACCAGCACGGCGTAAGTGACAGACAGGCAAACACGGCCGAGTTCGGATGGATAAGCTAACCCGGACGTGACTAGGTCACCATGGAAATGGTCAACGCCCTCTACGACTTTGGTCAGTTCCAGTTCCGATGCGGACAGTACGGTCCCGCCGCCGATATGCTTTACCAGTTCCGAGTCCTGTCGACCGATAACGACAAGGTCTCTGCTGCCACCTGGGGCAAGCTCGCCTCCGAGATCCTCCAGACCAACTGGGAGTCTGCCGTCGACGAACTTAAGAATGTGCGCGAAAACATCGACTCCAAGCTGTTCAACAACCCCCGTGCCCAGCTCGACCACCGAACGATGCTGGTCCACTGGTCCCTCTTCCCCCTCTTCAACTCTGAGACTGCCCGGGAACCCATCCTCGACATGTTCTTCTCCGCCCCCTACATCAACACCATCCAGACCTCTTGCCCCTGGATCCTGCGGTACCTGATCGCCGCCGTTATCACCGGCCGCGGTCGCGCCCGCAACAGCTCCATCCAGCAGAAGCAGGTCAAGGACATTATCCGCTACGTCCGCCAGGAGGCCTACGAGTACAGCGACCCCATCACCCAGTTCGTCAACGCTCTGTACATTGCCCACGACTTTGAGGCTGCCCGTGAGGCTCTGTCCATGGCCGAGCAGGTCTGCCGAAGCGACTTCTTCCTCGCTTCCTCCGCCGACGCCTTTGTCGACGCCGCCCGACACCTCATCTGCGAGAGCTACTGCAAGATCTTTAGCCGGATGAACATCCGAGACCTCAGCTCCAAGCTGGGCCTGAACCCCGACGATGGTGAGAAGTGGATCGTCAACCTGATCCGAGAGACACGACTGGACGCCAAGATCGACAGCCAGGACGGCACCGTGGTGATGAACCACCCTCCCAACAACGTCTACCAGCAGGTGATTGAGAAGACCAAGGGCGGCTTCTTCAGGACACAGGTCCTCAACGCCGCCGTCTCAAAGTAAAGGAGGCATGACTAGGCCCGTGATGGGGTTTCTTTGACGAGTGTTTTTAACGACAACTCAAAATGGGGCAACGCAATCCAAAAGGGGAAATAAACGCCCTCCGCTGCTTTGAAGGAGTGTGCGTGTGTGGGAGAAGAGAGTTCTAGCGGTCTTGTTCTTTTGTTCCTGTGCGAAAAAAACACTTTCGTGCAGCAGAGGAGGAAAAAGAGACGAAAGCAGGATATCGCTGAAGCACAGAGACGGGCAAAGCTTGAAAGCGGCGTGGGCAAACCAACGAGGGCCCGACGACGACGCGCGAGAGAAAGTGGCGGATAGAAGGCCCTGTATATCCCCGGTGATGCGGTTTGCATTGCATGGCGTTCTCGGAAAAGGGAAGAGGCAAAGGAGGGGATAATGGAATTTACGTGACTGTTGAAATGAATCATCTATTCGCCTCAAGCTGCCTGTGACTTTTACTCATGTGCTTCAAAGACTATCATTGTTCTCATAGCTCATAACGACATGTGCTACTTTTTCCACTTGACAAAACACTGCTCTACAAAGTTCACCACATATGACCAGACACCGTCATGATCATAACCATGTACAGGATGATAAGTCCAATGCCCTCACTGCTCGCTCTCTCGACTGGCAAGCCATACCATCCCCTTGAGATTCTCAACGACACTGTCCCGCATCCACCAGACAGCTTCATCTTCCAAAGTTGCCTCCTGCTCCTCCTGTTCTTCCTCGACATCACCACGAGCCCGCGATTCTGTAATGGTCTCTTGGCTGTCAAACAAGCTTGGATGCCGTAGCTTGTCACGGACTCCTGCCCATTCAAAGAGCAGCCTCGCACCCTCGAGTCGCTCGCGGTCTGTACCTTCACTGATGCCCTTCTCCATTTCGAGCCTCGCGTCGATGGCACTACCCACCTGCGGGGTCTCGTCTCCTCGTTCAAGCACCACGGTTCGTTCAGCGTGGCTAATACCTCGAAGCCCGTCAAGCCCAAAGACCCATTCCAGTGGATCTTTTCCTTTCTCATCCTTGCCCAGCGCCCTGAGCGTCGAGGCAAAGGCGCCCTCGCGCGGTGGACGTCTGCGGAGATACAGACTCTGCGTGTCTTTGAAAGCGTCCCTGACCTCCTCGTTGGAAAAGTCGAGCTCCACGTTCCAGAACTGGGGACCACAAGCGGTTGACAGGCTGGCAATCTGATCGATTGGCGGAAGGATGCAAGGTGCCGTGCGACTGAGGATAGGCTCTGTTGACGTGTTGCTATGCATCTTGATCTGGATAGGGACGGAAACTGGCTGCCCAGTAAGAACGTCCTTGGTGACGAGACATCGTTGCTCTGTAGCAAGAACCCAGAAGTGGCGGAGGGCCTGAAGATGGGAGCGGTTGTCCATAACACTGGTAGGGAAGATGGGATAGAAAGAGACCAACAAAGCGGCAATTGCCTGGTTACTGGTTCCAAAGGTTACCGTTCCGCATCCCAGGAATAGGGCTCCGATAGCAAGATGAGCAGCAAGATGGGATCCATAGGGGGTATCCGGATCATCGCGACCGTGTAACGAGCGAAGGCGACGAAGAACCGGAATATCACCTGTACCAGCCATGACGATGGAAGCGGAAAGAGCCAAAACATCTTGACACATACGTGCGTTTGACCGAGTCAGCTCTTCATCATACGGCGGAACGCCCTCAGGATGCATGTTGGCTGAGGATGGGATCCGTGTGATTCGGATGAACTGATCCAGATAGTACAGCAAGAGATCCCGAACCTTTGGAGAGGCGCTGCCAGAGAAGCGTAGAGCGATGGAGAAGCAGAGCCCAGCTACTATGCTGTGAAACGCTAGGTCAGTCGACCGCAACTTGGTGGTGGATTGAAGCTTGTAGCGATGGCGATAGGGACCTGGGAGGTTCTTATGTATCCAGGCGAAAGTCGGCTCAATCTTGGACCACAAGATCAAGTTCTTGGCAACCGTCCGCAGAAGAAGAATGTCGGGGCGAATGTAATCAAACTGAAGAATCGAGTCTGGAACATCGATCTTGCGAGCCACGATCTGGTCTTCGGATTTCATGTAGATGAGAGCAAGAGCCATGACAGCTCCGGCAGCCGCACGGTCTAGAATGTGAACGATTTCGACATTCTTGGTTGCCGTGGCGTGGGAAATCAGCTTCTCTGTGACCCTCATGTCATGCAAACCCTTGAGGTCATTACCCTTGCCCAGGTTGATGAAGCCGAGGGCAAATCCAGCTGCGAGCCGATAACACTCGCTCCGAAGAGGCTCCTCTTCGTCTTCTTGATCAATGTGCTCAATCTCAGAGAGCATAATCTCGCTCATCCGACGGTGCTGACTATTGGCGTACAGCAGCCCGATGCCCATTATGCCCGAAGTCTGCGTCAGCGGTGATAGGTTCAGCTCTGCCGCTCCCCGGGGCAGCATCCTCGTAGCATGAACAGACAGTAGACGAGTGATGAGGGAGTCCATTGTTCCCATATATGATGCAGCCAGACCAAGGAGAAGTCCGATCGAAGTCATGGTATGTTTGGGCGTGAGATACTTGAACGCAACCCATTTCGCGACATCTTTCAGATGACCGTTGAGACCAAGAGCAAGTAAGAAGCCAGCGTGTCGGTTGTTCAGCTCTTGGCCAGGCTTGTTGTATAGAATCCATGATGTGTCAATGCCATGAGCCTTGGGAGAGATAGCAAGACCGGCAGCAGCACCCTGGTGAAAGAAGCTCCAGCATACCTTTTCCTCCGAGAATTGTGACTTGTCAACGCCAACCGTGGTGTTTGTCGGCTTGACGATGCAGTTGAGGTTGAATCCTCCAATGTGGAACTTCTGCGTAATCAGCGGGTAACGCAGACCGTAATACAGTAGCGCTCGACCAGCTGGGATGGCCAGTGTTCCTGTAGCGATCCTTGTTACAAGCTCCTTTTGCTTCTCAAGATATTCGCTTTCTGGCCACTCGGGATCATGATCGAGTCTGACCAATCTTGCTTTGTTTGTAGAGAGCAGGGCCTGTGCCTCGTTCAGACGTCGATCTTCTTTGAAGAGGGAACGAATCACAGCCTGTCGCTCAGTTCCTTCGCCTTCATCATAGCCAAGTGTGTTGGCGTCTTCCACGCTTTGGCATAGCAGCCTGTAATCCCAAGTTGCAATATGTGTGGGCGTCTAGGGGGCCGCATTAGTGACAAGTACTCTAGTAAGCCATATAGTCTTACCAGAATCTTGGAAACGCTAGGTTTAGGGCGTTTTCCAGGTGACAAGATGAGGCTGATGTCCTTGCGATCGACCAATTCAAGGAGGTCCTTGGACCAAGAAGTGGGAGGGTGCGGCTGGCACAAGGAAATGGCATCGCGGAGAGGAATCAGAACAGCCTCTGGTAGTGAATCGAGGACCAGGGGCGTGATGCCAGCATCTCGCATAGCCTCCACCATTTGGACAGCAGTTGTACTCGGTTTGAGAAATCCAAAGAACTGCTTGAACATAAGTGTCCGGGGCACGGTGGCCTCCCATCGTTTGTCTTGGAGCTTCTCCGCCTCAGACAACCTCGTGCCGGTGTAGTACACGTCTGCTGGCGTGATGTAAGGTATTCTACGGTCTCCAGTGAGCCGTGATTGAATCCAGTCAATGACATCCGGCCGTACAGGAGGCTGAGGAATTCCAGGTCGAAGATTCAGGTCTGCGCAGCGGTTAGCTCCATCATCCACCTTACAAGACCAATCCACATACCAGAGTCATGACGCGGGTCAATGTCTTCTTGTATACCCAATTCATAGATGGAAGAAAAGGCGTGCCATTTGAGCCACCTGGCAATTTGACACATGACAACTCGAAGGTCGGCACGGCCTGGAGAACTGAGCTCCGGCGTCATAATGTCCAGCTTTTCTTCCTCGAGGAGAAGATGCAGGCCCATAAACACATCCACAGCAACCTTTCGTCGACTTTCCATGCTCTTGTTGAGGGATGTGGGCATATATCCTGCGGGGCCAAAGGCTGCCTCACCAAGTCCGGAGACTATGTACTCCTTCGCAAAAACAATGTGCTTCGATATGAACTTTGTCGATGGTCCGTCGTCTCCCTGTGATGACATTAATCCATCAGCATCCTCATCCAGCCCCCATTCCCAGCCCCTGTTCATCATCCAGGTCGGACAGCCGAGGGAATGTGAGGTTTCGCCAGCTTCTAAGGCCCTCCAGTCCTCTGATTCCCTTATTGAACTGAAGGAGCTGGAAGGATGCCTTCTTCTTCGTAGTGGAAGTCGGGTTGCAGGAAATGGTTTGGTGTCTGTGCGACCCAGGCTCAGAAACAGGGACAGAAGCAAGATCACCATGGCAGACCACTCGGGGTCCAGGGGCGGCTCTTGTTGGCTCCCAATCCACTGCATGCAATGAAGCCATCCTGCGTAGATATACTCGCCCAGAGCATGGGGAAGTATGCTTCGGCAAACATCCAAGACCTTGCGGACGTGAGGAGATCGTGGTTCAAGTTGAATCCGGAGTTGATGAAGTCGGCCTTCGGTGTCGATGACATCGACGACACCCCCTCGTCTCGGGTGACGGACGCCAACAATGCTACCATTCGAGAAATCAATCATCTCGGACTTGCGCTGCATGACGTCGCGGTCTATCGCTCTGCCACGGTATTGTAAGCTTTTGGTGCTGTCCACAAAGAGAAGCGATAGCGAGATCTTGGTAAGGACACTCCATGGTGCTTGCGTGCTAAGCTCGTGTCGCCCATCCATCGATTCTGAGAGGATGAGAATGGCGGAATGATCTCCATCCACTAGCTTGCAGGAGTCAACGACATTTTGAGCTTGTCGTCGGTCAATAACGGTAGCGATCACAGTAACACCTTCAGATGGTCCCTTGCCTCCCGCCTTGGTGGTGCCTTGATCAAATCCTCGCTGGATGCCCAGCTCGAGAGTGAGCAGTTGAAGACGCTTCTCAGCGGCGTCTTGAATACCAATAAGAAGCTGGCTCTGATCGTGCCCGTCGATAGCAAATGGTGGTGCTACCAGAATGAAGACCTTGGTTTGATTGCGTGCTGGTTGGTCTGATGCTGAATACCGGACGTTAGAGTTGTTGATGGGTACCCCGTGAAGCTTGGTGAACATCATTTCGTGTTGTAAGCCGTCAAAATCATGATCGTCCAGTCCCATGTTGTGGAATCCCTCGTCAAGGCCCTCGTAGAAGGGTGCAGCCAGCAGACTGCTCAAACTAGGATGGATCTGATTACTGTAGTTGGCGCTGAGGCGAACATGGCTCCCCTGAGACTCGTGTCTTCGGGCTCCGGCATGACCAGGAAGTAGCGGTTGATCTGGTAGAACAGCTCTCTCATGAGACGCTGACAGATCAGCTCTCGCCAGCATGGAGCTAACTCTACGAGAACTCCTACGCGCGACACCACTGCCTTCTTTGTCTTGCTGTTCCAGTGATGAGACGAGATCCATAGGTTTTTCTAGCCTCTCACTCTTTCTTGGTCGCTTGCCTGGGAGCGGAGCTCCAAAACTCTCTCGAAGGTTGGGCTGAACGGGTGTCCCAGGGGCACTGGCAAAGGCGGTTGGCATGGAGCTGCGACGTCGCGCGGCTTTTGACTTGGAGTTCTTCTGGCGCACAAGGAACGGATCCTCATGTTGCAGATAAGTCAATCGCCAGACAGTGTACTCGCTTGTCTCGCGGTTGATTGTCACCGCAATGATCAACGGTTGGCTCAGATCTTGGGTTAAGGCGCCAGGAATCTTGATTTCCTCCACATGAAGGACTTCCTCAGCTGCATCAAGGAAGGCTAGCTTCTTGGAGACCGTTTGCCGCATACCCTTGGCATTTTGAGGATCCTGGTTAGTGACAACCAAGCCGAGCTCAAGTAAAGGGTCGGTCAAGGAGACGAGGCGCGGCCAGCGCGACTCTGGCTGTTCCAACGGGGCCTCCCACAGGTTGTCCAAAGTCGAGCCCAGTTGTAATGGGAGCGGTTTAGGCTTCCCCAGGCCTTCCACAGAGAAAGCAGTCTGTTGAGAGCTGTTGAATGCTGTCAACTGCGAAGAGACAAATGAGTTTGGTGGGACCCGAGGGAACTTGAGAGATATGGGCGCAACACTCTCGGCCTTTTGCTTTCGCTGAATAATGACTCCAACAGGGCCTGCAAAGGCAGATTCGACTTCGAAGGGCATATGAACTACATGACTGGTTCCGGTCAAGAAGTAGATGTGCGCCTGAGTCTTGAGAAAAACAACCAAGGCCTTCGACAAAGCCGGCCGCTTATCCGTTCTGAATTCCGAATCGCTGTTCGCTTTGTCGTCTTCGGAGGTCGGGAAGTATGCTAGAAGTGCTTGTATAATGGGCTCCTTCTCCAGGTCGAAGCTGAAGGTCTTTTGAAATATCCCACCTCGACACCAGATGACACAGCGTTCCGTCGTGAGCAGCTCATCTTCGTAATCGCCATTGTCTCGGTCTTCGGTCAAGATATCCCATGTGTACGACGTCGCTGGCGGGCTCGGGGGCAGCAATTGTTCGTCGACGGCATGCCGAAGCCCTGAGGGCTGATGCAGCCCCAGGGACTTCACCGTTGCCATGTTCTGTTGGGCGCCATAGGCCGCTCACAGTTATCGTTTTCGTTCGGTCGGTCGCCTAGGATTTCGCTTGCCTCTCCTAGATTAGGCTTCGGCTTGTCGTTCAAAAGAAAAAGAGCTGAAGCTATTCTCTGCGCGTCGACGCGGTGTTGATTGTCACTGTGCCCCGCGGGAACTGCCACTGTACTGAAATCGTGGGATAGTGGGGCGCGATTGCCCTTGCCTTTCTGGGCTGGGCGCGTCGGGAAGCTGTAGCTGCCTGCACTTGTGCTCGTGACGTAGCTGCAAGGTACAAGGTACTTGCCTAACTTCGAGAGCAACCCGACCCTCCAGTCTGAGAGCTTGTCATAGCTTGGACGCCCGGCACTTGTACTAATCTCAAACAACTTCCGCCTCACAACCTCGCTCTCCTTTCGAGCTTTGCCATTTCCCAGAATGATATCAATGCAAATCGCGCAATGACGGACCAGTCGCCGCAACCGAGCCACGAGCAGGAGCACGATCCTGAGGCCCAACAATCGAAGCATGACCCGGCGCGCGATGAAGCTCAGACTCCCCCAGTAGCGGAGACGATAGCTCCCAACGACAACGTGAACGAGACCAACGCCTCAGAAGATAAGGAGCAAGATTCCACGGCGGAGAAGAAGGAAGATGACGCGAAGGATATCGAGACTGGGAAAACCGGTCAACCGTCCGCTGAGGATCCCAAACCTGGGGGGCTAAGCAAGGGTAGTCAAGAAGAGGAGGACAACCAAGATGAAGATGAGGAAGAAGACGAAGATGGAGACGGCCAAGATCAAGACCAAGATGATGAAGACGAAGACGATGATGAAGACGACGAAGATGAGGACGAGGATGAGGACGATGAGGACGACGACGACGACGACGACGATGAGCCGAGGCTCAAGTACGCCCGGTTGACCCAACATCTTGGCGGAGTATATCGAAATGGAGATGCGACGAGCGCGTTTCTCGTCGCTGGGGACAAGATGGTAGGTCTTTGACTCTGAACCAAGATGGCATGCTGACTTGATATAGATCGTTGGAACGCATAATGGCAACATCGTGAGTCGAGACTATACATACCCCATGCCTCCCACTAACCGTAGCCCAGCACGTCGTTCAACTCCCCATTTTCCAGTCATTAAGGGTCTACCACGCCCATTCGGCATCTGTGACCTCTATTTCAATATCTCCATATCCACCGCCATTACCGACTGAAAAGCCGGAAGGGGCACCACGACATGCAGCGCCCAGCAGCGCAAGCGTCTCCAGCCGACAAACAGAGTCATCTCCGGCGGCAGCATCCAGAAGGCCCCGTGAAGCGCCTCAAATTCCAAAGATTCCCTCAAATGATATCTTTGTCGCAACGTCTTCCATGGACGGCAACGTGTGCGTACAGTCCCTAATCGATATGAGAGATGTCCAACTGCGAAATTTCGCCCGGCCAGTTCAAGCGGTGGCTTTATCGCCAGAGTTCAGAACGGACCGAACATATCTCTCAGGAGGACTGGCTGGCCAACTCATTCTCACTGTGGGTGGTGGCCCAGGTCGAAGTACCTCGACCACAACGGGGACTGCTGCAGCCACGGCCTCCGGATGGTTGGGCAGCATGGGTATTGGCAGCAACACTGGAAAGGATACCATATTGCACTCTGGCGAAGGAACGATCAGTACAATCAAATGGTCCTTGTCTGGTAAATACGTTGTCTGGTTAAACGAACACGGCATCAAGATCATGCGCTCAAAGCTCCATCTCGAAAGCGCAGACACAGAAGACGCTTGGAAACGGATAGGACACATCGACCGACCACAAACAGATGAATGGGAGACCATGGCCAGTGTATGGAAAGGTCGAGTCGAATGGATCGATGAACAAGCCGTTGAACTAGACGAGTCTGATCAGGGCTCCCTGGACAAGGCTTTGTCGCCAGCTGCCGAAAAACTTAAAGAGCAAGCTGTCTTGGGCAAAAGAAGCATCGAGCGATTACTCGTAGGCTGGGGTGGGACGATATGGATTATCCATGTTCATCCTGGTGGTGTTGGCGTCGGGCGGCACGCTGGTGAGAAGACTCTGGGACGGGCAGAGATTGTTAAGATGTGAGTTCTAATCATTATTTGGCTACCAAAACTAACCGGTGGACAGACTTCGCATGGATTGCATCATTTCCGGAATTTCTTTATATACCCAAAACCTGTTGCTGGTTCTTGCATACTGTTTGCCAGATGACGACGAAGATGAAGACGAAGATGCCGGCTCAGCATCGCCAGCCAGAAAGCACAAGTCAAACGCCTCAACGGGAAGCGAGCCTGCAGGCGGTATTCGTCATCGACAAAATAATCAGCCTCCTGAATTACGTCTAATCGACCTTAATTCCCAGGCCGAAGCTGACAAGGATAGCCTCAGTGTCAGTCGCTATGAGAGGCTGTCATCGGGTGACTACCACCTGGGTGTTTTACCTGCGCGAAACGCAGCATCGGCAATTGCTTCCTCTAGAGGCGCCTTTGAGGCTATAGCGGGGCTTGGTTCAGACATGTGGAACGCCGCAATTAATCCCCGGGCACTCTTTAGCTCCGGGGCCAGCATTCGCAGCAGGGAGAGCGGCGAGGACGTGGGTTCTAGTCTCCGGGCTGGAAGCACAACAGGTACTATCCGTCCTGGCTCAAGGGGTGGCACCTCGTCATCAGTCCACTCAGGACTGGTCAAACCGGGTGTCAAGATATTCATCCACAGTCCGTATGACTGTATCCTTGCTACCAGGCGGGATTTGAGTGACCACCTGGGGTGGCTTCTGGAGCGGCAGCAGTACCAGCGCGCTTGGGAGCTTCTCGACGAGCATCCTGAAATCATGGCTCCAATCACTGAACGGACGGGCGATGCTGTTCCTTCCACACCGACGAGGCAACAAGGCGCCAGTGACGACTTTTACGATGACGAGTCTGCCGTTGACTCGCAGTACAGGGACATGTACTCATCAGCCGAGCGAGAAAAACGACGAATCGGAGAAATGTGGATTCAGGAGCTCATTGAGGAAGACGACTGGGTGTCTGCTGGCAAGATCTGTGGCAAGGTGCTGAAGACACCGGACAGATGGGAGAAGTGGGTTTGGACATTCGCAGGCGCCAAACAGTTCGATGCCATCACGAACTATATACCGACGGAGCCGATGCACCCTCGAATCCCTTCGACTATATACGAAGTCGTGCTTGGTCACTACATTCAGAATGACAAGGTGAGATTCAGGGAGTTGCTCGACCGCTGGGCACCTGAGCTGTTTGACATCAAGACTATCACAACGGCCCTGGAGAATCAGCTCAAGTACCGGGACGTTCGTGAAGACAGCATCGACGATGGAGAAAAGGGACGAGACTGGCGGATCGTAATGGAAAGCCTTGCAAGGCTCCATGAGGCCAATGGACGTCAGCGGGAAGCACTGAAGTGCTACATCAAACTTCACGACGCCGATTCCGCATTCCGTCTGATTAGAGATAATCACCTTGCAGAGGCAGTCGCGGACGACATTCCCAGCTTCATGGGACTTCGAGTTCCATCAGGCAAACTGGACCAGATGACAGCCGAGGAGCTTGAAGAAGCCACATCCGAAGCAGTCACCTTGCTGGTCGACGAGGCTCAGCATGGTCTCCTGCGCCCTGACATTGTAGTGGAACAACTACTCTCCCAGAACCTCAACCTGTACATATACTTCTACTTCCGAGGTCTGTGGAGAGGCGAGGGCATCAAGGAGCACACCGGGGAGAATGTCGATCGACTGGTCATGGACAGTCAGTCCTTGGTGGACAACTTTCCTGACTTGGCGGTCCATCTTTTCGCGACATTTGACCGCGATTTATTGATGCAGTACCTCAAAACCTCCGTCTCGTATACATTTGAAAAGGTGGGTTGAACATGGGATAGGATGCTGTGCTCAAGCTAACCTGGCGTAGGCTGTCCATGAATGCGAAACGTTCTCATACTACGACGAACTGGTGTTCCTCTACTCCAAGACCGGACAGATGAAGCGTGCCTTGTACCTCATTATTGACCGACTCAAGAACGTGCACAAGGCGATCGAGTTTGCCAAGGAACAAGACGACCCTGACCTTTGGGAGGACCTTCTCAAGTATAGTATGGACAAGCCCAGTTTTATCCGTGGCCTTTTGGAACAAGTCGGTACAGCAATCAACCCTATTACCGTGGTACGACGGATCCCGGAGGGACTGGAGATCGAAGGGCTCAGGGAGGGCCTCACACATATGATGAAGGAGCATGAGATACAATACAGCATCAGCTCAGGCGTTGCGCGTGTCCTTCGAAGCGAGGTGGCTGCGGCACAGAACGATCTCCGGGCCGGACAGCGCAAGGGCATCAAGTTTGAGGTGGTGGTCCAGGAAATTGACCACGTCGACATCGAGGTCAAGGATGTTCCTACGGACCCCGACAACCCGGAGGAGACCAAAGCGCATCCTTCGACGGACCATGACCACCGGGTGCCGAAGCCGGGGCACTGCGCGAGATGCCACGAGCCATTTACAGAGTATGAGATGGAGACATTGGTTGGATATGCGTGTGGGCATGTGTTCCACGTGAGCCATCTCTTGGAGATGCTCCACGGAGGAAAGGTAGATATTGATCTAGGAAACGGCGCTGAAGAGGGAAGTCGATATTCAGTTGGTATGAAGGTGATGAAGGCGCGGCTGTTGAAGGACAAGGTGCGAGGAGGTTGCCCTGTTTGTCATGTCAAAGCGTAAGGATACCAGATGTTTTGGTTCTAGGCATTAATAGACCAAGGGCGTATGGAGTGGCGCTTGATTCATATGTTGATACTCATGGTCACGGCACTCAACAAGCACATTCACAGTGAAGGATGATTGAATAAACCCCGACTCAGTTCAAGAGTACCTAGGTACAAGATGTATTATGTTCCTCCTTTCCTTTTGACCAAAAACAAACACGAGTGTGCCATCCTACTTCCTCCAGGTTGTGGAAACCAACCACAGACAGATCCCCTGTGAAGCCATCCAACTAGCACCGTCTACATCGTCAAACGTCGAGTAAGCAACCGGAGATGGCGTATATGGAGGCGTGGAGCGGATCTAGGGTTCGTTCCTTAGAAGGCAGCGGCAACAAGCATGGCAACGACGCCGAGAACCACGGCGCGGACGGCAGGGGCCATGACGACAGCGCCAGCGGCGGTGACGGTAGGAGTGCCGGTGGGAGTGTTGTCACCATCCTCACCAGTGGCCGAAGGGCTGTCGCTGCTCACAGGGAGAGTGACAGTCGGGAAGTCAGTGTCGGAGGCCGAATCGAAGCCAGAGGCAGAGCCGGAAGCGCTGCCCTGGGCGGTGACCGAAGGTCCGTCGTAGTCAGTGGTGAGAGCGGTAGGGTTCTCGGGCTCACCGTCGGTGCTAATGACAGATGGGACAGGAATGGGCTCTCCAGGAGCGCCAGAGGGCTCGGTAGGGACAGGCTCGCCAGCGGAAGGGCTGGGAACAGGAACACCAGGCTGGCTGGGAGCACTCTCGGCAGGGGGGAGAGAGTAGTCAGGCTTGGAGCCAGTAGGGACGCTGGCGTGAGGACCAGTCTCGCTGACCTTGGGGTAACCCTCACCAGGAGAAGTCTCACCCATGCCGTTGACAGTGGTAGGCTCGCCCTCAACGGGAACCGAGAAGTCGTCGGTGGCAATGGGGGGAGGGATCAGGCTGTCGGTGGACAGAAGGAGGGAGCACTCAGTCTGTTGAACAATAGTGCAGACGCTCAGAGAGTAGACGACATTGCCTGGGAAGTTGTTAGAAAGAAGCAATCAATAGTGGAGGGAGTGTCACGTACCGTCAGCGGTGGCGACGCCATGCTGCTGGGTAACAGGCTGGTAAGTGGTGGTCTGGGCAGCTGGGCACAGGTCAGCGAAGGCACTGGGAGCTTCTCTCAGATGAGAACATACACAGGGCAGCCTCGGGAAGCTCAGGAAGCTCATCGGCGACAGCACCGGTGGTGAAAGCACTGAAGACAGCCAGAGCGCTGGCGAGGGCCTTGATCGTGAAGACAGCCATCGTGACGGAGGAAGGAATCTGTTTGCGAAGTGGATTAGCAAATGATGCGCCGCGATGACGAGCAGCTTCTGTGAGAAGAGAAAGAGAAAGGGAAATGACGAAGGGTTGTCAAGGTGATGTTGATCTGTGGGAGAGGCGTGGTGGAGGGTGAATGGAGAACCAAGTGACGGGCGGCGATCGGTCACATTCACGAGTCCAAGCCCGATAGCACGAGAATCAAAGAGGGATCGAGTACTCACAAATGATATCCTTGAAGATGTTGAGATTCCAAGACGTGTCGAAAGATGTTCGAGTGTCGATGTTGGAAAGCGGTGGTGCACACGGGGAATGTTGATGTTCGATGCGCAAAGTGAAGGGTGAAGAAGAAAAGAAGAAGAAAGAAAGAAAAACAGAACCAGGCAGAAGACCTTTTTGATAACAGCCACCGGGCAGGTAAACAATGGGAAGGCGAAAGGCGTGCGCGGGACCTGCAGTGCCTTGTCAGTTGCTGCCAGCTGCTCGACGGCCCAATCCAGATTTTCGTCACTTGGGGCAACCACTGGTTGATATTGTAGTGAGGAAAAAAAAAGAATGATTGAATGAATAAGGGGCTGAAATGACAGTTTTTGCCTGGGAAACCGGGTTCTACTTGGTGTTACTGTATTGTATTGTTGCACCGGATGCCGTGTTGAGGCATCTTTTTCATGTTTGCCCCCTGAATCGACGAGGAGGCGAAGACACTCTGCAGGAATGAGCTGTAGAGCTGGCATTGCAGAGACATTATTTCGGTTCTATCTCTCCTTCAAGAATGGCAAAATGCTCATTCTCGTTCGAGTTTGCTGTGCTCTTGACGCAGGTGATATCCAGGGGCTATGCAGGCAGAGACAGGATGTTTGCTCGAGGATCAAGAGCTTCACAATGAAAAGAAACGACGTACCTTTGAGTATTTGGAGTAAAGAGTATGCCGCCAAATAATAGAAAGAGCAGAGTTATGTCGGTATTCACGCCGAAAAGAGAACGAGTCCAAAATGTTGTCGTCGAGTCAGCAAGAACCTTTTCCACGTTGGGATGATGCCGCCTTTTTCTTTTTGCCCATCTCAAACTGCAATCTCCCTCTTTTGTGCACAACACACAAGCTCCGCCATGTCCCATATTCCAGGTCAACCAGCTATCATGCAGGCTTCCTTGGGTGTGTGCGATGCTGCGGCGGCCGTGACACGTTACAACAGCAGCGGCATCTCGCATCTACGTCTCTCACAAAGAGAGTCCTGCGTATGGGATAGATTGAACATGCAAGCTATTCGTAGATCAACTCTGGGCCTCGAATCTCATTCTTGTTGTCTTGAGCAACGTTCTCTACTGCTGGACGACGATGCTCAGCTCAGACTCTCTCATCTCCCTCGAGATACGTCGTGCTCTTGTCTCTCCAACACGTGTCCGGGCAGTGCTCATGTCACTTGAAAGGGGGTGAAGGGGGTGAAGGGGGGGGGGGATAATTGTTGGGTTGCTCAGAGTGCGCACCCGACGAGGGACAGTCCCGTGGTGAGGCAGCCGGCAATGTACCCGCGAGCGGCCTAATCGAGGGTCGTCTAAGCGAGTCGGCGTCTCTGGTAGTAAAACGACATGTCTCAGGGTCCTTTGAGATGAAAGAGTCTGGATTTAGACCCTTGATCATGTCGTGGCCCGGCCCGTAGACGTCGGGATGTTGGGCCGTGGCGGTTAGGAAGAGATTCAGCTGGTTCCCTTGTTTAATCAAATTAATCATATCCTGGAGTTGTATTCCTAGTAAATGTCAAGGTCGATGAGTCTGGACCAGCTGTGCGTGATGGTTGTTGTGGACGGAATTACATGTTGTGGAAAGGGTAGGACACAGCAGTTCACACAGCAAAGAAAAACCATCAAGTAATTCCTACCTACATATACATATGCCAATATTCACAAGCAAATTGAACTAATTGGCTGCCAAAAAGAAGAAGTGTATTATCGAGGAGGCAGAAACTCAACATTTTAGTACAGGGTAGCCAGGTTGCAAGAAGAAAAAAATTGTCAAAAAGAAGGGATTGCTGGTGGATTTAAACCACCTATACTGGACGAACAGGGAATCGAACCCTGGACCACTCCCAGATGCAGGCATCTGATGGACGAATTATGCTAAGGGAGTATTATACCACTAAACCATTCGCCCGATTGGATGGGAAAAGTTACCAAATCAGCCATCATGTTCCTGGGGCGCTAGCGGTTGAGTCCATTCTGGGCCGAGTTGAACATCGCACTCGTCAAAAAGGACAGTTTGATTAGTTTCTATATGCATAGAGACTCTTCAGACACTGTGATGTGCAAATCACCAGTTCCAAAGTCCAAGAATCATCCTTCAGTGAAACAAAGACATGGCTACAACCCGGGGAGACCCAGATATCCAAACACTACCTAACCAATACGACTCTGGCTTAAAGACCTTCTCCAAAAACATAGTAAGTACATGAAGAAAAAACACAGTGCTGATCTGTTCATAAAATAAAGGGCATGCCCACACGAAAGGTATCAATCCAACTGGTCAAAACCAGTCCCCCAGCCGATGGCAGCTTAGATGGTCAGCAGTTCCAGAAACTTGCTGTTAAAGCACCCCCCCCGATATTTCTGTCTGCCATCAACCCCTTAAATGCTTGGCGTTCCCGGTCGCCATCATGACAACAGCGGCCAGCACAACAAAGCACAGCACCACGATCAGTCGACTGGTCAGGTCTGGGAGAGCCACCAGCGACACAGCCAAACAGGCAAAACCCGCCGAGAAACCATTTATGAGAGCCCGTAGAGGAACTTCAGGTTGGGGGGCTGCTTCATTGCCCTCTGCCTCCTCAGCGTTGTCGTCGGCAGCACCTGGGCCATCCGCGGTCTCTCGAGCCACACAAACGAGATCGGTAGCACGCAGGAACTCGGTTTCAGGCGGAACGATGAGGTTTCGCTGAGCTATAAGGGCCCTGTAAGCTCGTTTATCATCAGCTGCCGCTGCCGGCAGCTTCTGGATAGTTCCTAGGGAGGTGAGGAGTTGCGCTAGAGATATTAGACAACGCGGCAAGTTGGGGGCTGGGGGTTTCGTATTCTTACTGTATGCGTCAAGGACGTGTCCAATATCTCTCATGACCCGCGCCTTGTCCCGCTTGTAAGGAGAATCTTCCAACCTTTCCGCTCTCTCAGAGCAAGGCAGGTCTCGTCTGCCCTCCCTCCTTCGTGCATCTGTGCTGAGTGCATCTAGGTCTATCAAGTCATCTTCCAGCTCGACAAGTCGGTCTTGGTAAGACAAGAGAAGACGGTGGTGGAGCCACTCAAATCGCCGATATAGGGGTTGAACGCGTGGCGCAACCTGACCCGTTATTGCTGATGCTATGCGCGCATATCCTGTCAGATCAGTGAAAGGAATGTCGATATTCCCTTCAGGGCCACCCCTATTTCCAGCAACCATGTCTTGAGCGTCTGGATACTGTGAATCGTGGAATGAAGAGCGGTTGGCAAAGGCGGTGCTCAGTGTAGTAGCCTTGGGGTCTAGGTAACCGTAACCAGACGGGTATTGTTGGCTGAGGGGTCGCAGTCCAGGCTGCTGCCCAGGGGGTGGCGGATATGGGTAGGGGGGATAGGCTGGACCAGAGTAGTTTGGTCCCCAGCCAGGGTTGACGGGAGGCTGAGAGTATGGCGGTTCTGGGGGGTAGGATGCTTCTTGAGAGTATGGTTGTTCTTGGGAGTACTGTGGTTCGTTGGGAGCAGAAAGAGCTGGTGACGGATACTCTAGCATTGGTGCTTGGGGGCTCCTGGACTTGCTCTTAAAATAGCTGAGCTCCTGGCTGGCAGACTGAAAACCTCCGTCGTGACCAAGCGAGTGTGGCTCTGACCCAGAAGAGGACAAAGCACTGAGTCGATTTGCTGCCTTGTTCTTGTGATGTTTGGGTTCCCTTGGTACTCTCTCTCTAGTGTAGCTCTTGCCTGTGGATGTGTCGTCGTTGGGTGTGAGTTGCGTAACGGCCGGCCCGCTGGAGGCTGAGTTTGTATTTAGAGCACCTGTGGAAGCATACTCCATCATGGAAGACGGGCTGGGGGATGTTGCGTATTGGGCCACATCCAGGGCGGGTGGCTGAGAAGTATTGTATTCATATCCCTCAGCTGGTGCTTCACTGAGCTTACTCCTCTCGATCTGCGGGCTAGCAGATGAGGCCGGGGAGTGTTGACGTCGAGATTCTGGAAAGCCGTCCATGGTGATCCTGCGTACTGAAACGTGGTCCGGTCCGACGGGGAGACTTTTTTACACTGTATATCCAAAAGAAGCCTTACCCTGGCTAGTTGTCAATGTATCCTAGCCTATCAGTGATTGCTGTTTGACACAATATCGACGGATATGGCAGCAAGCAACGTCGCCCTGAACATCAAGTTAGTGTCCACAGAGACACCAAACATTTAAACTCTGTAAAGAAAAGTCATACTTGAGATACTTATCCCAAGCACTGTGACGATACGTTGAGACTCTAGAGGAGTCACAAGAGCGATTGACGCACCGTGCCACCATGAACTGACTCTGGGCCGGATAGGAAACACGCGAGAGGTAAACGATGGCAGTGGAAATGACCAAGATAAACAAAGAGCGATATAAAAATGACGAGCCTGACTGAAGCTGCTTGATGTTATCAGTAGAGAGGAAAAGCAAAGCAGATGAGAGGGTTTCAAGACTACTTGAAGCCACGGCATGCATGAGGTGCCAACAAGGGTGACATGGTCCCTGTCACCTGCCGCGTTGCCATGTCCAGACGCTCGAGCCGGAGACTTCGGCTGACCCCTTCGGCTAATGGAGGAAAAAAAGAGACAGCAAATGGTATGAGCTGTACGTGGCGTGGTGGTGGTGAGGCAGATGCAGGCAGGGTCATGCATCCCAAGACAATAATAGGAGAAGATCATCAAAAAGAAGGGCAAAAAAATGAACTCCGGTACAGGGAATCGAACCCTGGGCTCCGCGGTACTTTTCCCTCAGGTTATGAGAGCGCGAAATGTTAGCCACTACACCATACCGGATCTTGCTTGATGGTGGTGGCAGTGATTCTGCAGCTCTTGAGCTCGTGGGGTCGAGATCGTGAGATGTGGGTGGGTGGGTGGACTGTCACGTGGTGTCAATGGCCGGGATGTTCCGCTTAGACACCCGAGCTTAATTGAGCTCCACCAAAGCTGCAGGAAGGAAAGTCTTGAGCTTTGAGGCTGGAATTGAGACATCTTGGTTGGCTTCCTTCTCTTCACTTCCAAGTCAAGGCTTTCTTGAGGACTTTGGAGTTTGACCAATTTCCCTCTGGCAGCGGGGCTTAGCTTCTACTTGCTGTATCCCACCACGACCAACGTCCCGGTGTTCTCCCAATCCAGCTGTTGCAGCATCGACTCACACTCTACGATTGTTCTTCCAATTCTCATGCGGCACTGTTCGAATCATACCTTGTGACCTAATCTCAACGATTACAAAGTCAATTGGACCCCTGGACTCCTAGCTACTGCTAAATATCACCAAACGCTCCCCCCAAGGCCAACTGCCATCTCACCATGCCGCGCATACCAACTTCAGTCTTGGGCAAGTATCTGCTCAGCGGTCAAATCTCACGGCAAGGCTGTGTCGGTGCGCGACAGATCACGAGGCATTCGGCATTACCTTCAGCAGCCGTTTCTGTCGCAAACTCAACCAGGCTGTTGCACGTTTCTTCCGAAACCGTCCCACCGCCACCTCCAGCACAGCCCGTTCCTCTGCGCAAACAGCTCAAGGATGAGGCGAAAAAGGCTAAGAAGCAGGGCAAGAAGAAGTCAAAGGGTGACTCACAGACAGTGGATGGATGGGAACTGACAGTGGGCATCGAGATCCATGCCCAACTGAACACGGCGCGAAAGCTGTTCTCTCCCGCTGTCACCTCTTTCAACGATGAGCCTAACAGTCATGTGGCTCTTTTCGACCTTTCCATGCCAGGAAGTCAGCCACTGTTCCAGAAGGAGACTCTAATTCCTGCTCTGCGTGCCGCCCTTGCGCTAAACTGCGACATCCAGAAGCTCAGCCGGTTTGACAGGAAACACTATTTCTGGTGGGATCAACCGTCGGGGTACCAGATCACTCAGTACTACGAACCCTTCGCCAGGAATGGCCACATCACTCTCCTCGCCAGAGACGGGATTTCTCCTCAGGATGGGGAGAGCGTCACCATTGGAATCAAACAGGTTCAGCTTGAACAGGATACGGCCAAGACCCTTGCGCAAGCCGACAAGGTCAACTGGCTGGACTTTAACCGTGTCGGCGTTCCACTCATTGAGATCATCACGGAACCGGAGATGCACCACCCTCGGACTGCTGCTGTTCTGGTTCGCAAGATCCAGATGCTGCTCAACACTGTCGACGCCTGCGTCTCAGGCATGGAAACAGGAGGTCTGCGAGCAGATGTCAATGTTTCCGTGCGCAGGACCGACGGGTCTAACCCATCTCTCGGCACAAGAACTGAGATCAAGAACCTGAGCACCATCAAGGCGGTTGAAGATGCCATCATTGCTGAGCGGGACCGTCAGATCAGCGAGTTGGAAGCCGGGCGGGCTATTCCTAACGAGACCCGCGGTTGGACTCTCGGTTCCAAGGAAACTAGACGACTGCGAGGAAAAGAAGGTGAGGTGGATTACCGCTACATGCCTGACCCTGATATTGCGCCTCTGGTTATTGGAGACGACCTCGTGGACCATTTGCGACGGTCGCTGGCTGTCTCGCCTGATTCAGAGCTGGACACGCTGATCGCGCAGTACGGCCTTACTGCTAAGGATGCACTATCCCTGATCAACCTGGAGAATGGCTCTCGTGTTCAGTACTTTTACAAGGTCCTTAAATCTGTTGAGGAGAAGCTTGCGGTCGAGTTGACAGAGGCGGAGATGCCAGAATTCAAGAGCTACTCTACTCTCGTTGGCAACTGGATCATTCATGAGCTTGGCCGTCTTACGACATTCAAGGCTGGACCGCTCGCTGCGAGAGATCTCTCCTTCACCCCCGAAGGTGATTGCTTGCAAGTTCCGGATGCAGACCTCGCCCAACTTCTGTACCATCTGGTACGTAAGCAGATCACTGGCAAGGTGGCAAAGGAGCTTCTCTTCGCAATCTATCTCAACGAGATTGAGGGAGGAATTACTCAGGCTATTGAGGATAATGACCTCTGGTTCAAGGAGATTGCTGAGGAGGAATATGAGCAATTGGCAGATGAGGTTATGGAGGGAGAGGACAAAGTTTTGCAGGAGTTTGTCGACTACAAGCAGTTTCCTCAGGGCAAGCTCATGTATCTTGTCGGCAAGATGATGCGTCTTGGGCCAACAGAGCGCATCGTCCCAGCGAATGCTGAGAGGGTGATGAGGGCAAAGGTTGAGAAGCTACGGAGTGAGTGATTCAGGACGGCGGAAACGTTACAGTCGTCAATGACACAGCCCTTCTTGTCACCTAACCCCCGCATGCCGATGATATTGGTGTCACCAAGGTGCCCATTTCAAGCTCACGAAGCGCTCGTTCCTAAAGATAGTTGGACGGCCCGATGATGATGAAGAGGCTTTGCCATGGCATCGCTTGGTATCACCACTCGCATCTCTTTGCGCGCCGGGGCACAAAGGAAGCAAACACGGGGGCGCCATCATTTTCAATAAACGTGCCCTCCTCCGGCGTATTCAAGAATCAGAGTCTGACCATGGCAAGCCGCGATATCCTGGCCGCTGACGTCTTTCCCCCCGAGATTGACAAGCTCATGGCAACTGATTACCCGACGAGCCCCCTATTTGCTGCCTCTAGCAAGGGGAGGCCCGTCCGATGGACGAGCAAGACCGTGACCTCCGGCAACTCGATATATGTGACTGCAGTCCCAGACGATGAAGACGATCGAAACTTTGAAGGCAGTTGGCCTGTAGTGACGCTGACAACCATGATTACCGTGACCGATCCTTTCTCACAAGAACCGCTATTCCCACTGCCACCTACGAGGCCAACCATGCGAACCACAACCATAGCAGCAGAGACCACTCCAAGAAACATGTCTAGTTCAGAGCCGACATTATCTGTCGAAACATCTGCCGACAGCGATGGCGCCGCGCCTCCGGCATCAATAGACGACAGATCTCATGGCCTTTCTAAAGGACTTATCGCTGCAATCGCTGTCGGCACGGCCCTCGCTCTAACAGTCATGATATTGATGGCATGGATATGCATACGGCACAGAAGAAAACAGTCCGACGAGGACAACAGCACCATCTCTCGAAACAACTCCATGCCCATCCTACGTCCGCCCTCCCTCCCACCGCTGCCGGAGCTAAGCTCCCATGCCGAGCGGACGGATACGCCTAACGACTCCTTGCTCAGCTGTAGCATCCTCAGCGATCCGAGGGAGACACTCTCGCAGGGTGTTCGGTCCCCCACGCCCCAGCCTGCTGTGGCAGAGGTCAGAAGCTTCACCCGTACGTGGCAGAAGCCGCGGGTGTATACAGTTGGGGAACGCGGGGCTTCTGAGCTGCAGAGCTCAGAACCCGTGGGCAGTCCACTGGGGAGGAGCCACGATTCAACGCCCATCTCTCCCGCGTCTGGAGTGGACTCGACTTACCCTGGGAGCCATGTCGTGAGTCCTCTGTCGCCGCCTTCGAGATATGGCTCTCTGTCGCCTTGGGACAGCAGAGGACGAGAAGAAGGTCAGGGAGGAAGATTTTGAGAAAGGATGGAGAGTTCTGAGAAACGGACGCAGGACGCAGTGATTTATGACAGTTGACCTCAGGGGCCGTTTCTTGAACTAGGGGTTGGTGTCACATAATTTTAATGGACGGATCAGGGGTTGAAACCTGAGGAGATTGGAAGTGTGCGCAAGGGGCTCCTTTGTCATTAGAATTCAATATGGTCATGGTAATACTGGAGGTCAAAGTCGTTTTGAGGTCCTGGTTCCTCAGGACTGGGCGATGTTTCGACTGCCGAGGGTTGAGCTGGGTAGATGCCTCATGAATGGTACACAGCCATTAGAACAGATGTGTCTATTTACTTTGCTGTATTTTTTCGTGGGGTGGTGGAAATAGTATTCTCTAGTACCTCGCCGATGAGCCTTGGTTCTAAGGGCCTTGGTGCCTGCTGAGGCTGGCATCATAGAAAGATATTCGTATCGTTCTTCTACTAAGAATTGCATGGGAGGGTATGGACAGGAGCCTGGTACTATGTCTTGTATTTTGTGTCTTGGGAATATATCTAAATTGACTGGAGAGACTCGTAGACCAGCAAGGGGTAAAATCATGCGCAACTCCAAACTCCATACGTGCTGAAACACGATGATATTCAAAATCACTAGATGTGAGGGTGAACAAGGTATGTTCTCACCAACCATACTCTTTCAAGCATCATCACCCTCACCCTTTTCTCGTGTGTTTTGCTTTGGTGTAGTAGAACCTGGCTCTGCTGTGTCGTCATCATACTTTGACGGCACAAAGGCATAAGCCAGGTTCTCCCGGTCCCTCAGGAACATATCCACCCGTTCATCCTTTGACCGTCCCTGAGCTACAGAGGTTCTCCGGGCGACTTGCTGACCGATGGCGAGGTTGGACTGGTTTGTCATCTGCACGTAGTCGGCGCCTGACTGTTCAACCCTGCTCATCTGCGCAAATGCCCCGATCATGCACATCACGACGACCAGTGTGGCAAATAGGCCATTGGACATGTATAAGGGGTCTTTGGTCTTGCCGTCGCGGGCGTCATACCAGCGCTCCCAGTCCTCCCAAGTGGCATTGTTGGCAGCGCTGCCAGCCTGGTGACGCCATGCGCGATCTGCGTTGCGGACTGTCTCGTTCAGGGTCTGTGGACGACCGCCGCTCCAACCCACGCCGTGGTTATCGTAGAGTTGGCGCTTAGATGGGTCGCTGAGGAGGTCGTTGGCGGCGACAATGAGACGATAGCGTTCGAGGCGAGTCGCGTGGGGGATGTGATGAAGGTCCGAGGTATGACTGTGCTTGTCGGGATGGTATAGCTTGACAAGTTGGTAGAACCGATGTTTAGTGTATGGATCGTCCGTCCTCATGGCAAAGATCTCGTAAGGGGATGGATAAGTGGTCTTGGGCCATTCGGGGACATGGTCACGATGGGAGCTGCCTCGACGGCCGTGATCAATCGTGGCATATCGTATTTGTTGATGCGCCGAATAAGTAGTCGATGCGGCGTGTCTTGGAGGTGCCCCTCGAGATGACGTTATAGACGGCAGCGCCGGCACTGCCGTGGCGGGGAAGGGATTGCAGGAGCAGAGGAGGACGGCGGACTTGTTTAGCGGCATGGCGATTGTGATGGATGGCAGGAGCCTGTACACGGTGAGGACATGTTCAGGGCCGCGAGAAGCCAAGTTGTAGCTATCGCGGGATTGAGCATGTTGGAGAGAGAAGATCAATGGGCGTCACGAGGTCAAGTCAATTGGCGCATTCCCGCTCACTCACGCACCTGGAAGCTCGGAGCTAGAGCGCGGACTTCCCCACATTTTCGGGGACCTCAAACAAGCAGGGATCAGTCCAAGTCCCGGCCGAGAATCGGCGAACTTGATCTTATCGATAAGTCATGCTGCGCCACAGACACGAGACTTGTCAGCCTCTCACCGAGGTGAACGTTTCGGTGAAGAATTGTGAGATCCTTGTTGACAAGTCCTTGACCTTGGTGACATTCCACACCCTGGTGTATTTCCGTGATCCATGCCATGTGGCGGGCTTGGCCGATTGATGCTTGGTTGCTTTGCATGCAGAGATTCTACCATTCTGTGATTACATACCGTTCTACAAATGCTCTCTAATACAGCTCTCAATCTCACATCATCAGCACTTGAAGGGCCTCTCCTAGCGATTGCTTTACAGACGCCTCTACAGACAAGAACACTGACGTAAAGATGGCCACCTAAACCACTCTTCAACACTCTCGGTAATTACTCCAACCATAACCGAAAGTTCCATTTAAGCGAAGCCCCGAGCATGTCTCCCGACATGACAAGCGTCCTTCCGGAAATAACGGCAGACGGGATCATCGACGCCATCGTCATCAGCGGCGCTCGAAGCCCCGAAGTGATCAAAACGGGCAGGTTTTTCTTTCCTTGGGGGACACATCAAAGCTTTATGCTTCCCCTCAATGGGGAAACCGGAGAGTTCGGGGTAAAACAACGTGTTTTGGGGAAGAAGGACTGTGAGGGGATTCGACAAGGGGTGGATGGACGGCAGAGCATTGCCGTGACCCATGATCCAACAAGAATTCTTAAGATGCCTCTTTTCAGTTGTGAGATCAAACCGCGACAACTTGTGGATTCGTTGTAGCGGAACTCTTCCGATGGTCTCTCTCCACCCACCACTGACAAGATTCGGTCGTCATCTCCACCGCATGCTTTCCCAGTGAGTAGAGTCTGTCAAGGGAATGATTCGAGCGGTTGCCCTCTGGTTCATGCTGGTCTGTCACCCTTGTTGAGGCTGACGGCGGCCCGCCCGGCTTGGCCAGAGCCTCATCGAACCGGACTTCTTTAAAGCCGAAAGCGACCTGGGACTAACAACACCTCCAGTTAGTACGGGCCCCCATTGACTTTTACAGCCGAGGTTGTCGATGGGCTGATTTCAAACCAGACACTCTTTCTCTTGACTCGAGTGAGCAACCAACCATCGCCACACATTACCCATCAACGACCCTCAACGAAACCCACGACTTGAACAGACCCCTGGATGATAGGTCCGCTTTCTCCGGACGTGCTCCATAACGACGTGCCGACAGATCCAGCTTTGAGTGTCTGGCAAAGGTTCCGTCATGACTGACTAAACCTCCACATTGGGGGTCTGCCTCCTCGGCCCTTTGAATGTTGGTAGTGTTAGTCCCGTGGGTCGTATACTCCAAGAAGGCAAAGGGTCGCAAGCAGTTGCTCCAATCTCTTGCTGATCCACCTTCTGAGATGGACAGCCGTTCTCAAGAGCCGGATGGAGTTGGATGTCCGCCCCATGGTCACGCTCAACGTGATGGGGTATGGGGTACTCTCTGGGGTGATGTTTGGGGTTGTGAGGGGGGGATATAAAGTCTATACTCTAACCCCAGAGTTGGTTGACTTGACCTGTCCTTCTCCTCGACATCAGAAGCTTGATACTTGCCTTGATACAGTACAGTAGACAAGATGTCTTCGAGCACCCCTTCTCCTTCCAACGGGGCCAGCACCCCTACCCATTATACCGACAAGGAGGACGACATGCATCACCACTGTGGTCACCATCACAACAACCATCATGTGCCTCGCACCCATATCCAGAAGCCTCACCAGTCCATGGTGTCGCAGGTCTACGACCCTCCTTTCTACAGAGTTGCCAACCCTGGTCCGCTGGGTTTGATCAGTTTCGCTCTGACGACGTTTGTTCTTGGCTTGTATCAGTGCGGTGCTGGGTAAGTTGAAATGATCTTGCTAGACACTAGGAGCTGTGCTAACTTGTGTGAATAGCCTCCCTGGATCGAACCCCTTTGGTGGCGTCGGCCCTGACCAGGCCATCTTTGGACTGGCAGTCTTCTTTGGTGGCATTGCTCAGTTCTTTGCTGGTTTGATGGAGTTCCGTGTCGGCAACACCTTCGGTACAACAGTCCATTGCTCATACGGTGCTTTCTGGCTCGCCTTTGCCATGTTCTTCGTGCCCGACCTCGCCATCAAGGACGCATACAAGGGAGATGATCGAGCCTACAGCTTCGCCCTGGGAATCTTTCTCATCCTGTGGTGCTTCCTGACTCTCATCTTCTTCGTCGCCGCTCTCAAGACCAACATTGCTATTCTTCTGGTGCTTGGCTTCCTGTTCCTGGCTTTCCTCTTCCTCAGCTTGGCTCAGTTCCTGCAGACTAGCCACCCTGTCGCTGCTATCCGCATTAATAAGACGGGAGGAGCGTTTTCCGTCATTTGTGCGTTCCTGGCATTTTATGCTGGTGCTGCTGGTATCATGACGGAGGATACCACTTGGGTGAGGTTTCCTCTTGGTGAGATTAATGTCCAATCTAAGAAGACAAACATTGCTTGAGCATTGGTTAGTTAATGGAAGACTATATGACTTGTGGATTGATACCCAAAGGATAGGATAATGGAATGAATGAAAATGATATCACAACAATTATGACGTAATTGTTGATTGTTCCTGCTTGGCATGTCTTCACCAATTGACTTGTTAACACGACGATTATTGAAGAGAACTCATTTAGGAATGCGTCTTGATGCTTGAATTACTTCCCCAACCGTATGATGATGCATGGCTTATAAAAGTACAACAGGCCATTGACAATGACCCTCATTATCCCCAATTGCACCCTTTTTACAACTTGTTCTTGATCTCCTCGGCGGCGCCCTTCACCTTGCCCTTGGCCTCCTTGGCAGCACCCTTGGCTTCACCCTTGAGCTCGCTGGCCTTTCCCTTGGCCTCGCCTTTCAGCTCGGCAGCCTTGCCGCTGACATCGCTGCCCGAGATGTCCTGGGCCGTCTCCTTGACCTTGCCGGTGACGGTCTCTATTATCGTGTGTTAGCTGTGTTCATGATGGGGTAGTGTGGAGGATCTGACCTCCTGCCTCGATGCCGTCGACAATCTTGTCACTCACGACGCGGTCGACCTTCTTGGCGGCATCCTTGACGACCTCGGAGGCGGTCTTTTGGGCGGCAAAGCTGGTGGTGAATGTTCGCGGCGCCTGGACGGCGATGACGCGGGGAGCGAGAGCGGCACGGCGGAGGATGAAGGACATGATGTCGGCTTTTGTTTGGTGTTGTAGATGGTTTGTTTATGGTGTTGGAAGTTCAATTGGTTTAGTTAAGGAACAGAGCTTCAATGGCAAGAAGAGAAAAAAGTGCTGGGCAGAGCATTGTTATATCACTGTATGACGAATTCGGCCGTTGACCTCGTCATGACATCATGACTTCGCGGGGCAAGAGCTCCAGGGAGGCTTGTTGCGGCGCGACCCGACACGTGAAGAGCATGTAGCAATGATGACGCAGGGAGGCTTTTTTAAAGCTGGAGTAAACCTCTCCAAGGCCATCGAGAGATTCCGTGGGCGATCGTAGGAAAAGGGGGGAATGTAGAGCTGTGGGGAAGCTTGTAAGTGGAGGCTTACCTGTGGTGAGGCTGGTTGTGATGCGCATGGCTTGAGACATGGATATTTTGAATGGACGTGTCTTGGATCAATCGAGGATAGTTTTTGCGTCACATGATGTTTTCCAAGTTTGTGACTGCATAAACCAACCTCTCTCACTTGTAATTGCTCTCTCGAAGGCATCGCCAAGTGGATACATACAATATCATGATGCATCAAAATATTGTATCCACCAAGTCTAAGAGTACCTTGATCTAAACCACTAACAAACGTCATGACTAGTCCAATCTTATACTTCATCAATCATAATCATAAATGCGATATCTCATCAATCATCACCTCGTCCAATTCCTCTTCCCTTTGAGCCATCATCATCAGCTCGCTCTTGCGTTGCCGCATTCTCTTCCACATCCTGACGGTCTGAATCCGCCAACTCTAGCCGAGATCCTCGAATCATGAAACCTCCCCCGCTATTTGGCTCGGTGTCATACTTGACATCTTCATCTTCACATTCTTCGTCCGCAGACGTCCCCACTCGACCGTTTATAACGTTGTCGATACGCAGACGCGGCGGGCCCGAGTTAAGCCTTAAGCCGTTCTTGGGTGGTCCAGCTGCATATGCAGTCAGCAAACAACTCGATCAGGAACAAACCATCGGGAGACTTACAGAGCAGGAGATCGAATAGCTTCACAATGACAGGTCCCCACACCGTTACGGCAATGATCTGGCCGTACGACCATCTGTTGGCCGCGAAACTCTCAGAGTTGATGACCTTGGTGAGTGAGATCATGTATAGAATATTCACAACCAGGTAAGCGACCTCGAGGATTCTCCAGAACCATCGCTTGATGAAGAGTCCACGCCGCTGCTTTCCCCATCGCGGCCACCGCCCTAGCCGAAACGATCCAAACTGGACGTGCTTTGTGAGATGGTGTTTCCGCAGTGTCCAAGCGAATTGGTCCACTACCAATGCTATGATGGCCACGCTGTCGAGGATGAGAAACACCATCTTGTACAAGAGAGGATGCGGGAAGAAGCTGAAAGCCTGCCCGTCAATCCCTCGAGTCGCAGCGCAATACGTCCGCGGGCTCGGATTCAGACCGCATCCTTTAATCTCTTTCTGGCCTTTGAATAGGGCGAAAGCATCCTTGAAGTAGATTTTTTGCGTCGTCGCAACGATGGCGAGCAGATACTCCATAAAGAATCCTAGGAAAGTATGCCAATTCCTAATGCCTTCGTGGTGCAAGCAAACCTGGATGAGAAACATGGGCAGAACCCCATTCTGACTGACGTGATAGGCAATGGCAGCATTGACCACGATCTCGCCCCAAAAGGTTCCCTCCTGAGAGTTGACGACAATAGCGAGGATGGAAGCGATCTGAACGGCAAACACGAACCAACACTGTGCCTCTTGGAACTCGACCAGCGTCGTCGCAATTGCGATACTTGTACGTGAGAGACCGCCCGAGTCTCTCCAGATCATACTCTCGATGCGCGTGAGACTTCGCTTCAGACGGTAAGGTTTGGGCTCCGACTTGCGCTTGTTGGGACCCTGGGTGATGCGGACCCAGAGGGTGAAGCCTTTAAGGAGGAGGTACAACGCTGCGGCGAAGCTGACTTGTAGTACATATGAGATGAGAACCTGGAAAAGTCAGTACAAGACAGAGAAGAGGTCATGTTAGTCTTACACCCGGCCCAAAGATATCGGGGTTGATTTCAGCTGCCAGCTCAGGACAAAAGTCATCCATGGCATCAAATATCTCCCGGGCTGTCGACTCTCCATACGAGAGCGCATCAATGCTGCGGCTACATGGCTTGCTCAATCCGTCATTCTCACATGCATCCTGGGCGCAGGTGATGAGAGACTTGAGAACCGGCTTCCCGTCAAACTCGGCCAATGTACCAGCGCCCATGATGGAGCTAGCATTGCGCTCTGTCTCATCACTGATATAGTATGACTTGACGTCCTGACTCCAGTAGTTGACAGCAGCTAGGGCGGCGCAGTTGTAAAAGGTTTCCAGGGAGCTGAAGAAGAGATTAGAATTGTTGCAGGCGCGCGTGCAGTCGGAAGTGCCGTCTTCGACCTGACATCCCGAGCTGAAAAGAATGATCTCTTGACCCCCATCGAGATTGGTCTCAAAGAGTTCCTTGAAGGTGAGGCCCGAGTCGACAGAGTCGGAACCCGAGCCAAGACCTGCGATATCTAGGAAAGGAAAAAAGTCTGATGTTCCGTCGATGCTGGAGCGGAGGAGGATGGTGAGGGGTGTTGGTGTTGGTGTTGAGGTTGAGGAGGCTGTGAGCGATGACGACAGGGGAACTGAGGTTGATACAATTCCAGCCATGGCGGAGTTTTGTCTCGTCTTGTTAAGACAGCAGCCTACGCCCTACGGACTCGACTAACAGCGACCTGAAGCCGAGTCCATTCTCATTGATACAAGGTAAGGTATTGTGACCCAAACTCTAGACTGGAAAGTTACGGAGAGGGAAAAGGGACAAAGAACCGGACTCAAAATCTGGGAGGCTGAGGAAATATCCAATGAAGTTTAGAGCGCTGGATCCGCAAATTACTACCGGCGTCTCTTGGCGCCGCTTCCCCAGAAACGGTAGGGGTTTGTAGATCGTCAAGTGTTTCGGGGTTTGATAATGATAGAGGCAGCGGTGAGAGATAAGAATAAGAAAGAAGAACGAATATTGGGAATTGATTCTCGTGTGTATTTGCATCTGCATCTCAATAATGAGTGGAAACGTCTTGCGTGTTTCATTCATGCTGAACCAACTCATCTTCTCCACCGGAACCGGCTCCATGATGCATTTGTATCATACGGTAGATGCATCCGTTAACCAATTCCTAAACAACAGTAGTAGAATATCAAATCCAATACCAAATAGAAAAGACAATGAATACAAGTCCATGTAAGAAGGAGCTTCATCCTCTTATCGGCTTATCGCAGCTCTCATTCGGCTTAAGCTACCCACGGCTAACCACCAAAAAAAACCCATGAACCGACAACAGCCGACGTCATTATATCACATCTCCCCCCTCCACAACTCCAGCAACCTTCCCCCACCACAACCCAATTGACCTCCCCACGATGCCTCCTCGCCTGTCCCCCATAACCATCCGCAGCCTGCGGCGCTTCTACTCGTCTGCGGCCGAGCCTCTCATCCGCGTAACGAACCTGCCCGCCTCGGGCACAGGCCATATCCGCATCCTCGAGCTTAACCGGCCCAAGGCCCGGAACGCCATCTCAAAGGCTCTCCTCGCTTCTCTGCGCGATGAAGTCGATGCTGTTCAAAGCCAATATGGTCCCAATGGCGAGGAGCTTCCACCCGTGAAGCGATTTGGTGGTGCTGCTGGTGTCGATGAGAAGGGTCCTACAAGAGCTCTCATCCTTGCCAGTGCCGTTGATACTTGCTTCTGCGCCGGCGCTGACCTCAAGGAGCGCCGGGGCTTTTCGCAACAAGAGTATGTTCCTTACAACACCTTCAATTACACATACTAACTCAATTATAGCACGGCCGACTTCCTCGCCAACCTCCGAGGCACCCTCAACTCGCTCTCCAACCTTCCCATCCCTACCGTGTCCGCCATCTCCTCCTTAGCCCTCGGCGGCGGCCTCGAGCTCGCCCTCTCCACCCACTTCCGCGTCTTCACCTCCAATGCCACAGTCGGTCTTCCTGAAACCCGTCTCGGAATCATCCCCGGTGCGGGTGGCACCTACCGTCTGCCAGCCCTCATCGGCCTTTCTCGAGCCCGCGATCTCATCTTGACCGGCCGCCGAGTCACGGGCGCCGAGGCTTACTTCCTCGGTATCGCTGATCGCCTTGTCGAGGTTGTTCCTGAAGATGAGCGCGACGGCTCTGATATTCTCGGAAAGGCTAGGAAAGCTGCCCTGGGCGCGGCTGTGACGCTCGCCGAGGTGATTTGTGAGGGAGGACCCATTGGTGTGAGGGCGGCCCTTCAGGCTGTTGCTTGGGCCAGGGAAGAGGTTGAGAATAAAATGTATGAGCGCGTTGTAAACACCGAGGATAGGCATGAAGCCCTGAAGGCGTTTCAGGAGAAGAGGAAGCCTGTCTTCACCGGCCGATAAATGCCACCATTTGTCTCATAATATCACACCCATGATGCGCCAACCATATATAACGTCTATACCGGCCTTCCTTCAACGCTGTTGTCACCAGGGATGGCCTCATTTGAATAAACTTTCAATTTACTGCTAGTAAAATCTTCCCCTAGTCTTGTCTTGTCTTGTTGCAACTATCGCTTCGTGAATGCATCTCATGTCATGGGTATGGTTATCGCTCGATGCTCCGGTTCCGAACGCCACCTGCTCAAACCAATACAAATCGTTACCCCTCTCAAGCCGTCCCAAGTCCCCATCCCGGCTTTATAACAAATCTATAGTTTTAAACACTCGATCCAAACTTGGGTCCCTTGTCCGCTTGTCAACGCCTTCGTCCCCCTCCTGTCTGTCTGGTAGGTCGGTAGGGTTGATGGTAACGACACGGGGGAGGAGGCGCCGAAGTTTGGGCGGTGTCCGTACTTGACTGTTCCACCTTTGTGACCGCTTCAATATGGATTTCAGTGGCCTATCTCTCCCAGAATCTCTCCTAGACTCCTAGTCGCTCTTCTGCGGCCCAAATGGGGGCGAAAAGTCCTGTGCATGCTTAACCTCAGGGGTGGGTTCGCTGTTGGCGACAACAACGTCACCGTCGGCATCCGTGATTTGTTCCGGTCTTTGTCGTCTAGGCACATTCACGTATGCATCCTTGTCCTCGTCTCGGACGTAGCAGAGGAAGTAGGGTTCACCACTAGTGCTCAAGGTCGCAAGCACTTCGTCTGTGTTGCGTTTCACATCGACGTTGGAGTCGTTGTACTTGCGCCACACGTCCTGCTCAAAGTCGTGTATCCACACCCAGTAGTGACCAGACATCAGCTGACCTCGGTGGCAGATGACGGCGTGTAGTCGATACGGGATGTTCTTAAGTCCGGCGTGGTGTTTCTCAAGCTCGTCCTCCCTGTGGCGCAGCTCATTGCTCATCATCTCCCGAACATTGCGTTCAGCCGATTCGATGCCCTGTGGCTTGACAGGGGCCTTGGTAGTGGGCGGCGCCTCGTTGGTTGGGTGGGATACCAGAAGGAAATCATCATCCACGGGGCCATCAAAATCCCAATTCTCCTCTTTCTCAAAATCAAGGACACCGTCCTCCATGGTGTCATCCTCAGCCCAAGAGGAATTGATAATAGGTGTGGGCTCCTCTTCTCCGCAGGACTCAAGGAACGGTCCAGTGGGAATGACGGCTTCCACCCGAGACTTCTGTGCCTTCAAGTCCGATATTCTGCTGGCAACCGCCCAGCTTTGAACTCTCTGTTGGAAGGTGGGTGAATCGTGCGGAGCATCCATGTATCGATCCAGATATAGCGTCTCGGGTATTTCTACAGGGTTGCCGTTCTTGCTGCCCATGGACTGGGACCGTTGGATAAGAACATGGAGCACAGGCGGGAGCGTCTTGATCGCCGTGTATCGTGAAAGCTTGCTTTCCTCGATGATTTGCTGGTCAAAGTTTCGGCCCAGCGCGTCATACAGCGAACATGACCCCTCCGGAGCTGGGAATGCCGTGATGGACCGGTCAAAGCTGATCTCCTTCTGGTAGGTCTTGTCGTCGAACTTCTTGGTATAGTTGATTGTAGTGACGAAGAATGTCTCCATGATCTTTTCCAACTGAATGCCAGTTGATTCGTCGACAGATGATGGTCGAATAGCTGCTTGGAGTCGGTTGAGAATGCTCCCCATTACCTCCTCCACATCCTGCTGATCAGTACCCGACGATCTCTTCTGATGTTCCAGAGCCGTCAAGACTTTACTGTCCACTGTTTGCGGCTCGTCGGCATCAGCCATACTGACATCGGCGTTTTGCTCCCCATCGGCAGTTCCGTCAGCACCTTTGATGATTGTCTCAGAGGTTTCAGTGCTCTTAAGGCTTGGCCGAACAGTGTCAGCAGGGGAGTCGCCCTCTTCGAGAGCCATCACTGTATCCGTAGTTTGGTCGTCAGTCGCCGCCGTCGGGACTTCAACTTTCTCGTACGAATGATCAGAGCCATCCTCGACCAGCGTCTGCGAGCTTACGGTACTAGCCGTATCAACTGGATCGCGTTCTTCCTTAACAGCTCCGTTCGCCATCTCCACGTCGCTGGAGCTCTTGGCAGGAGGCTCAGGGGGCGGCCGAGCGGGAAGAGGTGGTGGCTTGGGCCCTGCAACGGGCTCGGCCGACTTGGAATCATTGAGAAGCGTGTGAGTAGATAAGAGGACAGCGTTGGCTAGCCTCTGTGAGGGTCGAGTCGCGACCTTGTCTGACGTTTCGAGATTGTTGAATAGATCAGAGAGCTCTTGGGCAACTGCGAAACCCGTTAGTCAAGGAATAACTTATAAATGAGCTCAAACGTACAAGCTTGGGCGACTACGGCCTCGCCACGGTCCATTTGCATCTTGTTGCCGCCAAGCAATCGCTGTTTGATACTCTCATCATTCAACTCCAATTTGAAGTTTTCGTAGTTGAGCGCAATATCTCGAACGGGCTTGACAGTGAAGAGATACTGCAAAAGGCTGTTGAGGTAGCAAGTATTGCCGATGTTCTCTAGGCCGACAGGCAAGTCATAATTGGCTGGTCGACCTGTGGCATCCGGAACGGAGCTTCCTTTTGGAATCTCGATTCCGTGTTCTTGACGTTGGGTGGCAACAAGCTGCTTGAGGTCCATTGCGTTTGTGAGATCCGCAATTGCCTCTAGAGCATCCAGATAGGTTGCCTTTTCTTCCTTGTCATTGCTCGCTGTAATCTGTATACTCTGTTAGATCTGGATTTCAGGAAGTATGTCGATTTTTAGATTTACCTTGGCCCTGGTAGCCGCAACGATTTCGGGTCCCAAACTACCATCCTCTTTCATCCCCAGGACTGCCTTTGCCGTCGCGACAGACATCCTTCCATTGGCTTCCATGAGCAGAATTGCCTGGTAGGTATCGTCCGTGGAGGCCTGGGCAATCAGAAGAAGCATTTGACGGGCGCTGTTGGCCATCTTGGGCTCTTGAGACAGCTTCTGGCGGAATGCTGCAACCAGCGTTTCGGCATTGTACTTGTTCGGAGGCTGCAAGCCAAGAAACGCCAAAGCTTGGGACACTACCCCATCGTCATCGCTGCTGGATTGCGTCGGCAGTTGACTGTCAAACACAGAGGATTGAGTAGCGGCGTAATCCGCGAGCTGCTCATCGTTCAAGTCATTGGCAATCCCCATGAGGGCGTCGATAAGCTCCTTTCGCTTGTTGGGCAAGAGCTCCCACTGTCGCTTGTAGGCATTAACCACAATCTCCTTAGGCTGGTTAGGAAGAACGCCAAGCAATGTGTATCGTCGGATGTTAACCAAGTGACTGTCATTGGTGTTGTTCACCTCGACGCATCCAAGATCTGCGTGAAGGCCAGGAGTACAAAGCTCAGCGGGCTCACCCCTTCTATGGATGATGCACTGAACTTCAGATCTGACATCTTCAACAAATCCTCGGTAGGTTCCGATTTCGGTGGCTCCAAATGGTCCACCTGGAGGTGACGGTAATGGAGGAGTGAATGACCCTCCGTCGATTCCATCCTGCTCCTCCACCGTCTCCTCAAACTCCAACTCTCTGAAGATAGAGAAGCAGCGCGGTCCAAATAGAACAGAGAACCGCTTGTTCCTCTTCGATATGCTCCGCGGCTTCTCGGGTGACGTTGCCTCAAGCAGATTCTTAAGGTACGTGTTGAGATTCATAGGCGCCTGTTCCGCCCAGTCCTCCGTTGCTACTGCATAGCGCTCTGGATCCTGCTCCTTGGCGAGGCGCAGTGTCTGCCGGATGGTATCGTGGTCCAGCAGCAGATCAATCCACCAAGACGCCATGCGAGGTTCCGAGATTTCAAGAGTGACCTGAAATGTGCATGGCGGTGCTGAGCAGACAAAGTACTCGCGGGCGAGAATAGGATAGTACTTGGAGTTTTCCTTGGCCAGATTCATCTCCGTGTCTGACCCAGCCCAGACAAGGTGATGCCAAGGGAACTGCGCATCTCTAACGGGCCAGCGGGCTTGGCGTGGACTGCACACCTGTCCAGCATGCTCCTCTTCCCATGCCATCTTGAACACAAAGTGGAAGTGGCAGTCAAGACATACCGCCGACAATAGCCGGGTTGTGTTTGAGCAGAAGCTTTGGTTTCCATTGATCATGAGACGATGAGTGTGCTGCCATGCGTACGACGGTTGCAAGTTGGCAGCTCGGGCTCGGTCGAAGAGATCGCAAGTGGTGAACTTGTTGTTTAGCAGCTCGTGAATCCATCTCGAGGGGTGGCATCCTGTGGCGCTCGCATTAGATTCCGCAAATCGGTTGAATTAGGGGTTTTACCTTCGGCATCCTTCTTCATTCTCCCCTTCAAAGGGGTTGCATGTTGCTGCACATACTCTCCGGGAGTTGTGCCGGGCAAAGCAGCATACGTTCCATCATCGAGGTCGCGCTGGGGATTGATGTCATAATCTATCGCCATGGTGGGTGATGTGGAGGCAAGTGTCAAAGTATCGCGCCCGGTCTATTATTTCGACTTCTGGGTCTGCAGATAAAGAGGATGTCGGGGTGAGTTGGTTTGGATCGTATGTTGAGAAGGGCGTCGTTTGAATGGAGCTATTGCGGGGTGAACTGGTTGGATCGCCGTGTGCAGCTGTTGGGCTGTGTTCTCGTGTAAGGTAGCTTCGAAGCTGATGAAAACGTCGTGGGTCGGTATGAGATGCAGAGAATCGGATTGTTAAGCACCTGGTCTGTTTGGGCTGATCTGGTGAAGAAGGGTCGGGTGCGCTTCAAGCAGGCGAAGCTCTTGACGATCGAACCCAGCAGACCTATCGCAAGCAGGGCGCTTATTTGACCATAATTTCGAGAAACGGGCCAAGGCGAAGGAGAAGTCGGCAGTCGAAAAATAAAGAAGCTCGCGAGGGAGAAATATCGATGCCTGGAGAAGGTGACGACGCAAGAATGGTGGCAATGTAAGTAAGAGTAGCGTACGCAGGCGGGCTTGGGTGATGACGGAGCTGGAGCTGCGGCGCCTGCGATGCGCAACTGGGATTGTGGACTGGCAGGCGGTTGGGGAAGCTGCCGGCTGAGTCAGCAGTTTCAAGCCCGCCTCACCCGCCAGCCGGTGGACAGCGGGTTTCAACATGGAGAATCATTGACAGTGAGTGGCTTTTGTTCTACAACGTTCCCTATGCTTCGGTTTCACGAACCGCCTATGCTAATTTTCGCCTTGTTTCATCATGAGTTTGAAGTATTGAAGCAGTATCAGCTAAAGATGAGCTCCTCTTCGAAAAGGTCCCCTTTCTCCACCAAGTCAATCACCTCCCCATCCATCAAGCCTTCGATGTATGCCTCGCCAAGGACGTGGTACTTATCCTCCACGCGTCTTATCACCAACGGCGTGCTACAACCGTAGGCGACGCAAACCATGTCTCCAACACGAATCTGGTCCTCCAACGACCCATACGGGTTGTCAGGCGCCCATCCCATGTACCCCCGGCTAGTGAACATGAACCGTCTTCCCATTCCCGTCCGGTCAGCCGCCAGGAAGACCTCTGCGTAATCAAATTCTGACGCGTTGCACGGAATCTTTTCCGTGAAATAATCTCCGAGAGGTTTACCAGCCATGATGATCCCGTCGTGGGCCTGGTGCCACCTCACCCAGCGGAAGTAGTATGCTTCCTGCTCCTTCATCCAGGTCCATCCCAACGCCTCAAACTGCTTGAATGCCGCCTCGTATGTTCTCGGAAGGCTGAGGAGAGCGCAGTGGCGTTTGCTAACGTGCTCTCCGTTTGACACCCGGCCAAGTAGCATCGCTCTGCAGAGAGCCCAGTCTGTATCATCATAGACACTCTGCCACTCTGTCGGCTGGACTATGGACGACGGATCCCAGTCAAAGTAGCCTCGTTCGCACGCCCCCAAACCGCAGATTTTGTCTATTATAACCCCCTTGCACTTCAATAGCTTCCCGTTGGAGAACACAGAGCACAGCGTGTCTCGGTGGCCAGCTGCCGAGTACAGAGTCTCGGCTCGCGGTTCCGGAGTGCCTGGAGTCCAGAAAGCACCTATAAAGACGCTCTCCGGCTTCGAGTAACGCAGTCTTCCGTTCCAAGTCCAGTCAACTACCCAGGATGGAGTCTCGGCCTCTCCCCATGGATTCGCTTCTCTTAATGGTTCAAGATTGCCATAGTGCTCTATGAAAGCAATCGAAGTGGCACTGAATATCTCTGCCGTTGACTTGGAATACTTGCAAATGATACGCTTCGCAATTTTGGGCTCCATCATTCCAAGGAGGCCAAAGACCTTGTCTTTTTCCTCGCGGCTGTCTGACATGGCAAGTTCGAGCAACTTCCTCATACCCTGCCTCTCTCCTCCTTGGAACTCGAACTCGCTCAAAGGTCGTATGTTCTGGTGGACAAGATGAATACTAGCTGTCACCCAGCGTGGGTCGCCTTCGGCCAGCTTCTTCTTCATCTCACCCTTCAAGAGCCAGTCTTTTGCAGACCATAGGCCTCCATGATACAGAGATGAGATTCCGCGGGTAAAGGTTTCCCAGTCAAGGGTGTCTCCTCCACACCGCAAGATGGTCGACTTCGATCCCATGACGAGCTCTTGAATGATCCAGAGCCGCCACCAGTATCTTCTTTTCATGAGATTGTGAAGGCCATAAAAGGCAAACTCTCCAAACATGGTAGGACTTTGCTCGAGAAGAGCGGTCAAATCGTCTTTTTCCTTGTCATCCAGGCGTGAGAGAGCAGAGAGGAGATACATTCCTTGGTCGCTCTCATCTCCAGCTGGCCCTAGCCAGGCCACAACCGCCCATGCCTCGCTGTAGATTTCTCTCATACGAGCCACTTGCTCGCTTGTCTCTTCCACATCAGATTGATTGATACATATCGCATCAACCCACAGCTTGTATCGTCTGGCGAAACGGTCACCGTCGCTACCCAGCTCTCGCAGCGCATCCTCGAGGTTCTTGGTCACCGTCATTTCCTGGCCGTTGACAATGATCTTCCCGGCCTCATCTGTACCCCAAGTGTACGACATGGCAGCAAAGTCTCCCCAGGTGTATCGGAAACAGTGAGTATCCAAGGGCGTGAAGGACTTCATCGAGCGGTGATCTGGAGGGTGGCGGTTGCCCTTGGTCCGTTGAATTGACCGCCATGTCGCGATCAGCCCCCGTCTAGGCTTGTTTGGCGAGTCGTAGTTGTGAAGAAATTGCTTGAATATGGAGTTCGTTTCTGTGAGGGAAAATGTGTCGAGAGAGCAGCTGACCAGGCCATTTTCTAGGTCAGGGTGTATAGTGATAAGGCGTATTTCGTCGTCGCCCAGTGGCCGATAGAGAGGAGTTTCAGGGTCATCCATACTCGCTTTGCGATGCCTAAGAAGCGGTATGTTTTTGAGTTTGAGGAAAACATCGTATGCATAAGCACTCACTTATGGCCTGTACATCATGCGGCTTCAATGCAACCCAGCTAACGCCCAACGGCCTAATTTAACCCATCAGCTGCAAGCTAGGTCGCAGTGGAGAATTGCATGGATAGTTGCTCGTCGAAGCCTCGTGTGAACGGAGCTATTTTAGGATCTCCAACGATGATCATCTGTTCTATTAGCACTTTATACAATGCTCATAATTTTTCCCATTGAACAAAGCCCATGATGAGAGTTGATGTCTTCTTCGAAATCTCTACATTTACCCTACCTACCGTATCTACATATGTGACGCAGAGTCGGCCAGTACAAAATTCAATAGTCACCAAACAGAATAGAGTCCGATAAACGTCACTCTTGCTTCCATTCATTCTTCCCTCTTATTCTTCTTCAAACACATAGTGAAGCGAGATGTATTCTGTAGTGTTGTGTTGCTTTGTGTTCGCCATTGACCGTAAGTAGTGAACGAAATTATGTGCCTTGTTGCCCATGTACAGATACCGAAAGGAGGCATTATCGGCATAATAAAAACATTAAAGAAAGTTGATTACCATTGTTTGAATGGTTCATTCAATTCCTATTGCTGTTTTCTAATTTGCAACGGGGTGATTCCCATTCTAAACGTCTGTCTCCGCGAGAATCTGTTTGAGAGAGGGTATTTAGCTACTCCGATCAACTCTGAACATACCAAAACCTCTCCTTCGCACTTCACACTTCATCCGAAAACATCCCCGTGAGACCTTTGCTAAATCACGAAACCCCCTCTCCTTTAACAAAGTCTTCTGTGATACCTTCGATCTTCGACAGACAAGATGGGTCCTGACGACAAGCAGCCCTCAGGCAAGGACAAGTCTGTGAAGGACAACCTTTCGGGGGAAGAGGAGGAGGGTTATGCCACTGACGAATACAGCGGCGTTGTTGAAAAGGCAGAAATGTCCCTGGTCATCACGCCAAAGAAACTCACGCATGTCCTCAATGCGGGCGATGCTGCCAAATATGTTCGGCGCAATAGGAATGAGGTACGAAAGAAGGGGAATGAGGGAGAGAAAGATGCAGAAGAACCTACGCCTGTCACACCTTCGAAGATGGCCAAGAACTTGGAGCGCAGCATAATCGCCCAAAGGAGGGAGAAGAAGAGGCAGCAGCTGAGTAACCCAAAGGGTAAGGCCAACGAAGAAACCGAAGCAATGAAGAGCAAAGGGGACGAAAAGGGGGCATCCTCTTGAGGAAGTACTCACCTAGCCTATAACATCAGAACCAAAGAGACTTCATTTCGACGTGGTGGCAACGACAACGCCATTCTTCTGGATAAGCTTGCTACTATCTCTCTTCACTACCGACCGCAATTTCTGGGTGTCTAACAGAACCCCTCTTGAGTCGGTCACTAACGGAATGGGTTCTCATCATATACTTGTTTACTGCCAGCTTCTTCGAAAACCACATTGCTAAGCTAGCAATCTGAATTTCGATGAATATCTCATGGTGTTGAGCGAAAGCGTATTGAGGGCAAGGAAATGGGGTTCGGGCCAAAAATACGTGCCATCTTAGGCAGTCAGCAATGCCAACATGAGCCCGGTCGAGATTATCATTTTAGACCTGGCCAGATGCGCAAGGAGATATTTGGCATAAAAATCTTGAGAAAACTTCTATTTAAAATGTATGGACTCTGTGATCCCCTTCCTCCCAAGCGTAGACGTTGTTGCCCCGGTCGAAGTACAACCTGTAGAGCACTATTAGACCACCAAGGTGCTGAGATGACTTGGAGTATTTTAAACAGAGGGATGGGCTTTTCATGGACAGAAAGGGTACACTGAGAGATAGAAAATAATAAGAACTTGGAGGATCAACTTGTAAGTCACCATGATGTGATATATCTCGAACAAACAATTGTCCAGGCTCTAACCATATCTGATCATTCTCTACTATCGAGGCATGAGTAAAGTAATATACCATGACCTTATTCCTGCCTACTTTTTCACCAATAAGCCTTAAGAAGCATGTCTAGCATAGCGCACCTTTAAAGATAAAGAATCTATGAAACTGTAGGGTTGGCTGCTGGACATCCTGTTAGCATCACGTGATTCGTTCCCCGTTCCTGTGATGTCTGCAAGCCCACTCCTTCTCACATGGAAGCCGCCTATACAGATTGATAAGCCGCGGCGCTTCCTGTAGGATTGATTCACTTGAAGTTGACCCAACTTTTGAAGAAATCCACCAATATTTGACCCTGATCCTCTACTTTCTATTCCAATCTGCGTCTTGACGAAGACATCGGCAGCTTGCACTCCACAATTGATAATCTCTCGAGGAACTCGGGTCTTGGCATCCATACATGCATGCGCATACGAAAGCCCATTTCCATCATGTCAAGACCCCACAGCTGGAGGCGACGCCTGCCCACCCCGACGGAGACCGAGCCATTTTGAAGGAACACATCCCGGACGCCGGCATCGGGTGCCATCCATTCACCTATCAGGTACATATTCTACCTGATTAGGCTCACATCCAGACGAGCTCCTCTTCTTTACAACACTCAAGTTGAACCCTTGACGTCAGTCAGCATCTCGTCCTTTAACGCCTAGTCTTTCATCATGGCTACAGGGACAGCATCACGACGCCTGCGGATTGGCATCGATGTCGGAGGAACAAACACCGACGGCGCTATCATCGATCCTTTCCAGACCTCTGCTCCGGATAGAGGCGTTGTAGCATGGCACAAGGAACCAACAACAACCAACCCCAGCGTTGGCATCGACAATGCCATCGCCAGCATGCTCTCGTCGGCTGCGATTAGCCCTGACGACATTGCAAGTGTGACTATCGGCACCACTCATTTCGTCAACGCTGTTATAGAGAGAGATGCAGCAAGGCTGTCTCGAGTTGCCGTCCTTCGTCTTTGCGGACCCTTCTCAAAGCACGCCCTTCCTTGTGTGGACTGGCCTACCGATATGCGAGACCTCATTCTGGGCCATCACGCTCTCCTCAAGGGTGGATTGGAAGTTGATGGACACTTGATCTCTGACATCGACCAAGACGAGATTAAGGAGCAATGCGCCATTATCCAACAAAAAGGCATCAAGAGTGTGGTTGTGATCGGAATTTTCAGCCCCATCGACACAGTGGAAAGGCAAGAAGAGAGGGCCGCGGAGATAATCAAGGCCCAAATTCCTGATATCGACGTCGTGTGCTCTAAAGAGGTTGCTAACCTTGGCTTTCTTGAACGAGAGAATGCCGCTATTCTGAACGCTTCTATTCTACCCTTTGCCCGAAAAACCATTCGGTCCTTCCATCAACCTATTAGACGGCTTGGTATGAAGTGCCCTATCTTTATCAGCCAGAACGACGGCACTGTTCTTTCTGGTGATCTCGCCGCACGATTACCTATTCGAACTTTCTCAAGTGGCCCGACCAACAGTATGAGAGGTGCTGCCTTTTTAGTGCAAGGGGAGCTGAATGAAGCAATGATGGTGGTCGACATAGGAGGAACCACAACCGACGTGGGCCTCTTGTTAGAAACTGGCTTCCCTCGTCAACAGGCGGCCTACAATGACCTTTCGGGTGTGAGAATGAACTTTTCCTGCCCAGACATTAAGAGCATCGGCCTTGGCGGCGGCTCCATCGTACGGAAAGATGGGGGCGTGTCAGTTGGACCTGACAGTGTGGGATATAAACTAACCAAGGAAGCTGTCGTCTTTGGTGGAAAGGTGCTGACCTCGACTGATTGCGCGGTCTTGGCCAACCCGAGCTTGAAGATTGGAGATTCGGCTCTGGTCCAAGGCGCACTATCAGACGATCAGCTCTCCAAGGTCACCTTAGTGATTCAGCACAAGCTGGAAAAGATTATTGACACCATGAAGACATCACCTCAAGATATACCCGTCATTCTTGTTGGCGGTGGAGCTGTTATTGCCCCTGATGACCTCAAGGGAGCAAGCAAGTTGCTGAAGCCCAAGTGGTCACAGGTTGCCAATGCGATCGGCGCCGCCATTGCGAGGGTGAGTGCAGTCGTGGATACCGTCAAATCAACTGCCTCGAAGTCGACTGCCGAGCTCCTCGAGGAAGTCAGCCAAGAGGCTATTGAGAAGACAGTCGCAGCTGGTGGGCTACGGTCAACTGTCAGTATTGTTGAGCAGGAGACGCTGCCGCTCCAGGTAAGTAGTGTTACCCAGAGCTTCCACCACCTGTTAACGTCTTGAAAGTACATTGCCAATAAAACTCGCTTCGTCGTTCGTGCTACCGGAGACTTTGACTTCTCGAGAGAGGATATTGTGTCCGAGTCGCAGGACGAGTCAGATGAACCCCTGGATATGGATCACTATGAGAAGACAGCAAAGGACAAGGACTCTCGACAAGATACGCAAGCTGAAGACGACTTTGATATCCTCGCCTATCGCCCACAAGTGAAGAACCGCATCTGGAACGTTTCAGAGCGTGACGTGGAATGGATCTCAACAGGCGCCTACATCCTTGGAACAGGAGGCGGCGGAAATCCTTACGGACTGATGATTCGACTTCGAACTCTGCTACGAAACGGAACCACGATTCGTGTAACGAACCCCGAAGATCTCCCAGATGATGCCCAGGTCGGTTGTGGCGGCGGAGCAGGCAGTCCTACTGTCGCTATTGAGAAGCTGGCAGGCGACGAGCTCCTTGAAGCGCAACATGAGTTGTACAAGATCTGCGAGAAATCAGCCACTCACATGATTTCTGTCGAAATTGGAGGTGCAAATGGCCTCTCCGGGCTACTGTTGGGATCTAGTGCACAAATGGACGTTCCGACTGTTGACGGCGACTGGATGGGTAGAGCATACCCGACAAAATGGCAGACAACTCCGGTGGTCTTCAAGGAGAGGGAGACCATCTGGTCTCCAATCGCACTCAGTGACGGCAACGGTAACGTGATAATCATGCCCAAGGCATCCTCTGACGCCGCTGTTGAGCGTATTTTGCGAGCTGCCTTGAGTGAGATGGGTTCCCAGGTGGGAGGCGCAGACGCACCAGTCACAGGCGCAGAGACGAAACGCTGGGTTGTCAAGCACACGTTATCCCAAGCGTGGAGGATTGGACGTGCAGTTGCGAGAGCTCGCAAGGAGAACAGGGTGGACAATGTTGCCGAGACAATCATCGATGAGTGTGGAGGGCCCGAAGCTGGAAAGGTTCTCTGGAAGGGCAAGATTGTTGGCGTCGAGAGGACTCTAAGAAACGGACATGTTTATGGCGAGTGTCTCATCGAGGGTGCAGATGTCAGGGATGATGATAATGGCACGGCTGGAGACCAACCCTCGGCGCAATTCAAGGGTATCGTCAAGATCCCCTTCAAGAACGAAAACATCGCCGCTATCAGAGTCCACCCAGACCGGAAGGAGGAACGACAGGAGGATGTGCTCGCCATAGTCCCTGACTTGGTGTGCCTCATCGACGCACAGAGTGGGGAGGCAGTTGGGACACCCGAGTACCGATATGGATTGCTCGTTGTCGTGCTTGGTATTGCGGCAAGTGACCGATGGACTGGTTCGGAACGAGGTATCGAGATTGGAGGACCCAAAGGTTTCGGCTTTGACCACCTCAAGTTTGAGCCTTTGGGCAAGTACACGGAGCCCAAGAGTGTCATTGATGAGTTTGATGAGTCTTCTTAGAGTATCGCTTGGTCTTGTAATGCTTATTCAATTGTTTGATCTCGATCCCCTAGTAACCTTGTGAAGCTTTGAGTCCTTGCTCTTCTTGAGTGAGGCTTTAAGGTTCACGCTAGGGGGTTCGTCTTGGCCGATAGCCGAATTTGGAAACCATTACTTCTATTGTGAGATATTGATTGGTGGTCCCCAATACTTGTGAGGGCATTCAGACGTGAGGCGGATGCTACATACGTGACAATCTGAGAGAGGGTATCAACCCAATGTCAAAGGAATAGCCGAATCTGGGAAAGAAAATAACTCAAACATTTAATTTACCAATATTTAAATCAGCCGTATATGTAAAATCTGGTATGACCTTAACAAATATCTTTTTATAGACTTGACTCCGCGCCCATTGAGACTGGTGATAATCGGTTCGGTGTGCGGTGAAAGCCCCACTCACCTTGCTAGCCTCGGCTCCGGTATTTAGCCGTGCCCCTCTATCTTATCTCCCTCCATCTTTGCTCCACCAACCTTCCATCATCTTCGCGACCCAACCATCAACACCAATAAATCAGTTACCACATTCACCATGGGCTCCGTCGTTCTTCCCCATCTCAACACTGGCTGGCACGTCGACCAGGCGATCCTCTCAGGTAAGCCAACTCTTCCTCCACTCCCTGGTAAACTCTCGCTAACTTTTGCGCCAGAGGAGGACCGCCTCGTCGTCATCCGCTTCGGCAGAGACTGGGATCCAGACTGCATGCGGCAGGATGAGGTCCTGTACAAGATCGCCGACAAGGTCCGCAACTTTGCCGTCATCTACCTGTGCGACATCGACCAAGTCCCCGACTTCAACCAGATGTACGAGCTCTACGACCCGTGCTCCCTCATGTTCTTCTTCCGCAACAAGCACATGATGATCGACTTGGGCACCGGTGACAACAATAAGATCAAGTGGGTGCTGGAGGACAAGCAGGAGCTCATCGACATTTTTGAGACTGTTTACCGAGGAGCCAAGAAGGGACGCGGTCTCGTCGTGAGCCCCAAGGACTACTCAACCCGACACCGCTATTAGGCACCAGGAAGGAGGTTATTTGGGTTTTCTCTGTGATAGAGGGTGTCAGGCGTGGGTATGGATTTTTGACTTTTGAGGTACTAATGTTTGCTGCGGTTGGAACTGAGTAGCAGCTTCGAATACGAAACGACGTTTTCCGTCCAAATCCGGCTTCTCCATACAGCAAATGGTGAGAATCCTTGGTGCTTTTTTTCAAACCAATTTTTTTCTGACACAATATGAGACAAGACCACAGAAGTTTGCTGTCGATCAGTGGCCGACCCATCTTGGGTTTGGCTTCAGACAGCAGACCGTCAAGGTAAGACAAGACTGACCAAAGCTGCGCGATGACTCCTTAACGAGCAATCCTCAAGGCTAAACCTTGAGGTTGCTGAGTGAATGCTCTTTGTGTGTGATACCATGTAATACTGGTTTGACCCTTGTGAGTGCACCGTGATGATCTTGGCTTTGGCCGTTTTGCAAGTTTTCACTGGGTGTCGTGGTGCGTCACGTATTGTAAACTGTAAAATTTGAACAATATCACAAACATCTTTCGCTGAATAGAGAGAGAATTGCCGCGGCTTGTCAATCTGAGCTATATTGCAGTTGTGTAGTTACAACCCAAACGGCCAGGTTTCGTGATACTCAAGAGGCGACTTTGGTTGATGAACCTCCAACGTCCCAACATGCCTCGACTCGTCGAACCATATAAATCCATCAAACTGTTCCGGCAAGACGGCGGTCGAGTAATGCGACTGCTTCTCAGTAGCAGGTTTGTACAGCACCCCGATGAACCTCTCCAGACGACGCTCACAGAGAGTTTTCCGAAGCCGCTCATCACACTTCTTCGCACGCAGGTCCAGCACAAAATTATGGATGCCCGTGGCGTGCATCAGTTCCTCGTAGCTACTCGAAAGCCCTGGTCGAACTCGCATGACCTGCATGTCGCCATCCCAGCGCTTCGCGGCAGCCACGGTACCGGTGTTGGTACCGGTTCCGATGTTGAGTGCTCTGCTTCCGTACGTCTCCTTGCAGAGCTGGCCAATGTTGAGTTCCTCTCGAGACCAGCCCATGCTGGTGGCACGGGCATCACCGATGTGACTGTTGTGTGCCCAGACGATGGCCTTGGCCTTGTCACCGCGATGCTTGAGGATTCGTACGAGGGTCTGGAACATGTGCGTGTCTCGGAGATTCCACGATTCATCGCGGCCATGATACATGGCCCGATAATAGTGCTCGGCGTCTATGAACCGTCAGTGACAGTTGTGAAACTATCTACCCTGTGCCCTACCTTTGACAACTCTTGCATTCTGCTCTCCACTATGAAACTCGGTACCATCACGGGTACGGGCAGAGTACTCCATGCGCTTACTCAAGAGGTCTTTCAGCATGTCAACAACTTCCCTCTCATACCCCTTAAAAGCAGTCGTCAAGACCTCAAGTCCGTACTCGTGTGGATCATCGCCCCAGCTCATCAGTTTACCGTATCGTTCCCGTGCCAGCTCTGCCATTTCCTTGTCGACAGTGTCAAGATAGTCGATGACAGCCTTCATGGATGTTCCCATAGAGTATAAGTCCAGACCATAGAACCCGGTCGCATCACCTTCTTCTCGTCCATTGTTGTAATCTCGTAGCCATTCCACAAAGTCATGGACTTCCATGTTGCGCCACATCCACGTGGGGAAGCGCAAGAAAGCTGGTTCTCTCCCTTCCTTTTTGGCCATTTGAACCGTCTCTGCGGTGCCTTGTCCTGGACCTGGCCGGCGCCTGACATATCGATCTACATGTTCGGCATCAGGCCAGTCGGCTTCGACAGCCACGATGTTGAAGCCATGGTGTTCGATCATATGCTTTGTAATCTCGGCGCGGACGGAGTAGAATTCGGAAGTTCCATGGGAGGCGTCGCCGATGAGTAAGACTTTACAGTCGCCGAAGCTATCGAAGCATCTCGTTATTGTGTCGCGATCTTCGGTAATGGAGTTGAAAGGTGTAACATGGGCTTTGAGGAGCTCGATCGCGGACGAAGTCATCCTTGCTGGCTTGTTTCGAGGGATCAGACTCGATTTGATTAAGGGTCTTAAGTATTTGGTTAGCATCTTCTTTGCGCCAAAAGGTTTTCTGGAGGCAATTCGTATTTATAACTGTTGCAGTACAGTGTCACGACACCATCAAGTGCCATCTTGTGGCGCGTGACATGGCGGGAGGTTACGGCTGATGCCTCGATTGATTCAATTGTATATCGGCTCTGTAATAACTCTGAATACTTCTCATCTCTGGGTGTCGTTCGAGATCGGAGTCGCTGTCCAAGGCCCCGCGGTGGGAAACGACAGGCTGCTCTAATAGGGGCGAAAAATCAGCTTGTACAAGACATGGGATTTTGGTATGGCTTTTCGTCGGTACTTGTGTCAAGCATTTTCGGTTTCCCATCTACGCGAGTGTAGAGTAAAGGTGGCAAAGGACAACAATTCAATGATGACGATGCTGTGTTATGGCACCGACGTCACAACAGAGTCGAGCTTGACCAACCACAATATTCTGTCAGAGTTAGAATTCAGAACCACCAAAACCCCCCAACAGATTCAGCGATCTTGCAGGATCGCGGCCTCGTCGTTGCGGCAAATCTTTTGCGATTCTCACACGATGCTGCCACTTGGACCAGTAGGTCAGGGGAGAGATCTGGTACCAATGAGCGAGCCGATCTTTCGAGTCCCTCCTCAACTCACCAGCATTCTTCAGTGTTAGTAGTCACGCGGTTTAGACTATCCCACACCTCTTTATAGTCCAAGAATCCTTAGATAGTCCTGTCGGAAATGCTAGCTTGAGAATCGTAAGAAAGCGAAAGCACTCAACGATCAGACAGCTTCTTCAGTATCGATCTCGCGGTAAGGCTGCATCGTGTGGTTCTTTTGACTCTCAATTCGTTGCCACGATCGAAAAATGCGATAGCAATAGTACCTGTGTGAGAAGCTTGTAAGCATCATTATCCACACATTTAGCTGCGAGAGCTCGAGGTAAACATGGATAGCCATCAGAGAGCCCTCATCTCTGATTATTCAACACCTGTTCATACCTTGGTTTGTATCCTGAAACAAGTGCCTGAGCTTTGGTTCTAGGTTCCAGTGTCGAAGAGCCATCTGGCTTTCATCCAAGGGAGGTCTTTGGATAGTCACTTACCATTACACTATCTACCACTTTTATGTGTAGCAAACAGTCCATCGCTCAGGTTTGGTAGATGAACAGTTTCAGGGGGAAGGCATGGACCTTCATGTGTCTTCCGGGGAGTATGAGCTCGTTAGCCAACTCATTGAATAGGGGCTACAGACCAAAGGCAGAGCATCCATACGATCTGTAAGGAGATGATAAGTACAAGCCAGAAGCAGAGGACATACGTAATACCTGAGACTAGTTGAAGTAACTGACTGATTTTCTGACTGGTGGCTATGAAGAGCCACTTGCAGGTATCACTGCTGGATGGCTTTGTATGGCAGTTTGTCGTATGGTCAGAAGCTTGCAGAGAACAGGCTTCAATGTGTCTCTCGTTGCTTGATGCATTCAAAACTCAGCTTGTATCCGTGCAGTCTTGGGCTTTTGGCTAGATGGTTGCAAGCTCATCAAAATCACCAGCAGTCCGTACGAACTGTGTGAAGCTGGTTTCTTTCCCTGATTGCGTCGGTAGATTGATGATTCTGTGTTTTCGTCCAGGCTAGGTAGTTGACAAGACATCTTCGTTCGGGCTCGAATTCTTATTCTATGCAGGCGACGGGAAAGGAGTCGGTTCACTTGTTAGACAGGCCCTAGGTTTCGGGTGATGCAGCGCTCAGTCTTTCCAAAGAGGCGATAGCTAAAGGCTCCTTCTAATCTCTTCCTGTTGATATGAATTTATGTCTCTTGAATACTCTGTGTGGGCGTTTTACTTACAGTGTTCGCTGCAACTCTTCGGAGCTATAAATCCCGTAGGTCTGGCAGAGTCTCGACCATTGAACAACCCAACGAATGCTTATCTATCCAGCTCCCATTTTAACTTCCATGAGCTTGGTATCTGCTTTCTTCTGGTATATTGGCCAAGGCTTCTTGAACACTCCATGCTGTGTTGATGGATGCCCTCATGGCAACGGGGGTTCTTGGTGACAGTCGTACTTGTCAGTCAAAAGTCGACGGATCTCGTATGATCACTCCTGAAGAGATCAGTGAAAATCTAAGCTTTAGCAATCATCTGGCACCTGACATTCTCTACCTTAGAGTCTGTCGGCCAGCTCCAAGGCTACAAGCCATCAGCTGACTTCTTGCGGGTTTGATGGACTTACATCAGGGCCTCTCCCATACCAGAGGAGTGGTATTTGTCTTCGGAGCTAAGATGAGGATTCTTCCTCCTCGCCACGGGCGCCTTGTGAAGTGCTTGAGCCATGGCTCTCAAGGGGGTTGTACGCTCCAGCAGCTGTCCCTCAAGGCAATAGGCCAGGACAGAAGCCCCAGGAAGTCAGCTAATGACAGAATGATCCTCACTATTGTCTATTTGGTTGGTTGAACGGGGTAGGATCAGATTGGCCTGTGGTAAGGATCTCAGACAGTCGCAACCATTGTAGTGTCGTGCTATCCGTCCGCCACTCGGATGTACAAGTCTTGGCAAGCCCGAGGGTCTATCCTTGAACGCTTTCGGAGAAGCAGATACGTTTCGTTGTGTTATCGAGGCCTTCGTGGTTCCGTCGGTCCGTTGATTCGTGCAGGGAGAGTGGTTTCTGGGCCGCTTCTCTCCGCCTATCGGCCTGAGCTTGAGTTCGTACGGGGATGATCGTCATATTTCGGTTCTCTTTTGATGATTCTGGAGAGATTCCATCATTCTGACGGCGTAAGGAGCCGCGAAGGCATCGCTAAACGCAAGCCAAGGTACGAGGACTGGTCGTCGGGGACGAGATTCGGCGGATTCGATGGATTTCGAGCTTCTAATGATTCCTCTGATGATTTCGAGATGGATAAAGTCTCCATTTTGTGTTGCGATGGTTTTCTTCGATGATCTGGAGATGAAGGATGAAGCTCGTGGGTTTTTGGAGGAGGAGGAGCCAGCCAAATCCACTGGCGATTTTGCGTTGGGGGATTTAGGGGCTTTCTCGCCGAACACGACCTTGGCTATGGGCACCATCCCTTTAGCTGAAGAGCGAAACAAGTATGAGATACAAAGGAAGTGCAGATGAACAACCCAAGGAAGTTTATGGATGCTTTGTTATCTAACTACAGTATGTTTTCCACTTGTTGGGCGTCAAGGCTTTACAGTCAGACAGGTGCACCATACAGCGAATTTTGGAAATCCTGTTCTCCCTAGTGTACCAGCAAGGACACCATCACTACTGCGAATCTTGGTGAATTACAAAACTCTCCTTGGGCTCAGTCTACTGTTTGGAAGATAGGATTATGCTGGATATTTACTGTTCGATGGCACTATGCCTAGGTTTCTCCTGAAGAAGAATCAGGCATTTACAGCATTCGATCTGCTGGTGAGCAGGCTTTCATAGGACTGGAGAAATATCCTTAGATGGAAGCCATCAGTTAGGGCATTGCACTGAGGCTCGCCCAAGGCAAGGGTCTGTGCCAGCGGTGCTTTCAGGCCCATCCAGGGTGTGGAAACGCATGCCATTGGTAAGCAATTGGTCTCGCTTCAGCCCACAACCGTTGACAGCTGCTGGGGGAGACCAGAGACCTGCTGTGCGCCACCCGACTACAGAGTGGAGGGAATCGAGGGAAGCAATATGGATGGACCTGAGCAATAGACCTTCATCTGCACCATAATTACCGTAGAACTGAACTATTTCGATTCGAGAAAGAAGATCCAACCGGTGTCACACAGTCAGCACCGACCAAGGCCCACTGATGTCGGGAACCTGCAGCGGAGGAACTTGACAGGAACCGTTGATGTAGCCTTCCGATCAGTTCGTGCAATGTACATGGATGGTACAAGATGGCTTGCCGTAAGACAACCCCATCATCCAAGTCATTCCAAGGTTCCTTGGACCGAGATCTGCGAAACAGGGTTCGATTCGATCCCGCCAAGTGGGGATGGATCTGAACACAAAATGCAACGGCGTCAGATCCAGGGACCAGGGGATGTCCTTATTTTGACCTCCATTGAATAGAGATCGCCGTGTAATGTAGAGATGCTTAGAAACTGTCTGTAATAGCTCCAATCTCTTGAAATCAGTCGCTGTATGGGCCGCTTTACCAAACTCGTGTCCATCCTGGCTCTGCTTCCAGGTAGTAAAGTACCGCGACAAGCAAACGAACCCCTCCTCCACTGTCCTGGTTCCTTGTCAGTGTCCCACCCAGGACCCTGGGCTGGGCCATCTTGACTTCTTCTTTGCCGACTGAACGCACGACCAACCACCATCGCCAGCGCCTCTCTTCTTGTTTTCCTTTTAGTTGCGATGTGAGCCTCATCTTGTGCTTTTTTCTTCAAGACGAGGGCGTCCCATGTTTCATCCGCTGCTTCGTCCCTTAGGGCGCCTCTCTGCGACACCGTTCATCCCTTTCCACACGCTCACTCATCAACGCTTGCAAGTCGCTAAAAACAGCCGTCCAGCCTAAGTTCAAGATCAAGTCTTCTTGATCAAGCCACTGGCTTTCCGGTGTCGAGGCTGTCGAGCTAGCGACCGCGAGGTGGAAAGCCGGGCGACGAAGGAAGATCTCCCCTGTCTCTGAGTGTCACCCTTCCACGACGGCTCGTGCTAACTATTATTTATCTCTCCCTAGGTGTCTCTCGTTCTTCTATTACCTCTCTCTAAGCTCCGATCGCCGACCCAAGCAAGATCCCGACCGTAGCCCACGATCCTCGGCCGAGAAACCGCGACCGAACAGCGTTGAGCGATCGCTTCTTCGCTTCAGAAGACCTGGAAGCCTATAGAGACTCCTAGATCCTTTACTTTTACAGACAGATAGTCAGAAAGTCATACCTATTGCTTCATTTCTTTGAGAGTGGCAGAACGCCCTTTCAGGGGTGAACGGTTCGGCCAAGCGAGCTCGTCCAGCTTCGTCTACGCGCCCTCCCCGATTTCTAAGACAAAGATGGAAGATTTACTGTCTTTTAATCGCTTCTCTGTGACCCCGAGGATTACTGGATCGTCAGAATCGGCTTCCGGGCGCGTCTGGCGAGGGAGTTTCGGATCGGCCACAAGGTTTTACCCTCACCCAACGCTACCACGCGGTCGGGAAGACTATCGAATACCCTTCCGAAAGAGAAGAGAAGATATAGAATGTCTGGGAATGTTTTTGATAGACTGTAGAGTGGCTGGGCGCTGAGCAAGAAGCGGCGGTCTTCGTGCGTGTCTTCGCTCAGCCCGTTTTCTATGATTTCGCATCCCCAGCGCATCTCAACAGGGAACGAGCACTTTTACACGAGCTCTACGACATCTTTTGAGTGCAAGGGGCCTTGGTTCGTGGTATCTGGGTATTGTTGGCATTATACTAAGGCAGATGGCTCACTTGGGGGACACTCGACGGGAATGGCAGATTCAGGGGCACTAGCATTACGTAGACAATACTCAAGAAACATTCTTCTACAGGCTTCTTCGAGTGATGACCTCATGAATAGAGTGTTATACCGGGCCGTAATTGGTCTAATATCACCATCAGTGCGCGAGGGGGGCACTCAGGGCACGCTCTAGCACCCGGATGCCCTGAAGCTGGCGGAACTGTTTGGCCATTTCTCGCAGTGCTCGTCCGTTTGCGCTGCTGAGGCAACGCACGCAGGCCAGGCAGCAATTCCTCTCGCGTGTGGCCCTATTTTACCCCCACGCGTTTTCTCTCCCTCTCTTCTCCGCCTTGTTTTTCTCCTCCCTCTTCCTCCCTCAGGAATCATCACCACCCTCTCTTCGCAGAGTCGTTCCTACACGCACATATAAACAAGGAATCACTCTCGCTCTGCTATATATTCCGCTTGTTTCTCTCTTCTTCATCTACAAGAAACATCCTTCACACACCTCTGCGTGGTCCGCGAACCCTACTGGACTCTCCCTGCAGCGTTCTTCACAACAATCTGTTCCCATTCTTCACACTCTTTACCACCGTCGACCACAGACCAAGTCTCCTTCTCTGCAGGTGTCACCGACCTTGTCTACGGACCTCGTCGTGTCGCTTCCATTTGTCACCCATCTTCATCCTTCTCTCGTTCGTCGACTGTGCTCCCAGACATCCTGTTCAAGGGCGCAACAGACCCCGACCGTGAGTCTTTCCGCAGTATTCTCTGCCAAAGACTCATCTGGAGATACCGATCACACTCTCTCTTCTTCTCTACCCGTCTTCCTTTGTCATCATCGTCGTGGTGAATCTGGACCTCATCCTCATCTACTCTGCGGTCATCGACGATACTCCGGAACGGTTTCTCAGCTGGCCCAGCCGACTTTGCCAATAGTCTTGCTTATCTCTGCAAAGACTCACCTTCCACCCTCACTGACGTCGACCTTTGTCCAAGCCACCCTCTCTTCGTATCCAGCGGATGCTATTTGCAGTCCCTTCTGAGAGAGCCTTTATCCAAGATATATCTAGTCTTGCGATACCGACCACACATTCACACGTCTTCTCTACACATCTTCCTCTATCATCACCGTCGTGGCGAATAGATATACACCTCATCTTCATCTTCTCCACGGTCGTTGACGATACTCTGAGGTATCTCCGCTGTCCCAGCCGACTTGCCTATAGTCTTGCTTATGCCAAGACTCAACCTTCACTCCCACTGAGTTCGACCCTCGCCTCTACCATCTTCTCTACGAATCTGGTGGACGCTATCTACGATCTTTTCTGAGAAAGCTTCTACCCAAGACACAGCTTCTCTTGCGATACAGACCACACTCTCAGCTTTTCCTCAGCAGACCCAACAGGCTAGCTCACAGACCTTCGACAAGAAGCTCAACTCAACCTTCACCCGCATCACGGAGATCGACCTTACCTTCAGTCATCGTTTCCACGGACTTGACAGACTCCCGTCGCAGTCCCCTCGATACGACAACCCAATCTTCATCTTTGTTGACGCCGACCCTCATCACTTGTCGTCGCTCCCAGTTCTGAAGATTCAGCCCAAAATCTTCAGGAAAAGCCTATCTCTACCCATTCTTCATCTCCCATTCGAATCCGACTTCATCCACGCTGTTCATCTACTGGTCGCACATATAGCACCGCTTCACTCACCCCAGAGCTTGACTTCGATCTATATATAGAAGGCTGCTTGTCACTACCACATCTTCTCTACCGTCTTTCTGCTATATATACCCAAGTTATCACTCAAGCATCTGATCAGAACACGTCACACATCACTTCAGCAACCGAAATCATGGCGTATCCACGTGGGAGATCACCGCTGGAGAGGCTCCCGCCAGATACCCTTTGGGTTCTGGTTGACCATCTAGACTACCCTGAGGTTCACAACTTGGCCCGATCTTGTCAAACGCTGCACCATAACGTCGACTCCTTCCTGTACAAAAGAGACATCAAGGACGAAAGATTTGATGCTCTATTCTATGCAGTGGACACGATGCAAGACGCTGTCGGTGTGCGAACCATCACCAAGCTGGCAAGCTATGTTCGCCCAGAAGATAGCGTCGCTTATTTCAACGTCCAGTTCGGGTATGAGGGTGGCCACTCCCACTCCCTTCACATCGCTGCTATGAGAGACAATATAGAGCAAGTAAGGAAGCTCCTGCAGCTTGGAGCGGATGCTGAGCTCATGGGCCAAAATCCCACGCCCTTGCTGTCAGGGGGGCAACTCCAAACTCTTAGGGCCATCGGTCTCGACAAGGACCTTGAGGATTACAAGTGGAAGGCATTACTCATTCCTGTCCTGACCCAGAACCAGCCTCTCATGGCTCTTCTCCATCGACATGCTCCTTCATCCATTTTAGCGCAAAGTCCCAGTGAGTCCGATACAGCAATTACAGTTTTCCACCTTGCTGTGCTACAAGACCGACATACCCTCATGGACAGCACGCTGAGAGCACACCCAGACGAGGTCAACATCCAAATGCCCAAGTCTGGGCAAACGCCCCTCCACCTCGCCATTTCAAATGAAAGAGTAACCATCTTCAACAAGCTTATTCAGCACAGCACGATGAATGGTATCTTCAACAGAGATGGCGCGAACGTCCTCCACCTAGCGATCGAGGAGGTCTACATGACAGATTCCGCTCCCACACGTCGATGGCTTGCCCAAGTAGTGAAGAGTCTGCTTGACCATGGTGCAGACCCCAACGAGTCCAAGTCCAACCTTCTGGGACAGACACCTCTGCTGCTGGCCGCAGAGGCTGTACGCTACGACTGGTACAGAGTCTGGCGAGAGGCCAAGTTCGTCATCGACCTCCTCCTCCAACACGGTGCCGATATCAACAAGACGGACGGCAATGGATCGACACCGCTGACCACGGTGGTGAAGAGGGTCATCAGCGAGAACGACCGTGGCTCCATGAAGGACATGGTTTTGGATCTGATCCAAAACCATGGTGCCAATGTCAACCTCCGTCCCCAGTTCGTGGGGCAACCCCTGAAGTCGATCACGTTTCGACTCATCAAGGCCCCCAGCATGGCCACCCTCTGCAAAGAGGTGATCGCGCTGGGTGGCACCATCGCCCAGCACGAGGTCCCCGATGTCTTCCTGGAGTGGTATCAGTGCTCCGCTTAGAGATGCGAGTACGACATCATTGGCCGCCACGGGTCGGACATTTCCGACCAAGACATCAACCGGGCATACTTGTATGCCATGCGTCGCAACAAAAAGGCGACGCTGCTGCGGCTTCAGGGGTGTGGCCGTCCATTCACCGGGGGGGACACCGGTCTGGTCTGGAGGACGCTGGTGGAGTCGGGAGATCGTCTCCCGAACTTCACCAGGCAGTTACTCCAGCCAGACTGGAGTCACGTCGACGCCCAAACGGGCATGTCCTTCCTGCACGCGGTGGTGGACAAGGTGGCCAGGGGGGGCCGTTACACCGAGGCGATGGCGGTGGCGGACGTGAAGGAGCTGGCAGGGAGTCGGCGACCGTGGCGCTGCTCGGTCCTGTACCGTGACCCGGGGGGCAAGACTGCCCTCGACAGGGTCGTGGACATGGGCCAGCAGTTCCCGGCGCTGAGGGGCGAGCTGTCCGGGAAGCACGCGGCTCAGGCAAAGAAGCCTGAGCTGTGCCAGGCAGCTCGGGACATGGAGCAGGGGTGGCTCCAAGTCCAGCAGAACCAGTAGGTTTCTGCTCCCGACCCTGTCAGTGCCTCCGTCCAAGGAGACCAGATGCTGGGGAGGTGAGGGGGAGGGGGGAGAGGAGAGGGGGCTCGCCGACGACACATTCCGGGGGCCGGGGGAGGGGGGGAACTGGTCTTTAGACCAGAGGACGAGGACTTCTTGGAGGGGGAGATGTACGAGTTTAGATAGAGGGGAGGGGGGTGTACGAGAAACCATTGCCGCCGGAGGCAGACCGACGCATATTTGTCTTGATGATTCTGGTGATGTCTACGTGGATTCGGAGATATGTTCGTGAGTGAGGTCCGATGTTGTCACTGGATAAGGCCAAGTCTTATACTGACGGAGTAGGTTGACACTAGACACAACCGACGAGACAACACTTATGACTACTTAGCATCCCATTGTTTTCTCTGGCAAACTCTTTGCCCATGGTTTGACAAGTAAACATGGCCATGCCAAATACTTGGACCAAGTATTAAGATAAAACTGAATTACTAGGTCAAGCATTTAACATTTAATATTTATTTTAGATCTGATTGCTAAATGCTAAAGCTATGCCATGGATTTAAAGGTAGAATAATATTAACAATGCGAGATAAGTCAATAGGTTAGAAGATTTGTCTCGGTATAATCAAGATACGTCAAGTCTGATATCTAGTAGAGTTTTTCTGGTGGTATGAATACATGGTTGTAAGATTAGTCTCCCCCTTTTCCCTTTTGCCTTTGTGGAAAGAAAAAGGCTAGGTTAGGCAAGATGTAAAGGGAGCATTAGTCGCATAATAAGCTAGCGATCTTCTCTTTATGCCCTGGAACAGATTGAGCCAGGCAACTTTTGCCGTTGTAGATTGTCGATGGCGCAGCGCTGGGGAGTTCGGGCGCGATGGTAGCCCACCTGATCTGGGGGCATTAAGCTAGTGATTGGCCTCGGCCACATAAACAGGTTGTATTCTGAGTGTGCCGGCTTGCTATATCTATATTAGGAGGGTTTTGAGCGTCGCTAGTGTGATTTTGGATGGGTTCTAGGGTCCTTCGTAGGGTCGTTGTGTTGGCATTGCCAAAGGAGCCTTTGAGGTTATACATGAGAGCCCTGAGGGGCCGCGACAAGAGCTGAGTATCATGTATGCGCTTCTTGTGTTCAGGATCTATAAAGTCCTGGCTATCAAGGGTGGAAAAGAGGCGCTCTGCTTCCTGGTACACTTCTTCGGCTGCGTCTTAGCCCGGCATCATCACGCAGATCATATCTTCCCCTTCGTACCCACACAGCATACCATCATCAAGCCTGACCTGGCCACCTAAAGTGAGCCCAGCCTTGTAAAGCCATGATAGCACTTGCATGAAAAACAATGGCCTTGGCACCTTGGAGGCCGACGGTTACACCAGGAAACCCGCTGGGAAACCCCCCTTCCTCCTGTGATTGTTCCCGCAAAAATGCACGCAGCGAAAGCGACGGGCTGTCTTTGATGAACTAGACGGCATAGACGAGACAGACGACACTCTCAGTTGATTCATCTTGACTATTAGGGAGAATCTAATCCTCCCCTCATCAGCAGACAACTTGGACCAGATATCAGATGGTGTATGTGCAATCCGATTTAGCTGAAGTCGCATACTTGCTCAGATAGATATCTGTCTTGGACGTCGAACAAGAATTGACGAGAAGCTCCAACATCGTGTTGCAAAAGAGTATTAAGCGTCCTCGTTCGCTTGAAGTGTCCGAGTAGAAAGGTGGTTGAAGCAAGTCCGGCCTCAGATAGCTGCGAGAGCGTTCGTGTTGTCGTTTCCGGCCAGCTTCGTTTTCTTCTCTTTGCCGTCTGGGGTATTTCTCTTCCTTCTCGTTCGATTATCCTGCCAATTGTCGTCCTCTTGGTCCTCTTTCTTTTGTTGGTCCCAGAGGTTTGTTGTGTCTTCAGGAAGTCTGAGGCTGAGTCGCTTGTTGGCCTGGCGGTGTTTGGCCGCCGTTGAGCGACTCCTGCTTAGGGGCGTCGAACCTATCATGCTCTGTCAAAACTGGTCCGTATTCGTTGAAAATTTCCTTTATCCAGCCCTCACCAATTAGATATACTGACTCTGCTCTGAAAATCTAGTGACGTCTGTTTGAAAAGGGAGTTAGGAATTAACAAAACGCATCACTAGGACAATACCCCTTAACTTTATAGTAACCTTTTAAGATAAAGCTGATGCATGTTGAAAATTTTGACAAGTTCTTGAAGCCAAAAGTTCAAGGTATAAAATCCATAGCCTCGTCTGTTTGTTTTGATTCTCAGTCAAGTTCATTCGCGTGTTCACTGTTAATGCACTTGGTCAACTGGTGCCAAACACTGCTATCGTTTACCTCTGTTTATTGAACCGTCTGTAATCCCAAACACCTGTTTAATCTCCCTAATCGGCCGCCTCCATGTCTTTTCCACCTTAATCGTGCTTCTTCGTCTTCTCTTCTCTTCTCTTCTCTTCTCTCCTTTACCTACACTATGCCCCGCCATCATCGTCGCGCCATCAACAGCCGCAACGATGTCTTCGAATAACCACCTCATGAAGCTGTCGCAAGACTTCATGCTCGTCCTCTGCGGGTTTCTCAATACAGACGACCTCCTGACTGCCGCTCAGATCAAACCGCTACATTACGCAGCAACTTGGACTCTTCACCGTGACGACGTCAAGTACGGCTATGGACCTAAGAAGCACACTCGCGCCCTTTCATGGGGTGCCTACAAGGGATACGAGTCAGTTGTGAGGATGGCACTGAAGATGAAATCGCCTATCGCAAAGTCGCCATTCTTTGATGGCTTTCAATACAAGATACGCGGCAACGCCATGCATGTGGCCGCCAGCCAAGGACACAACCACATACTACAGATCCTACTCAATCATGGAGGGGATATCAACTCGTGTACAAGAACTGAAACGATCAGAGTGGCAGATTATCGGGCTCGCGAATTCCATCGCTACATGAGTCCTCTCTACACTGCAATCGACAGAGATAATCAGCATACCGTCAAGTTCCTGCTCGACAAAGGAGCCTCTCTCGTCGTTGAAAAGCCCGACTTCAACAGGCCGAGCATTCCTTCTGCCCAGAGACGCCTCAACGCTATGCACATCGCGGCCAGATACGGACAGTATCATCTCGTCCGCGATCTCCACCGTGAATACGGAATCGACCTTGACTTGCCCGACCAAGCAGGCAACACAGCCCTGGCATACGCAATGTCTTCAGAGAACACACGCACCATCCAATACCTCATTTCCGAAGGAGCAAATCTGGCCTTGATGGATGATGGAGGCTTCACACCGCTGCATAGGGCCATAACCTTGTCCGATGCCGAGGACGCCAAACTCATCGTCGCCGCGTTGATCAAAGCAGGGGCCGACCTCAACGCTTTTAACGACAGTGTTCAAGCCACTCCTATTACTATCGCTATCAGGTTCACCCGAAGCTCACTTATTGCCATGCTCGTCGACGCCGGGGCGTATGTCGATTCGTTCCATTTCCGTCTTATGCTGAGGGCCGAGAAGCTCAACTACGAAACTCGAGATAATATCTTAGCCTGCGTCGATGCCCTCCTGCGCCGCGGAGTCCCTGAATATTCGGATCACCAGGTCAAAATGTTCCTAAGAGAGAACAATGCACGCGCCGCCGAGATTCTGTACAGCCGAGGCATTGGCCTTCCAGACGAGTCCTTGGAAGCAATCAACACACTTCTCCAAGACATGCTTAATCTCCCACCTATGGAATATGAGAATAAGAGTCTCACATTTCTACTCACTCACTACCGAGATACTATACGAGGACCTAAGCCGGAGAAGGTTATTGCCAAGATATTGGCAAGCCGCCATGTGAGCAACGAGGGTATCGTCAACCTAATGAACCCAAGCATCAATATCAGATGGAGAGGCAAGAAGGGAAAGACTCTCTTGCACATTTTTGCCGAGAACATGCGATGGCACACTCGAGCTTCCGACTTTTCAGTATTGCATGCCCTGTTGGACCGCGGCATCAACGTGAATGCCTGAGCGAAAGATGGTCTGGCGGCGTTGCACATGATTGTTGGAGATAACTATGTGTCGTCGGGATCCGACGAAGTCTGGTTTGCCAACGTCCTCGGAGTTCTCCTAAGCAGAGGCTTAGATATAAACGCCGTTGATAACAAAGGCTGGACAGCAACGGACTATCTATCCAACTCTCAAGTCGTTGACCGCTGCCCGCACCGAGTCCAGGCCCTAGTCCAGAGAGGTCTCAACCCCGGAATCAAAGATACAGCAACATCTCGCCGCCGGCCTCATTCCCATCCTCGCCATCCGACTATCTAAAGACACTCAACTCGAGAATACTCGCCGACGGCCTCGTTCCACCCTCGGCATACGTCTATCTGAATAGCCCTCAACTACGTAGTAGAAGCATGCAAGCTAGCAATGATCTAAACAAGGGTCCCCCAGGCCAATTGCCCCAAGAGGAAGGTTCCCAGCCGTTACCCCCACAGCGCCGTGTCCCGGAGCGGGCATATCTGCCGTGACTGATCGGCGGCCTGCGTGTGAGCACCTCGACCGTTGACTGGACTGATCCCGTGACAACCCTGGACCCGGACAAGCTCCGTCCTCGCAGTGTTTCATCCGTGACTTTCAACTTATTAAACGGCCGATTCCGCTACCCTTCTTGGCGGACCTAACAAGATTGATTGGGACTTTGCTCCGCACGGTTCAGATAACGTTCGTCCTATCATGGCACCTCGTGCGTGAGAGATCGACAGAGATAAGGTACGGCTTTGTTTCCAAGACTGGCTATTCGGTGAAGCCATCGCGAGAGGGGAACATAGTCGCCGGGGGAGATGATCCAACGAGGAAGGAGGGATTGTTTCTATGCATATGCTTTGTAGGCAATTCTCAGACAGCTATTGGTGGTACATTACATGAGGGGAAGCTTATAGACAGAGAGCGGTATCACGAATTAATTAATATAAAGCCCGTCACCTCATCCCGTCTCTTCTCATCTTCATCTTCATCCTCAAGTCCCAGTCTCTCAAAATGAAGTTCTCTCTCGCTCTCCTCGTCTCGGCCTCTGTCGCCCTGGCTGCTCCCACCCCTGTAAGTCCTCCATAATCCAGGCTGTAAGGCTGCATCACCAACCTCATCTATAGCCTGGTATCCCCAGCGCGACGACCGCCAGGTCCCTCCTCAACGGCCTCACTGTCGCCGCGTCCACCAACACTGGTACCTATGACAGAGACCTGTTTCCTCACTGGGAGACAGTCTCGGGAGCTTGCAACACCCGGTATGTGCCAGACCTTTAACCTCACACATCTGTATGCTAAACAGTCCCAGCGAGTATGTTCTTCAGCGTGACGGCACCAACGTTGTGACCAACAGTGCCTGCGCCGCCACTTCCGGAACATGGGTCTCTCCCTACGACGGCGCAACCTGGACCGCGGCCAGCGACGTCGACATTGACCACATGGTTCCCCTCCAAAACGCCTGGATCGTGGGTCTCATCCTTTTCCTCGGTATCTACTCCCAGCTAACACCTCCAGTCCGGTGCCGCCTCGTGGACAACCGCCAAGCGCACGCTCTTTGCCAACGACATCACCAGGCCCCAGCTCTGGGCCGTCACCGACAACGTCAACCAGGCCAAGGGCAGTGCTTCTCCCGCCACATGGAAGCCTCCTTTGACGAGCTTCTACTGCACCTACGCCAAGAGTTGGATCCAGGTCAAGAGCTACTGGGTGCTGACCATCACCAGCGCCGAGAAGACTGCCCTGTCCGATATGCTCAACTATTGCTGATCGGCTTGACTGGATGGTTCATCGGGACACTGAGTCAGTCAGAAGGGTATCATTTACATGAGACGGCTGACCGTGTACTTACATCCATAGCTGAAGATAATCACAATATTAAGTACTCAGCCAGTTCAATAATGAATCAATAACCCCTGGTGTCATAATAATCATTACAAAGAAGAAGTCTAATAATCTTGACAATATCCAACTTGTTTCTGGCTTTTCTTGAAAACGCCTCGTTTTAATCCCATCTGCTGGCGTTCCTTCATATGACTGACCATCCTTCGCTCCTCCATCTCTACCACAACCAAAAAGAAGAACGCTCGTTTCTTTATACATTGAGAGAATTGAATGAATGAATGAATGGTGCGTGTCGTGAACCACAAACTTTGGGGTATCAGGGCTGGGCAACGACCAAAAGAATAAACTTGGAAAATCTCAAAACGCCCAAAACCCATAATGCAGCTCCGTGTATGTAAAAACTGCTCCGTAGTGTCGTACAAGGACCAAAATCATGGCCTCAATGTTACATCCCCCTCATCGTCGCTACTGAGCTCCATCTCGCCGTCACTGAGCTCGCCTCGGGCAGCTCGCTGTGCAAGGTCCCTCTCTGAGTAAATCTCCTGTTTTCTAGACTCGGCCTGCTGAAGGCAGTCGACGTACGTCCTGAATTTGACGATCTCGCGAAGCAGATACGCGCTCTTGCGCTCCCAGTTAGCCATGGCCTTGACAGCATTGCCGCCCCTTGGAGTAAATGCCAAGAGCATGGGGCTACGTAGTTGGTTATGAGCTTGTAGCTCTGCCTCGATGCTCTTGACATAGGCATCCAAGGTCTGCAGTTGTTCTGCTTCTGGCGAATTGCTAGGGCGCATGCTCTGGGTTGGCGGTGCCCACTCTGCGATATGAATGCGGTCACCAGGAAGCTTGCCTCGTCCGCTGTTGTTGGTAAAAGCACCAGCAACGTGGTCGAAGCTTGATCCTCGGAAGCTGCCACTGTTGACACTCGATCTTCGGCCATGGGCTGCGCTGCTGCTGGGGCGTGACGTCTTGCCGTTGGTGGTAGTCGTCGTCGATGTCTCATTGATTGCGGCGACCAAGGCGTTGTTAACGATAGCCTCGCTCCATCCGTATTCAATGTTGCTGATACCGCCCGTCAGTGGGTGGGTGCTCAGTCGAGCACTCCAATAGTTCGCCGTGTTAACAAACTCCTTGCAAATCTCGGGTGTGCCAACTTGAAACAGGTGAACAGCACCGTTAGGCAGACTAAGCGCCCAGACATGAGGGCGCGTGCGAGAGTAGCCTGGCGGTGGAAGAGCCGATGCAAGAGTCTGGCGAAGGTTAAAGGTGCCGAGGTTCGTTGCATTGTCTTGCCAGTTGCCGCCTCCAACAATCGCAGGAGGTCCGCCATTTCTGCCGCGGTTCCTTTGTCGGACAGACTTGTTCGGCTGGAAAGAGAACAAACTCATCTGACCCTTCTGGACGACAGCAAACACTTCGGACCAGTGTCTGTCCTTGGCCTTCTTGTCCACGCCATCCAGGTGGTGTTTGTGAGTGACAATTCCCTCCTTGACCCATGGTGGTCCCGCAAGTTCAAGAGAGTCGTCTTCGAGAAGCTGCGTGGATGGAAGATCGGCGCTCAAAATCGATGGGGCCGTCTCCCCATATGCGTCCTCGTCTCGGATGATGGCTTGACTCAGGGCGTTTGCAAAGCCAATCGACTGCTGGTAATCACCCCGCGGCAAGGCAGAGCCAAATGAATCCTGAGAAACTGACGTCTGAGTCCGTCCCAGAGAATGGCGGCTCCATGTGGCCGACGATACAGTGTGGCTCCAGAGCGAATTCCCATCGTCAAAGCTAGTACGACTAGACGAGAATCCATTGCGGCCAAGGCCGGGTCGAGATCGGCTCTTGGATGCCCATCTCGCCGTATTGGCCCTACCGTTCTCTGAAATACGACCACGAACCGACAGCTGGCTCTCTGATGGTGCCTTGCTAAGGACGCTAGGGCTTCTCTTCAACATTCCCATGACAGAGAGTCCACCGCTGTTCGACTGTGGAAGGCTCAGATTCTTCTCAGCCTCGGCGCCAAACAATGGCAGACGCTCGTCTCTAATGGATGTGTAAATGCCTTTGAGAACAACTTCGATCAGTTCTTCCCACGCCTTCTTGCTTCCATTGAATCGAGATTTGACTAATGGGCCACAATCCTCGTCACCCTCTGAAGGGAGAGTTCCAGAGTCTGCACGAGGCGGGGGTCTGAACGAGTGCCTGAAAGACCTTCGATCCTGTTCCGTGGGCTGTTCGTAGTTCTCGCCAGTTGCAAGTGAGCTCTTGTCTGGAAGAACGCTTGGCCTACGAAACGCATCAGGGGCCGATTCCTCTACGGCCTGTGTGATGGTTGTCATGGTGTTCTTGATGAATTGACTGCGGGTCATCTTCTGCTCGATATCAGCCAAATGCAGGTCAGTGTTGAGCAGCATGATCGAGTAGCAAATGGTGTGGATCACATCTATCGTCAGTTAGCATGAATAACCAGTAAAAGTGCAACAGCTCATCTTACCAGTCACTACGAACCCATGGTTGGGATTGCAGTCACACCATCTCTTGGAGAAGGCCACGAGAATGCGGTCGACCTGTTGGGTTTCTGCACGGAACACCAATCGTCCGCATACTTGTCGCAGAGCATGAACGATGCTGCGGTTGGTGAAGTCGTACAGCTCCATGTAGGCTTGCAGGGTGCGTTGCCTGATTGGACCTTCTTCACCCATCCAAGCAGCCGCCTTTTCTTTCTGGACAAAGTCCTCGTTTCCATCATAGATCTTCTGTGCCTTTTGCTTATCATCCTCGGTCGGATCGCCAATAACGAAATCGGGCTCGTCAAGGGCATTGGCCTTGATGGCGTCGAATGTGCCCAGCACCTTGGGACTAGGGTCTGCCGAGCTCTCTATCCTCACGCTAGGAGGAGCGCTGAGGGCAGACTTGTAGTCTGTGCCAGTTGACACTGATGCAGGGCTTGTCGCTCGTGCACCTTCAATAGGCAACGCAAGGGCTGAACGGTTGGGGTCGTCTTCTGAATCGGTCTGTTCCGGTCGCTGGAATGACTTTTTGACCCTGACGGTGTGGTCTTTGGCACCTCTGGGGCTATCCCGTGTGGTCATGATGTCTGATGGCCTAGACTTGGACTTGGATTTGGACTTGTTGGAAAGCTTCCGGTTTGAAGGGCTTCCCTGGTCATCATCATTGTCGCTAACCCCGTCCAGGTTCAGGAAGGAGTTGTTGCGCGTCTCGATGGCCTTAGTAGGCCTCTCGGGTGGGGGACGCGAGGGTGTGTTATTTCGCTTGGCCAGGTACTCATCAGAATCGGATCGTACTGCCCGGATCCTGGCGTTGGGGCTTGGCGAATAATCAGGGGAAAAGTCTCTCTTGTAGACCTCCCTCTCGGGTGTATTGTCGACATGATCGGGAGTTACGTTGGAGATGTCGGCAAGTGGAGAGGGGCCTTGGGGAGTGCCCTGGACAGCCTGGCTGTTTCGCAGATACGGGTTCATGACCTTTCGCAAGCTGCTGACCGGGCTGGGCTGAGGCAAAGCACCCATTTCTCGTTCGCGTTCGGGAGGGACAGCGATGGGGGCAACAGTAGGCACGGGAGGTGTAGGTATCGATGTGGGCAGAGGGGGAGGATCGTCAGTGACGGACTTCTTTCGGCGGCGGAAGAACGATGATGGTTTCTTTTGCAGCACAGGGTGGTGTGAATGCGAGGATGAGGTATCTCGGGAGGGCGGCGTCGAGCCATTGGAGAGCATCTTGGAGTGGTCGCCAGAAGCGGTCGATTGTGGGGTTTGAGTTGTTGTTGTCGAGTCGTGGTTGCTGTTATGTGAGTTGCCTCTAGAGGAGCCAAAGACCCTCCTGAAAAATCCAGGGCGCTCCTTCACGGGTGCAGGTGCAGGTGTCGCGGGCGCTGGGCCGCTGTGCACGGTCACGTCCTTTGATTTTTCATACCCAATATGGGGTGCAGGTGCTGAATCGAGGTCTAGAGCTGGCACTGCAGGTGCATTATCCCGTGTATTGGGAGGTTTGCGCCCTGAGGAGCTCTTTAATGAACGGCTGCTGCGTTTGTGCTCGAGGGGAGGCGGCTCCAGGGGTGCGGGCGGAGGTGGCGGTACCGTAGACATTGTCGGCATCGTTGGGATCGACGGCTCCCGTCGCGGGCCGCCCGGGACCGTTGGAGTCGGGGCAGCGTCGTATTCATCGGCGAGAAAGTTGTTGGGAAACTCGACCCGGAAGGGGGTAGGCTCGACGACGGGGGCGCTCTGCTGCGATGCTTGAGGTCCGTAGTCGAAGCTGGCAGATCTTCCAAACCCGCGCGCCCATCGCTGGCTTCCAAGGACCTGAGCGTATCCGGCGTCGACGCTGGTGGTGCTGCTGCTCTTGCTCCCCGGCTTGCCCCCTCTTGAATGCATGGCTCTTGATGAACCACTTCGATGCCCCTCGCGGACGCTATTGAGGCGCGGAAAGCTCGATTGGAAGTTGGAACTGCTGTTGCTTCGTCGGCCGCGACTCGAGATGCGACTAGAATCGTCTGCTCCCTCCAGGTCGGAACTATAGGAGTACTGGTGTCCGTTGACTCGAGGTGGTCCTGCGACAGAATTGGCAGCGACCCAGCTCCGTGTCTGCTCGGCGGCGCCAAACTGGGGCGAGGCTTCGTCAAAGGTATGTGAGCGCGATCCAGGGGAGGGTCCGTACTTGTCGCTCAGCTGTGCCATGGAGAACTGGTCGAGCGACAGGAGCATGTTAGTGACGAGCGAGTCTCGGGTGACGTTCCGGGGAGACAGCGAGAGGTCGTGCGAATCTCGCTGGTTCACATGCGGCGGCAGGCGGTCGGCCATGTCGTCCTCGACGGGAGTAGGGTTTTCTAGAAAGGACTCATGCGCGTCGGTGTCGATGGGCAATCTAAGCGCCCGACCATCAGCGGTGGTGGGCAGTGACTTAGACAAGGCGGGCACGGCTGGGACGGCTGGCTGCGGCGGCGTGCTGTAGAGCGAGCCGTGGGGAGGCGGCGTCTGCGGGTGCGGAATGACGCGCCGGACGTCCCTGGACAACGACGACGCAAGGGAGGACGAAGTGGTGTTGGTGTTGATGTTCAGGTCGGTATGGGGCCGACGTCGAGTCCAGCGACGAGCATTGTCCGCCGACGATGATGGGGGCGAAGACGAGAACGAGGGCGAGGGCATGGCCGTGGACGGGGGCCCGGGTTGGGAGGCTTCCTTTTTGTCTGGATCAGATCCAATCTGAGCAGCTAAGGCTTGCTAGCAGCCCGCTTTCCGGTCGGTCGAGGCGAGACGACGCCGGGATGCAAAAGCCACGCGCGAGATGGTCGGCCAGTTGGCTTGCTGGCTTTGACTGGGCCTGGCGTGACAGAGGGTGACTGGTAGGTTGTTGGTCTCTCTCGTCCGTCGGTTCGTTTGTTCGACGGCGCCGGGCGAGGAATTTCAGTAGTACGGAGTACTTTCCTCTGGGTCCAACAAAGAAAGTATCGTGTCGCCCAGGAGCCAAGGGTCCCCCATTCGTCCAGTCCCAGCGAGGGAAGCGTCCGTGAAGAGAGGGTCGACAGGGGTGGTGATGCAGGGGCAGACGCTGGGCTAATTAACTTGGCCAAGAGCCTGCGAACACCATCCACCAGAGTCGAGAGGTGGGAGGTACCAGGTACTGGACTGGACAGGAGGGCAGCCAGAGAAATGTATGGCTTGCTGGACAATGTGCGCCCAAGAGGATGCGGAGAAGAATTGGATACACATGAAACACTTTGGGGCATGCGCAAGAACGGATTCCGTCCGACGTCGCATCGTAAGAGTAGAACAGCAAGCGCGCCCGCGTGTTTGCGTTGTACTGTATCTGTTAGTAGGTAGGCTCTGCGCTGGCTCCAGCGAGCACTACATCATGGCACGGGGTACCTGACTAAACCTGGTCCCTGGTTGTCACCATCACCACCACCACCTGAAGATGAATCTACCAGTCGCTGCAGCTGCAGGTAGCCTGTACTCTTGTATCCTGCACAGTCCTGTATCCTGTACACATCGTCCATTAGTTCATCCACTCGAAAGGTACATAGTATCCATCCAGAAATGCCCCATGCTGCAGATCCAAAACAAGAGTAAGCCCCCAAAAACGCCAATCCGAGTCCAACGGAGGAGCATCATGATGATCGCGGCCGTGATGGCGCCAATTCCCGCCCGGCGCTGGCACTACCGGGACTGGCCTCGAATCGCAGCAGAGGCGGGCCGAACCAAACCTTGGAGAAGCCTCTTCCAGTCAAAGCATCCAGCCAGGCTCGACGAGTCAGCGCGTGGTTAAACTCTAAAGCTGCGCCGTGGTCCAAGCAATTTATTGACTGCTGCATGAACCCGGGAAAAGAAAGTCGCTATGAGCGACGCAAATCCCAGGCTTCTCGAACAATAGTATGGACCTGGTTGATGAGGGTCTTGACCCAGTGGGTTGGGCGGTGAGGCAAGGCTCTAGACAAGGACCCTGAAGAGCAGGGGAACCCCTTTTTTTTTTTTTTCGCGACTCCTTTTGCGCGTGAGCATCTTCATCTTGTGTGATTACCTTGCCTACGGGATGGATCATTTCTGGTATGGAAGAAATCTAGCGCCGGCGTGGGTGATGACGGGGACAGGGGAGGCAGGGGATGGCTGCAACTCTCCAGATCAGGTCATGGAAGCACGGATGGCCCCTGGTGAAGCCATGTGAGCGGGCTCAAAACAGTCGACCTAGGTTTCCGGTACATTAGATTGTGCTAGGAGCCGGAACTATCCGTCCACTCTTGATATTTCCAAAGATGAATGCTCTGAAACATTGTCTGTGGTGTTTGTGGTGTTCCGTGTAAGTAAAAGCAGGCGTTTTTCGCTACAACCGAGACACGCTGATCCATAGATATGGATGCAATGATGATGAAACTAGAGAGCGACGAACAGCTTGACCATGACGACAGGCGACTCATGTCATCAAAGTACTGTGTACAGGCCATGGCAACCACAGCGGTGGCCTCGGACGCATGGTCCTTTTCCCGAGGTCATCACCAACGCTCTCACCAAATAGACGAAAACTAAAACCGACAAAGCGCATGTAAGCTCACGACGGTGGCGAGAAGCTCTCCTCTCGGTTGTCCCTCGGTGTTGCATGTTTCACCGTCGACCGCTGCAGATGCAAGGTACATGAGACAGCTTTGCGTGCTGGTCCGAGGCATCTCACTGGCTGCTCGCTGTGCCTCTTGTGAATCCAGCTGGAAGGATGGAAACCTCTAGCGCGTGCTCCCTGCAGGTCGGGGGCACCAGCGTTTTTTCCTTACATCTGCTTTCACCGAAGCGAGCTTGGATGGATTCTATTGTCGTCTGCAGCTAACGTGTAAGTATTCGTGAGCCAGACGAAATATGGTTAGAATTATGCATGCAGTACGAGTCAAGGATGAATAGCAAACATGTTTAATCCGGCATCAATCCGAGTTGCTACGTCGTGTTGGCGAGATGGTTCTTCGTTCATCAGCTAACCTAGACTTCCAGCTGAGAAGACCGCTCTTCTAACGCTCGGGCGATGGCTGTTGATAATTGGCTCTGGAACGAGGGTCAAGGCGGACAATCCCTGGTGCCAAGTTAGATACTGAATAAAGGCAGATAAATTAAAGTCATCCTGACGTTAATTGAGATGAAAACCCACGACAGCAACTCCAACAGCCTCAAAAGAAACTGGTCCACTGCAATTTGGGGTTTTTGCAAGACCCGAGGATGCAGCTCGACTCCCCGCAATTGCGCTGTCAACCCCGCACGTGCAGGGGTTGATTAAGCTCGATTCAGGCTGGCGTCTGGCAACAAAGTCGCACCTGACCTCTCCAAGATGGGGTCACTAGCTTAACAAACATCAACAAGTCATGCTTTCTCTCCTGTCCGTTCTCATACGAGGACGTCAGGTGTATGCCTCTGTCTGCTCACCTTGCCTCACCGACTGCCTCTTGCTGAACATTCTCCATTGACCGCTCAGACCGAATTCGCCAAGACTGGTTTTTCTGCCCCCTTCACTTACACGCGACATTGTTGGCCACCGGGCCGCGTCTGTGTCTGTGAGGTCCCTGAGCAAAAGCTGTTCAGCAAAACCTGACCTCACTGCCAAAAAATGACTTCATTCTCAATGACCGACAGCTCCTCGTCGCCGTCCAACAGCTGGCCCCTGGATCAGTTCGTCCAGGATCCAGGATACCTCGCATACCAGGAGGAGCTGCGATGCCTCATCTTCAACACTGCCCAGACAGCTGCGCCTTCTCGCGAGTCATCCCCTGCCCCAGGGGAATATGGCCCACCCGATGAAGAGTTTGTGGCCCAGGCTCAGACAAAGGCCGCCCTCTCGTCTGGACGAAGACTGGAGTATCTGAAAAATTATGTTGCTGAAGTAGCTCCCTGGGTACGCTCATGTTTCGAGTGCCTGCGACGCTTGCTAATTGGTTCCTGCAGCTCGACATGTTTGACAGCAACAGAGCCTTCACTGTCCAGGTTCCGGTTCTCGCTCGCCGGTGTCCGGCTCTGCTTTACGCAATTCTTGCTCTGTCTGCGCGTCAGATGGAGCGAAAGGAGGCAAAGCAGCATTCTTTTGATAGTCTTGAGCTGTACCAGGAGGCTATTCGTCTTCTCAACCCCCTGCTCCAAGCCCGAGACCTGACCATCATCCCAATTTGCGTCATTCTCTGCTGTCTGGAGATGATGTCCGCAAGCCCCCAGGATTGGCGTCGGCATCTCGAGGGCTGCGCGGCCCTATTCGACGCGTTCGGCGTCAATGGTTTCAGTGGCGGACTCTTACAGGCCGTATTCTGGTGTTACGCAAGAATGGGTTCGCATTTCTTCATTATTTGCCTTCTACCCTTGATACTGACTCTCTCTAGACCTTTGTGGTGCTCTAATCTCCGACGGAACACAAGGCACCTTGGTTCCTCTGGACAAATGGCTCCCCCCTGGCGCAAATCCAGATTCAGCTGCCGACATCTTCCGGGACCACCGCTCGCCAGACATGCACGCCAATTACGCAGTCTACTTGTGCTCCAAAGTCACAGAACTTGTTGCTGACAGAACTCACTACGTTGAGCTTGGTGAGGACAACGGCTGTGATTCGGCCACCTTTGAGAGACGTTGGTTGCGGCTCTGGAACGACCTGCAGACCTGGGTGCAGGATCGGCCCTCAGAAGTTATTCCGGTTCAATTCATCGAAAGCCGCCCGTTTCCCCAGATTCTTTTTGTCCACTGGGCAGGAATCTCCTCCAACCAGCTCTACCACACTGCCTGCACACTCCTCCTGGGCTCGAAACCGCGAGAAGTCAAACTTGATGTGGGACCTACAGGATCTGCCATCTGGCATGCCAAGTGTATCTGTGGCATCTCCTTGACCAATCCGCACCAGGGGTGTCTCAACAACGCCATTCAACCCCTGTGGATTGCTGGCAGGCTTCTCAGCCACAAGTCAGAGCACCTGCTTCTCTCCAAGCTTATCCAAAGCATAGAGGCAATGACTGGCTGGGCAACTTGTTGGCGCATCGCAGATCTCGAAAATTCCTGGGGATACAAAGTTCGATGAGCGTCTAATACCATCTCTTGCCTAATCTTGAGAGATATACTTTAGACTACGACAGCTCCCTAATCCGGCTGCCACTCATGGACCAGCTGCGCCGAGAGGGCGTTTACATTCCAACCCGTCAAAGATCCGATGCGGTCGATCCCACGCAGAATCGCATGCTGCTGGGGCTCATAGGTCATCCTCTTGGCGGCGAGATAGAGCGAGGCCAGAAGACTAAAGTCCCAGCTGGTTCGAGTGTCATTGTTCAAGCTGATGCCGCATATTCGCTGAGCGTGCCACAGGGGAGAGAGATACACCGACCGGCCGTGCTCCTTTGGGAGAGTTCGCGGCCGATTCTGGAGCAGCAGCAACATCGAGGTGTGATAGAGTTGGTTGGCTAACACGGCCGCTCCATTGGTGAAGAGGACAAGAGGGAATAGCTGCTCATTGTCATCAATCTCCAGCATGGGCTTGAAATCTCGAGGACGGTTCGTGTACCACATTTTCAGGGCTTCGGAAAAGGATTTCCATCTCTGAGCGGCAGTCGGGCGGATCATGCCAGGAGACGTTGCAACGTCGCCTCCGAAGCAGTAATTGAGGACCTGAGCGCACAGGATCACCGGTTCCCGATCGTATTTAAGCGACTCCCTGTATATTCCGTTCATGGGCGAAGAGGTCTCGAACGAGATGAGCGAGGGGATGGACACGGGGGAGCCATTCATGAGGCCAACGCTAAGATCTAGTTCTTAGTTAGCGATAGTGTACAATACAATCTGAGGCGAACTTACTGAGTCGTAGCATCATCCAAGAAGTAGCTAATGCGACAGAGGGATGTTGCTCCTGAAAAGAGACTGAGTTCAAAGAATCAAAGCCCATGCTCTTGGACGGGCTCTGCCATGAAGTTGGGGGAGTGATGAAATGTCGACGGAGGGCGATGAACGCAAAGGTTAAGGCATTGCGCAAAATATCGGCACTCGAGTTGTTTGGATCAGACGGCAATATCACTTGTTCCCCAAAGTCAGGCTCAACATGGCCTCCGAGGGTCGTCAAAGAGAGAGAAAGAAGCGAGTCGAGAAGGGGAGCCGAGTCCATAGCAATGCGTGGTACCAACAGACCAAAGGTCTGGTTCGTGTCGCCAATATCCAACTATGAATACACATGTTAGATGTAAACTTTGCGTCGCAACAACGGAGATGTACGCACCCATGGAGCAATGTGATATCTGTAGTGTCGCAGCAGCTCAACGGCGCGATCCTGGGGCATATGGAGACAATTGGGAAAGATCTCAGCCAGGGGCTTATCCCTCATGTCAAACTGAGTTGGAGTGGCATGGTGTTGGCCGTGGTTGGGAGACTCGAAGAACCCTCCATTAGCAGTGACCTGGGAGGCGACGGAAGCTGATTGAGGAGCATAATGATCGTTTCCTAACGACAGCAGTCCATCGAGGGCAGTCTCATAGGCAGCATTGGATGGAGAGATGCCAATGGTGTAGCTGCTGGGATCCTGCAGTTCATGACTGCCTGAAGCATGGGGAGAGGTGGCGCTGTAATCTCCAAGACTGGGGCTGATCAATGCTGGAGGTTCAGGCTGCTGCTGGATGAGAGTCTCCTTGGGGGATGCCGACTTTGGTTCAGCAGGTGTACTCAGCCTCTTCTCGGGCTCATTCGGGTTTGCTTCATCTTCCTGGAACTGAACACCAGGCTTGGCTGCAGTCGACTCTGGGACGACAAACTGGGAGGAACAATGGTCAGTGGGGATCAAGTGAAGCTATAGAAGCTTGGACTTGAACGCACTCTCAATTTGGCATACGAGGGCTTTGCAGCGCGTGCCGGGTCTCCGGACGTTTTGGCGTTCTTTTCGAGAAAGGATAACCGCGTGCCGTACTGACACTCGAAGCCGCCATCGACGCACCGCTGACAGGCTGGCTTCCCTTCATCGCCTGATAAAGTCGTGTTAGTGGTGCATGATGGACGATCGAATCAAGCCAAATAGACATCTTACATTTTCGCCTGCGGACCCTGCACTTGAAACATCCCGTCCTCGTCCTCCTGAGGCGGGTCTTGGATACCGCATCCGTCATTATCGAGATGCGCGCAAAAAAAATGTGGGATGGGGGAGGAAGGAAGAGTGTGGGCGGCCAAAGTGGGAAACTTGAAGCATTTGGGTATTTTCCCACACGCGGGGGGGCCGGGGTCAGCCGACGTTGCTCCTTGGGGAAAGGCCAGACGCTTCTAGCGCGAGTCAAGGTGACGAGTCAGGTATTGTTAAGCGCCTTGACCGACGGGGGTACCTGACTCGGTCAATCGCTTCATCATGGAGGGGCAGCATCATCGAAGCGGGGGGGAAGGGAAGAGGAGGAGGATAAGAGAGGAGGAGGGAAGGGATTTCTGTGTTCAAGTTCATACTCACTCTCTTTACACTCTTGTTCACATTATACCATCTCTCACAGACGTCACAATGGCTCCCTCTACCATCAAGCTCGCCTCCGGGCACGAGATGCCCCTTGTTGGCTTTGGCCTCTGGAAGGTCCCTGCCGACCAGGCCGCTGAGACTGTCTACAACGTATGTGCTTTCAATTCGATCACACTCAAAATATGCTGACAAGATCTACAGGCCATCAAGGCTGGTTACCGACTCTTCGACGGAGCGTACGACTACCAGAACGAGAAGGAGGCTGGCGAGGGTATCAAGCGCGCCATCAGCGAGGGCCTCGTCAAGCGTGAGGACATCTTTGTCACCACCAAGCTCTGGAACAACTACCACAAGCGCGAGCATGCCCTGGCCATGGCCAAGCTCCAGAACGAGGCCTGGGGTCTCGGATACATCGATCTCTACCTGATCCACTTCCCCGTCTCTCTCGAGTACATCGACCCCGCCACCCGACGATTCCCTGTGAGTTGTGTGAAGCGCTTTTTAGAGTTCAGCTACTGACGGCAGTACTTAGGCTTGGTGGATGGATGAGCAGGGCACCGTCAAGCCCGACAACACCCCTATCCGTGAGACCTGGGAGGCTCTCGAGACCGTCGTCGACGAGGGTATTGCCAGGTCCATTGGTGTCTCCAACTTCCAGGCTCAGTCCCTCTACGATCTCCAGCGATACGCCCGCCACCCCGTGTCCTCTCTTCAGATCGAGCACCACCCCTACCTCGTCCAGCCCGACCTGATCGCCATGGCTCAGGAGAACAAGATTGCCGTGACTGCCTACTCTTCTTTCGGTCCTCAGAGCTTCAAGGAGCTCCCTGGTATCTTCTCCAAGAGGGCCCACGGTGCCGAGCCCCTCCTCGAGGCCGAGCTCATCAAGGGATTCGCCGACAAGTACAGCAAGACCCCCGCCCAGATCCTCCTCCGCTGGGCCACCCAGCGCGGCATTGCCGTCATCCCCAAGTCCAACAACCCCAACCGTCTTGCCCAGAACCTCGACGTGCTGGCCTTTGACCTCACCTCGGACGAGCTCGAGAGCATCTCTGCCCTGGACCGCGGTCTGCGATTCAACGACCCCGGTTTCTACCTGCCCAACTACCCCCTGCGCATCTTTGCTTAGAAAGCTGCAGGTTGGCTTTGTGTGGGGCATGAGTATATAAGATCAAAAAGTAATGAGATAGACGTCAAATAGAAATGAAATACCACAAACTGTGAGAATCAAATGATCTGCTGTGCCTGTGAATGCATTCGGTGCTTGATATCCGAGGTGTAAGTGACATCTTCCCATGGATAATGCCTCTAAGGTCTTGGAGATGATATGCTGCGAAGTTTATTCATGTAAAATTGGTGCAATTGACTTTGCCGAGTTGTGTCATGGAAACCCCTGACCGTAGTCTAGAACGCTACTGCAAGTAACATGGCATGCCTGAATCTGTGATGTAGTCATAGTAACGAAATATCGTATTATTCTGCTATATCTACTTGATTCTATGCGGCAACCACATCGCCGATGGCCTCTCGAGGTGCCTGACCCCCCTTGAGGTCCTTGTTCGTTGTCTGAATAACAACTCTCCTGTAACTCGTCAAGCTGGGTGTCCCCGAGTCTGTCACCTCGAGAATAATATGCAGGACCTGACCCTTGGCGATGGCCGCTCTGCTAAGAAGCTCGACACAGCACTGCTCCGGAGGAGGGAGCGTAACATTGACAATCTTGTCGTTACCGTCCTTATTCTCGATCTTGGTACCATCTACCTCGAAGAATGTCGCCCATTGAGATGCGCTGGGATCGCGGTACTGCCACCACTTGTATGTAAGCTCGTCTCCATCAGGATCATACGTCCCAGTGGCGTCGAGAGTGACGGTGGTGCCGGCCTCGGCGGAGATATAGATGGGTGAAGTGCCTGACGAGCCGTTGAGGGTGATGATGGGGTGGTGGTTGGCGGATGAAAGCGAGGGCGAGAGCGTCCATTGGATCCTGGCGGCAAAGTCGTTCTGGTATGCGTCTCGCCAGCGCCAGATGGTTGCATGGTTGGATTGGTACAGCTTTCCATCCTTGCCTACTGCCTTGTCGCAGGCATCACTATAATGCTTGCTTCCGAGACCAGCTTCGCTGATGTCAGTGAGTAGGTAACGACCTCCCCAGGAGCCATATTCGGGTTTCTCTGGGACGCCCAGACCGTTCTGAATGAGGTATAGGAAAGTAGGGGTATCTCCCTCAGGGATAAACATATAGTCGGGGTACGCAGAGCCCAGAGGACCGATCTGCACATTCTCCTTGAACCACTCCTTGGTAAGCTTGGAAAAGTCCGGGCCGCCCTGGTCAAAGCCATAAAACTCGTCGCCAGAGATGCCAGTCCACGCAGCCATGCCGTACTGGTTCCACGCGTGCACCGACGAGATGTAAAAGATGTCGGGAAAGGTGTTGCGGATCCAAGCGCCCGTGTCGTCCTGGTCCGAGATGGTGTAGACCCTCAGCCTCGAGCGGATGGCGGCAAACTCTTCCTCGGGGATGGAGTGCTTGAGCTTGAAGAGGACCTGGGCGAGGACGTTGGTGCCGCCCCAGACCAGGATCCAGAGGGGATCTTGTGATGGGGCCTTGACCCGCTCGAGGAGGAGCTCGCTACCTTCGCTGAGGGGGATATCATGACCGACAGCTTTGAAGCCGTAAACCTGAGGGTGTCAATGGTTGGATCGGGCTGTGTAGTGGGATAAGTGGCTTACGGGAGGTCCAGGCTTGATAATACTCTTGAGGTACTCGGCGGTAGGGTATTGAAAGTCTGGGTGGGCGTGTTTGTTGAGGTTATCGACAGCGCCCGCATATGCATCAACAATCTTGTGCATGTCCTGCGGACAGACCTTGGTCTTCATCCATGTCGAGGTGCACGCGACGAGACCTTCAGTGTTGAACTGGTTCGAGTACAAGAGGTATCTCACCAGCGACTCCGCATCGTCGGGCTCATTGGAGATGTCGGAGACGATGAAGACGCGGGGCTTGGAGGGGAAGAATTGGAGCTTTGCTGTGTCGGTAGCCATTTTGTCTGTTTGGTGCTGTGAATGAGACTATACGTTGGTATCATGGCATCCCCAGGTCCATCATTATATCCCATCAACCTACCATGCTCTCCGGACTCTTGTCATACACATCCTCTTCCGAAGTTGAACCTAGCATCTCATGACTTTGCCGAATCCGGCATGTCTAAGCACCTGTTCCCCAGCTTGTGGAGATGGACAGGGGATGGGGTGTTGGTGTGGACCAGGTCGACGGGGGTCGTTTCTTTTGCATCTTCTCGAAACGGAAAGGCGATGCACTCGATGAGAGGCCAGCTGATGCGCAGAGACTATGGAGACCTTACCTACATGCAGTAATATGCGAAGAGGAAACTCGGCTGTGCTTTGTCGATAAGTTATTGGGGCGGATCATGATAGCAGAGGAGGCGACGACGATGTGGTGATTATCTCTCTCTTTTAACCCTTTTTCTTCACACTCTCTCCCTCTCTTCCTCCCTTCAACAATCACTCGGACAAAAATGTGCTCCATCTCAGAATCCAAACCCGTCACCAACGGCGAGCTCAAGCTCAAGCTCAACGGCACCTCGGCTCCCCAGTCCGAGCTTCTGCAGGCGCCTCTCCCGAACCCCTCGTTGGTGGTAACAGCCGATCACAACCTCAAGAGGGTCGATGCGCCCGTCTATGCGCCCAAGGCTGGCGAGGTGCTGCTTCACGTCAAGGCCACTGGCATCTGCGGGTATGCGGCGCGATTCCTTGTTTTTGAGGGAAAATATATTAATTTGGCCGTTGTAGTTCCGATGTTCATTTCTGGAAGACGGGATGCATCGGTTCGCTCGTTTTCGAGGGTGACTGCATCATTGGACATGAGGCTGCTGGTGTTGTGATTCGATGCGGCGAGGGCGTCACCAATCTCAAGCCTGGTGAGAACCGACACTCTGAAACCGGAAGAATCATCAATTGACAATTTCTAGGCGATCGCGTCGCTGTTGAACCTGGCGTGCCCTGCGGAAACTGCTTCCTCTGCCTCGACGGCCGATACAACCTCTGCGAAGATGTCCAGTTCTCGGGCGTCTACCCTTACGCTGGAACCCTCCAGCGCTACAAGGTCCATCCCGCCAAGTGGCTTCACAAGTGAGTTCCTTCTCCTGCCCTTCATCTCCAGCAATTGCTGACAATGCGCCTAGGCTCCCCGACAACGTCTCCTTCGCTGAAGGTGCCCTCCTCGAGCCTCTGAGCGTCGTCCTCCACGGCATCAACTCTGCCCCCATCACCCTCGGAACACCCGTCGTCGTCTGCGGAGCTGGCCCCATCGGTCTCCTCGCCCTCGCCGCCGCCCGTGCCTCTGGCGCATACCCCCTCGTCATCACCGACGTCGAGCCTAAGCGTCTGGCCTTTGCCAAGGAAATGGTCCCCTCTGCCATGACCTACCAGGTCGAAATTACCAAGTCCGCTGAGGAGAATGGCAAGGCTGTGAGGGAGCTGTTTGGAGAGTCCGAGTATGTCCAGCCGCGTGTTGCGCTCGAGTGCACTGGTGTTGAGAGCAGTGTCACTTCGGCGGCTTACATGGTGCGGAGAGGAGGTATCCTGATGGTTGTCGGTGTTGGAAGGGCCATCATGAACAACCTGCCATTCATGCACCTGTCTCTAGCCGAGGTATGTTTCTTTCTAGTCTGTTTAGCCGACAACTCAGAACTAACACGCGATAGATCCAACTCCGATTCATCAACCGATACAAGGACACCTGGCCAGCTGGAATCGCCTGCATCGAGGGAGGTCTGATCGACGTCAAGAAGCTGGTGTCGCACGTCTTCCCTCTGGAGCAGGCCCTCGAAGGTCTGACTTTCTCGTCGGACCTCAAGAACGGCAGCATCAAGGTGCAGATTGTTGACGAGACCGAGACGACGTATTTCTGATGGGAGGTCTTTAATGGGAATAAGAATGAGAGCATGAGCATATAGAAAAAGCGAGAGTGTTGTTGTGTTTTGTTTTTCGAGTTTTTAGCATCGACTAGAGTGTATAGACATGTCGCGTGCCTAGAGTACCTATTCAATGTCAAATCTATGTCTTTAGTATGCATACAAGTATCTATTGGGGTTGTCTTTGACGTGTAGTTGCTGTTTCTTGGCACCTGTCATCATTTAGTTCTGCAACTCCATGCATGAACGACATCTGTCAACAACGGTAAATCGTGTATAGCTGTCGTGTCTTGGTATCCAATGCCCACTAACCCCATATCACCAATCATTGGTAAACCCGTTCGACACGCAATGAACCCGTCTGTGCTCTACATCGGATCATGTTCAAACAGTTGCTCCGACATTACACCGCCGCTTAAGCTTTCACCCAGCTGAATATCTGCTGAACCCGTGCCACGAGAACAAGGAATAAAAACTGCACCTTCGTCCACTACGTAACTGTTACCGAGAAAACGTCTGGATCAGGAACCTTGATCCCCCCGTACGAGTCGTGGACCCATCTGCCGTCCCACAGGTGCCGACTCGCGTGGCCTCGCCTAGACCGATCAGGAACTTCTAGACGCTCGCATCGGCGAACTATGCTCAAGATGGTGTCTTCCCGGCCTCCGAACTTTAACCACGACGCCGGGGTCGGAAGCCTGGAAAGTCACGCTGCCCGTGGGGAGATTTGCAAAACCCCAGATTGAGCTTGTTCCCGGGAGTCTGGGGTAATTATATAAGACAGACAGAGAATGCCCTCCTGAGAACTCGAGTCATCACCACCCACGCTCACAAGAGCAATCTCTTCACTTAATATCAGATCAATTCATCCTCCACAATGACGGCAAACCTCGAAAAGACGGGTGCCGAGCACTTTGACGGCGAGAACAATGATCTCGCCCACCTGGCCAACCAGGAGGAGCACGAGATGGGCAAGATCGAGTCCATCAGAAAGTACCCCCTCGCCTTCTTCTGGTCCCTCTACGCCGTCTGGTGTATCCTGCTCGTGTCCTTTGAGAACCAGGCTGCCGGCAACATCATCGGTATCCCCGAGTTTCGAAAGGACTTTGGATACGAGTTTGGCGGCTCTTATGTGCTTCATGCCGACTGGCAGAGCGCTTTCCAGGGCGGCCCTGTTGCTTCGTAAGTTTAACTCTTGCTGTTACGAGTTGCTTCTCTGACTTTTGAAACTACAGAGGTATCGTCGGTGCTCTTGGCTGCGGTGCCATTGCCGATTGGCTAGGCCGTCGTGCTGTCATCATCATCTGTCTCGTTATCACTTATGCCGCCATCACCATGGAATTTGTTGCTACCACCAATGAAGTCTTCTTTGGTGGCAAGTTCCTCAATGGATTCGCTGTTGGTGCTCTGGCTTCCGTGACTGTGTCGTATATCGGAGAGGTACGAATTTTGTCAACTACTGTTCGTGACAAGTCAGCTAACAGTCGATAGATTACCCCCATGGCCCTCCGAGGTATGCTCACCTGTCTGTCTGCCCTCGCCTACACCCTCGGACCTTTTGCCGTCTCCCTCATCGTCAACGAGACAGGCAACTACGACAGCCGCTGGGCGTACAGAGCCGTCTTCTGCGCTCAGTACGGCTTTGCCGTCGTCTCCACCATTTTCGTCTTTTTCATGCCCGAGTAAGTCTCAAGACCAAAACCGTAGACAAGCATCGCTGACATTCATCTCCTAGGTCTCCCTGGTGGCTCGTCTCCAAGGGCCAAAACGACAAGGCCCTCAAGTCTCTCGCCCGCCTTGGAAGCAAGGGTGAGGAGGGTCAGAAGCGTCTTGCCGCTATCAACCAGACCCTTGAGGAGATCAAGGCCGAGACTGCGGGTGCTACATACCTTGAGTGCTTCCGCAAGTCCAACCTTCGTCGAACTATCATCTCGATCGCCCCCCTGTGCATCCAATCCCTTTCGGGTATCATGTTTGCCGCTTCGTACGCGACCTACTATATTCAGCTTGCCGGATATACAACCAGCGAGAGTTTCAAGCTTCAGATTGTGCAGCAGGCCATCTCCATGATCGGAAACATCATGTCTTGGTACCTTGTCGACCGCATGGGCCGCCGCAACCTCACCTTCTACGGCCTGCTCGTCCTCACCGTTATCCTCTTCGTCATGGCAGCCCTGGCTACTGTCGCGACCCCCGGTGCCATCAAGGGTACCGTGGCTATGATTATGCTGTACTGCTGGTGGTACAACGTCACCATTGGAGCCACGGCTTATACCGTTCTGTGCGAGGTGTCGACCTCCCGCCTGCGTGTCAAGACTGTCGCCATCGGTCTGGCGTGCCAGAACGCTCTCAACATGATGTGGAGTTTTGTTCTGCCCTTCATGTTCAACCCGGACAAGGCCAACATGGGAGCCAAGGTCGGTTTCGTCTTTGGCGGCCTGGCCGTGATCAGCCTCGTCTTCCTATGGTTCTATCTCCCCGAGACCGCCAACCGCACCTACGAGGAGCTCGACGAGATGTTCACCAAGGGTGTCCCGGCAAGGAAGTTTAAGGAATATAAGCCTGATGCTCAGGCCAATGGCGAAGCTGTCAAGACGGCTTATGATGCTGATGCGAAATGAGAAGAATAGAAAGATAGATCGGTATGAGCAAGGCCATGTTGCTTGACGAATCACCGAGAAAACTTGTATGATGACGAGTTATACCCTTCGACTGTGGCTGTGCCATTCATAGCCAAATAAATGTTACGCTTTGCGGACTTGACCACATAGATTTAACGCAAACATCTTTTCCCACTGTTTTGTTCCATGTTGATAGTTCCTGCGATCATAGTTAGCCAATGTTTGCATGTGTCCTCGTTCGTGAGGACTTAAGGTAGGCAATCAACTATATACCCTGACATTGCCTGCAACTTCCATAGCTATGAGATCATAATCATCAGGCCGGGTCAATTAATACTATATAGATTGTCCATGGTCTCGTTGCGATAGACATGTGGTTTCTTCATTGATGGTCATCTCACAACTTGTTGGTGCAGGACATAGCACCGAGAATGACTTCATTTGGCGGTTCACGTTAGATTCAAGAAAAAGAAACGTATTTTGGGATAACACACTCAGGATATTATCATTTCAACTTGACTGACATCCATACACATGAACGCAACGTTGGGCTCCAGCTGTGATGATCAAGACAGTGGATGCCTCAGGCACGCGAATTCATCGATCAAGCCACTGAGACAAGCCCACCGCCACCTTTCAACGGCCAAGAGAATATCTCAACTTGAACTCTACACTTCAGTCAGCATAAAACATCATAGCTTTTATCAAGGCAACACAGACAATGTCGCCGTCCGAGCAATGCCTCGCTCCCGCTTACGCTCCCGCGCCAGCCCCGGCCAGTTCATGTTCAATGGTCCAATCCCAAGGCCGCGCCGATGCTACTAAGCCTCCATGACCCTAGTCCACAGCGCTTGGGCTTGGATCTTATGGGTGTGCTGACGTCGTAGAGGCCCATCTGACGCGAAATCCTTCCCTCGACCTGCCCAGTAAGGCTGCTTACTTGCTGTTGCCTATGCGCGAAACCCGACGGGAGGTTGTGGCGCATACTCTCGGCAGCTTCAGCTCAGTCAGACTCGTCACTCCCTCCACGAGGCAATTCAGCTCACGAGACCACCTGGATTGGCAGCCTCGTTATTGTTTCCGTCTTGTCTTGTTGCATGTGAAGGAGATACCGCCTTACGCCTTGTACGGGATCTCTTTCCGAGGACGCTTTATCTATTCTCGTTTCCACCCTGGTTGATCTTTAATTTTCGCAACCCCCATACTCAGCGACTCCCCCAACCTCTCTGCACTGGGAATTGCTGGTCCTCCCTCCTCATGGCAACCAACTGTCGCTTCTGCTAATTCTTTTCAACGCGTCATCACACTGGATTGAAAATGGGCACGACAACTGAGTATTTTCGCTCTCAGATTGGAGAAGCGTCCGTCATCGACTATTCACACACCGACTTCCCATGGAAACTCTTTGTCAAAGATGTCTACTACTTTTTCGTCTACATCTGGGCTCTGCCTTGGATCGTCTGGCCCATGTACCCTTTTGGATCCAAGGAATTTGACGAACTCTACCCAACTCCGCAGAACCTCTTTTGCGTCCTTGTCCACCTGGTTCTAGCCATCCTGCAGCTAGCCTTCATCCTTGCCTTGCCTTTTTCGGTGGTCTTGCCAGTTTGGATGGCGGCGGCGGGCATTGCTGGGTTCATGGTTCTTAATTCGCTGCTTTGCAAGCTGTTGAACGGCTCTAAGGATACATACAACTCGGATGAAAAGTACGCCAAGGCTCTGCCTGAACATGAGCATGAGCAGTGGATTTTCCTGAATGGTGTTGCTGTCGGGTATGTATTTTGGACACCCTATTTAATATCAATACTGACCACTTTCACAGAGAGCATTGGATGCAGGCGAATCTGAACCGTCTAGCTCTCACCTTTGGGCGTCCCATCCTAGGAGTTCACAACCGAACTTCTGGAGTCATTTTTGATGTCGTCGAGTGCCTAATTCAGCGTAATTTTGGCTACGCAACTGGAGATGTTCGGATCGCCTTCAAGATTCTCAAAGATGTCTTGTACGATCCCAGCAAGTCCAAGGTCATCTTTATCCTGCACTCTCAGGGAGGAATCGAGGGTGGCTTGGTTCTCGACTGGCTGCTTCAGGAACTGCCGCAGGATCTACTGTCCAAACTCGAAGTTTACACCTTTGGCAACGCCGCGAATCACTTCAACAACCCCCATCGCCACAGATCTTCCCAAGCCCTCTCGTCGCTCAAGCCCCTGTCTGCCATGAGTACCGTACTCACCGAGACAACCATCGACTCTCCCACCAGTATTCCTCCGGACACCAAGAAAGGCTTGAACGTCAGCATCCCTAGCCTCCTCAAGAAAGAGAATTCTGTGGCGTCATCTACCCGCTCCTTCTCAGCCGCTAAAGACCGCGCATTGAGCCATGTTGAGCACTATTGCCATGGTACAGATTTCGTATCAATCTGGGGAATCCTGCATTTTGCGACTAACCGGATGGGGTCCCACGACCTGCCGCGCTTCCAAGGTCGACTCTTTTCCAGAGCCAACGGCAAGGGAGGTCATCAGATGAACCAGCACTATCTCGAAGGCATGTTCCCCCTCAAGGTGGACCCCGAGACTGGAGAGTATACCGGTGCCGACGAAGACAACGAGTTCATGAACGAAGTGATCAAGATTGGACAGGAAGGCGAGGCCTCAGCCAACGCTCGTGAAGCATTTGAGATTAGCTGGGCCGGCACACAGGGTTTCGGAACTGGAGAGATCTCGACGCCCGTGGAAGTGCATGGAGTCTCGAGTCGAGAAAAGTCGAGACGCAGTGAAGTGCGTGTGAAGGATGTTAGTCGTCTTTGGGCGTACAGGAATGGCCAGAGTCCTGTGGAGATACCCCCTATGCTAATTACTGAGAACGGTGTCCCGCGAACAGCCACCTTGTAGGGCTGTGGAAGGCATCGTGCGGGTGTGTATGGGAACATGAAGGCGTTGCGACGAAGTTATAAGTGAAGGCTACAATGTTGTATCTGTTTGGGATTGTGAGATGGCAAGGGTCAAGGCATTGTCAGGGCGTTATTGTTTGCGGCGTGTATCGCCTCTTTATACACCAATTCAACTTGCGAGCTTCGGGTTCTCTCAAACTGAGATAAAACCCACATTAGATGTTTCAAGCTTATCAACATTCTTTTCGCTTATTGTGATCCATTTCGCCCCTTATGGGTCTTCCCCAGTTCGCCTCCATCCCCATACTCCAGATATCGTCAATCACAAATGAAGCCCCGCCTCCGCATCCGCAATCTCAGTCTTTATCTTTATTAAGTGGTTCCGAAAGTGATCTTCAGACAGTTCATCCATCTCACCGGGTATCGTGAAAGGTTTACCTCGAAACCTCAACCAACCAAAGACACGAGAACCGCACGTGATGCTCAGCCCTACGATGAAAGACCTCACTGAAAATCACGTGCCTGGAAGAAAAAGAAAGCAAAGAGAAATCTCCCGGCGTGCATGCTGCGAACCCCTGACTCGCCTTGTGGGCCATGACGGGATGTGAGTGGGTACACGCAGTCCGGCCATTTCCAAAGTTAGCCTCCGGGATCATCTTTCAGCCTCAATGGGAGTACGTCATTCGTGCCTGGAAGGATGAAAGGATGGAAGGATTCCGAAAGGGATCTGCAGGTGAGAAAAAAGTTTGCTGCATGAACAGGGAAGATGTAGGTAACAGAAAAGTTTCTATTGGTTCAAGTGTGTGTTTGTGTATCTGACTGTCTATCTGCTGTATGACAATGCGCAGCAAGATCGCTTTATCGTGAAAAGGTAGCAAAACTCCGACCATTTCTAGGTCTATCCCTCTAAAAATAAAGTACCAAAAGCGTTGCTGAGGACCGCGAGAGGAGTGGCTGGGCTTCACAAGCTCTCATGAGGTCGACGCGATGCTTTGGGGGAATCATGCGTCAAGCAATCCCAGTTGCGACGCTTAAAAAGTGTGGTTGGCGGGTGTAAGTTTACCCAGCCATTTCCACTGGTTTCATAAAGTCGTTCATTCATGTTTCGTTCAGTCCTTGGACTTGTGCATGGAGCCAGTGACATAGTTCTCCTCAAGGGCGTCGATGCGGGCAATGTCGCCAGCAGCGAGCTCAAAGTTGAAGCTGTTGAGGTTGCTCTCAATGCGGTGGGGAGTCAAGCTCTTGGGCAGGACAACGTTGCCGCGAGCAGCGCTCCAGTTGAGAAGGATCTGGGCAGGGGTCCTGCCATATTTGTTGGCAATCTCAACGATGGTAGGGTCCTCAAGCTTGTTGCCACGGGCCAGAGGAGAGTAAGCCTCGATCTTGATGCCGTGCTTGTTGCAGAGCTCGACGAGGGTTTGGCGCTGGCAGAAGGGGTGGACCTCAACCTGATTGACAGCGGGGGGAACACGGGCGTTCTCTAGGAGGTTCTCCATGTGGGCAGCTCCAAAGTTGGAGACGCCAATGGATCGAACTTTGCCGAGCTTCTGGGCAGTCTCCAGAGCACGCCAGCTCTCCAGGCGCTTCTCCTCATCTTGAGCAGGGGAGTGGATCAGGTAAAGGTCGAGGTAGTCGAGACCAAACTTGTCCAGCGAGGTGCAGAGAGCCTCAAAGGTGGCCTCGTAGCCGTGGTCAGAGTCCCAGAGCTTGGAGCAGATGTAGACGTCCTCACGAGGGGTGCCAGTCTTCTCGAGCCAGCGGCGGATGGCACGACCACAAGCCTCCTCGTTGGCATATCGGGCGGCAGAGTCGATGTGGCGGTAGCCAGCGTCCAGCGCGGCAGTGACAGCGTCCTCAGTCTCCTGGCCGTTAGGGGCCTTGTAGACGCCGAGGGCGACCTGGGGGATGTAGTTGCCATCATTGAGCTTGACGGAGGAGACGGAGCCAGAGTGGCTGCGGGTTTGAGTCTGCTCAAAGGGCTTCTTGACATAGATCTCACGCTCGGGAGAGGTCTCGGGGGTGATAGCGGAGGGAGCCATTGTGAAGGTAGTGGTGGATGTGGTGTAAGGCAAACGCTGTTTCTGTAAGACGGAAAAAAGGAGACCTCGGGGATATCAGAAAGTGTAAATGGTAGAGGCTTGAGAGATGATGGAATGGAGGATGATAGCAACGGGCTGGACGCATGGGGAGTCCTCGACGTCTTAAATACCTGGATTCGTTGCTTCCATGTCTCCTCGATCCCGATCAATTCTCATCCAGATATCCCTGGCCTTGCTCAAGCACGCCTAGAGCTGAGCGTATTCGTCCATCTCACAAGCTCGCCGACATCCCTCACGGCCGTCCTTGCCGCCCGATACAATACTGTACTGTATCAACACCACCCCATCATTGCTCGACGCCGGTGTGGGTCGTGGAGTGACCCCTGGGGACCCCGTCTTGCCGTGGATTCAACTGAGCACCTTAATAAGAGGGTACGTACGGAGTACACTCACGTACATGGTGAGAGTGGGTATGGTGGAGAGGCTGGCGATAACACAGATGCGGGATTTTATCTCGAGGGTCCATTGTTTCGTTTTCGTGTCTCCAGTTGATGGACGAGCCGCAGTCTGGAAGGATGACGGCAGTGTGGAACTGGTGATGGATGGCTGGATGTCTGCGGACTGCAACGTCTGGCCAAGGAACCCCAAGGGAACTACAGAGCGCGCAGCGAGTGGCGCAGACGCCTCCTGCGAGATCCCTGAGAGATCCAGACTGATCCACTAAAAGATGGACCCTGAATATCAACGCCAGCGAGTTTGGCGACGCTTCGAGGGGGTCTGTGACGACATTCTAGAAGTTTTGGCATCAAACTTTGGGAAGCGGTGGAGCTGGTATCGAGGAGACGAGCCGTGAGTAGCCTGTCCTTGGGAGACCATAACGAACCGTTAAAAACCGTGAGAAGGGTGAGATTTGGCTGACTTGTACAGCTCGTAGAGGCGCATTGAATGATGCATGTGAAGATGGCTTCTGCTGAGAAATGGGAGAGCTTTCTGAGCTTGAGCTTCTTGGAGGAGCTACCTATCCGAGTTCGGTTTCCGTTCAAATTACGGAGAGGTACGTACCTTCCTAGCGAAACGTGAAAATCTCCTTGGGAAGGAGGGACGGGATCTTCTGTAACAGAAACAGAATGGCACTGTGTTTATGCACGCAATGATCCACCAGCTGCACAGTGCATACCAAAACGTAAATCCCCGGCCAATCACGCACCTTTAGATAATAGCCCGTCCCGTCAACAACTTCTCGGCCATGTTCCAACTTCATCCCTGCAACAGCTGCAAACTAGTCGACGTTGGACTGTAAGACGACAGGCCTCGGACACGCGGCTGGCCTAACTGAAGCCTCCGTTATCTTCTTAGATCCACCTCCCTGCAGTCTTTCACGCAGCCCGACCCTCTTATTCCTGTCCTCCGAGCAGCCGGTGCTTCAGCGATTGGCCTCGACCCTTCAGTCAACCTCGCCGGACCCACGTGATGGGGACGGCACTCAGGATATCTGACGGTTTTCTCGCCAGCGGCGTCAGTTTTTAACCGAGTGAGACAGTTGCCCGGCCGTCCATCGCGCACCGGGCGGCTTCATCGCCCAGGAGTGGACTCGGTCAGCCAGAGACGGCATCCACGCTCCAATCTCGTTGGCCGCTCGTGGTCCGTTTGCTTGGTTGCAAATGTCTCAAGCTGATGTATCTCGGTGGAGCCAAGCGGACTTCTCAGCCTGTTTCTGCGCAGTTTTCCTGACGGACCTTTGTTCGATCTGAACGGGAACTGTGTTGGACACGGTAAGAGTTCCCCGTCGCTATCCACGATCCAGAGTCTGATACGGAGCAGAGTCCCGCGAGTTTGCCCATCTTCCCCAGGTATGGTCTGGGGTGCGTCTCTAGGGTTCGTTTTCCTATTGACTTACACGCGACCTCTTGTCTCTGCTCCCAGACTCACGTCCCATGGCCGTGTCAAGATGCTGAGATATCTCAGGGTGGTCCCTGAAGTCCCTGGAGACAAATCTTCACATGTCTGCGCGCTTCAGGGTCTTTCTACCAGGATGGCAGCTTCAGCACACCAGTATCCTGGGCTGACCAGGCTGGTTTGATGACCTCTAGGTCCGTTTTCTCGGCGCATGTCAAGTGCGCTATGCTATTCCCGTCGACTACGGCGGCTTTCCTTGTCAACTTTTACCAGCCTGGCCTTGTCTGGCTGCGACTCAGAAGTCTACGCACCTTGGCGGCCTAGTCTGATCTCGGTACCAGACGAGGGAACTTGCCGATCCTGCGACAAGGGATCGACGCTCATAACCGCCAAGGATCTTGGTGACGTAGTTCGAGCTATCACCGCAGCCAAGCTTTCAAAATCTGCGTTGTATCCAATCGACAGAAGCGCAATCTGTCACCTCTGTGCCGAAGGCCGGTGTATCGTACCAGACACTCAGGAGGCCTCAAGTTTCTCATACCCAATTACTGCGCCAGCTGCAAACAGCACATGGCGGTGTCCAGGCGAGTACCTCGACTGCCGAAACACCATGTAACATTGTCAATCCGAGGAGCTCTTGAAACAGCAAGATCTGCCAGTGTCATCTCCCATGAAGAGCACATCGATTCAAGTGGAGCCTTACATGTTCCTTTCGAATCTGAGCTTACCACACTGTCTTGGTTCATCCCGAGTGATGAAACCAGGGTGTTTGACTGATAGGTATTTGATACCAAGTCATGATGAGTATTCTCTCTCGAGTCGATTGAGGAGGTTGACTACCTGAGACACAACGGCTCAGCTATCGAGTAGCAAATGGCTTTGGGATTTGCCAAGTTGGGCTGCAATCCCTCGCACATTCATGCATTGCCCTTGTTCAGACGACTTCTCTCATTTTCACTCTGCCTCGTGTCTGGCGTTGAAGTCCTTCTGCACTGACAAGCGGACTAGACTCCACCGACCGCACCCGCGGCCAATACTACGGCCGTGATTGCGCGCACGGCAACTCATCATGAGCTCTTATGAAATCGACGTCACTCTGAAGACCCGCCTTGGACTTTTCAATGCTGTTTTACATGCAACCATTCGGCCGGCGGCGGTGGAAGAGCATCCCTGTGCTGACAGTGTTTGACTCGCTCCCAAGGGCCAGGCCGAGACACTGTACTGCCTATCAATGTGCCGGACAGGAGGATAGTTAATCAAAGTCGTCGTCACAAAAGGTTGATCGCGGCCGCAGGGAGTCCATCATCTTTAGTTCGTATCCACTCGACGAGAATTACTGTCGCGGAACCGGTCACTGCTTGCTACTCTACGCATGGCGGAATCAAGTTACAGAACAAACCACCACGGCCGGCGTCTCCCTCTTGAAATCTGTCGTCTCAGTTTTGCCCAACTGCCTGTCACGAAGGGTCGCTGCCGTGCCCATCTTTCCCTCGCGTCATGCAAGGAAGCAATCTAGGCAAGCAGCCATTGATGGGCAGAGTACTTGCCTGCTCTGGTGAGATGGCCGAACAGAACAGTCTTCAGATCCCTGCTATCAGAACTATTATCGCTTTACGAAGACGTCTTGGCAAGCTACTGCTACAAGATTATGCCGAATGTTACAGCCAGGGAGCAAGGGAATAAAAAGATGAACATCGATTCCCTACAGAAACAGTCTAGAAAACTGGCAAGGGACTGACATTCCGACATTTTAACTCCCGATTGACAAGTGGAGTGAAGAGATAGCATAACGATTAACGCCGTCTATTTTCCGATGCTGTTTTCCAGCTTTCTATGGATTGCCGGTATATCCTAAACGCCTCCTCTATGACCCACGAACCTCAAACTTACTATACAGTTATACAACGGTTGGCAAAACTTGCGAGGACAAAGAAAATGGTCTGGCTATAGATGGTAGTTCGTCACACGAAGTCTCATTAGGATTGCTGTCGTCTCTCCGGATCGGCAACAATCCCCAACCCCACGGGTCTCCTCACTGGGGATACGATCTTGTTCTTCTCCAGTGCAGGCGCTGTCTCGGTTATTTTCTGCGGGTAGACAGGCATCCTAGGGGAGGTCGAGGTCGGCCTACTACCTGGGGGCGAGTACCCAAACTCGACGATGCGCCCATTGAACTGGATCCCCCCGGACCCCGACCTTTGCATCTCCACCGCTTCGGACGCTTGCCTGGGAGCAAAGTCCCGCCGAGAGTCCCGCTCCGGGCTCCACGGACCCGCATGCCGCTGCTGCCAGGCCTGGTAGCTCATAGGACCGTTGTCGACGCCGGAAAGGCGCGGCGAGGGCTCCGTCGCTGCGGTCGAGGGGGGGCCGCGGATCTGGATAGGGAGACCGTGTGACGTCGCTGTACTCAGAGTGGAACTGCGGTGGGTTGGATGAAGGACCAGCTCCGGGTTGGAAGATGGATTGCGCGACATTGGCTGAGATGAGTAACCGTCTGGGCCTGAGGATGATGGACGCCATGACGGCGGCTTGAGAGTGCTGCCGATGTGGCTGGTTGGAAGAGAGCTGGACAGGCCCTCACCAGCAACCGCGGCTTGATGTTGAGAATATCTCAAATCGGGATAGTGAGTGACATGTCGGAGGCTGCTTGATGAGTTGCTAACGATAGGTAGACCTGGTGCCCAGTGGCCGATATCCAACTCAAGCGATGTCTGTGAGTGGCTGGGTCCAGTATGGGCTGATACCGGCCGCTCCTGAGACACTGAACGCCAATCTGCGTTGGCAATATCCATCGAGGGGATAGATGCACCGTCGACAGAGCCACTCCCCGCGAAGAAGGGGTTCTCCTCGATGGGCTTTCGGGTCCTCAGCCGTGCTTGACGCTGCGACTGAGGCTCGATGCTGGCATCCTGTGGGCTGGGTCCTCTGAAACCAGCTACAGCTCCGCTTTCAATAGCATCGAGATCTGTCCCTCGGTCGGACAGATTTGCCATATGGACAGCCTGGCCATAGTTTTCGGACACCTTCGGACTGGACTGGCTAATGGCATGTTGGACGCGATAAAGATTCTCTTCTGCGCCAAGAGACGAAATGGGGCTTGTTCCTGGTGAAGACAGGTCCAGAGTTGATACTCTTGGGGAGAACTGGCCAAGAGCAACCTCTCTGCTGATGCTTACCCTCGGCTCCGATACGTACTCCGTGGTCTCTCGCCAAGATCCAGCTGGATCAAAGTAGCCTCTGGCTGGCTGGCTGAGAAAGTGCGGTGTTAGGATGGTGCTGTCGTACGGATACGGGATGTGGTTGAAGTGGGGGTTGGGTTCCCGAGCAGTCTGCAGATCCCATGAACTCTGCCTCTCGTCTGGGAGCCTGCTGCCATCCATGGCCTCAACCGAGCTTGAGGGGGATGCGCTATTGGTTCTCTCGAAGACCGACACGTGGGTACCCTGCCTCCGTTTCCCGAAAGACTCTGTCGTCATTGTGCGTGCAAGGGCGGAAATCTGCCCCTGAATATCCTCGGATCGACTCTGAAGCGCCCTCTCGGCGATAATCAATTCGCGCGTCGACTCATCAACGCCTCTGATGTGCTTCAAGATCTTGTGACAGTGGGAGGCATATCTCCGATAGTCACCTGGAAGGCCCATCTCGGTCCTGTCCCTGGCACGACGGTCGCCCTTGTCAAAGGACTTGAGAAAGACAGCAGCAGCACGCTCGAGCCAAAATTCAAACAGACCATCCCCCTTCAATGCTTCGAGAAAGAAGCTCTGAACGATGGTGTGGATCTTGAGTACATCAAGGGGTTCAGCTTGTCGCATGCTGCCTGGAGATGGCATGTCTTCAACCTCCTCACGCTCGATGAGGGCAAAGGCGATGAGAACAGCAAATGTCTTGTTGAGACTGGGTTTGCCTACAGAGTTGTTGGCGAGGACGGGTGTGCGGTTGTCAAGTGCTTCGAGGCCTATGAAACTGTTAGCCTGGTGTCCCAAGTGTGTTGCACAGGGGGGCATACCAAGTGCAAGCATCTCGACGGGGATGCTACCGCTGAAGAAAGACAACAGGTACATCAAGTTGAGTGCCTCCGTCTCACCACGCTCCTCCAGCTTATCTCGGACAGCCTTGTATGCTCCCAAGCCGCCCGCCTGGGGTCGCTTCTTGTAAGAGCGGATGTACTTGGACATTGGTTCTCGAGTTGCCCTCATCTGACCTGCGGCGGCGTGAATGGCTAGAGGCAAACATTCCGTCAACTTGGCTATCTCGAGAGCTTGAGCAAGGTCGTCGGGCGACCACGTTTTCTTCCTGTCCATCTCTTCCAGCAACAAGATTTGTGCCTCTGTTTTACTGAGGGGCCCTAGCTCCAGTTTCTGTGGGTTATCAAAGTTGTGGTTTCCCGCAATAGAAGTGTCGGTCGATGTCAGGATCATGCTGGTATTGATAGCATCAGGGATACAGTCGGCTAAGTCGGGAGTGTCGTGCAGAACCCCATCCAGGATGAGGAGCCAGTTCTCGGACCGATTGAGCCAGTCTCGAACCAGAGGGATGACCTTGTTATGATCCTGCAGAGCTGTCTCGTCTTGGATCTCGATCTCGTTTCGAGCCATGGCGTGTTTAGCAATTCTCACGAAGGCGTCCATAATATCTTCTGGGGACTTGGCTCGTACCCAGAAGATTCCACCGGGGTAGTCGTGTTTGTGCTTGAACGCGTACTCTCTCGCAAGATGAGTCTTACCACCCCCTGGGATTGACCAGATCAACACAGCTGATGTTCCATCCTCTCGGCGCTCCTTGTCCATCAACATCTTGTGGAGGTCAGTCAGCTCCTCACTCCGGCCCTTGAAGAAGGAATTCGGTCGGAAGCGCTCTGGGTGAACAAAAGTGGGTTCGTTCCTTAGTTGCAGAGCCGGCCCTTGTGCTTGTGGGAGAGATGGCCTCGTTGTGTCGTCAATGGATGGCGGGACATGGTGCTCGCTTGGTGTTTGAGAGGGCGCGAATGGCAACATCGCTTCATCTCCCGCAGCTGGAGCAGGACTCTCATTTTCGCGGATCCAGTGTTTCTGGACTTGAGCGGGAGCATCATGAACCCATTTTTGGATAGAAGCCCGGATTCTAATGAAGCCCGGAGTTTTCAAGCTGTCGAATTTGCTCATACCCAAAAATGCTGCCTCGATGCCAAAGTAGGTCACATAAGGTAGAAGGGGGTTGGTCGGTTCCGTCCCGACAACGAAAACCCTAGATGGGGCGGTTAGCTGATCGAGAACACAGGCAATATGGGCTCAGGGAAAACCTACTTGGGGCTCTTGGAGCCCTTGATCTCCGACGGTTGGTTCTCGTGAACTATAAGGATCTTGAAGTGTTGATGGATCTCATAAAACCGGCTGTTGATGTTGACGAAAGCTTCGTGGTCTTTCTTGAGCGTCTTCAGGAGCATAGGCTCGCCGCCAAAGAGCCTCCTGGGGGCTATCACATCTGACATGGCCTGGAGGACGGGACCCCAAGTGGTGGCATCCCCAGTATGCGGCGTTCCTAGGAACACGATCCCGTATGTAGAGACGAAAAGGGACCGCTGGTGTTGAAGGTGAGGCTCGTGTATGGCGGCTGAATGGATTAATGCCTGCTTGACGAGGATACCGCCGAGACCATGACACACCCAGATGATGGGATTCTTAGGTGTACCCTCACGTTGCCGGTGGTTTATGACGCTCTCTGCCAGCTTTTCGGCTTGTTGGTGTACGAAATTCTCGCTAATGTTTCGGGCAGTTCCCTTGGAGTTGACATCGGCGTTGTACCCGTATACGATGATGTTGGCCTTTTTGTCCTTTAGTGCTGCAGGCAGCAGATCACGGGGCCAGAAGGTGCCATTCTTGGCCGTCCATGTCTTGTCGGGCGAGCCGCTGAGGCCGTGAACGAGGAAGATGTCGACCTTTGCGTCGGGATGTGTGTATACTGCAGTTGTGTCGTATCGAGTTATGGAACGATTCTCAGATCCCTGCCAGACGGCAGTCAGCTCGAGTGTCTGTGAGGGTTCACTCATGATGTCTTACCATGATGTGTCGTCAAAGATGGGGACACTCAAATTGCGATTCAGTCGTGTCAACATTGGATATTGATGGGCAAAGGGAAGAGGACAGCTCGACATTTGACGGCAGACCCGGCTTATTAAATGACCTGCTCAGCCCTGACAGTCATGATGCTGCTTTGAATAGCGCTGCCTAGTCGCAGAGGATGAGCAATCACACACTCTCGGTCAACCAACAAGACGAGGCTATGGGACATTAGCCGCCACAACCCGCGACTGCAACACACCATTGACAGCCGTCACAAGACACATCAGTGATGGTGTGGGGAGCACTGCCCCGGAAAAGAAGGCTGCGATTCTTCCAGTAAGCAAGGGCATCAGGCGTGGCTGTGTCCCTCGCCCGGCTGGGGTAAAGTGCAAGGCTTTCTGTCGCCTCATGTCAGACGCACTCATTTTGACGTTTCGAGCCTGTCATGGCCAGTTTGTTCCTGAATACGGGCGGAGATCATGGCATCACTGGGTTTCTGTGTGACAGGGTGAGACTCTTTGGGTAGATGGATGTCGTATTTATAGGTAGGTAGGTAGCTATATCCGTAGGCACTCGTTCGTTAGCCCGGGGGCTCGGTTTAGGGATCATGCACGTCTCCCGCGCGGGTATGCGGGATCTTCTCCAGGATGTTACACAGGGTCCTTGGTCGAGCTGAGCGGTCGTGAGATGACCAGTGTTGCGCCACTCGACGTCCAGTAGCAGCTGTGAGCGCCATATTCTTGTGTGAGCCAGTGATAAACCACAGTACCGAGCCTGATTGCTTGAGTACAGATTATTTTTCATTTCCAGGGCCACGCGTATGTATCTTGACACGAGTCGGTAGCCTAGCATTGCCCAGCGGCGCCCAGAGAGTAACTGTGTTGGTCAGTGTCCAAAAGTAGCAGAAGCAACCAGCTGAATGCGAGTCTTGGCCTGCCCGCCTCAATGCCAAATCTGCCTTCGGTCGCGGATTCGAGTGAGTCAATTCTGGTCACCGAATGGAAACTGTATCATCCGCCACTAAAGTCCCTCACTGAAGGCTCTGAAAGCGCAGAATTGGAGAGCCGACTTCCGACAGTGGCATGGCACTTTGAGCGATTTCCCTACCCCAGGATGAGGCTCTCGCACCAAGCCATGTTGTAAATTGGGCGCTGAGTCAATTATTGGCTTGTCGCCTTGAGGCTTTGTGTGGCCTCGTTGGACCTCGTGAGCCTGCGCTTGTGGCTCTCGTGGCCTGACCCCATTCACCAGCCGGGTGGAATCTGCAGGTTTTACGTCGACATTGGGGCTTTCGTCAAGAGGATGGAAACCATTGGATATCGTATTCGTCGCTCTGGTGCATGCTGCGTTGAAATTGATGCTGAGGTGGATGTTGCGCGTCAATGCGAATTTGAAGGCATCGTCGGAATAGGCCAACATCCAATACAGCCTTGTTTCCTCCACAAAAGGGAAAGGGCATCTCTTATTCCCGTGGCGCGAGCATGATGACGTATTCTCTTGTACTGTGGCCAAACTGCATCATGTCCTTGTCCCTGAGCTCCAGGTACCTGCTGTCGGGCACCTTTTCATCGTTCAAAACGGTGCCGTTGGCACTCTCGAGGTCAATCAGGTAGGGCTTGACCTTGCCAATCTTGTCGCCAAACTCGTTCCTCTTCTCGGTGTACCGAAACTGAATCACAGCGTGTTGTTTGCTGATGCTCGGGTGCTCGGCGGGCAAGTCGACAACAGCCATCTCCCGCCCGACGAGCCAGCAGCTTCTCGCGCCCAGGTCAATCGTGTCGACAATGTCGCCTCCCTTGAAGACGAAGAGCCTCCACTGGTCGCGGGGCGAGGGCTTGCGGGCTTCAGCGGGCTCGTGGTACTTGAGCGTGATGGACGAGCCGTCTGCCTGTGCCACCGAGTTGGAAGCGGCAGCCAAGACGCCCGTAGTACCGAAGTTGGGTTTCTCCTTGGGTTTCTCAGGCTCCTCCCCATTTGTAATGGCAAAAGAGTCCTCCTGTGATGGGAGGGGGCCCGACCGCCTCACCGGGCTGCGCTTTGCAACCTGCTTGTTGTCCCCATCGTCTTGGTCGCGGCGGCTGCGTCGTGAGCCTCGGTCGTCTCGTGATCGGTGACGTCTGTGTTCTCGGGTACGGTCTCGATCGCGATCACGGCTGCGTGATCTCCGCCGTGGAGCATCGGGAGTTCTCGAGCGTCGCCTGTCGCGTCTGTCGCGTGATCTCCGACGGTCTCGGCGGCCAGAGTCGCGGTCCGAATGCCTTGATCGACGATCCTTCTCCTTAGGTTTCTGATCTTGATCGTCATACCATTGCCGGCTGCGTTTAACGTCGCGCTCCTCGTCTGATGCCATATTTGCTGACGGCTGCAGAGACGGTGAGACAAGAGAAGGGGAGTTGGAGAGTGGAGGGCGAAAAGCGGCAGCTGCAGATTCGAGTGATGGGAGCTTGCAAGAGATCTGCACGATACGCTACATAAAAAGTGGGCAGGGGCGACCGGTGAGTGGTGCGAAATGGGTCATGACACTGTGCTGCATGCCATGCCATGCCATGCCTGTGCTCATAAGGTGTTTGCCTTTTTTGGGAATTTTCATTGGAAGGTATCGTGAACTCACGAGAAAGAGTACCTATGCTATACTATTATTTATCCCAATAAACCTGTTTCTATCCATGTAAACGCTCACAATACGCCAGCATGTATCCCAGTGAGCGCCGTTGACCCAATCTCAAAAAAACTTCTTTAGCGTGGATATCAGATCAAACACAAAAAAAAAAAGCAAAAGATCGTGAACTCGTCAAAAAAGGAAAGAAAAAGCG